>CM055117.1:753658392-754944029 GCA_029206835.1 Rana muscosa
TACTAAAGACATGTGGCTGAATACATTTTGGCCTAAATGTATGACTAAAATTGAGTTTATTCGATTTTTCTTATAACAAAAAGTAGAAAATATATTTTTTTCAAAATTTTCGGTCTTTTTCCGTTTATATCGCAAAAAATAAAAAAAAATCGCAGAGGCAATCAAATACCATTAAAAGAAAGCTCTATTTGTGGGAAGAAAAGGACGCAAATTTCGTTTGGGTACAACATTGCATGTCCGCACAATTTACAGTTAAAGCAGCGCAAAATTCTGAATTCACCTCTGGTCCTTTAGCTACCAAATGGTCCGGGGCTTAAGTGGTTAAATATCACTGAAGTCGGATCGCCGTCCGAACTGATCCAACTTTGGCATGTGACTTGTGCTCTGATGATCATGAAGGGGAACTCCATGCTAATTAAATAAAAAAAAAACGGTATGGGTTCCCCCTCCAAGAGCATACCAAACCCTTCGGAGCCACCCCCCCCCCATGCCAAAAAACCTGCGTTGGGTCCCCACAAAATCCATACCCTTATCTGAGCACACATCCCAGCAGGTCAGGAAAGGGGGGTGGGGGACGAGCAAGCACCCTCAACGTGAGGGAGGGGGTGGGTGCTTTGGGGCAGGGGGGCCCTACACCCCCCACTCTAAATCACCTTGTTCCCATGTTGATGAGGACAAGGGCCCCTTCCCGACAACCCTGGGTGTTGGGGTCTGCAGGCGATGTGCTTATAGGGATCTGGAAGCCCCCTTTACAAGGGGACCCCCCCCACCCTATGTGAATGAGTATGGAGTACATTGTACCTGCTGTTGTCGTCATCTGCCTCTGCCGGTTCTTCTCTGCTCACCTAGCCCTCTGCCGGGTTCTTCTCCCAATGTTGACTCAACGCTCTAATGCTGAATGCGCTGTGTACCACTACTTATATTGGCGTGGGGTCACCGGGTAATGTCACCCAGAGGCCCAGCCCCTTATGTCACCGTCCCATCATGCCTTGGGCAGTGACATCATAAGGGGGCTGAATAGCAAGTTGGGCATGCTCGGTCAAATTTGAAAGCACCACATCCTGGTTAACGGATATGAAAGAGGGGGGAAGGACAATGGGTACTCTAGGTACCCTGGGACTTTAAACTACGGTGCTAGGTAGAGAATGACAGAGATAAAATCGTAAAAGACTTCATTCTATTACAATACAAATAAGCATAAAAACCATTCTTGCAGATGTATGGCTAGATGGCCATATGTGCAAATCACTGCTAGGTTGTCACTCGACTAGTTTTGCTACACAGAGCTTCCTCAGGAGTGATCGAAACTAAAGCAGATAACACTGAAAGTACACAATACATAAAATTAGCATAAGGATTGGTTAAGTGATAATGCATTGCAATTGACTTATTAGAAAATACTATTCAAGCAGAGCCTGATTGTTATGACAAAAGTTTTGACTAAAGGAGGATGTTGAAATACATAGTGTATCATGACCCAGACTGGACAAAGAATGCACTCACCAATTTGCTAGGTTATTGGATCATCAGAGAAAAAGACTGGGAAATACTTTCAAATCCCACGGGTTAAAAAAGACGACATTCCACACTGATCAGGCAACCCCCTATCCACAACCAGTGGCCCACCAAAAGGATAGCAACAATAGGGGTTAGGAGCAAGCATGAAGCTCAACCTGTAAATTAATACAGGAAAGAAAGCTATGCAACAATGAATCAAGTACTGAATCAAATAGAAAAGGAAACTAGCTCAACAAAATCATACCTGAATATATAAATAGCATAAATCACAAACAATATGCCAATACACTATTAGTCTTCAGAATATTGATGTGTGTATATATATATATATATATATATATATATATATATATAGATAGAAAGGAGGAAAAGAACAAAGTGAGCATCATATCCGCTATGAAAACGAGTGAATCACAGCAGGCATGGGCTATGCATGAGCGCTTACCTCAATTTGGCAGTCTAGCGGATATCACAGCTGGGGATGGTGCATCCAGCTCCCCAAATAGGGGGGGAGGAATTCTGGCAGATTGTCGGCGGCACACGCCACACTACTTAAACCCCCGCCGCGTCGTCATCGCAGACGTTCTCACGGCCTGTCAAGTGCGCATTCGTGGCCCAGTGGTTGGGCTTAAGCATGCGTTGCCTGAGCAACAGACGGCGCAGTGCGTCACCCGTCCTGAGACGTGTGCGTCACCGCCCCCTATGCTGCAGAGGTCCGCAGCGCCATTTTAAAGAAGGGAAAGGCCAAGTGTGGAAATAAGGGCAGAGCGGATATTGCGCTAAAAAGTGTTGGAAATTTTTTTTGCGACTGCAGACTGGGTGGCACAGGCAGGCTGACTTTGGGGAACCCAAGTGCCCAGTCCATTGGCATGATGACTGTCACACGAGGGACCCCGGGCGTCGGTATGGTCGCACTCAGGTGGATCAGGTAATGGACATGACGGGAAATGCCTGATGGAAATTGATGAAAAATAAATAGAATAAATCAGATAAATGACAAAAGGAAATATTTTGTCTATAAATGTAATTCAAATTTGATTTGTCATCAAGAGATCCCGTTTGTGAAAGGGCTAAAAATACAAAAAACAAACAGTCTTTGATCATATCAAACACGAGCCTATTTTCATGAACTATGAAAATAGGTGCAAATTGGTGAAACTGGGGGTTGTCCTGAATGGGTCATGAAGAATTGACAATCGTTTATATGAGAACATTATCAGCCTAGAAATATTAACATGGCCGATTCCAATGGATAGTTCTTTGTAAAGAATTTTTTATTAATTTATAATATCCATAATGCAGGATAAAAAAACAAAAAGAAGAACAAAAGAAAAAAGGAAAAAAAGAACAGAAAAAACACAATTGGTTACCGGTGAATATTAGGATTGGTTCTACAGAAAAGCCTTGAAGCTAAAAGCATCATTCAAGCCAGGATGTTTGAGGGCTGACAATTTGTAAATCTATCTAGCCTCTTTTTGGAGTAGGACCTTGTCGTAGTTACCCCCTCTATCTCCAGGGGGAACATGTTCAAGTGCCACAAAGTGCATGACTGTACTATCAAACTGATGGAACAGACCCACATGATGGCTAATAGGTGTTTCCATTAGCTTTTTAATTAAGGAGACATGGTCTCGGATACGATGGTAAAATGGCCTCTTCGTCTTTCCAACAAAAAAGGCCTTACATTGGCACTCATAAGATACACAATGCCAATGGACTGGCAGGTCACAGAAAAAGCTGGTCTGAGAGTGTGTCCATTGGGAAGGATGATAGTGGGCGAGGAGTGAATATACCTGCAAAAATTACATTTGTGGCATGGTCTCGTGCCCCCAAGAGTAGAAGCACAAGATGATTGTACAGAGAAATGGCTGTGTACCAAAGTGTCCCGTAGGGAGCGGGCTCTCCTATAGGTGATCTCCGGGTAGGATTTGATAGGTTTAGAAACTTGGTCATCACTAGTTAACAGGTACCAATATTTTTGTAGAATTTGACGCACTTGTAGATGCTGGTTTGAAAATTTGGTAATTAGGTGTATCCCCGGATTTGATTTTTTTTGGACCATGCAAAAGGTCCTGTCTTGCTTTTTGGCTCTGGCATATGCCCTTTTGAGACATCTGTTACTGTAGCCTCGTTCAAAAAAAGTGAGTCCTGAGCGCCCTAGCCTCGGATTCAAAATCCTGTAGACTACTGCACTTGCGACGTAGTCTCAGGTATTGCCCATAGGGCACACTTGAGATTAGGGATTTTGGATGTGCGCTCCCTGCATGTACCAGAGAGTTCCCAGCCGAAGCTTTGCGAAATAGAGAGGTACTCACTGTGCCATCTTCCTGTACACCAATTTTGAGGTCCAAAAAGGTCAGATCGGTTTGGTTCATTTCAAAAGGTAAATTTAAAATTGTTAATCCTCAAACAATCAAGAAAGGTGATCAAAGCATCTCTGGGGCCAGTCCAGATGAAAAAGATATCAAAATCGATGAACCTTCTCCAAACTGGAATGTGTTCGATACATTTGTAAATCCTCTCTGAAAAAAAAGAGTCATCGCTCCCACCCCCCAGATACAAGTTGGCATAAGAGGGAGCACATTTGGTTCCCATTGCCACCCCTTGTATCTGGGAAGTAGTCTCCAAACAGAAAAATGTTGTTACACAAAATGAATTCCAAAAGGTTAAGGATAAATTTGATGTAGGCCCGAGAGATGCCCCGATCCTCGTTGATGAAGCCCTCCACAACTCGCACACCAAGGTCTGCCAGCAGGTCCTGACGGATGAAAATACTGCTTCTGTGTGGGAAAAGAGGGCCCCGGCTTACGGCACGGCTCCTTCCCTTTAGTGGACCGAGGGAGAAGTGTGCTCTTACCTCCAGTGACATCCCTAATGTCGTCATCCAGTGAGGCACCAAAAAGCCTCCCACCTTTGAAAGGCAAATCTGCCAGAGTTTTCTTGGAAGCTTGGTCAGTGGGGACCAGCATTTTAGCCATATCAGGCGGTGCAATACCACCGCAGATGTGTAGACCCTGGAGATTAAAGAGGCTGCATCCAGGGTTGCTTCAGACGTAAACAAGTCCCTGTACCAACTGTTCGGCCAGTGACACGCATTCTGGAGGGAGCAGATGCTCCTCCACAGTCTGGTGCAATATTTTAGCTTACTCAGGGAGTGTCTGGGACACCAAGGTAGCAGCCAATATAGGCCACAATGCTGACCCCAGCATGGTGAACATGGAACGGCTCCCACCAGTAGGGTCCTTAAAAGGAAGGGGTCCCCTCTACCGGGATAGTGATTACTTTATTTTACCGAGAGAGAAGGGGGGGGGATAAACGACCGGAGAAGCCCATTTTTTCAAAAGGCTCTCTTCAAATGGGTAACAGACCGTCATGTGCTGAGGGACCGCAAAAAAGGACCTTTGCGGCTGTTCCCATTCCTTATCTATGAACTTGTCAAAGAAATCAACATAAGGAAAAACCTCAGGAGCGTGTCGGTTTGTGCGACCCAAAAAGGGACAGACCCTGCAGTAGAAATCCCAGCTGTATCTTCCAGCTCGAGAGTGTCCCTCACAGCATTAAGTGCACTCACTAGGGATGAGCCGAACACCCCCCGGTTCAGTTCGCACCAGAACCTGCGAACGGACCGAAAGTTTGCGCTAACGTTAGAACCCTATTAAATACAAATGGACGTGAACGTTCAAAATCTAAAGTGCTAATTATAACGGCTAATATGCATGTTATTGTCCTAAAAAGGGTTTGGGGACCCGGGTTCTGCCCCAAGGGACATGTATCAATGCAAAAATAAGTTTTAAAAACGGCTGTTTTTTCAGGAGCAGTCATTTTAATGATGCATAAAAGTGAAAAAAAAAAATTTAATATTCCTTTAAATATCGTACCTGGGGGGTGTCTAGAGTATGCCTGTGAAGTTGCATGTGTTTCCCGTGTTTAGAACTGTCCCTGGACAAAATGACATTTCTAAAAGGAAAAAAAAGCCATTTAAAACTGCTTGCGGCTTTAATGTCATGTCTTGTCCTGGCAATATGGATGAAAATCTTTGAGAAAAATGGCATGGCTACCCCATCACCACCCCCCCCCCCCCACCCATTACCAGCTCCTTTGGGTCTTGTATGGATATTAAGGGGAACCCCGCACCAAAAAAAAAAAAGGCCCTATATACTCTGAACAGCAGTATACAGGCGGTGCAAACAAGACAGGGACTGTAGGTTTGTTCTTAAGTAGAATCTGTTTGTAATTTTGAACAGGTACATTGTTTAAGTGTAGCTCCAGCCAAAAAAATGTATTTAAGCTTTTTGAAAAACATAGGGAAGGATTATCACCCCTGTAATATTTGTTTTGCTGTCTGTGCACCTGTTCAGAACATTTCACCTCACTTTCCGTCCCAATGACAAATGTTTTTGGAAAAGTGGGTTTTTATTGAAAGGATTGGTGATAAAGCATCAGTAGAGAGGAGACACCTTTTTCCCCATATTAACTCTTACAGGAGAGAATTTCCCTTCCTAGGGGTAGATTCTCTCGCTTCCTGTTGTCTCCTTCCGTTTGCAAGTTGGAGTCGTTTGTAAGTTGGATGTTTGAAAGTAGAGGCCTGCCGTATATACTCTGCTGAAATTTACCCCTTAGATGTTGGTGTTGCCACAACACTGTAAGCCCTCACAGTTCCTCTTGGTGGGCGCTGGAACGCCCTGCTGGGAACTATTATATCAGGAATTGTAATTACATGCCATTGTTGAACAGTGGTAGGAAAATTGGGCCTGTGGTGGTGTTGCCACAACACTGAAAGCCCTCACAGTTACTCTTGGTGGGCGCAGGAATGGGCCCTGCTGTGAATTATTAGATCAAGAATTGTAATTACACTCCCCTGTTAAACAGGGGCAGAAAAATTGGGCCTTAGGCACTGGTGCCACAACACTGCAACCTCTCCCAGATACTCTAATTGGAGTGCAGGAATAAGCCCTGCTGCAAAGCATTGCATAAAAAATTGTAATTACATGCCCCTGTTAAACAGGGGCTGAAAAATTGGGCCTTAGCCACTGGTGACGGCACCCAGAAACAAAAATGTTCTTCCAAGCTATCATCAGGAATCGGATCATTGAGGAGGAAGAGGATAGTCAGGCAACATAACAGGACAGTCACTCAGCATAGGCAGTCTTGAAGGGATGTGACATTTCAAAATAAATTTAATTGTTCTGTTACATCAGCTTCAGGTACTGGTGGTGATCCAAGACTGGTTCATCTTTATGAAGGTCAGTCGATCAACCGAGTCATTGGACAGGCGCACCCTGTGATCCGTGACAAAGCCTCCAGCAGCACTGAATGTGCATTTCGAACGAACGCTGGATGCAGGACAGGCCAGTAGCTCAATTGCATACTGTGCAAGCTCTGGCCAGTGATCCATCCTCAAGACCCAGTAAACCAGAGGATTTTCGGTGGGAAAGGTGTCCAAGTCTGACTTTGCCCCTAGGTATTCCTGCACCATGTATATCAGACGCTGGCGATGGTTGCTGGAACCGATCATACCTTGGGGCTGCGGACTAAAAAAAATAGTTTGAACGCATCAGACGGCCACCTTTTCCACCGCTCTTTCTGTTACTGACCGAAGCCTCAGCAACTCGTTGTCCAGGACCAGGAGTTTGTAACCTCCCAGTCTCTGGAAACGTGTTGCACAGACCTTTCCGCAAGGCCTCCCGGAGAGGTCTCATCCTCTGCGACGGCAAGATAAGGTCCGCAACCTTACCCTTGTACCGTGGATCAAGGAGTGGCCAGCCGGTAATGGTCCCTCTCCTTGATCCGAAGAATACGAGGATCCTACCGCAGACTTTGCAGGATCAGGGAGGCCATGCAGCGTAGGTTAGCGGAGGCATTCGGTCCGGAGTCCTCTGGGTCACTATGGACGACATGATCCACAGCCACCTCCTCCCAGCCACGTACAAGTCCACGGGTTTCTTGGGACTGTAAATCATCCCTAAAAGACTGCTGCCGTTGATGCCGAGTGCCATGCTCCACCACCATGCTGACAATCCTCCTCCTCCTGTGTGATGGGTGGGACAGAAGGAACTCTGTCTGGGTAAAGGGGGCCTTTAGTGGCAAGAAAGTCCTCCTCTTCCTGCCTCAAGTGCCCTGTCCATTATTCCACGAAGCGTATGCTCCAACAGGTGGACAAGAGGTACAGCGTCACTGATGCATGCACTGTCACTGCTCACCATTCTCGTGGCCTTTTCAAATGGTGCCAGGACAGTGCATGCATCCCTGATGATGCCCCACTGGCGTGGTGAAAAAACCTGAGCTCCCCTGACCCTGTCCTGGTGCCGTAGTCGCACAGGTACTCATTGATGGCCCTCAAGCATGTGGTGCCCAAGCGGCTGATGTTTTGGCCACGCGAGATATGCTTGAGACATATATGTTGCAAATAGCAGCGGTGCGATCTGATGCATGCGACTCAAAAACAGCCCACACCACAGAACTTATGGAATAACGGGCAGCGCCCTGCACAGGCGGAGCTCTGCGGTGTGCTGCACTTACGTTGGCCCCCGGAGGACATCCTGCCTCGTTGGAGGTGTGCCTCCTCCTCCTCCCCCTCTCAGGCACCCACGTGGAGTCAGTGACCTCATCCCCTCCCTCATCACTGGAGCCAATCTGGCAGTATGCTGCAGCTGCTGGAACATGACTGCCAGATTGCTGTCCTTCTTGAGCATCCCCTCTCTGCGCTCACACTACTGCCTTCCTTTAGCTGGGCATCATCAGACCCTTTAAGACGCTGGGCATCCTCCTGGAGCATGTACACAACACTGTGCTCAAACAATTCGGGGGACTCCTCAGGAGGACATGGATGGTCTAGGGAATGAGTGACTGATGATGACATTGATACGAGGGAAGGGGACGCTTTGGCAGCTGCTTTGATAGTACCCTGAGCCTGGGTGAGAGGATGAGGGCTTGGTAATCCACTCTACCAAGTCTTCGGCATGATGCGGCTCAACACGTCCAGCTGCCGAAATTAAGGACAAGCGTGTCCCATGGCCACGTGCCGATGACGATGCATCACGTCCACGACCAGCACTGTTGTCTCTAGACACAGAGCCTGCTTGCCCTCTTTTATTGGCTCGTGACCGTCTGCCTCTCGTTGGCCTACCAGACATAGTAATGGCCTGCAGGGAGATGGGAAAACCAGCAATTGGCTAGTGTATATTGTGCTGGAGGCACACAACACCCACTAACTCCTGCAGATGCCTTTATTCGAGAACACCAGCAAAAAAGGGTAGATACAGGTGAATACCCACTTGCCGACCGCTCGCGGTATATATACGTCGGCAGAATGGCTCGTACAATCACGTACCTGTACGTGGCCCTTTAACTGCCGACGCCGTGCTCGCGACCCCCCTGCCTTCCGAGAGTGGGACTGCGGGTCCCGTGGACTCGATGGCCGCGGGGATCCCCGCGATAGTCTCACGGAGGCTCGGAGCGGGGAGATGTGTGTGTAAACACAGCATCTCCCGGCTCCTCTACTGACACGGTCAGCGATCTCCGCTCAGAGCAGAGATCGCTGACGTGTCAGTCGTAGCCACGCCCCCCTCAGTTAGTAACACGCCCCTAGGCACACTTAACCCCTTCAGCGCCCCTAGTGGTTATCCTCTTCACTGCCAGTGTCATTTTCACAGTAATCAGTGCATTTTTATTCCACTGATCGCTGTGAAAATGACAATGGTCCCAAAAATGTGTCAAAAGTGTCTATGTCACAGTCATGGGGGGAGAGAAGAAAAGAGAGAAGAAAAAAAAAAAAAAAAAAAAAATCGCTGATCGCCACCATTACTAGTAGTGATGAGCCGAACACCCCCGGGTTCGGTTCGCACCAGAACCCGCGAACGGACCGAAAGTTCGCACGAACTTTAGAACCCTATTAAATACAATGGATGCGAACGTTCGAAATCTAAAGTGCTAATTATAACGACTAATATGCATGTTATTGTCCTAAAAAGGGTTTGGGAACCCGGGTTCTGCACCAGGGGACATATATCAATGCAAAAAGAAGTTTTAAAAAACGGCAGTTTTTCTGGAGCAGTCATTTTAATGATGCATAAAGTGAAAAAAAAAGTCAAATATTCCTTTAAATATCGTACCTGGGGGGTGTCTAAAGTATGCCTGTGAAGTGCCACGTGTTTCCCGTGTTTAGACCTGTCCCTGCACAAAATTACATTTCTAAAGGAAAAAAAGCCATTTAAAACTGCTTGCGGCTTTAATATAATGTCTGGTCCTGGTAATATGGATGAAAAGCTGAGAAAAATTGCATAGCTACCCCATCACCCCCCCCCCCCCCTACCCCAGCCCATTACCAGCCCCTTTGGGTCTTGTATGGATATTAAGGGGAACCCTGCACACAAAATAAAAAAGGCCCTATATACTCTGAACAGCGGTATACAGGCGGTGCATACAAGACGGACTGTAGGTTTGTTCTTATGTATAATCTGTTTGTAATTTTGAACATGTACATTGTTTAAGTGAAGCTCCAGCCAAAAAATCTATTTTTAAGCTTTTTGGAAAACATAGGGAAGGGTTATCACCCCTGTAACATTTGTTTTGCTGTCTGTGCAGTGTGCACCTGTTCAGAACAGTTCACCTCACTTTCCGTCCTAATGACAAATGTTTTTTGAAAATTTGGGGTTTTTATTGAAACAAGAATTGGTGATAAAGCATCAGTGGAGAGGAGACACTTTTTTTCCCATATTAACTCTTACAGGAGAGAATTTGCCTTCCTAGGGGTAGATTTCCTCTCACTTCCTGTTGTATCCTTCCGTTTGCAAGGAGTCGTTTGTAAGTTGGATGTTTGAAAGTAGGGGCCTGCCGTATATACTCAGCTGAAATTTGCCCCTTACATGTTGGCGTTGCCACAACACTGTGAGCCCTCACAGTTACTCTTGGTGGGCGCAGGAATGGGCTCTGCTGTGAATTATTAGATCAATAATTGTAATTACATGCCCCTGTTAAACAGGGGCAGAAAAATTGGGCCTTAGCCACTGGTGCCACGACACTGCAACCACTCCCAGATACTCTAGTTGGAGTGCAGGAATGAGCCCTGCTGCAAAGCATTGCATAAAAAATTGTAATAACACACCCCTGTTAAAAAGGGGCTGAAAAATTGGGCCTTAGCGGCACCCAGAAACAAAAATGTTCTTCCAAGCTATCATCAGTCGGATCATGGAGGAGGAGGATAGTCAGTCAACATAACAGGACAGTCTCTCAGCATCAGTCTTGAAGGGATGTGACATTTGAAAATAAATTAGTCTGTTATATCAGCTTCAGGTGTTTGGTAGCTGGTGGTGATCCAAGACTGGTTCATCTTTATGAAGGTGATCCGTGACAAATCCTCCAGCAGCACTGAATGTGCGTTCTGAAAGTAAGCTGGATGCAGGACAGGCCAGTAGCTCAATTGCATACTGTACAAGCTCTGGCCAGTGATCCATCCTCAAGACCCAGTAAGCCAGAGGATTTTCAGTGGGGAAGGTGTCCAAGTCTGACCTTGCCCCTAGGTATTCCTGCACCATGTATATCAGACGCTGGCGATGGTTGCTGGAACCGATCATACCTTGGGGCTGCGGACTAAAGAATTGTCTGAACGCTTCGTCAGACGGCCACCTTCCCCACCGCTCCTTCTTTGACTGCCCGAAGCCTCAGCAACTCGTTGTCCAGGACCAGGAGTTTGTAACCTCCCAGTCTCTGGGAACGCGTTGCACAGACCTTTCTGCAAGGCCTCCCGGAGTGGTCTCATCCTCTGCTCCCTCTGCCACGGTAAGATAAGGTCCGCAACCTTACCCTATACCGTGGATTAGGAGAGTGGCCAGCCAGTAATGGTCCCTCTCCTTGATCCGAAGAATACGAGGATCCTTCCACAGACTTTGCAGTATCAGGGAGGCCATGCAGCGTAGGTTAGCTGAGGCATTCAGTCCGGAGTCCTCTGGGTCACTAAGGACGACATGATCCGCAGCCACCTCCTCCCAGCCACGTACAAGTCCACTGGTTTCTTGGGACTGTAAATCATCCCTAAAAGACTGCTGCTGATGATGATGCTGAGTGCCAGGCTCCACCTCCATGCTGACACAATCCTCCTCCTCCTTCCTGTGCAATGGGTGGGACAGAAGGAACACTGTCTGGGTAAAGGGGGCCTTGAGAGGCAAGGAAGTCCTCCTCTTCCTGCCTCTGTTCTGCCTCAAGTGCCCTGTCCATTATTCCACGCAGCGTATGTTCCAACAGGTGGACAAGAGGTACAGTGTCACTGATGCATGCACTGTCACTGCTCACCATCCTCGTGGCCTCCTCAAATGGTGCCAGGACAGTGCATGCATCCCTGATCATGCCCCACTGGCGTGGTGAAAAAAAAACCTGAGCTCCCCTGACCCTGTCCTGGTGCCGTAGTTGCACAGGTACTCATTGATGGCCCTCTGCTGCGTGTGCAACCGCTGCAGCATGGCCAACGTTGAGTTCCACCTGGTGGGCATGTCACATATAAGGCGGTTCTTGGGCAGGTTCAACTCCTTTTGCAGCTCAGCCAGGCGAGCACTGGCATTATAAGATCTGCGGAAATGCACAGACTTTCCTGGCCTGCCGCAGGACATCCTGTAAGCCCGGGTACCTGCCCAAGAACCGCTGCACCACCAGGTTAAGGACGTGAGCCACACAGGGCACATGGGTCAGTTGTCCGTCGGAGAGCGGAGAGGAGGTTGGTGCCATTGTCGCAAACTACCATTCCTGGCTTAAGCTGGCGTGGCATCAACCACCTCTTGGCCTGCCCCTGCAGAGCAGACAGAACCTCTGCCCCAGTGTGGCTCCTGTCCCCCAAACACACCAGTGCAAGCACGGCATGGCATCTTTTTGCCTGCGTACTTGCGTAGCCCCTTGAACGCCTACGGGGCACCGCTGGTTCCCGAGGACAAAGCACAGGAAGAGGCCACGGAGGAAGGAGGGGGTGGAGGACAGAGGTGTGTCACAACCAGTAGTAGCATTTTGGAGGCGTGGCGGTGGAACAACCTCCAACACTACTGCACCTTGTCTTGCATCCTTCCCAGCTGCCAAAAGAGTGACCCAATGGGCCGTGAAATAAAGGTAACGTCCCTGTCCATGCCTGCTGGACCATGAGTCAGCGGTAATATGCACCTTAACGCTGACCGCCCTGTCCAGCGAGGCCAAGACACTGCCTTCCACATGCCGGTAGAGAGCCGGAATCGCCTTCCGTGAGAAAAAGTGGCGTTTGGGAACCTGCCACTGAGGAGCCGCACATTGCACAAACTCACGGAAGGGGGCCGAGTCTACCAACTGAAAAGGCAGCAGTGGAAGCGCTAGCAATTTAGCCAAGCTAGCATTCAACCGCTGGGCATGTGGATGGCTGGGAGTGAACTTCTTTTGACGGTCCAGCAGCTGGGGCAGGGAAATTTGCCTGCTAGAATCGGACGGTGTACTGCTAGCAGAATGCCCGCAAGTACTTGGCTGTGACACACCTAATTCTACACCTTCATTCCTCTCAGAGCAGGTTTCAGAGAGGACTGAAGGTATAGTGGGGTTGGAGATCCCAGCTGATGCGGTGCAAGAAGAGGTCAGCTTTGTTCTTTGGTGTGGGTCTTTAAGGTAGGCTTGCCAACGAGCTGCATGGCAGGTCAACATATGTCTGGTCAAGCATGTGGTGCCCAAGCGGGTGATGTTTTGGCCACGCGATATACGCTTGAGACATATGTTGCAAACAGCAGCTGTGCGATCTGATGCACTCCACTCAAAAAAGGCCCACACCAAAGAACTTTTTGAATAACGGGCAGAGGCAGCGCCTTGCACAGGCGGAGCTCTGCGGTGTGATTCCGTCGGTGTGCTGCCCTTACGCTGGCCCCCCGAGGGCATCCTGCCTCGTTGGAGATGTGCCTCCTCCTCTCTATTAGGCACCCACGTGGAGTCAGTGACCTCCTCATCCCCACCCTCCTCATCACTGGAGCCAATCTGGCAGTATGCTGCAGCTGCTGGAACATGACTGCCAGATTGGTGTCCTTCTTGAGCATCCCCTCTCTCTGCTCTCATGCTACTGCCTTCCTCTAGCTGGGTATCATCAGACCCTTCGAAACGCTGGGCATCCTCCTGGAGCATGTACCCAACACTGTGCTCAAACAGTTCGGGGGACTCCTCAGGAGGACATGGTTGGTCTAGGGAAGGAGTGACTGATGACATTGATACCAGGGAAGAGGACGCTTTGGCAGCTGCTTTGCCAGTACCCTGAGCCTGGGTGAGAGAGGATGAGGAGGGCTTGGTCATCCACTCTACCAAGTCTTCAGCATGATGCGGCTCAACACGTCCAGCTGCCGAAAAGGACAAGCGTTCCCATGGCCACGTGCTGATGGCGATGCACCGCGTCCACGACCAGCACTGTTGTCTCTAGACACAGAGCCTGCTTGCCCTCTTTTTTTGGCTCCTGACTGTCTGCCTCTCCTTGTTTGCCTTCCAGACATTCTAATGGCCTGCAGGGAAATGGAAAAAGCAGCAATACAGGCTAAGTTAAGGTGTAATATGGTCAGGAGGCACACTCCGCCCCCTGTAAGTGCCACAAAATCCTGTTGGTGTAACACCAGGAAAAAGCAGCAATACGGGCTAACTTCAGGTGTATAATGTGCAGGAGGCTTAGCAACAATGACACTGTCCCCTGCCTATCCGCTCTCCCTGCACACAAGGTTTAGCAAAGAATATGACACTGACACTCTCCCTGCCTATCCTCTCTCCCTACACACAAGGTTCCGGAACACACTACACAAGGCCGCCGCGCTGGCGGCCTTTTATAGTGTGGGGCGTGTACTAAACCCCCTCAGCTATAATTGGCCACGGGAATCCTGCCTGTGGCCAATCATTGTTCTCCTCGCTGCCGGCGCTGTGATTGGCCAAGCATGCAGGGTCACAGTGCATGCTTGGCCAATCACAGCGCTGGGATTACACTGCGATGGCGCAGTGTATTGTGGGCCGTTCGCGTCACTCAAATTTGGCGCGAACGGCCCAAATCGTTCGTTGTTCGCCGAACGCACGAACAGCCGATGTTCGAGTCGAACCTATGTTCGACTCGAACACCGAGCTCATCCCTAATTACTAGTTTAAAAAAAATTATTAGTAAAACGCCTTAGAACTATACCCTATTTTGTAAACGCTATAATTTTTGCGCAAATCAATCAATAAACGCCGATTGCGATTTGTTTTTACCAAAAATATGTAGAAGAATACGTATCGGCCTAAACGAGAATTTTTTTTTTTTTTTTTTTTTTTATATATTTTTTGGGGATATTCATTATATAAAAAAAAATAAAAAATAAAGTAATTTTTTCTAAATTTTCGCTCTATTTTTGTTTATAGCACAAAAAATGCAGAGGTGATCAAATACCACCAAAAAGAAAGCTCTATTTGCGGGAAAAAAAGAGCGCCAATTTTGTTTAGGAGCCACGTCGCACGACCGCGCAATTGTCAGTTAAAGCGACGCAGTGCCGAATCGCAAAAAGGGGCCTGGTCATAATGGCCCGTATTGGTCCGGGGCTTAAGTGGATACTGTGCTGGGGCACACAACACCCACTAACTCCTGCAGATGCCTGAGAAAAGAACACACTGTAGCACACACGGCCCCTGCCTATCTAGCTCTTTCCGTGCATGCCGGAACACACTATACAAGGCTGGCGGGCTTATATAGTGTGGGGCGTGTATTAAACCCCCGAGCTATAATTGGCCACAGGCATCCTGCCTGTAGCCAATTATGGCTCTACTCGCTGCCGGCGCTGTGATTGGCCAAGCATGCGGGGTCACAGTGCCGGCAATGCAGTGCGATGGCGCAGTGCATTGTGGGCCGTTCGTGTCACACGAATTTGGCGCCAACGGCCCACAAAGTTCTGGTTTCGCCGAACAGGCCATGTTCGAGTCGAACATGCGTTCAACTTGAACACCGAGCTCATCCCTAGCACTCACAAGTGCCCTGTCTTGAGCAGACCCAGACGAGGGGTCCTCACTGGGAAGGTCCTGGTCCGCCTCTGACACACCAGAACTGGGGTCCTGAGCTGCAGCCAGGCCGAGTGAGTCAGAACATTCCCCAGGCGATAAGAGGCGCTTAGTACCCCCTTACGCCCGCAGGCCGTTTCCACCCTGGCAACAAATGACTCCAGGACTGCCTAAAAAAGCGTCCCTGGGAACCGCAGGGGCACCGGTTGCTGCTCCAGCTTCTGACTCCATATTGCCCACCGACAGCCCTTAGGGACTTAGTCAAGACACCTGACAAAAATTGTCCACCCTCCTTGCTGCACTGACCGGGGGGGGGTACTCAGGGAGCTCACCGCCCAGCAAGAGAGAGACTGTTCAGCACCGCTGCCCACTCTCCATCAAAACACAGAGTGTGACTGAGGAACTCTGAGGTGAATTGCACCGTTCAGGAAGCCAGCTAGCACTAGAGGCCAAAACCCACTCCAAAATGGCCGCCGGGGGCCTCAGAGAAAAAAGTGCACAAGAAAATGGCCGCACGCATTGCAGACCTGCATCACATAGCGGCCACGGCAAAATGGCCGCCAATGGGATTTAACAGTGCAATACACAGGCCCCCAAAAAATGGCACCCAAACAGCGAGGTGGATCAGAAGGCCGCAGCGGAGGCTTCCAAAGAAATTAACTACCCTACCCCCACAGAGAGCGGGCCTGGACACCCCACAACCCTCCGCCGGGACCTGGAGCCCCCCCTACAGGTATTCCCCGGTCACAGCGAGCCCCGGAAGGGGAGGAAAAAAGGGTGACAAGAGGGAGAGGGGAGGGCAGGAGAACCCCCAACGACCCTCATAGGAACTCCCAGCTGTTCCATCCCACCGAAGCAGGAGGAACTGTACTTACCCATCCTTGCGAGGACCTGCTGGTGCGTTCCTGACAGACCTACAACCGAGCAGTATGGAGTAGCTGTCGGCCCGGTCCACTGTGACTGAGACAGCAAGCAGCCCGGTCATATGTGAACCCTGAAGCAATAGCTCACCGGCCACCCCTGGAGCCATGGGGTATGTCGTGGCCGACCCAGCGCGTAGCCAAGGCCTGCTCACGGTCGATGGCCGGACTGGGGAGACTACAAGGATCTATATTATCCAGCCTGTCACCCAGCCGGCAGTTGATAGATTTCTTAAAATAAAAAATTCTTCCGGACCCTGGGACCAAAAAGGGAGCCAGGTCCTTCTCTACTAGGCAGAAAAAAAACTGAGCTGCTGGCTGCAGGGTTATGTCCAGAGAGACCACCCCCTGGGCACGGCTGTTCAACTCTGTTAAAGTAACATGTATTTAAATATCCAACATGTTCTATAGGAGAGGACTAGGCAGAACAGGAACATAACCCAACTGTCAAGAATAAAGGAGCTGTGTCCGTCCATGGACGAAAAGGAGAAATTTACACATGGGGAGAAGTGCCAGAATAGGCCTGGTAGGGAAGTGGTTACTAAATGGCTTCGGCCAAAACACGGACGAGTGAAAGAAAAGTGTTATTTTTTTGCCCATTTTTCTGAGAATATGAATAAGAACTCAGCCTGGGTATGTAAACTTATGAGCACTAATTTTTATACATACACACAGTGGGGCAAGAAAGTATTTAGTCAGCCACCAATTGTGCAAGTTCTCCCACTTAAAAAGATGAGGCCTGTTTGTTATAGTTATACGAGAGACAAAATGTGGAAACAAATCCAGACACATTGATTTAAAAAGAATTTGCAAATTATGGTGGAAAATAAGTACTTCGTCAATATCAAAAGTTAATACATTTATATATATATATATATAAATCTCCTTTGTTGGCAATGACAGAGGTCAAACATTTTCTGTAAGTCTTCACAAGATGGTCACACACTGTTGCTGGCCCATTCCTCAATGCAGAGCTCCTCAAGAGCAGTGATGTTTTGGGGCTGTCGCTGGGCAACACAGACTTTCAACTCCCTCCAAAGGTTTTCTATGGGGTTGAGATCTGGAGACTGGCTAGGCCACTCCAGGACCTTGAAATGCTTCTTACGAAGCCACTCCTTCGTGGCCCGGGCGGTGTTTGGGATCATTGTCCTGCTGAAAGACCCAGCCACGTTTCATCTTCAATGCCCTTGCTGACAGGAGGAGGTTTGCACTCAAAATCTCACGATACATGGCCCCATTCATGCTTTCATGTACACGGATCAGTTGTCCTGTTTACTTTGCAGAGAAACAGCCCCAAAGCATGATGTTGCCACCCCCAAGCTTCACAGTAGGTATGGTGTTCTTTGGTTGCAAAACAGCATTCTCTCTCCTCCAAACACAACAAGTTCTACTTTGGTTTCATCTGACCATATGACGTTCTCCCAATCCTCTTTTGGATTATCCAAATGCTCTCTAGCAAACCTCAGATGGGCCCGGACATGTACTGGCTTAACCAGGGGGACACGTCTGGCACTGCAGGATCTGAGTCCCTGGCGGCGTTACTGATGGTAGCATTTGTTACGTTGGTCCCAACTCTCTGCAGGTCATTCACTAGGTCCCCCTGTGTGGTTCTGGGATTTTTGCTCACCGTTCGTGATCATTTTGACCCCACGGGGTGAGATCTTGTCTTCCATTCCATTTTCTAATTATTGCTCCCACAGTTGATTTCTTCACACCAAGCTGCTTGCCTATTGCAGATTCATTCTTCCCAGCCTGGTGCAGGACTACAATTTTGTTTCTGGTGTCCTGCGACAGCTCTTTGGTCTTCATAGTGGAGTTTGGAGTGCGACTGTTCGATGTTGTGGACAGGTGTCTTTTTATACCGATTACCTGTATTAATGGCACCTGTTTGAACGTATGAGTGGAGGACAGAGGAGCCTCTTGAAGATACAGGTCTGAGCCAGAAATCTTGTTTGTAGGTGACCAAATACTTATTACCGATGCTGCAGCTGTCCACTGCCATTCACGACTGAGAACTGAGCGATCACATGACCACTGAGCGCTCAGTTCTCGATCTTCACTGAGCAGGGAGTGGCAACTAAGACCCCTTTCACACTGAGCCGCCCATAGCGTCAGCGGTAAAACACAGCCGACGCTATGGGTGGTTGTACGCCCCCGCTAGAGAGAAAGGAGCAGCGCATTGCGGGCGGTATAGCCGCGGTGTCCCATTGATTTCAATGGGCAGGAGCGGTGGAGGAGCTGTAAACACACCGCTCCTAAGATGCGGCTAGCAGGAATTTTTTTACCGTCCTGCTAGCATGACGCTCCAGTGTGAAAGCCCTCAAGCTTTCACACTGGAGACAATGGAGCAGCTGTTTGAGGGCAGATTGCAGGCACTATTTTTAACGCTATAGTGCCTGAAGTACGCCCTCAGTGTGAAAGGGGTCTTGGTCACCAGCTCTCTGCTCTGCCCCTCCTGGCCCTTCAATGAGCACTGGAATGTCTGGCTTAGCCATTAACAGAGCAAATGGGAACAAATAAGAGTTCATTAGGCTGCATTCGCACCTGACCATTTACGAGTTTTTTTTTTCTTTTTATGTGTTTCAGGAATATTCAGGCTTGTTTGTTTTAAAAAGGTCAATAGAAAGCTAGGTACAAGGAGGAAAGGCTTAAAAAAAAAAAAAAGAAGGATTTTTGTACTCACCGTAAAATCCTTTTCTCTGAAGTCCATGGACGGACACAGCTCCTTTATTCTTGACAGTAGGGTTATATGCCGTCTATTAGGAGAGGACTAGGCAGACATGTTAAACAGTTAACATGCAACTACAGCAAAGCTTAACAGTACCGCCCAGGGGGTGGTCCCTCCGGTTATAATCCCTCATCCTGCAATCAGCTCATCAAAAAGCAGTACAAACAAAAGGGTGGGTGCTGTGTCCGTCCATGGACTTGAGGAAAAGGATTTTACGGTGAGTACAAAAATCCTATTTTCTCTTTCGTCCATGGACGGACACAGCTCCTTTATTCTTGACAGTAGGGATGTCCCCCAAGCAGTGTCAAAAAAATGAGGGGTGGGAACAGCAATCAAAACAAACTTCACCCCAAAACAACCAGAGCTCCTCAATGGAGGCGTTACAACCTTAACCACTTCGTGCCCAGGCCATTCTCAAAAGACGGCCGCATTGCGGCACTCAATTTCTGGGAGGACGTCCTCCTATCTACTTCCGAGCATCGGGGGAAAAGCTGTGCCCGCTGTGTCACGCGGGTGCTAATGCGCGTGCCTGGCAGCCACGATGTCCGCCAGGTACACGCGATCGGCTGTCACAGAGCAGGGAGAGATCCATGTCCTGTCAGGGAGAGAGGAGACCGATGCTGTGTTCTCTTGTACATAGGGACCCAGATCGGTCTCCTCCCCCAGTCAGTCCCCTCCCCCCACAGTAACAATCACCTAGCAGGGCACACATTTAACCCCTTCCCACCCCCTAGCGTTAACCCCTTTCCTGCCAGTCACATTTATACAGTAATCAGTGCATATTTATAGCACTGTTCGCTGTATAAATGTGAATGGTCCCAAAAATGTGTCAAAAGTGTCCGCCATAGTGTCGCAGTCACAATTAAAAAAAAAAAAAAAAAAAAAAAAAAAAAGCAGATCGCCGCCATTACTAGTAAAAATAAATAAATAAAAAAAAGTCATTATACTATCCCCTATTTTGGAGGCGCTATAACTTTTGCGCAAACCAATCACTATACGCTTATTACGTATTTTAGGTAAAAAAAAAAAAAAAAAAAAAAAAACAGAAATGATCAAATGCCACCAAAAGAAAGCTATTTGTGGGAGAAAAAAACGTCAATTTTGTTTGGGAGCCACGTCGCACGACTGCGCAATTGTCATTCAAAGCGTGACAGTGCTGAAAGCTTGCCTGGGCAGGAAGGGGGTTATGTGCCCAGTTGTCAAGTGGTTAAACAGCCGCCTGCAAAACCTTGCGGCCGAAGCAAGCATCCGCAGATGCATGCACGTCAACCTTGTGAAAGTGTGAACGAATGACCAGGTCGCCGCCTTACACACCTGGGAGACAGACGCTTGATGTTAAGGCGATCTCCTCACACAGATGTAGGCCTTCCACGTGCGATGATGGTGGAAATGAACAAATCCGATAGGCCTCGGTCCCTTCGTACCCGACTTTCAACAGCCATGCCGTTAAAGCCAGCAACTGCAAAGCAGGATGAAGTATAGGACCTTGTGACAGAAGGTCCTCTTGCATCGGCAGACGCCAAAGAACATCCACCACCAGGCATACTAGGTCAGCATACCAAGGATGCCGAGGCCAATCTGGAGCAATTAGAATCACCGTAATCCCCTCTGCGAAGCAGACGAGGAAGAAGTTTTAGCGGGGGGGGGGGGCAAGGGAGGCATAAATTAGCCGATACTGTCCCCACGGAGCCACCAACGCATCTGTTGCATCCACCCAGGGATCTCTGGACCTGGCCACAAGCCAACACCTTCCGATTGAGTCAAGAAGCCAGGAGATACACGTCTTGCATGCCCCATCTCAGGCAAAGGAGTCGAAACACATCCGGGTGTAGAGACCATTCTCCTTGGTCCAGCATCTGGCAACTTAGGTAGTCCGCTTGCCAGTTTTCTACACCCGGAATGTACATGGCCAATAAAGCCGGCATGCTCCGCTCTGCCGACCTCAGGATGTGAGCGACCTCCAAATGCTGCAGCCAAGCTTCTTGTTCCTCCTTGATGGTTGACCTACGCCACCGCGTTGTCAGACTGGATCCTGACTGGACGTCCCTGCAGCCTCTGACCATGTGGAGAGGCACTGCCTGTTTGCCAGAAGTTCCAGCACATTGATCGGCAGGTGGGATTCTTCCTGCATCGACTGCACGCCCCAAACTCCCCCCAACCGGTCAGGCTGGCGTCCGTCGTGATAACCGTCCAGTGAAAAAGGAACGGACTTCCCGGACTGAAGATCTCAGCCACCATACCAGGGAAGCCCTGGCTAGCTGGCTCACCCGGATTTGACAATCCAGGGACTAGGGAGATTTGTCCCATTTGGACAGGATCTCCTACAAAATGTGTGGAATTGAGCATACGGTACCGCCTCGAAGGTGGCTACCATAAAACCCAGGACTCGCATGCAAAAGCGCAGCGATGACCACCTGCGGGATGCCAACAGCTTCACCGCAGTCCGAAGAATCTTGAACTTTTCCAAAGAGAAAAAAAAAACTTGCCACTGAGGAGTCCAGAATCAAGCCCAGGTACTCCAGGCGTTGGCAGCAAACAGACTTCTGGAGGTTCAGTACCCAACCAAATTCTTGAAGGGTCTGGCTGGCAATCGCCACATCCTCTAATTCTGAGTCTGAAGCTGCTCTCAGGTCGTCCAGGTAGCCCGCGATAGCGATTCCTCCCTGTCTCAGCAAAGCTAGAATTGGGGCGAGCACCTTGGTGAAAACCCTTGGTGCCAACGCCAGGCCAAAAAGGGAGAGCTACAAACTTGTAGTGATCGTCCGACTAAAAAAAAAAAAAAAAAAAAAACACGTAGAAATCTGATGCCCGACATATGGGGACATGCAAGTATGCGTCCTTGATGTCCAAGGATGCCAGAAAATCCCTCAGATGGAGTGCAGCTATCACAGGGCGAACTGATTCTATCCTGAACCTTCGTACTTTTACAAAGGGGTTGAGAGCCTTGAGGTCCAGGATTGGACAGACCCGTCCTTTTTTGGGACTACAAAACAGATTGGAGTAGAATCCCTGAAACCTTTCCGGCAGCGGCACAGGTACCATTACCCCACGCATCAGCAGGTCCTGCACTGCCTCAGACAGGGCGTTTCGACAAGCAGGAAGATGAAGGTTGAGGGAAAAAAAATAAAAAAATCTTTGGTGGACAAGAAAGAAACTGTTGTACCCCGATGAGACCACTTCGAAAAGCCCACTGGTCGGAAAGCAGGAAGGCCCACCAAGCTGAAAACTCCAAGGTGCCCCCCTCGAGAATCGGGCGGGGGAGGCAAACCTTCATGTGGTCGCAGATTTGTTCGCAGGCTTGTGAAACCAGGGACGTTTCTGTCCCTCAGCTGGCCCTTTGTCGGTCTGGGAACGCTTACCTTCAGGCCCGGACTGACGAAAAAAACACTTTTGAACGGAAAAGGAGGGCCCTGGCCTACGGCACGGCTCCTTACTTTTATGGATTGTGGGAGCAGCGTGCTCTTACCCCCAGTGACATTCTTAAAGAATGTCATCCAGTGAGGCTCCAAATAGCCTCTCTCCCTGGAAGGGCAAAGCCACCAGAGCCTTCTTGGAAGTCTGTTCCGCGGACCAGCATTTTAGCAAAATCAGGCGACGGAGCACCACAGCAGACACTGAGGCTCTGGAAAGCAAGGTAGCTGTATCTAAGGCCGCATCGCAGGCACCAACTGGTCGGCCAATTCCACGCAGACCGGGGAAGCACGTTGCTCTATCAACTCGTGGTGCAACAATTTTGCCCATTCTGTAAGTGTCTGACACCACGGCCGTGGCCAATACAGGCCATAATGCTGACCCCACCATTGTGAACATGGACCGGGCCACCGCCTCGGCCCTCCTGTCTGCAAGGTCCTTAAAGGCAAGGGTCCCCTCTACCGGAATCGTTGTTACCTTGTTCAACCTGGATACCGGGGGGCCATAATCAGGGAAGATGTCCATTTTTTCAAGAGACTCTCTTCAAAGGGGTAACGGAACGCCATGCGTTTTGGGTCCGAAAAGGCCCTCTGCAGTCATTCCCATTCTTTGTATAACAGAGAAAGGAGTCTCTCCAAAATGAGTGTATGGACTTTCTAGGCAACAAGATTGGATTGTGGCTTGATAAATGGGTATCATTTAATGAAAAATAATATAAGTCAGGTGTACACAACACCAACAATGTAACATCATAAAATCACCAATATACAATATTGAGATTTTCATGCAGTCAGTCAGTGCTCCAGCCGACGCATTTCGGGACTTTATTGGGGTCCCTTCAGGGTTATTCCAGATTGACTGACCATAGCATGTTCTAGACAGAGTACAAAAAACACAAATACACATAATAGAACCATATATACACACACATACATATCAAAGCATAACAAATACATGAATTTACATAGAAAAAAAATTAAAAGGAAATAAAAAATCATCATGTATGGGGGAAGGGAAAGGAAGCATCATTGAGGACAAGACCACAGTTAGCCACCTACCCTACTGACTTAAAGAAGTGGTCATATGTGTCTCCAAGGGATTGTGTCATACCCAAAAGTAGATGAATGGGATGCAACGGTTGATGGAAGAATGCTCCAGAGCAGGGGCCACCCAGGGAATGGTGGAAGTGTGGATACTTGGCCATACACTTATGTGACCAGAACAGATAGCAGTGGATATCTATAAAGAAAGCAATGAGCAGGTTATGCATATGCTGTTTAAGAGAGTTGATGATTTTAAAAAAAATTGGACAGTTGGCTGTTGTAGTTATCTATTCATGGTTGTATATGCACAGATACAAAGGATAATGTCCATTTACAAAAAGGAGGACATCGCACAGGGAGCTGGGCACTGTATGCTTGACCTGCTAACATCTGCAGAGTTGCATAGAAGTGCATCAAAATAAACATAGGAATTATTACATTGTATAAGGCTATTTAATGGCCATATTAGTGCATGATTCACAAAGTGTGAATCAGCCCAAATATGGCTATAATAAAAGATAGTATAGAGGGGCCATTGCATAGATTTCATATTGTACCCACCTTTGTTTTAAAGTAGTCCAGATAAGAAATTTTGCCCAGGTATTCCCTGTGCGACCGTCCTGGTGCATAGGGAGACAGTTAGCAATAGTATATCACCAGCTGTCTTAAGTACCAAAGTGACAGGCGCATGCGGTGTCCCGTGTTTGCAGAGAGGGCGTCAAATGGTCCCATCGCCGCCGTACTGCGCGTAGCGTCGTCACGGCTTTGATGGTGGTATCATGGGCAATGTAGGCATTGGAGGAGAATCATCCACCATTCGCCTGGGAGCAGGCTGCATGAAGCCACGCCCATCGATGACCCAATTTTTGCAAGGGGTACATCCATCACAGCCATAGGTCCGTCCACGTGAAGCAGGGGGCAGGTCTGTGGAGTGGCGCAATGGTGCAGAACAATTGAAGCCTGTCCGTGTCCCAGCACAGCCATGTCTCCAGACATAGAACCCGCCTCCAGTTAGTGTCCCCATAATCGAATATACAGGGGGCACGTATGCCAAACTGCATACGCATGCCGCATCACCAGCATCTCGCCGTATGCTAGACAGCAGCTGTGCCGTATCTCCCATTGATTAAGTGATAGTGATGCATCAGCCTACGAATAGGAGACGCGGAGATTGGAAAAGAGCCACTTACCCACCATAGGATGCACAGAAGGAGGCAAAGTCAAAAAGCTCCTCCTTACTAGATCATCCAAAACCAAATAAACATTGCCCCTATTGACTATAAAAAAGGGGAGGTTTATTGTGAACTGGGTGCATTGTAATACCCTAAGGTAGCGACCTAAAGACGAGAGCATGGCAGATTACATCAAATAAGGGCATGAAGGGACAGATGGAATACATGTCTGAAGATATGCATGTGTCACAGAATGAAGGATATGGATATCGCAGGAGACATTTATATGAGTAAAATGGGGGCAACTGAAATCCTGCCCTCAAGGGATTATAAGGCATACCAAAAACAGAACCTTGAATGAGGAGGCATGAAGTAACATTGTAAACTATATATATATATATATATATATATATATATATATATCTCCTGTCTCTACAATTGTAAAGGTTTAACTGAGCCATATGGAGAACATATGAGCAGGAGAACAAATACAGATATAACTTAAGAGTCATATACGTTACAGTGGAACAGCAGCAGGCGGGGGGGGGGGGGGGGGAGGATGTACCAATACAAATCAGGAAAAAGGTATAGGAGGGGACTAATTACATATGTATCTAGTACTACAGATGTGTGAAATTACAACTACTTTTAAAGGGAAGTGATGGCCACATGCATATTGTTGGAGATCCTTCTCACATACCCCTGACTCAAATCCCTCTAGGAATGGTCTAAAGCTGATCAAGCCTGGAAAAAAAAAAAAGTAGCATTTAGTTCCATTATCCATCTGGTCTCCCGTTGTAATAGGAGTTTGTTCCAATCCCCTCCTCTAACATGGGGATGGATGTGGTCCAAGATTAGAAAGTTGAAAAAAGGGACATACACCTCCATGGTGGCTAAGCACATGTCTTCCCATAGGCAAATCAGGATTAGCTTTCTGCATACTTGTGTCTTGTACGTTTTCTGAATTCCAATTTTGTTGCCAATGTAAAAGCACTCACATTGGCATAATAGGTATATTGCACCTACTGTTTTACAGTTGGCGTAGTGCTTTGGTTTAAAGCATATACCATTATTTCTTTCTAGGTATTCATAAAACGACAAGTCGTGCAACCACCACACAAATGTTCCTGGGTTCTTAGATGGGTCAGATCTGAAAGGCCAACGAATTCGCTTTGGACCAACTGGTCTTTGATCTGGTTCTGCGGTATGCAATTAGTGGACATGAGGGCACATACAGGTTTAGTATTGGATCAACAGTGAGCAGATGCCAATACTTTTCAAAGATCCTCTTGATTGTCTTATGCTGGTCGCTGTATCTAGTGATGATACGGGTAATCTGCGGTTGGGGGTTATCAATTTGTTCAGTTTCTGGGAAGAGAAGGCTTTTTCATTGGCGCGATTGAAGGCCCTTTTTAGGCATCTATGAGAATAACCTTGATCTAGGAGTCTCTCAGATGATTTGCCTCAGTGAAAAAAAAGGACTCATCTGAACAGTTTCTCCAAAAGCCCCATACACACTATCAGTTTTCTTGCAGGTTTTTCTCTTCAGGTTTACCAAAACCATGTAGTGCAAGGGCCTGCCTGATTGCATACGAATTGAAACTCTTAAGGTTTGACCTCATATTAGATGGTTTTGGTAAACCTGAAGAGAAAAACCTGCAAGAAAACTGATAGTGTGTATGGGGCTTTAGTCTCAAATATTGAGAATAGGGAATGGATTGGACAAGAGGGCTGGGGTGCGCACTGGAAGCAGAGTATAGTGTTCCCTGCAGTCGGCTTCCTAAGGAGACTGCTAGAGAGAGTGCCGTCAATGTTCCTGGAGATACGAATATCCAGAAACGTGACCGCATCCCTACTGGAGGACATGGTGAAAACGATCATATTCTCAATATTTGAGACTGAGAAACTGTTCAGATGAGGAGTCATTCTTCACTGAGGCAAATCATCTGAGAGAGACTCCTAGATCGAGGTTATTCTCATGGATGCCTAAAAAGGGCCTTCAATCGCGCCAATGAAAAAGAAATTGAACAAATTGAGAACCCCCAACCGCAGATTACCCATATCACCACTAGATACAGCAGCCAGCATAAGACAATCAAGAGGATCTTTGAAAAGTATTGGCATCTGCTCACTGTTGATCCAATACTAAACCCGTATGTGCCCTCATGTCCACTAATCACATACCGCAGAACCAGATCAATCAAAGACCAGTTGGTCCAAAGCAAATTCGTTGGGGCCTTCAGATCTGACCCATGTAAGAACCCAGGAACATTTATGTGTGGTGGTTGCACGACTTGTCGTTTTATGAATACCAAGAAAGAAATACTACCCAATGGTATATGCTTTAAACCAAAGCACTACGCCAACTGTAAAACAGGTGTAATATACCTATTACTATGCCAATGTGAGTGCTTTTACATTGGCAAAACAAAATTTTAATTCAGAAAACGTGCAAGACACATAAGTATGCAGAAAGCTAATCCTGATTTGCCTATGGGACGATATGTGCTTCTCCACCATGGAGGTGCATGTCCCTTTTTCAACTTTCTAATCTTGGACCGCATCCATCCCCATGTTAGAGGAGGGGATTGGAACAAACTCCTATTACAACGGGAGACCAGATGGATAATGGACTAAATGATACTTGTTTTCCAGGCTTGATCAGCTTTAGACCATGCCTAGAGGGATTCAAGTCAGAGGTATGCAAGAAGGATCTCTAACAATATGCATGTGGCCATCACTTCCCTTAAAAGTAGTTGTAATTTCACACATTCATCTGTAGTACTACATACATATGCATTCCCCTCCTATACTTTCCTTATTTGCATTGGTACATCCTCCCCCCCCCCCCCTGCTCCACTAACGGATAGGACTCTTAAGTTATATCTGTATCTGTTCTCCTGCTCAGTTAAACCTCTAAAAAAAAAAAAAAATTGTAGAAAGACAGGATGTATAATATATAGTTTACAATGTTACTTCATGCCTCATTCATGGTTCTGTTTTGGTATGCCTTATAATCCCTTGAGGGCAGGATTTCAGTTGCCCCCATTTGACTCATAAATGTCTCCTGTGATATCCATATCCTTCATTCTGTGACACATACATATCTTCGGACATGTATTCCATCTGTCCCTTATTTGATGTAATCTGCCATGCTCTCTTCTTTAGGTCACTACCTTATGGTATTACAATGCACCCAGTTCACAATAAACCTCCCCTTTTTATAGTCAATAGGGGCAATGTTTATTTGGTTTTGGATGATCTAGTAAGGAGGAGCTTTTTCACTTTGCCTCCTTCTGTGCATCCTACGGTGGGTAAGTGGCTCTTTTCCAATCTCCGCGTCTCCTATTCATAGGCTGATGCATCACTATCACTTTATCAATGGGAGATACGGCACAGCCGCCGTGTCTAGCATACAGCGAGATGCTGGTGATGCGGCATGCATCCCACTATATACATGCCCCCTGTATATTCGATTATGGGGACACTGGAGGTGGGTTCTATGTCTGGAGACATGGCTGTGCTGGGACACGGACCGGCTTAAATTGGTCTGCACCATTGCGCCACCACAGACCAGCCCCTGCTTCACGTGGACGGACCTATGGCTGTGATGGATGTAGCCCTCGCAAAAATTGGGTCATCGATGGGCGCGGCTTCATGCAGGCTGCTCCCAGGCGAATGGAGGATGATTCCCCTCCAATGCCTACATTTCCCATGATACCCCCATCAAAGCCGTGACGACGTCACACGCTACGTGCAGTACGGCGGCGATGGGACCATTTGACGCCCTCTCTGCAAACTAGGGACACCGCATGCGCCTGTCACTTCGGTACTTAAGACCGCTGGTGATATACTATCACTAGCTGTCTCCCTATGCACCAGGACGGTCGCACAGGGAATCCCTCGGCAAAAATTTCTTATCTGGACTACTTTATAATAAAGATAGTATAGAGGGGCCATTGCCATATATTTCATATTGTACCCACCTTTGTTTTAGCCATATTTGGGCTGATTCACACTTCGTGAATCATGCACCAATATGGTCATTAAATATACTGCCTTATACAATGTAATAAATTCCTATGTTTATTTTGATGCACTTCTATGCGACTCTGTTAGCAGGTCAAGCATACAGTGCCCAGCTCCCTGTGCGATGTCCTCTTGTATATAGACATTAGGCCCCTTTCACACAGACATGTTTTTCAGGCAGTTTAGCGCTAAAAATAGCGCTGCTATACCGCCTGAAAAAATTGTGCCCTGCAGTCTTCAATGTGAAAGCCCGAAGGCTTTCACACTGAAGCGGTGCGCTAGCAGGACCGCTCCAAAAGTCCTGCTAGCCGCATCTTTGCAGCGGTGAAGGAGCGGTGTGATTACCGCTCCTTTACCGCTGCTGCCCATTGAAAGCAATGGGAAACCGCGGTAATACTGCAGGCAATGCGCCTCTGCAGAGGCGCATTGCGGGTGGTATTACCACTTTTTGGGCCGCTAGCGGGGGTTAAAATCACCCCGCTATCAGCAGATACCACGGTAAAAACTACGGTATAGCGGCACTAAAAATAGCACCGCTATACGGTCAGCGCACCTCCCTGCCCCAGTGTGAAAAGGGCCTTATCCTTTGTATCTGTGCATATACAACCATGCATAGATAACTACAACAGCCAACTGTCCAATTTTTAAAAATCATCAACTCTTAAACAGCATATGCATAACCTGCTCATTGCTTTCTTTATAGATAGCCACTGATATCTGTTCTGGCCACATAAGTGTATGGCCAAGTATCCACACTTCCACCATTCCCTGGGTGGTCCCTGCTCTGGAGCATTCTTCCATCAACCGTCACATCCCATTCATCTACTTTTGGGTATGACACAATCCCTTGGAGACACATGACAACTTCTATTGAGTCAGGTGGCCATGTCCACAAAAAGATGCTTCCTTTCCCTGCCCCCATACATGATGATTTTTTTTATTATTTCCTATTTTTCTATGTATATTCATGTATTTGTTATGCTTTGATGTGTATATATGGTTCTATTATGTGTATTTGTACTCTGTCTAGAACATGCTATGGTCAGTCAATCTGGAATAACCCTGATAAAAAGGGACCCCCCCAATAAAGTCCCGAAACATGTCAGCTGGAACACTGACTGCATTAAAATCTCAATATTGTATATTGGTGATTTTATGATGTTACATTGTTGGTGTTGTGTACACCTGACTTATATTCTGTCATTAAATGATACCCATTTATCAAACCACATTGTTTTCATCCAATCTTGTTGCCTAGAAAGTCCCTACACTCATTTGGGGAGACTCCTTTCTTTGTTATATTACTGGGATTGGCAACCACTGGTCCCCTTTGGTGAGATCATATTTGTACATTTTGTATATAAAAACTTATTAAAATAAGTTAGGTAGGGAAACACCTTAGTGCAGGTCGGCTTGTGGGACCCAAAAGGGACCGACACCTCAGTAGATATCACCGCAGTGCGGGAGACCCTGAAATTGGAGAATACGGCGGGGACAAGTGCTCCAAACGCCTTTTCCTGCGCTGACCCAGACACGGATTCTTCCTTACTGTCCAAATGGTCCTGGTCTGCATCCTCCGACATGTCAGAACAGGGGCCGTGTGCCACAGCCAGACCAGAGTGAATCCGTGCTTTCCCCAGAAGATGGTGGGGGGGGGGGCGCTTTTTTTTACCTCCCCTTTCGCCCGCACACCGCCTCCACCCTGGCAACAAATGATTCCAGGACCACCGACAAAGCGTCCATAGGTACCGCAGGTGCACCGGTTGCTACCACAGGGATGTCTGGGGGGGGGGGGAAGCGCCAGCTTCTAACGCCATGCTGACCCACACTCACCTGACAGCCACTTAGGGACTTAAAGAGGTTGTAAAGGTTTGTTTTTTATTTTCTAAATAGGTTCCTTTAAGCTAGTGCATTGTTGGGTCACTTACCCTTTCCTTAGATTTCCCTTCCAATTTTTTTTTTCTTTGTTTTCTTTGTCTGAATTTCTCACTTCCTGTTCCTCCTCAGTAAGCTGTTCAGTAAGCTGTTCTGGCTGACTCCACACCGATCGGATGATGGTGTGAAGTTTAGTGAGGAGAAACAGGAAGTGAGAAATTCAGACAAAGAAAACAAACCTTTAGAAGGGAAATCAAAGGAAAAGGTAAGTGAACCAACAATGCACTAGCTTAAAGGAACCTATTTAGAAAATAAAAAAACAAACCTTTACAACCCCTTTAAGGCAAGGTACATAAAAAAAAGGCCCACCCTCCTAGCTGCTACAGACCGAGGGGGGGGCCCCCCCAGAGGACTCCCCACCCTGACCCAGGTACTGCACAGCACATATGTGGGCGCAACTCGCATATGCATTAGCTTCTGTTTGTGAGCGTGGAGGGACAGGGCCCTTTAAAAAAAAATTTAAAGCAACGGTAAAAACATAACGAGCACTTTTATTTTTTTTAATTCAAAAACTTTAGAAAATTATTCTCATAATACATACAATTCAATTTGTGCATTTTGTATGGTAAAACCTTACACATAAGAAAAACATATCTAGTCTTACACCCATATAATATTTTGTCAATCTTATGTATTTACATCTGTTTTATATCACTCTATCCTCTTTTCCCCCCCCTTTCCACCCCCCCCCCCATAACTACATCCATCACCTATTCCTCATATCTAATCACCACAAGTCATTTCTTCCACCGATGTTCTCTCCTGTCTAAATGTTCAATCTTTACTCCTTCAAATTATTCTTTCCTTCTCTCTGCCCCTCCCTCCCCTAAACCTCCCCAAGGTCTCTACATCTGGAGTCTTTTCACTACCAGTTGAGATGGCGCTAAATAAACATCCCCCAGCCATGGTTGCCATATAGTATCAAATTTACCCACTTCTCTCCTACGACTGTACGTCAATCGCTCTCTAAGAAGCAAGGAGTTTAATGTAGGAGATCCACTGCTCCCCCGTGGGTACCGCTGGTGCCATCCAGTATTTTGCAATGAGTTTTCTAGCTAGATACATCAGTCTAGTTAACATGTAGTACATTCCTCTTGGGAACATTTCTCCATCTATGGCTCCAAGCAAGTACACTACAGGGTTTAGAGGGACAGGGACCTCTGCTAGTCTAGTAATACACTGAGATTTCCTCCCAGTATCTGTGTAGTTTTGGACACCTCCAAATTAGGTGTATGAAGTCCCCCCTATGTACTTTACATTTTGGGCACAAGGGGGGAGTCTCTTCCTCCCCATTTATATAACTGCACTGATGTGCTATATGCCCTATGCAAAATAAATAATTGTGATAATCTATGGGATGCAAATACCGATACTACAGGGACTGATTCCAGGGACATTTCCCACTGGTTTCCATCTATCTCCCCTAGGTCTTCTACCCATTACTTTGGCATTTTAGAGAGGCATGGTCCTGTATTGAGGACAGCAATTCCCTATAAATTTTTGATGTTAATCCTTTCCTAGTGTCTGCCCCAAGAACCTCTCAGCATTGGCGATGTGGACACTGTCAATGAGTGTGTTTGTTGTGCCTGCAACGCATGACGAAGTTGGAGATATTGATAGAAGCTCCTGGGGTTTACCTGGAATTCCCTACATAACTGTTCGGAAGTCTTTAACACCTCCCCCTCATATAGCTGTGCAAAATACCAAATCCCCCTCTTTCCAGGGGGTAAAGCCCTGCAATTCCTGTACCTCTGGGTATCTCTGATTGTGCCAAATCGGGGTGAAGGGCAACACACCCGATATTTTCAGAGCTTTCCGGATCTCCCCCTATACCCTTTGGAGGAAGAAACATGTAGGTGTCGAGCCTGGGATACTTGGCAGGTCCATCTCCATATGAGAGGCCGCCTCTAATGCAGGGACCGATGCAGTCACCAATTTACATATAGGGTCCTCATTTCCTTTCCGCCCCCACCCTGCCATCTGCTGGAACTGTGAGGCCAAAAAGTACATTTTGGGATGGGGTACTGCCAGTCCTCCTCTGTCCTTTCCATATTGTAGTGTGGCTAGACTGATCCTGACTGCTTTTTTTCCCATATTAATTCCCTCAAAGTATCCATCTGCCTGAACCATTTGTTCGGGATCCACATAGGGGAGTTATGGAAAACATACAATTGCGGTGGGGCCCATACCATTTTTAATAAATTTGCCCGTCCCATTACTGACAGTGGAAGCTTACACCAACTGTTACATTTCACTTTCTGCCTAGCCAACAGTGGACCCAGATTCAGCTGAAGATACTCAGCCGGATCCAGAGATACCACCACTCCCAAATATTTAAAACTATTGGCTATAATTATTTGTTCTGCCCCCTCTGGTAACTGTTCCTTCACCTGATCTATGGGCATTAAGGTTGATTTTGACCAGTTGATATTAAAAAAACCTGAAAATCTTCCAAAATCCCCTATTATCTCCATCACTGCTCGCAACGAGGCGGCTGTATCGCCTAGATATACAAGCGCATCGTCCGCATATAAAGATATCTTTTCGTCCCTCTGGCCCCTACGAAACCCCTACCAGTTCCGGGGAATTGTGGATCAAGATGGCCAGTGGCTCTACCGCCAAGGCAAACAGCAATGGGGACAATGGGCATCCCTGTCGAGTGCCTCTATATAACTCAAATGGAGGAGAAATATTATTAAATGCGCAGTCTGGCTCTCGGCTTACAATAAAAAGCACCTTTACCCACGCTATAAATTTATTCCCCACTCCAAATCTTGCCAGGATATCCAAGAGGTAGGGCCACTCCACACAAACGCTTTTGCAGCGTCCAGTGACAGAATGGCCCTACCTTCTGGATTATCCACCGGCACCTGCAAATTCATATATAGTCGCCTAATGTTGTCGGCCGTAGACCGGGTGGGTATAAAGCCAGACTGGTCATGGTGGACCAACCTGCCAATTACTTGGGATAGCCTCTTAGCCAGAACTCTAGCAAAAAGCTTGACATCCGTATTTAGTAAGGATATTGGGCGATAGGAATCCAATAAGAGCTTATCCTTTCCTGGCTTTGGGAGCACTGTTATTACTGCCTCTTGCATACTATCTGGTAGGCTGCCTATTTCCTCTGCCTCTGTTATAGCCTGCAACAGGGATGGTAGAAGGTCCTCCCCATAGTGGGAGTATACCTCCACCGGTATCCCATCCGGGCCTGGGGATTTTATGATGTGATGCCCCCTCCAGTGCCTGTCAATTCCACCAATTGGGGAATTTAACATTTCCCTGTCCACCTCGGATAGCTGTGGAAAAGTGCAGGCTTGCAGAAAGTGAGCCAAGTCAGATGAAATATAGCTGGTTTTAGAGTACAAGTCCTTATAGAACCGCTGAAAGTTATCTAAAATGTCTGAGCTGAGAGTATACTTCTCCCCGGATTCTGCACTTATCGCCAAGCTATTAGCAGATTCCCACTGCTCTCTAGCTATACTACGGGCAAGAAGGCGGCCAGTATTTTCTCCCTCTTCAAAATAGCTCTATTGCTGAAAATATCTCCTTTTCTCCATTGGACAGTAAAACCAAATTATACATTGCTTGTGCCTCCGTCCAAGAGTCATGGTTGGATTGGGAGGGATCTGTTATTAAGGCCTGTTCTCTCACTTTCATTTCATCCCGTACCCTATTCTCCCATTCCCTGGACCGGGTTTTAATTCCCATAATCTCTCTAATAAGGCATCCCCTTAAGAATGCCTTAAGTGTATCCCATATTACCCCTGCACTAGCTGATCCCCTATTAAAGTGCAGGAATTCCCGCAGTGCCCCCCTTGTTCTGTCTGGGGACGGGAGCAGGGTTAACCAGAAAGGATTCACTCTCCATAGTGGGCGGCTCGATGCAACAGTAACATCCAGCCGTACCCAGAATGGAGAGTGATCGTATAGTAGATGCGGCTCATAGGCCGAGTCCAACACCCGCTGCAAAAGTACCTCATTTCCCAAACCCAGATCAATACGGGAGAGTCCATCGTGCGTGGCAGAGTAGCTTGAACAACATCTGTCCTCTTCATGCCTCTCTCGCCAAACATCACGGAGTTCCACGAGTAGAGATGCGAAAGCCGTCTTACCAGCTGTATGTCTCGCCACTCTGGATGTCAAGGACATTCTGTCCTGGCAATTGTCCAGTGTATTATTGTAGTCTCCCAACGCTTATACCGGAACATCCGGGTATAGAGCCATAAATTGCACAAAGCTTCGGTGGGGGAATATAAAATTGATTCAATAATACATACTAACCCATTGAGCTTACAGAGCAGAAAAACAAATTTACCCTCTGTCCACTTTCTGTTGAATACACTCAAAAGGAAACATCGGTGGAAACCATTACAACCAACTCCCCTTGAATGTTAGGTAAACATGGAGTGAAACTGTATCGGGTAGTTACGTGAATGCAGAAAGTGGACTGAGTCGGGTCGCATATGCGTTTCCTGCAGACAGATTATCTGGGGTCTCACTTGATCAAAATATTTAAACATTGCATTTTTCTTTTATCCTTGGAACAAAAAAGGAACTGCATATATCTCCAAAAAAAAAAAAAAGAAGAAGCTCAGAGCATATTTGCCCTTCTGAATGGCACCTGTCCCTGAGAACCTACATGGCGTACATGCATAGAATATCTATATAGATTCTCTATTTTTATCCGCCAATCGGCGGCGGAGCATATAAAACATATATAGCGAAACTTGTGCTTGTGATGTCTTCCACTATTTGTGATGTACCTCCCCCTCCAGCCCATCCTAATCCCCTCCCCCCCTTTCCTCTCCTCCCTCTATCCCCTACCCACCCCCCCCCCCCCCCTCGCCCAGCTGGGCCTTCCCTAGGGGATTTACCTATGGCCTCCACACCTCCCCTCTACCATACATCTCTTTTCACCCTTACTCCAGGGGTCCTAGCCCCCCCCCCTCTGACGACCTTTTAGTACTTTTCATGTGCTTCAATCCTTGTGTTTACTATTTCGTTAAGTGCATCAGGCCAGCCCCATTTTAATCTAATCAATGTGTGATTATCTTTCTCTTTCCCGTCTCTTTGGTGCTTCCCCTAGCGTTTTTATTTTTCCCTCTCCCTTCCTCTCCTCTAACCTGGTGCTTAGAAATTATCTTTATGTATAAAACATCAAATTCTATGGGAAAGAGAAAAAAAAAAAAAAAAAAAAAAAAAAAGGGAAAAAAATAAATAGTCTAGTTAGTCTCTGTTCTCTTGTCCCACAGTATTCCGTGGGGTTTTCCTATTATCCTTCAGCCACCTCTCGACACTCATCGGGGAATCAAAAAAAATAAAAATAAATGTATACCGTTCATTGTAGATACCCGCAAGCGGGCAGGATAGAGCAGTGCATACTCCATCTTATTTTGCTGTAGAGTACGTTTGATTGGCATAAAAGCCACTTTTGAAGATCTGGTGAGAAATCCTTATAAAAATAAAAATTTTGTCCCTCTAGAGTATTTCCCCCCCATTTCTCTGGCCTTCCGGAGTAGTCACTTTATCTCTATAAACATTTTTATGAGTAGGGGTCTTGAATAGTCACTTCCCTGGAGGGGCTTAAAGGGGACTCGATGGGCTTGTTCGATACCAAAAAAAGATGCAGCCCCAAATGTCTCAAACCACCCTTCCAAGAATTCTAGAGTCGGATCCCTCGCTCCGTTCAGGCATGCCTACTATTCTGACGTTGCCTCTACGGTTCCCGTTTTCGAATTCATCAATTTTGGCAGCCTGATTATCCATTTGTTTCTTCATCCCTGTTATATCTTGTCTAAGTGGGAGTAGCACATCTTCAACTGCGCTTAGCCTATCCTCCAAAACTGTGGCTCGCTCCGCTGTCTCTCTCAGCTTACCTCCCATTATCGCTAGTTCCTCTTTAATACCTTTCAACTGGGTATCCAGGCCAATAATCGATTCCTTACATGCATTTATAGCATGTAGAAGATCCCTCATTGTGGGCTCTCCCTCTCCTCATTTAGGATCCCCCTCGGCTGTGTTGGCAGGGTTTACTAGAGCAGTTACAACAGTTATAGTATTAGGTTTTCCCACTCCCTGCCCTTTTGTACTCACTGTTTTTGTACTCCGTGCTACTGCCGGGCTCGTTGTTGCTAATGCCTGGCCACTGCCTTGACTTTTCCTGGCCACAGAGGTTCCTACTTGAACTGGTTGTTGAGACTTTGCTGGCGAAAGGGTGGATCGGGCAAATCGCTCAAGTTTTGTTCCTGCTGCCACCGCTACAGCCTTTGCTTGATTTGCCTGGCTCGTTGCGGAGCGTGTAACCTGGGCTCCTCCTTGTTGTGGCTGGTGCCGATTTGACTGTTCCTCCTTTCCCCGGGCATAATAGGGCGTCACAGAAAAAAGGAGAAAATATTTTATGGAAAAGAAAGATGATTTTGCCACTGCCGTCTCCATTGCCTGGGTCTTTTCCAGATTCACAGCCCTGGCTTTCTTCCAATGATGGCCTGTGGTTTGCAATTTGCTGATATGATTTAGTGAATAAAGGGGTCTATGCAGTTTTTTTACTCCCTCTTCAGCTCTATTTTAGTGGTAGGCCGTAGGCCATCTAGTCACTCTACTAGTAAGAGAGCTCCTTGGTATGGTATTGATACTGTGTGTGGGGGGGGGGGTTAGGTCTCACCGTGGAACTGTGTAATTATCACCCCCCCTACCACCACCGCAGAGCCAATGGTATTTACCAGTCACTGTGTGGCTAGTAGCTATTATTGGAGGATTAGGGAATAAGGACAGTAATGGGGAGGACAGGCATCACTTTTAGTAATAGTCAAATAGCCTTATAGCTTTTCACTGTGCACTTTAACTCTTTCCTTTGTGTCTCTCCTCGATGCATCCCTTGTGTGCCCCCTGTGGTCTAAATCTGCCTCACACACAGCCCCAGCCCTGCGATCAGGTGGCATAGACTCGCAGGGCCGCTCTGTGTGCTATGGAGCCTTCGGTGCTCGGGACCCCGCACCTCCCCCTCCAATCCAGCGAACACGTGGGCACCCGCAGAGAGGCGTGATGAAGAGTGCAATGAAGAGCGATTGATGGCTCCACACACATGGGTCTCCCATGTAGCAAGGCTCAAACCCAGGTATTCCTCTCTATGCAATGCAATCCGCTCCGCAGCGGGGGTAGGGTCAACAGACATTGTGCGTGCTCCGCTGTTCTAAGGCACATAGTGTTAAATATCAGCAAGCGGCTGGACTATGGTGCTGTGAGTCCCAAAACTAGGCATACTAGTCCGGCATAGTTTTTCAGTCAGAGGGGGGTGTGGAGTGGAAGATCTCACTCCGCTCCTGTATCCGGCCACCCTGTTGCCTATTCTTGAGAGCACTTTTATTACAAGGAATGCAAACATCTCTTGTAATAGAAATAAGCATGACAGGGCCTCTTTAATGTGAGATCTGGGGTCAAAAAAGACCTCAAATCTCACATTGAATATATAAAAAAAAAAGTTGTCCCTTTAAGGCCAGAGGGTGGCCATGACGTTCCATCACTCGTCCAAGGGCATAGTCCAGTGGAGGCCATCTTGCCCTCGCTCTACTTCCCATCTCTCCATCCCAGGGGGAGGGGGGGGGGTCAGCTCGTTAAAGATTACAGGGAAGCAGGAGGGGGACCTCTTCCGCTGCCCATAAAAGACAAACCCGACGCTGAGACTACCTAGGTTAAAGCAGACTGCCCACCGTTTAAAAAAAATGCCGGTGTTATGGCAGCCATCTGCTGCCACAACCCCGGTATTTAAAAAAAGGCAAAGTAGCAACGAATATCCACGGTGGGCATTCCAGGAGTGGTTAAGGGGTTTATGCTGGGAGGCAGTGCTCATGTGACCGCAGTGATTGGGAGCTTTCAATCATGTGGCAGCCAAAGAGCAATCTGGAGCTTTCCATTAGCTGCCGGTAACTGTGCCAGGAGAGTGCTCTCGGCACAGCCATTTTTGCAATATTGCACGCACATATGCGGCTGCTCTATGCCAAGGCCCACCTGCCAAGGGGACGCATATTTGCATGCAGCCGGCACCAAGAGGTTAAACCACCTTCTACCAATTAAAGTGTTGTTGCTACTTCTCTATTTTGCCTCCCATATGTAGAGATCCTACACTGCAGCTCTCCAACCTGCCTAAAGTGGGAAAATAGGATTTTTGTACTCATCGTAAAATCCTTCTGTCGTCCATGGACAGACACAGCCTTCTTAAGTCTTGACAGTTGGGTTAGGTTCCTGTTCATTGGAAAAGGACTAGGCAGACATGTTAGATATTTCAATACATGTTACTTTAACAGAGTACAACAGCCCCGCCCAGGGGGACGGTCAGTCCCTCCATACATAACCCTCCGCCCTGCAGCCTCAGTTCTTAAGCAGTACAAACCTAAAAAGGAGGGGTGGGTGCTGGGTCCGTCCATGGACGACAGAAAAGGATTTTATGGCGAGTACAAAAAAAAAAATCCTATTCTCTTTTCGCCCATTGGCCTTCTTAAGTTGACAGTTGGGACGTCCCAAAGCAGTGTCAAAAACGAGGGGTGGGAACAGTAAATCAAAAAACCAATTTCACCTCAACGGAGGAGTTGCAACCTTAAACAGTCGCCTGCAAAACCTTGCGGCCGAAGAAAGCATCTGAAGATGCACTCACATCAGCCTCGAAATTTTTTGGAGAAAGTGTGCACGGACGACCAAGTCGCCACCCTGCACACCTGTGAGACACTTGATGTCGGAAAGACTAGGAAGCACCAATTGCCCTGGTTGGGAGCGCCGTGACCGGAAAGGAGGGTGCGCCTCTTAAGGGCATAGGCCCGCACAGCGGTCTACCTGATCCACCTAGAAAAATGGTGGCCGACGAGACCGCCAGGCCTTTGTGGACCAGACAGGTACACCCGCAAGGCACGTACCACGTCTAAAGTGTGAAGCGCAGACTCTCGGATGCGATGACCGAGAACACAAGGATGGAAGTACAACGTCCTCATTCAGGTGGAAAGCCAAAACCACCTTTGGAAGAAACTAAGGTCGCGGGCGTATTACCACTTTTTCCTTATGGAGGATCAAATATGGGGACTTGCAAGGCAAGCCCGCCAATTCAGAAACCCTTCCGACAGAAGTAATGGCCACTAGAAAGGCCACCTTCTAAAAAAACGTCAAGAGAAAAATCTCTGATGTTCTCAAAGGGAGGTTCCCAAAGAACCGAGAGCACCAGGTTCAAATCCCAAGGAGGGAGAGGTGGTCTAATTGGGGAAAGCCCCAGTCGAACCTCCTGTACAAAAAAAAAAAAAGTATCCACCAGGGAATGGGATGCCAAAGGCCATTAAAAGAAAAAAACAGCCAAGGCTGAAACTGACCCTTAGTGGTGCTTAAAACAAGCTTTTGATCTACTCCATGCTGCAAAAAACAGCAAGACCCCAAAAACCAAAAACGTCCGTGGATGGCACTCTATCTCTGCGCACAAGGAGATGTAAGCCTTCCAAGTGCGATGGTAGATCTTCCAGGAGTAAGATTGTGCCCTCAGCATGGTCGAGATGACTGAATCTAAAAGACCTTGGTCCCTTAGTACCTGGCTGTCAATAGCCATGCCATAAGGCCAGCGGCTGTAAGGCAGGATGAAGTATGGGACCTTGAGACAGAAGGTCCTTCTACATTGGCAGCCGCCAGTGTGTTCGCCACACTGTACAAAGTCAGCATACCAAGGACGCCAGGGCCAATTTAGAACGATTAGGATCACTGGGATCCCCTCGATCTGCACATTGAGGAGCAGACGAGGAAGCAACATCAGTGGGGGAATCGGCATAATTTAGCCAATACTCACACCACAGGGCCACCAACGCATCTGCCCGGGGATCTCTGGACCTGGCCACGAATCTCGACATCATGCGATTGAGTCAAGAAGCCAGGAGGTCCACGACCGATGTCCACCTACCGCACGATGTCCAGATGGACAATGCCATGGCTGTGGCTTATGTCAACCGACTGGATCCTGATCGGCGCCCTTGTAGTCTCCACGACTACGAAGAGAGACATATCCTAATCGCCCAAAGTTCCAGAACATCGACCAGCAGACGGGATTCATCCAGAGTCCAGCGACCTTGGACCGACTGGACCCCCCAGCCTGTGAGGCTGGATCGTAATCACGGTTCAATAGAAAAACTTCTGGACAGAAATGCCAGCCACCAAGTCAGAGGCCCGGACTAGGCGATTCACCTGAATCTGATGATCCAGAGACAATGGGGATGTGTTCCAATAGGACAGAATCTCCCCTCCAAATGTGGACCTGGGCAAACGGTACAGCTTTGAAGGAGGCTATCATGAGATCCAACTCACTGCAGCCTGGAGCATCCACCTCTCTAGAGGGAGAAAACTCTCGCCTCTGATGAGCACAGAGCCAGCCCCAGGTATTCTAGGCGCTGAGTCCGAACTAGTACCGACAACTGGAGATACAGCATCCACCCGAAGTCTTGGAGTCTGACTGACTATAGAGGCGTCTTCCTCTAATTCTAACCTGGAAACAGGTTATAAAAGACGACCATGCAAAGAACCAACGATGACAATGCCGCGCTGACTCAGAAAGGCTAGAATCAGGGTGAAACTCTTGGTGCTACCACTAGGTCAAAAAGGGAGTTATAAATTAAGTGGTTCCCCTTGACCGCTAAATGCAGGAACCTCTGGGTGCCTGTCACATATGGGGACCCAGCACGCATCCCTCAAGTCTAGGGATGTCAGAAGGTCCCCTGGATGGAGCGAACAGACTCCATCCTGAATTTCCGAATCCCCAACAAGTCTTGAACTGCCCCATCAGGGCAGTCTGACAGGACAGTAGGCCAAAGAAACCATTCGGTGAACAAGAAAGAAAACATTGATCTTGTATGAAGAGACCACTTCGCAAACCGTGGCTGGAAAAACCGGAAGGCTACACAAAGGCATTAAGGGCCTTTAGGCCTAAGATTGGACGACTCCGTCCTCTTCTGGGACCATGAATAGATTTGAGTAGAATCCCTGAAACCTGTCCTGCGGCGGTATGACAACCCTCAAAAACACTGAAATATATTGGGGAAGGAAGGTCCTGGCTTACGGGGGTTGCCCCCCCTCTTAGCCTTTGAAAGGCAAATCTGTCAGCTTCCATAGAAACTCAGTCAGCGGACCAGTATATCAGCCCCCTTAGGTGGCACACCTGCTGGTCAGCCAGCGTCACAACCTTTAGAGGAAGCTGAAGCTCCTCCACTGTCTGCTACAAAAGTTATGCCCATTCAATGAGTGTCAGACACCAGAGACGCAGCCACTAACCTCAGCGTGGCGAACACGGTCCGAGCCACTGCTCCTAATCACCTCCTAAAGTCAAGCGACCCCCTATCGGGATTAAAAATGCTCTACAAAAAGGAATAACGGACCGCTGTGCGCTGAGGGACCAAAAAGGACCTCTGCGGCAATCCCCAGTCCTTAAAGGGGTTGTAAAGGTTTGTTTATTTTCTAAATAGGTTCCTTTAAGCTAGTGCATTGTTGGTTCACTTACCTTTTCCTTAGATTTCCCTTCTAAATTTTTTTTCTTTGTTTTCTTGGTCTGAATTTCTCACTTCCTGTTTCTCCTCAGTAAGCTGTTCAGTAAGCTGTTCTGGCTGACTCAACACCACTGGGATGATGGTGTGAAGTTTAGTGAGGAAAAACAGGAAGTGAGAAATTCAGACAAAGAAAAAAAAAATTTAGAAGGTAAATCAAAGGAAAAAAAAAAAAAAGGTAAGTGAACCAACAATGCACTGGCTTAAAGGAACCCATTTAGAAAAAAAAAGAAGCTTTACAACCCCCTTTAAAAACCTATATAGGAGCGGGTCAGTCAACGCGACCCCCCCCAAAAAAACTAAATAAAGAACCGACACCTCAGTGAATCTTCCAGCGGCTACTACATTGATAAGTGCTGATTGCACATAGTTTATACTGTGTATTGCGCCATAGCGCACAATTGGAGCGTAGGAGGAAACCCACGCAGACTACATACTAAAATACCTACACGGTATGTGTATGTGTGAACATATGCACAGCATAAACATGTTCAATAGTGCCGAAGGCGTGCGTACCATTGGAGCGTGGGAAGAAACCCACGCAGAGTAATACATACATATAAAGCAAATGTATTTAGCGTCGTGTATAAACATATTGTGCAAGTTTAAACTATTGCGCCAAGGGTGCTTAATTTTCTCTGTATCGTTCCAATCTGAGTATATGTGCTGCCGAAGCAAGCCCAAAACTGCAGGTAAAAGGCAACCTCTGACACCTCAGACCGGTGGTCCTGTCAGAGCATTCCCCAGGATATGGCAGGAAACCACAGGTGCAGGGGCTCTGCTGTTGCCTCTCAGATACTGACTCCATGTTACACAGAAAGCTCTCAGGGACTAGACAAAAATTAATGACGGGGGGGGGGACTGGGCTGGGACTCGTCAGCCCAGAATGAGACCGCTCAGTGCCTCACATGGCATTTGTTTTTTACTTTTTAAAATAAAAATATTCAGTCTATATTATAGAAATTCAAACATTAAATTCCATTTTTTATAATCTAAAATTTTGCCAATTTTTTTATTCTACATTTTTTTATACATGGTCTATGAATCATCGCAAGTAAACCATTTTAAACAATTTTTTTATCGTTTTACATCATATTTGTCTTCTCAGGTCAAAAAAATAAATGGGGTACCTTTAACCACATCAATACTGGGCACTTTAGCCCCCTTTCTTACCAGACCAATTTTCAGCGCTCACATTTTCAATGACAATTGCGCGGTCATGCTACACTGTACCCAAATGAAATTTTTATCATTTTGCTCACACAAATAGCTTTCTTTTGGTGGTATTTATTCACGACTAAGTTTTTTTATTTTTTGCGATACAAGGCGAAAAAAAGAGCAGAAATTAGAAGAAAAAAATATATAGTTTAGTCTTTCTATTTAAAAAAAAAAAAAAAAAAAAAAAAAAAAAAAAAACAATAAAATTGAATTTTGTCATAAATTTAAGCCAAAATGTATTCTACTACGTTTTTGGTAAAAAAAAAAAAAAAAATCTGTTAAGTGTAGAATTGGTTTGTGTGATCATGGACAGATGTGCGCAGGTGATCATGGACATGTGTACAAATGATCATTGGGACATATGATTTTACTGTCACATATGTGGGGGACAGTTGTTTTTTCTATGTGGGGACATGCGTGTGTGGGGACATGTTTGTTTACTTTCTGCGTTTTACACTGTGTGGGACACTAGGCTGGTGATCAGTGAGTAAAAAGCTGAAAAAACCAGCTCATACTCACTGATCACCAGCCAGCTGCAGCGATCCGCTCTCCTCTCCTCACCGACGACTTCTGTGTGGAGAGGAGAGCTGATTGCCTAGCAACCGGCTCTCTGTTTACATCACATGACGGCTGTGATTGGACACGGCCGTCATGTGATCAGGAAGGCCAATCACAGAGCTTTCCTGCCGAATCGAGGTGCGCTGGGTCAGGGTGACACGAGTGCATCGGGATCGCGCGATCCCCTCCTGAGGGACGTTCCTGAACCTCCACTCAGAAGGAGAGAGCGCCCACCCGGCCGTATATGTACAGTGGCTGGGTGGGAAGTGGTTAAAAACAAAAACCGTGTCTAACTGCGGATACCGTGTTTTGCGTCTGAACCCATTTTTTTTGCTTTTAAAGAACCGTTAAACGCAACTGCATAAAAACGGCAACAAGACTGTGTACATGGTCATAGGATAACATTGAATGTGTTCAGGGGCAGTTGAAAAGTGTGCCTCTGAACGTACGTTTAGTAGCGTCCTGTGTACATGGGGCCTAAACTAATGAAAATTTTTCTTCCTCAGCAATACATGCATTTTTAATACTATGCAGCTTTAGGACTGCTGCACACGTTATAACTTTATGAAAACACACGTAGCTTTGCAGTGAGTTTAACGTTTTTACAATAGCATTTCATTTTTCTTCAATGGATCAAAACCTTAAAGTGGTTGTAAACCCACTTTTTCAACTTGCACCTACAGGTAAGCCTAGATTAAGGCTTACCTGTAGATGCAAAAAATATCTCCTAAACCTACATGGTTTAGGAGATATTTACTAAAAAGACAGGCGCCGCTGTCTACGGCACATGCGCACCGTAGACAACGGCGCATTCATGGGGTTAATCCCATTCACAAAATCTGCTACTTCCCAGCAATCGCTGGGCGTAGCCGATTGGGACGCCCCCCACCACGCAAGCGCAGAGTGACGTCTCCACCAGCGGCGCTGTGATTGGCTGCAGCGGCGATACCCGGAAGTAGCCTTCCGGCTATCGCCGCAGCGATGGATGCGGCTGAAGAGGGAGACGGCTTCAGGGGCCCCAATCTAAGGTAAGTGATGCATAATGAGCTATTATGCCTTTGTCTTACAGGTGGTTGTGGAAAAAAAAAAAAAAAAAAAAAATTGGGTTTACAACCACTTTAAAAACACTGGTGAGCCGTGTTTGACATTCAAGCGTTTTTATAGCTGAAAAACTTCAGAACCTAGTTTTTGGGGGTGCGGTTACAGCCGTAAACAGACCAAGTGTGCATAGACACATAGGAGAACATATATCCAAAAACCATACCTGTATAAACCTCCAGTGTGCATGAGGCCTTAAACTTATTTTTCATAGATTTAGGAGGAACTTTCAAAAACTGACAGTGCCTATGGTTTCAGGCAAAGAAAAAAGTGAAGGACAAACAGGAACCTGACACCATTTTAAAAGATCAAAAGGACATCGGTTTTAAATTGCCATCTATGGCCCAGTTGCATATTTTCCTTCCATTTTGGTGAAACATGTCAATGATGGTAATCACTAATTGAGCCAATATAGGATTAAAAACCAGACATGTTTAACCACTTCCCTACCACCCATAGTCATGACGTCCACAGATGGGATCTCCCATCCTGGGTGGACGTCATATGACGTCCTCAGCTTTGAGGGGTGGGGGATATCTGAATGATGCCTGCAGCTAGAGGCATCATTCAGATATCCTTTTCTTGTGCCGGCGATTCTGCGCACCATAAGAACGATCATAGCGGTGGTTCCGCTGCTTGATCATTCTTATAGGCGGCGGGAGGGGACACCCCCCCCTCCATCCGGTGCTTCTCCGGGCTCTCCTGTGCCATCGGGGACCCGGAGAGAATTGTCCGGCGCCAGAGGTGGGTCACGTGACGAGCATAGAGATGACTGGTGACCAGATGGTCACCAGTCATCTCTGATCGTCGGAGGCCCGGGCCCGATGTGATGACGTCACGCCCGGGTCCTCTGATGTAAACAAAGCCGATCTCATGCTTTCCAGCCTGGAGGAGAGATGTGGGGTCTTATTGACCCCACATCTCTCAACAACGAGGACCTGTCACACACATTCCTATTACAAGGTATGTTTACATTCCTTGTAATAGGAATAAAAGTGATCAAAAAAAAAAAGCAAAAGAAAATATAAAATTAAAAACCGCCCCTGTCCCCGGTAGCTCGCGATCAGAAGCGAACGCACACGCAAGTCCCACCCACATATGTAAACGCTGTTCAAACCACATATGTGAGGTATGGCTGCGTGCGTTAGAGCGCATGCAACAATTCTAGCACTAGACCTCCTCTAACCCTAACCTGGTAACCTGTAAAAAAAAATGAAAGCGTCGCCTATGGAGATTTTTAAATACCGAAGTTTGGCGCCATGCCATGAGTGCGCGCAATTTTAAAGCGTGACATGTTAGGTATCTATTTACTCGGCGTAACATCACCTTTCATATTTTCCCAAAAAAACTGGGCTAACTACCGTTTTGTTATTTAATTCATGAAACCATTTTTTTTCCCCCCAAAAAAAAGGCGTTTGAAAAATTATTGCGCAAATACCGTGCAAGAAAAAAAGTTGCAATGACTGTCACTTTATTCCCTAGGGTGTCTGCTAAAAAAACATACATATAACGTTTGGGGGTTCTGAATAATTTTCTAGCAAAAGAATGATGATTTGTACATGTAGGAAAGAAGTGCCAGAATAGGCCCGGTATTGATGTGGTAAAAAAAAGCCTGGTGTTGAAGTGGTTAAACTGCACCCCCACATTATGCAAAGTTACAAGTGGAAAATAGGCAGAGCCAACATTTCGGGGACACATGAGGTCCTGTGAATTAACAACTCTACTTCCGACGCCTACCAAAGTGCTGGCCGTTCATTACCTTTTGTAAGCAGGGTCACCAACTACCAGGCCACAAGTCTTCTGTTGCCCTTTCTATGCTATTATAAAAACGTACTGGGCCATAAACAGGGGGGGGGGGGGGAGAAAAAAAAAAAGCAGCAAAACAATTATGCATCCTTCTATAGAAAATGTTACCAGAGCAACAAGTAGTCTGAAAAATGCAAGCTGCCCAACTTCCATCATGCTGATCCTTAGCTTCAATGATAGCACAATAGCAACTCCTGAACTGAAATCAAGGTCAGCCAAAACTTTTGCTGAACATCTGCTTGTCAGTCAACCAGTACACAGATGCCAGATGGTCAGCATAACAGCCAAACATCTAACCAGTTCAGAATGTGTTCATGTATTAGAGGCTACTACTCATTTGTGTTTAACCACTTAAGCCCTGGACCATTTTGTTGCTAAAGGACCAGGCCCCTTTTTGCTATTCGGCACTGCGTCGCTTTAACTGACAATTGCGGTCGTGCAACACGGCTCCCCAAACAAAATTGATGTATTTTCCCCACAAATAGAGCTTTCTTTTGGTGGTATTTGATCACCTCTGCGGTTTTTATTTTTTGCGCTGAACAAAAAGAGCGAGTTTTGAAAAAAAAAAAAATGCAACACACACAAATTCTCTCTTCCTCAGTTTAGGCCGATGCATATTCTTCTACGTATACTTTTGGTAAAAAAAAAAAAATGCAATAAGCATTTGATTGGTTTGCGCAAACGTTATTGCATCTATACAAAATGAGGGGTAGTTTTATGGCATTTTTACTAGTAATGGCGGCGATCAGCGATTTTTATCGTGACTGCGTCATTATGGCAGACACTTGACACATTTTTGGGACCAGTCATTTTTACAGCGATCAGTGCTATAAATATGCACCGATTACAGTGAAAATTATACTGGCAGTGAAGGGTTTAACTTCTAGGTGGCGCTGTAGGGGGGGGGTTAAGTGTGACCTAGGGAGTGATTACTACTGTGTGGGGGCGTGTGACGTCACTGACACACACACGGGAAGCCTCTGAAGTAGTATCAAATAAAAAAAATAAAAATAAAAACTTTAATAAAAATTAACTCACATGAACAAATGCAGAGCAGAATGTACATTCACAACTTGGGTAGAAGAGTGGGGGTTTGGGCTGTATATTACAGCACATCCATCAGAGCTGGCATCACAGTGGATCCAAACAGGAAAAAGGTGTGGGATAACAAGGCTCAGCAAGGGATACTTCTAAAGCCCAATAATCATGTTATACCAAATACAGAAGAGATGAGTCCATCTGACGTGGTATTGGTTAAAAGATGAGGTGGATGAGGGAGAAGGGACGTCAAAGCTGGAAGGCAGGCAACGCTGTAGCTGATGAGGCTCGTCTAGCCTCCGGGATAAGATGGAGAGGCACGGCCGTGTAACCGGAGTTCAAAACGAGGCTTGGCCAGCAAAGCAGAGCATGGCGCCGAGCCGCCATCAACTTGCGAGGCGTTTCTGAGCAAGCTCGCTATTGGTGGACGAACAGTGGCACTCCTTTGTCAAGCATCATGCCAATCCTCGTTTTGAACTCCAGTTACACGGCCGTGTCTCTCCATCTTATCCCAGAGAGACACAGCCCGGCTGTCGCTGGACAGCGGATCAGGCAAATATGTTTATTAACCACTTAAGCCCCGGTCCTTTTTTGCTGGTTAAAGACCCGGCCACTTTTTTGCGGTTCGGCACTGCGCCGCTTTAACTGACAATTGCGCGGTCAAAAAAAAAAATCGTAAGAGCAAGACTACACATGCTCAGAAACAAAATACATAAAAACTATTCAACACATTACGTCACTTCTGAGTCCCGATTTATTCTGCCATACGAAAATTTTCATATTGTGATTAACCTCTTCACTTTCACAAGACTGGCCTGCCACAAAAAAAGATTGTGTCCCGAGGCTTTAGGCTCTCTTTCTCCCAGTACAGAACCAAGGCCACCAAACTATACACATTCTCCCAACTCTCAATGTAGGTGTGACTTAATGAACATATCAAACGATTATTCTCAAGTAGAACTATAGGCAGAACTCTTTCCTGAGGCTGGGTTCACACTAGTGCGACACGACAGCCGCCCTACTTTGGATCCGACTTTGCCCCGCGACATGAAGCCGACATATCCAATTTTCAATGAACGGGGATCCGACTTGGATCCCCGCCAATAGCGGGCACTGTGTTTGGTAAGAAACTTGAGGGGGAACTCCAGGCCAAATTTTAAATAAAAAAAAAAAACGGCATGGGTTCCCGATTCAGGAGCATACCAGGCCCTTAGGTCTGGTATGGATTTTAAGGGGAACCCCTACGCCGAAAAAACGGAAGATAGTGGAGGCCCGGCAGAAGAAAGAACCGGAGAGCGCGGAGACCCCCGGAGCTGTGCAATAAATTTAAAAAGCTGTGTTTTTTTATTGACTTTTTTTTCCACCAGATGAATGGGTAGGGGTACGATGTACCCCATACTCATTCACATAGGGTGGGGGCCGGGATCTGGGGGCCCCCAAATTCCGATATACCCCCCGCCTGCAGACCCCGACAACCAATGGCCAGGGTTGTCGGGAAGAGGCCCTGTCCTCATGGGACAGGGTGCTTTGGGGTGGGGGGGCAGGTCGCCCCCCCTGCCCCAGAGCACCAAACCCCCCCATGTTGAGGGCATTCCCCTGCGGCCTGCCAGGCTGCGTGCTCGGATAAGGGTCTGGTTTGGATTTTGGGGGGACCCCCACGCCGTTTTTTCGGCGTAGGGGGTTCCCCTTCAAATCCAGACCCAAGGGCCTGGTATGCTCCTGAAGGGGGAACCCATGCAGTTTTTTTTATTTAAAATTTGGCCTGGAGTTCCCCCTCAAGAGCAGCACAGCACAAGTCGCATGCCAAAGTCGGATCATGCAAGACTGTGGTCCGACTTCGATCCGACTTCAATGATAGTCGATGGGCTGAAGTCGGATCAAAGTAGTACAGGTAGCATTCTCAAAGTCGGACCAGTTAAGATGGCTCCCATAGGGAAACACTGATTTTCACACGTCATGAGCTCCCAATGTCGGAGCCCCAGTGTGAACCCGGCCTAAAGGGAGTGCTTCTAATCTCAGCTTGTTACCTTGTATAAAAGACCTGTCCACAGAAGCAATCTGTTTCCACCCTCTCCACAGTAGCCAAGACCAAAGAGCTGTCCAATGATTACTTGCAAGGTTCCCATCTGGAGCGGCCATCCTTCCTCCAGCTGTCTAAGGATGTCAGGGACAAGATGGTAGACCTACACAAGGCTGGAATGGGCTACAAGACCATCAAGCAGCTGGGTGAGGGTGACATAAGTTGGTGTACCGTACATACTCAAGTATAAGCCAAGGCACCTAATTTTACCACAAAACTGGGAAATCATATTGACTCGAGTAGAAGACTAGAGTGGGAAAATGCAGCAGCTACTGGGTAAACAATGCCCAGTTGCAGCCGTACCTTTTATTACTAAAACAGAGTGTCTCCCGCTGTGTAATGCAGTCTGTTCGCTCTATTGAAACAAAGTCCCGTCTCCTCCTCGTCCGTGATAGAGGAACACTGATACGATGCTAGGAAACTGCATCAGTGTTCAGCCTATGAAACTTGGCTTATATACAGCAATTATGTGCAACCGTCAATCTCCTTCAGTCTGGGGCTCCGTGCAAGATCACACCTTATGGAGTGTCACTGACCATGGGAAATGGTGAGGAATCAGCCCAGAACTACACAGGAGAATCTTGTCAACACTATCAAGGCAGCTGGGACCATGGTCACCAAGAAAACAATTGGTAGCACACTACGCCATGAAGGAACAAAATCCTGCAGCACCCACAAGGTCTCCCTGCTTAAGAAAGCACATGTACATGCCCATCAGAAGTTTTATAATGAATATCTGAATGATTCAGTGGGGAACTGGGTGAAAGGCAGATGAGACCATAATCAAGCTCTTAGGCATCAACTCAACATGTTTGGAGGAAGAATGCTGCCTATGACTCCCAAGAATACCATCCCCACCATCAAACATGGAAACATTATGCTTCAGGGGTGTTTTTCTGCCAAGGGGACAGGACAACTTCAGTGCATCAAAAAAAAGGGACAATGGACAGGGCCCATTTACCATTAAACCTTGGTGAGAACCCCCTTCCCTCAGCCAGGGCATTGAAAATTGATGGGTATTTCAGCATGACAACAATCCAAAGCACATGGTGAAGGCAACTAAAAGGAGTGGCTCAAGAAACACATTAATGTTATGGAGTGGCCTAGCCAGTCTCCAGACCTTAAGCCCATAGAAAATATGTGGAGTGAGCTGAAGGTTTGCGTTACCAAATGTCAGCCTTAAAACATTAATGACTGAGGCTCTGCAGGAGAGAGACAAAATCCCAAGATGTGTGCAAACCTGGTGGCGAACTACAAGAAACGTCTGACCTCCAACAAGGGTTGCCAAGTACCAAGTCATTTTTGCAAAGGGTCAAATACTAATTTCACTCAAAAAAAAAAATACAAATTCATAACTAAATGCGTTTCTGGATTTTTTGATATTCTGTCTCACTGTTAAAATAGACCTACCATTACAGACTGATCATTTGTCCGAGGGCAAACATACAAAATTAGCATGGGATCAAATAACACCCCCCCCCCCCCCCCCCACTAGGTTTCACCCTCCATTCTAACAAAAGAGATTGTTAAAATTAAATAACTTGCAAAATACTCTATAAAATACACTGAAGTAATGCAGATCAGAGCTGAATAAGTTTGCTCTGCGGTAGATGTGAGCATTTAAAGAAAACTTGTACCAAGTGAATAAGGATGCTTCCACTGAAGAACTCATGCTGAAAATGCTAGTTGCCTGGCTGTCATAACAATCCAATGATCTCAATTATTTAAAGAATATATGCAGACTACGAGCTGTGATTTTCTGCAGACTTTCAAATCTTTACTTTAGTTCCAGGCAAGTGACAAATTGCCAAACGAGCCTTAAAAAAAAAAAAAAAAAAATATCAGCAAATGGTACCATTAATTTCTCACTCACATAGACTTCCTGATATGGCAAAATAAAAATACATGGGCTGTTCCTGCCTTAGCTGGTCTAATACTTGGGTCACCAGGTTTGGGTATTCCCAATTACTACTTATTTATTCATTCCAAGTTCTGAACTCTATAATATTAAAGCCAGAAATGGCCAGGAAACAACCAATGTTTTGAGGGTCAGAAATGGCAGCTGCCAAATTTCCACAAGTCCAGGTTCGCGTTTGTGAATTGCTGTGTTGCACTACTAGGTGGTGAATGCCTAATTCCAGGTTTTAGTTGATTTTAGTTTGGACCAGCTTCGTCCAAACAATATCCTTCATTAAAAACCATGTGGCTGCTGTCAGGGATGAACAGTAGTACCTTGGATTATGAGCATAATCCGTTCCAGAAGCATGCTTGTAATACAAAGTACTCTTGTCAAAGCAAGTTTCCCCATAGGAATCAATAGATGCATGTGGCCAGATGTGGGGAGGGCGCCAGAGACTCAGAAATGGAGCGTCTGAGCAGCTCTGGCGCCCCGCACCTCTGGCCACATGCGGTATATTGCACGCCCCCAGAGGCTTGCAGGACCAAAGCTCACAAATCAAGTCAGATTTAAAAAAAATAGCTCGTATTGCGAAACACTCGTAAACTGCGTTACTCGCAATCCAAGGTTTTACTGTATAAGCTTATGTAGCATCAACTACACACACTGCCGTTTTCCAGCAGCAAAATGGAGACTTCCCGCTCCCAGAACAAAAGAAACTCAGGCTGAAAACGGCTTGGCCATGCAGAGGAAGCTTTGCATTTTGTGAATACAAGGCTTCCTCTCTGGAGGATGTTTAAAAAAAAAAATCATGTTATACTTACTTCCTCTGTGCAGTGGATTTGCACAGAGCAGCCTCGATTCTCTTCTCTCCTGTGCTCCTGGTGAGTGCCCCCACCTCTTGATTGGCTGACTTTGACAGCAGCAGGAGCCAATGGCACCACCATGTCTCAGCCAATAAGCAAGGAGAGCCTTGGATGACCGAGACACTTATGGACATTGTGGGACAGAGATGGGGCTCTGCTGCACACAAAAGGCTTTTTATCTTAATGCATAAGGATAGAAGAACCTTCTGATTTTACAACTCCTTTAAGGAGGTGGGCAGATTACATCTCATTTACTACCTCAGCCAGAGGAAATCTTGTATTTTTACAAATCGATACATGGCTTCTTCTGATTGGCTGAGGTGCAGATTGAGATGTAAGCTGCCTGCCTCTCAGCCAGACACAGGAAGTCTTGTATTCATTCACAAAAATTAAAAGCTTCATGGGAAAGGCTGAGAGCAGTGCTCAACCCTACTCGATTCTGTTGGCGTTAAGTTGCCACACTGCATACTGTACATTCAGTTTATACAGTGCCGACAGGAGCCACATGTATTGGCGAAAGAAACAGTTGACATGCTTGGTGTAAATAAAACCATTTAAAAGTTAAAGGAAACATGGAGTTAGGCTTTAAAAGCATGCAGGGAGTAAATGGAACAACCCTTTTTAGGTGCACAATTGCAATCTTTACATACAGCATTTTAAAGCTTTAAAAAAAAATAAAAGCCCTAGACTGGCTTCCAGAAACATTCAATGACCATTTGACATAATTTGCTCTTGTATGCAGGATTAAGAAGCCTACACTTTATATGTAGATTTTGCCTTTGCCAACTCCAGAAAATGACGCAGTAGAAGCGTAAAGTAGTCAGTGAATTCAGAAGACCTGATCCACTTACTTGTTCCAGATCAGAGGTTTACAAGTATTGGGAAGCATTGGAGTAGCATCTAGTGTTTTAAGAAAAAGTCCACTATAGCAGTGGTTCTCAACCCTTTCCTCGAGTGCCCTCGACAGGCCATGTTTGCAGGTTTTCCTTTATCTTGCAAAGGTGCTTTAAAAAAAGTCAATGGCTAGGTATTTTGGACAGCTATTTTACCCAAGAGAAAGTCCCAAAACATGGCTTGTTGGGAGTACTTGAAGACAGGGTTCGGAACCACTGCACTTTATAGCAGTCACAGAATGCTCCAATTAAAAAAGGTTAAGCAAGCACACAGATCATAACTTTTTGCAGAAAAATTCCAATAAATTTTAATTTGAAAGCCAAGTTATCAAAGAAATTTACAAATGATTTTGTCTCTTAATATATGCAAACACTACAAAATTTCCAAAACAATTTTACATTTTAAACAAAGACTAGTTGGCAACAGAGGCACACATTTAAACATGAAAATAAAATAAGGTGCATTACTTAAATTACAGATCACTTAAAAGATAAATCCCAACTATCCTCAACAGGCCGGGACAAGTGCAATACCACATAAACACACAGCATTGCAATCAATCCCAACCTGCACAGAAAGGGGTATATCTTTCTCATCAGATGACTTGAGGCGCTATGGTCAGTTTTGCATGGATTTGCACAGCAGACCTTATAAAAGCTGGACGCAAACCTGCAAAACTAAACAGAACACCAAAGTAGTAAGACTTGGAAAGCAGATGTAGGCTGAGGATTTACAGCCAGAAGTACTTTAAGTGCTCATGATGCAGTAGAACACTATACACTACCTGCACTATAAGCACTTTAGTACTACTGAAGCCAAAGCATAAAATACTTCATCAAGATCTGCACTAATGAGATTTATTCCATCAAGATCGGCACTGATGAGATTGCGACAGAAGATAGAGCACTCTGCTATCAGTTTTGCATAGATTTGCACAACTCAATTCTTCTTGTAGTGCAACTATGCAAAACTTATAGAAGACCACATTAAGTAGCAGAAAACCAGTCATGTCCAAACCACCGCTTTACAAGTTCATGGGAGAAGTACTTCTTATGCCAGAAGGAGCATTTAGGGCAGTAGATGCTAATCTACTTCACTATCTGCACTAGATGCACCTTAGAACAAAAAGCACAACATATACCTGATCAGCCACCAGCATGCTTAATTTTGCCAACATAATGCTACAAGTGCCTTCACTGCAGTAGGTTGTCTTGAATAACTACCTGCACTGTAAGCACTTTGGCATTACCAGTGACAATATACTGATCACCCAACGGCTTTTTTCTTTAGACAGATCTGAAAAATAAAAAGAAGATCTAGTCATGACAAAGAAACCACAATATTTTTCCACACACAGTCCCATACATTACAAGTTAATTTGTCCTTTACGTACAAGAATGTGTAAACATGCATACTTTAAAAAAGGCAGGGTGGCCAAGTTACTAAGGAAGTCAGGAATGCCCACACAAAAAAAAATGCATTGCAATTACCCAATTATGTGCAGATGAAACAAGATTCACTTGTTAAAAAAAAAAAAATTGATATTGTGTGAATAGTCTTAAACTTAGTTTCTCAACCTTTAAAGAAAGCCCAAATCAAATTTGTGCTTAAAGTACCTTTGGTGACCCATAAAGAAACCAGCTGGATGTTATTGACCTATTATTGGGTCTCTAAAGCAAAACTAAAAACACACATTCAAATAAAATCGCATCTACCAGTGAGGTCAATTTGTCAAGCCAGCAACTGCAGAGTTGAGTCACAAGCGGCATCAATAGATAATCTTCATCTATTAATAATTGGAATTGTTCCAAAGAAAGAAGAAAAAAAAAAAAAGCTGTTGACCCCAAGAGACCTTTCTCTGGGTAAATAAATCTGGGTGCTAATGATGCGCTGTCAGCTTTGCGGCACCAGAGTCCTCAGGTCAAGTCCCAACCAGGACACTAGCTATGGGGAGTTTGCATTACCGAAGACACGTGGTAGGATAATTGGCCTTCAGTGCATGTGAGGAAGGTGCCACACATGGATAGAAAATTTGTTTTTTTTAAAAAAAAAAAAACATAAGCTCAATCGTTTGACTTTCGAAATATTAGTAGGCTCATAATTCTTGAAATGCAAAAAAAAAAAAAAAAAAAACGGAAATTTTGTTGCATAAAACCAATGATTTTCTAAACAGTAGTGGATTCTAAAAAGTAACCTCGGAAGCACCAAGAAACACGCAAATTGGTGAGTGGAAGGGCTCAAAGGCCAAAAGATCTTTACATCATTTCCGCTGATTGTGCAATGGATTGACAAAACATGTATCATTTATGATTGACAATATCCTGACAAATGGGGATATTTTTTCTCCATTACGATGACTTTATTGCGCGCATGGTCGACATATCTTCATCAAATACACGCCTTTTTTTTTTACAATTTTCTATCTATGGCCAGCTTGGATTGTAAGCTTCAAGAGGGTAGCAGCTAAGGTGAAACCAATCTCATTGCTATATAAATACATATAAGGCATCATGCACAATAGGCCTAAATGCTGCTTTTACAGGCATTCGCTTTTTTCAGCCTGTAAAAGCACATGTTAGCCTATGTGATTGATTTACTAAACCCAGAGAGCAAAATCTGGTGCAGCTCTGCATAGAATACAATTAGCTTCCAGGTTTCTTTGTCAAAGCCAAATTGAACAAGTTGAAGTTAGAAGCTGATTGATCACAAGTGTGTTCAGGGGGAGGAGCTGAAGAGCAGAAACACACTTGACGCATCTAAGGCCGCATGCTCACTGCAGCTTAAAGAAGCTGCTCCTACAGGCGTTTGAGCTTTTATTTTCTCTTCCTGTTCACTCCCTTTTATGTTAGCCTGTGTCCATGCACACTATAGGCAGTTTCAATTTAGTGGCAGGGGAGTTTACAGGCAGAAAACCCTTTGGGTTTTTTTCTGCCTGTAAATGCCTATAGTGTGCATGCACACGTAAGCCAAGATGGAGGGGAGTTAACAGGCAGAGAAAAGTAAGCAGACGCTCATAGGAGCAGCTTTTGAGCTGCAGTGCGCATGAGGCCTTAACCTTGCTGAACTCCCATAGGAGAAAACAGTCTTTAGGCTTACCATGTGCATGAGGCCCTAATGCTAGGCCTGTTTGAGCGTTAAAGCATGCCAATGGCCAAAATGAACATTCTGGCAAATGGGAATCATTACCATATAAACGTGTGTGCAATACGTAGGTTTAGGTGCGATTTTTAAGCAACTTCCCTCCTGCCAGGAGTTCTAGCCTAGAAAAGCAAACAGCCCATGCGGCCAAACAAAAATAAAACATTAAGAGCCTTGTAACCAAAGTTTCCTTCTTGCTGCCCCTGAACAAATGAATTAAAGGCCGGTTCAATGCCACATGCAGTCCAGTGCATTTTTTTGCATAAGAAATGCATGGGTGGTAGATTATATGGTTTCCAGTGGCATAGTTCACACCAGTGTGGTTAGTTCCAAAAAAATAAATACACTGGAACATGGTAAAATGCATCTAGAAAGCACTGGAACACAGACGCACTGACCCCAGTACATTGAAAATAAAATGCATTTGGAATGCATCCGGAGTGCAGTTTTGTTATGTAAACCAGCCCTAAGAGTAGTGTTGTCACCTCATCCCTTTAAAACCAACCACATTACACTTAAATTTAAAGCACTGAGTTTAGTTACCACCTTTTTCAGCCACAGACCCCTTGTAATTTATATGTTTGATTTTAAAGGATGAGGTGGTGACCCTACCTAGGGCCAATCCGTACCACATGCAGTCCAGTGCTTTTTCTGCATCAGAAATGCATGGGTGGTAGGTTATATTGTTTCCAATGGCATAGCTCACACCAGTGCAGTCAGTTCCAGTACATAAGTAGAAAATGCTGCATTATCTCTTCACTGAACGGGAATCCGGTAAAAGCACATAAAATAAAACACGTCCCCATTTAAGGGAACGCAGAAAAAAAAAAAAAAAAAAAAAAAAAAAGGGAGGGAAAAGAATGCACTGGAAATCAAACACTGCAAACGCGTAAAATCTGCATGTAGAAATGCATCAGGAACACATGTGAACAGCATTTGTAGGGTGTGAAGTGGCCCTTAGGGCTTCTCCGTGGCCCCCCCATGTTGCTGGAGGTAGATGAAGGCTCTTTGTGGGAGTATAGTGTTGGATCCATTGTCCCATCTGTGGATGGCTTGTTTACAAAGTTTTATCCTTCCAATGATTATGACGTGCAGCCATGAGTCACCTGATCCGATTGTAAGCTTGGATTCCAGCATGGAGGAGTCCAGGGTATACCTCATGGTAGAGGCGGAAAGGAGGAGTGACATGTGACAAAGCACAGGCTGGTGCCCCAAACACAAGGGATCCCTGGCGTGTGTAGCACGTGTTGGGCCCAGATGGAGTGAAGCCCCTTATGTCACACGATGGCGGACAGTGCGGGGGAGCCGCGCCTCTGCGGCCCTGCTCCGATCAGCACGTGTTGCTGGTACCTGGACGGCCATGAAGGCTGCTGCGTCACCGGGAGAAGCTGTCCCGCACCGGCCGCCATGTGAGGCCTCGGCCAGTGTATAGTAAGCAGCGTGCTGCGAGGGAGCCGTGTACACAGTGCAGCCCCCCCTCCTTCCCTTCCCCCCACACACTCCGCTCTCCCGCCTAACATGGCGCCGCAGAGTCCCCTCAGCTGCTCCTGCGGTGTGTGTTGTGTGCGCCTCGCTAACAATGAGCGGCCTGACGATGTAAACAAATCGCGGCCATGTCTGCCGTACGAGGAGAGAGGGGGGGGGGGGAAGGTCATGTGAAGCGGCGGTGTGGAGAGCCGCCATGACGATTGTTGTGACTGCGGGAGCCGCTACTACACAATGACCCCTCGTGTGAGGATAACACGCGGGGGATGGAGGGGGTAGTTCCGGGACTCGGCGCTCACACAAAGGGCTTTGTCCAACTGGGGAGACCGCTGGACACAATAGCGAGGTGTCCGGAGACAATAGAGAGTAGCGGACGGTAGAAGGGTCGGCCCGGGAGAGACAAGGCCTACAGCACCGCTTTGTTCCGCCATAAACTTTGCCCCCCCCGTGTCCCCTCACACGCCGGCCTGGCTATCCCCTTCACACACCGGCCTGGCGGTCGTCCTCCTCCTCCTCCTCCCCTTAGCAATAGCCGCAGTCCGCCTTTCAAATCTCCCTCATTCCTCCGCACTCTGGGCTGCCATGCGCTCTCCTCCCTTTACTATGATAAACACTGAGCCATGCAGCGGCCGCATTACACCTCCCTCCTACTACTCCATCTTCACACGACCGCCGCCGCCACCACCACCCCCCTCTCCTCCACAGGCTACACCAACACTTACCTCAGAGGACGGAGCTCGGCTCCCCCGGCACCCAGAGCGGGGCAAAAGTGGCGCGAATGATGCCTCAATCCGACCATGTGGGTGAATGAAGGGCGGCTCCCCACCAACGTAAATATCTACAAGCTCAGATAGCTCATTAGCATAAAAAAAATGGACTTCCGACCCGCCGTTCAGCCAATCAGGAGGCCGGAGCGGTATAGTGTACAGGGGAATTGCCGTGCCCCCCCTCCCTCCTCCTTTACACACTCACTACTACGAGGCCACACACATAACAACAACGTGCTCTCAGCGCGCCAGACCTCCCCTATTCATATAGATATAGGGGAGTCACACTTACAGCGGCGTGTTTATTACACGGAGAATAGAAAAAACATCATGTGCTCTCCACTTCCCCCCCACCGAGTCACGTGGTGGACCGAGTCATGGACACACCGGGCCGGCCTGACACTTGTTGTGTCACCTCAGGGAAAGCAGTGCCATTGTGTGCTCATTACACATGACACTAGGCCTAAACATTGTACAATACACAAAAACATCTAAGACTGATGCAAATTGGATGCAGGTTTCCAATTCGCTTGACAGGAGAGTGTGACAGATCTCCGGGGTGGCTGCGGAACGGTCCTGTGCGTCTTTGGCTCTGTTTCAGGTCCAAATTCAGCCCAAAAATTTGGACCTGAAACTGAACGGGGACGCATCGTGCCCTTCTGCCTAGGGTTGCCACCTCATCCCTTTAAACCCAAACATATTAATTACACAGGTTAATGCACATAAGGCACCCAGTGAGTTTAATTACCATCGTAATCAGCCACAGAACCTGTGTAATTCATATGTGTTTGGGTTTAAAGGGATGAGGTGGCAACCCTACCCGTGCCGCACATAGGGGATTATTTACTAAAGGCAAATCCACTTTGCACTACAAGTGCAAAGTGCTCTTGAAATTGCACTGAAAGTGCACTTGGAAGTTCAGTCGCTGTAGATCCGAGGGGGACATGAAAGGAAAATAAAACAGCATTTTAGCTTGCACATGATTGGATAATAAAATCAGCAGAGCTTCCCCTCGTTTCAGATCTACCCCTCAGATTTACAGCGACTGCACTTTCAGTGCAATTTCAAGTGCACTTTACACTTGTAGTTTGCACTTGTAGTGCAAAGTGGATTTGCTTTTCGTAAATAACCCCCATAGTGTGAACCCTGCAGTGTGGCTTTACACTGGAACCCGTATGTGCCTTCATATTCTGGTTCTGGCAGCCCCTTTATTTGAATAGCCTGCCACAAGTGCCGGAATGTGCAAGAGCTACGTGTGCAAATCACATTTTGTGCCAAATCTCATTGGACAGCACATTTGCAAGATGCAGTTGGGGCTCCGCTAACAATCTAAATAGGTTCACACTATGAATCGCACAGGAACGCGCACTGTGGGGGAGATTTACTAAAACTGGTGCACTCAGAATCTGGTGCAGCTGTGCATGAGATCCAATCGACTGCTAACTTCAGCTTGTTTAATGAAGCTTTGACAAATAAATGTATTTCACACGATAGACCCACTCGGATCCTCCTGTCCTTTTTTCAGGCAGAGCTGAGCAGGCCACCCATTGACTTGTATGGGCAGGCGGATGTAAGCGGAGATGTGTCCGTTGACCCGCCTGCCATCCGTTCCAATAAGATCCGCTCAAAACAGACAGATGGCTATACGTTCGTCATCCATCCAGCGGATCGGATGAAAATGGACAGGTGAATCCGTTTTTGTCCGATCTGCCATAGAGGACAACGGGCTCTGACAGGTCCATCCCTCAACAGTGAGCAGAGACAGACATGTCATCCTCTGGCTCAGCAGAGCGATCCCTGGTGAGCTGGCAGAGTCCGCTGAGCTGATTCGCCCTGTGTGAAAGGGGCCTAAAACTTGGAAGCTGATTGGTTTCTATGCAGAACTGCACCAGATTTGGCACTCTCCAGCGTCAAGCCTGGTACATACTAATATTTTTTTTTTTTCGTTTAACCCTGCAGGTTGAACGAAAAAAACAAACTGACAGCTCTGGTCAGAGCCACTGTACTAACGATCCAATGTTAGTACAGAAAACTCCCCTGCTGAGTTGTTTTCATTTGACAGGGGGGACAACCCTCCTTCCGCCAGAACACTGTGCCATTAGCTGACAGCGCTGATCGGGAGCCGGTCTTGCAGCATGCTCATCCGATACAAGCCAGCTTCCGTCAGACTGGCTGACGTACAGACAGGCAGAATGTCAGCCGGTTTTTATTGAACCAGCCAATGTTTCCCAACATTCAGCCCGTGTACAAGGCTCAATTCACATATAAACATACTAGGGCCAATTTAGACAGCAGCCAATTAACCTACCAGCATGGCTTTGGAGTGCTGGAGGAAACCGGAGTACCCAAAGGAAACCCACACAGGCACAGAGAAAGCATGAAAACTCTAGACAGGTAGTGCCCTGGTTCCGATTTGAATTTGCTAACCATTAAACACACCAAAGTAATGTATCTGGATGGCATGGTAGTTTTGTACCATGCAATCCAGTGCTGGCAAACACACTGCGTTTGTGACCTGCGTTTGGGGTAGGGGTGGACCCAATATCGCTTTTTCAGGGCCAATACCGACTTTTCGGCTGCCTTTCAGACCGATAGCTGATATCAGATGCCGATATTCTGTAGATTTGAACTTTTCATTTTTACATTTTATTTTTTTTACATTTTAAATTAAATTTTTTTATTGCTATCACAAGAAAAGTAAACATCCCTTTTGACAGTAATAGGCAATGACAGGTACTCTTTATGGAGGGACCGGGGGGCCTATAAGACCCTAAACCCCTCTTCTGCACTTGAAAGTATTCAAAACGTCAAGATCAGCATTTTTGAATACTTTCAATTTTTTTAAACTGGTGCTTTTAGGAATAGGATGCCAGTATACAGAAGTAATGTCATGATATTGCCTCCGGGTTACTAGATCTGAGACCCAAACAAAGCCAGATTGGAATTGTTCGGGTCTTTGGCCAGCCAGCGGACGTGCCAGCTGTTCGCTCGGGCCTCCCGTGGGAAAAATAGTTTGTTTTTCAAAATTGTTGGTCTTTTTTTGTTTGTAGTGCAAAAAATAAAAACTGTAGATGTGATCAAATACCACCAAAAGAAAGCTCTATTGGTGGGAAAATAAGGAAATCAATTTTGTTTGGGTACAATGTCGCACAACCGCGCAATTGTCAGTTAAATTGATGCAGTGCCGTATTGCAAAAAAATGGCCTGGTCATTAAGGGGGAAAATATTCTGGTCCGGTTTGGAAAACCTTTTGTGCTGAAGCTCCCCCCAGAGTACCCCTTTTTCTTACCTGAGCCCAATTGTTCCAGCAACGGGGACAAGCCCAGAAGCTCTAGTCACTGTCTTGGGTCCTCATTGGATAGATTGATAGCAGCGGGAGCCATTGGCTCTTGCTGCTGTCAATCAAATCCAGTGACACGGGATATATAAATGAAGTTTTATTAATACAAAATCAATAAAAGGCAACACAAAATCATATACAGATTAAAAGCATAGTGGCAATCCATACATATCGCCAGTATAAAGGTCCTTTATACTGGTGATATGTATGGATTGCCACTATGCTTTTAAAGTGGTTGTAAACCCTTACAGACCACTTAGACCTACAGGTAAGCCTAGATTAAGGCTTACCTGTAGGTGCAAGAAATATCTCCTAAACCGCGCATTTGCAAAAGACATGCACCGATGTCTACGGCGCATGCGCCGTAGACAACGGCGCGCAGGTGCAGTGAGCGTGCCGTTACTAACGGTCGGTCATGCCATTAGCGGCGGCACCCGCGTGCATGCGCGGGAGTGACGTCCTCGCGGCTCTGGCCAGTCACAGCGCCGGAGTCGCGATACAAGGAAAACACTCGGGGAGAGATGACGGCGATGGAGGAGAGGAATGAGCACTGCTGGCAGGGCTTCGATCTCAGGTAAGTAATTCATAATGAGCTAGTATGCTGTGCGTACTAGATCATTATGCCTTTGTCTTGCAGGGTGTATTTTTATTTTCTTTTTTCTTTTTGTGGGTTTACTTCCTCTTTAATCTATATATGATTTTGTGTTGCCTTTTATTGATTTTGTATTAATAAAACTTCATTTATATTTTTCTATCTTTGTGTTTCTACACTTGATCCTACTTTTTAAATCTGTACCGAGATAGTCGAGTTGCCCCCGCCCTTTTGATTTGGGGAACAAAAAAACTCTGATTTCTATATTGGCTTACAATAAAAAAATGCTCAAGGCTGAAACACATGCAAAATACACCTGTACAACTGCAAAGACACGGCTCAGGTGTGAACTGTGCGTTATGTATCAGGCGTGAATAGGCCCATTAGGGATATTGGGATTCTTCAACCTGAGTGCTGTCACACTTTGGAAATCAAGTGACAAAATGTTCAGGTGTGAATGGGGTCTTACATAATGTGGTTTAGAAAATGTTTTCAAAAGTCATTGTATTGTTAGGACTAGTGTACACAAACAGATGCATTCGCCATTCACACGCTGTGTGTTTGCTAGGCATTCTCATGGTAAATAAGGAAAGTGTATGCCCAGACTCCAAAACCAATTGGGGTGGAGGGTTTGCATACTGAAGTCATTTACATGGGACATTGAGAAGGCCACAATTAGTGCAATGATCTCTTAATACGGTTATGACATAAGTCTACTGACATTGATGTGTACCATGTGCGGTCCTAATTGTATATTACATTATTATAAGTTATAATTACTATGCTCATGCCGGAGAGATTCAATACAATATTATTGTATACTTAGTAGGGTTGTATTTTTTTTTTTTTTTTATTATTATTTTTTTTTTTTATTCCCTTGTAAAAATAAAGTACAGTACAAAATGATCCCAGAACCTGAAGGACACTGGCTTACAAGTTTATCATTTGTTAAAACAGATCTAGCATGAATATCATGATAATATCATTAATAATAATGATATTATTATTACTGTTAGCCATGCATTCTCATAAAAAAAACAAAAAACGGAGCAAAGTGGCTGCCCAGACCCCAGGACCCAATAGAGTGGATGCTTTGGGAGACCAATATTATTATTATACAATATTTACATAGCACTGACAGCCTGCAGCTCATTTAGCAAAATAAAGAGAGACAGTATAGTTATTATACAATTCAAGACAAGAGGGTTGGGAGGACTCTGCTCGTAAGAGCTTACTAAAAGGATCTTATCCTGCACCACACACATGACTGAAAGCAATTTCGAGAATTAAACATCTCAAAGCAAATATAAAAAATACTCACTTTCCAGCCCATATATGTGATTGGATGGCATATTATGGGTTATAGTTATTTTGATACCCTTATGCCAGAGAGATTTCTTCTAGTTTATTGTTTACTTGGAACGATGTACCCCATACTCATTCACATAGGGTGGGGGGCCGGGATCTGGTGTCCCCCTTATTGAAGGGGGCTCCCGGATTCCGATAAGCCCCCCGCCCGCAGACCCCGACAACCAACGGCCAGGGTTGTCGGGAAGAGGCCCTGTCCTCATCAGCATGGGGGCAGGGTGCTTTGGGGTGGGGGGGGCCGCAGGTCGCCCCCCTGCCCCAGAGCACCAAACCCCCCATGTTGAGGGCATGCGGCCTGGTACGGTTCAGGAGGGAGGGGGCCGCTCTCTCGTCCCCCCTCTTCCCCTGCGGCCTGCCAGGTTGCGCGCTCAGATAAGGGTCTGGTTTGGATTTTGGGGGGACCCCACGCAGTTTTTTTGGTGTAGGGTTCCCCTTCAAATCCAGACCAGACCCAAGGGCCTGGTATGCTCCTGAAGGGGGAACCCATGCCGGTTTTTTATTTAAAATTTGGCGGGGATCCAAGTCGGATCCCCGTTCATTGAAAGTCGGACATATGTCGGCTTCATGTCACGGGGCAAAGTCGGATCCAAAGTAGGACGGCTGTCGTGTCGCACTAGTGTGAACCCAGTCTCAGTAAATCTCCCTCACCCTCGGTTCACACTGATGCAATGCAGGAACCAGCGCGATTCCAGCACCAGTTGCCGTATCGCATCTCTCCCACAGGCAGTCTTCTGCTGCGGGTGTCAATACAATGTTAATGACACCCCCAGATCAGTTCACAGATCGCAGTGCCAACTGTGGATTTGGACAAGAATCCAATGCAGAAAAAAAAGTCCCTGCACCTTTTCTGTGTGAATCCAATGCGAGTTCAGCCGTATAAACTGTAAGGCTGAACTCGCATTGCACAGACATTGCATGTGATCGGCACCGCAGTGCGGGTGTGAATCACATGCAATGTCTGTGTTCGCTGCAGTGTGATCCCAGGCTCAAAGTGTTTCTAAAGCCTGGTACACACGATCGGATTTTCCACGGACAAAGCATAAGACTTTTGTCCAAAGGGCGCTCGCCAGGAATTTGTCTTGCATACAAACAGGCACACAATTGTTGGCCAACAAACACAAAAAGATGTGTTTTTCAGCTCTTTAGCGCCACCCTTTCGGCAACTTCTGCTAATGTTGTGTTATGGTGAGCATTGCCTCTGAGCATGCGTGTTTGTACTTTGGAGTTTTGTTCGATGGACTTGTGTACACTTGATCGGATAATCCGACAACACACATTTGTTGGCAGGCAATTTTAAAGCATGCTATTCCACATTTGTCCATGAAAAATCCGACAACAATTGTCCGATGGAGCGTACAAGCGGACGGATTATCCGACAACAGCCTTTCATGACACAATTCCCATCGGATAATCCGATCGTTTGTACGAGGCTTAAGATCCCAAGTCTGCGAGAATGTGCTTTTGCACAGTGCTGGAGCGTCTTCTTATGGGCGGCCGTATCCCACGGTGAGGCCCGGTGATGTCACCTTCTACTCTAATATGAGGCCGGGTGTATGGGGAGAGGTTTGTTTTTACAATTTTAGTCTGATTTATTTTTAATGTGTTTATTGTTCTCAGTTCATGATTTTTTCATAAAAGGGGCAAGGGCATCAAAATAAGCAATCCGTTCATTTTTATTAAAAATATATTTTCCAGTTACTTCTGAATTGGAACCATGAAATCATTGTAAGTGTATCTGAAACATTTCAGCTGCTTTCCCATTGACACAGCATAAAATAAATAATTATGGGGCATGCTTTTATTGAGCAAACTACATTCATTAAAACCTAGCGCAACCCAGAAAACACTAGGATACTCTGCCTTGTCAAATTCATTGCTATTAACAAACAGCAATGTTTTTGAAGCTTGTGTAACAAGCCCTTACGATAGCTACATGAAGTGCCATGTACTGTAAAGGGATAATACTATATACTAAAGCCCTATTATAATGCAGATATGTGAGTTTGGAAGAAGGGGACAGGGTTACCAATATTTTCTCATGCAAATTAAAGTTTTCCTAAAGAATAAGATTGTAAGATCTAACGAGCAGGGCCCTGGGAATCCTCCTGTATTTAATTGTATTGTAATTGTACGATCTGCCCTCACGTTGTAAATCGATGTGAAAATGGTTGGCGCTATATAAATCCTGTATAATAATAATAATAATTGGGTTGGTTTACTAAAATTGGAGAGTGCAAAATCTGGTGCAGGTCTGCACAAAAAACAATCAGTTTTCAGTTGTTTTTTTTTGTCAAAACTTTATTGAAAGAAGCTGAGTTTAGATGCTGATTGGCTACCATGCACAGCTGCACCAGAATCTGAATGCTCCAGTTTTAGTAAATCACCCCCAATTATTTGATGCAACATGACACAGGAGCACCCTTTCAGCTTTGTGAATGGTTGTATGACATTGTGCAAGGTGGTAAGGTGACTATTTTAAGCTGTAGGGGTTATTTTACCAGCATGTACTGTGTCATTTTAACTTTACCATGTAATCATTTTATTATAAAGATAGTTATTATATGGCAAGATAAAAATAATAAATAAAATAACTCCCACAAAAGGATTGCAGGTGTAGAGCAGGGGTAGGCAACCTCGGCCCTCCAGCTGTGGTAAAACTACAAATCCCATCATGCCTCTGCCTCTAGGAGTCATGCCTGTGATTGTCAGGGTCTTGGAATGTCTCATGGGACTTGTAGTTTCACCACAGCTGGAGGACCGAGGTTGCCTACCCCTGGTGTAGAGTCTTAAAATAGTTATTTAACCACTAAAAGCTTAAGAAGAAACATTATCTACACCACAGATTGGTTAGTTTTCTTCTTTTCTCAGTAGACACCCCATTGTACCACCATCCCATCCCTTTAGAATGTAAGCTCTATGATCAAGGCCCTCTGTGTACCTGTATTGTACTGTAATTGTACTGTCCCCCCTCTACATTGTAAAGCGCTGCGTAAACTGTTGGCACTATATAAATTGTGTATAATAATAATAATATAAACCCACAGTTAACAATAGCCAGAAGGTAGTGGTATTTTTAAACATTAAAACCTATCAGTTATTCTTTCTGTAATGTATTCTTGCACGTTGAATGCTTAAATAATGACAATGGAAGTGATTTACTAAAGGCAAATATACTGTGCTCTGCAAGTGCAGTTGCTTAGTAAATGGGGCAAAGCTTAACTTTGCAAAAAATATTCAATCACATGCAAGGAAAATAAAAAAAAACATTTTTTTCTTGCACATGATTGGATGATAGAAACCAGCAGAGCTTCCCCTGAGTTCAGAGCTTCTCTTCCGATCTAGAGCAACTGCACTCGCAGTGCACAGTATATTTGCCTTTAGTAAATTAACCTCCTTGTGTGAATGCATAAAGTTCAGCTGATCCATGAGAAAAATCCATTAGTGAATTAAAACACCATATTTGATTGTGAAAAATAGAAAATAACATACAGTAATTAAAATGCAACTTGTTTTAATAAATTGATTCTAATTTCTCTTGCAGTTTGTAGGTACATGTTTGCACAGTATAAATACTATATACGGTAATTCATATATATATATATATATATATATATATATATATATATATATATATATATATATATATTTACCATTAGGCACTGTTAAAGGCACTCACTGGCACCTATCCCATGCTGTCTGCTTCTTATGATCATCACAGAAGCCCCTGTAAAAACCCCAGTATTTCCAGGTATGCATCACACAGACCTTATCCTTCTGGTGCTTGATGCATGAGTGACCAATTAGCAGGCTTGAGTGCTGTCATATGAGGTGTGCCTATGCCTAGTACTGATCAAAGAGTGTGGTTAGTACTTGCATAAGACTGCAGAAGGGATAGACAGGGTGCCTTCTACATGGGAAAAGGGGGCAGAAAACAGGTCAACTTAAAACTATTTGCACATCACTGTATATAGATTTTAAACTCAAGTATGGAGAGTTATTTTATTTTTGTTTCAGATGTATTTTATTATAAATAAAAGTGAGGTTCTAGTCATGGAAAGTTTGTTCAAATTGCAATAGGTTATTGTGTGCAAGTAATTCTATTTTTACTATACACTTTCTTCATATGAAGTATGTAATTTACAGCAGTGCCTCTCAACATTATTAACGCATATTTATTAGGTAAAAATTGGGTCTTCTAATCTAATCCCAAGTACTTTTTAAAGATTGGTCACTTATTGCCTGTTACCCTCTCATTATGTTTACATGTTTTCAATACAGTATGTGTTTTAAATATCTAATCTACGTACCAATATTTCATTTGTATATTATTTGTTGGGCATTAAAATCTCTTAACTTAATGAATTATATGAAAAAAGCAGAAGAAGCCCCTGGTCTACATATATGATAAACAGTGATTAATTACAGTTTTAATATATATTGACAATGCACATTTGTTTGATCTCTCTTCACAGCATTTAAAATAAAATAAAATACAAAGACATGTCCTGGACCCTATTGCAAAACAATATGTATAAGTGTTTTACTATTATGTATAATGAAATGTGTTTGTTTACTTTAAACCATTCCTTTGCATAAAAATTATTGTGTAAGTGTATTGACTGTTTTAGCTTTGAAATGCACCTGCCATGGGAGTTGTGTGCTGCCCAAACGGACTTTTCTAATAAAAATGCTAGTCCTGCATTTGTCATACTGAAGAGTTGGCTTTAATACTCCCCATGACCCTGACCATGAAAAGTATAGATAAAAAATTGCAACATTTATCTGACTTTTACTTTCTTATGCTTTTTCTGGGTCCTAGAAGTAATGAAGCAATTTTCTAAAGGAGGTCAGCAGTGGTAGCCCACATATTTCTCTCAGTATAGATATACTTCAAAGTTTAGCTTAATATACAAGTGCTTTCCATTGATTGAATGAATGAAGGCTCATTTAATAATAATAGGGAAAAGTAAAGTAACACAGGCTATACAATTTTGCTTTTGATTGCTCTAAAGGCTGGGAAGATGCAATTTGATTGGCTGCAGAGGGCTTTTGTCCCTCAGTGCTCTCTGCCGTGTCCTTGATTATGTGCTTTCTAAATTTTGAAAGTTGAAAAAAAATGTTTATAGTGGGTCCAAAAAACATTTTACATTTACTACATTAAGTTCAAATAGTTCAAACTTATATTAAAAAGCAAATATTTCCTAAAACAAACGTGGAGGAGGAGAGGATTTAGAAAAAAAAAAAAAAAACAGCCCAAAAAAACAACCTTTTTATAATGCAGTTTTGGATCCTCAATTTTGCACCACTTTGTTTTAGCACCTGGATATACATTTGGCACTAGAACCCTAATTAATATGACAATCTGAGTTGTAAATCAAAAGATTATCTGTGTAGCTTTGAAATACATTTTTCGGGGTGTCTTGTAAGAATTATATTCACTTAGAAATTTTAAGAATAAATCTAACCATATACAGAGTAATCAATTTATTTATACAATCGGGTATTTAGCTAACCATTGCTTTAAAGGGGTTGTAAAGGTTCGTTTTTTATTTTCTAAATAGGTTCCTTTAAGCTAGTGCATTGTTGGTTCACTTACCTTTTCCTTTGATTTACCTTCTAAATATTTTCTTTCTTTGTTTTCTTTGTCTGAATTTCTCACTTCCTGTTCCTCCTCAGTAAGCTGTTCTGGATGACTCCACACCACTCGGATGATGGTGTGAAGTTTAGTGAGGAGAAACAGGAAGTGAGAAATTCAGACAAAGAAAAAAACCATTTAGAAGGTAAATCAAAGGAAAAGGTAAGTGAAGCAACAATGCACTAGCTTAAAGGAACCTATTTAGAAAATAAAAAACGAACCTTTACAACCCCTTTAATTTAAGCTTTAGGCTGTCTAGACATTTTTTTGTGTGCATGTTGATTTAACTTTTTATTCACTTCATTATATAAATAAATAAATAAAATAAATAGCCTTCTAATAGTCCTTAAATACCTACCCAAAAAGCTATCCTGGGTTCTTCTCTGCTTCTTTGGGTTATTGTCAGGCATTTCTCCCATTACAGGAATATGGTTTGTATGGTTAAGTAATCTATAATATAAAATATTTAATGTTTAATTTAGTCAACTAGCCTTTGTGTTAAACATGTTAAAAATATTATTTTCAAAACATCATTCTTTTTAAATCTGCAGCTTCCATTGATAAAACCTGGCGACCCTACCATAAAGGTCCGTATGCAGAGACTTCCTGTTATGAAGTGGCAGTGCTCCCTCTCTGTCTCCCATCTGTCCATTACCACCCTTTTCACGTGGACTTTCAGCTGAGTCTACAAGTTGCCATTTCAGCCCATATTAAACAGGCATGGACCACTGTTGTTTCCAGCAGGAAGCCTATCCTGAGAAATGTCATGCAGTCATTGTTATCTTTACCAAAAATATGGTTCCTCAATGTTGTGGGGCTTTAAAGTATCAAAAGAGTACTTGTAATATTTTGTTAAAATGTGTATATTTTATTTAGATTCAGTAAAAGTGAATATGCAAAACAGTAATCAAATTGCAAATACTAGAGTGAACACAAAATGGTAAAATATGATATATTGGAACTTGTTCTTTATGCAGAGATCACATATATTGTCCATTGTGCAGCCATGTGGTTGGGAATTGGCTGCAAGAGATCAGTAGCATTGAGATGCAACAAAGGATGAAAAGAGGTGAAAAAAAAGCAATTGTTTATGTGTACAGTGGCAATTGTTTACAGTAATTTAGCAAACTAAATGCCCATTGTTAAGATATACATGTACTTTAAAAACAGGAAAATGCATAGTTGACATGCCTCTTATTGATCCAACATATTGAAATTGCAAGCCCTTGAAACAGCACAGGTTTCATTTTCAGGCTTCATGTAATGCAGAATCTGTACCATCATGTAAGCAATAGACCGGTAAAGGGACCCTGTCAATTTGACATTCTTGTGTAAAAAAATCCAGAACAGAAAAACATCTGCTTAATTTACACCAGTTGTCTGAATCAAGTGCTATTTGGAATATTTAAATACCCCTGAGTGTAATTTAAAATATGTATTAATAAAGTTAAACTACAATAAGATATAAAATACACAAATTAAAGGATAAGTTCACCTTTATAAAAAAAAAAAAATGCATATATTTTTTGCAGATAAAAACTTGCATTTATAATATCTTATTATGGAGGAGCCTGAAACCTGGGGGACATTCCAGTAGATTACTAGAGTGCTCACCAGTGCACCCGTAGCCTATTGAAACAACAAATCCATCTGCAGCTGTGACAGATGGTACTTCTAGTGTATTCATTCACAGGAATCTGTGAATGAATGACACGACTGTGTGGGCGGAGTCACGCTATTTTTAAACTGGGGGTGGTGCGAGAAGAACCCATGTCCGCTGTCACAGGGAGAGGGGGCAGGAGCTGGAACATGTAAAATGTTCCCCTCTTAATTTGTGTGAAGCATGTAACATGTTCCAAAGGTAAACATAGCCTTTAATGCAGATTTGTTATCAATAATACATCATTACATGATTGTTTTTGTAAAAGCAAGCAGTGTAATTGCCTGAATTTGACTTACTATCAGCCTCCCGCAGTCCCTGTGCAGCCAAGCTCAGCTAGGGAAAAGAGTAGCAGCACACTGAGCCAATGAGTTTTGCTGTATTGCAAATAGCATGCTGATAGGTGGGGGAGCAAAGTGACATCAAGTTGAGCTCATCAGTCTTCTGCTTTTACTGTACAGCCACCAGGGGCGGATCCAGAGTATAGTCTCGGGAGGGGCAGTACATTACAAATTAAACTTCGCTAAAAGACTCGAGCGTCACTACTTGTGTAATCAAGCCCATTGTTAGCTAGAAAGATGTGCACACGCTATTCTCCTTGCACAGATGGAAGTACACCTATGGCGGTTTGCAGTATAATGACGGCAGCTGGTCGACAAGAGGTTAAGGCAAATACACTATATTACCATAAGTATTGGGACGCCTGCCTTTACACACACATGAAGTTTAATAGCATCCCAGTCTTAGTCTGTAGGGTTCAATATTGAGTTGGCCCACCCTTTGCAGCTACAGCAGCTTCAACTCTTCTGGGAAGGCTGTCCACAAGGTTTAGGAGTGTGTCTATAGGAATGTTTGACCATTCTTCCAGAAGCGCATTTGTGAGGTCAGGCACTGAGGTTGTAAGAGAAGGCCTGGCTCTCAGTCTCCACTCTAATTCATCCCAAAGGTGTTTTATCGGGTTTAGATCAGGACTCTGTACAGGCTAGTCAAGTTCCTCCACCCCAAACCCACTCATCCATGTATTTATGAACCTTGCCTTGTGCACTGGTCCAAATCATTTGGTGAAGGGGGATTATGGTGTGGGATTGTTTTTCAGGGGTTGGGCTTGGTCCCTTAGTTCCGGTGAAGGGAACTCTTAAGGCATCAACATACCAAGACATTTTGGACAATTTCATGCTCCTAACATTTTGGGAACAGTTTGGGGATGGCCCCTTCCTGTTCCAATATGACTGTGCACCAGTGCACAAAGCAAGGTCCTGCTGATTTCTATCATCCAACCATGTGCAAGCAAAAATCCTGCATTCTCTAAGTAAGGCGCGGCTCATATTGCTGCGATGGCAAAGTCATACGACTTTGCCCTGCAACTTCCTTCTGACTTGGATACTATTTAGGAGCCTGTACAAGGGCTGAAATCGCACCCAAGTTGGACCAGTAGTGCAGGAACCTTTTCTAAATTCAGAGCAACTTGTGTAGCATCAGTTAAGACTCCTCTCATAGGGGAACATTACATTTGACATGTGATCCAACTTGTGGTCTCACAAGTCGGATCCCATGTCACAGCAGTGTGAACCGAGCTTGAGTATGCTAAGTGGAAATTGTGAGCAAAGCGAACAGCCTATTAGTAAATCAACCCCATTGTATACAAATACCAATTTGTGAGAAATTTAGACTTGGTAATAAAGTGTTGTACACCATTGCACTTTTTGTTTTTGTGAACTGAATATATTGATGTAAAAACTATCACATTAAAGTAAAGATATGTAAAATAAGTCACACAGCTTAGTAAACTATTCAGCTGCCCTGCTTGCTGAATCTTTGGTGTGGTTTCCAGCAAAATGTGCCTTGCATTGCTATTGATGGTAATGAGTATAAAGCAGCCTAAAACGCAGAAGCATCTAAAATCACCTCACAACACACAAAAATGCTTTGATGTGAATAGAGCTATAAATGGACATTGTTTTGGACATTCTTTCACATGTGTAGCGATACCCCCAGTTAAGAGGGCTGCCTTGTTTGTTTTGGGCCCTGTAGTGCACCGCTGTCAACCCCTGGCAATCGGCTCTAACCTCTCGTGGCACAGTTAGTAAAGGGGATGATAGAATTGCACTCACTTTAATATTCTCTATGACACAATCCCACAGTATGGTATAGCACAGTAAATGACACTGACAACCAATATACTTAACTCTAATATTTTACTGTTGGTAAAGGTTAAAAGGATAAAACAGTATGCAATGTCACATGCAGAGCCCTGCAATATGGGTATAATTATTAAAACATTAAACGTTCAGCAATATGATAGACAGTTTAATAGACCCTGCTGCAGCTATCCTCCCTTGTGAGCAAAAAATGGCGCCCAGCAATGTCCTATACTACCCAGTCAGGCCTGACTATGATTTGGAAGAAGTGGAAGAAGTCTTTGCTTGCAAAACACGGTGGTGCACTTTCAAGAACAATTGTAATCCAACAAGGAAATGATGATCGGTAACTTTGTAATGCCAGGGAGACTAATAACTCAGTTCAGCAGATAGTCTCCCCAGAGTGTAACTGCAATCAATGTGATGGCCCTGAATAAAGTTAGTGGGCCTAAAGCTACTGTAATGTAGCTCTGAGCAGGTGCTCTCTCACCCGACCGGACTAGTCCTTGTCCGTTACTTCCGTTACTGTGACTCGCTTCACAGTATCCACGACACCCGGGTCTTCGGTCCTCCTGATGACAGCACTCAGCAACAGGATCAGACGCTCCGCAGGCTCCTCGGTGGAGCGGAAGGCTCTTTGGAAAAACACAAGGCCCAGGCTTCAGGCCTTGTGTACGCAGCAGGTCAGCACAGGGATCCTCTTGCTGGGAGGGTGGTGTCAAAAGAGAAAGAACCCGGCCCCGCCTCTCCCTTATAAAGTCCACCCAGCAGTCCTTGCACGGGGCAATGCACCCTGGGTGCCTTAAAGCGTGCTGGGAACTGTAGTCTCTTGGGTTAAAGAAAACGATACCCTGCTACACACTCCCCCCACTTCGAATCTTTGGTCCCCAAAGACAGTATTAGCAATAAGAAAACACAAGTTCATTGAGGGCTGCAAGAGAAGTTGGCAGGGGAAACTCCCAGCAAAACTGGGAAGGGAGCTTGTCCTGCCCACAGGTCACGTCAATGGGGGTGACCTGCCTAACTGTGCCAGAAAGTGAGCTGGGGTTGTCCTCCACTAAATGCACAGTGGAGGGACCAGGTGTTGGTATTGTCCTTCTTGCAGTAGTTACTGTATCCTCAGAGCTTTCCCCCATTTGGACATAGGTTAGCTTCCATGGAGGATGAATGGTTCTCTTCATTCTCTGTTCTCTTGGGGTAACTGTCTCCGTCCCCACAGGCTCTTCCTCTGGGATAGGTGAATTAGGTTCCAAGATTTCTGGAGCATCCAGATCTGGTGCAGGAAGATACAGAGAGTTCCTTTGATCTTCAGCAGGAGGCGACGCTATGGCATCTTCCTACTCATCAGACAGAGGGCTGGACGGGACAAACTCAGTGGCTTCCACATTTAATGTACTATCCAAGGTACCTTCAGAGGGTGGAAGATCTATGGACATAGGCTCAGGGGCCTGAGGCGGCCACAACCATTCAAGCTCTTCTTCTCCATCTTCACTTTGATCAGTGACATCCATTCCTCCAGACTGAGGTGCCTGAGACCGAGTATTGGGCCTAGGTGTATTCAGACTTGAGGATGGTCCAGGGGAATCCTCTACATGAGGTATCCGAACTGCTTCTGAAAGTGGAAGTAAGTGGTTTCTGTGCCAGGTCTTCAGCGGCCCTATCTTCCTTTCTGGCTTCAGCTGATATACCGGCAAGCCTGGTAACCTTTTGCAGATCACATAAGGTTTGGGTCTCCATCTGTCTGCTAGTTTGTGCTTCCCAGGGACTCCCAAGTTCCACAACAGCACTCTGTCTCCGGATTGCAAGTCCTGAATTCGAACTTTGAGATCAAAGCTCCTCTTGTTCCGGGCTCCTCTTTGCTCTGATGCCGCTTGGGCCTGTTCAAACGCCAGTTTCAGGCTCTTCCTCAGCCTATCTACATATCCCTTGTGCGAGGTGGCTGATGTGTGATCCATTGATATGCCGAAGGCCAGATCCACAGGCAGTCTTGCTTCCCTGCCAAACATTAATCTGTAGGGAGAGTACCCTGTGGCATCGCTGGTTGTGCTGTTATAGGCATGCACTATTGCTGCTATGTGCTTGCTCCAATGCTGCTTCTTCTCGCTGCTCAGAGTCCCCAAAATATTTAACAGAGTCCTGTTGAATCTTTCCGGTTGGGCATCACCTTGGGGGTGATAAGGAGTAGTATGAGTTTTCTTTATACCTAAAGAGTCCAGCAATTTCTTGATCAGTCGACTCTCAAAGTCTCTCCCTTGGTCTCAGTGAAGTCGCTGTGGTAGCCCGTAATGCACAAAATATTTTTCCACCAAGATTTTGGCTACGGTGGAGGCCTTCTGGTCTTTAGCTGGAAAGGCCTGGGCATAACGGGTGAAATGGTCGGTTATCACCAGAACATTTCCATGTCCACTCAAGTCAGGCTCTAGACAGAGAAAGTCGATGCATACCAAGTCCAAGGGTCCTTGACTCTGCAGATCACCCATTGGGGCAGCTTGACGTGGTAATGTCTTCCTTTGAACGCAGCGAGCACATGAGTGGCAGTACTCCTCCACTTCAGCCCGCATACAAGGCCAGTAGAACCTATTCCTCACAAGCCGGAAGGTTTGTTCGGCCCCCAAGTAGCCATGGTTATCATGTAGGGCAGCCAAGACAGTTCTTCTGTGTTTTTCCGGCAAGAACAGTTGCCACTTCTCTTCCAGGTCATCAGAGGGGCCCCTTCGGTAGACCACCCCTTGATGCACCTGCAATTTGTCCCATTCTTTGTGGACCAGTCGAGCCACCTTTGAGGGGTCCTGCTGGAGCCTGCCTGGATCCTGGTCTTCCAGTGCCTTCAAAGCTAATCTTCCCCAGGGATCTTCCAACTAGTCTCTTCTTATGTCCTTCTTAGACAGCTTTGGCAGGTCGTCCTCGCCAATCTTGGGCACCCCCACTACCGAAACTCCAATCTCTTCCGCCCTTGACCCACCACTAGCTTGAAGTTGTGCTCCTTGACACAAGGCCCGTACCCCATCCGAGGTTACCTGGGTCCAGTCTTCTGTGTGGTGGGTGGGCGCATGAGCCCTTCTGGACAATGCATCTGCATCACGATTCCCAGCTCCAGGCCTATACTTGAGACTGAAGTTGAATCCGCCCAGGGCTGCCAACCAACAGTGGCCAGTGGCATTCAGCTTGGCTGTGGTGAAGAGGTAGGTGAGTGGGTTATTGTCAGTCTTTACTGTAAAGTCAGCTCCATACAGGTAATCTCTGAGCTTATCCACGACTGCCCACTTTAGGGCCAGGAATTCCAACTTGTGGGTGGGGTAGTTCTTTTCTGCTGGTGTTAGACTTCTGCTAATATAGGCAACTGGCCTTAACTGTCCTTCATACTCTTGGTACAGTACACCTCCTAGACCATCATGGCTGGCATCTACATGCAGTTCATATGGTTTCTTAGGGTCAGCATAGGCCAAGACTGGGGCAGTGGTCAGACTTTTCTTCAACATTTTGAAGGCTTCTTCACACTTCTCTGTCCACTGGCCTTCCACGGACTCTCCAGGTTTCCTGGGGCCAGTATCATCCTCCTCTCCTTCTGTCTTCAGCAGCTCATTCAGGGGTTTGGCAATTTTCGCAAACCCTTCCACAAATCTACGGTAGTAAGAGCAGAACCCCAGGAAGGATCTGAGCTCAGTCATTGTAGTTGGTCTGGGCCAGGAGGTAACAAATTGTCGGGATCTGTAGACACTCCTTCTGCAGACACTATGTGTCCCAGATAGTGGACCGAGGACTGGTAAAACTGGCACTTTTCCCTGGAGAATTTTAGTCCTTCTTCACTGAGTCTCTTCAGGACTTTCTCCAATCTCTCTTCATGCTCCTCCAGAGTCTTCCCGAAGACAATGATGTCATCTAGGTACATCAGAACTTCGATAAGATTCATGTCCCCCACTGTCTATTCCATCAACCTCTGGAAAGTGGCGGGGGCTCCCGACAGGCCTTGAGGCATCCTATTGAACTCATAGAATCCCACCGGGGTGATGAAGGCCGTCTTCTCTCTGTCTTCAGGGTGCATAGGGATTTGGTAATACCCACTCTTCAGGTCCATGACACTGAACCACTTGGCCCCAGACAGACTCTGCAAGGCATCTTCTATCCTGGGGGTAGTGTACTGGTCGGGTATGGTCCTCCTATTGAGAGTCCTGTAGTCTATGCAGAGTCTCAACGACCCGTTCTTTTTCCTTACCACCACGATGGGGGAGGCATATGGACTCCTGGACCCTCGAATAACCCCTGTTCTCTTAAGCTCTGTCAACTGTTCACGCAAATCTTCCAAGTTAGGCAGGGGGACTCTCTGGACCCTTTCCCGGAAGGGTTTGTCTTCCTGCAGACGGATTTTATGGGTGGCACTCCTCGCACACCCAATGTCAAACTCATCTTCCGAGAATATTTTTCTCCATCTGGTCAGCTGGGCCTTGGCTCTCTCCTTCCACTTCTGTGGCAAGGTGGTGTCTTCCAGACAGAGTCCCTCCAGGGTGAGTTCCCCTCCTTCAACTTTCTTCAATTCAGACAGGGTCACTGAGGTAGCAGGATTTACTTTGCCCAGTAGTACCCGGGCTGGAATCTTCATAGGAGAACTAGTGACATTTCTGATGCTCACTGGAATCTGGCCCTTCGCCTTCTTCAATGCCCTCAACGGGACCACTTCAGGGATCACTTCCAATCCTGGGTGGGTGTTCAAGGAGTCTGGCTCCAAGACAACAAAGGGGCCAGGCTGCTCCCAGGAGAGTTTTACCGTAGCCTGAAGACAGGTCACCTCACCAGGCTGCAATATCTTCTCCTTTCTTGACAGTCTCCAGACTTTTCCCACCCCCTCTTCCGGGGCCTTTTGTTCCAGGACCAACTTCTGGTAGACCTGTTGCAGCATGGGGTTAATCTTGTCTGTGGTAGGACTCCGCTCCTGCACTAGAGGGGTCAGCAGCCTCCTGACCAGGTCAGTGTTGGTCCCTATTAGCATGGAACTGGTGTTGGCCCCTGACAGGCGAGGACAAACTACCGCCAGGGTGTCAAAGACTTCCGCCTTTCCTGTCACTGATGGATCAAAGGCCAGCCTGATTGAGACATAACCGTCGTAGGGAAAGCTACGAGCGCCAATTCCCCCTATCTGTAGGTCTTCCAGCTTCTGTAAGGGCACGTGACTCAAATGCTTCCGGTAAAAGTCTCTGTATAAAAGAGTCACTTGGGCTCCTGTATCTAGGAGGGCCTTGGTGTAAACTCCCTCCACTTGAACGGAGACTAGAGGGGAGGGTCCTATTAACTTGTCTGGAAACCTCTTCTGGGGTGTCTCCTTCTTTGGACTCCTTGATTTTCCTATTGGTGTTTTCCTTTTCTTCCATTTTTCTCTGGACCTCAACCCTTTTTGGACCTGGTATGCATTGATTTCCCTCAGATTGTTAAATTTCAACTCCCGAGAGGTGGTATGGGGGGTTTTAGGAGGGGCATTGTTTCCCTTCTCTTTTGCCTCTGCTTGTTTTTTAATCTTTTTGGAGCTTTCTGTAAGTAGTGGGCACCCGGCTGACTCCTTCACCGGGGCCCTCTGAAGTTTTCCGCCTGCTGGTAGTGAGTGCCTCGGTTCTTCCTTGGACTGGGGCACACTTTCCCAATGTGGCCGGCTCCTCCACAGTTGAAACAGACAGTTTCCTTTCTTGTCTGGGGGGTTGTTGAAGTGGAAACATTTTGGCATGGTTCACTCCTGATCTCCGCTTTCTCTTTGGCTCCTGGGTTCTTGGCCAGTAAAGAGGTCAATAAATCCAGCACTTGGGCCATCTGGGACTTCAAGGTTTCTACTTCTGAATCACGCTCAATAGCTACTGCTGTTCTGACTCCCACCGAGGTGGGTGGGGTGGTCTTCTCAATCGCCTGTTGATCCTTCAGCAAGGCTTCATCGTCCCTTATGATCCGCACAAGGTCTGGGTAACTCAAAGCCATGACTCCGTCAGAGGTCTTCAAGTGAAGCCAAACTGAATCCGAACGTAAGGCTCCCCTCAGGATCTGCTTCATCCTGGTAGCGTCTATGACTTGCGGCAGCATTCCTTTTTTTAGTACAATTTGGCACAGCATTCTATTCAGTCTCCGGACATATTCAGACAACTTCTCCCCCGGATGTTGGAGGGTATGTTCAAATTGATACAAACAGAAGAGCGAGAATGGGAATCCTATCTATTGAAGCAGTAATATTCACCGAGAATTGTCGGGGGTGTGGTCAAAAAATTTAACATGTATCAAAGAACAAAAACAAAAAAAGAATAGACCTCCACACACCTAAATTAATTATATTACAAATTTTAATAGCCTATATCAGGCAAGTACATGAATAAAACACACAAGTCAAACCCCAGGTTTACAGATTGACCAAGAAGGAACCATAAAAGAGGCTACCAAATCACTGCCTCAGTCCCCCCCAATACTTACCCAAGCCCAATCTCGATCCAGCGATGTTGCACGAGGGCCTCGACTGTCTGGGACCCTGCCTCCTGATTGACTGAGACACAGCAGCAGGCGCCACTGGCTCCCGCTGCTGTCAAAGGATTTTCCTTCAAACATAGCATTGCACAATTCTGTTTAGGATTATAGCTTTTGTCTCATCCATCCAAGTGAACATTTTCAAACTGGAAATGTGCATCAATCTTCAGACAGTTTGTACTACTGTGAGTTGATGAACTTATTGCCCTTCAGAAATGCTTTTCTACATTTCTTTCTTGTAAGCTATCTTTGCTTCATTCACACAAACAAATCCTTCTTAAGCAATGCAGACTATGGGGGTAGGGTTGCCACCTTTTCTTCAAGCCAAACCCGAACACTTTAGAGGTTCATGGCAAAAAAAAATTGAAAAAAAGCTGCATGGCAAATATTAGCACAACACATTTTGGAATGGATTTACACCTCTATTCATACATTATTATATGTGTATGGCGATTGCACAGTATATGTTTAAATAAGATTGGAGTGTATTAATACTTGGATTATCCTTTGCGGTTTCCACCATCATTCACAATAATTTTTTCACATTTAAATTAATTTACACTATAGGATTGTAAAGACCTGGGACACCTTTTGGTGCACTAAGGAGAGCAATAATGCGGGATGCTTTATTGGTCAGTGTTACCCCCCATAATACAGTGGTCAGTGTTACCCCTCCATAATTTAGGGGCCCCCCATAGAGGACCCCCATTAGATCAGAGTCCCCTTATATCAGTGCTCCTCTTAGAGACCCCCCAAAAAATGGAAAAAATGCAGCACAACCTCCCCCTATAATTATATTCATATGTGAAAAAATAGTTGTGAATGATGGTGGAAACCCGCAAGGATAAGCCAAGTACTAATACACTCTAATCTTATTTAAACATATACTGTGCAATCTCCATACACATACTGTATAAAAATGTATAAATAGTGGTGTAAACCTCCAATCCATTCCGAAATGTGCTAATATCCAATTTCCTTTTGTTGGATATTAGCAGAACACATTTTGGAATGGATTTACACCTCTATTCATACATTATTATATGTGTATGGCAATTGCACAGTATATGTTTAAATATGATTGGAGTGTATTAGAACTTGGATTACCCATGGGGGTTTCCACCATCATTCTCAATTATTTTTTCACATTTAAATTAATATAATTATAGGGGGAGGTTGCACTGCATTTTAATTTATTTTTGCATAGTTTTTTTGAGGCGTTGTAGTTTTATTTTAGGTGTTTTTTTTAGATCAGAGTCCCCTATATCTGACCCTCTTTAGAGACAAACCGTCAGTCTCTAAGGGGGTGCTGATATAAGGGGACTGTGATATAATGGGTTTCTCTAAGGAGAGGGGGGTAATATAAGGACACACTGATCTAATGTGGGTGCTGATATAAGGAAAGTTTCCCTTATTTAGTAGAGGTCTCTAGGGAAAGGGGGGATGCTGATCTAATGGGGGGTGCTGACTGCTGATCTAATGGGTCACCAGCAGTCCGCACCCCCTCTACATTAGTTCAAAGTCCCCTTATATTAGCACCCCCCTTAGAGATCTCTATTAGATCAGTGACCCCCCAATCAGTGTCCCCTGCCCCTAAAGACCCCCATTAGACTGCCTTACCGAGAGCCGTTTTGAGACAGGAAGTGTGGGAGCCAGAGTTTGGGGGCGGAGCGAAGCTGCTCTTCTGTAGTGCCATTTGCCTTCCTTCCTTCCATTGTGTGGGAGGGGGCTTGGGGAGAAGGCAAAGTAGAGGCAGATGCTGCATCTCTGTGCCCAGTGTGTCGGCAAAACACATCTGAACTGGTACACTCACTCACAGGGCTTCTGTTAGGAATCATGGGGCCTCCACCCCCTGAGGGGGGAAAAGAGGTGGGGGGAGGGAGGTGAGAGAGGAGGAGGTAAGGGGGGTGAGAGAAAGGGGGATGGAGGCAGGAGAGAGAGGGGGTGGCTGACAGAGAGAGTGTAGGCTGACACAGAGAGGCGGGTGCTGACAGAGGGGGGTTGGTCTGAAAGAGAGGGGGTGGGCTGACAGAGGGGGGGCTGACAGAGAGGGGGCTGACAGAGAGGTAGTTGGCTGACAGAGAGGGGGTGGGATGACTGAGAGGGGGGCTGACAGAGAGGTAGTGGGCTGACAGAGAGGGGGTGGGCTGACAGAGAGGGGGTGGGATGACTGAGAGGGGGGCTGACAGAGAGGTAGTGGGCTGACAGAGAGGGGGTGGGCTGACAGAGGAGGGTGCTGACAGAGAGGGGGTGGGCTGACAGAGAGGGGGTGGGCTGACAGAGAGGGGGTGGGCTGACAGAGAGGGTTCTGCTGACAGAGGGGGGTTGCTTATAAAGAGGGGGAGCTGACAGAGAGGGGGTGCTGACAGAGAGGGGAGTGGGCTGACAGAGAGGGGATGGACTGAGAGAGGAAGTGGGTTGACAGAAGGGGTGCTGACAGAGAGGGGGTGGGCTGACAGAGAGGGGGTGGGCTGACAGAGGGGAGTGGGCTGACAGAGAGGGGATGGGGTGGGCTGACAGAGGGGGGTTGCTGAAAGAGAGGGGGGTGCTGACATAGAGGGGGTGCTGACAGAGAGGGGTGCTGACAGAGAGGGGGTGGGCTGACCGAGAGGGTGCTGACAGAGGGGGGTTGCTAACAGAGAGGGGGTGCTGACAGAGGGGGGTTGCTTACAAATAGGGGGTGCTAACAGAGATAGGGGTGCTGTCAGAGAGGTAGTGGGCTGACAGAGAGGGGGTGGGCTGACAGAGGGGGGGTAGGCTGACAGAGGGGGGTTGCTTACAGAGAGGGGGTGCTGACAGAAGGGGGTGCTGACAGAGAGGGGGTGGACTGACAGAGGGGGTGTTGCTTACAGAGAGGGGCAGGCTTACAGAAAGGGGCGGGATGACAAAGGGGGGTGGCTTACAGAGCACACTGACAGAAAGGCTGGTGGAAGGGGAGATGACAGAGAGAGCTCAGTCAGGAGTAGGGATAAGCCCAATGTTCGAGTCGAACGCAAGTTCGACTCGAACATCGGGTGTTCGCCTAATAGCGAACAATTTGGGGTGTTCACGGCAAATTCGAAAGCCGCAGAACACCCTTTAAAAGTCTATGGGAGAAAAAGTGCTAATTTTAAAGGTTAATATGCAAGTTATTGTCATAAAAAGTGTTTGGGGACCTGGGTCCTGCCCCAGGGGACATGTATCAATGCAAATTTTTTTTTTAACTTAAAAAAAATAAAAAGGCGCTGATGAGTATAAAGTACAGGTATCTAGAGGTACATACCTGCAGTAACTTACAATTTCTCTGCTCTGTCTAAATGCAAGGCCGTTTTGATCAAGCTCCTCAAAATATGATTTGATCAAGTGTAAAATTTCCGGATAGTGTTGGCGTTTGTCCAGGGCCGTCGTAACAGGACAGGCAAAACAAGCAATTGCTTGGGGCCCCGAGGTGGCCTGGGGCCCCAGCCTAGGGTGCCTGCCTGCTGCTTGTCACTGTCCTTGATTTCCGCCCTGAGCCGATCCGCGGATTGCGGCCATAGGAAAGGCCGTGGCCATCTTGGTACACCCGGCGGCGGCGGCCGAGGTGACATGTGGGGAGATATGGACATTACAGGGGGGAGATGTGGACATTAAAGGGGGGAAATTCGGACATTACAGTGGGGGAGATGATGTGGATATTACAGTGGGGGAGATGATGTGGACATTACAGTGGGGGAGATGATGTGGACATTACAGTGGGGGAGATGATGTGGATATTACAGTGGGGGAGATGATGTGGACATTACAGTGGGGGAGATGATGTGGATATTACAGTGGGGGAGATGATGTGGATATTACAGTGCGGAGTCCCCTTGTCCATCCCACAGTCCCCCTGTCCATCCCACGCTCCCCCTGTCCATCCCACGCTCCCCCTGTCCATCCCACGGTCCCCCTGTCCATCCCACAGTCCCCCTGTCCATCCCACAGTCCCCCTGTCTATCCCACAGTCCCCCTGTCCATCAACAGTCCTAAACAGCATCTTAATGTTAATGTGAGTGTGTATGTGTTTTAATTATGTTGGATTATATGCAACAGCAGTATTTGCACTGTAAACCTTTTTTATTTATATAAAGTGTGGGTGAGCTTAAACTGTATTGCTATGCTGTGGTTCCTGTAGGCTTTGCGTGAGTGCGGGGGGGGGGGGCAGGGGGTTGGGGGGCCTCCATGTCCATTTTGCTTGGGGCCCCCAAATTCCTTCAAACGGCCCTGCGTTTGTCCACTCCCTTCTGCCCCCTATACATTACCATTTGCTCATCAGTATCATGGGCTGTCTCATTAACCAATAGGAATGCGTAGGAGGAGGCAGGGGTCAAACTTTGAAACTTCTAGTTAGTGTTGAAGTTTTGGTCACTGAAAGCTGTTACTGGTATATGTAGGCACCTTTAGGGACTTGTGGTTTTATACTTGTCATTTTTTTTCTCCGTTAGGCCACAGAGTAACCTTAAGCGTGTCAGAGATTAGTCACACTAGCATTGGTTATGGGTGCTGTCCACTCTGCTGCCTTCACATTTAACTGTGCGACATATCTGCTGCCATAATTAAGAACTTACTATTGCATAATGGTGAAAGATGTTAAAGGCATATCTAGATGAAACCTTAAGGTAGAATATTTGTTTTAATAGTTAAATCTGCAATTACAGATCCAACTTTTGTCCTGTTATCTCTAGTACACTTTTCATTATGAAATCAAGGATAATTTTTGAACAAGCAATAAAAAACAAAACAAAACATTATATATATATATATATATATATATATATTGTGACAGCAGGAAGGTAAAGTCACCTGGTTGCATCCAGGGGGGTAGATATATTTCGCCCAGATTCAGGCTTTACGCCGACTTATACAGCTAGGTGGAGAGTTGTATAAGCCCAGCTGAGACTAGTGGGCTCATGGATGACTCATACCTCTAGGGAGAGGGCTGGGCGTCGTGCAGACAGGGAGTTGATGAGACCAGCTGAACCTTGTCAGCTCATTTAGGCCTCTATAAGAAACTCCCAGATTCATTAGATGTTAGCTCATGCCTGGAAGCAGACCTGTGTGGACTGTCTAGGGAGAGTGAACCCCTGTGCGGTGAGAGAAAGCCTGTGTGGCTATATTTTGCTTGGACATTTAAAACCAGGGACTAGGACAGCACTAGGCTGATCCCAGTTGTTAGTTAGGAAACCTGTATGTTTAGTCAGAGGTCAAGTTGACCAGGATTTATTTTGTTTGTTTCTTTTGCTTTGCTGTGTTTTTGTCACTGTAAATAGAAAATAAACGGCACCTTTTTGATTTTGAAAACCACAACCTCCGTCTGCTGGGCCTGTTTTTGTGTGGGGAGCCCATCCCGGGGGTCACACACACCCGCTGCCGAGCTAACCCCCTCACAGTTGGTGGAGAACCAGTGGCAGTTTTTTTTTAAGCCAGCATGGAGGAGATACTGAAACAGCTGGCTCTAGCAAATGCCAATCAACAGCAGACAAATGCAGGTTTGCAAAAGAGCCTTGCAGCTCAACAACAGAACTTCGCAGCCCAGCAGCAAGCTCATCAACAGAGCCTTGCAGCCCAGCAGCAAGCTCACCAACAGAGTCTGGAAGCTCAGCAACAAGCCCAGCAACGATCTGAGGCCCGCTTCATAGACCTATTACAGAAGCAAGAGCAGAGACTACAACAAATGGAAGCAGTAATGCAGCAACGTCCGCAGACCAGTGAGGAAAGCCGTCCCACTAATACCGCGTCCTTTGGGGTGAGTCGTTTATTGACAAAAATGACTGGAGAGGATGATCCAGAGGTATTTTTGACCACGTTTGAAAGGACTGCTGAAAGAGAAAAGTGGCCTGAGGAGCAGTGGGCTGGACTGGTGGCTCCTCTGTTAACGGGTGAATCGCAGAAAGCTTACTATGACCTAGAGCCTGACCAAGCAAAAGACTATGTGATGCTAAAAGCTGAAATATTGGCAAGGCTGGGTGTCACCCTGGCTGTCCGGGCTCAGCGTGTGCATAACTGGACTTTCCAGCTTGGAAAACCCCCCAGGTCTCAAATGTATGATCTCATTCACCTGAGCAGAAAGTGGCTACAGCCAGAGACTTTGTCCGCACCAAAGATTGTGGAACGTGTTGTAATGGATCGGTTTTTGAGAGCTCTTCCTACTGCCATCCAAAAGTGGGTAAGCCATGGAGACCCAGAGACGGCCGATGGTCTTGTGGATCGTGTGGAGAAATACTTGGCTACAGAGAACCTGACGGCCTCTTCCAGAGACACTCGGACTTTCCACCCTAAGACCAGACCATCCCCAGGGGCGGATAAGATGATTCCAAGGGGTAAGGGTGGAGAGAGTGAGAGGGTGGGAGCTCTACCCCAAGTTTGGCGAGAACAGCCTGGGAAATCAGCGGCTCAAGAGGCGGCAAGAAGGATCATTTGCTACCGCTGCCGGCAAGCGGGACATATTGCAGCAAATTGCCCGGTTTTGGAGGAACCCATGCAGTGTGACTTTCTGACGGGCAGACGTCAGTCGCTGTGTGCGACAGTCGCATGCACTGCCATTCGGGGAACTGAGAAACATTTATGCAAAATGTGTATTAATGGTAGAAATGTTGTGGTATTGCTGGATTCAGGTAGCCTTGTGACCCTGATAAAGGCTGAATTAGTTAAAACAGAGGTCTCTGGGAATAGCAAGGTAGCTGTTATTTGTGTGCATGGGGACACCCGAGAGTATCCAGTGACTACAGTGTGTTTCGAGACCCCCAAAGGTACCCTTTCTCATCCAGTGGGCTTAGTGTCTCAGTTACCGCATGACGCCATTGTGGGAAGGGATTTTCCGAAGTTCTGGGAACTGTGGGATGATCCTGAGCCCCCCACTGGTGCCCCTATGTACCAGGAATATGATAGCCAGAACTCCTCTGAGAGTGGTGAGGACTCTCCCGAATTTCCCTTGTCAGTATTGGCAGGGGAGACTCAAGAAACTGGAGAGGAGCCCACCTCCTCAGACGAAAACCTACCGTCTGTGGAGTTTTCTGATCTTGAGGTTCACAGGGAAAACTTTGCCACAGAACAGTTGAAAGACCCCGCCCTAATAAAGGCACGGGAAAACGTAGTGAAAATAGATGGCGAGTTAGTGAACCCAGATAATACCTGCACTTACCCATACTTCAGCGTAGAGAAGGACCTACTGTATCGGGTGGCAAAAAGGGCAGAAGAAACCGTTGAGCAGCTTGTGGTGCCCAAACCTTACAGGAAGTTGGTGTTGGAGTTGGCCCATGGGCACATTCTTGGAGGTCATCTGGGGACAGAGAAAACCCGAGAGAGGGTATTACAGAGATTCTATTGGCCTGGGGTGATGAAGGACATAGAAAATTATTGTTCCTCCTGCCCTGTGTGTCAGAGGTCGGCCCCGATGCCACACTTCCGTAGCCCGCTGGTCCCTCTACCCATCATTGAGGTCCCGTTTGAGAGAATCGCAATGGATTTGGTAGGTCCTATAATCAAGTCCGCTAGGGGGCACCAGTACATATTGGTTATAATGGACTATGCCACCCGTTATCCAGAAGCGATCCCTCTCAGAAATACCTCGGCCAAAACCATAGCCAAAGAGCTATCTCTTGTTTTTAGCCGGGTGGGTATTTGTAAAGAACTGCTTACGGACCAAGGTACACCCTTTATGTCCCGGGTTATGAAGGAGCTGTGTAAATTGTTCAAAGTGACGCAATTACGTACATCTGTGTATCACCCCCAAACCGATGGGCTGGTTGAAAGATTCAACAAAACCCTAAAACAAATGTTGAAGAAAGTGGTGGATAGGGATGGAAAGGATTGGGACTGTCTACTTCCTTATTTGATGTTTGCTATTAGGGAGGTGCCCCAATCCTCTACGGGATTCTCCCCCTTTGAGTTACTGTATGGGAGACACCCAAGAGGGCTGTTGGATATTGCCAAGGAAACTTGGGAAAGTGAGAGTTCTCCCCACAGGAGTGTGATTGAGCATGTCGCCCTGATGCAAGATCGAATTGCACAGGTAATGCCCATCGTGAAGGAACATTTGGCCCAAGCGCAGTTGGCACAGCAGAGAGTGTACAACCGTGGAGCCAAGACCCGTACCTTTTCCCCGGGGGATAGGATATTGGTACTTGTCCCTACGGTTGAAAGTAAATTCCTTGCCAAATGGCAAGGCCCCTACGAGATAATGGAAAAAGTGAGCGAAGTGAATTACAAGGTCAGACAACCAGGAAGGCGAAAGCCCGAACAGATCTATCACGTTAATCTGTTGAAAGCCTGGAGGGATAGAGAGTCCCTAGTCGCAGACACTTGGTCACCAGCTCAAACTGGTTGCGTGATTCCTGAGGTTGGAATCGCAGCCACCTTGTCACAACCCCAACAACAGGAGGTTAAGGAGTTTGTGCTTCGCAACAAGGAGGTATTCTCTGAGCTGCCGGGACAAACATCTGGGGTAGAGCATGACATTATTACCCCGCCCGGTGAAAGGGTGAAGTTAAAACCCTATCGGATCCCAGAGGCCCGACGGGAGGCAATACGGGAGGAAGTACAGAAAATGCTGAACTTAGGGGTGATAGAGGAGTCCCAAAGTGATTGGTCTAGTCCCATTGTGTTGGTGCCTAAACCGGATGGGAGCTGGCGATTTTGTAACGATTTTCGTCAGTTGAACAAAGTTACAAAATTTGACACCTACCCCATGCCACGTATAGATGAGTTGATCGACCGGCTGGGAACAGCCCGATACATGACGACTCTTGACCTCACAAAAGGGTATTGGCAAATCCCCCTGGCCAAGTCAGCCAAAGAGAAAACCGCATTTGTAACCCCAGACGGGGCGTTCCAATATAAAAGAATGCCGTTCGGGTTACAGAATGCGCCGGCCACATTCCAGCGGAAAATGGACCAGATGCTGAGGCCCCATCGGAAGTATGCTGCGGCTTACCTGGATGACGTAATTGTCCATAGCACAGATTGGGCCTCACATCTGCCAAAAGTGCAAGCAGTCCTGGACTCTGTTCGGGAAGCAGGGTTTACGGCTAACCCCAAGAAGTGTACCATTGGGCAGGAGGAGGCCAAATATCTTGGGTACACCATTGGGAGGGGAGTAATAAAACCCCAACTCAACAAAGTCGAGGCCATCCAGAGTTGGCCACGTCCCAACAGCAAGAAGCAGGTACGAGCCTTTCTGGGAATCGCTGGGTATTATCGGCGATTCATTCCCCACTTTGCTTCTAAGGCTGTGCCCCTAACCAACCTGACGAAGGGGAAAGGGTCGGTCATGATTAAATGGACCCCCGAGGCTGAGGCAGCATTCCAATTCTTGAAACAAGCCTTATGTAGCCAGCCAGTGTTGTACTCACCCGACTTCTCTAAAGACTTTGTCGTACAAAGTGATGCGTCAGATGTGGGGTTAGGAGCAGTATTGTCCCAGGTCTGGAACGGGGAAGAGCACCCAGTCATTTACCTCAGCAGGAAGTTGAAGTCCCATGAGGTAAATTACGCCACCGTTGAAAAGGAGTGTTTAGCGGTGAAGTGGGCTCTAGATTCCCTTCGGTACTACCTGCTAGGTAGGCACTTTGACATGGTTACGGATCACGCTCCGTTAAAGTGGATGGCTCAAAACAAGGAAACAAATAGAAGAGTGAATAGGTGGTTCCTGGCCCTCCAGGAATTCAACTTCACAGTAAAGCATCGCCCTGGCGTTCAAATGGGGAATGTGGATGCTTTGTCTCGAGTACATGAATGCCTGATTGCTGGTGTTCCAACCCCGAGGTTAAAACAAGAGGGGGGGGTATGTGACAGCAGGAAGGTAAAGTCACCTGGTTGCATCCAGGGGGGTAGATATATTTCGCCCAGATTCAGGCTTTACGCCGACTTATACAGCTAGGTGGAGAGTTGTATAAGCCCAGCTGAGACTAGTGGGCTCATGGATGACTCATACCTCTAGGGAGAGGGCTGGGCGTCGTGCAGACAGGGAGTTGATGAGACCAGCTGAACCTTGTCAGCTCATTTAGGCCTCTATAAGAAACTCCCAGATTCATTAGATGTTAGCTCATGCCTGGAAGCAGACCTGTGTGGACTGTCTAGGGAGAGTGAACCCCTGTGCGGTGAGAGAAAGCCTGTGTGGCTATATTTTGCTTGGACATTTAAAACCAGGGACTAGGACAGCACTAGGCTGATCCCAGTTGTTAGTTAGGAAACCTGTATGTTTAGTCAGAGGTCAAGTTGACCAGGATTTATTTTGTTTGTTTCTTTTGCTTTGCTGTGTTTTTGTCACTGTAAATAGAAAATAAACGGCACCTTTTTGATTTTGAAAACCACAACCTCCGTCTGCTGGGCCTGTTTTTGTGTGGGGAGCCCATCCCGGGGGTCACACACACCCGCTGCCGAGCTAACCCCCTCACAATATATATATAAATAAATTAGCAGTTATTCAATCTCAAAACATTTACAGATTATATGTCTTTTTTTAAACGTAGATACCAGTGCATGTTCATTTTAATTACCGTACTATCATAGTTACACTCTTTGTTAAGAGAAAATAAATACACACATACAAGTTTTGTTAGTGATTGATTGATTGATTGAATTCAGTTCTGTATTCATTCTTGTAGGAAGAGAACATCTTGGACACTTTTTAAAATATACATTATTACTATGTTTTCAGCACAAACTCTGTGCTAAAATATTAATAAATATAATAGCATTTATGTAACTATACAAATATTTAATTTACCTAGCATTGGAAAATAGCATAGTACAATACTTTTTTCGATATTAGGTATATTTGTATAAAAAAATGTGTAAATCTATTTTTAACAATTAAGCAGTTTACACAGTAAAACCAAAAATAAATTACATTTTGTTTGTCATGAAGACTATTTTTATCAGCTATTAATTAATAGTGCTAAGTAAGTTGACATATTGTGGTTACTTTTACACTGGTGATTTAGCGCAAATATTTTTTCTTACTTCTACATAAAATTACCCTAAAATTAACATATTATTAGCATTTTAGTAATTCATATGTTTAACATTTATATATTTACTTATTATATGTATTCCTTAGTTTATTATATCATTTATATTTAGGGATAATGCATATACTAACATTTAATTATGTAAATGTGAGTTCTATTTTCATACACTTAAAACAGAATAAATGAAAGCATAGCCATATGGATTGCACAAAAATTTAGTCTAGCTACAGCTTTAATCATTTTATTTTGATACTTCACAAATGTATTAGGCACCTCTTAAAACATTTTACTTGGGTTTATTGTACAAAGTTTCTTTCCTCTCTACTGGAATAGGTGTTTGTAAAATTGTAAGGGTTATAACATTTTAAAACAAATATGTATGACCTGAGAAAAAGTGACTTGCACTTGAATGTACAAATTTGACGGATTCTTTTTTTTTTTCTTGAATTTAATATTTGAAACTAAAATGCAAGCTCACTTTCAGATCTCCAAAACTGAAAAAAAATGCGCTGACAAATTCATTTAGATAAATGTTAATTTTTAATATATTAAATTTTTCTGCATTTTTACATGATTTATGCTTAGGTACTGCTTACAATTTACTTTAAATAATTGGTAATTTCATGTGGGTGGGTTTTTTGTAAAAAAATATTCTTGCGTGTATTGCTTCTCTTCCTGGTCCAATGTGAGCATTCTGTTATACACTATATTGGTCAGTGCAGGTTAGGGTAATTCAAGAAAGGTGGAAAGAAGATCAATTAGAAATTGAAGGACACAATAAATATGTTACTGTCAACATTGTATAAAGGTGAGATCATGCTGTTGTTTTTGCCCACCTGCTCTTATTTCAATTTTTTTTCTATTACTACTCAAGATTTTTTTAAACATTAGGAGCTGTGGAAAATACTGTATTGTTGTTCTCTGCTGTAGGGGAACATTAGGAGATGTCTTCTGAGTACAGCCAACCCACAATCTCTACACATAATTTTCAGAGAAAGTTGAATCTTGGGAATATATCTATAAATTTGTGTTTTCATCCCCGTATAATACTGCAAAACCTTTTATGCATAGCACCAACACTGTAATTCAGAATTAATATTTCATTGTTCTCATTTAAAAATGATTTAAAGTGACATTTTATTGCATGTTTAAGTTACTGCACACTACTGATGTTTGCTGCTTATGCCCAATCCACGAGGAAAAAAAAAATATTAACTGCAATAAGGCTTAAGCTATATTATAAAAATGTCCTTGAATTGCCTGAAAAATTAGCCCGTCCCTTAGTCCAAGGCAGTCATTATGCTTCTCAGATATTTTTCTTTTCAGTTATACGTTGTCATTTATAAAGGCGTTTGCATAAAATAAAAAAATTATGAATGAGTTTCTGTTTTTTTTATTTGTTTCTGTGGAATTATTATAACTCCATTTCTTATTTTGCCTCATGATAATTTTCTCCCAAAAAAGTTCAATTCAAAAAAATAAATGTCACCAAGGTGTGTAACCTGTATTTCAACACATGAACTGAATATTTATTGGTTGAAAGTCTTATTTTATCATAAATCATTATTTTATCTTGTGAAGTGTTATTTTATCACTACCTGAAATAGCTCCTTTTCTTTTGCTCCTCCATTCCTAGTTATCATCCCTAAACTGAAGGTCTTTTAAAGGTTACTGTGTTGTAAACTTTGAAAACTGACTTATACTGTACATTGATTTATTTATTTATTAAAAGGGATGATAACATAACACTGACAATTATCTAATAGCACTAGTAGTGGTAAAATGCCACTATGTAATAAGCTGACAAGTGTGTAACCCATGTTTGTGAACTGAGATCTGAGAGTTATGAGTAGGGATAAGCCGAACGGTTCGGTTCGCGGCAGAACATTCGAACACCGTTAAAGTCTATGGGACGCGAACGTGAAAAATCAAAAGTGCAAATTTTAAAGGCTAATATGCATGTTATTGTCATAAAAAGTGTTTGGGGACCCGGGTTCTGCCCCAGGGGACCAGTGTTGCCAACCTACCAGATTGAAATTTACTGGTACGACACCCGAAATTTACTGGCACAGCCACGTTTTTACTGACATTTTCGCAAAACTTACTAAATTACATTTTCAGGTGCAAATTTCAGTATTTAGGCTACAAACAAGTACACAAGGCAAATAGCAATGTAATTTAAGGTAGATATTAGGAGGAAAAAAATATATATATATATTTTTGTTATTTTCGATATAAGGGCTAATTATTTAGTCACATCACCCCCTGCCTCCATCCCCCTCTGCCACCAACACCCCCTGCCTTCACCCCCCTCTGCGGTGCCACATCCTCCCCCTGCCTCCAATCTCCCCCTGCCTCCAATCTCCTCCTGCCTCAATGCCCCTCTGCGGTGTCACCATCAACCCCTGTCTCCATCCCCCACCCTCTGCAGTGCCACCATCCCCCTCTGCGGTGCCACCAACACCCCCAGCCTCCAATCACCCCCTGCCTCCAATCACCCCCAGCCTCCAATCACCCCTTGCCTCCTATCTCCCCCTGCCTCCAATCACCCCCTGCCTCCATCCCCCTCTGCGGTGCCACCAACAACCCCTGTCTCCATCCCCCACCCTCTGCGGTGCCTCCAATCTCCCCCTGCCTCCATCCCCCTCTGCGGTGCCACCATCACCCCCTGCCTCCAATCACCCCCTGCCTCCATTAACCCCCTGCCTCCATCGTCCCCCTCTGCGGTGCCACCATCACCCCCTGCCTCCATTGGATCCCCCTCTGCCACCATCACATGATGTCACTGTCTGTCACTCTGTCTGTCCCCAACTCCCGTGAACTTTGTATTGCCTGGATGCAGAAGGCTCCTCCATTCCGCCGCCGCCGCGTGCTGCTCAGCCTCCGCTCCGAGTCCTTACTCCTGCTCCAGTGCTGTGCTTCTCCGACCTCCTGGTTAGTTATAGATTTAAAATTCTGGCACGCGCGCGCCTGGCGGGATGTCCTAATACATCACTCGCCGGCGCCGCGCAGGACAGCCTCTGTGAAATCTGCTCCCCGCCGGCCAAATACAGTATATGCTCGGCTCAGCAAGCTCGGGAACTGCGAATGCGCAGTTCCAAGCCGAACCGATCTCGCCCATCTTTACTGGCACATTCCCGCAACTACGGACATTTACGGACAGGGGCAAAAAGTGACCGTTTTTAATGGACTGTCCGTAAAAATACGGACGGTTGGCAACACTGCAGGGGACATGTATCAATGCAAAAAAAAGTTTTAAAAACTGCTATTTTTTCGGGAGCAGTGATTTTAATAATGCTTAAAGTGAAAGAATAAAAGTGAAATATTCATTTAAATATCGTACCTGGGGGTGTCTATAGTATGCCTGTAAAGTGGCGTGTGTTTCCCGTGTTTAGAACAGTCCCTGCACAAAATGACATTTCTAAAGGAAAAAAAGTCATTTAAAACTGCTTGCCTCTGTAATGTAATGTCGGGTCCCGGCAATATGGATGAAAATTATTGAGAAAACCGGCATAGGTACACCCCCCCCCCCAGGCCCATTACCAGGCCCTTTTGGTCTTGTATGGATATTAACGGGAACCCCGCACTCAAATTAAAAAAAAGAAAAGTCGTGGGGCCCCCAGGCCCTATATACTCGGAACAGCAGTATACAGGCGGTCCAAACAAGACAGGGACTCTAGGTTTGTTCTTAAGTTGAATCTGTTTGTAATTTGGAACAGGTACATTTTGTAAGTGTAGCTCCAGCCAAAAAATCTATTTTTAAGCTTTTTGGAAAACATAGGGAAGGGTTATCACCCCTGTAACATTTGTTTTGCTGTCTGTGCCCCTGTTCAGAAGATTTCAGCTCACTTTCTGTTCCAATGACAATTGGATTTTGAAAATTTGGGGTTATTAGGGAAACAAGGATTGGTGATAAAGCATCAGTGGAGACACCTTTTTCCCATATTAACTCTTGCAGGAGAGAATTTCCCTTCCTAGGGGTAGATTTCCTTTCACTTCCTGTTGTCTTCCTCCGTTTGTAAGTAGGAGTCATTTGTAAGTCAGATGTTTGAAAGTAGGGGACCGCCTGTATATACTATACGGCCTGCCTTATATACTCTGCAGAAAATTGGGCCTTAGGTGTTGGTGGTACCAGAACACTGTAAGCCTTCACAGTTACTCTTGGTGGGCACTGGAACGGGCCCTGCTCTGAAATATTATATCAAGAATTGTAATTACATGCCCCTGTTGAACAGGGGCAGAAAAATTGGGCCTTTGGTGGTGGTGTGGTGGTGGTGCCACAACACTGTAACCCCTCACAGAATCTGTTGTTGAGCGCAGGAACAAGCCCTGCTGTGAAATATTAGAGCAAATATTGTAAATAGATGCCCCTATTAAACAGGGGCAGAAAAATTGGGCATTATGCAGTGGTGGTTGTGGTGACACAACACTGTAAAGCCTCACAGATACTCTTGTTGAGTGCAGGAACGGGCTGTGCTGTGAAATATTAGATCAAAAATTGTAATTACGCGCCCCTGTTAAGCAGGGGCAGAAATATTGGGCCTTAGGCGGTGGTGGTGGTGGTGCTGACACAACACTGTAAAGCCTCACAGATACTCTAGTTGAGCGCAAGAACAATCCCTGCTGCAAAATGTTACAGCAAAAATTATAATTACACGCTCCTGTTAAACAGGGGCAGAAAAATTGGGCCTTATGCCCCATACACACGATCATTTTTAATGTCATTTTTAAAACTGACGTTTTTCTTGTCATTTTTTTTCTTGTTTCCTCTCAAGCCTGTCTTGCGTACACACCATCATTTTAAAAAATGTTCAAGAAAAGCGCAGTGACGTACACCACGTACGACGGCACTATAAAGGGGAAGTTCCGTTCGAATGGCGCCACCCTTCATGTTAGTAAAGTTTGTTGAGAGACGATTCGCTCTTTTCAGTCTAGTGCTTTTCAGTCCGTTACAGCATGACGAATGTGCTATCTCCATTACGAACGCTAGTTTTACCAGAACGAGCGCTCCCGTCTCATACTTGATTCTGAGCATGCGCATTTTTTTTTCACGTCGTTAAAGCATACACACTATCGTTTTTCACGTCGTTAAAAAAAACGACATGAAAAACGACGTGAAAAAAGAGAGCATGTTCGAAATTTTTAATGCCCGTTTTTCACGTCGTTAAAAATGCTCTGGAGCATACACACGATCATTTTTAATGGCCATTTTTTTTAATGGCATTTTTAACGGCATGAAAAATGATCGTGTGTATGGGGCATTAGACACTGGTGGTGGTGCCACAACACTGCAACCCCTCACAGATAATCTAGTTGAGTGCAAGAATGAGCCCTGATGCGAAATATTACAGCATAAATTATAATTACACGCCCCTGTTAAACAGGGGCAGAAAAATTGGGCCTTAGGCACTGGTGGTGGTGCCCTGAAACAAAAATGTTCTTAGAAGCTATCAACATGAACATTGAAGAGGAATAGGATAGTACCTCAGCATAACAGGATAGTCACTCAGCATTAGGGATGAGCTTCGAGTTCGTGTCGAACCCATGTTCGACTCGAACATCGTCTGTTCGGCCGTTCGCCGAATTTCGAACATTATGGGCTGTTCGCACCAAATTCGAGTGGCGCGTCACGGCCCATAATTCACTGCGGCATCGCAGTGCATTGCTGGCTGATGATTGGCCAAGCATGCACTATGACCCGCATGCTTTGGCCAATCACAGCGCGGATTTGGCCAATTATGTCTCAGGGGGTTTAGTACATGCCTCACACTATATAAGGCTGCCTGCGTGGCGGCCTTGTGTAGTGTGTTGCGGCGGTTGTTAAAGACAGACAGAGAGAGAGAGAGAGAGACACTGTCATTTAATTTGAGTTAGATAGAGCAGGCAGGCGAGTCAGTTAGCTTCAGTTACAGTGTGTAGAGGATATATATGCATCCTAGGTGTTGTATATATATTTACACACTGTATTCAGTTTAGCTTTAGTGTATTTTGCACAGTGTGCAACTAAAGCTTACCTCAATACAATTGCTGGTTTTCTGATACAAATACAGGCAGGGAGCTGCAGTATTTTGCTTTAGTGTCCTTTGCATAGTGTGCACCTAAAGCTTACCTCAATACAATTGCTGGTGTTCTGATACAAATACAGGCAGGGAGCTGCAGTTTTTTGCTTTAGTTTCCTTTGCACCGTGTGCACCTAAAGCTTACCTCAATACAATTGCTGGTGTTCTCATACAAATACCACAGGCAGGGAGCTGCAGTATTTTCAGTTAGTGTACTGTGTCTTCTGCACAGTGTGCAACTAAAGCTAACTGAAGATAATTGCTGGTGTTTTCATACTAATAATACTACAGGCAGGCAGTTGATTCTGCTAGCTGCAGTATAATCAGTATATATATATACATCCCAGATTTGTGCAGCTACATCTCCCGGCAGGCCATTAGTATGTCTGGAAGGACAACAAGAAGAGGCAGACAGTCACAAGCCAATAAAAGAGGGCAATCAGGCTCTGTGTCTAGAGGCAACAGTGCTGGTCGTGGACACGGTGCATCCTCATCAGCATGTGGCCGTAGGACACGCTTGTCCTTTTTTTCGGCAGCTGGCCATGTTGACCCGCAACATGCCGAAGACTTGGTAGAGTGGATGACCAAGCCGTCCTCATCCTCCTCATCCTCTCTCACCCAGGCTCAGGGTACTTTGTCTGGCAAAGCAGCTGCCAAAGCGGCCTCTTCCCTCGGCTCAATGGCATTAGTCACTTCCCTAGCCCCAACATGTCCACCTGAGGAGTCCCCCGAACTGTTTGACCACAGTGTTGGGTACATGCTCCAGGAGGATGCCCAGCGTTTTGAAGGCTCTGATGATGATACCCAGCTAGAGGAAGGCAGTAACGTGAGCCCAGAGAGAAGGGGTGCCCAACAAGGACAGCAATCTGGCAGTCATGTTCCCCCAGCTGCAGCATACTGCCAGGTTTGCTACAGTGATGAGGAGTGAGGGGATGATGAGGTCATGGACTCTACGTGGGTGCCTGATAGGAGAGAGGAGGAGGAGGAAGAGAAGGAGGAGGCACATCTCCAATGAGGCAGGATGCCCTCCAGGGGCCAGCTTAAGGGCAGCACACCAAATGCATCACACCGCAGAGCTCTGCATGTGCAGGCCATCGCCGTCTCTGCGCGTTATTCCAAAAGTCCTTTGGTGTGGGCCCTTTTTTGAGATGAGTGCATCAGATCACAGCACTGCTATAAGCAACATATGTCTCAGGCGTATCTTGTGTGGCCAAAACATCACCCGCTTGGGCACCACATGCTTGATCAGACATATTTCGACCTGCCATGCAGTTCGTTGGCAAGCACACCTAAAAGACCCACACCAAAGAACAAAGTGGACCTCTCCTTGCTCCTCATCAGCTGGGATCTCCAACCCCACTATACCTTCAGTCCTCTCTGAAACCTGCACTGAGAGGAATGAAGGTGTAGAATTAGGTGTGTCACATCCAAGTACTTGCTGGCAATCTGCTATCGGTATACCAACGTCAGATTGTACCAGGCAAATTTCCCTGCCCCAGCTGCTGCACCGCTGAAAGAAGTTTGCTCCCAGCCATCCACATGCCCAGCGTTTGAATGCTAGCTTGGCTAAATTGCTAGCACTTCAACTGCTGCCTTTTCAGTTGGTAGACTCTGCCCCCTTCCCTGAGTTTGTGGAATGTGCGGTTCCTCAGTGGCAGGTTCCCAAACGCCACTTTTTCTCACGGATGGCGATTCCGGCTCTCTACCGGCATGTGGAAGGCAATGTCTTGGCCTCGCTGGACAGGGCGGTCAGTGGTAAGGTGCATATTACCACTGACTCATGGTCCAGCAGGCATGGACAGGGACATTACCTATCTTTCATGGCGCATTGGGTGACTCTGCTGGCAGCTGGGAAGGATGCAGGACAAGGTGCAGTAGTGTTGGAGGTTGTTCCGCCACCACGCCTCCAAAATGCTACTGGTGATTCTGACACACCTTTTTCCTCCACCCCCTCCTCTTCTTCTTCCTCCATGGCCTCTTCCTGTGCTTTGTCCTCTGAACCAGCGGTGCTCCGTAGGCGTTCAAGTGGCTATGCAAGTACGCAGACAAAAGATGCCCCGCGGTGCTTGAGCTGGTGTGCTTGGGGGACAGGAGCCACACTGTGGCAGAGATTCTGTCAGCTCTGCAGGGGCAGGCTCAGAGGTGGTTGACGCCACGCCAGCTTAAGCCATGAATGGTGGTTTCCGACAATGTCACCAACCTCCTCTCCGCCCTCCGACAGGGACTCCTGACCCATGTGCCCTGTTTGGCTCACGTCCTTAACTTGGTGGTGCAGCGGTTCTTGGGCAGGTACCCGGGCTTACAGGATGTCCTGAGGCAGGCCAGGAAAGTCTGTGTGAATTTCCGCCGGTCATATAATGCCAGTGCTCTGCTGGCTGACCTGCAAAAGGAATTTAACCTGCCCAAGAACCGCCTAATCTGTGACATGCCCACCAGGTGGAACTCAACATTGGCCATGCTGCAGCAGCTGCACACGCAGCAGAGGGCCATCAATGAGTATCTGTGCCAATATGGCACCAGGACAGGGTCAGGGGAGCTTGTTTTTTTGCCACGCCAGTGGGTCATGATCAGGGATAAAAAACAAAGGTATGCAGTGCTGAAATAAGATCTCCAAAATGAAATTAGGAGAACATAAAATAGGTTGATAATCAACTAAATAGTTAAACACAAAATATAAAATAAATTATAAATAAGTGCAGTAGTGAACCACGAAAAATTATTAAATAAAAAAATGTTAACAATAAAAATAATGTTAATAACTAATCCGTGAAGAAATTCATAAACAAAGTCCATCAAAAATAAACAACAATCCAATGTGAAGTGAAGTGTTCCAAAGAAAAGAAGAAAGCTTGCTCCCAAACGTGAAGTAATGGATACAATGGTGACACCCGGGTGAGAAAGATATATATCCTGCTTACCAGATGCTCATGACTGCATCCAACAGTCTCACCCAGCATAGGGAAATTAGGCTTCCCCCACAGCCTTAAAATTCAATGGTGTAGATTCCTCGTCCAACCTTAAACTCAGGCATAAAAGAAGAATTCCATAGGGTAGTATGTCAAACCAGCTTAGTTTATTAAAAAGTATTGCACTTACAATGTCGAAGATCGTTGAAAGCAGTAATCACAATACAACGATATGGCAGTAACAGCTCCGGCGTTCGTCTGTGTCTCTTGTTCCTGTATGTTCCGCGGCACTTCCTCGTATTCAAATACGAGGAAGCTGTTACTGCCATATCGTTGTATTGTGATTACTGCTTTCAACGATCTTCCCATGGCACCCATGGACTTGTACGTGGCTGGGAGGAGGTGGCTGCGGATCATGTCGTCCTGAGTGACCCAGAGGACTCCGGACCGAATGCCTCAGCAAACCTACGCTGCATGGCCTCCCTGATCCTGCAAAACCTGCGGAAGGATCCTCGTATTCGTGCTATCAATGGAGCGGGATCATCCCTGGCTGGCAACCCTCCTTGATCCACGTTACAAGGGTAAGGTTGCGGACCTTATCTTGCCATTGCAGAGGGAGCAGAGGATGAAACATCTTCGGGAGGCCTTGCAGAAAGGTCTGTGCAACGTGTTCCTAGAGACTGAGAGGTTACAAATTCCTGGTCCTGGACAACGTGTTGCTGAGGCTTCGGTCAGTCAAAGAAGGAGCGGTGGAGAAGGTGGACATCTGACCGATGCGTTCAGACAATTTTTTAGTCCACAGCCCCAAGCTATGATCGGTTCCAGCAACCATCGCCAGCGTCTGGTTTACATGGTGCAGGAATACCTAGGGGCAAGATCAGACTTGGACACCTTTCCCACCGAAAATGCTCTGGGTTACTGGGTCTTGAGGATGGATCACTGGCCAGAGCTTGCACAGTATGCAATTGAGCTACTGGCCTGTCCTGCATCCAGCATTCTTTCGGAACGCACATTCTGTGCTGCTGGAGGCTTTGTAACCGATCACAGGGTGTGCCTGTCCACCGACTCGTTCGATCGACTGACCTTCATAAAAATGAATCAGTCTTGGATCACCACCAGCTACCAAGCCCCTGATGCTGATGTAACCGAATAATTTTTTGGGAAATGTCAGATCCCTTCAAGACTGCCTATGCTGATGCTAAGTGACTATCCTGTTATGCTGAGTGACTATCCTCTTCCTCCTCAATGATAATGCTGATAGCTTGTAAGAACATTTTTGGTTCTGGGCACCGCCACCAGTGGCTAAGCCCCAATTTTTCAGCCCCCGTTTAACAGGGGCGTGTAATTAAAATTGTTGATGCAATACTTTGCAGCGGGGCTCATTCCTGCACTCCAACTAGAGTATCTGTGAAGGGTTGCAGTGTTGTGGCACCAGAACCAGTGCCTAAGGCCCAATTTTTCAGCCCCTGTTTTACAGGGGCATGTAATTTACAATTTTTAATGCAATACTTTGCAGCGGGGCTCATTCCTGCGCTCCAACTAGAGTATCTGTGAGGGGTTGCAGTGTTGTGGCACCAGTGCCTAAGGCCCAATTTTTATGCCCCTGTTCAACAGGGGCATGTAATTACAATTCTTGATATAATAGTTCACAGCAGGGCATTCCAGCGCCTACCAAGAGTAACTGTGAGGGCTTACAGTGTTTTTTTTTTTTTTTATTATCTTTTTTATTAATTTTCCAACAACATATAACACACATTACAATACACAAAACACATATACAATCTCAATATTTCCCGTTACAGAAAAAATAGAAATAATAGAAAAAAAGTAATGATGTTATTAATAATAATCGATGATCTACACTCCCATATAAAAAGCCCAGCCATGAAACCCCACAATCCGTAGTGACTAGGGGAGTCTGGGCCGGGCGGGAGAGAGGGAGAGGAGTGCACAGGAGAGAAATAAAAAGGAAGGAAAGAGAGAGAGAGATGGGGGAAGAGAGAGGGAGAGGGAGAGAAAGAGAAAGAGAAAAAAAAAAAAAAGGGGGGGATGATTTGAGGAGGGGTGGGGAATAAAGTCCCCCATACTCTCCCCCAGGTATATTATGTGCTAAAACTCTAGTGTTGGTGTCCTTTAAAGTGAAAGTAAATAATGAGGAGTGACAAAAAGTGATTTCAAAAACTACTACAAACTGAAAAACAAGTGTTAAAGTCTAAAAGTGGACTGTATAGCGGACTGGGTAATAGGTTTATGAGTGACTGTATTGATGGAGTGACAAAACATGTATGTAGAGAGAAAAGTGAAAGGGAAAGGTGACCTCACCTATGTGTAAGGAAAAAAAAAAGGGGGGGAGGGAATACTCCCCCTTCCCTCTGTGTGTTAATTTACAGTATGTGTCTCTTATCACAATTGGTAAACGCTAGTGCCCCATGAATAATTTATCCTAAATTCATTAAGATCCCTCTCTTAGTGTATCTATAAAGGGAGAGAGAGAAAGGAAGAACAAGTCTAATCCCCCTCCCTCACTCTCTCTAAGAGGAGAAAGAAAAAAAAAAAGATAGGGGAATAGGGAGGGAAAGGGAGGGAAGGCCGGCATGCATGGTGTCCAGTAGAATATATGTCACAGTACATTTTAGTCTCTTAAGGGATAAGCCAAACAATAACCACAAGGGATCAACCTTAAGATATAGATAGCTTATTCAATCAATAGATGTAGACTGGGTCTCAGTGGGATTGTACAAGTATCTCCCTATAGATTGTGGTGTCCTTGAACTCCATCCACGGAGTCCAAGTTAGGGTGTGTCGTTGAAAAGTGTCCTAGTTATGATGAGTGATATCTTCCATGAGATGGACCTCTGAAATTTTTTGAAACCACTTTTTCACGGATGGAGTCTCAGGCTGGCCCCAAAGGGTAGGTATAAGTGCTTTAGCCGTATTAAGCAAATGTGGGACTAAAGAAAATTTGTATTTTCTGGCAGGTTCCTTGGTAGCATGGAAGAGAATGGTCCATGCATCAACAGGGAGATTAACATTGGATATTTGTTGGATGATTCGAATAATGCTAAACCAGAAGGGGCGGATGAGTGGGCACGACCACCATATGTGAGCGTGAGTTGCTCTGTTCCCACAATTCCTCCAACACAACGGGGAGTTGGCGGGGAGCATCTGATGAAGCTTTGATGGGGCATAGTGCCATCTGGTTAGCAGTTTGTAATTGACCTCAGCCATCTTTGATGCAATTGAAGAGATATGAGTCAGCTGTAGGACTTTATCCTTTTGGCTGTCTGAGAGGCAGGATTCCAGGTCCGCCTCCCACTTAGCGAGGAAGGGAGGGTAAGTATCTCTTTGGAGCTTGATGAGTGACTTGTAGAATACCGAGGTACAATGTTCAGGTGGATCCTTTGAATTAAAAACTTCCTCAATACTGTTTAAGTCCTGTATCCCTCTAAGCGGCTGAGGCAAAGTTCAAAGGAAACCTTGCAATTGATTATATCTCCATTTGTCAAGAAACGTAATGGGCTTGAGGCCGAGAATTTCCTTAAGAGGCTTGAGAGCATTTGCTCGGAGAACATGATGTAGTAAAAGAGGTTCTTCTGGCGACCACGTCCTATATCCAGGGTCTAATAGACCAGGTAAGAAATACTCGTGGTCCAAAAGCGGTAACAGAGGAGAGGCATATGACCACGAGAACTTCCTATGTAAGGCATCCCATACATCAAGGGTGGAAGTGGTTAAAGTGGAGGTACTTGGGGCGAGGTGCCTGTGTAAGCGTGGCAGCCAGGGTGTAGTTGCTAGGTCTGTGTTACTAAGAGCATGTTCTAAGCTCACCCAGAGTTTGGAATTAGCGGCATATTTCCATTCAGAATTTCTAGATAGAATCACAGCATTATAATAAGCCTTAAAATTTGGAAGGGCCAGTCCCCCAGCATCCTTGGAGCGAAATAATACTTCCTTGGATACTCTGGGGTGACTGTTCCTCCAAATGAAGCGGGAGACCATGGTCTGTAAGTCAGTGGGCCATGATCAGGGATGCATGCAATGTCCTGGCACCATTTGAGGAGGCCACGAGGATGGTGAGCAGTGACAGTGCACGCTGCATGGAATAATGGACAGGGCAACTGAGGCATTACAGAGGCAGGAAGAGGAGGACTTCCTTACCTCTCAAGGCCCCCTTTATCCAGACAGTGTTCCTGCTGGCCCGGCTATCACACAGGAAGAAGAGGAGGAGGAGGAGGAGGATTGTGTCAGCATGGAGGTGGAGCCTAGCAACTCAGCATCAGCAGCAGTCTTCAAGGGATCAATTACAGCCCCAAGACACCTATGAACTTGTACGTGGCTGGGAGGAGGTGGCTGCGGATCATGTCGTCCTGAGTGACCCAGAGGACTCCGGACCAGATGCCTCAGCAAACCTACGCTGCATGGCCTCCCTGATCCTGCAAAGCCTGCGGAGGGATCCTCGTATTCGTGGTATCAAGGAGAGGGATCATTACTGGCTGGCAACCCTTCTTGATCCACGTTACAAGGGTAAGGTTGCGGAACTTATCCAGCCTTCCCAGAGGGAGCAGAGGATGAAACATCTTCGGGAGGCCTTGCAGAAAGGTTTGTGCAATGCGTTTCCAGAGCCTGGGAGGTTACAATTTCTTGGTCCTTCTGGACAACTTGTTGCTGAGGCTTCTTTAGTCCGCAGCCCCAAGGTCTGATCGTTTCCAGCAACCATCGCCAGCGTCTAATTTACATGGTGCAGGAATACCTAGGGGCAAGATCAGACTTGGAGACCTTTCCAACCGAAAATCCACTGGGTTACTGGGTCTTGAGAATGGATCACTGGCCAGAGCTTGCACAATATGCAATTGAGCTACTGGCCTGTCCTGCATCCAGCGTTCTTTCTGAACGCACATTCAGTGCTGCTGGAGGCTTTGTAATCGATCACAGAGTGCGCCTGTCCACAGACTCAGTTGATCGGCTCACCTTTTTAAAAATGAATCAGTCTTGGATCACCAGCTACCAAGCACCTGATGCTGATGTAACCGATTAATTTTTCTATGAATGTGAGATCCCTTGAAGACTACCTATGCTGAGTAGGGATGAGCCGAACACCCCCCGGTTCGGTTCGCACCAGAACCTGCGAACGGACCGAAAGTTTGCGCAAACTTTAGAACCCCGTTAAAGTCTATGGGACTCGAACGTTCGAAATCAAAAGTGCTAATTCTAAAGGCTAATATGTAAGTTATTGTCCAGAAAAGGGTTTGGGGGCCCGGGTCCTGCCCCAGAGGACATGTATCAATGCAAAAAAAAGTTTTAAAAACGTCTGTTTTTTCGGGAGCAGTGATTTTAATGATGCTTAAAGTGAAAAAAAAAGTGAAATATTCCATTAAATATCATACCTGGGGGGGTGTCTATAGTATGCCTGTGAAGTGGCACGTGTTTCCCATGTTTAGAACTGTCCCTGCACAAATTACAATTTCTAAAGGAAAAAAAGTAATTTAAAACTGCTTGCGGCTTTAATGTAATGTCTGGTCCCGGCAATATGGATGAAAATCATTGAGAAAAATGGCATGGGTAACCCCCCCCCCCAGCCCATTACCAGCCCCTTTGGGTCTTGTATGAATAGTAAGGGGAATCTTGCACCCAAATTAAAAAAAGGAAAGGCGGGGGGCGTGGCCAAGACAGGCATGTGAGAGGACGCATCTCCCACAGCTCCTAACAGTGATCCGGTACTGATCCTCCCCCAGCCGCCTAATCGGTCCGACGGTCACCTATGCTCGCAGCCTGTGATCCGGGGACCACTGAGGTACCACCACCAGCTCTCTGTACCAGGGGGATGACCCGCAAAGGACAGGCGGAAATCGCGGGGCCGGAGCTCCAAGATGGCGCCGCCGCATCTGTAGTGAAGGGGACACCGCGCGGCCAGGACAAGCTAGGCCCCAAGGCAAGTAAGCCGCCCAAAACCCCCAAAGAACCCCCTAAGGACATGCTGTATTATGCCCAGAAGATGTCTGGGGCTATGGGGACCGAGATGCCCGTCCGATCGGGGGACCCCACACATATGATGCCTGATATACATGCAGACGCTATCCCAGATCAGTGGGGAGAGGAGGAGGGGGGCCAGGCAGGCTCTGTGATGCAGGACACTTCAGCCCCAGATGCACAGGATGCAGTGCAACCCACTCTGGCTGATATCCTTAGGGCTGTGAACAAATGCACAGCCTCTGTTGATACTTTAAAGGAGCAGTTTGGCTTGCTGAGGCAAGACATGCAGAAGATCCGTGAACGTACCACGGCTGTGGAGAGCAGAGTTAGTGAGGTGGAGGACCAAATGCAGCCCATAGCCCAGGACACAAGAGCAGCCCTGCAGATGGCTAGAGATGCATACGATCGTGCTGAAGATTTGGAGAACCGCCTCAGAAGGAACAACGTTCGTATAGTGGGTCTCCCGGAGAGGGTGGAGGGCAGGGATCCTACTACATATGTGGAGAACTGGTTGATTGAACTTTTTGGCAAAAATTAATTTTCACCATTTTTTGCGGTGGAGCGTGCGCACAGAGTGCCCTCTCACCCGCCCCAACAGGGGGGTCCTCCTAGATCCATCCTTGCAAAACTACTGCATTACCGGGACAGGGAGGCGGTGCTACGCCAAGCTCGGGAGCGAGCGAATGTACAGCACAATGGCACCAGAGTGTCCTTCTATCCGGACTTTTCGGCAGAGGTCCAGAGACGCAGGGCCAAATTTAATGATGTGAAACGCCGCCTGCGACTCCTGCAACTTCCATACGCTATGCTTTATCCTGCAAAGCTCCGCATAGTGGTGCGGGGCCAGGCACAATTCTTTGAGTCTGCCAAGGAGGCTCTAACCTGGCTGGATCGGAACGAACAATCACTTCAGCGACGAGAGCAGGAGGAGGGGGAATAAGGTCTAAATTCTGATTGTGCCTGATGGCACGAATTGTATGCTGCTCAAAGACACCTTGCGTTTAATTTCCTCAGGGGGAATCCCCTATTATTGTTTGCGGCTACTGTTTTATGGCTGGGGGACATTATATGGCTATACAATGCAAGGAGAGTGATTTACACCACGTTGTCCAATAAGAGGATGTTACAATTGACTGAACCATGGCGACGTTCTGTCGTAAGAGGAGTTGCTGCTGCCCTGTTGGTGGATTATGTAGCTCCAGGACCCGTTAGGTCCACTGTTCCTACTAACTTTCCCTTTTTCAGCAGTTACAACTTCAAAGAGGTACATTGCAGCAGACGTGAATTAATACTCCTAGAGCGCAGTGCAGCGGGGTTCAGGAATGGTACGAGAGGGGTGACGTCACCCCTGCCCCGGGGACTATATTGTTGTCTCTACCCACGATTATCCGACCATTTATCTTTAATTGCGGATGCTCATGGCTAAGGTTTCTATTGTTTCCTGGAATGTGAGGGGTATGCACTCCCCCTTGAAACGTACAATGCTTAATATGTGTTTGAAGAAATTCCTTCCTGGGGTTATCTGTTTCCAAGAGACTCACTTAACGGCAGAGACAGTATGCTGTTTACGGTATGCATGGGTGGGGAGAGCTTATCACTCTACACACACCTCCTTTTCTAGGGGGGTGAGTGTACTGGTGCATGCAGCCTTGGATTTCCAGGAGTTTGACAGTGTCATAGACCAGGAGGGGCGATATGTATTTCTTCACTGCAGGTTTGGTACATTGATATGTGTGCTGGCATGCATATATATCCCACCACCGTTCGCGGCGGCGGTACTCCGGCTTCTCCTTGCGTTTTTGGATGGTAGGCCGGATGTGCCGCTGCTAGTGATCGGTGACTTCAACTGCTGTTCGGACCAGGTGGCGGATAGACACCCGAGCCCTAGGCCCTCTGCCCTCGCCAGGAGTACTCCCCTGGCGCGGTTGTTGCAAGAGGTGGGCTGGGTGGATATCTGGCGACATCGCAATCCGGGCGACAGACAATTTACCTGCTTTTCAAAGTCCCATGGTTGCCTGTCTAGGATAGATCTGGGGGTGGGGAACCTGAGCATACTCCCGTTTGTAGCTGACATTACACATAGACCCCGTAGTGTATCAGACCATTCTGCTCTAGTGGTACAGTTGCTGGTGGCTCCACCGGCAAAATTAACTAGGGCGCCCTGGAAGTTTAATGCATTTTGGTTGAAATTGTTTCGTTCCCATGAGGAGATAATGGGTGATATACGGAGGTTCTTTGATGACGGGGATGGAGTAGAATTTAATGTGCGGCACTGGGATGCCTTTAAGGCGCATCTCCGGGGCCTCCTGATAGGGGAAATGAATAAGGTTAAAAGAGCCTCCTCTGAGCTCCTGATAGAAGTGGAGGCTAGGGTTCAGGAATTAGAGAGGGTATATGTGACGGATCCCTCTGATCTGACCAGAGAAGCATGGGTGGCCGCTCAGTCGGCCTATCAACAACTACTTTCCTCCTCGGCTGAGAAGAAAAGGTTCTTTACGAAACAGGCTATCTTTGAGGAGGGTGAGAAGACCGGCCGACTTTTGGCACGGATTGCAAACTCCCATCAACGCTCGCCTGCTATAGGAGCCATTAGGTCCAAGACAGGGAGTGTAGTCTCCCAACCAGAGTTGATTATGGAGGAATTGGCGGGTTTCTATGAGACCCTGTACAGTCTTGGAGCGCCATACGCCCAGGAGGATCTGGAGTTATACCTGGCCCGATTAGTCTTCCCTGCGCTGTCCGAGGGTCAGCGGGCACAGTTGGAGGCGCCGCTTACTGTCGGGGAGCTCCGGGGGGCTGTGGGTGCATTCCCTAATTGTAAGGCCCCGGGGGAGGATGGGTTGCCTATGGAGGTGTATAAGCAATACTCAGAGAAAATACTGCTCCAACTACTGAGAGTGTTTAACAATGCCAGGGAGAGAGGGACCCTTCCACCCTCAATGTCTAAGGCAAACATAGTACTACTGCTCAAACCGGGTAAGGATCCTGTAGACCCAGGGGCGTATCGCCCCATCTCCTTGCTGCAAAGCGACATCAAGATATTAGCCAAGGTACTGGCCATTCGGCTGAATGGGGTGATTACTTCAATTGTGCATGGGGACCAGGCTGGTTTCATGCCAAATAAATCTACAGCGGTTAATTTGCGGAGGTTGTTCCTGAATGTACAAGCAAGGGCAGATAACATGGGAAGCAGGGCACTCTTGTCCCTGGACGCCACAAAGGCGTTTGATAGCATAGATTGGAATTATCTTTGGTCGGTGCTGCAGAGGTTCGGGTTTGGTCCAATTTATATATCCTGGGTGAAGTTGCTATATAGTCAGCCGCAGGCCGCCATAAGGACCTTTGGTTCTTTGTCTGGGAGCTTTGCATTGAGGAGGGGGACTCGGCAGGGGTGTCCCCTGTCGCCCCTCCTCTTTGCTTTGGCTATTGAGCCACTGGCCATGGATATTCGGGCAAATTCTGGCATTACTGGTTTCTGCTATGGTGACTTGCAGGAAAAAGTCATGCTATATGCCGATGACACTCTGCTTCTTCTGGGGGACACGGACTCCTCCCTTAGGGAAGCTATGTCGACCATATCCAAATTTGGAGGGTTTTCCGGTTTGCATATAAACTGGTCAAAATCGGCGTTGCTCCTGTTGGATGGGGACGACACACAGGTGATTAACTCTTCCTGCCCCATTCCCATTACCACTGCTTTTAAGTACTTGGGGGTTCAGATCACAGCTAGGCCACGGGATTTTATCCATCTTAATATCTCCCCCCTGTTACTAAGGTTTAGGGATAAAGTCAAAACCTGGAAGGCTCTTCTCCTATCTGTGGCTGGCAGGGTGAATCTTATAAAGATGATACTCATGCCACAGCTACTGTATTTCCTTCATAATACTCCTATGGTTATCCCCCTCAAAACATTTCGTACAGTAAATAGCATCTTTCGCAGCCTCATATGGAGGGATAAGCTCCCTAGGATCAGATTGGAACATTTGCAGTGGCCCAAAGACTGCGGGGGCTTGGCGTTACCAAACCCTTGGCTGTATTACTTAGCTTCCCAGCTACAGCACCTTATAGGCATGTTTCCATTAGAGGCAGAGGGGGCGCCCACCTTGCAAACCTCGGCTCATAAACTGCTGCTGTTTACTGTGTGCAGAGATCCGGTTCCTGTGGCGTTGGAGGCTCAGGCCTTCGCTAAACCACATAAAAAGTTTCCAACTTATAGCTTAATTCAGAAGGTATGGAACAAGGTTAAATACATTCAGAATGCAGATGGCTATACAGAATATAGCCCTATATGGCAAAATGATACATATACTGAATTGGCAAAACTGCAGTCTGGGGCCAGATGGAAGCAGTATGGGATTACGCATCTTAGACACATATTCTGTAATGGAGTATTGCGCCCTTTTAGCGACCTAAGGGAATCTTACGGTCTCCCGCAATCAATGTACTTTTATTATTTACAATTGCTCCATGCGGTGGCGGCACAGGGTCGCTCCTCGGAGTGGCACTTGTAGCCAACCCCGGTGTTTAGGCTTCTTGGGGATGCTGGGTCGTCAAAGGGCTTTATCTCACAATGCTATGCCATACTGTTACAGTCCGTGATGAGGCAGCATCCTCTGAAGATAAGGGAGAAGTGGGAGGCAGATGTTGGACAGTTGGATGGTGAGCAGTGGGAGGAAATTTTCCAGGCTGTGGGTAGGTGTTCACTGAATATATCCCATAGGCTTACCCAGTTGTACATATTGTTACGCACTTATTTCACACCTCACAGATTACATTTAATGAATCCACAGCTTGACCCCATATGTACACGATGCAAAAGGGACCACGGAGATCTAGTCCATATGTTGTGGAGATGTCCCAAACTCCACATGTACTGGGCGGGGGTGGTGTCTACCATTAATTCAGTGTTTGGCGTGTCTCTTCCACAGGACCCGAGAGCTTGTCTCTTGGGTGCTTTGGAGGAATACGAATGGGACGAGGACTGTAGAGAAGCCGTTCATAGGACTCTGTTTCAGGCGAGGAAGCTCATCATGATACACTGGAAAGCGGAGGACCCGCCGACCTTGAAGGAATGGGTTAATAATATTGGGATAGTGTTGAGGATGGAGAAGATGACTTATCAGCATAGGGGTAGTGCTCAAAAATTCGAGAAGCTATGGGCAAAATGGCTAGATGTACCGGGCTTGGCCCCGGTGGATCTGGTGGCTGATAGATAGCTAGGCATCAATATAGGTTGAGAGATGTTTTAACGATTGGGAGAGTGGATATGTTGATTTGAGGACCGGCTGGCTCCTAGTTCGGATTTGTTTTGAAATGCATGTTTGTAATGACTTCTTACCCCGCTATGTTGAGGGGTGTCTGTATGCTCTGTACCTCTGCAAATTAATAATAAAACTTTGTTGGATATAAAAAAAAAAAAAAAAGGAAAGGCGTGGGGCCCCCAGGCCCTATATACTCTGAACAGCAGTATACAGGCGGTGCAAACAAGACAGGGATTGTAGGTTTGTTGTTACATAGAATCTGTTTGTAATTTTGAACTGGTACATTTTTAACCACTTGTCCACCAAGGACATCATATGACGTCGCTGACTTTGAGGGGGGAAATCTGAATGATGCCTGCAGCTACAGGCATCATTCAGATATCATTGTTTGCAGCCGGCGATTCTGCGCACAATAAGAATGATCATAGCGGCAGTTCCGCTGCTTGATTGTTCTTATAGGCGGTGGGAGGGGCCTTCCCCCTCTCCCGCCACCATCCGGTGCTTCTCCGGTCTCTCCCGTGTCATCGGGGGCCCGGAGAACGAATTGACCGTGGCCGGCGCCGGCTCACGACGATAGAGATTTCCGGTGACCAGATGGTCACCAGTCATCTCTATGAGCGTCGGAGGCCCGGGCGCGACCTTGTGACATCACGCCCAGTACCCGAAAGTAAACAAAGCCGCAATTGCGGCTGTCAGCATGAGATTGGTGAATTTTTTTTCACCGATCTCATGCTTTTCAGCCTGGAGGGGAGATGTGGGGTCTTATTGACCCCGCATCTCTCCATAAAGAGGACCTGTCACAATGATTCCTATTACAAGGGATGTTTACATTCCTTGTAATAGGAATAAAAGTGATAAAAAAAAATGTAAAAAAAAGTGTCAAAATAAAAAAAAGAAGTAAAATAAAAAAAAAGACATAAAACGCCCCTGTCCCTGGTAGCTTGCGCTCAGAAGCGAACACGCATGTAAGTCCCGCCCACATATGTAAACGCCGTTCAAACCCCACATGTGAGGTATCGCCTCGTGCAGTAGAGTGCGAGCAACAATTCTAGCACTAGACATCCTCTGTAACTCGAAAATAGTAACCTGTAAAAAAAATGTAAGCGTCGCCTATGGAGATTTTTAAGTACCGAAGTTTGGTGCCATTCCATGAGTGTGCACAATTTTAAAGTGTGACATGTTAGGTATCTATTTACTCGGCGTAATAGTATCTTTCACATTATACAAAAAATTGGGCTAACTTTACTGTTTTGTTACTTTTTAAATCATGAAACCATTTTTTTTCCAAAAAAGGCGTTTGAAAAATTATTGCGCAAATACCGTGCAAGATAAAAAGTTGCAATGACTGCCATTTTATTCCCTAGGGTGTCTGCTAAAAAAATATATATAATGTTTGGGGGTTCTGATTAATTTTCTAGCAAAAAAATTATGATTTTTACATGAAGAAGAGAAGTGCCAGAATAGGCCCGGTGGAGAAGTGGTTAAAGTGTAGCTTTCACCTCACTTTCCGTCCAAATGACAATTTATTTTTGAAAATTTGGGGTATTTAGTGAAACAAGGATTGGTGATACAGCATCAGTGGAGAGGAGACACCTTTTTCCCATATTAACTCATACAGGAGAGAATTTCCCTTCCATGGGGTAGATTTCCTCTCACTTCCTGTTGTCTCCTTCCGTTTGCAAGTAGGAGTCGTTTGTAAGTTGGATGTTTGAAAGTAGGGGCCTGCCGTATATACTCTGCAGAAATTTGGCCCTTAGGTGTTGGTGTTGCCACAACACTGTAAGCCCTCACAGTTACTATTGGTGGGTGCTGGAACGCCCTGCTGTGAACTATTATATCAGGAATTGTATTTACATGCCATTGTTGAACAGTGGTAGGAAAAATTGGGCCTTTGGTGGTGGTGCTGGTGCCACAACACTGTAAGCCCTCACAGTTGCTCTTGATGGGCGCAGGAATGGGCCCTGCTGTGAATTATTAGATCAAGAATTGTAATTACATGCCCCTGTTAAACAGGGGCATAAAAATTGGGCCTTAAGCACTGGTGCCACAACACTGCAACCTCTCACAGATACTGTACTTGGAGCGCAGCAATGAGCCCTGCTGCAAAGTATTGCATCAAAAACTGTAATTACATGCCCCTGTTAAACAGGGGCTGAAAAATTGGGCCTTAAGCCTCGTACACACGACCGAGAATCTCGTCAAGAAAAAACACGTCGTTTTTCTTGACGAGATTCTTGGACAAGAAACGGATGGGATCTGTGAGGTGCCTGTTTAAATCCTGTGTGTGGTGAGTACCCACCCGAAAGGGGATACAACTGATGATTTAAAGTGGATCATATTAAGAAGACATCTGGAGCTATATGTCGTTTACAACAATTTTTTTTTCATAAGTTCTATATGTACTCTTATGAACTGTAAATAAGAGTGAGTGGACAAGGGAGTGTATTGACCACCTGAGCGCTGCTATAGAAAACTTTCATTATACTACCCAGGGATTTGATTGTGTTTTTTATAAGTTTTAAAGAAACTTGTTCTGGCCGAGTGTACAGACGCTCCTTTCAAAGAACCCGCGGTTCTTTGAATGGAGCGAAAGCGGTGACGTAATCGACTACAATGAGTGTGCGCTCGTCACATTCTATGCCGTCGCCGCCATCTTGCTACACCCTACCTATGCCTAGGAAGCTACCGCGCATGCGTCAAAGTCATTTCGAGCATGCGCGGGCTTCCCGGAGGACAGGTAAGTGTACACACACACACTTTTCTCGTCGAGAAACATGCTGACAAGAATCTCGACGAGAAAATAGAGAGCAGGTTCTCTATTTTTCTCGTCGAGATTCTTGTCAGTTTTCTTGACGAGAAACCTGATAGCTACGTACACACGACCGATTTACTCGGCAAGAAAGCTCTGCCAGCAAGTTTCTTGTTGTTTTTCGATGAGAAACTTGGTCGTGTGTACGAGGCTTGAGCCACTGGTGTCGGTGCCCAGAACCAAAAATGTTCTTATAAGCTATCAGCATGATCATTGAGGAGGAAGAGGATAGTCACTCAGCATAACAGGATATTCACTCAGCAGCAGTCTTGAAGGGATCTGACATTTCCCCAAAAATTATTTGGTTACATCAGCATCAGGTGCTTGGTAGCTGGTGGTGATCCAAGACTGATTTATTTTTATGAAGGTCAGTCGATCGTCCGAGTCAGTGGATAGGCACACCCTGTGATTGGTTACAAAGCCTCCAGCAGCACTGAATGTGCGTTTCGAAAGACCGCTGGATGCAGGACAGGCCAGTAGCTCAATTGCATACTGTGCAAGCTCTGGCCAGTGATCCATTCTCAAGACCCAGTAACCCAGAGGATTTTCGGTGGGAAAGGTGTCCAAGTCTGATCTTGCCCCTAGGTATTCCTGCACCATGTAAACCAGACGCTGTCGATGGTTGCTGGAACCGATCATACCTTGGGGCTGCGTACTAAAAAATTGTCTGAACGCATCGGTCAGATGGCCACCATCTCCACCGCTCCTTCCTTGACTGACCGAAGCCTCAGCAACACGTTCTCCAGGACCAGGAATTTGTAACCTCCCAGTCTCTTGGAACGCATTGCACAGACCTTTCTGCAAGGCCTCCCGAAGATGCTTCATCTTCTGCTCCCTCTGCGACGGCAAGATAAGGTCCGCAACATTACCTTTGTAACGTGGATCAAGGAGGGTTGCCAGCCAGTAATGATCCCTCTCCTTGATCGCACGAATACGAGGATCCCTCCGCAGGCTTTGCAGGATCAGGGAGGCCATGCAGCGTAGGTTTGCTGAGGCATCTGGTCCGGAGTCCTCTGGGTCACTCAGGACGACTTGATCCGCAGCCACCTCCTCCCAGCCACGTACAAGTTCATGGGTGTCTTGGGGCTGTAATTGATCCCTTGAAGACTGCTGCTGATGCGGAGTTGCTAGGCTCCACCTCCATGCTGACACACTCCTCCTCCTCCTCTTCTTCCTGTGTGATAGCCGGGCCAGCAGGAACACTGTCTGGATAAAGGGGGCCTTGAGAGGTAAGGAAGTCCTCCTCTTCCTGCCTCTGTTCTGCCTCAGTTGCCCTGTCCATTATTCCATGCAGCGTGCACTGTCACTGCTCACCATCCTCGTGGCCTCCTCAAATGGTGCCAGGACATTGCACGCATCCCTGATCATGGCCCACTGGCGTGGGGAAAAAAATCTAAGCTCCCCTGACCCTGTCCTGGTGCCATATTGCAACAGATACTCATTGATGGCCCTCTGCTGCGTGTGCAGCCGCTGCAGCATGGCCAATGTAGAGTTCCACCTGGTGTGCATGTCACAGATTAGGCGGTTCTTGGGCAGGTTGGATTCCTTTTGCAGGTCAGCCAGCCGAGCACTGGCATTATATGACCGGCGGAAATGCACACAGATTTTCCTGGCCTGCTTTAGGACCTCCTGTAAGCCTGGGTACCTGCCCAAGAACCGCTGCACCACCAAGTTAAGGACGTGAGCCAAACAGGGCACATGGGTCAGTTGTCCCTGTCGGAGGGCGGAGAGGAGGTTGGTGCCATTGTCGCAAATCACCTTTCCTGGCTTAAGCTGGCGTGGTGTCAACCACCTCTGAGCCTGCCCCTGCAGAGCCGACAGAATCTCTGCATCAGTTTGGCTCCTGTCCCCCAAGCACACCAGCTCAAGCACCGCATGGCATCTTTTTGCCTGCGTACTTGCGTAGCCCATTGAACGCCTACGGAGCACCGCTGGTTCCGAGGACAAAGCACAAGAAGAGGCCATGGAGGAAGAAGAAGAGGAGGGGGTGGAGGAGAAAGGTGTGTCAGAATCACCAGTAGTAACATTTTGGAGGCGTGGTGGCAGAACAACCTCCAACACTACTGCACCTTGTCCTGCATCCTTCCCAGCTGCCAACAGAGTCACCCAATGCGCCGTGAAAGATAGGTAACATCCCTGTCCATGCCTGCTGGACAATGAGTAAGCGGTAATATGCACCTTACTGCTGACCACCCTGTCCAGTGAGGCCAAGACATTGCCTTCCACATGCCGGTAGAGAGCTGGAATCGCCTTCCGTGAGAAAAAGTGGCATTTGGGAACCTGCCACTGAGGAACCGCACATTCCACAAACTCACGGAAGGGGGCAGAGTCTACAAACTGAAAAGGCAGCAGTTGAAGTGCTAGCAATTTAGCCAAGCTAGCATTCAACCGCTGGGCATGTGGATGGCTGGGAGCAAACTTATTTCGGCGGTGCAGCAGCTGGGGCAGGGAAATTTGCCTGGTAAAATCTGACGTCGGTGTACCAATAGCAGATTGCCCACAAGTACTTGGCTGTGACACACCTAATTCTACACCTTCATTCCTCTCAGTGCAGGTTTCAGGACTGAAGGTATAGTGGGGTTGGAGATCCCAGCTGATGAGGAGCAAGGAGAGGTCCGCTTTGTTCTTTGGTCTGGGTCTTTTAGGTAGGCTTGCCAATGAACTGCATGGCAGGTCGACATATGTCTGGTCAAGCAGGTGGTGCCCAAGCGGCTGATGTTTTGGCCACGTCAGATACGCCTGAGACATATGTTGCAAATGGCAACGGTGCGATCTGATGCACATGTCTGAAAAAAGGCCCACACCAAAGAACTTTTGGAATAGCGCGCAGAGACAGCAGCGCCCTGCACATGCGGAGCTCTGTGGTGTGATGCAGTCGGTGTGCTGCCCTTAAGCTGGCCCCTGGAGGGCATCCTGCCTCGTTGGAGATGTGCCTCCTCCTCCTCCTCCTCTCTCCTATCAGGCACCCACGTGGAGTCAGTGACCTCATCATCCCCTCCCTCCTCATCACTGGAGCAAATCTGGCAGTATGCTGCAGCTGGGGGAATATGACTGCCAGATAGCTGTCCTTGTTGGGCACCCCCTCTCTCTGGGCTCACATTACTACCCCCTCTCTCTGGGCTCACATTACTGCCTTCCTCTAGCTGGGTTCCATCATCGGAGCCTTCAAAACGCTGGGCATCCTCCTGGAGCATGTACCCAACACTGTGGTCAAACAGTTAGGGGGACTCCTCAGGAGGACATGGTGGGGCTAGGGAAGGAGTGACTGATGCCATTGAACCGATGGAAGAGGCCGCTTTGGCAGCTGCTTTGCCAGACAAAGTACCCTGAGCCTGGGTGAGAGAGGATGAGGACGGCTTGGTCATCCACTCTACCAAGTCTTGGGCATGTTGCGGCTCAACATGGCCAGCTGCCGAAAAGAAGGACAAGCGTGTCCCACGGCCACATGCTGATGAGGATGCACCGTGTCCACGACCAGCACTGTTGCCTCTAGACACAGAGCCTGCTTGCCCTCTTTTATTGCCTCGTGACTGTCTGCCTCTCCTTGTTTGCCTTCCAGACATACTAATGGCCTGCAGTGAGATGTAGCTGCACAAAGGTGGGATGTATATATATACTGTACATATATATATCTCTATACTGATTATAATGCAGCTATCAGAATCAACTGCCTGCTGTGGTATTAGTATGAGAAAAGCAGCAATTGTCTTCAGTTAGTTTTAAGTGAAAACTGTGCAGAGGACACAGTACACTAACTGAAAATACTTGCAGCTCTCTGCCTGTGGTTTTATTATGAGAATACCACTATTAGTCACTAACTGTATTCAGGTAAGCTTTAGGTGAACACTATGCAAAGCACACAGTACACTAAGTGAAACACTGACTGCAGCTAGCACAATCACCTGCCTGCCTGTCACAGTGTAGAGAATAACAGGAACGGATCTAGCCAAACTGAATACAGTGTATAAATATATATACAACACCTAGGATGCATATATATTCTCTACACACTCTAACTGCAGCTAACTGACTCGCCTGCCTGCTCTATCTAACTCAATATAAATGACACTGTCTCGCTCTCTCTGTAAGCTCTCTCTTTAACCACTTCCCTACCCGCCCATAGTAATATGACGTCCACAGATGGGATCTCCCATCCTGGGTGGACGTCATATGACGTCCTGGGCTTTGTGGGGGGATATCTGAATGATGCCTGCAGCTAGAGGCATCATTCAGATATCCTTGCTTCTCGGGCTCTCCCGTGCCATCGGGGGCCCAGAGAATGAATCGTCCGGCGCAGGAGGTGAACCTTAGAGATGACTGTCATCTTTATTACCGTCGGAGGCCCGGGCGCGATGTGATGACGTCACGCCGTGTCCTCAGAAGTAAACAAAGCCGCCATTGCGGCTAGTAAGCATGAGATAGGTGAATTTTTTTCACGATCTCATGCTTTCCAGCCTGGAGGAGAGATGTGGGGTCTTATTAACCCTGCATCTCTCCATAAAGAGGACCTGTCACACACCATTGCTATTACAAGGGATGTTTACATTTCTTGTAATAGGAATAAAAGTGATCAAAAAAAAAAATGTAAAAAAAGTGTAAAAAGAAAAATAAATAAGTACATTTTTTTTAAACACCCCTCTCCCCGGTAGCTCGCAATCAGAAGCGAACGCACACATAAGTCCCGCCCACATATGTAAACGCCGTTCAAACCACATATGTGAGGTATCCGCGCTAGTTACTAACACACCAAAAATAGTGAAACAAATGTGCTTAGAATTCAGGGGTCTCAAACTGGTGGCCCTCCAGCTGTTGCGAAACTACAAGTCCCATCATGCCTCTGCCTCTGGGAGTCATGCTTGTAACTGTCAGCAATGCAATGCCTAATGGGACTTGTAATTTTGCAACAGCTGGAGGGCCGCCAGTTTGAGACCCCAGGCTTAGATACTTGTAAAAACAAGGCCCAGTAAACTAACAAGAACAGTTCCAGTCACTTTGTCCCCAGCCTCCTTACCGGTTCTTGACGTGGACTTCCGGGGGACCTCACCACTCACGAGGTCCGGTTCTGGCAGGCGCTGGGGTAGGCTTCGACCGCGGCCGCGGGAGGCCTTAGCGCAGCCCACCTTCGTTTTGCAGGCGGGATGGAGACACAGGTAGTGGCGGTGGCAGCGTCCGCTGTGATGTCCGCTGGTAGCTCTGTGGTGGTGGCGACATCCACTCCAGACTCCCTTGCTGTCGCATCTGCAGCGCGCGCGAGCTGAACTCCAGGAGCGAAGGAGTCCTCCTCAGGAGTGATGGTACCTGTAATCCAGTCCACCCGATAAGCGTGGGGCGGTGCGGTGGGTTATTCCACTTCGAAAATAAATTCTCCGCAGGACAGGCATCTACCAAAGGGGTGCAACTGTACGGCCAGTCCGTTACATCCAGGGCAGAGCATGCCTAGGGCCTCCACATCCCAACTTGTGTATAACGTGAAGCGGCCCCGGGGCTTGAGTCGGATCCCCGTATCCGTAAGCGGGGCTCCAATCTGAGCAATGTCCATAGTATTAGGCATATGGAGCATCCTGGGTCCCGACATGGCTAGGGCCCATAAAACCGAAGACATGCTGCTCCTCTTGCTCGATCCAACAATCTCTGCCCTTGGCGCCAAATGCACCCACGTGTGGCATGCAGGTGGCGGGGACTCCTCCCAGTTTAGTTCTTTTTGCACGTAGCTCGCGGGCTTTCTTCTTTTTGGCCCCGCCCACAAACTACGCAGCTAACACTGCGATCTGTGCCCCTTAACCCCTTCTTCTCTCGTTAAACGCACAGTCCAACACTTTCTCAATGGCAGACTTTCCAAAAAGCAAAAGAGCAGTAATCCGGTTGTCAGAGGCAACGGCAAATATCCCGGATGAGCCCCCACGTGTAGCACTACCCCCGTAGGAGCTGCTGGTTAGTTTTGGGTTTTGCACGTTACCTCTTTGTTGTCCGGGTAGGAAAGTCTGTAGTAATGCAATGTCCACACAGATGTAAAACCTCAAACAGTTAGGCTTTATTTTCTCATGCAGAGAACGTTGAGAAGTAGAAGGTATAGAAGAGTAGGGGAAGGTTCAGGCAATCAGCGTTACTAGCCAAAAATATCAGCTCACAGTCACTTACCACTCTCAGTGTTTAGAGTGGGTATTGGTCACCCGGATAGTCCCCTCTCACATGGCCTAGCAGCGGGGATGACACACGAATCAGCAATGGGGTAGTCTCTGCCACAGACTGCCCAAGATGAAATGAGTCTCTGCCACAGACCTCTTGAAATGAAATGGGTCTCTGACACAGACCTTTTAAAGTTGAATGAAAGGATAGTCCAGGAATCCTCTGCCACAGGATTTCAAAGCCCCAAACTTCCAGCCGTACAGTGAAAGAGCCTTTAAGCCAATCCGGTGAACTATAGGGCTTGTAATACAGTGGATCCCTCCTTGATAAAGTCACCAGGCCTCACCCGAGACAGCAGCTCTTTGCCGGTCCCCTCCAGGGCAGGTCCTCCCCTGGTCTCCTTCACCAAGATAGCTTCCTCCCCATTCGGACGGACAGCTTGGGATCCCCTCTCTGAATGTAGACCTCAGCCAGACTAGCTGGGCCTACTAGATAGCGATGCAGCCTCGGGCCAACGTGGTCCCGAGACCAGAACCCCACAAACACATACCTCGCGCTCGGAGGGCTGTGGGGCGGGAAGGGGGCCCGATTAATGGCGTCTGTCCCTTAAGTATCCCCTCCCAGCAGGCACAGCAGGTTCACCACTCCCACCGTACCACTGCCGAGAAGGGCCACTCAATGCACCATGGTTTGCCCATGTTCCAACAGCTGCCTGAGGTGGTATCGCCACCTACAGGCAAAAAGGGAAATTACTATCAGGCAATCCACAACTAGAACAGAGGCGAATTTCAATGTAATTCAACCGCCTGAGCCCAACTACTGGCTTAGACATCCCTCTATATTTTAGATAGCGTCCCAACCTTTTGGGGAGGGCGCTACACTAAGATCCATTTTCCCTTTATCTCTGTAGCTGTCCTCTCTTAATCGACTAAATGTCTATCTCAAAGGGGGCCATGATACCATCCAATTAGGTACTTCAATTCCTTCCTGCACCAAGAAATGTGAACAGGACCGGCAATTGTTCTGGGATAGTTGAAAAAAATTACCTTCCTTTCTCACATGGATATCGAATGGATGGCCCCAGCTGTGGGATGCCACATGTGTCTTTATACGATGTAGCATGGGTTTCGCTATTATTCGCATAGCAAATGTGGTTTTGGATATATCAGGTAAAATAGTGACCTGCACTCCTTCCCACTCCACCTGTCCCATTCGCCAAGCTCTTCTTAAAATATCTTCTTTGATACGGTAATTGTGTGTTCTACACACCACATCTCTAGATCGATCAATAGGGGGGTTACTGGGTCCCTCCACCCAGTGCACCCTGGCCAATTCAGTAGGACTGTCTGTGGGTTTTTCCAGTATCCTATTCAGGATTGCAGTAATTGTTATATATAATTCAGGGCCTGGGACTGCCTCAGGGATACCACACACCTTAATGTTGTTCCTTCTCATGCCTCGTACACACGACCGGTTTTCCCGTCTGAAAAAAACCCGATGTTTTTCCCGATGGATATATGCCGCATACACACGACCATTTTTCTCGTCAGGAAAATTAGATTTTTTCTCTTTGACAAGAAAAACGACCGTGTGTGGGCTTTTGATCATTTTTCCAGACGAGAAAAACGGCATTAATCACGACGAGAAAAATTAGAACATGCTCTAATTTTTCTCGTCGTGATTCACTGCATTTTTTCCGCGGAAGTTTTCCCATAGGGAAACACTGCCGGGGAGCCTACACACGGTTGTTTTTCTCGACCAAGAGAAAAAATGTCAGGAAAAACGGCCGTGTGTAGGGGAACAAGCCGTTCCTCGTTTTTCCCGTCGATTTTCTCGACGGTGTTTCCACCGTCGAGAAAATCAATCGTGTGTACGCGGCATTACTCTCAAGCTTGCCTTGCATACACATGGTCACACAAAAGTCCAGTGAACTTTTGACTGCCAAGAACGCGGTGACGTAAAAGACTACGACGAGCTGACAAAATGAAGTTCTATGCTTCTGAGCATGCGTCAAATTGTTTCCGAGTATGCACGGTTTTTGTTCCCGTCGGAAAAGCATCCACTAGGATTTTTTCCTAATGGGAAAAAAGAGATCCTGCTCTCTTTTTTTTTCCGACAGTTTTCCCTTCAGAAAAACTCAGATGGAGCATACACACGGCTGGGATTCCCGGTCAAAAGCTCTCATCGCAGTTTTTCTGACGGGAAAACCAGTCGTGTGTACGAGGCATTATGCAATTTTCTTGTTACTATTTGTAAAGTGGACTGGGGACTCTTTTTGTGAAGGGGACTGACTCCAAGGGGGCTTTAATGTGATGGGAGGGAGTCTTTTATAATGGGAGCGACTCTGACATAAGAGAGACTCTGATGTGATGGGGGTACTCCGATGTAATAAGGAGATTCTGATGTAATGAAGGGACTCTAATGTGAAGGGGTGACAAAGTTGTTGACAGGGGGACTCTGATGTGATGGGGGTATTTTGATGTAATGAAGGGAGGGTCTCTGATGTGAAGGGGGGTGACTGTGATGCAATGGGGGAATGTTGGTTTGAAAGGGGGACTCCCCCATGTTGCACAAAGGAGATGGTGACATCATAAGCCAGTGCAGATGTCTGTGTCATGAACCCCAAAAAATACATTTTAGGACTGAGGTGCCTTGTGATTTTGCTTACTTTTAAAGGGTGCTGTGACTGAAAAAAGGCTGCGAAAACACAGGCCTAATTCATGTGTTTTCATCGCAGCCATGTAGAGATGCAAGGGGCTATCATTCCGTGTTCACTGCCTTTGCACTATCAGATGTCAGACGTTACTTTAGGATCATGACTTGTGGTAGGGTATGCCGCGTACACACGACCGTTTTTAATGTCATTGAAAAAAACTGCATTTTTCTCGACGTGATTTTTCGTGTTTCCTCTCAAGCCTGCCTTGCCTACACACTATCGTGGAAAAAAATGTTCGAGTAAAGCGCGGTGACGTACAACACGTACGACAGCACTATAAAGGGGAAGTTCCATTTGGATGGCGCCACCCTTCATGTTAGTGTAGCGACCTCACCCCTCTCACCCCTTCTCATTCTCAGCTTTTTTGACTTGTCTAGGGGGTTAGTACTGGGGGGAGGGATGCGATACACCACGGCCCATGTCCTCCAGAGAGACTGGAGGTGAAAGCCAGAACTATCGGGTTTTGTGTGTGTGTCCCAGAGTCAAATCCTTTCCTCAAAATGACTCCCTTTGCTCCTAGTAACCAGAGTTCCACACACTGAAAAGGTCCAACTCGTATTTATTCTCTTCCAGCAATAAATAGTCATACAGCACAGACAGGTTGAGACCCATAGAACACTTCAGTATTTGTGGGGAGTAGGTCAAGGCACAATCCTTTAAGTAGAGCTAACCACTGTGGTGTCACCAACGGCTATGATGTATGGTCACTGCCACCGACTATATAGAACAAGAGCATGAATTACCTTTGCTATCACAGCCCCAGTCAGAGGGAAGACATCCGTCCAAGAGAGTTACCGGAGGCCTCTCCGTCACCAGCAAATGCTGCGCCAGACTTTCCGAAGAAGTTCCGCTCACCGGCCTCCTCAATCTCAGACACAGGCACCCAAGGCGTTAGGGCCCCCTTGGATTCCTCCACCCTCGCGGAACCCAGTCGAAGGTACTGAGTCCCGGGCTTCCGCATTAGTACCTCACCCCAGGCTAACGGTGCCTGGGATGGACTCCATCTCCCACTCCGGCCAGGTCAAGGGCACCTGGACCCGGAACTCTGGAATGCCAGCACCCAGGCTGAAGGTGCCTGGGCGCGGCTGCGTCCTCTGACTCGGAACACCAAGGTCAAGGCGTCCGCCCCTTTTATCTCCTCTCCCTTCGCGTCACAGCAGGTTCCCCGCCCCGCTGTACCAGCACCAGGAAAGGACAAAAAGGGATGCAGTCTTGCGGTGAGTGTTCAGCTCCAGTCCAGGGCGACAGCGCCACCTGCAGGCCGCCGGGAACCGCACACCACCAGAGTCCTCCAAGAACCACAAAAGGGTCTCAGATTCCCTAACAATCAGTGGATCTGGGTTACACTACCACCCAGATGCCTCCCCTGAATTCAAATTCAGCTACACTCTCCCCCTGGTGATTTGACACTGGTCCCCAGTGTCTGGTGCAAACCCATGTCTCCCAAAGAGTGGTAACACAAGTTCGACCCATAGACCAAACTACACATAGAATCCAACCTCACAATTTAGTCATGAATTGTGCCAGGACCTAAAATGGGAAAGGGAACAGGAATATAAAACAATGAACTTGGTATAAAAACTTTAAATAACTTTACACATTGAAATTCCCCCCCTCGCTATCTAAGAACCACCCCATTCTCAGCAGCCTTGATAGACGAATCTCGTGCAGAGGGAAAGGAAAAGAAAACACACATCCTAACACAATGTATATGCTTTCTTGGAAGGAATGGGTCTATCCAAGGAGAAACCCACTCGCTCCAATGATCATGGTGTATAGTGTACAGAAAAAAAACACAATCGTTGCGCAACACCGCCACCTGGTGGCAATGCCCCGGTCAAGACACTTATCAAATCCAGATGAACTTTTCTCTCTTCTCTTTTTTCTCTGTACTGTGACCCTATACTAGCTACTGTATACCCCAAAGTCACTGATTTATTTTCTTGATGAAAGGAGAAAGAAGGAGAACAAAACAACCATAACAGCTCCCATTTCTCCAAAGAGCAAAATACCCCAAATGTAGGGCACAGTCCCTGTGTTCCAGCAAATACTCTGGAAAGTTCAGCAAAAAAAAAAAAGATATAAAGGAGTCTTTTTCTCCTATAAATAGAACTTTGGATGCGGCAGGAACAAAGGCTTCAAATGCTTATCAAAAGCCTCCACATTGTACTCAATGTTCCCTCCATCCTTCCGACAGATAATCACCCTGTCAGCATGGATGTGCCTTCCCAACATCCACTCCGCCTTACAGTCCTTGAATTTTCTGGTAACTGTAGGGGAACACGAGAGGTATCGGCGTGCGTGAGGTACCTTAAGCTTTGTCCAGACAAACTCGTCGTACCACCGCTGCTGCAAAACTTCCACTTCATAGAACAATTCTTGGGGTAGATATGGGTATTCCCACCCATATTCTCGGGCAACCTTCTGACAAAAGAGACGCTGCAGCCTTGCCAAGGGTGGCATTGTGGCACGGTCTCCTTCTCCAGGCAGAACGATTAACTCAGGATGTCGAGGTACTCCAACCACCTCGGTAGATTTGGGCCTAGGAGCCCGCAGTCATGCGCGTTGCACTCCCGCAACAGGAGCAGGTGAAACACTCAATGATTCAAGAAGCAAGGGTGTAGGCAGGGGACCAGATTCTTCCCTAGGCTCCGAGGCCTCCACCCGGGGCGTACTATCCCCAATGGACATAGGTGGGTCCCTTGTGACACGGGACGAGGGTAACTTCATCTTATCCCATCCCTTCTTGTGGAAGATTTCATCTATCTCCCCATCATCACCGGCATCGGATAGTGACTTTAGGTCGGAGGTGTCATAACACCTTGCGGGCAGGTAATTCCTTGTAGACACGGAATCACCCCCCTCAATGGGTTCCACCGACTCTGGGCTCCCGACACCTCCAACCACACACACAGTCCCAACCCCTGGCTCACCTGGGCCTTTAGAAGAACAGGGATGTCCAGGGCTCTTCCCTCCAGATCCATCCAGGCCAGGCAAGCGATGGGGCGAAGCTCTTCATTGACCACAGGATGCCATCACCAGGCCAACTTTCCTCTTCGGCGGTGGGAGCAGGGAGCTTGTGGTGACTGAGACAGCATCCTCTGATTTTTCTCTCTCAATCTCCTTTGGGGCAGTCCCTTCGCCCTGGTCAATGCGCGCAGGAAACGCATAGGCATCGATCTCTCCCTCTGGAGTGGCAGTACCTATGAGGTAGTTGAGGTGGAAGGCGCGAGGCCTTTCTGTGGATGGCTCCACCTCAAAGAGAAATTCTTTGCAGACCTCACATCGCCCGAACGGCTTCAACTGCACCACCAGTCCCGAACAGTCGGGACAGATCACACCGAGGGCCTCTATGTCTCTGCAGGTATACAGAGCCAACCGACCCCGGGGCCTTAGTCTTTTTCCTGTATCCGTGATCGGAGCAGCAAAGGAAGTCATCTCCGCTGTAGGAGGAACAGAAATCCACGGAGTACTTGAGGTCATCCTGACTGGCTGCTGCTCCAATGCGCACTGCCCCTTCACGCCGGAATCCCTACGTGTGTCCTTCCACATGGCCAGACTCCTCCCATACTCTGCATTTGTTCGCAGGCTTTCTCTTCTTCCCGCCCACGAACTGCGCAGCTATGGTGTGCCTCATGGCGCGTTGGCCAACATGGCCGACCTACTCGGAACTCCTCCGGGCAGCAAAGTTCAAATTCAGACACAATACACATCCCGGACACGATACCCCCACGTGTAGCCACCTCACCCCTCTCACCCCTTCTCATTCTAGGCTTGTTTGACTTGTCTAGGGGGTTAGTACTGGGGGGGGAGGGATGCGATACACCACGGCCCATGTCCTCCAGAGAGACTGGAGGTGAAAGCCAGAACTATCGGGTTTTGTGTGTGTGTCCCAGAGTCAAATCCTTTCCTCAAAATGACTCCCTTTGCTCCTAGTAACCAGAGTTCCACACACTAAAAAGGTCCAACTCGTATTTATTCTCTTCCAGCAATAAATAGTCATACAGCACAGACAGGTTGAGACCCATAGAACACTTCAGTATTTGTGGGAAGTAGGTCAAGGCACAATCCTTTAAGTAGAGCTAACCACTGTGGTGTCACCAATGGCTATGATGTATAGTCACTGCCACCGACTATATAGAACAAGAGCATGAATTACCTTTGCTATCACAGCCCCTGTCAGAGGGAAGACATCCGTCCAAGAGAGTTACCGGAGGCCTCTCCATCACCAGCAAATGCTGCGCCAGACTTTCCGGAGAAGTTCCGCTCACCGGCCTCCTCAATCTCAGGCACGGGCACCCAAGGCATTGGGGCCCCCTCGGATTCCTCCACCCTCGCGGAACCCAGTCGAAGGTACTGAGTCCCGGGCTTCCGCATTAGTACCTCACCCCAGGCTAAAGGTGCCTGGGATGGACTCCATCTCCTGCTCTGGCCAGGTCAAGGGCACCTGGGCCCGGAACTCCAGAGCGCCAGCACCCAGGCTGAAGGTGCCTGGGCACAGCTGCGTCCTGCGACTCGGAACACCAAGGTCAGGGCTTCCGCCCCTTTTATCTCCTCTCCCTTTGCATCACAGCAGGTTCCCCGCCCCGCTGTACCAGCGCCAGAAAAGGACAAAAAGGGATGCAGTCTTGCGGTGAGTGTTCAGCTCCGGCCCAGGGCGACAGCGCCACCTGCAGGCCACAGGGAACCTCACACCACCAGAGTCCTCCAAGAACCACAAAAGGGTCTCAGATTCCCTAACAATCAGTGCATCTGGGTTACACTACCACCCAGATGCCTCCCCTGAATTCAAATACCCGCTACACTAGTAAAGTTTGTTGAGAGACGATTCGCGCTTTTCAGCCTCGTGCTTTTCAGTTCGTTACAGCGTGATGAATGTGCTATCTCCATTACGCTAGTTTTACCAGAACGAGTGCTCCCGTCTCATACTTAATTCTGAGCATGCGCAATTTTTTTCACGTCGTTAAAGCCTACACACGGCCGTTTTTCATGACGAGAAAAACGACGATGTGAAAAACGACGAGAAAAATTAGAGCATGTTCCAATTTTTTTCTTGCCCATTTTTCACGTTGTGAAAAATGCTCGGAAGCCCACACACGATAATTTTTAATGACCATTTTAAAAAATGGCATTTTTCTCGTCATTAAAAACGGTTGTGTGTACGCGGCATCAGGGTGAACAGGGAATACTGGTTCCTCACATCTCTATCACACTCAGCCATTGACAGCAGGGAGAACTGGAGAGACAGAAAAACAAACAGGACTAGCTGGAGAGGATAAATGGTATATGGACTGTATGCCCCATAACATTTTTTTACTGCACCCTCAGATTAGACAGGCTAGATCTGGCCATACCATAGATATACTTTAGGTCCATGTGAGGTTAATTTTAAAATGCTTGGTATTAGGGCCGTCTTTAATATGGTTTGGGCCCTCAGAAAACATTTTTTTGGGCCCCCCCCCCCCCGAAGCAATTTTTCTCTTTACCCCAACATCTCAAAAAACAGACACTATGGTTGTCACTTGTCCGGGATTCACCCGGACAGTCCGGGCTTTGAATCATGTGTCCGGGTTTCGGTCCACCTGAAACCCGGACACATTATCGAGACAGGAATGTGGCTTGGAACAGGGCATGACAGGAGGGTGAGTGGGCACTATGTGCACCGCATTACTATTCTCTTTGGAGTGCCCAAAGGTGTCTCAGGTCTTTTACAATCCTACAGCGTATACTAAAACAAAAAAAAATGTACTATGCGCCGCTAAAGTGTTCGGGTTTGGCTTGAAGAAAAATTGTCAACCCTAACAGACACACACATAGAATTAGCTAAAAAAAAAACTTTGCAGACCCCCTTCACAGCAGTCCCACGGTGTCCTCAGTTCCCTTTCATGTCACAGCACTCAATTACATTGCAGCTTCTTCACATCACAGTGCTCCATTACATTGCAGACATTTCCACATTATAGTGCCCCTTATCACATCACAGCGCCCCCATTACATTAGAGTTCCCTTCATGTCATAGTGCCTCTTTAGACATTACAGCACCCCAATTACATTGCAGGCATTGTCACATCACACATTCACATGTATGTATTTTGGCGGCCCACATTTGCGCAGGCACAGCAGCACATTCATTTGATGGGCTGCCATGCCTGCGTTTCCTGCAGAAAAAAAATGTGCATGCATCATGTAATAGGCTGCACACACCTATGCCCATCAAGCAGTGAAATACAGCACTGTCTGTCCATTCTGCTTTTGCACCATGGGATTTACCTACAGTTCCTGCACGGGCAAACTTGGTGCGTTTTTAGATGTTTAGGCCACGCTTTTAAAAACAGTGCGTTTCTGTGTGCAGGAACTGTAGGTAAGTCGCATGGTGCAAAAGCAGAATGGATTTCAAGGCCACTGCCATTTTGAAATCAATGGGACACCGCGGTAATACCGCCCGCAAACCGCGGCAATAGCCGCGGTTTGCGGGCGGTATTAACCCTTTTTCGGCCGATAGCGGGGGTTAAATTCACCCCGCTAGCGGCCGCATACCGCGGTGATAACGACGGTATAGCCGCGCTGAAAATCGCGCCGCTATACCGCCACCGCACCTGCCCGCCCCAGTGTGAAAGGGGCCTTAGAGAAAATTCAGCACTGGCACTGCTGCACTATGCACGCTGATGCCGCAGCTGCTTGTGACAGACTGTATGGGGATTGTCAGGGCCGATTATGTGCCGATTTGTGGGTGGCGTGCAGGCTTAAGGGGCAGCTCTGCTTTGGGCCCCAAACAGTGACAGGGCCCTGGGCAGCTGCCCCGTTTGCCCTGCAGTAAAGACGGCCCTGCTTGGTATCTCCCCTTCACATTTTCAATGGTGTCACATTTTGTAGTATTAGTGGATAGCTGCAGCAGATGTTTTACTATAAATATGAATCACACAGAAATACTCTAGAGCAAAGCTGGTGTGACCATATGTTGCTTCTTTGTCATATGCAGTTGTTTAATAGCACATGCTAAAGCAACAATTTAGCTCTAGATGGAGTCTTTCATGTCTTGGATACTCTAACAGATCTTATATAATTCCCAACACTGTTCCTTTCTATCTGGGAGTTTTGAGTGGGTCTGCCTGGCTGTGCTTGTTCCAACATGTCCCCTCTACTTACGAAATGCAATACAATTTTTTTTATAGAAAATCCCTACCGAAAAATAGTCAACTCTTTAACTGTGTAGAATCACTTAAAACGAATGCAGCACACGGATCTTTTTCCCCCACTTACCTTCTCCAGCAGGGGGATAAGACACACCATGCCACATGCCCGTGTCCTCTAGATTATAAAGGTCAGGCAGTGTTACATACTTGGGTCCTGCAGTTAGAAGCTCCCTTCTTCTGGTTCTCCCCTCTATGTTTATAGAGGCGAGTCTTTATCTCAACTCCAACGTGAGTTTATTTTAGCTTGCTTCCAGGAACCAGAGAGTTGAAGTGAGAAAAAGATTAGCAGATAGAAGTGGATTCAGGCACAGGCTTGGCTTTGTCGCCTCTCGGTCCCGAGTGGGTACAGCTCACCCGGATAGTCATTCAATAGCACTAGCAGCCGGCGTGATGCTGGAACAATGGCTCAGTCCCCTCCAAGGACCAAGTCAAGGAGATACCTCCTGAACTTTCAACACTCCACAGAGGCAGTCTGCGAAGCAAGGAATTCTTCCCTCCGACAGGTCACCAGGCCTTTCCAAAGTCAGCAATACTCTATTACTCGCCCTCTTGTTATGGGATCGATCCTCCCCTGGCTTCCTCTGTGTCAGAGTGGTTACCCTCACACGGGTTCCCTGGGGCTCCTCTTTGGTCGTAGACCCAGTCAAAGGTACTGGGCCCACCTGGAACTCTGCAGCCTCAGGCTAAAGGTGCCTGAGACTCCTCGATCAAGATGGGATGCACCCCCCTCTGAGGGGTAGCTCCCTCCAGGCATGGGCCCCGGAATTGACTCTCCTCCGGGCATGAGCCCCGGGAAATGCTCTCCGGGCATGGGCCCCGGGAAATGCTTTTTGTGCAATGGCGTCTGCCCCATATATATCCCCTCCAGGCATGCACAGCAGGCCAGAACCGCCCACCAGCGGTAGCCAAGAGAGGACATCCAATACCTACTCCATCACCTGTGGTTCAACCCCGGGTATAAGTGACAACACCACCTATACTCCCAAAGGGGAACTGCACGCCAGGTGACAGCAGCAAAGCAGAGTCCAAAATAATCAAAAGACCGGAGCCAAACTATTGCTCTGGTCACCCCTAAATTTAGGTATAGCGGGGTTAAATTTGGGGACCCCGCTACACTAAAATAAAAGAATCTGATGGACTGACCCTTTAATTTTATCACTTTTATTTCTGTAAACATCCCTTGCGATGGCAATAAGTAGTGACAGGTCATCTTTACTGAGAAATCTGGGGTCTATTAGAATCCAGATGTCTCCTCTGCCCTTAGCAGCATCAAATCAGACCAAGATCGGTTTTATCCGATGCTTGTACAAGCTAGCAATAGCTTGTAAACAAAAGACCAAACCAGAAGTGACAATATACTCGTTGCTTTCTAATACCATAGAGATGATCGGGGAAGATCCATTCTGCGACCAGCTCTATGGTAAGCCAGCAAACCTGCCTGGAAAGCCTGAAGAGACACAGAAAGGCATTGAAAGGGGGGGATTACCCCTCCTGCTGCCTTTAAAAGCAATCCAATAGCTGATTAGCTGTTAGGATGGCTTTTTATATTACAGGGAATCACCCACAGAAAAAACAATACTGGGATAATGTCTGTAGCTGCAGGCATCATCCCGGTATAACAGGTGAAAGTCAAGGATGTCATATGACTTCCACCTGGGGGGGGGGGAGTAGTTAACTACTTACCGACCAGCCGCCGTCATTATACTGCAGCAGGTCGGCACGATCCCACGAACCGTCGTAGCTGTACGTCGGTCCCTTTAAGCGGGATAGCAGGTGCGCGCACGCCCGCTGCATCGCAGGGGTGCCGATGCTCGTTACCAGCGGTTGCGTTGACCGCCGGTCACGAGCGATCGTGGGCACGAGAGGCAGAACAGGGACGTGTGTGTGTGTAAACACAAATCCTTGTTCTGTGAGGAGAGACAGATCGTGAGTTCCTAATAGCTAGGAATCACGATCTGTCATTTCCTCTAGGCCAGTCCCATCCCCCTACAGTTAGAAACACACCTAGGGAACACAATTAACCCCTTGATCGCCCCTAGTGTTAACCCCTTCCCTGCCAGTGACATTTTTACAGTAATCAGTGCTATTTTATAGCACTGATCGCTGTATAAATGACAATGGTCCCAAAAAAGTGTCAAAAGTGTCCGATATGTCCGCCATAAAGTCGCAGTCCCGATAAAAATTGCAGATCGCCGCCATTACTATTAAAAAAAATAATAATAATAAAAATGCTATAAATCTATTCCCTATTTTGTAGACGCTATAACTTTTGCGAAAACTAATCAATATACGCTTATTGTGATTTTTATTACCGAAAATATGTAGAAGAATACATATTGGCCTAAACTAAAAAAAAAATTGCTTTTTTTAAAAAAAAATGGTGATATTTATTATAGCAAAAAGTACAAAATATTGATTTTTTTTTAAATTGTCGCTTTTTTTGTTTATAGCGCAAAAAATAAAAATCGCAGAGATGATCAAATACCACCAAAAGAAAGCTCTATTTGTGGAAAAAAAAGTCAATTTTGTTTGGGTACAGTGTCGAACAACCGCGCAATTGTCAGTTAAAGCGATGCAGTGCCGAATCGCAAAAAATGGCCCGGTCATTGAGCAGCCAATTCTTCCGGGGATGAAGTGGTTAAAGCGATATTAAAGTGGTTGTAAACCCACTTTTTCAACTTGCACCTACAGGTAAGCCTAGATTAAGGCTTACCTGTATGTGCAAGAAATATCTCCTAAACCTACACGGTTTAGGAGATATTTACTAAAATGTCAAGCGCCGCTATCTACGGCGCATGCGCGCCGTACACAACGGCGCATTTATGGGGTTAATCCCATTCACATACTCGGCTACTTCCCAGCAATCGCTGGGCGTAGCCGAGTGGTACGCCTCCCGCGCGCATGCGCAGAGTGACGTCTCTGCCGCTCCGGCGGCGCTGTGATTGGCTGGTGCGGCGATACCCGGAAGTAACATTCCGGCTATCGCTGCAGTGATGTCTGCGGCTGGACAGAGGGACGAGGACGGCTTCGGGGGCCCCAATCTAAGGTAAGTGGAACATAATGAGCTATTATGCTAGTCATAATAGCTCATTATGCCTTTCTCTTGCAGGTGGGCCAAAAAAAAAAAAAAAAAGTGGGTTTACAACCACTTTAAAGGTAGAATTAAAAAATAAAAATAAAGTGTCATACTTATCTGCTTTGTGCAGTGGTTTTACACAGAGCAGCTCGATCCTCCTCTTCTTGGGTCCACCGCCGACACTCTTGGCCACTCTCTCCTGCTGAGTGCCCTCAGAGCTAGCAGCTTGCTTTGGGGGCACCCAAGCAGCCTCGCTCCCGAGCCAAGGCGTGTCCATTCACACCCAGAGCGGCTACTCGGCCCTGCTCCTCTCTCTCCCCTCATTGGCTTCATTCTTCTCCCCAACCTTGAGCCTTTTGAACCACTTTAAGGACTTTAACCACTTCCCGCCCGGCCTAAAGCAGATTGACGGCTGGGAAGTGGTTCTGTTATCCTGACTGGGCGTCATATGATGTCTAGCAGGATAACATGCCGGCGCGAGCCCGCATCTCCGATCATGGTAAGAAGCCTCTGACAGAGGCTTCTTAACACATGATCAGCTGTGACCAATTACAGCTGATCATCGCGTGAACCAGGAAGTGCCGGTAAACGTCATTCCTCGGTTCGCGCTGACAGGGAGAGCCGATCGGCGGCTCTCCTTGTCAGAGGGGGGTCTGTGTTGATAATCAGAACATTAATTATCCGCACAGCCCCCATCAAATATACCCATCAGCTGCCAATCAGTGCCCAGTAGCTGCCAGTCAGTGCCCCATCATAACCTCTTGTCAGTGCCCAATAAAGTGCCAATCAGTGCCCACCACAGTGCAAATCAGTGCCCACCATAGTGCCAATGTCCATCACAGTGCCAATCAGTGCCCAGCATTAACACCTGTCAGTACCTGCCCAATCAGTGCTGCCCATCAGTGCCATCTATTAGTGTCCATCAATGCCACCTGTCAGTGCCAATCAGTGCCGCCTATCAGTGCCACCTATTAGTGCCAATCAGTGCCACCTATCAGTGCCGCCTGTCAGTGCCTATCAGTGCCGCCTGTCAGTGTCTATCAGTGCTGCCTGTCAGTGCTCCATATCAGTGCGCCTATCAGTGCCCATCAATTCTACATATCAGTGCCTCCTCATCAGTGCTCATTAGTGCCACCGTATCAGTGCCAACTCATCAGTGCCCATCAGTGCTCATCAGTGAAGGAGAAAACTAAATTTTATAACAGAAACGAAGAAATCTTTATATATTTTTTTCAAAAATTTTGGTATTTTTTAGTTTGTTTAGCAAAATATAAAAACCCCAGAGGTGATCAAATACCACCAAAAGAAAGCTCTATTTGTGGGGAGAAAATGATAAAAATTTAGTTTGGGTACAGTGTTGCATGACCGCGCAATTGTCATTCAAAATGCGACAGCGCTGAAAGCTGAAAATTGTCCTGGGCAGGAAGGGGCGAATGTGCCCTGTATTGAAGTGGTTAAGGACTTAACCACTTTAAGCCCTGGTTCACACTGGTGCGATTTGACATGCGATTTGACATGTCAAATTGCATGTCAAATCGGCGATATTTGCCGCAAATTGCGGGCAATGGCACCGTCCTAATCGGTGCAACGCCGCATCTGAGGCGCTGCACCGATTTCAAAAAGTAGTTTCTGTACTACTTTTTGCGTTTTCAGGCCACGATTCACATTGACATCTGTGCAGAAACCTGTACAGATGTCCCTGTAATCGCGCCCGAAATCGGGACTGACAGGCAGGAGTGAAATCGTGCGAGTTCAGCTGAACTCGCACGACTTCACTCCCACAGCCCCAGTGTGAACCTGGGCTTAGAGGTAAAAAATTGAAAAAATAGGAAAAACTATGCCTGTGGCCAATTATAGCTCAGGGGGGTTTAGTACACGCCCCACACTATAAAAGGCCGCCAGTGCGGGGACAGAGAAGGATAGGCAGGGAAAGTGTCTTTGATATTTTTTCATTAACCTTGTGCATTTACAGTGTGTTGGTATACAGGGACAGAGAAGAATAGGCAGGGACAGTGTCAGTGATATTCTTTCATTAACCTTGTGCATTTACAGTGTGTTGGTATACAGGGACAGAGAAGGATAGGCAGGGGACAGTGTCAGTGATATTCTTTCATTAACCTTGTGCATTTACAGTGTGTTGGTATACAGGGACAGAGAAGGATAGGCAGGGGACAGTGTCAGTGTCCTTTTTGCTAAACCTCCTGCACAGTATACACCTGAAGCTACCCCTTATTGCTGTGTTTTCCTGTTGTGTAACACAGGCAGGCATCTGCAGCAGTTACAGTGGGTGTAGTGTGCCTCCTGCACAGTATACACCTGAAACTACCCCTTATTGCTGTGTTTTCCTGTTGTGTAACACAGGCAGACATCTGCAGCAGTTACAGTGGGTGTAGTGTGCCTCCTGCACAGTATACACCTGAAGCTACCCCTTATTGCTCGTGTTTTTTTTCTTTTGTGTTACACTAACAGGCATCTGCAGCAGTTACAGTGGGTGTAGTGTGCCTCCTGCACAGTATACACCTGAAGCTACCCCTTATTGCTGTGTTTTCCTGTTGTGTAACACAGGCAGGCATCTGCAGCAATTACAGTGAGTGTAGTGTGCCTCCTGCACAGTATACACCTGAAGCTACCCCTTATTGCTGGTTTTCCCATCTCCCTGCAGGCCATTAGAATGTCTGGAAGGCCAACAAGGAGAGGCAGACAGTCACGAGCCAATAAAAGAGGGCAAGCAGGCTCTGTGTCTGGGGGCAACAGTCAGGGGAGGGCTGGGCCAGGGGGCAGGGTGGCAATTGCCTCCCAGGCCACCCTAACTTATGTTCAAAATGGCCGGTAACCGCTGCCCGCCCGCTACCATTTTCTTTTTTACTCTGGTCTAGGAAGTTGGGCCGGGGGAACGGCCATGGGGGTTTAGTACACGCCCCACACTATATAAGGCCACCAGTGCGGGGACAGAGAAGGATAGGCAGGGAAAGTGTCTTTGATATTTTTTCATTAAACTTGTGCATTTACAGTGTGTTGGTATACAGGGACAGAGAAGAATAGGCAGGGACAGTGTCAGTGATATTCTTTCATTAACCTTGTGCATTTACAGTGTGTTGGTATACAGGGACAGAGAAGGATAGGCAGGGGACAGTGTCAGTGATATTCTTTCATTAACCTTGTGCATTTACAGTGTGTTGGTATACAGGGACAGAGAAGGATAGGCAGGGGACAGTGTCAGTGTCCTTTTTGCTAAACCTCCTGCACAGTATACACCTGAAGCTACCCCTTATTGCTGTGTTTTCCTGTTGTGTAACACAGGCAGGCATTTGCAGCAGTTACAGTGGGTGTAGTGTGCCTCCTGCACAGTATACACCTGAAGCTACCCCTTATTGCTGTGTTTTCCTGTTGTGTAACACAGGCAGACATCTGCAGCAGTTACAGTGGGTGTAGTGTGCCTCCTGCACAGTATACACCTGAAGCTACCCCTTATTGCTCGTGTTTTTTTTTCTTTTGTGTTACACTAACAGGCATCTGCAGCAGTTACAGTGGGTGTAGTGTGCCTCCTGCACAGTATACACCTGAAGCTACCCCTTATTGCTGTGTTTTCCTGTTGTGTAACACAGGCAGGCATCTGCAGCAGTTACAGTTGGTGTAGTGTGCCTCCTGCACAGTATACACCTGAAGCTACCCCTTATTACTCGTGTTTTTTTTCTTTTATGTTACACTAACAGGCATCTGCAGCAGTTACAGTGGGCGTAGTGTGCCTCCTGCACAGTATACACCTGAAGCTACCCCTTATTGCTGTGTTTTCCTGTTGTGTAACACAGGCAGGCATCTGCAGCAGTTACAGTGAGCGTAGTGTGCCTCCTGCACAGTATACACCTGAAGCTACCCCTTATTGCTGGTTTTCCCATCTCCCTGCAGGCCATTAGAATGTCTGGAAGGCCAACAAGGAGAGGCAGACAGTCACGAGCCAATAAAAGAGGGCAAGCAGGCTCTGTGTCTGGGGGCAACAGTCAGGGGAGGGCTGGGCCAGGGGGCAGGGTGGCAATTGCCTCCCAGGCCACCCTAACTTATGTTCAAAATGGCCGGCAACCGCTGTCCGCCCGCTACCATTTTCTTTTTTACTTTGGTCTAGGAAGTTGGGCCGGCGGAACGGCCATGGCGGCCGACCACTAGCTGTTGCATTCCGGGAGTTGTAGTCTGCGCTCAAGCTTCCAGTGGGTGGAAAACACAGCAGCGCAACGGAAACTACAACTCCCTGGGACCGGATTCTTGGAAGCAGACAGAGGCAGGGTGTGCCAGGGAGTCGGAACGCAGGGGTGCAGGGCTGGGCGCTGGCTGCAACTTGACCCCAGGATCAGGAGCGTTACCCCCCCAGGAGACCGTGGCGTGCAAGGACCTGCTGAGCTGAGATCGCTGAGGTGAGAGACCCTGACATCCCTAGCTGACCCCCCATACACCCCATGTAGCCTGCCCCAGTGATCAGGCTTCATTGATGGGCACTGGAGTTGGCTGCATTGAAAAACCAGGTGGGCCATGGATGGTGAGCTGATTCGGCGGTTCAGTGGGCCACTTGACTGGACTTTCCCCCCAGGCCTAAGGCCACCAGCCCTCCCCTGGCAACAGTGCTGGTTGTGGACGCGGTGCATTGTCATCAGCACGTGGCCATGGGACACGCTTGTCCTTATTTTCGGCAGCTGGACATGTTGAGCCGCATCATGCCGAAGACTTGGTAGAGTGGATGACCAAGCCCTCCCCATCCTCCTCATCCTCTCTCACCCATGCTCAGGGTACTGGCAAAGCAGCTGCCAACGCGTCCTCTTCCCTCGTATCAATGTCATCAGTCACTCCTTCACTAGACCCACCATGTCCTCCTGAGGAGTCCCCCGAACTGTTTGAGCACAGTGTTGGGTACATGCTCCAGGAGTAGTGATGAGCCGAACACCCCCGGGTTCGGTTCGCACCAGAACCCGCGAACGGACCGAAAGTTCGCACGAACGTTAGAACCCTATTAAATACAATGGATGCGAACGTTCAAAATCGAAAGTGCTAATTATAACGACTATTATGCATGTTATTGTCCTAAAAAGGGTTTGGGAACCCGGGTTCTGCACCAGGGGACATGTATCAATGCAAAAAGAAGTTTTTTTAAAAACGGCCGTTTTTCGGGAGCAGTCATTTTAATGATGAATAAAGTGAAAAAAAAAGAGTCTAATATTCCTTTAAATATCGTACCTGGGGGGTGTCTAAAGTATGCCTGTGAAGTGCCACGTGTTTCCCGTGTTTAGAACTGTCCCTGCACAAAATTACATTTCTAAAGGAAAACAAGCTATTTAAAACTGCTTGCGGCTTTAATGTAATGTCTGGTCCCGGTAATATGGATGAAAATCTTTAAGAAAAATGGAATAGCTACCCCATCACACCCCCCCCCCCTACCCCAGCCCATTACCAGCCCCTTTGGGTCTTGTATGGATATTAAGGGGAACCCCGCACACAAAATAAAAAAGGCCCTATATACTCTGAACAGCTGTATACAGGCGGTGCCAACAAGACAGGGACTGTAGGTTTGTTCTTATGTAGAATCTGTTTGTAATTTTGAACAGGTACATTGTTTAAGTGTAGCTCCAGCCAAAAAATCTATTTTTAAGCTTTTTGGAAAACATAGGGAAGGGTTATCACCCCTGTAACATTTGTTTTGCTGTCTGTGCAGTGTGCACCTGTTCAGAACAGTTCACCTCACTTTCCGTCCTAATGACAAATGTTTTTTGAAAATTTGGGTTTTTTATTGAAACAAGAATTGGTGATAAAGCATCAGTGGAGAGGAGACACTTTTTTTCCCATATTAACTCTTACAGGAGAGAATTTGCCTTCCTAGGGGTAGATTTCCTCTCACTTCCTGTTGTATCCTTCCGTTTGCAAGGAGGAGTCGTTTGTAAGTTGGATGTTTGAAAGTAGGGGCCTGCCGTTTATACTCAGCTGAAATTTGCCCCTTACATGTTGGTGTTGCCACAACACTGTGAGCCCTCACAGTTACTCTTGGTGGGCGCATGAATGGGCCCTGCTGTGAATTATTAGATCAAGAATTGTAATTGCATGCCCCTGTTGAACAGGGGCTGAAAAATTGGGCCTTTAGTGTTGGTGGTGGTGGTGTTGACACAACACTGTAAGGCCTCACAGTTACTCTTGGTGGGCGCAGGAATGGGCCCTGCTGTGAATTATTAGATCAAGAATTGTAATTACATGCCCCTGTTCAACAGGGGCAGAAAAATTAGGCCTTAGGCACTGGTGCCACAACACTACAACCCCTCACAGATACTGTACTTGGAGCACAGCAATGAGCCCTGTTGCAAAGTATTGCATCAAAAATTTTAATTACACGCCCCTGTTAAACAGGGGCTGAAAAATTGGGCCTTAGGCACTGATGCTGGTGCCACGACACTGCAACCTCTCCCAGATACTCTAGTTGGAGTGCATGAATGAGCCCTGCTGCAAAGCATTGCATAAAAAATTGTAATAACACGCCTCTGTTAAACAGGGGCTGAAAAATTGGGCCTTAGCCACTGGTGGCGGCACCCAGAAACAAAAATGTTCTTCCAAGCTATCATCATCAATCGGATCATTGAGGAGGAGGAGGATAGTCAGTCAACATAACAGGACAGTCTCTCAGCATCAGTCTTGAAGGGATGTGACATTTGAAAATAAATTAGTCTGTTATATCAGCTTCAGGTGTTTGGTAGCTGGTGGTGATCCAAGACTGGTTCATCTTTATGAAGGTCAGTCGATCAACAGAGTCGGTGGACAGGCACACCCTGTGATCCGTGACAAATCCTCCAGCAGCACTGAATGTGCGTTCTGAAAGAACGCTGGATGCAGGACAGGCCAGTAGCTCAATTGCATACTGTGCAAGCTCTGGCCAGTGATCCATCCTCAAGACCCAGTAAGCCAGAGGATTTTCGGTGGGGAAGGTGTCCAAGTCTGACCTTGCCCCTAGGTATTCCTGCACCATGTATATCAGACGCTGGCGATGGTTGCTGGAACTGATCATACCTTGGGGCTGCGGACTAAAGAATTGTCTGAACGCATCGGTCAGACGGCCACCTTCCCCACCGCTCCTTCCTTGACTGACCGAAGCCTCAGCAACTCGTTGTCCAGGACCAGGAGTTTGTAACCTCCCAGTCTCTGGGAACGCGTTGCACAGACCTTTCTGCAAGGCCTCCCGGAGTTGTCTCATCCTCTACTCCCTCTGCGATGGTAAGATAAGGTCCGCAACCTTACCCTTGTACCGTGGATCAAGGAGAGTGGCCAGCCAGTAATGGTCCCTCTCCTTGATCCGAAGAATACGAGGATCCTTCCGCAGACTTTGCAGGATCAGGGAGGCCATGCAGCATAGGTTAGCTGAGGCATTCGGTCCGGAGTCCTCTGGGTCACTAAGGACGACATGATCCGCAGCCACCTCCTCCCAGCCACGTACAAGTCCACTGGTTTCTTGGGACTGTAAATCATCCCTAAAAGACTGCTGCTGATGATGCTGAGTGCCAGGCTCCACCTCCATGCTGACACAATCCTCCTCCTCCTCCTCTTCTTCCTGTGCGATAGGTGGGACAGAAGGAACACTGTCTGGGTAAAGGGGGCCTTGAGAGGCAAGGAAGTCCTCCTCTTCCTGCCTCTGTTCTGCCTCAAGTGCCCTGTCCATTATTCCATGCAGCGTATGTTCCAACAGGTGGACAAGAGGTACAGTGTCACTGATGCATGCACTGTCACTGCTCACCATCCTCGTGGCCTCCTCAAATGGTGCCAGGACAGTGCATGCATCCCTGATCATGCCCCACTGGCGTGGTGAAAAAAACCCGAGCTCCCCTGACTCTGTCCTGGTGCCGTAGTCGCACAGGTACTCATTGATGGCCCTCTGCTGCGTGTGCAGCCGCTGCAGCATGGCCAACGTTGAGTTCCACCTGGTGGGCATGTCACATATAAGGCGGTTCTTGGGCAGGTTCAACTCCTTTTGCAGCTTAGCCAGGCGAGCACTGGCATTATAAGATCTGCGGAAATGCACACAGACTTTCCTGGCCTGCCTCAGGACATCCTGTAAGCCCGGGTACCTGCCCAAGAACCGCTGCACCACCAGGTTAAGGACGTGAGCCACACAGGGCACATGGGTCAGTTGTCCCTGTCGGAGAGCGGAGAGGAGGTTGGTGCCATTGTCGCAAACTACCATTCCTGGCTTAAGCTGGCGTGGCGTCAACCACCTCTCGGCCTGCCCCTGCAGAGCAGACAGAACCTCTGCCCCAGTGTGGCTCCTGTCCCCCAAACACACCAGCGCAAGCACGGCATGGCATCTTTTTGCCTACGTACTTGCGTAGCCCCTTGAACGCCTACGGAGCACCGCTGGTTCCGAGGACAAAGCACAGGAAGAGGCCATGGAGGAAGAAGAAGAGGAGGGGGTGGAGGACAGAGGTGTGTCACAACCAGTAGTAGCATTTTGGAGGCGTGGCGGTGGAACAACCTCCAACACTACTGCACCTTGTCCTGCATCCTTCCCAGCTGCCAAAAGAGTGACCCATTGGGCCGTGAAAGAAAGGTAACGTCCCTGTCCATGCCTGCTGGACCATGAGTCAGCGGTAATATGCACCCTACCGCTGACCGCCATGTCCAGCGAGGACAAGACATTGCCTTCCACATGCCGGTAGAGAGCCGGAATCGCCTTCCGTGAGAAAAAGTGGCGCTTGGGAACCTGCCACTCAGGAACCGCACATTGCACAAACTCACGGAAGGGGGCCGAGTCTACCAACTGAAAAGGCAGCAGTTGAAGTGCTAGCAATTTAGCCAAGATAGCATTCAACCGCTGGGCATGTGGATGGCTGGGAGTGAACTTCTTTCGACGGTCCAGCAGCTGGGGCAGGGAAATTTGCCTGCTAGAATCGGACGTCGGTGTACTGCTAGCAGAGTGCCCGCAAGTACTTGGCTGTGACACACCTAATTCTACACCTTCATTCCTCTCAGTGCAGGTTTCAGAGAGGACTGAAGGTATAGTGGGGTTGGAGATCCCAGCTGATGCGGTGCAAGAAGAGGTCCGCTTTGTTCTTTGGTGTTGGTCTTTAAGGTAGGCTTGCCAACGAGCTGCATGGCAGGTCAACATATGTCTGGTCAAGCATGTGATGCCCAAGCGGGTGATGTTTTGGCCACGCGATATACGCTTGAGACATATGTTGCAAACAGCAGCTGTGCGATCTGATGCACTCGACTCAAAAAAGGCCCACACCAAAGAACTTTTTGAATAACGGGCAGAGGCAGCGCCCTGCACAGGCGGAGCTCTGCGGTGTGATTCCGTCGGTGTGCTGCCCTTACGCTGGCCCCCCGAGGGCATCCTGCCTCGTTGGAGATGTGCCTCCTCCTCATCCTCCTCCTCCTCCTCTCTCCTATTAGGCACCCACGTGGAGTCAGTGACCTCATCATCCCCTCCCTCCTCATCACTGGAGCCAATCTGGCAGTGTGCTGCAGCTGCTGGAACATGACTGCCAGATGGGTGTCCTTCTTGAGCATCCCCTCTCTCTGCTCTAACGCTACTGCCTTCCTCTAGCTGGGTATCATCATCAGACCCTTCGAAACGCTGGGCATCCTCCTGGAGCATGTACCAAACACTGTGCTCAAACATTCCGGGGGACTCCTCAGGAGGACATGGTTGGTCTAGGGAAGGAGTGACTGATGATGACATTTGTACCAGGGAAGAGGACGCTTTGGCAGCTGCTTTGCCAGTACCCTGAGCCTGGGTGAGAGAGGATGAGGAGGATGAGGAGGGCTTGGTCATCCACTCTACCAAGTCTTCGGCATGATGCGGCTCAACACGTCCAGTTGCCGAAAAGAAGGACAAGCGTGTCCCATGGCCACGTGCTGATGGCGATGCACCGCATCCACGACCAGCACTGTTGACTCTAGACACAGAGCCTGCTTGCCCTCTTTTATTGGCTCCTGACTGTCTGCCTCTCCTTGTTTGTCTTCCAGACATTCTAATGGCCTGCAGGGAAATGGGAAAACCAGCAATAAGGCCTAGCTTCAGGAGTATATTTTGCAGGAATTACACTACGCCTGCTGTAGGTGCTGCAAATGCCTGTTGGTGTAACACACCAGGAAAAAGCAGCAATACAGGCTAACTTCAGGTGTAATATGATCAGGAGGCACACTCCGCCCGCTGTAAGTGCCGCAAATGCCTGTTGGTGTAACACACCAGGAAAAAGCAGCAATACAGGCTAACTTCAGGTGTAATATGATCAGGAGGCACACTCCGCCCGCTGTAAGTGCCGCAAATGCCTGTTGGTGTAACACACCAGGAAAAAGCAGCAATACAGGCTAACTTCAGGTGTAATATGATCAGGAGGCACACTCCGCCCGCTGTAAGTGCTGCAAATGCCTGTTGGTGTAACACACCAGGAAAAAGCAGCAATACAGGCTAACTTCAGGTGTAATATGATCAGGAGGCACACTCCGCCCGCTGTAAGTGCCGCAAATGCCTGTTGGTGTAACACACCAGGAAAAAGCAGCAATACAGGCTAACTTCAGGTGTAATATGATCAGGAGGCACACTCCGCCCGCTGTAAGTGCCGCAAATGCCTGTTGGTGTAACACACCAGGAAAAAGCAGCAATACAGTCTAACTTCAGGTGTAATATGATCAGGAGGCACACTCCGCCCGCTGTAAGTGCCGCAAATGCCTGTTGGTGTAACACACCAGGAAAAAGCAGCAATACAGGCTAACTTCAGGTATAATATGATCAGGAGGCACACTCCGCCCGCTGTAAGTGCCGCAAATGCCTGTTGGTGTAACACACCAGGAAAAAGCAGCAATACAGGCTAACTTCAGGTGTAATATGATCAGGAGGCACACTCCGCCCGCTGTAAGTTCCGCAAATGCCTGTTGGTGTAACACACCAGGAAAAAGCAGCAATACAGGCTAACTTCAGGTGTAACATGATCAGGAGGCACACTCCGCCCGCTGTAAGTGCCGCAAATGCCTGTTGGTGTAACACACCAGGAAAAAGCAGCAATACAGGCTAACTTCAGGTGTAATATGATCAGGAGGCACACTCCGCCCGCTGTAAGTGCCGCAAATGCCTGTTGGTGTAACACACCAGGAAAAAGCAGCAATACAGGCTAACTTCAGGTGTAATATGATCAGGAGGCACACTCCGCCCGCTGTAAGTGCCGCAAATGCCTGTTGGTGTAACACACCAGGAAAAAGCAGCAATACAGGCTAACTTCAGGTGTAATATGATCAGGAGGCACACTCCGCCCGCTGTAAGTGCCACAAATGCCTGTTGGTGTAAGTTGTAACACACCAGGAAAAAGCAGCAATACAGGCTAACTTCAGGTGTAATATGATCAGGAGGCACACTCCGCCCGCTGTAAGTGCCACAAATGCCTGTTGGTGTAACACACCAGGAAAAAGCAGCAATACAGGCTAACTTCAGGTGTAATATGATCAGGAGGCACACTCCGCCCGCTGTAAGTGCCGCAAATGCCTGTTGGTGTAACACACCAGGAAAAAGCAGCAATACAGGCCAACTTCAGGTGTATTATGATCAGGAGGCACACTCCGCCCACTGTAAGTGCCGCAAATGCCTGTTGGTGTAACACACCAGGAAAAAGCAGCAATACAGGCCAACTTCAGGTGTAATATGATCAGGAGGCACACTCCGCCCGCTGTAAGTGCCGCAAATGCCTGTTGGTGTAACACACCAGGAAAAAGCAGCAATACAGGCTAACTTCAGGTGTAATATGATCAGGAGGCACACTCCGCTCGCTGTAAGTGCCGCAAATGCCTGTTGGTGTAACACACCAGGAAAAAGCAGCAATACAGGCTAACTTCAGGTGTAATATGATCAGGAGGCACACTCCGCCCGCTGTAAGTGCCGCAAATGCCTGTTGGTGTAACACACCAGGAAAAAGCAGCAATACAGGCTAACTTCAGGTGTAATATGATCAGGAGGCACACTCCGCCCGCTGTAAGTGCCGCAAATGCCTGTTGGTGTAACACACCAGGAAAAAGCAGCAATACGGGCTAACTTCAGGTGTAATATGATCAGGAGGCACACTCCGCCCGCTGTAAGTGCCGCAAATGCCTGTTGGTGTAACACACCAGGAAAAAGCAGCAATACGGGCTAACTTCAGGTGTAATATGATCAGGAGGCACACTCCGCCCGCTGTAAGTGCCGCAAATGCCTGTTGGTGTAACACACCAGGAAAAAGCAGCAATACGGGCTAACTTCAGGTGTAATATGATCAGGAGGCACACTCCGCCCGCTGTAAGTGCCACAAATGCCTGTTGGTGTAACACACCAGGAAAAAGCAGCAATACAGGCCAACTTCAGGTGTAATATGATCAGGAGGCACACTCCGCCCGCTGTAAGTGCCGCAAATGCCTGTTGGTGTAACACACCAGGAAAAAGCAGCAATACAGGCTAACTTCAGGTGTAATATGATCAGGAGGCACACTCCGCCTGCTGTAAGTGCCGCAAATGCCTGTTGGTGTAACACACCAGGAAAAAGCAGCAATACAGGCTAACTTCAGGTGTAATATGATCAGGAGGCACACTCCGCCCGCTGTAAGTGCCGCAAATGCCTGTTGGTGTAACACACCAGGAAAAAGCAGCAATACGGGCTAACTTCAGGTGTATAATGTGCAGGAGGCTTAGCAACAATGACACTGACACTGTCCCCTGCCTATCCTTCTCTCTCCCTGCACACAAGGTTTATCAAAGTATATGACACTGACACTCTCCCTGCCTATCCTTCTCTGTCCCTACACACAAGGTTTAGCAAAGAATAGATTTGACACTGTCCCTGCCTATCCTTCACTTTCCGTGCTCCGGAACACACTACACGAGGCCGCCGCGCTGGCGGCCTTTTATAGTGTGGGGCGTGTACTAAACCCCCTCAGCTATAATTGGCCACAGGCATCCTGCCTGTGGCCAATCATTGCTCTCCTCGCTGCCGGCGCTGTGATTGGCCAAGCATGCAGGGTCACAGTGCATGCTTGGCCAATCACAGCGCCGGGATTACACTGCGATGGCGCAGTGTATTGTGGGCCGTTCGCATCACTCGAATTTGGCGCGAACGGCCCAAATCGTTCGTTGTTCGCCGAACGCGCGAACAGCCGATGTTCGAGTCGAACCTATGTTCGACTCGAACACCGAGCTCATCCCTATACATTACACAGACTGAATTAAAAGGGGAAAACATATCAACTGAAGACCCAAGTATACAGACAATACAAAAATGTTTTAACAATATTGTATATGGTAATGATGCATTTATGAAGCATGAGATGATGGCTCTATGCGTTTCGCGACTTTAGTCGCTCATCAGGAGCAGGCATGCGTTTTCTTTCTGTAATGACACAAATAATATCCTGGGCTTAAACCGGGGCTCCAAACATACATAGGACCATGGATGAAACCAGGGTCCTAGATGGTACTCACCAGGCCTCCAATTGCTGCCGGTATGGAAGTGGGACCCAGACAGGCCCCAATGGGCTGGGACAACTCGCGCCGGGGACTGTGGCTGGGAAATGCAGGACATGTGGCCCCCACACAGGACGCGTGCAGGCTGGTCAGGCACTGGAAAATGAGTGTTGTATAAAGGATCAATGAAGGATGAAAAGGACTGGTGAAAAATGGAGAAAATGAAAAAATGTGGACAGTGGAGATGATGAAGTGCTAAAAGGGGATAGGGGAAGAGATTGGTGTTGTGAGAACAAAAGAGAGTGAAAATATAAAATGGGAAATGAGATATGTGCAGTGTAAACAATACCTGTGGAGACAATGTGATCAGCATGGTAGTCTGAAGTGAATGTAAATCAGGTGCCTGCACCAGCCATGCACAACGTCCTTATGTGGGTTCCAGCGTCAAGAAATTCCCGCCAACGCCACGCACGCAAGGGGGTGGGGAGGGGAGGCGCCTACACCAATGCGGAAGAGCCGCCTGGTAGTAAGGCGCCGAATGTACTCCCCAACACCCCTCGTAGCTGTAAAGCCATGGTCGCACGGAAAAGGTTCCCAGTGCGCACCAAAGGGGCGGCGTGGCGTGGATACGCCAATCCCCGCCCACACGTCCCTGCGTCAGTATAGCGTGGGATGGGGGGCGTGGTCAAGGTGCGTCGCAGCCCCCGGACTAGAGCTGAGCCAGCAAGGGGGCCGGGAGGGCCCAAAAACCAACTAATGCAGCAATGGTAAGGCCCGTGATGGGATGAAGGATGTCCCGGGAAGAGTCCAAGATCAAAGGCCATACTAGTTGATATAAATGAAATACAAAAACAAATGGCTGACACAATAATGGAAAACTATACAAAACAAACAAGAAAAAACAATTAAATGAAGTTGTATAACATGTAATGGACCATAGATTATGGTGTGACTTGTCCCAATGCACATGCTTCCATCCCTATTTAAATTGGTTGATAAAGGGAGAGGGGGGGGGAATGGGTAAAGTGGGACTGTCCAGAGGCCATGGGTCAGTTACCTCACATCCCTAAATTTAGTATTCATAAAAAACAGAAGAGGGTGGGACTTTTAATGAAGCAAGTGCGGGAAAAGGTTCAAGTAAACAGAGAGTAAACAACACATCTAGAGTATTTAGTATCATAAAAAGGTTTTTTTATTTCTTTCACCTAATGCACCGTCCTTGACTAAGATTGCATTAGTGAAGTTTAAATTGATGTGCATATACATTACACAGACTGAATTAAAAGGGGAAAACATATCAACTGAAGACCCAAGTATACAGACAATACAAAAATGTTTTAACAATATTGTATATGGTAATGATGCATTTAATGAAGCATGAGATGATGGCTCTACGCGTTTCGTGACTTTAGTCGCTCATCAGGAGCAGGCATGCGTTTTCTTTCTGTAATGACACAAATAATATCCTGGGCTTAAACCGGGGCTCCAAACATACATAGGACCATGGATGAAACCAGGGTCCTAGATGGTACTCACCAGGCCTCCAATTGCTGCCGGTATGGAAGTGGGACCCAGACAGGCCCCAATGGCCCGGGACAACTCGCGCCGGGGACTGTGGCTGGGAAATGCAGGACATGTGGCCCCCACACAGGACGCGTGCAGGCTGGTCAGGCACTGGAAAATGAGTGTTGTATAAAGGATCAATGAAGGATGAAAAGGACTGGTGAAAAATGGAGAAAATGAAAAAATGGGGTCATTGTTTACACTGCACATATCTCATTTCCCATTTTATATTTTCACTCTCTTTTGTTCTCACAACACCAATCTCTTCCCCTATCCCCTTTTAGCACTTCATCATCTCCACTGTCCCCATTTTTTCATTTTCTCAATTTTTCACCAGTCCTTTTCATCCTTCATTGATCCTTTATACAACACTCATTTTCCAGTGCCTGACCAGCCTGCACGCGTCCTGTGTGGGGGCCACATGTCCTGCATTTCTCAGCCACAGTCCCCGGCGCGAGTTGTCCCAGCCCATTGGGGCCTGTCTGGGTCCCACTTCCATACCGGCAGCAATTGGAGGCCTGGTAAGTACCATCTAGGACCCTGGTTTCATCCATGGTCCTATGTATGTTTGGAGCCCCGGTTTAAGCCCAGGATATTATTTGCGTCATTACAGAAAGAAAACGCATGTCTGCTCCTGATGAGCGACTAAAGTCGCGAAACGCGTAGAGCCATCATCTCATGCTTCATAAATGCATCATTACCATATACAATATTGTTAAAAAAAATTGTATTGTCTGTATACTTGGGTCTTCAGTTGATATGTTTTCCCCTTTTAATTCAGTCTGTGTAATGTATATGCACATCAATTTAAACTTCACTAATGCAATCTTAGTCAAGGACGGTGCATTAGGTGAAAGAAATAAAAAAAACTTTTTATGATACTAAATACTCTAGATTAGGGATGAGCTTCGTGTTCGAGTCGAACATACGTTCGACTCGAACATCGGCTGTTCGATCGTTCGACGAAGATCGAACGATTTGGGCCGTTCGCGCCAAATTCGAGTGACGCGAACGGCCCACAATGCACTACGCCATCGCAGTGTCATCCAGGCGCTGTGATTGGCCAAGCATGCACTGTGACCCCGCATGCTTGGCCAATCACAGCGCCGGCAGTGAGGAGAGCAATGATTGGCCACAGGCAGGATGCCTGTGGCCAATTATTGCTGAGGGTGTTTAGTACACGCCCCACACTATAAAAGGCCGCCAGCACGGCGGCCTAGTGTAGTGTGTTCCGGAGCAGGGATAGAGCAGCATAGGCAGGGACAGTGACTTTTATTTCTTTCTTGCTTAACCTGGATTCCTTTAGTTTAGGGAAAGAGAAGGATAGGTAGGGAGAGTGTCAGTGTGTTTTGTGCTTGTGCTATAGTGTGCTTAAAAAAAACATTTTTTCTAGGGACAGAAAACTGTAGGTAGGGAGAGTGTCAGTTTCTTTCACTGTGCAAGTCCTTGTTTCTAGGGACCTGGAAGGACAGTGAGTGAATTCTCCTTGTGCTATATTGTGCTTAAAAAAAACATTTTTTCTAGGGACAGAAAACTGTAGGTAGGGAGAGTGTCAGTTTCTTTCACTGTGCAAGTCCTTGTTTCCAGGGACCTGGAAGGACAGTGAGTGAATTCTCCTTGTGCTATATTGTGCTTAAAAAAAACATTTTTTCTAGGGACAGAAAACTGTAGGTAGGGAGAGTGTCAGTTTCTTTCACTGTGCAAGTCCTTGTTTCTAGGGACCTGGAAGGACAGTGAGTGAATTCTCCTTGTGCTATATTGTGCTTAAAAAAAACATTTTTTCTAGGGACAGAAAACTGTAGGTAGGGAGAGTGTCAGTTTCTTTCACTGTGCAAGTCCTTGTTTCCAGGGACCTGGAAGGACAGTGAGTGAATTCTCCTTGTGCTATATTGTGCTTAAAAAAAACATTTTTTCTAGGGACAGAAAACTCTAGGTAGGGAGAGTGTCAGTTTCTTTCACTGTGCAAGTCCTTGTTTCCAGGGACCTGGAAGGACAGTGAGTGAATGCTCCTTGTGCTATAGTGTGCTTAAAAAAAACATTTTTTCTAGGGACAGAAAACTCTAGGTAGGGAGAGTGTCAGTTTCTTTCACTGTGCAAGTCCTTGTTTCCAGGGACCTGGAAGGACAGTGAGTGAATTCTCCTTGTGCTATAGTGTGCTTAAAAAAAACATTTTTTCTAGGGACAGAAAACTGTAGGTAGGGAGAGTGTCAGTTTCTTTCACTGTGCAAGTCCTTGTTTCCAGGGACCTGGAAGGACAGTGAGTGAATTCTCCTTGTGCTATATTGTGCTTAAAAAAAACATTTTTTCTAGGGACAGAAAACTGTAGGTAGGGAGAGTGTCAGTTTCTTTCACTGTGCAAGTCCTTGTTTCTAGGGACTGGGAAGGACAGTGAGTGAATTCTCCTTGTGCTATAGTGTGCTTAAAAAAATTTTTTTTCTAGGGACAGAAAACTGTAGGTAGGGAGAGTGTCAGTTTCTTTCACTGTGCAAGTCCTTGTTTCTAGGGACTGGGAAGGACAGTGAGTGAATTCTCCTTGTGCTATAGTGTGCTTAAAAAAAACATTTTTTCTAGGGACAGAAAACTGTAGGTAGGGAGAGTGTCAGTTTCTTTCACTGTGCAAGTCCTTGTTTCTAGGGACCTGGAAGGACAGTGAGTGAATTCTCCTTGTGCTATATTGTGCTTAAAAAAAACATTTTTTCTAGGGACAGAAAACTGTAGGTAGGGAGAGTGTCAGTTTCTTTCACTGTGCAAGTCCTTGTTTCCAGGGACCTGGAAGGACAGTGAGTGAATTCTCCTTGTGCTATATTGTGCTTAAAAAAAACATTTTTTCTAGGGACAGAAAACTGTAGGTAGGGAGAGTGTCAGTTTCTTTCACTGTGCAAGTCCTTGTTTCTAGGGACCTGGAAGGACAGTGAGTGAATTCTCCTTGTGCTATATTGTGCTTAAAAAAAACATTTTTTCTAGGGACAGAAAACTGTAGGTAGGGAGAGTGTCAGTTTCTTTCACTGTGCAAGTCCTTGTTTCTAGGGACCTGGAAGGACAGTGAGTGAATTCTCCTTGTGCTATATTGTGCTTAAAAAAAAAAATTTTTCTAGGGACAGAAAACTGTAGGTAGGTAGAGTGTCAGTTTCTTTCACTGTGCAAGTCCTTGTTTCCAGGGACCTGGAAGGACAGTGAGTGAATTCTCCTTGTGCTATATTGTGCTTAAAAAAAACATTTTTTCTAGGGACAGAAAACTGTAGGTAGGGAGAGTGTCAGTTTCTTTCACTGTGCAAGTCCTTGTTTCTAGGGACCTGGAAGGACAGTGAGTGAATTCTCCTTGTGCTATATTGTGCTTAAAAAAAACATTTTTTCTAGGGACAGAAAACTGTAGGTAGGGAGAGTGTCAGTTTCTTTCACTGTGCAAGTCCTTGTTTCCAGGGACCTGGAAGGACAGTGAGTGAATGCTCCTTGTGCTATAGTGTGCTTAAAAAAAACATTTTTTCTAGGGACAGAAAACTCTAGGTAGGGAGAGTGTCAGTTTCTTTCACTGTGCAAGTCCTTGTTTCCAGGGACCTGGAAGGACAGTGAGTGAATTCTCCTTGTGCTATATTGTGCTTAAAAAAAACATTTTTTCTAGGGACAGAATACTGTAGGTAGGGAGAGTGTCAGTTTCTTTCACTGTGCAAGTCCTTGTTTCCAGGGACCTGGAAGGACAGTGAGTGAATGCTCCTTGTGCTATAGTGTGCTTAAAAAAAACATTTTTTCTAGGGACAGAAAACTCTAGGTAGGGAGAGTGTCAGTTTCTTTCACTGTGCAAGTCCTTGTTTCCAGGGACCTGGAAGGACAGTGAGTGAATTCTCCTTGTGCTATAGTGTGCTTAAAAAAAACATTTTTTCTAGGGACAGAAAACTGTAGGTAGGGAGAGTGTCAGTTTCTTTCACTGTGCAAGTCCTTGTTTCCAGGGACCTGGAAGGACAGTGAGTGAATTCTCCTTGTGCTATATTGTGCTTAAAAAAAATTTTTTTCTAGGGACAGAAAACTGTAGGTAGGGAGAGTGTCAGTTTCTTTCACTGTGCAAGTCCTTGTTTCTAGGGACTGGGAAGGACAGTGAGTGAATTCTCCTTGTGCTATAGTGTGCTTAAAAAAAACATTTTTTCTAGGGACAGAAAACTGTAGGTAGGGAGAGTGTCAGTTTCTTTCACTGTGCAAGTCCTTGTTTCTAGGGACTGGGAAGGACAGTGAGTGAATTCTCCTTGTGCTATAGTGTGCTTAAAAAAAACATTTTTTCTAGGGACAGAAAACTGTAGGTAGGGAGAGTGTCAGTTTCTTTCACTGTGCAAGTCCTTGTTTCCAGGGACCTGGAAGGACAGTGAGTGAATGCTCCTTGTGCTATAGTGTGCTTAAAAAAAACATTTTTTCTAGGGACAGAAAACTCTAGGTAGGGAGAGTGTCAGTTTCTTTCACTGTGCAAGTCCTTGTTTCCAGGGACCTGGAAGGACAGTGAGTGAATTCTCCTTGTGCTATAGTGTGCTTAAAAAAAACATTTTTTCTAGGGACAGAAAACTGTAGGTAGGGAGAGTGTCAGTTTCTTTCACTGTGCAAGTCCTTGTTTCCAGGGACCTGGAAGGACAGTGAGTGAATTCTCCTTGTGCTATATTGTGCTTAAAAAAAACATTTTTTCTAGGGACAGAAAACTGTAGGTAGGGAGAGTGTCAGTTTCTTTCACTGTGCAAGTCCTTGTTTCTAGGGACCTGGAAGGACAGTGAGTGAATTCTCCTTGTGCTATATTGTGCTTAAAAAAAACATTTTTTCTAGGGACAGAAAACTGTAGGTAGGGAGAGTGTCAGTTTCTTTCACTGTGCAAGTCCTTGTTTCTAGGGACCTGGAAGGACAGTGAGTGAATTCTCCTTGTGCTATATTGTGCTTAAAAAAAACATTTTTTCTAGGGACAGAAAACTGTAGGTAGGGAGAGTGTCAGTTTCTTTCACTGTGCAAGTCCTTGTTTCAAGGGACAGAGAAGGACACCTGAAGGTAGCCCTTATTGCTTTTTTCCCATCTCCCTGCAGGCCATCTATTAGAATGTCTGGAAGGCAAACAAGGAGAGGCAGACAGTCAGGAGGCAATAAAAGAGGGCAAGCAGGCTCTGTGTCTGGGGGCAACAGTGCTGGTCGTGGACGCGGTGCATTGTCATCAGCACATGGCCATGGGACACGCTTGTCCTTCTTTTCCGCAGCTGGACATGTTGAGCCACATCATGCCGAAGACTTGGTAGAGTGGATGACCAAGCCCTCCTCCTCCTCCTCATCCTCTCTCACCCAGGCTCAGGGTACTGGCAAAGCAGCTGCCAAAGCGTCCTCTTCCCTGGTATCAATGTCAGACTCATCATCAGTCACTCCTTCCCTAGACCCACCATGTCCTCCTCCTGAGGAGTCCCCCGAACTGTTTGAGCACAGTGTTGGGTACATGCTCCAGGAGGATGCCCAGCGTTTCGAAGGGTCTGATGATGAAACCCAGCTACAGGAAGGCAGTAGGGTGAGAGCAGACAGAGGGGATGCTCAAGAAGGACACCAATCTGGCAGTCATGTTCCAGCAGCTGCAGCATACTGCCAGATTGGTTCCAGTGATGAGGAGGGAGGGGATGATGAGGTCACTGACTCCACGTGGGTGCCTAATAGGAGAGAGGAGGAGGAGGATGAGGAGGAGGCACATCTCCAACGAGACAGGATGCCCTTTGGTGGCCAGCGTAAGGGCAGTACACCGACGGAATCACACCGCAGAGCTCCGCCTGTGCAGGGCGCTGCCTCTGCCCGTCATTCAAAAAGTTCCTTGGTGTGGGCCTTTTTTGAGGCTAGTGCATCAGATCGCACAGCTGCTGTTTGCAACATATGTCTCAAGCGTATATCGCGTGGCCAAAACATCAGCTGCTTGGGTACCACATGCCTGACCAGACATATGTTGACCTGCCATGCAGCTCGTTGGCAAGCCTACCTCAAAGACCCACACCAAAGAACAAAGCGGACCTCTCCTTGCACCACATCAGCTGGGATCTCCAACCCCACTATAACTTCAGTCCTCTCTGAAACATGCACTGAGAGGAATGAAGGTGTAGAATTAGGTGTGTCACAGCCAAGTACTTGCGGCCACTCTGCTAGCAGTACACCGACGTCCGATTCTAGCAGGCAAATTTCCCTGCCCCAGCTGCTGGACCGTCGAAAGAAGTTCACTCCCAGCCATCCACATGCCCAGCGGTTGAATGCTAGCTTGGCTAAATTGCTAGCGCTTCAACTGCTGCCTTTTCAGTTGGTAGACTCGGCTCCCTTCCGTGAGTTTGTGCAATGTGCGGTTCCTCAGTGGCAGGTTCCCAAACGCCACTTTTTCTCACGGAAGGCTATTCCGGCTCTCTACCGGCATGTGGAAGGCAATGTCTTGGCCTCGCTGGACAGGGCGGTCAGCGGTAAGGTGCATATTACCGCTGACTCATGGTCCAGCAGGCATGGACAGGGACGTTACCTTTCTTTCACGGCCCATTGGGTCACTCTTTTGGCAGCTGGGAAGGATGCAGGACAAGGTGCAGTAGTGTTGGAGGTTGTCCCACCGCCACGCCTCCAAAATGCTACTACTGGTTGTGACACACCTCTCTCCTCCACCCCCTCCTCTTCTTCTTCCTCCATGGCCTCTTCCTGTGGTTTGTCCTATGAACCAGCGGTGCTCCGTAGCCGTTCACGGGGCTACGCAAGTACGCAGGCAAAAAGATGCCATGCCGTGCTTGCGCTGGTGTGTTTGGGGGACAGAAGCCACACTGGGGCAGAGGTCCTGTCTGCTCTGCAGGGCCAGGCCGAGAGGTGGTTGACGCCACGCCAGCTTAAGCCAGGAATGGTGGTTTGCGACAATGGCACCAACCTCCTCTCCGCCCTCCGACAGGGACAACTGACCCATGTGCCCTGTGTGGCTCACGTCCTTAACCTGGTGGTGCAGCGGTTCTTGGGCAGGTACCCGGGCTTACAGGATGTCCTGAGGCAGGCCAGGAAAGTCTGTGTGCATTTCCGCAGATCTTATAATGCCAGTGCTCGCCTGGCTGAGCTGCAAAAGGAGTTGAACCTGCCCAAGAACCGCCTTATATGTGACATGCCCACCAGGTGGAACTCAACGTTGGCCATGCTGCAGCGGCTGCACACGCAGCAGAGGGCCATCAATGAGTACCTGTGCGACTACGGCACCAGGACAGGGTCAGGGGAGCTTGTTTTTTTTTCTCCACGCCAGTGGGGCATGATCAGGGATGCATGCACTGTCCTGGCACCATTTGAGGAGGCCACGAGGATGGTGAGCAGTGACAGTGCATGCATCAGTGACACTGTACCTCTTGTCCACCTGTTGGAGCACACGCTGCGTGGAATAATGGACAGGGCACTTGAGGCAGAACAGAGGCAGGAAGAGGAGGACTTCCTTGCCTCTCAAGGCCCCCTTTACCCAGACAGTGTTCCTTCTGTCCCACCCATCGCACAGGAAGAGGAAGAGGAGGAGGAGGAGGAGGAGGATTGTGTCAGCATGGAGGTGGAGGCTGGCACTCAGCATCATCAGCAGCAGTCTTTTAGGGATGATTTACAGTCCCAAGAAACCAGTGGACTTGTACGTGGCTGGGAGGAGGTGACTGCGGATCATGTCGTCCTTAGTGACCCAGAGGACTCCGGAGCGAATGCCTCAGCAAACCTACGCTGCATGGCCTCCCTGATCCTGCAAAGTCTGCGGAAGGATCCTCGTATTCTTCGGATCAAGGAGAGGGACCATTACTGGCTGGCCACTCTCCTTGATCCACGGTACAAGGGTAAGGTTGCGGACCTTATGTTACCGTCGCAGAGGGAGCAGAGGATGAGACAACTCCGGGAGGCCTTGCAGAAAGGTCTGTGCAACGCGTTCCCAGAGACTGGGAGGTTACAAACTCCTGGTCCAGGACAACGAGTTGCTGAGGCTTCGGCCAGTCAAAGAAGGAGCGGTGGGGAAGGTGGCCGTCTGACCGATGCGTTCAGACAATTCTTTAGTCCGCAGCCCCAAAGTATGATTGGTTCCAGCAACCATCGCCAGCGTCTGATAAACATGGTGCAGGAATATCTAGGGGCAAGGTCAGACTTGGACACCTTCCCCACCGAAAATCCTCTGGCTTACTGGGTCTTGAGGATGGATCACTGGCCAGAGCTTGCACAGTATGCAATTGAGCTACTGGCCTGTCCTGCATCCAGCGTTCTTTCGGAACGCACATTCAGTGCTGCTGGAGGATTTGTCACGGATCACAGGGTGCGCCTGTCCACCGACTCGGTTGATCGACTGACTTTCATCAAGATGAACCAGTCTTGGATCACCACCAGCTACCACACACCTGATGCTGATATAACAGACTAATTGATTTTAACATGTCACGTCCCTTCAAGACTGATGCTGATGCTGAGTGCCTGTGCTGTTATGTTGACTGGCTATCCTCCTCCTCCGAGTCCTCAATGATACGATTGATGATGATAGCTTGGAAGATCATTTTTGTTTATGGGTGCCGCCACCAGTGGCTAAGGCCCAATTTTTCAGCCCCTGTTTTACAGGGGCGTGTACTTACAATTTTATTAGCAATAATTTGCCATAGGGCTCATTGCTGTGCTCCAAGTACAGTATCTGTGAGGGGTTGTAGTGTTGTGCCACCAGTGCCTAAGGCCCAATTTTTCAGCCCCTGTTTAACAGGGGCGTGTCATTACAATTTTTGAAGCAATACTTTGCAACAGGGCTCATTGCTGTGCTCCAAGTACAGTATCTGTGAGGGGTTGTAGTGTTGTGCCACCAGTGCCTAAGGCCCAATTTTTCAGCCCCTGTTCAACAGGGGCATGCAATTACAATTCTTGATGTAATAATTCACAGCAGGGCCCATTCCTGCACCCACCAAGAGTAAGTCTGAGGGCTTACAGTGTTGTGGCAACGCCACCACCACCACCACCACGAAAGGCCCAATTTTTCAGCCACTGTTCAAAAGGGGCATGTAATTACAATTCTTGATCTAATAATTCACAGCAGGGCCCATTCCTGCACCCACCAAGAGTAACTCTGAGGGCTTACAGTGTTGTGGCAACACCACCACCACCACCACCACCACGAAAAGCCCAATTTTTCAGCCCCTGTTCAACAGGGGCATGCAATTACAATTCTTGATCTAATAATTCACAGCAGGGCCCATTGCTGCACCCACCAAGAGTAACTGTCAGGGCTTACAGTGTTGTGGCACCAGCACCACCATCAAAGCCCCAATTTTTACTACCACTGTTCAACAATTATATGTAATTAAAATTCCTGATATAATAGTTGACAGCAGGGCGTTCCAGCACCAACCAAGAGTAACTGTGAGTGCTTACAGTGTTGTGCCAACACCAACAACTAAGGGGCCTATTTCTGCAGAGTATATACGGCAGGTCCCTACTTTCAAACATCCAACTTACAAACGACTCCTACTTGCAAACGAAAGAAGACAACAGGAAGTGAGAGGAAATCTACCCCTAGGAAGGAAAATTCTCTCCTGTAAGAATAAATATGGGAGAAAGGTGTCTCCTCTGTACTGATGCTTTATCAGCAATCCTTGTTTCAAGAAAAACACCACATTTCAAAAACAGTTGTCATTGGGACGGAAAGTGAGGTGAAATGTTCTGAACAGGGGCACAGACAGCAAAACAAATGTTACAGGGGTGATAACCCTTACCTATGTTTCCCAAAAAGTTTAAAAATAGATTTTTGGGCTGGAGCTACAGTTCAACAATGTACCTGTTCAAAATTACAAACACATTCTACATAAGAACAAACCTACAGTCCCTGTCTTGTATGCACCGCCTGTATACGGCTGTTCAGAGTATATAGGGCCTTTTTTATTTTATGTGCGGGGTTCCCCTTAATATCCATACAAGACCCAAAGGGGCTGGTAATGGGCTGGGGTGGGGGGGGGGGTCATGGGGTAGCTATGCCATTTTTCTTAAAGATTTTCATCCATATTACCGGGACCAGACATTACATTAAAGCCGCAAGAAGTTTTAAATGGCTTTTTTTTCCTTTAGAAGTGTCATTTTGTGCAGGGACAGTTCTAAACACGGGAAACACGTGGCACTTCACAGGCATACTTTAGACACCCCCCAGGTACGATATTTAAAGGAATATTTGACTTTTTTTTTTCACTTTATGCATCATTAAAATGACTGCTCCCGAAAAACGACCGTTTTTAAAACTTCTTTTTGCATTGATACATGTGCCCTGGTGCAGAACCCGGGTTCCCAAACCCTTTTTAGGACAATAACATGCATAATAGTTGTTATAATTAGCACTTTAGAATTCGAACGTTCGCATCCATTTTATTTAATAGGGTTCTAATGTTCGTACGAACTTTCGGTCCGTTCGCGGGTTCTGGTGCGAACCGAACCCGGGGGTGTTCGGCTCATCACTACTCTAGATGTGTTGTTTACTCTCTGTTTACTTGAACCTTTTCCCGCACATGCTTCATTAAAAGTCCCGCCCTCTTCTATAAATACTGCCTGCCTCACACAACTGTAAAATCGTCTGCTATTGTGTTGAAGATGCTATATGTCAGAGTATACCGCAAGGTGAAATTATAAAACATTTTCTTAGGTGTTCCCCCATCAAAATTACATATAGAGTATTAGTGACATATACCCGTGAACTATATCTTTGTACCTTATTACTATGTCTACAACCAATATTTGCATATAAGAACTCTACGTTTTTTTATATTGATTACCTTTATCAACACCTGTACATTTGAACTTCCAAATAAAACTTTGTAAACAAAATTACATATAGACTTGTTTTGTGCCAATGGGGCAAACTCAAATGTTCTCAGTCTATATTCTCTGCATGCTCAGTGCCATCTAGTGGCCATTTTTCCCATTCACACATTTGATTTGCAGAGAATGTAGCCTGATGCCGCGTACACACGACCGCTTTTCTCGACGAGAAAAACTGCATTTTTTTTTCGCCGAGAAAAACGATCGTCTGTGGGCTTTATGTCGTTTTTCTCGTCTAGAAAAACGGCATAAAAAACGACGAGAAAATTTAGAACATGTTCTAAATTTTCTCATCGTTTTTTCCAGCATTTTTTTCCGCGGCAGTTTTCCCATAGGGAAAACTGCCGCGGAGCCCACAGACGGTCGTTTTTCTCGTCAAGAGAAAAAATGACGGGAAAAACGACCGTGTGTAGGGAACCAAGCGGTTCCCTCGTTTTTCCTGTCATTATTCACGGCGGTTTTTTAACCGCCGTGAATAATGATCGTGTGTACGCGGCATAAGAACTTTCAATGTTTCCCCTTTCACACAAAACAAATTTACATGCAGTTCCAATAGATAAATACAGAAGCTATGCAAATTCCTTTTATAACTGCACCCCTTAGTCCAGAGGTCAGCAACCTTTTTCCACTTAAGGGCCGGATTCAATGTATGTGAATGGATGGAGGGTCACATTCACCTGCTAATAAATGAAGATAATAAATCTGGACCCCTTTACATTACACAGCCTGCTGGACCATGAGTCAGCGGTAATATGCACCTTACCGCTGACCGCTCTGTCCAGCGAGGCCAAGACATTGCCTTCCACATGCCGGTAGAGAGCCGTAATCGCCTTCCGTGAGAAAAAGTGCCGTTTGGGAACCTGCCACTGAGGAACCGCACATTGCACAAACTCACGGAAGGGGGCCGAGTCTACCAACTGAAAAGGCAGCAGTTGAAGCGCTAGCAATTTAGCCAAGCTAGCATTCAACCGCTGGGCATGTGGATGGCTGGGAGTGAACTTCTTTCGACGGTCCAGCAACTGGGGCAGGGAAATTTGCCTGCTAGAATCGGACGTCGGTGTACTGCTAGCAGAGTGCCCGCAAGTACTTGGCTGTGACACACCTAATTCTACACCTTCATTCCTCTCAGTGCAGGTTTCAGAGAGGACTGAAGGTATAGTGGGGTTGGAGATCCCAGCTGATGAGGAGCAAGGAGAGGTCCGCCTTGTTCTTTGGTGTGGGTCTTTTAGGTGTGCTTGCCAACGGACTGCATGGCAGGTCGACATATGTCTGGTCAAGCACGTGGTGCCCAAGCTGCTGATGTTTTGGCCACGCGAGATACGCTTTAGACATATGTTGCAAATGGCAATGGTGCGATCTGTTGCACTTGTCTAAAAAAGGCCCACACCAAAGAACTTTGGGAATAATGCGCAGAGACAGCAGTGCCCTGCACATGCGGAGCTCTGCGGTGTGATGCAGTCAGTGTGCTGCCCTTAAGCTGGCCCCTAGAGGGCATCCTGCCTCGTTGGAGATGTGCCTCCTCCTCCTCCTCCTCTTCCTCCTCCTCCTCTGTCCTATCAGGCACCCACGTGGAGTCAGTGACCTCATCATCCCCTCCCTCCTCATCACTGGAGCCAATCTGGCAGTATGCTGCAGCTGGGGGAACATGACTGCCAGATAGCTGACCTTGTTGGGCAACCCCTCTCTCTGGGCTCACGTTACTACCCCCTCTCTCTGAGCTCACGTTACTGCCTTCCTCACGCTGGGTTCCATCATCGGAGCCTTCAAAACGCTGGGCATCCTCCTGGAGCATGTACCCAACAAACAGTTCGGGGGACTCCTCAGGAGGACATGGTGGGGCTAGGGAAGGAGTGACTGATGCCTTTGAGCCGAGGGAAGAGGCCGCTTTGGCAGCTGCTTTGCCAGACAAAGTACCCTGAGCCTGGGTGAGAGAGGATGAGGAGGAGGAGGAGGACGGCTTGGTCATCCACTCTACCAAGTCTTCAGCATGTTGCGGCTCAACATGGCCAGCTGCCGAAAAGAAGGACAAGCGTTTCCCACGGCCATGTGCTGATGAGAATGCACAGTGTCCACGACCAGCATCACTGTTGCCTCAAGACACAGAGCCTCTTATTGCCTCGTGACTGTCTGCCTCTCATTGTTTGCCTTCCAGACATACTAATGGCCTGCTGTGGTGTTAGTATGGGAAAAGCAGCAATTGTTTTTAGTTAGTTTTAGGTGAAAACTGTGCAGAGGACACAGTACACTGAAAATACTTGCAGCTCTCTGCTTGTGGTTTTATTATGAGAACACCACTATAATGGTATTAGTCACTAACTGTATTCAGGTGAGCTTTAGGTGAATGCTATGCAAAGCACACAGTAGTACACTAAGTGAAACACTGACTGTCTGCAGCTAGCACAATCACCGGCCTGCCTGTCACAGTATAGAGAATAACTGTATCCAGGTGAGCTTCAGGTGAATGCTATGCAAAGCACACAGTAGTACACTAAGTGAAACACTGACTGTCTGCAGCTAGCACAATCACCGGCCTGCCTGTCACAGTATAGAGAATAACTGTATCCAGGTGAGCTTTAGGTGGATGCTATGCAAAGCACACAGTAGTACACTAAGTGAAACACTGACTGTCTGCAGCTAGCACAATCACCGGCCTGCCTGTAACAGTATAGAGAATAACTGTATCCAGGTGAGCTTTAGGTGAATGCTATTGTCAGGGTCACCTGTGGCCAGGTGACAGATGCACACCATAGGGGGACAGGAGTGCACCGCGAGGTAGTGAACCCTATGGCTGGCTTCTGCGGATAGGGAACTGGGTGGTTGTGGAAAGCGGGACCAGAGGAGCACAACCGGGATCCAAACGGAAGCTAGAGCCAAGATTCCCCAGGGCGCGGAGTCTAACACCCAGCTGGTCTTCTCCAGGGCCTCTAGTGGTGAGGATGTTAGCTGCAGGCTGGGACCAGGTCGCGGCCCCTGGAGTTTCCTAGCTCACGGCCTGTAGGATAAGGGGAAAAGAGGGGAAGCAGCAGCACACGAAGAGAGAACCGAATAACAAGCTGAAGGTCAGGGGCCACAAGCAGACAAGGATAACGAAGAACGAGCCGAAGGTCAAGGGTCACGAGCAGACAGGGATAGTCGGGGACAAGCCAATAACGTAACAGAGAGACAGACGTAGCACACGGCAGGCAGGAACCCAAACACACAATGCCTAACAAACACGTTGATCAGCAAAGCAGGCTTGCAGTGCACAGGTTAATATAGTGTTCAGTAATAGGGCCTGGGGTGGAGTCAGGCTGGGAGGAGATTATAAAGGAAGCCAGGTGAAGGAGGTCTGGTCTCTAGATGAACACATGAGGAGGAAGGTAAGATGGCAGACAGACATTAATGCATATCCATGACAGTACCCTCCCTCTTACGAGGCCTCCCCCTTCCCCGCCTGGGCCCAGGTTTAGAGGGAAACTTCAGATGAAACTCCTTTAACAGACGAGGTGCAAAGACCTCAGATGCAGTGATCCAAGACCTCTCCTCAGGACCAAACCCTTTCCAATGAACGAGGTACTGAAGAACGCCTTTACAGAGTCGGGAGTCCAGAATTTGACTGATCTCGTACTTCTGATTATCCTCAGAGACAGGCGCCACGGTAGGGAGAGGACGAGAGAATTTATTGAGGACTAAAGGCTTTAGAAGAGCAACATGAAAGGAGTTAGTGATTTTAAGGCTCTTAGGAATCTGGAGTTTGAAACAAACCGGATTCAGTTTAGCAGTTACCGTGTATGGACCGATGAATCGTGGAGCAAACTTCAGAGAAGGAACTCGGAGCTTGATGTTCCTGGTAGAGAGCCAGACTTTGTCCCCTGGCTGAAGAGAAGGCGGTTTACGCCTGCGGCGGTCGGCAAAGCCTTTGAATTTTTCAGCAGCTGCCCGGAGGGAATCATGAACGTGGCCCCAAACGGAATTGAGAGACTCCTGAACCGAAGCCAAAGCTGGAATGTCTGGAGAACAGATCATGGGAAGAGGAAGTTGAGGGTGTTTTCCATAAACTGTGAAAAAGGGTGTCTTCTGCGAACTGGTATTCACATGATTGTTATGGGAGAATTCTGCCCACGGGAGTAGAGAGGACCAATCGTCATGGTGAGAAGACACAAAGGTGCGAAGAAAGACCTCTAACTCCTGATTAACCCTCTCAGTCTGTCCATTGGATTGGGGATGGTAAGAAGAAGAAAAATCCAAGACAATATTGAGGGATTTGCAAAAGGCTCTCCAAAAACGAGACGTGAATTGGACTCCCCTGTCGGAAACAATATGAGAAGGGACCCCATGTAGGCGGAGAATTTCCCGAATGAAAATGGGAACCAAGGCAGGGGCAGAAGGAAGACCAGGAAGAGGAACAAAATGAGCCATCTTGGAGAATCGATCGATTACCACCCAAATGACTGTATTATTCTCAGACAGTGGGAGATCGGTGATAAAAATCCATGGCAATATGGGCCCAGGGTTCCTTAGGAATGGGCAAGGGCATGAGGAGACTAGCAGGAGCTTGTGTGGAGGATTTGGACTGAGCACAGACATGACAAGCTTTAACGTAGTCTTTGACGTCTGAGCAGAGATTAGGCCACCAGTAGTGACGACTGATGAGTAGGAAGGATCGGAGGAATCCAGAATGCCCTGCCACCTTGGAATCATGTCCCCAACGAAGGATCTTAGCTCTTAGCTCAGTGGGGACAAAGGTCTTACCAGGCTGAATTTTTGACTTCAGGGTGGTAGAGTGGGCAACAATGCATGAGGTGGGAATGATCGGCTCAGGTTCAGGGGCGGACTCCTCGTCCAAAGTGTCAAATGACCTAGAGAGCGCATCAGCCCGACCGTTGCAGGAACCAGGTTTGTAGGTAATCGTGAAATTAAAACGGGCAAAGAAGAGACTCCACCTGGCCTGTCTAGGATTCAGACGTTTAGCATTCTGTAGATACTGTAAATTCTTGTGATCGGTAAAGATCGTTATGGAGTGAGGGGAACCCTCCAAGAGATGACGCCACTCCTCTAACGCCAATTTAATTGCGAGAAGTTCCCGATCACCGATGGCATAATTCCTCTCTGCCTGAGAATTTTTTTTGGAGAAGAACGCACATGGTTGGCGTCTCTTCTCAAAGATTTGAAGAAGCACAGCTCCCACCCCCATTGAGGAAGCGTCCACTTCAATAAAAAATGCATTCCCAGGATTTGGTCTCCTCAAGAGGGGGCCAGAAACAAAGGCCTGTTTCAGGTTGTGAAATGCAGAGACAGCTTCGGGAGGCCAGTCTCTGGCATTCACACCCTTCTTGGTCAAAGCGATAATAGGCGCGGCAATGGAAGAGTAATTCCTTATGAACTGCCTATAATAATTAGTGAAGCCAAGAAAGCGCTGTGTGGCCTTGAGGCTAGCAGGAAGAGGCCAGTTGGTGATAGCCAAGACCTTCCCAGGGTCCATACGAAGACCCGAACATGAGACGAAGCACCCCAAAAACAGGACCTCAGAACATTCAAAGGAACATTTCTCTAGCTTGGCATAGAGATTGTTCTCTCTAAGACGTTGAAGTACAGTGCGGACATGGTTTCTGTGGACGAGCAGATTTTCAGAAAAGATCAGAATGTCATCCAGATAGATGACAACAAACTGGTACAGCAGATCTCTGAAGATTTCATTGACAAAGTTTTGAAACACGGCTGGAGCATTACACAGACCAAAAGGCATCACCAGATATTCGTAATGCCCGTCTCTAGTGTTGAATGCAGTCTTCCATTCGTCACCCTCCCGTATTCGAATGAGATTGTACGCGCCTCTGAGATCCAACTTGGTGAAAATGGAGGCCCCCTTCAACCTATCGAATAGCTCAGATATTAAGGGTAAGGGGTATCGATTTTTAATAGTAACCTCATTTAAACCCCGATAATCGATGCAGGGTCTTAAGGTACCATCCTTTTTGGCAACAAAAAAGAACCCTGCCCCTGCAGGCGATGAGGATTTCCGGATGAAACCTCTCTCCAGATTCTCTGCGACATACTCCGACATGGCCTGGGTCTCTGGGATGGACAGAGGGTAGGTACGACCCCTGGGTAGAGTTGCTCCGGGGACAAGATCAATAGCACAGTCAAAAGACCTGTGGGGAGGAAGCACCTCAGCTGATTTCTTACAGAACACATCCCGGTAATCGCTGTATGCAGCAGGAAGATCAGAAGAAACAGAAGTGGCAGCAACCGGAAGACTCTCCTTGGGGGTCACCTTGAGAAGACACGACGAGAAACATGAGGAACCCCAGGCCAGGATCTGCCCAGAGACCCAGTCCACATGTGGAGAGTGGAGCTGTAGCCAAGGGAGGCCCAATACAACTGGGGTAGAGGCCTTGGGTAGAATAAGAAAGGATATCCACTCCTGGTGGAGAATCCCTACCGACATCCTAATGGGTAGCGTCTGGAAGCGAATAGGGCCCCCTGGGAGAACAGTGCCATCAATTGCCGAGACTACCAATGGGGTAGTGAGAGGTGAAAGGGTAAGCTTCATAGAAGAAGCAGTTCTCCAATCCATAAAATTGCCGGCAGCCCCGGAATCCAGGTATGCAAGGGTTGACTGAGGAGAAGTGCCTACATGAAGGAACACCGGCAAGAGCAGGCGAGAAGGTGATGTTTCTGGGTCCAATACTCCACCTTCCAAATGTATTAGACCCGAGCGTTTCCCGGACGAAGCGAGCAGGAGTCACGAAAATGACCCTTGCCCCCACAATAGAGGCACAAGCCCAGAGTTCTGCGCCTAGCACGTTCTTCGGGGGTTAGTCTGGTCCGGGCCAGCTGCATAGGTTCTTCAGCAGGTAGAGGATGCTCCACGGAATGAAGGGAGGGGAGCTCAGACTGGCTAGGACCCAGAGAGTGCTGGCGTTTTTTTTCTAAGGACCTCTCTTAAAAACGAATGTCGATCTGGTTGCATAATGAAATTACATCGTCCAGACCGACGGGAATGGCTCTTCCCGCTAATTCGTCTTTCACTCGGTCAGAGAGGCCATGTAAAAAGGTAGCGACCAGGGCCTCATTATTCCAGCTCAATTCAGCTGTGTGGATACGAAACTGAAGAGCATATTGCCCCACTGAACTAGATTCTTGGCGAAGACGTAAGACAGCACTAGCCGCTGAAGAAGCCCGAGCCGGCTCTTCGAAGATGTTACGAAAGAGCTTCAAGAAATCGGACAGACTGGAAACCACCGGATCGTTCCTCTCCCACAGGGGGGCAGCCCAGGCCAAAGCTTCACCGGAGAGGAGGGAAATGATATAGGCTACCTTAGCCCGGTCAGACAGGAAGCTTTGAGGCTGAAGCTCAAAATGAATTGTGCATTGGCTGCGAAACCCCCTGCAGGCCTTGGAGTCCCCAGAGAAACGGAACGGAGCTGGCAATCTTAGTGAGTGTGAGGCTGCGACTGGTGCGATAGGTACAGCCGCTGGTTGTACTTGGGGTTGCGGATTCGGGGTTCCCAAGGAGACCTGAAGCTGCTCGAATCGAGAAGCCAGATCCTGGAGGAATCGCATCACCTGAGTCTGATTTGATTCCTGGGTCTCAAGTCTGCGAACTATGCCCTGCAATGGATCATCCGCGGGAAGCGGGATGTCAGCCGGGTTCATGGCTGATCAAACTGTCAGGGTCACCTGTGGCCAGGTGACAGATGCACACCGTAGGGGGACAGGAGTGCACCGCGAGGTAGTGAACCCTATGGCTGGCTTCTGCGGATAGGGAACTGGGTGGTTGTGGAAAGCGGGACCAGAGGAGCACAACCGGGATCCAAACGGAAGCTAGAGCCAAGATTCCCCAGGGCGCGGAGTCTAACACCCAGCTGGTCTTCTCCAGGGCCTCTAGTGGTGAGGATGTTAGCTGCAGGCTGGGACCAGGTCGCGGCCCCTGGAGTTTCCTAGCTCACGCCCCGTAGGATAAGGGGAAAAGAGGGGAAGCAGCAGCACACGAAGAGAGAACCGAATAACAAGCTGAAGGTCAGGGGCCACAAGCAGACAAGGATAACGAAGAACGAGCCGAAGGTCAAGGGTCACGAGCAGACAGGGATAGTCGGGGACAAGCCAATAACGTAACAGAGAGACAGACGTAGCACACGGCAGGCAGGAACCCAAACACACAATGCCTAACAAACACGTTGATCAGCAAAGCAGGCTTGCAGTGCACAGGTTAATATAGTGTTCAGTGATAGGGCCTGGGGTGGAGTCAGGCTGGGAGGAGATTATAAAGGAAGCCAGGTGAAGGAGGTCTGGTCTCTAGATGAACACATGAGGAGGAAGGTAAGATGGCAGACAGACATTAATGCATATCCATGACAGCTATGCAAAGCACACAGTAGTACACTAAGTGAAACACTGACTGTCTGCAGCTAGCACAATCACCAGCCTGCCTGTCACAGTATAGAGAATAACTGTATCCAGGTGAGCTTTAGGTGAATGCTATGCAAAGCACACAGTAGTACACTAAGTGAAAAACTGACTGTCTGCAACTAGCACAATCACCTGTCTGCCTGTCACAGTATAGAGACTAACAGGAACGGATCTAGCTAAACTCAATACAGTGTATAAATATATATACAACACCTAGGATGCATATATATCCTCTACACACTGTAACTGCAGCTAACTGACTCGCCTGCCTGCTCTATCTAACTCAATATAAATGACACTGTCTCTCTCTCTGAAACTGTCTCTTTCACAAACGCCAACACACTACACAAGGCCGACTTCCAGGCGGCCTTATATAGTGTGGGGCGTGTACTAAACCCCCTGAGCCATAATTGGCCAAAGCCACCCTGGCTTTGGCCAATTACGGCTCTCCGTTTTTTCTGCGCTGTGATTGGCCAAAGCATGCAGGTCATAGAGCATGCTTGGCCAATCATCAGCCAGCAATGCTCTGCCATGCCGCAGTGAATTATGGACCATGACGCGCCACTCGAATTTGGCGCAAACGGTCCATAACGTTTGATCTTCATTGAACGATCAAACAGCCGATGTTCGAGTCGAACGTGTGTTCGTCTCGAACACGAAGCTCATCCCTAGTTGCAAGAGATGCAGATACAGCATAGAGGACCAGTATCAGAGGAGGTCTTGCTGGGATGGTCTGATTCTATCCGCTGCAAACTCTGGAAGAAAGCGCTAGCTCTCGAGCAGCAACACCAGGGAAAAGTTCCCCCCTCTATCCATGTATGGTACTGGTCGCAGTATGATGTACGAATGCTGTTATTGGGGGAACAACCGAAGCAGTAGTGGACAGCTGAGTTAAGCAGACTGATCTGGGCAGAGATGCGGTTGGACGAGAGCTACAGAGCCCTCCGGTGGTATGTAGCCCAAGAGTGCCCGTGGTCAGCGGATGACAGCCCCACGGAAGGCTTTGACTATGATGGCCTGGGATTGTTGTATTGGAAGCTGTCCAGGGACCCCGACTTTGGGAGTTATCGGGAGTGGCGTTTGGAGGAAATAATGGAGCACAGAGAGAGAAGACTGAATATCTCAGAAGGGCACTGGGCAGAGGCAGATTTGGAGTTTCTGGCCGGTCAGGAATGGGAGCTGGAGATTGCCTACAGACAGCTGCTAGACTCTGCTCAGCAGCAGGGTGGGGCTCCCTTTGCCGGGGATTGTCAAGAAATACCAGTTGACAACTCTGAAATCCTGGCTGAAGAATCAGCAGTGGAAAATCTGTAGATTGCCATCCCCAAAGCTGAAGTGCTGACTGACCTTGATGATCCTGTTTCTGCTTGGGGTGATCTTGGATGGAGGAATGTACCTGTCCAGCAGCATGACAGAGAATCGGCAGTGGAAAATCTGGAGATTGCCATCCCTAAAGCCGAAGCGGATGATGTGGAGTCCCCAGCAGAAGTGATGGTAACAGGGCAGAGTGCTACCAAACTCTACCCAGCAATCGCAACAACTGTGGAGTTCCCGGGAGCTGGGGCAGTTGGCTCATCTCCCCAGCCACAGATTACAGAATGTATGGACTTAATGGACTGTTCAGAGGATGTTATGGATTATGCATCGCCTGCTCAAGTATTGACAGCAGGACAGAGTACTGCAGACCCCTGCTCTACACTCATGGCAGTTTTGGAGGCCCGAGGTGAGAAGGTGATGGTTCCTCTTTCCCAGTGGATTTCAGAGATGCAGGGAGGAAAAGAAGCCATCTTCCCTCCCCAACAGTTAGCCAGAGCAGATGGTGTGGGGATTCCAGCAGAAGTGCTGGCAACAGGGCAGAGTGCTACCAACCTCTGCCCAGCACCGGCAACAACTGTGGAGTTCCAGGGACCCGGGGCAGTTGGCCCCTCTCTCCAGCGACAAGCTGAGGTAGTAAAGCTTTTACTCCCAGCTGAATCACTGGCAGCAGGGAAGAATGCTACTGGCCTCTTCACACAACTGCAGCTTGAGCTGATATCCGGGGATGGGACTGTGGTCTCCACTCACAGCAACCCAGCAGAAGAGCTGGCAACAGAGCGGAGTGCTGCTGGCCTCTGCCCTCAACTAACAGAAGAGGGAGTTCCCATGGTAGTGGATGGGACTTTGGTCTTCACTGACACAACCCCAGAAAATGGTGCGACACTGAGACAGGAGGATGTCAGCCTTGCTTTGCAAGCACTAGGGAATGTTCACCTACCACAAGTGATTGAGACTTCAGTCTCCACTTGTATACTCCAGGGATGCTGGGCAGTTGGCCCAGATCCCCAACAGCATGACGGACTGAGCGCAGTCACCCTGTCTTCTCTCCAGTGGCTGAAAGGACTCCAGGGAGAAGGGCCAGTCCAGGCCTCTCCCCAGCGGCGGTTATGTTCTCCGAGAGAGGCAGAGGTTGGCTGGGTGAGTAATGATCTGTTTGGAGCAATTTGTTTGGGGTACTGTGTGAATACCGGCATTGGGGGAATGGAACTATGGACTAACTTCGGAGTCAACCCGTCTGGCGTCTCCTCCTGTGTTAGTCTCCTGCCAAAAGGGGAGAGATGCAACGGGAGGGCCCGTGGAACCCAGAATCCCTTAGAAAGTATGGGATACCCTTGCTTCAGATCCCCATGCACCTCTTATGTCTAAATCACCCTATGTCCATTAGGGGCATAGGGTGATTGAGAAAATATATCTTGCACTACTTAAAATGGGACAGTAATATTCATTAACAATATCTCTCAAGAAATATGAAGATGTTATCCCTTGTGTGCTGTGATGTCTATGCCCAGGAAGTATAATTCCTTATTAGGCATTCCAGGAAGTTCAATTTCAGAGTCATTAGATCTCATTGTTGCTTGTGCTAATTGACCCTGCAATGGTGTTGTCATGGTTATGCAGTAATGTTTGTCTCTCAGCTTACCCCTTCTCCATGTGTTCACCTTAGAGGCCAGCCACTCTCACCTGGCTGCTTAAATAATCTCTCCTCCAAGCATGGCTCCACCCCAGGCCCTATCAGGGAACACTATATTAACCTTTGCACTGCAAGCCAGCCTGCTGATCAATGTTGTTTGTTAAGCTGCTGTGTTCCTGCTTGCCGTGTGCTACGTCTGTCTCTGTTTTACCGATCTTGGCTTGTTCTCGACTATCCCTGTCTGCTTGTGACCTTGACCTTTGGCTTGTCCTTTGTTTATCCTTGTCTGCTAGTCGCCCAGACGTTTGGCTTATCAGCTCACTATCTCTTCTATCTATCCTGAGCTGCTGCTTCCCCTCTATCCTCTATAGCCTACTGTGAGCGTGAGCTGGGGGACTCTGGAGGCCGAGACCTGGATCCAGTTGCAGCCCAGTCCATCCTCACCACTAGAGGCTCTGGTGAACACCTGCTGGATCTTAGACTCCGCGCCCTGGGGAATCTTAGGCTCTAGCTCCCTGTGGGATCCTTGTTAGTGCTCCAGTGGACCTGCCTAACTTAATCACCCAGTGTTCCATCCGCAGCAGTCAGCTATAGGGTTCACTACCTTAGCGGTGCACTCCTGACCCCAACGGTGTGCATCTGTCACCTGGCTCAGGTGACCTGACAGATGTGAAGGTGTATTTGTGATAATGTTGATTGTGTCTTCTGACACAGATGGCAAGTCTAGCCTAAAGGTCATGTCTCTGAGTTATCAGCTGCTGTAAGGGATTAGTTAATTAGCTCATGTTAATTATGTCTGGTCACAGTTGTATTTTCAGAGTAATATGAGCAGGATATGTATGCACCTCCTCTTTTACAGTATATAAGCCTGTAGCCTCTCAATAAAGATTGTGATTCCTGCTTGAACCTCATACAGAGCATCGTCTCGTATTCTGGTTGGAGTGTCTGGTAGCTGCCTTGTGTTCGGGAATGGAATATCCTAAACAACTTTAGCCCCTTTCATACACAAGGTGTCGTTACAAGGGCCAATGAGAGCTTCAGAGCTGGAGGTGTGCCTCTGTATGTCTGTGTAAATCAAGAAAGTGAACAGGCAGCAGCTCCAGCTGCCCACAGTTAAAATGGATGTAGCCAGACGTGGAGGGAGATTTGGCAAGTACAGAATTACAATATACATAAAATAATATGCAAGTGGCTGGAGGGAAGCTTCAGAATGGCAAAAATATTTTTATTACAATTATGTTAGCAGACTCTGGAAGAAAGCGCTAGCTCTCAAGCAGCAACACCAGGGAAAAGTTCTTCATTCTTCATTTCTACTTATACAATGGCTGGCATATGAGTGCATACTCCAGAGGGAAACCCCAATTACCGCGACATCCAGCTATTAGGAGACAACCATCCCAAACAACACACGGACCCCTATAGGAACCAGGCAAGAGGAACACAGAGCATCTTGTTTGCTACATGCTGTTACCTCTCTACCTACAGGTAAGAGGCCACCTTTACCAAAAAGTCACCATCACCGGAGTGCACCAGCAGAGGAAGAGGAATACGATATTCCCATCACACAACCACCCCCCCCCCCCCTCGGCCCTCCTGCATTCCATGCATCACTGCACTTCCTGCACAGGATAAATGAACTTCTTTCTTTTTTCACCATTCACGATTGACCAAATGAACCCTACCTGCACTTGATATAGTCGCATATACTGCAATTTTTGTGCGATCGGTTTGCAATTTTCTGTGCGATCGCCCTGCAACATTTATAATTTAAAGACGCATGTTACAATTCACCTGGTTATCCTAGCTCATGAGGATATTCAGAGACCTGTCGCACCGTGCACTTTTTAAAGTGCAACATCCCCTCGGATTGATTTATGCGTTTATGCATCTTTTGCACTGGTTGCACGTATGCTTTGCATTTCACATTTTTGATTTCATTGTCTATGATTTACTGTCACAGTTCATTATTTATTTTGCGATTTGCACAATCTTGATTTCTTGACACAGTGTTTAGACCTGTTGCACATTGTTTACTATTTTAGAAGATAGTATTTTATGGTCAACACTTGAAGATTATTTATTGTGCGTTTTTCACATCTTGGAAGATCTTGCTATTTTATGTGCGTTTTGCAATAATTGTTTATTTGCATTTGTTTTATTATCTTACACAAAGTTTTAGAATTTACTTAATTTATTTCACTAAACAGCGCAGCACCACCCCCCTCTTTATACACATAATTTCCGTGGGTATTATCTGACCCCCCCTGGTGCTTGCAGCAGTTTTATATCACTAGCTAGCCCTCTCCCATAGTAGCGCAGGAATACACCTAATTTTGTATGTTAGCAGACTGCAGTTCCTCTTCAATGTTCTTTAACCACTTCAATACTGTGCACTTACACCCCTTCCTGCCCAGGCCAATTTTCAGCTGTCAACGCTGTCACATTTTGATTGACAATTACTCAGGCATGCAACACTGAACCCAAATTAAATTGTTATCTTTTTTTGAGACACATAGAGCTTTCTTTTGTTGGTATTTAATCACCACTGGGGTTTTTATTTTTTGCTAAATAAATGCAAAAAAGATTTTCATTGTTTCTGTAATTTTTTTTGCAAATAAGTATTTTTTCTTCTTCACTGATGTGCACTGATGAGGCTGCACTGATGGGAACTGATGAGGTTGCACTGATGTGCACTGATGATGCTGCACTGATGGGCAATGAGGAGGCTGCAGTGTTGGGCACTGCTGAGGTTGCACTGATGTGAACTAATGAGGCTGCACTGATGGACAATGATGAGGCTGCATTGATGTGCACTGATAAGCTGCACTAATGGGCACTGATGAAGAGGCACTGATGGGCACTGATAGGCAGCACTGATGGGCACTAAAAAGCTGCACTGATGGCAACTTATGGGGCTGCACTGGTAACGAGTACTCTGACGATCAGGGCACTGATTATTAGTGTAAATGCTGTAGTCACTGTGCCTTCACAGATCCACTCTCCCTTCTTCATATTCAGGATCGGCCCCTTACTCAGATCTGTGATCACCCGAGTCTCAGTGATTCGGTGATCACAGCGCACGCCCGGCAGGGGGCGCGCGGGGTGCGTGCAAAGGGGAGGACATCTATTGATGGCCCCCCCCCCGGCAAAGCAGGTCTGCGCTGTAGCCGTCATTCGGCTATAGCGCGGACGGGAAGTGGTTAAAAAATATTAACCACTTCCTGCCCGCACTATAGGCAATAGACAAAAAAGGAAGAGCCCTAGGGCCAACGCTGCACTAAATTATAAATAGAATTGTGATAATATTGCGTGGAAGAGCGGCTAGCACATTAAGTTCAGTACAAAAAACGTCAATAAATAACAGAAAAAGCAAATAGAGTGCAGCGCTGAATAAGTGATAACATGTGTGAAATTGCCTATCACAAAACCTTGGTGTTATGAAACAAACGTACCGTATATAAAAAAACGTATATAAAAAATTAATTAGGGGAAAAAGGAAAACTAGTGCAAAGTCCATAAATAACACAGCACGGTCCGTGAAGGGTTAAATCCAAAGACACATCCGTGAAGGGTAAACTCCCAAAAATATGAGACAAAATGCTTGCCAGAAAGGTGAAAATAAAGTTCAATGAATGGTTGGTGAGTCATAGGCAATAGACAGCTACAATGTGGGCTTCCAGTTCTGGGAGGATGTCCCTGGTCGTCATCCCAAATGCGCACCTAGTTCTGTGACTGCTGTGTGCTGTGGACACAGCTGATCACAGATTATGGCAAAGGGCCAATCACAGTGGCTCTTTACCTTGTGATCAGCTGTGTCCAATCACAGCTGTCACAATGTAAAGGGGTTTGCTGCTTATCGCCTCTTATCAATTTTCCTTTGGGATGACGACCAGGGACATCCTCCCAGAACTGGAAGCCCACACTGTAGCTGTCTATTTCCTATAGTGCGGGCAGGAAGTGGTTAATATTCTTTAACCACTTCCCGTCCGCTCTATAGCCGAATGATGGCTACAGGCGGACCTGCTTTGCCGGGAGGCCGTCAATAGATGTCCTCCCCTTTGCATGCTCCCCGCGCACCCCCTGCCGGGCACACGCGGCGTGCGCTGTGATCACTGAGTCACTGAGACTCGGGTAATCACAGATCTGAGTAAGGGGCCGATCCCGGCCCCTTACCACATCATCAGCTGTCAGCCAATGACAGCTGATCACGTGATGTAAACAAAAGCTCGGTAATCTTTTTTGTTTCTCCTCGCGCTGACAGCGTGAGGAGAAAAAAAAAGCTGATCACCGGCTTTTGTGCAAGGGACATCGGTCCCGAGGAGGCAGAGGCACATCTGCCTCATCTGTGCCCACCAGTACCGCTTGCCAGTGCCACCTGACAGTGCCCACAGTACCCACCAGTGCAAAACAGTGCCACCTATCAATGCTCACTAGTGCCGCCTATCAATGCCCACCAGTGGTGCCAATCAGTGTCTCATCAGTGCCACTTAGCAGTGCTGCCTATTCGTGTCACCTACCAGTGCTGATCAGTGCCCATCATTGCCACCCATCAGTAACCATCACTGCCACCCATCAGTGCCCATCACTGCCACCTATCAGTGCCACCAATCAGTGCCACCTATTAGTGCCAATTCTCAGTGCCCACCAGTGCCGCCTATCAATGCCCTTCAGTGCCACCCTTCAGTTCCACCTCTCAGTGCCCACCAGTGCCACCTCTCAGTGCCCACCAGTGCCGCCTATCAGTGCCCATCAGTGTCGCCTTATCGGTGCCCATCAGTGCCGCCTTATCGGTGCCCATCAGTGCCGCCTTATCGGTGCCCATCAATGCAGCCCATCAGTGCAGCTCATCAGTGCCCATCAGTGCAGCATAACGGTGCCCATCAGAGCAGCCTCATCAGCGTACATCAATGAAGGAGAAAAATTACCTGTTTGCAAAATGTTAAAACAAAATATAAAACGGTTTTGTATTTATTTTTTTAAATCGGTCTTTTTTAATTTTTTTAACAAAAGGTAAAAACCGCAGAGGTGATAAAATACCACCAAAATAAAGCTCTATTTGTGGGAAAAAAATTATAAAAATTTCCTTTGGGTACAGTGTTGTATGACCGCGTAATTGTCATTCAAAGAGTGAGAGCACTGAAAGCTGAAAATTGATCTGGGCAGGAGGGGGTTTTAAGTGCCCAGTAAGCAAGTGGTTAATGGAATGTTTTTTTAAAAAAATATTTTTTAGTAAAGGAATTACAATTAATTAAAATTGTTTTGCTGCATTTGCTACTTTAAAGCCCTGTACACACGATCGGATTTCCTATGGATTCTAATCTGATGGATTTTTCCATCGGAAATCCGATGAAGCTGACTTCCATCAGTCTTGCCTACACACTATCAGTCAAAAATCCGACCGTCCCAAACGCCGTGATGTAAAACACTCTGACAAGCCGAGAAAAATGAAGTTCAATGCTTCTGAGCATGCGTCGACTTGATTCTGAGCATGCGTGGGTTTTTTGTCCGATGGAGTTCCACACAGACGATCGGAATTTGCTATCGTTTTTTTCCCCATCGGATAAATTTAAAACATGTTCTATTTTTTCTCACCGATGGAAAAAAGACCGATGGGGCCCATACACGATCGGTTTGTCCGATGAGAAAAGTCCATCGGACTGTTTTCATCAGTAAAACCGATCGTGTGTACACGGCATAACACTCTTTTTTTTATATTACGTCATGTTATTTTATGCCCATCATTCCCATTACAAACCCAAAATAGAGAAAAAAAAAGCAATAAATAGGAAATATTATTTTTAATCTTCAGAAAATACAATAGGGAGTGCTTTTATTTGATAAGTGTAGGGTAAATTGTAGATTTTTATGATAAATATTAAATTGTATTTTTGAATCAGGCAAAGTGTACAGAGAACTTTTAAGCTGTTTGTTCATCTTTAATCAATATTAATAGCAACATCAATAACTTACAGCTTATTAAGGCAGTCATAGAAGTAAAACTCTTTGCATAACATGCCTTTATGAAACAGGTTGTACTAATACTATTGCACACATTTCTATTTAGTTCTCAAAAATTAATTAAGATTTACTTTCAGATTGCATTGTTCCTAATTCAAGTTTTGATTTGATTTCGTTTTCTATTGAAGATTACAAGGATATTTGTGCTTGAGCGTCAAGTGAGATTTTATGCAAATTTGTAGTGTATAGATTAATTCATTTTTTATTACAATTGCACAAGTAAGTCAGAGACTGTGACTCACATATTGCAAAAACATTCAAGACCTCTCAGATAGGCTTCTATGCACAGGAGATCTTTGCTATTTACCCATGTGCACTTTCGACACACCTGAAATATCTTTGATAATGTTATTTGTTTATGATGAATATGCATTTGGATCTTTACAGCTATGCATTAATGCATGAGGCTTAATTCACAAAAGTTAACACACCAGGATAAGGATACTTATTTAACCACTTGCCGCCCGCCGTCAAATGACGGAGGGACAGTGCAGCTCTCGTTCTGGTTGGACGTCCTAGGACGGCGCACCCGAACGGCCACTTCTGTGGTGTTGCTAGGACACGGCGCGGCCTCGATCTCTGTAAAGAGCCGCGCTAGCGGCCCCGATCTCTGTAAAGAGCCGCGCTAGCGGCTCTTTATCTATGTGGTCGGCTGTGTCCAATCACAGCTGGTCACATGTAAACACGGAAGTGCCGGTAATCAGCTCTAATGGTCTCACACTGACAGAGTGTGTGGCAGGGGAGAGCCGTTCAGCAGCATCTCCTCACAGGGAACAGCAGGGGACAGCAGAAGATGTAATCAGGGCACTGATGATCAGTGCCCTGATTAAAATAAAGCACCAAAAGTGCCAGCAATCAGTGCCCACCAATGCCCATCTGTGCCAGCAATCAGTGCCCATTAGTGATGACAGTCAGTGTTGGCTTTCAGTGCCCATCAGTGCTGCCCATCAGTGCCCACCAATGCCGCCCATCAGTGCACCCATCAATACCCATCAGTGCCGACCATCAGTGCCCAGTGCCACCTATAAGTGCCCACCAGTGCCGCCTATCAGTGCTTATCAGTGCTACCTATCAGTGCCCATAAGTGCGGCATATTAGTGCCTCTTCATCAGTGCCAGCTAATCAGTGCCAATAAATGCCACCACATCAGAGCCCATCAGTGCAGCCTATGAGTGCCCATCAGTGCTGCCTCATCAGCGGACATCAGTGAAGGAGAAAAATTACTTATTTACAAGATTTACTGACAGAAACTAAGAAAAACTTTATTTTTTTTTCAAAAAACAAATCTATAAGGATTTATAAAGTGCTTAGTGCTCATATAGTAATTGTCCTTTGATGACGCCCTGGAGGAGGGGCGAAACGTGTTGACGCACTTCCAGTTCACATTAACCATTGACGCAATTTTCGCCACTGTGGAACGCACGCCATACAGCGGCTGACTCGGATGTTTTTACTGATGCCTGTTTTTGCCAGATATCCTGTAAGTGCCACCTAGCTCTACATTTTATTTTAGTGGTATTTCACTATGAGCTTTCTCTTTGTTTTCCCATCTATGGAGTGTGGTGTATCTTTTCTGTTATAAAGCAACCCCTCTGAAGGAGCCTTTGAGCAACCATCCTACATACCCCAGATCAATAGATCACAGCCTATTTGACTCCAGACTGCAAAGCTGAGGGTCCATTGTTTCTGGTGAGTGGGGTCACCGAAGAGGGAGTGTGGCACCTCACACTTTGCAAGTTTGGAGCACCGTTGCACTTTATTCTATTACTATATGAGCACCAAGCACTTTATAGATCCTTATAGATTTGGGTATAATATATATTTTTTGTTGCATATTGACTTGTATGGCACAAGCATATTGATTTATATGGTACCAGCCACTATGACACTGAATTGTTTATATTAAAGCGGTTGTATACCCTATTTTCAAACTTTTACCTACAGGTAAGCCTATAATAAGACTTACCTGTAGGTAAAAAGAATATCTCCTAAACCTGTACGGTTTAGGAGATATTCCCCACGCAATGAGCCGCTGACTGCAGTGGCGCATGCGCAGCGGGGATACTCGGCTAAAGCCCGGCAGCCGTCGGACCTTGCCGACGCGTGGGAGTGACGACATCCCGCTCAGCTGGAGCAGCGATACCTGGAAGACACGCCGAGGCAGGATGACATCTCCCTCGGCGTGGACCAGGTAAGTTCCCGACGCCTCGTTCTAAGGTAAGTATTTCATAATGAGCTAGTATGCGGTGCATACTAGCTCATTATGCCTTTTGCCTTTCAGGTATGAAAAAATAAATAAAAGCAGCAGCAGGTATACAACCGCTTTAATTTATTCTAGCAGCGCTGTTTCATATTTTTCTATCAATAAAGATTTTTAACCTTGTGTTAAAGCTTCATAAATACCCCTATGTTCATTTCAAATGGAGCTCCAATGCACAGTACATGAGGTGTTGGCGGATCCACACTGCAACACACCATAATACAGAATACTTTATTAATTCCATAGGTAAATTGGGAAATTGTTATGACACAGACACACTTAACAAAGACATAATGTGCATACCATGCATTTTAGTGCGCTCCATACAGCTGCAGGTTTTTGGGAAATGGGAAGAATTCCCTGAAATGTGTTGCCATAAGGAATCACAAAACCCAGAAGTGCTACCCAGGAGCCTACATCACTTGGCAGTAGGGTTGCCACCTTTTCTTCAAGTCAAACCTGAACACTTTAGCGGCGCACAACAATTTTTTTTAATAGTATAAACTATTCATATATTTTGCTATTAAATAACATTTCCAAACATGTGAAGTTAATAACAAGAGTGCCCCTTTTCATCAGAGTCCACAGAGTTCCCCTTTTACATCTGAATCCACAGAGTTCCCCTTTTACATCTGAATCCACAGAGTTCCCCTTTTACATCTGAACTCTCAGAGTTCCCTTTCACTGTAAGGGGGGACTCTGCAGACCCTTATTTAAGGTGGAACACTGAGAACTCTGATGTACGGAGAAGACTCTGATGTAAGGGGAAACACTGTGGCCTCTGGTGTAAAGGGGAAATCTGCTGTAAGAGGTGCTCTGCGAACCCTGATTTGCCTTAGTGTACTCACTCAGAGGCAGGAGAGATAAAGGGGAGACTTCAGTCACAGATAGGGATGGATGGTGAGCTCACTCACGTCTTGGCAGTCAGCACCACTCATCCAGATGTAACTGAGGCTATTGGACATCAAATTTCCAGCCCCAACTTTCCTTTTCTGAGGCACAGCCCGGGGGATTGGAGTGTGGGCAGACACAGAGGGGTAGGGGGAAGAGGTGTGTGTGTTTGGAGGGGGGGGTTGTTAGTGCTGGCTTTAAGCATACCTCCCAACTGGCACGGATTGTGCGGGTTTTACCCGCAGAGGCTCCTCCCTCCCGCACTCCCGCGAGACTATCATGTTTCCCGCACAGCAGGAAACATGAACAGAAGAAGAGGAGCAGCAGCAGCAGGTAAGACCCCCCCCCCCGCGATCGGCGCACTAGTATGCCCCCCCCCGATCGGCGGCCCCCCGCCGCGTCCCAAACCCCCCCCCGCTTTTTAAATGTTCCGGCGGCAACCATCACCCCCCCCCCCCGCTCAACAACTCTGGTTGGCAGGGGAGAGGGGACATCAGAATGTCCCGCGAAGGGACTTTACAAAGTTGGGAGGTATGCTTTAAGCAGTGTGAAAGAGTGTAACAGACACTCTCAGTTTAGACAACTGCAGCCAGCAACCCTGCTGGGAAGCCATAGTCCGGTCTAAATAATGTGTCCAGGTTTCAGGCAGTCTGAAACCCGAGCACATGATTCCAAACCCAAACTGTCCGGGTACATCCTGGACAGGTGGCAACCCTACTTGGCAGGTCTGTTGATTCTCGGCTAGCTAGTATCCAGGACGCAGTTCCTGATTTATATAAGCAGCCCTGCCATTGGCCACAGAGGGCTGCTGGAGGCTGACACCTTGCAGCACACTCTATCTTCATTTAGATAATTGATTTGACATGCTAATGCACAACACCATTATGCCCTCTTGGACCAATGTGACAATTTTTCACTAGTCCCTACAACATCTATCATCAGTGATGTCTTTATTAGCATTTCCAGGGGGGGAGTTTTTTTAATTCAGCCTGTGGTTTTTCTCCATCCACGCTAACAGAACGGATAGACGTGTAGTCACAAAGTACAGTCCTTACAATGTTTTGGAAATTTTGGAATTTGTACTTGCTCTAGCAAATTCTAAAGAATTGCAATATTCTGGGTTACATTTAGTGATGATACTTCCTGTCGCCAGCATTATTACCTGCATCCTCTTGGCTTTTTGGGGGAGGAGAAGATTTAATTAAAGTGGGCCTTTTCACCTTTCAATAAAAAAATCACCACAGCCTACAGCTCTGAATTCTGACATGAAATCATCTTGCATTCATTCATTAATCAAATATTTTTTGCTTTAGCTTACCATTACTGTTTTTCTACTTCCTGGTTTCTTCAAGGCACTGGTGATGTAACCCTGGCCTTATAGCTGCATCCTGGGGAAGTTTCTTTCACATGTTGCAAGGGGCCGACCCAGAGTTCCAGACAGAGTACCAGCAGGTAAAGGGAGATAGATTAATTTGCTCTTAGAAAAATTTGACCACCATAAGATAAATAGGGTGGAAAAGAAACATAAGCTATGCAAAAAATAAAAAGCCTTCAATTATCTATAAGTATCTGAGGCTTGCCATTACTTAACACTTCTAAAGGTGCCTTTGTTGTAATTTTTTTTTTGATAAGGGAAAAGCTCCTCTTTAATTCAATGCAGAGCAGGTCTCCTGTCTCCAAACACCACCCCCTAGTGGTAAAAAAAAAAAGCAAGGAACCAGATCATGCTGTTGGAAACATGATTTATCTTTAGCAAAGGTTTAACGATAATGCACTTATACTTTAATTTCAGTTTATTTTTAATTCCTTGAAGCCAAAATCCCCTCCTTGCCCATAATAATCATATTCAAACTCTTACATCAAGCATCCAGACTTCTCACACACCAATCACATTCAAACTTCCAAGACATGTCTAAATTCAGTTGGTTTCTGCAACAAAGCTGTTAGAACTGAGACTGGTATACATTGTGTTTCTATGTGTATTTAAGGTCTTATGCCGCGTACATACGATCAGATTTCCCGTCTGAAAGAGTCAGACGTGAGCTTTTGAACGGAAATTCCGACTGTGTGTATGCTCCATCTGACTTTTTCTGTCGGAATTTCCACCAGCAAAAGTTTGAGAGCAGGTTCTCTATTTTTCCGACGGAAAAAAATTCCTATTGAAAAATCCGCAAAATTCTGACGCATGCTCAGAAACAATTTGACCCATGCTCGGAAGCATTGAACTTCATTTTCTTGGCTCATCGTTGTGTTGTACATCACCGGGTTCTTGACGGTCGAAAGTTCAGAGAACTTTTGTGTGACCGTGTGTATGCAAGCCAAGCTTGAGCGGAATTCCGGTGGAAAAACCTTTCAAGGTTTTTCCGAAAGAAAATCCGATCGAGTGTACGCGGCATTAGAACTAAACCTTTTTCAATTTTGTCTGGAGTAGGAAATGAGAAAAAAAATCACTGTCAGGTTTTTCTTTTGCTGTCTGTGATTCCGTTGGGCTGTTTTCCTTTCCCTAAAGTTGAAGAAAAGGCAAAACGTTTGTTTTTCATTTTGGATAGAGTAAGGGAGGGTTATAACCCCTGTCAGTTTTTTTTGTTTGTGATCTGCGTCCCATTGAGATGATTTCCCTTCACTTTTGGTCCCATAGCCAAAGCAGGAAGTGAGAGGAAATCTCACCAAAGTGAGTGAATCCCTGATTGTCACTAGAGTCACTGGAACCAGTGTCACCATTGGAAGATTTTCCTTCTATTTCTGTTGTGGGGACAATTCAAGATTTGGGATTTTCTTTCTCTTGCACTCTCCATGATAAAAGTAAACATGACAGAGATGGCAAATCTCCCTAACGGGGGCTCAGATAGCAAAAAAAAATGGGCAGACATTCTAATGTCTCTCCACTGTGTCCAAAACTCAAGAATTTTTTTTTGCATTCACTGCACTTATAATTATGTTTTTATGGCTCTTACCTGGACATATTATTACTACTAGTATGGTGTTAAAATTGCAGTTACTTGCCTTCTTTATGAAAGTATAGAAATAATTTAGTGTAGCCTGTCCATCCTAAAAACTTTTTTTGCAGGTATTGCACTTATAATTATGTTTTTTCGGCTCTTACCTGTTCATATTATTACTACTAGTACGGTGTTAAAATTGCAGTTACTTGTGAACACAGTTTATGTAAGATTCAGGTCTACACTGCTGCCACCTGCTGGACATTCTTGTTATTGACGAACTTCATTAGATTGCTACTGAGTCTTGTTATTCTTTGGTGAAGTAGTGCCTTTCACTATGAAGAATCTATTGTACATAGCACAGTCATTTTTATCTGTATTTATCAGGCATTTAATCCTCCACATCCTCAAATGTGGATACAGAATGTTCAATATTGGCTTGAATTATCTTTTACCAATAATTGTCGCTTTATAAAGCAGTATGCAGATACGTATAAAACCTACACACAATTTTTAAAGAATAAAGCACATTTTTTAAATACAAATGTTACTGCTTATTGCATTATGTACTGTAGCAAGCTAATGTGAAAATGACTGCACAATTATGCCTACATCCGTAAAACCAAGGCATTAGCAACCGAGCACATAACAGTGTTTTACATCTGAAACAAATGATAAAAACCCACAAAATAGTATAGCGCTAATAAACATCTCCAACTTGAACAGAAACAATACCCTATAAATATCTAGAAAACAATAAAAAATGCTCCAAAGAAATCAAAATTCCTCAATCAACATCCTTTAGGCACTCATACAGTTTAAAACATAATCCAACATTTAATTATTTAACATATTAATTTAATCTTTAGTGCAATAATCTGTGAACATGCTCCAAGCTTGTCTTCCTTGTGCACACTGTGCCCACTTGACTCCAAGCCTGCTCAGCAATAGACCTCTTAGGTTACAGGAGGTCTATTACAAGCTCATTACTAAATAAAGTATTGTATTTCACCACTCCTCCACATATGCAAGAATACCGGCATGAAAGGGTTAAAATGCCATATTTTTCTTTTATCCAGTATGGCTTGGGAAAAAAAGAAATATCATAGTGCTCACTGTACTCTTCAAATCACACTTCACAAACAGACCACTAACATGTAAAGTGAAGAAGATAATAACTCTCAAAAGGTAAATGTGCAAACACACCAATAATTTCTGCAAATTAACTCTCCATGGGCCTTTCACCGTACTCTTCTCTTAGAAATTAGTGAAGGTGAGTGTGTATCCAATCTGCTCACCAAAAAAATATGCAGAGTGGAAAATAACCTGTCTCATTCTGTCTGGAAATAGGCATTAGGCTCCTCCCATAACGTGATGACACCATTGGTGCCATTCCACCTAACTCACCTTACTCTAGCAAGCTATTATATGCACTTAAACTAATCAGGAGGACAGCTTGAAAAGTATAATGTTGTATTTTTGTATGCATATGCAAATACTTTTCAGACAGCATATTGCTCATGATAGCTCTACACTTGTGACACCATATAAATTAAACAAATTGCTTAAAATATAACCAGTTTTGAAGGGAGTGGAGAGGAATAAGAACACCAGTCAGGTTTGTTTTCTGATGTTCCTGCCCCATTAGGGAGATTTACACCCTCTTGACCTGCTTACTGTTATCACCAAGAAGGAAAGTGAAGACCATTCCTACATACTGGGTTGTCACCAAAACATGAATAGAGGGGGACATTAGTTGTAATGACAGCCAGGGATAACCTCACTTTGGAGGGATTTCGTTTCACTTCCTGTTTTGGCTATGGGACAGAAAGTGAAGGGAAATCTCACCAAAGGGACACAGATGGCAGAAAAAAAAGTTTGCCGTTCATTATACTCTAATGCCACGTACACACGATCGGACATTCCGACAACAAAACCGTGGATTTTTTTTCCGACGGATGTTTGCTCAAACTTGTCTTGCATACACACGGTCACACAAATTTTGTCGGAAATTGCAAACGTCAAGAACGTGGTGACGTACAACACTACAACGAGCCGGGAAAAATTAAGTTCAATGATTCCAAGCATGCGTCAAATTGATTCCGAGCATGCGTATAATTTTTGTGCGTTGAATTGTATACACACGGTCAGAATTTCCGACGACAACTTTTGTTGTCGGAAAATTTGAGAACCAGCTCTCAAACAAGCTCACATCGAACATTTGTTGTCGGAAATTCCGACCATGTGTACGCGGCATTAGGCTTCCAAACGTTGTATATAGCAGAGATATTGTGATCTCTTTTTCACAGAAAATCACCAAATTTGTATACAGTACAGTAGATGTTCTGTGTCTCTTCAACCCCTGAAAGATGGAGAGTATAGCTGCAAAAAGAACCAACCTTTGCCTTGAAACACAATCCTTTATAAAAAAGGCATTGTTATTACTGTATTTATAACACGCACTTTTTTCCCCTTAAAATCAGGGGAAAATCGTGGGTGCGTGTTATACGCCGATACTCCGTCAAATTCCCCTGCTGAAAACGAGCGAGAGGAGCGAGCGGAGCCGAAACCGAAGTACAATTGGCTTTACTCGGCTCCTCTCGCAGTCCCGCCCATCTCTGACTGCGCCGCTGACATAGAGAAAGCCGAGTGTACTTCGGCTAGTCTCGGCTCCTCTCGCAGTCCTGCCTGTGACTGTGAGCAGAGCCGAGTCTAGCCGAAGTACACTCGGCTTTCTCCGTCAGCGGCGCAGTCAGTGGAGATGGGCGGGACTGCGAGAGGAGCCGAGTCTAGCCGAAGTACACTCGGCCCCGCTCGCTGCTCTCCACAGAAATCGGCGCCAAATTAAAAAAAACGCCGAGACTGACACGATCGCAAAGGCACTGGGCAAGGCTGCAGATGGACAGATGGACACTGGGCAAGGCTGCAGATGGACAGATGGACACTGGGCAAGGCTGCAGATGGACAGATGGACACTGGGCAAGGCTGCAGATGGACACTGGGCAAGGCTGCATGCTGCATTTAAATGTAAATTTTTTTTTCCTTGAATTTCCCTCCTAAAAGTTTTTTTCCTTAAAATTCCCTCCTAAACTTGGGGTGCGTGTTATACGCCGGTGCGTGTTATACGCCGATAAATACGGTATTAACTTAATTTGTATGCTTTGTATCATGTAAAAAAACAAAAAAACAAACAAACAAACAAGAACTATAGAATGGCAGTGTTGCCAACCTCTTGCAGCACTTTTTACTGACAAAACATGGACAATTTACTGGCGGAGCACTTTTTTACTGACAACCTGAAAAAATGACATAACTCCTATTAAAAACTAAGATAACAATATGGAGACACCGACAATACCCATAACAAGTAATTTGCCTGGTTTACACTTAAAAAGTAAACACAGCATGACAAATTATCAGCCCCTGATATTTACAGACAGTTGTAAAAAAATCACAGATTTTTACAAAGTGTCTGTGAATTTATTCACTGTTGGCAACCCTTTAGGATGGTAAATCCTAAATGTAATAATTGAAAAAAAAAAAATACTGGTCAGAAAGATTTTCTGACACAAATTATTTTAAGAATAAAAAGGAACTGGAACCATTTTCACCATAATTTACAGCACTTAATATATATCCTAAATTTTTTTTTTCAAGATGAAATTGGACCTTATTTTGTTACTGGGGGGCAAATTTTTGTCCAAATGTTTAATTGGCTATCCTTGGATGTGATCAATGTACTATGTATAACTGAAATCATATTATGTTCTCAAGGTAATATAGTTAAAAACACTCTCTTTGTTTAATCAGTTAATGTTTCTTATATAATATTTTACATTTTACACCTCAAAACCGGACATTATCTTATGTTGTCACCGGTTTCAACAGGAAGTGGTCACCTTAGCTACCATTAACAATTATACCACAAGTTCCCTTTACAAAAATACATCCGATGTCTGCTAGCCGTTGCCAGTTTGAAAACAGATGGTTGTATTTCAGGATAGATAGCTTGTACATTACTCTAACCACACATCCAACTGTTTCCCACATTTCAAGTAATTTTCATAAATCTTCAAAGTTTTTCATATTTTTACAGTATGTAAATATCTACATTGATTAAACAAGATTTACAAATGTATGTTTATTAAAGGTTAAAGCTGGGGAAATTAAAAAGATTACCCTTGCAGTGGGGCTCCCCGACACTGCAAGGATTAAATTCTCATTTTCACCTAGGGGTCATTAAAAAGCAGTTTTATTTACTTACTATGTTCCTACAACAGCTGGTGTTCTCTTTCCTCTGATGCCTTGGGTTGTGGTTGAGCCATTAGCATCCTCATTTACAATGCAGGACTGCTGGTCACATGAAAGGAGGAGAATGCAGGAGCAAGGGATAAGGAAAGGAGAAGTGCTTTTATTGTTACCCCAGACAAAAAGGGAGGGAGCTCTAGTTTAGTTTCTAGTTTTTTTTTTCTTTCCCCAGAGTTCATCTTTAAGTGAATCTCTGCTTTAATTATGCAGGGCAATGCAACAGCTTCACTTTAACTTGTCTCTTCCCAGCAGCATAAACTTAGCTTCCTTTGATGTCCTTTAGACCCAAGCTGGACTCTCAGAAATACTCAACAAGCAAAATCGTATTAATTTCAATGGCCCTGTTCACATTTGAGCGTTTTGTCACCCGTAACAAAATGCCTGTCGCTCAAAAAAGTACATGAGCTACTTTTTAGGCAGATTTGAGCTTTTTTTGTCCCCATAATCTTTAATGGCAAATGCCCAAACAGTGAGAAATTAGCATTTTTTTCAAGCATTTTCAGCTCAAAAAGCAGCTCCTCTCCTCTTTTCTAGCATCACCGCACACCTTGCACAGGTTTCTATTGGCCACAGCAAAAATTCTTAAATGAAAAACGCCTGAAAAAATGGCTATAATATCTGCAAATTTGCTAAAAAAATAAGCTCAAAATTGCCTGAAAAAAATGCCTGAAAACGCTCAGCTCAAGTGTAAATGTAGCCTAAAGCTCATTTTAGCCACTGGCCAATTGGGCATCATGATGGTATGAGCAAAGTAGGTTCATCGTGTCTCTCGTTCAAATGTTTTATTGAAAGATAAAACAACAAACAGTACAAGAGTACAAAGGTAATCACAAAATCATTGGGGTACAAAAAAAGGCACTTTATTTCATCTAAAGCACAATTAACAAAATGCAAATGAGCAATTCCAATAAGGAGAGATGCATTTGGCACAGCAGAAAGTTATACACTATTCATCAAAGTCACTCTGGACAACAGCCAGAGATAGGTAGTTAACAGTATAGGGCAGCAATAGACAAATTAGAGAAAGCCAACGGGCCATCAAATAGAAGAGGTTCTGAGAGGCCCCATATGGCATGGGGCGGGAATATCCGTAAGTTAGGACCTCGAGTAAGAGGTAACACATGAAAGCACTACAGGGTAAGAGCTGTGGGAAAACTTTGACACTCTATAACAGCATATTGTGGCAATTTAGGTACCGAGTGTACAATAGATTATGTACCAGTAAACAGAATATGAAGAATGCAGAAGTAGAAAAAAGGGAAAATTAAAAGGCTAGATTAAGTTTAGTGTGGGAAAGGGGAAATGGAGAGGACAGAAGAGGAGAAAATGCCCAGGGGTGGGATGGACTTTAAAGCCTTAAACTGTATTCCAGATAAGCGTGTGTTGCACGACAATGAGGGAAGCAATAATGTTTCATCAAAATCGGAAGGCAAAGAATGTTCTACCCAAGATCTCCAAAGTTTCTCATACGTACTCTATCCAAAAGGATTGCTTCAACTTTCGCATGTATGATGGCCTGTGCCACTCTATGTTTGGCCGCTAGTAAACTAAGATGGGGTGATCTCCAGGCCTTCGCAATGGTCTGTTTGGCCGCTGTGGTGATCTGTAGCAATTTAAACTAGCGAATGGACAAGCCCAGTGGTTTCTTATTAAGCAGAGCAATGGCTGGGTCCACATCTAGAGGTGTATCAAATAAAGTGTTAAGTATACTAAGACTCAAGCAATCGGGCAGTCCCAACAAATATTACAGTGGGTATCAGAGTCAATATAGCCACAGAAACAGGAAGAGGGTTAGGTGGGAAGAAATTTTGCATTCTGGGCAGGGACCAGGTACCATTTCATGAGGACTTCATAGTTTTTTTGATAGCAGCTATATTGTGGGAAGAGGATTTAGTAGCGAATCAAATTTCGGTCCAATAAGCAGCCTTTAAATGAAGTCCAAGGCCCTACGCAGGTGGGAAAATGTTTAACCTGTAGATAACGAAAGAGCTCTGAACCTGGTATACCATATTTCTCACAGAAGGTTGGCAATGGTTTGAAAGCATCAGGGGTCATAAACTGGTAAGTGCAAAAGAGATTTGCAGATAACCATATTGGAAAATAAGAAGGTGAGGTCCAGGCAGGGTGAAAAGTTGGGTTGCACAGAAAGGACACCAACGGGTTGTGGGGGGATTGGAAGCCATAGCGGAATTTAAGCCAATCCCAAAGATATTAAGAATGACGAGTGATAGGGTTAGAAATCGTTTTGAAGCTTGAAGACTTGTGGATAGGAGGTACTGAAAAATTTAGGGGTGTGACAGTTCATATAGTGAGTCTCTTGTAAACCAAAGCAAAAGATTTAAAAGCCTTAACCTTAGCCCTAAGGTGAATTGAGTCATTGGACAATGAGGGAAAGGATATTCAATGGGGCCATGAGAAAGGAAAATAATCCCAGAGCATTTTGTAAGCAAAACGCAGATATACCAGCCACCCCCCTGGGGAAGAAAAAGCAGAAAGAGAAGGGAAGAGAAGGTTAGCACCAGCAGTACAGGGAGGGGAGAAGCAGGATGCCAAGAGCAGCATCAGCCTAAAGAGTAAGAAAAAGATAAAAACTAGAAAAAAAGCAGAAAAAAATAACCCCTGAACATTTTGTGGGTTGACCTTCCGGTTAAGCGTGAAGCTTTCAATCAGATGTCAAGCAATGACCAAGTGAAACCTCCAGTGACGGGGTAATCGAGGACATAATGCAGTGACAAACTCGAGAGCCACCACAGCCATAAAACATAACATATACACATACGAGAACACAAGAGTCCGGCCAGAAATGGACACCTGGGAAAAGTAGCTCAGCCTGTACTGGGCAGGGGCTAAAAATCTATTAGGTACCACAGATAAACTGTAAATCCTAACTAAGTTGAACAGTGGAATAGAAAAAGATTTAAACACACTGCCAAGGATAGGTAAGCATAGGGGAGCAGTTCTAAAGACAGGAGATTCCACTATAAAGCCTCGTACACACGGCCGAGAATCTCGTCAGGAAAAAACACGTCGTTTTTCTTGACGAGATTCTTGGACAAGAAACTTGTCCCGGCCGAGTGTACACATGCTCGATTCAAAGAACCTGCGGTTTTTTGAATGGAGCGAACGCGGCGACGTCATCGACTACGACGAGCGTGCACTCATCACATTCAATTGCGTCGCTGCCATCTTGCTACACACTACCTATGCCTAGGAAGCTACCCCGCATGCGTCAAAGTCATTTTGAGCATGCACGGGTTTTCACGGCGACAGGTAAGTGTACACACACACACTTTTCTCGTCGAGAAACATGCCAACGAGAATCTCGACGAGAAAATAGAGAGCAGTTCTCTATTTTTCTCCTCGAGATTCTGGTCAGTTTTCTCGACGAGAAACCATACACACGAACGATTTTCTCGGCAAGAAAGCTATCTCGGCAGTTTTCTTGTCGTTTCTTGCCGAGAAACTCGTTCATGTGTACGAGGCTAAAGAGATAATGTAGGTGACATGATAAAGTAGCTTATGCAATAAAGAGGACATATGCGGTGGGAAAGGGGAAGGATGGGAAGGAGGGGAAGGGGGGGTGGTGGGTGAGGAGAGTGGGGAAAGAAAGGGGAAAAGAGGGTCAAAAACCTGGAACAAAGGAAAAAAATTATCCCTGTGATTAACAGTCAGTCCATGGAGTCTGAGGTCTGAGTAGGCAAGGGCAGGGGAGGGGAAGCGCCCCTGCTGGTAGGATCCTTGGAGGCCCCTATCACAGCCCGAGGTTGAAGCTTTCTGAGGTGAGCAGGACATTGAACACCGGTGGTGGCCATCAGACAAGGAAGAAGGTGAGGAGAAATGCCTTTTCTGTAGTGTAGTTTGGAGGTCATCCAAGCTTTTGCAGGTATACCCAGAACCTTGATAGGTAAAACAAAGAGAAAAAGGGAAGCCCCGGGTAGGTGACACAATGTTGCTGTAGAACCTGTAGGTGTGGTTTCAAGGCACGGCATTTGGTGATGGTCAACTGGAATAGATCAGCAAACAGATAAGAGTGACCCTGAAATCAGAAGGTGTCTTGGTTGTGTGCTGCAGTCAGGAGTTGTTCCTTGGTGTGGTAGAAATGCAACTTTGCGATAATATTGTGAGGGGCGCACTCTGATTTGTGTGGCACAAGGGCTATATGAACCCTATCCATTGGGATGGATGGGACATGTTCCTGAAATAGAGCTGTTACTGTAGATTGAAGATCTACTGATTTAGGAATGTCACAGATGTGGATGTTGGAGCGGCAGGCTCTATTATCTTAGTCCTCCAAGCATGTTTGCAATAGAAGGTTTTCCTCTCAAAGAGCCATGAATTCCTCTGCATGGTTCCTCTGCATGGTTACAGAATAAAGCTTCCAAGTCAAGTTATCTATGCTCCAGGTCCGCTGGCTCAGCTCACGAATCTCTCGTGATAAACGCTCAGTGATCTGGTCAGAAGTCTGCTTCAATGCCTTATGTAGCATGTGTTCAAACTGCTGAACAAAAATAGTCCTGGACGGCCGCACACTGATACAACACCTTGATTTATGATTTAAAATCCAAAACAGTCAGTCCATACTGTACAGAGGTAGGGGCAAACAGCTTATGTGTTTCACACCGTGAGTTGGTGCTAGAGTGACATGGTTTGACTGTGTATATGTATATAGGGGTGTATAGCCAATCAAGATGAATTTTAATTGAGATCACCCGCCCATACACAATCAAAACAAGAATGAAGAACACTTGAAGGTAGAGAGCCCAGAAGCCGGCGCAAGCATGTGAAATCCCATCTGAGAGAATATTCACAGACTGCATCCCTCTCACAGAAGACCTCCCAACCAAGGTGTTCAAACGTATGGAATACTCATCATCAAAAACATGTATAGATGAAAGCAGAGACCAATAACATATCACATTACATTAAATAAAATTAAACTGATAATTTTGTATATTTCAAAGATAATTGGTATGCACATCTAGAGTTGGTTAATAAATAAATCATAAACCATAAATTAAATCAAAGAATCATGATTTAAAATAGTTATCTTCAAAAAATATATATGTATTCCAATACCAAATCCATAATAAGCGTCACATTCAATCACTATAGCTATATAAATATATATTCTATATTAGACGTATAAAAATGTGTATATGTAACGCCCCCCCAATATTTGGGGGCGCTATGTGTAAATTTAAGGGTAGTCTGAGCCAATAATTGGGCTCAGACCAATTGATTGTTCTGGATTTGCTTCTGCTCTGGGTGTGATACTGCCTGGCAGTAGTGTTCCCTGTCTGCCTGTAGGTGGCACTATCATCACCGGCATAGGTTAACTACAGGGGGTATCACAACACCTTGGGTGTCCTTTCTCAGAAGCCATACAGTGGGCGTGGTCTACCCACTGTGCATGCTGGGAGAGGGTACAAAAGGGCCAGATGCCATTAATTTGTGTCCGTTCTGGGGTTCCGTCCTGGGAGCCCACGCGGTCGGTGTGCGCCTCGTGGCCCTCATGACACGGGGTGCGTGTGTGTGTTCTGGCCCCGGGCACCTTTAGCCCGAGGCTACATCGCTGCATGATAGGCCCAGCTCTGCTGGCTGAGGCCTATACTTTTCAAAGGGATCCTCAGCTACCCACCTGAGGGAAGCCACGCTTAGGGAAGGAGACCAGGGGAGGATCTGCCCCGGAGGAGACTAGCGACGGTACTGCTGTCTCGGGAGGAGGCCTGGAGCTCACCTAAGGAGGGATCCATCATTACAAGCCCTGCAATACGCCAATCCGGCTTAAAGGTTCTTCACTATTGCTTGGCTGGGAGGTTCGGGACTTTTAACAATCCTGTGGCAGAGGATTCCTGATCGCATCCCTAGAAAGATTGATTCATGCTTCATCCCAGCTGCTAGGATCACTAAACGGGACTATCCGGGTGAGCAATACCCCCTCAGGCTTAAGTGGCGACGATTGGGACTTTAGTGTTGCGTGCCTGAACCTTCCCCTGTGTTTCTCTCGTTTCCTACTTTCCTCTAAAGTTTTCCACTTCAGCAAAGTAAAATAAAGCCTGATGCCGCGTACACACGATCGATTTTTTCGACGGTGAAAACACCGCCGAGAAAATCGACGTGAAAAACGAGGAACAGCTTGTTCCCCTACACACGGCCTTTTTAAATGACATTTTTTTTCTTGGTCGAAAAAAACTACTGTGTGTAGGCTCCCCGGTAGTGTTTCCCTATGGGAAAACTGCAGCGGAAAAAAATGACGGGAATCACGACGAGAAAAATTAGAGCATGTTCTAATTTTTCTCGTCGTGGTTAATGCCGTTTTTCCCGTCAGGAAAAATTACAAAAAGCCCACACACGGTCGTTTTTCTCGTCCAAAAGAAAAAATTTAATTTTTCCCGACAGGAAAAATTATCGTGTGTACGCGGCATCACTGTTTGGGTTTTACATTGTGTGGACATTGGCCTTTCTAAAGACTTTCTCACACACTGACAACGGAAGCCTTGGAGGTAGTTTGCAGACCCAACAAAACCAGCCGGTCCCTTAAATGGGGGTAAGTGCTAGACATGTGCAATTCGTTTTGTTCCGAATTCGTTTTTTAACGAATTTCAACAAATTCGTTAATTCGGAAATATCCAAATTAACGAAAACTCGTTTAACGAATATTCGTAAATTTGGATATTCGAAAATTCGTAGTTTCGTACATTCGTAAATTTGTACATTCGCACATTCGTAAATTCGTACATTCGTAAATGCTTAAATTCGTGCATTCGTAAATGCTTAAATTCGTACATTCGTAAATTTGTAAATTTGTCAATTCGGAAATCTGAAATAATTATTAACTAATAATAACTTAACTATTACTAACTATTAAATAATAGGTATTGGAATTTCCTTTCAAATTTGGCTGTTAGTGAACTTAACGAAGTTACGAATTGTTTTCCAAAATAATGAATGCCGTATCTAAACGAATGGAGCGTAATGACTTAATAATAATAATAAATAACAATAATAATACTAAAAACGTTATATTATTATTATTATTTATTATTAATTTGTTCCGTTCCATTTGTTTACATGTGGCATTTGTTGTTTCAGGTTATGCGTTACGTTCGCTAACAGCCAAATTTGAAAGGAAATTACAATACCTATAATTTAATAGTTATTTTTTCAGATTTTCGAATTTTCGGGTTTTTGGATTTCCGAATTTGGAATTTCCAAATTTCCAAATTTCCGAATGTACGAATTTACAAATTTACGAATGTACGAATTTACGAATGTATATATATTTATGAATTTACGAATGTATAAATTTACGAATGTACGAATTTACGAATGTACGAATTGCGATCATAACGAATGACCCGAAAAACGGAAAAAAAAAACAAAAAACGAATGAAACGAAAACTAACACATTTTTGGGCAGTGCATATGTCTAGTAAGTGCTACATATATATATAATAATCCCTGCCTTAAATGTAGGGAGCTAAAAGAAAAAAGTGACTTCTGGTCAATTATTATATGGATATGAGGCAGACCCTTAAATAGATGTAGAAGGAAAGAGAGAATCAGAAATGGAGTGGAAACTTCATTAGAGATATGGAGTATGTACATGTAAACATGTGCATAATCACCTCGATCAATGTGTTTTTCTATATATTAAAACTTTGAAGAGCACTAAGAAATGCGAGACTGAAATGGATAAAAAACTGCTGAAGCAAGTCTGGTTGGGATGGAGCAGATTGTGCTTTGGGGTCCAGACCCCAAAACATCCCCCCCTATGTTGAGGGCATGTGGCCTGGTACGGTTCGGAAGGGGGGGCGCTATCTTGTCCCCCCTCTTTTCCTACGGCCTGCCAGGTTCTGTGCTTGGATAAAGGTCTGGTATGGATTTTTGGGGGGACCCCTATGCCATTTAAAAAGAAAAAAATTGGTGCATGGTTCCTCTTAATATCCATACCAGACCTGAAGGGCCTGGTGTGGAATTTGGGGGGACCCCCACGTATTATTTTTTTCATTTTGGTTTCGGGGTTCCCCTTAATATTCATACCAGACCCAAAGGGCCTGGTAATGGACTGGGGGGGGGAACCCATGCCATTTTTTTCAATGACTTTTATCTGTATTGCCAGGACCCGACAATTCATTACAGCCGCGATCAGTTTTAAATGACTTTTTTTCCTTTAGAAATGTCATTTTGCTGTGGGACTGTTATAAACAGGGGAAAAATGCGCCACTTTACAGGCATACTATAGACACCCCCCAGGTACGAAATTTATTGGAATATTTCACTTTTAGGCCTCATGCCCACGGACGTTTTTACAGCCGCGTTTTTGAGCGTTTTTTACAGCTTAAAAATGCCTGTCCATGTTAGTCTATAGCTTCATGCCCACCTAGACGTTTTTGAGCTGCAAATAGCATAGACGTTTTTAAGCTGTAAAAAAAACCCAGGACCAGTGCGTTCCTCAGCGTCAGAATTAGGCAGAAAAAACCGCGAGCGTCAAAAAACGCGCAAAAACGCGCACTAACGCGCACTAACGCGCAGTCGCGTTTTTAGCTCCGACTTTTTTTTTTTTTCAAAAAAAAATAAATAATATTTACAATAACATGGACAGGCGTTTTTAAGCTGCAAAAAACGCAGCTGTAAAAACGCCAGTGGGCATGAGGCCTTATTGTTTCACTTTAAGCATTATAAAAATCACTGCTCCCGAAAAAACTTCAGTTTTTAAAACTTTTTTTTGCATTGATACATGTCCCCTGGGGCTGGACCCAGGTCCCCAAACACTTTTTATGACAATACCATGCATATAAGCCTTTAAAATTAGCACTTTTGTTTTTTCATGTTCGTGTCCCATAGACTTTAACGGTGTTCGCGCTTTCAATCAAATTTTTTGCCTGTTCGCAAGTTCTGGTGCGAACCGAACCGGGGGGTGTTCGGCTCATCCTTAGTAAGCAATAATGCTATAACCTAACAATCTATCTAATATATACAGTTATAGCAAATATATAAGGGTTAGGGTTGTTGTCCGGCTAGATCCCTGTCTCTCCTTAGCCAAGGAAGACACACCGACACAGCAACACCTGAAAGAGAGAAATCAGCACAATGCAAAATGCATCCTACTCTACAAGAACCTGGTGCAATATGAGCACAGTAATTTGAACTGCTCTTCAGCCGAAGGCAGTATGAAAATGCAAAACCATCCTATACATGTCTACATTATTTATATTTTTTAAGCAGGCCCCTGTAAGAATGCTACCTCCTTCCATAATCAATATAAAACTACAAACTTTCAGCAATACTTTGATCAGTGACAGTCCAAATATAGGTGTGTGAGTCCATTATTTGAAGAAATAGGCAATCATTTTCCAATCACAGCCTATTCTAACTAACTACATGATCAATGTCCATGACCGGTTACTGTCCATTAGTGATGAGCCGAACACCCCCGGGTTCGGTTCGCACCAGAACCCGCGAACGGACCGAAAGTTCGAACGAACATTAGAACCCTATTAAATACAATGGATGCGAACGTTCGAATTCTAAAGTGCTAATTATAACAACTATTATGCATGTTATTGTCCTAAAAAGGGTTTGGGAACCCGGGTTCTGCACCAGGGGACATGTATCAATGCAAAAATAAGTTTTAAAAACGGTCGTTTTCCGGGAGCAGTCATTTTAATGATGCATAAAGTGAAAAAAAAAAAGTCAAATATTCCTTTAAATATCGTACCTGGGGGGTGTCTAAAGTATGCCTGTGAAGTGCCACGTGTTTCCCGTGTTTAGAACTGTCCCTGCACAAAATGACACTTCTAAAGGAAAAAAAAGCCATTTAAAACTGCTTGCGGCTTTAATGTAATGTCTGGTCCCGGTAATATGGATGAAAATCTTTAAGAAAAATGGCATAGCTACCCCATGACCCCCCCCCTACCCCAGCCCATTACCAGCCCCTTTGGGTCTTGTATGGATATTAAGGGGAACCCCGCACATAAAATAAAAAAGGCCCTATATACTCTGAACAGCCGTATACAGGCGGTGCATACAAGACAGGGACTGTAGGTTTGTTCTTATGTAGAATCTGTTTGTAATTTTGAACAGGTACATTGTTGAAGTGTAGCTCCAGACCAAAAATCTATTTTTAAACTTTTTGGAAAACATAGGTAAGGGTTATCACCCCTGTAACATTTGTTTTGCTGTCTGTGCCCCTGTTCAGAACATTTCACCTCACTTTCCGTCCTAATGACAACTGTTTTTGAAATGTGGTGTTTTTCTTGAAACAAGGATTGCTGATAAAGCATCAGTACAGAGGAGACACCTTTCTCCCATATTTATTCTTACAGGAGAGAATTTTCCTTCCTAGTGGTAGATTTCCTCTCACTTCCTGTTGTCTTCTTGCGTTTGCAAGTAGGAGTCGTTTGTAAGTTGGATGTTTGAAAGTAGGGACCTGCCGTATATACTCTGCAGAAATAGGCCCCTTAGTTGTTGGTGTTGGCACAACACTGTAAGCACTCACAGTTACTCTTGGTTGGTGCTGGAACGCCCTGCTGTCAACTATTATATCAGGAATTTTAATTACATATAATTGTTGAACAGTGGTAGTAAAAATTGGGCCTTTGATGGTGGTGCTGGTGCCACAACACTGTAAGCCCTGACAGTTACTCTTGGTGGGTGCAGCAATGGGCCCTGCTGTGAATTATTAGATCAAGAATTGTAATTACATGCCCCTGTTGAACAGGGGCTGAAAAATTGGGCCTTAGGCACTGGTGGCACAACACTGCAACCCTTCACAGATACTGTACTTGGAGCACAGCAATGAGCCCTGTTGCAAAGTATTGCTTCAAAAATTGTAATGACACGCCCCTGTTAAACAGGGGCTGAAAAATTGGGCCTTAGGCACTGGTGGCACAACACTGCAACTCCTCACAGATACTGTACTTGGAGCACAGCAATGAGCCCTGTTGCAAAGTATTGCTTCAAAAATTGTAATTACACGCCCCTGTTAAACAGGGGCTGAAAAATTGGGCGTTAGGCACTGGTGGCGGCACCCATAAACAAAAATGATCTTCCAAGCTATCATCATCAATCGTATCATTGAGGACTCGGAGGAGGAGGATAGCCAGTCAACATAACAGCACAGGCACTCAGCATCAGCATCAGTCTTGAAGGGATGTGACATTTTAAAATCAATTAGTCTGTTATATCAGCATCAGGTGTGTGGTAGCTGGTGGTGATCCAAGACTGGTTCATCTTGATGAAAGTCAGTCGATCAACCGAGTCGGTGGACAGGCGCACCCTGTGATCCGTGACAAATCCTCCAGCAGCACTGAATGTGCGTTCCGAAAGAACGCTGGATGCAGGACAGGCCAGTAGCTCAATTGCATACTGTGCAAGCTCTGGCCAGTGATCCATCCTCAAGACCCAGTAAGCCAGAGGATTTTCGGTGGGGAAGGTGTCCAAGTCTGACCTTGCCCCTAGATATTCCTGCACCATGTTTATCAGACGCTGGCGATGGTTGCTGGAACCGATCATACTTTGGGGCTGCGGACTAAAGAATTGTCTGAACGCATCGGTCAGACGGCCACCTTCCCCACCGCTCCTTCTTTGACTGGCCGAAGCCTCAGCAACTCGTTGTCCAGGACCAGGAGTTTGCAACCTCCCAGTCTCTGGGAACGCGTTGCACAGACCTTTCTGCAAGGCCTCCCGGAGTTGTCTCATCCTCTGCTCCCTCTGCGACGGTAACATAAGGTCCGCAACCTTACCCTTGTACCGTGGATCAAGGAGAGTGGCCAGCCAGTAATGGTCCCTCTCCTTGATCCGAAGAATACGAGGATCCTTCCGCAGACTTTGCAGGATCAGGGAGGCCATGCAGCGTAGGTTTGCTGAGGCATTCGCTCCGGAGTCCTCTGGGTCACTAAGGACGACATGATCCGCAGCCACCTCCTCCCAGCCACGTACAAGTCCACTGGTTTCTTGGGACTGTAAATCATCCCTAAAAGACTGCTGCTGATGATGCTGAGTGCCAGCCTCCACCTCCATGCTGACACAATCCTCCTCCTCCTCCTCCTCCTCCTCCTCCTCCTCCTCTTCCTGTGCGATGGGTGGGACAGAAGGAACACTGTCTGGGTAAAGGGGGCCTTGAGAGGCAAGGAAGTCCTCCTCTTCCTGCCTCTGTTCTGCCTCAAGTGCCCTGTCCATTATTCCACGCAGCGTGTGCTCCAACAGGTGGACAAGAGGTACAGTGTCACTGATGCATGCACTGTCACTGCTCACCATCCTCGTGGCCTCCTCAAATGGTGCCAGGACAGTGCATGCATCCCTGATCATGCCCCACTGGCGTGGAGAAAAAAAACCAAGCTCCCCTGACCCTGTCCTGGTGCCGTAGTCGCACAGGTACTCATTGATGGCCCTCTGCTGCGTGTGCAGCCGCTGCAGCATGGCCAACGTTGAGTTCCACCTGGTGGGCATGTCACATATAAGGCGGTTCTTGGGCAGGTTCAACTCCTTTTGCAGCTCAGCCAGGCGAGCACTGGCATTATAAGATCTGCGGAAATGCACACAGACTTTCCTGGCCTGCCTCAGGACATCCTGTAAGCCCGGGTACCTGCCCAAGAAGCGCTGCACCACCAGGTTAAGGACGTGAGCCACACAGGGCACATGGGTCAGTTGTCCCTGTCGGAGGGCGGAGAGGAGGTTGGTGCCATTGTCGCAAACCACCATTCCTGGCTTAAGCTGGCGTGGCGTCAACCACCTCTCGGCCTGGCCCTGCAGAGCAGACAGGACCTCTGCCCCAGTGTGGCTTCTGTCCCCCAAACACACCAGCGCAAGCACGGCATGGCATCTTTTTGCCTGCGTACTTGCGTAGCCCCGTGAACGGCTACGGAGCACCGCTGGTTCATAGGACAAACCACAGGAAGAGGCCATGGAGGAAGAAGAAGAGGAGGGGGTGGAGGAGAGAGGTGTGTCACAACCAGTAGTAGCATTTTGGAGGCGTGGCGGTGGGACAACCTCCAACACTACTGCACCTTGTCCTGAATCCTTCCCAGCTGCCAAAAGAGTGACCCAATGGGCCGTGAAAGAAAGGTAACGTCCCTGTCCATGCCTGCTGGACCATGAGTCAGCGGTAATATGCACCTTACCGCTGACCGCCCTGTCCAGCGAGGCCAAGACATTGCCTTCCACATGCCGGTAGAGAGCCGGAATAGCCTTCCGTGAGAAAAAGTGGCGTTTGGGAACCTGCCACTGAGGAACCGCACATTGCACAAACTCACGGAAGGGGGCCGAGTCTACCAACTGAAAAGGCAGCAGTTGAAGCGCTAGCAATTTAGCCAAGCTAGCATTCAACCGCTGGGCATGTGGATGGCTGGGAGTGAACTTCTTTCGACGGTCCAGCAGCTGGGGCAGGGAAATTTGCCTGCTAGAATCGGACGTCGGTGTACTGCTAGCAGAGTGGGCGCAAGTACTTGGCTGTGACACACCTAATTCTACACCTTCATTCCTCTCAGTGCATGTTTCAGAGAGGACTGAAGTTATAGTGGGGTTGGAGATCCCAGCTGATGCGGTGCAAGGAGAGGTCCGCTTTGTTCTTTGGTGTGGGTCTTTGAGGTAGGCTTGCCAACGAGCTGCATGGCAGGTCAACATATGTCTGGTCAGGCATGTGGTACCCAAGCGGCTGATGTTTTGGCCACGCGATATACGCTTGAGACATATGTTGCAAACAGCAGCTGTGCGATCTGATGCACTAGCCTCAAAAAAGGCCCACACCAAAGAACTTTTTGAATGACGGGCAGAGGCAGCGCCCTGCACAGGCGGAGCTCTGCGGTGTGATTCCGTCGGTGTACTGCCCTTACGCTGGCCACCAAAGGGCATCCTGCCTCGTTGGAGATGTGCCTCCTCCTCATCCTCCTCCTCCTCCTCTCTCCTATTAGGCACCCACGTGGAGTCATTGACCTCATCATCCCCTCCCTCCTCATCACTGGAGCCAATCTGGCAGTATGCTGCAGCTGCTGGAACATGACTGCCAGATTGGTGTCCTTCTTGAGCATCCCCTCTGTCTGCTCTCACGCTACTGCCTTCCTCTAGCTGGGTTTCATCATCAGACCCTTCGAAACGCTGGGCATCCTCCTGGAGCATGTACCCAACACTGTGCTGAAACAGTTCGGGGGACTCCTCAGGAGGAGGACATGGTGGGTCTAGGGAAGGAGTGACTGATGATTTGTCTGACATTGATACCAGGGAAGACGACGCTTTGGCAGCTGCTTTTCCAGTACCCTGAGCCTGGGTGAGAGAGGATGAGGAGGAGGAGGAGGGCTTGGTCATCCACTCTACCAAGTCTTCGGCATGATGTGGCTCAACATGTCCAGCTGCCGAAAAGAAGGACAAGCGTGTCCCATGGCCATGTGCTGATGACAATGCACCGCGTCCACGACCAGCACTGTTGCCCCCAGACACAGAGCCTGCTTGCCCTCTTTTATTGCCTCCTGACTGTCTGCCTCTCCTTGTTTGCCTTCCAGACATTCTAATAGATGGCCTGCAGGGAGATGGGAAAAAAGCAATAAGGGCTACCTTCAGGTGTCCTTCTCTGTCCCTTGAAACAAGGACTTTCACAGTGAAAGAAACTGACACTGTCCCTACCTAGAGTTTTCTGTCCCTAGAATAAATTTTTTTTTTAATCACAATATAGCACAAGGACAATTCACTCAATGTCTCTCCAGGTCCCTGGAAACAAGGACTTGCAGAGTGAAAGAAACTGACACTGTCCCTACCTAGAGTTTTCTGTCCCTAGAATAAATGTTTTTTTTAAGCACAATATAGCACAAGGAAAATTAACTCACTGTCCTTACAGGTCCCTGGAAACAAGGACTTGCAGAGTGAAAAAAAAAAAACACTCTCCCTACCTACAGTTTTCTGTCCCTAGAAAAAATGTTTTTTTTAAGCACAATATAGCACAAGGACAATTAACTCACTGTCCTTACAGGTCCCTGGAAACAAGGACTTGCAGAGTGAAAGAAAAAAAACACTCTCCCTACCTACAGTTTTCTGTCCCTAGAAAAAATGTTTTTTTTAAGCACAATATAGCACAAGGACAATTAACTCACTGTCCTTACAGGTCCCTGGAAACAAGGACTTGCAGAGTGAAAGAAAAAAAACACTCTCCCTACCTACAGTTTTCTGTCCCTAGAAAAAATGTTTTTTTTAATCACAATATAGCACAAGGAAAATTAACTCACTGTCCTTACAGGTCCCTGGAAACAAGGACTTGCAGAGTGAAAGAAAAAAAACACTCTCCCTACCTACAGTTTTCTGTCCCTAGAAAAAATGTTTTTTTTAATCACAATATAGCACAAGGAAAATTAACTCACTGTCCTTACAGGTCCCTGGAAACAAGGACTTGCAGAGTGAAAGAAACTGACACTGTCCCTACCTAGAGTTTTCTGTCCCTAGAATAAATGTTTTTTTTAAGCACAATATAGCACAAGGACAATTAACTCACTGTCCTTACAGGTCCCTGGAAACAAGGACTTGCAGAGTGAAAGAAACTGACACTGTCCCTACCTAGAGTTTTCTGTCCCTAGAATAAATGTTTTTTTTAAGCACAATATAGCACAAGGACAATTAACTCACTGTCCTTACAGGTCCCTGGAAACAAGGACTTGCAGAGTGAAAGAAAAAAAACACTCTCCCTACCTACAGTTTTCTGTCCCTAGAAAAAATGTTTTTTTTAATCACAATATAGCACAAGGAAAATTAACTCACTGTCCTTACAGGTCCCTGGAAACAAGGACTTGCAGAGTGAAAGAAACTGACACTGTCCCTACCTAGAGTTTTCTGTCCCTAGAATAAATGTTTTTTTTAATCACAATATAGCACAAGGACAATTAACTCACTGTCCTTACAGGTCCCTGGAAACAAGGACTTGCAGAGTGAAAGAAACTGACACTGTCCCTACCTAGAGTTTTCTGTCCCTAGAATAAATGTTTTTTTTAAGCACAATATAGCACAAGGAAAATTAACTCACTGTCCTTACAGGTCCCTGGAAACAAGGACTTGCAGAGTGAAAGAAAAAAAACACTCTCCCTACCTACAGTTTTCTGTCCCTAGAAAAAATGTTTTTTTTAATCACAATATAGCACAAGGAAAATTAACTCACTGTCCTTACAGGTCCCTGGAAACAAGGACTTGCAGAGTGAAAGAAACTGACACTGTCCCTACCTAGAGTTTTCTGTCCCTAGAATAAATGTTTTTTTTTAATCACAATATAGCACAAGGAAAATTAACTCACTGTCCTTACAGGTCCCTGGAAACAAGGACTTGCAGAGTGAAAGAAACTGACACTGTCCCTACCTAGAGTTTTCTGTCCCTAGAATAAATGTTTTTTTTAAGCACAATATAGCACAAGGACAATTAACTCACTGTCCTTACAGGTCCCTGGAAACAAGGACTTGCAGAGTGAAAGAAAAAAAACACTCTCCCTACCTACAGTTTTCTGTCCCTAGAAAAAATGTTTTTTTTAAGCACAATATAGCACAAGGAAAATTAACTCACTGTCCTTACAGGTCCCTGGAAACAAGGACTTGCAGAGTGAAAGAAAAAAAACACTCTCCCTACCTACAGTTTTCTGTCCCTAGAAAAAATGTTTTTTTTAATCACAATATAGCACAAGGAAAATTAACTCACTGTCCTTACAGGTCCCTGGAAACAAGGACTTGCAGAGTGAAAGAAACTGACACTGTCCCTACCTAGAGTTTTCTGTCCCTAGAATAAATGTTTTTTTTAATCACAATATAGCACAAGGAAAATTAACTCACTGTCCTTACAGGTCCCTGGAAACAAGGACTTGCAGAGTGAAAGAAACTGACACTGTCCCTACCTAGAGTTTTCTGTCCCTAGAATAAATGTTTTTTTTAAGCACAATATAGCACAAGGACAATTAACTCACTGTCCTTACAGGTCCCTGGAAACAAGGACTTGCAGAGTGAAAGAAAAAAAACACTCTCCCTACCTACAGTTTTCTGTCCCTAGAAAAAATGTTTTTTTTAATCACAATATAGCACAAGGAAAATTAACTCACTGTCCTTACAGGTCCCTGGAAACAAGGACTTGCAGAGTGAAAGAAACTGACACTGTCCCTACCTAGAGTTTTCTGTCCCTAGAATAAATGTTTTTTTTAATCACAATATAGCACAAGGACAATTAACTCACTGTCCTTACAGGTCCCTGGAAACAAGGACTTGCAGAGTGAAAGAAACTGACACTGTCCCTACCTAGAGTTTTCTGTCCCTAGAATAAATGTTTTTTTTAAGCACAATATAGCACAAGGAAAATTAACTCACTGTCCTTACAGGTCCCTGGAAACAAGGACTTGCAGAGTGAAAGAAAAAAAACACTCTCCCTACCTACAGTTTTCTGTCCCTAGAAAAAATGTTTTTTTTAATCACAATATAGCACAAGGAAAATTAACTCACTGTCCTTACAGGTCCCTGGAAACAAGGACTTGCAGAGTGAAAGAAACTGACACTGTCCCTACCTAGAGTTTTCTGTCCCTAGAATAAATGTTTTTTTTAATCACAATATAGCACAAGGAAAATTAACTCACTGTCCTTACAGGTCCCTGGAAACAAGGACTTGCAGAGTGAAAGAAACTGACACTGTCCCTACCTAGAGTTTTCTGTCCCTAGAATAAATGTTTTTTTTAAGCACAATATAGCACAAGGACAATTAACTCACTGTCCTTACAGGTCCCTGGAAACAAGGACTTGCAGAGTGAAAGAAAAAAAACACTCTCCCTACCTACAGTTTTCTGTCCCTAGAAAAAATGTTTTTTTTAAGCACAATATAGCACAAGGAAAATTAACTCACTGTCCTTACAGGTCCCTGGAAACAAGGACTTGCAGAGTGAAAGAAAAAAAACACTCTCCCTACCTACAGTTTTCTGTCCCTAGAAAAAATGTTTTTTTTAATCACAATATAGCACAAGGAAAATTAACTCACTGTCCTTACAGGTCCCTGGAAACAAGGACTTGCAGAGTGAAAGAAACTGACACTGTCCCTACCTAGAGTTTTCTGTCCCTAGAATAAATGTTTTTTTTAATCACAATATAGCACAAGGAAAATTAACTCACTGTCCTTACAGGTCCCTGGAAACAAGGACTTGCAGAGTGAAAGAAACTGACACTGTCCCTACCTAGAGTTTTCTGTCCCTAGAGTAAATGTTTTTTTTAAGCACAATATAGCACAAGGACAATTAACTCACTGTCCTTACAGGTCCCTGGAAACAAGGACTTGCAGAGTGAAAGAAAAAAAAACACTCTCCCTACCTACAGTTTTCTGTCCCTAGAAAAAATGTTTTTTTTAATCACAATATAGCACAAGGAAAATTAACTCACTGTCCTTACAGGTCCCTGGAAACAAGGACTTGCAGAGTGAAAGAAACTGACACTGTCCCTACCTAGAGTTTTCTGTCCCTAGAATAAATGTTTTTTTTAATCACAATATAGCACAAGGACAATTAACTCACTGTCCTTACAGGTCCCTGGAAACAAGGACTTGCAGAGTGAAAGAAACTGACACTGTCCCTACCTAGAGTTTTCTGTCCCTAGAATAAATGTTTTTTTTAAGCACAATATAGCACAAGGACAATTAACTCACTGTCCTTACAGGTCCCTGGAAACAAGGACTTGCAGAGTGAAAGAAACTGACACTGTCCCTACCTAGAGTTTTCTGTCCCTAGAATAAATGTTTTTTTTAAGCACACTATAGCAGAAGCACAAAACACACTGACACTCTCCCTACCTATCCTTCTCTTTCCCTAAACTAAAGGAATCCAGGTTAAGCAAGAAAGAAATAACAGTCACTGTCCCTGCCTATGCTACTCTATCCCTGCTCCGGAACACACTACACTAGGCCGCCGTGCTGGCGGCCTTTTATAGTGTGGGGCGTGTACTAAACACCCTCAGCAATAATTGGCCACAGGCATTCTGCCTGTGGCCAATCATTGCTCTCCTCGCTGCCGGCGCTGTGATTGGCCAAGCATGCGGGGTCACAGTGCATGCTTGGCCAATCACAGCGCCTGGATGACACTGCGATGGCGTAGTGCATTGTGGGCCGTTCGCGTCACTCGAATTTGGCGCGAACGGCCCAAATCGTTCGATCTTCGTCGAACGATCGAACAGCCAATGTTCGAGTCGAACGTATGTTCGACTCGAACACGAAGCTCATCCCTACTGTCCATCTGACCTAATTTCAGATAGACCACACTTCTCAGCAATTCCCTTTTCTTCTCCAAAAGGAACTCCGGGTACAGGGCATAACTGCATTTCATATATAGTGCACTCACCCCAGCCTTTACCTGCTTTTCTTTATTTGGCTCCTCCGCAGGCAAGACTGAGGCACACCGCACTAAAAGCCCATACCCTCCCTGATGGGGAGGTTGAGCGGTGTTAGTTTTCTCGGGCCTGCCTGCGGCTGGTGTTTGAATCCTCCCGAGCTGATCTCACTTCTGGCTTGGCCAGAAACAAGTCCTTAATTCTCCCCAGTAAAGCCACTGTCCACACCAACTGAAAGTCCAACTTCTGTATTTATTTCACATGGATAATAAATAGTCCCTTTAAGAGCAGACAGGTTGAGACAAGACACAGGTCAGATAAGGTGGGAGAGAGGTCCAGGCACAAACACAAATCTTGGTTCTCTTACTGTTCTGGTATGCACGAACAGGTTTGGCGTGCGATCTTTATCACAGACCTAATGAACATGAAAGTCACTGCCACTGACTTGTTGAAGATGGTCACTGCCACTGACCGGGTGAATAGGGCCTTGCCCTATTTGGTCACTGCCACTGACCTGGTGTGCGTAGAGTCACTGCCACTATGACCTACAGAACATGCACTGCCTTCTTAAAGAACTTGGCCCATGTCAAAGAGAAAAACGTCCCTCCGGAGAGTTACCAGAGGCCCTTACTGTCACCACGACTCTGTGCTGGGTCTTCAGAAAGGGTCACCTCCCTGGCCTCCTCGATCCAAGATGCGGGTCCCCTCACAAGGCGGTACCCTGGGAGCTCCTCGATCCTTAGCGGACCCCAGCCGAAGGTTGCTGGGCTCCGGGCCTCCTCTTTAGTACCTCACCTCAGACTGAAGGTGTCTGGGATGGAACAGCAACTTCGCCTCCAGGCCTAGGGCACCTGGAGGCAACACACCCACACACCCAGGCCTAAGGTGCCTGGGCATGGACACGACCAACCAACCAGGCCTCCGGGCCTAGGGCACCCGGAGGCGACACACACACCCAGGTCTAAGGTGCCTGGGCATGGACCCCTACTGGAAGATGGCCGCCCCTTTTTATACCCTCTCCCGACAGGCACAGCAGGTTCCCCGCCCCACCGCACTGCTGTCAAGAGGGGACAAGAAAAGGCACAACCCTGTACCACGGTTCAACCCGGGCCTATGGCAACAGCGCTACCTATAGGCCCCAGAGAACTGCACATCAGTACTATCTCCCAGGGACAGAAATGGTCCATGAACCCTAACAATTTGTGTATCTGAGCCTTATTACCACTCAGATACTTCCCTTAAATATAGCACCCCGCTACACATATAACAAGTAGTCAGGTCAAATTGCAAGAGACCACACTTCAGGACACAGGTCCCCTTGCAAGAATATCTTCAGTCTGCCCACATGGCAGCCAAAGACAGGGACTTTCTTCCTTGGTTATCAACAGGGATGAGCCGAACACCCCCCTGTTCGGTTCGCACCAGAACCTGCGAACAGACAAAATGTTTGTGTAAACTTTAGAACCCTATTAAATACAATGGACTCGAACGTTCGAAATCTAAAGTGTTAATTATAAAGGCTAATATGCAAGTTATTGTTCTAAAAAGTGTTTGGGGACCCGGGTCCTGCCCCAGGGGACATGTATCAATGCAAAAAGAAGTTTTAAAAACGGCCGTTTTTTTGGGAGCAGTGATTTTAATAATGCTTAAAATGAAAAAATAAAAGTGAAATATTCCTTTAAATTTCGTACCTGGGGGGTGTGTATGATATGCATGTGAAGTGGCGCATGTTTCCCGTGCTTAGAACTGTCCCTGCAAAAAATGTCATTTTTGAAAGAAAAAAATGCATTTAAAACTGACTCGCGGCTATTAATGAATTGTCGGCTCCCGGCAATACATACAAAAGTCATTGATAAAAAAAAAAAAAAAAGCGTGGGTGTTCCCCAGAATTCAATTACCAGGCCCTTCAGGTCTGGAATGGATATTAAGGGGAACCCTGCCGCAAATTAAAAAAAAAAATTGACGTGGGGTTCCCCCAAATATCCATTCCAGGCCCTTCAGATCTGGCATGGATTTTAAGGGGAACTCCACCCCAAATTTAAAAAAAAAATGGCGTGGAGTCCCCCTAAAAATCCATACCAGACCCCTTATCCGAGCACGCAACCTGGCCGGCCGCAGGGGAAAAGGGGGGGACGAGAGAGCGGCCCCCCCTCCCTCCTGAACCGTACCAGGCCACATGCCCTCAACATGGGGAGGATGTCCCCATGTTGATGGGGACAAGGGCCTCATCCCCACAACCCTTGCCCAGTGGTTGTGGGGGTCTGCGGGCGGGGGGCTTATCGGAATCTGGAAGACCCCTTTAACAAAGGGGACCCCCAGATCCCGCCCCCCCTATGTGAATTGGTAAGGGGTACATTGTACCCCTACCATTTCACGAAGAAAGCGTAAAAAAATGTTTAAAAAAACACACAAACACCTTGAAAAAGTCCTTTATTTCAAAAAAAAAAAAAAAAACATTCCAGCGGTGAAATCCAGTGTCCCGCGGCGATCCCGATGTCCAGCGCTGTCCTTCATTGGTTGTGCCTGAGCGGACCTGATGGGGAACTCCCTCTCAGTATTTTAAATGTATAGACCCGCCCCTTCTAAAGTTCCCCATCAGGTCCGCTCAGCGGACCAGATGCGGAACATGAGAAGGGGCGGGTCTATACATGTATTACCAAAGTGAGAGCAGTCCCCCATCAGGTCCGCCCCCTCGGTATGTCAGACCCGCCTACGTCATTGGCTTGAGCGGGGAACTTCCTTCACTATGTAAATTTTAATTACACAGTGAAGGAAGTTCCCCGCTCAAGCCAATGACGTAGGCGGGTCCGACATACCGAGGGAGCGGACCTGATGGGGAACTTTAGAAGGGGCGGGTCTATACATTTAAAATACTGAGAGGGAGTTCCCCATCAGGTCCGCTCAGGCACAACCAATGAAGGACAGCGCTGGACATCGGGATCGCCGCGGGACACTGGATTTCACCGCTGGAATGTTTTTTTTTTATTTATTTTTTTTAATAAAGGACTTTTTCAAGGTGTTTGTGTGTTTTTTTAAACATTTTTTTACGCTTTCTTCGTGAAATGGTAGGGGTACAACGTACCCCTTACCAATTCACATATGGGGGGGGGCTGGGATCTGGGGGAACCCCACGTCAATTTTTTTTTAAATTTGCGGCGGGGTTCCCCTTAATATCCATTCCAGACCTGAAGGGCCTGGTAATTGAATTCTGGGGAACCCCCACGCTTTTTTTTTTTTTTTTTTATCAATGACTTTTGTATGTATTGCCGGGAGCCGACAATACATTAATAGCCGCGAGTCAGTTTTAAAAGACTTTTTTTCTTTCAAAAATGACATTTTTTGCAGGGACAGTTCTAAGCACGGGAAACATGCGCCACTTCACATGCATATCATACACACCCCCCAGGTACGAAATTTAAAGGAATATTTCACTTTTATTTTTTCATTTTAAGCATTATTAAAATCACTGCTCCCGAAAAAACGGCCGTTTTTAAAACTTCTTTTTGCATTGATACATGTCCCCTGAGGCAGGACCCCGGTCCCCAAACACTTTTTAGGACAATAACTTGCATATTAGCCTTTATAATTAACACTTTAGATTTCTCCCATAGATTTTTCGAATTTGCCGCGAACACCCCAATTTGTTCGCTGTTCGGCGAACGGGCGAACAGGCAATGTTCGAGTCGAACATGAGTTCGACTCGAACTCGAAGCTCATCCCTAGTTATCAACAACCTGCTGAACTTCACAGATCGCTCTTTAACCACTTAACGACCGCCCACCGCCGATTTACGTCGGCAGAATGGCACGGACAGGCAGAATCACGTAGATCTACGTGATCGCCTTTGTGCAGTTGGGGGGTCCATCCGGACCCCCCTTCACTGCAGTGAGCGGCCGTTAAGTGTTCGGGAGCGATCAGGCATGAGGGGGCGGCCGCTCGATTCCGCCCCCCCCCCCTCGCGATCGCTCCCGGCCAATGAAATTGCTTCCTCCGCCATGTGATGTAAACAAGGCTGGAGGAAGTGATGTCATCTCCCTCGCCGCGGTCTTTTCGTTCCCGGCGCCGAGGAGTGAAGACAGAGGTTAGTGCTCTAACAGTCCACTGACACGTAGGTACACATAGGCACACAAATCACCCCCCAGTCACCCCCAGATCACCCCCCAGGTCACCCCAAAGCCCCCAATCACAGTGTCACTGATTGCAGTGATCATTTATTTTACTGATCACTGCATTTAGTGTCATCTGTGATTGTAAAAAGTTGCAGGGCAGTTAGGATTAGGCCCCTTTAGGTCCAGGGTAGCCCCCTAACCCCCCCTAATAAAGGTTTAACCCCTTGATCACCCCCCAGGTAACCCTTTCACCCCCTAACTTCAGCGTCACTAAGCGATTGTTTTTCCGATCGCTGTATTCGTGTCGCTGGTGTTTTAGATAGGCAGTTATTTTTTTTTTAGGTTCGCCGCAGGTTTTTATTGGTGTCAGGTACCCCCATATATTATTTTAACCCCCTGATTGCCCCTAGAGTTAACCCTTTCACCAGTGATCGCCGTATAAGCGTCACTGGTGTCACTGGTTAGCCAGTAAGTTATTTAGTTATTTAGGTTACCCGTCAGGTTTTTATATAGTGTCAGGTACCCCCATATTTAACCTAATAAAGGTTTTAACCCCCTGATTGCCCCTAGTTAACCCTTTCACCAGTGATCACCATATAAAGGTTACGGGTGACGCTGGTTGATTAGTTTGCTTTTTATAGCATCAGGGCACCCGCCGTATATAACCCAATAAAGGTTTAACCCCCCTGATCGCCCGGCGGGTGAGATCAATTAGGTTTTAGCGCCAGAGAGGGTCTGCGTCGCCCCAGGCAGTGTTAGGTTAGTGCCAGTAACGCTAACACCCACGCGCAAAGCATACACCCCCCTTAGTGGTATAGTATCTGATCAGATCTATACTAGCGTCCCCAGCGGTTTAGGGTTCCCAAAAACGCAGTGTTAGCGGGATCAGCCCAGATACCTGCTAGCGCCTGCGTTTAGCCCCTCCGCCCAGCCCAGCCCAGCCCAGCCCACCCAAGTGCAGTATCGATCGATCACTGTCACTTACCAAACACAACACACATAACTGCAGCGTTCGCAGAGACAGGCCTGATCCCTGCGATCGCTAACAGTTTTTTTGTAGCGTTTGATATATTTGCTGACGACAGTCAGGTGCTTTTTTTCCTGTGAATCTTACTAGTGTACCCCTAAATTTAGAGCCCAAAATGGCAAGACGAAGGTACACTAGTAAAGAGGCCTACGAGATTCTGAGCATGACAGATAGTGAAGAGGAGGTCACGTATCTGTCAGATTCAGGCTCAGAATATCTTCCCGTAGAAGACAGTGACGTCAGCGGCCCCACGTCAGATAGCTCTGACGACGAAGTTGAGGTCCCTGCTAAGGTCAGGCGTACCCGATCCCGATCTTCTGAGGTTGTTGAGGAGCAAGAACCGCAGGTCTCTCGTATCATGGAGCAGAGTAGTACTAGCGCCGCTATTCCTTCTGGTGAACTGGCAAGCACCAGCGGCCTAGTACAGCCTGGACGTACATCCAGCGCTGCAGTAACACTTGGTGACGTGGCGAGTCCCATAAGTGCAGTTCAAGCTGGCGAGGTGGCAAGCACAAGTAGTGTCCCGCTGCCACCAAGAAGACAAAGGCAGGCCCGTCGTGCCCATACTGCCCTTCCTGCAGAATTTGCCTATCCTGATTGGGTCCCCACCACTTCTGCAGAACCCGTACTTCCCCCATTCACTGCCCAACCCGGTATTCAGGTGGAAACAGCTGATTTTATTCCAATTGATTTTTATTCGCTGTTTTTCACGGAAGATCTCTATAGATCTATTGTGGACCAGAGTAATTTATATGCTGGTCAATTTATCGCCGCTAACCCCCAGTTGCCTAAAATTGCCAGAAATTGGAAACCAATTACGGTTTCCGAATTTAAGACCTTTCTGGGCCTTTCCCTCAACATGGGCACACATAAATTTCCGTCATTGCGTGCTTATTGGTCCACGCACCCAATTGACCACATGCCCGTGTTCTCTGCCTCCATGTCCAGGGCACGATACGAGCAGATTTTGCGGTTCATGCACTTCAACGACAATGAACTTTGTCGTCCACGTGGGGACCCTGAATACGACCGGCTCTATAAAATTCGGCCCCTCATAAACCACTTCAACGAACGTTTTGCAGCCTTGTTTACTCCCGATCAAGTTGTCTGCGTTGATGAGTCCCTGATTAAATTTTCTGGCCGCTTGTCTTTCAAGCAGTACCTTCCCAGCAAGCGTGCCAGATACGGGGTCAAGCTCTACAAGTTCTGTGACAGGGCAACAGGCTATGTAGTGAACTTTACGGTTTATGAGGGAAAAGACAGTCAGATTGAGTCGGTCAACTGCCCGGATTACATAGGGAGCGCTGGCAAGATAGTGTGGAACTTGGTGTCACCCTTATTCGGAAAGGGGTACCACTTGTATGTGGACAATTATTACACGAGCGTGCCACTGTTTAGTCACTTGTTTGATCATAAGATTGGAGCATGTGGCACCGTGCGACCTAATCGCCGGGGCTTTCCCCAGCGGCTTGTAGATGCCCGTCTTAGGCTGGGGGAGAGAGCCTGCTTGAAGTGTAATAACTTGCTCGCTATGAAGTGGAGGGACAATAAGAATGTTTTCCTTCTTACCTCCCTTCATGCAGACACGACAGTCCAAATTCGTACGGCGACTGGTGTTGTGGAGAAACCCCTCTGTGTCCACGAATATAACCAAAATATGGGAGGGGTGGACCTCAACGACCAGTTGATGGCGCCGTATCTAATTGACCGTAAGGCGAGACGCTGGTACAAAAAAGTCTCTCTATCATTATTCCAATTGGCTTTGCTGAACGCTCATGTGCTATACAGAGCTTCAGGCGGGACGTTATCTCTTCTAAAATTCCAGAATGAGATAGTCACAGAACTCCTGTATCCAGGCGGTTCTGCACCTCACCATCCCCAACCAAATGCAGTAAGCCGGCTGCATGAGAGGCATTATTCGTATGTCCTCCCGAGTACCCCTACCCAAAGCCACCCCCAAAAAAGTTGTCGTGTCTGTAGCAAGCGCGGATTTAGGCGTGACACCCGTAGTTTTTGTCCACTCTGTCCTGACAAGCCTGGTCTTTGCCAAGGTGAATGTTTTGAACGCTACCACTCAAAAGTGAAGTTTTAGCGTAGGGTACAGCATTTCACAGACAAGGACACACTTACACAGGGTCTCCCAAGATGCCATTACATTTTGAGAGACCCGAACCATTACAGTTGTAAAGTTACAAAAAAAAGTGTAAAAAAGAAAAAAAAAACGTAAAAAACAAAACACAAAAAAAATATAAAATAAAAAAACCAAAAATAGTTGTCGTTTTATTGTTCTCTCTCTCTCTATTTTCTCTCTATTGTTCTGCTCTTTTTTACTGTATTCTATTCTGCAATGTTTTATCATGCTTGCTTTTCAGGTATGTAATTTTTTGTTTTCAGGTGCGCCATTCAACTGCAGCGCGGAATTATTTATCTTGACAGCAACAGCGTTTGCTCCCACGATACATAAAGCCGTGACTCCAGTGCTGTAGGAGGTGATTTCACCACCACAGTTAAAAAAAAGAGCATATATGCCGAAGCATGGGGGCAGCAGGGGCGGAGGAGCGATTTTGCTCCTAATGCCGCGTACATACGGTCGAAATTCCGACCGTGTGTACGCGGCATAACTTTTTTGCGGGAGGATGCCCCCATGCTTCGGCATATATATATATTTTAGGCACAGGTTGCGTTAAAACATTTTTTTATTTTTTACTAGGTTTTGTTTTGGTATTTGCTTTGCAGGTATGGCATGGTAAGGTCTTACTGTTGTACTGTAATGTTACTTTGTTTTAATGTTAACCACCATTTGCTTAGCAGGTACGCCATTCAGTTGCAGCGCGGATCTATTTATCTTGACAGCAACAGCGTTTGCTCCCACGATACATAAAGCCGTGACTCCAACGCTGTAGGAGGTGATTTCACCACCACAGTTAAAAAAAAGAGCATATATGCCGAAGCATGGGGGCAGCAGGGGCGGAGGAGCGATTTTGCTCCTAATGCCGCGTACATACGGTCGAAATTCCGACGGAGGCCTGCCCGTGGAAAATTCCGACCGTGTGTACGCGGCATAACTTTTTTGCGGGAGGATGCCCCCATGCTTCGGCATATATATATATTTTAGGCAATATTTTAGGCACAGGTTGCGTTAAAACATTTTTTTATTTTTTACTAGGTTTTGTTTTGGTATTTGCTTTGCAGGTATGGCATGGTAAGGTCTTACTGTTGTACTGCAATGTTACTTTGTTTTAATGTTAACCACCATTTGCTTAGCAGGTACGCCATTCAGTTGCAGCGCGGATCTATTTATCTTGACAGCAACAGCGTTTGCTCCCACGATACATAAAGCCGTGACTCCAACGCTGTAGGAGGTGATTTCACCACCACAGTTAAAAAAAAGAGCATATATGCCGAAGCATGGGGGCAGCAGGGGCGGAGGAGCGATTTTGCTCCTAATGCCGCGTATATACGGTCGAAATTCCAACGGAGGCTTGCCCGTGGAAAAGTCCGACCGTGTGTACGCGGCATAACCTTATATGCTGCGTACATACGGTCGAAATTCCGACGAAGGCTTGACCGTGTGTACGCGGCATAACTTTTTTGCGGGAGGATGCCCCCATGCTTCGGCATATATGCCCATCATTAGAAGTGGGTGGATGAAGGGAGGTATTCTAATGGTGGGCATACCCACCAATCAATCTCTTTTTTTCGTTCAGCCAATAGGCTGTATGAAAAAAAAGATTACAATACATGTCCAACAAGGACCAGCAACGTACTGGTATGTTGCTGGACTTTGAATGTTTATACCAGAATGATGCCTGCGGGTTTAGGTATCATCTTGGTATCATTCTTTTCAGCCAGCAGCCGGCTTTCATGTAAAAGCAATTCTAGCAGATAATTAGCCTCTAGACTGCTTTTACAAGCAGTGGGAGGAAATGTCCCCCCCCTGGATATAAAAAGCACCATTGGGAAATTGGGAAAGCATTTTATCACACCGATCTTGGTGTGGTCAGATGCTTTGAGGGCAGAGGAAAGATCTAGGGTCTAACCCCCCAATTTTTTTCAAAAAAAGAGTACCTGTCACTACCTATTGCTATCATAGGGGATATTTACATTCCCTGAGATAACGATAAAAATGGTAAAAAAATAAAATATGGAAGGCACAGTTTAAAAATAAAATAAAAAAGCCAAATAAATAATAAAAAAAAAAAAAAAAAAAAAAAAAAGCACCGCTGTCCCCCCCTGCTATTGCGCAAAGGCGAACGCAAGCGTCGGTCTAGCGTCATATGTAAACAGCAATTGCATCATGCATGTGAGGTATCACCGCGAAGGTCAGATCAAGGGCAGTCATTTTAGCAGTAGACCTCCTCTGTAAATCTAACGTGGTAACCTGTAAAGGCTTTTAAATGCTTTTAAAAATGAATGTAGTTTGTCGCCGCTGCGCGTTTGTGCGCAATTTTAAAGCATGTCGTGTTTGGTATCCATGTACTCGGCCTATGATCATCTTTTTTATTTCATCAAACATTTGGGCAATATAGTGTTTTTTAGTGCATTAAAAATAAAAAAAGTGTGTTTTTCCCCCAAAAAATGCGTTTGAAAAATCGCTGCGCAAATACTGTGTGGAAAAAAAAAATGCAACACCCACTATTTTAATCTGTAGGGCCTTTGCTTTAAAAAAATATATAATGTTTGGGGGTTCAACATAATTTTCTTGCAAAAAAAATTTTTTTTTCATGTAAACGAAAAGTGTCAGAAAGGGCTTTGTCTTCAAGTGGTTAGAAGAGTGGATGATGTGTGACATAAGCTTCCTAATGTTGTGCATAAAATGCCAGGACAGTTCAAAACCCCCCCAAATGACCCCATTTTGTAAAGTAGACACCTCAAGCTATTTGCTGAGAGGCATGTTGAGCCCATTGAATATTTTTTTTTTTTGTCCCAAGTGATTGAATAATGACCAAAAAAAAAAAAATGTACAAAAAGTTGTCACTAAATTATATATTGCTCAAACATGCCATGGGCATATGTGGAATTACACCCCAAAATACATTCTGTTGCTTCTCCTGAGTACGGGGATACCACATGTGTGGGACTTTTTGGGAGCCTAGTCGCGTACGGGACCCCAAAAACCAAGCACCGCCTTCAGGATTTCTATGGGTGTAAATTTTTGATTTCACTCCTCACTGCCTATCACAGTTTCGGAGGCCATGGAATGCCCAGATGGCACAAAACCCCCCCAAATGACCCCATTTTGGAAAGTAGACACCCCAAGCTATTTGCTGAGAGGTATGTTGAGTATTTTGCAGATCTCGCTTTTTGTCACAAAGTTTTGAAAATGTAAAAAAAGAAAAAAAAAAGAAAAAAAAATGTCTTTCTTAATTTTCAAAAACAAATGAGAGCTGTAAAATACTCACCATGCCTCTCAGCAAATAGCTTGGGGTGTCTACTTTCCAAAATGGGGTCATTTGTGGGGGTTTTGGGCTATTTTGACATTTTATGGCCTTCAAAACTGTGATAGGTAGTGAGGAGTGAAATCAAAAATTTATGCCCTTAGAAACCTTGAAGGCGGTGCTTGGTTTTTGGGGTCCCGTACGCGGCTAGGCTCCCAAAAAGTCCCACACATGTGGTATCCCCGTACTCAGGAGAAGCAGCAGAATGTATTTTGGGGTGTAATTTCACATATAACCATGGCATGTGTGAGCAATGTATCATTTAGTGACAACTTTTTGTACATTTTTTTTTCTTTTTGTCATTATTCAATCATTTGGGACAAAAAAAAAAAAATATTCAATGGGCTCAACATGCCTCTCAGCAAATAGCTTGGGGTGTCTACTTTCCAAAATGGGGTCATTTGGGGGGGTTTTGTGCCATCTTGGCATTTTATGGCCTTCAAAACTGTGATAGGTAGTGAGGAGCGAAATCAAAAATTTATGCCCTTAGAAACCTTGAAGGCGGTGCTTGGTTTTTGGGGTCCCGTACGCGGCTAGGCTCCCAAAAAGTCCCACACATGTGGTATCCCCGTACTCAGGAGAAGCAGCAGAATGTATTTTGGGGTGTAATTTCACATATGCCCATGGCATGTGTGAGCAATATATCATTTAGTGACAACTTTGTGCAAAAAAAAAACAGTTTGTCATATTCCCGCAACCTGTGGCAAAATATAAAATATTCCATGGACTCAACATGCCTCTCAGCAAATAGCTTGGGGTGTCTACTTTCCAAAATGGGGTAATTTGGGGGGTTTTGTGCTATTTTGGCATTTTATGGCCTTCGAAACTGTGATAGGTAGTGAGGAGTGAAATCAAAAATTTACGCCCTTAGAAATCCTGAAGGCGGTGCTTGGTTTTTGGGGCCCTGTACGCGGCTAGGCTCCCAAAAAGTCCCACACATGTGGTATCCCCGTACTCAGGAGAAGCAGCAGAATGTATTTTGGGGTGCAATTCCACATATAACCATGGCATGTGTGAGCAATATATCATTTAGTGACAACTTTTTGTACATTTTTTTTTTCTTTTTGTCATTATTCAATCATTTGGGACAAAAAAAAAAAATATTCAATGGGGTCAACATGCCTCTCAGCAAATAGCTTGGGGTGTCTACTTTCCAAAATGGGGTCATTTGGGGGGGTTTTGTGCCATCTTGGCATTTTATGGCCTTCAAAACTGTGATAGGTAGTGAGGAGTGAAATCAAAAATTTATGCCCTTAGAAACCTTGAAGGCGGTGCTTGGTTTTTGGGGTCCCGTACGCGGCTAGGCTCCCAGAAAGTCCCACACATGTGGTATCCCCGTACTCAGGAGAAGCAGCAGAATGTATTTTGGGGTGTAATTTCACATATGCTCATGGCATGTGTGAGCAATATATCATTTAGTGACAACTTTGTGCAAAAAAAAAAAAGTTTGTCATATTCCCGCAACTTGTGGCAAAATATAAAATATTCCATGGACTGAACATGCCTCTCAGTAAATAGCTTGGGGTGTCTACTTTCCAAAATGGGGTCATTTGGGGGGGTTTTGTGCTATTTTGGCATTTTATGGCCTTCGAAACTGTGATAGGTAGTGAGGAGTGAAATCAAAAATTTGCGCCCTTAGAAATCCTGAAGGCGGTGCTTGGTTTCCGGGGTCCCGTACGTGGCTAGGCTCCTAAAAAGTCCCACACATGTGGTATCCCCGTACTCAGGAGAAGCAGCAGAATGTATTTTGGGGTGCAATTCCACATATAACCATGGCATGTGTGAGCAATATATCATTTAGTGACAACTTTTTGTAATTTTTTTTTTTTTTGTCATTATTCAATCACTTGGGACAAAAAAAAAAAATATTCAATGGGCTCAACATGCCTCTCAGCAATTTCCTTGGGGTGTCTACTTTCCAAAATGGGGTCATTTGGGGGGGTTTTGTACTGCCCTGCCATTTTAGCACCTCAAGAAATGAGATAGGCAGTCATAAATTTAAAGCTGTGTAAATTTCAGAAAATGTACCCTAGTTTGTAAACGCTATAACTTTTGCGCAAACCAATAAATATACGCTTATTGACATTTTTTTTACTAAAGACATGTGGCTGAATACATTTTGGCCTAAATGTATGACTAAAATTGAGTTTATTCGATTTCTCTTATAACAAAAATTAGAAAATATCATTTTTTTTTCAAAATTTTCGGTCTTTTTCTGTTTATATCGCAAAAAATAAAAATCGCAGAGGCAATCAAATACCATTAAAAGAAAGCTCTACTTGTGGGAAGAAAAGGACGCAAATTTCATTTGGGTACAACATTGCATGTCCGCACAATTTACAGTTAAAGCAGCGCAGTGCCGAATCCCAAAAACAGGCTTGGTCCTAATGGCCCGAAATGGTCCGGGGCTTAAGTGGTTAAGTTGAAACACCCCAACAACTTTAATCTTTAGCCAACGTGGCTCAAATGATTGTTCCCTGTAACTGCCGGCAGCATTCAATCCAGCAGAGCCCTGACGTTACAGCTTTTTGGGATTCTCCCATTAGTAACATTTGAAATGGGTATGCAAGGTAACTGTCAGCAGAGCGTCCTTGTCATCGCATAACCCATATTTGTAAACCACAAGGTATCATATTGACAAGATTTCACCAGTAATATCTGGGATGTGAGGCCTGCAACTTTAGGCAACACAATTCAGCAACAAAAGCACACACAGTGATATAGCGGACACTGACCGTTTCTTCTGCACAGTAATAACACCAACAACTAGGCTGCTTAATTTTGGTACTTTTACTGAAGGAAATGATTAAACAGATTAAAACAGTACACTTTAGTATATGCAAAGCCCTGCAATAAAAGGTGTTCAGCAATAGACAGATATACAATCCTGTACAAAGATAACTAACGGACCCCCTTGCAGCTCTCCTCCCTCGTGGGCAAGATGGCACCCAGAATTGTCTACACTGATAAGTCAGGCCTGACTGTAACTATGTGTAAGTTACATAGAGAAGAATCTTCGCTAGCAAATGGTGGTGCACTTTTGAAGACAAAATTGTAATCCACAGGAATAAAGGTTGACAAACTTGGTGAACAAGGATAAAGTCACTAATGCTACTCAATGCACTGTCCCTCCGGTGTGTGTATGCAAACTCTAACGGGTGAGTCCCAAACAACAAACACTGGGCCTAGAGATCCTGTACTAAGCAGGTGCTCTCTCACCCAACCGGACCAATCCACGTGCATATCTTCCGTTGCTGTGTCTCGGTACACAGGTTCCACGACACTCGGGTCTTCGGTCCTCCTGGAAGTAGTAGATGGGTAGCAGGATGCGATGTCCCTCAGGCTCCTTGGGGGAAACGGAAGGCTCTTTGGAAACACAGGGCCTAGGCTTCAGGCCCTGTCCGGAACAACAGACTCAGCACAGAGTTCCACATGCTGGGCGGGCGATGTCCAAAGAGACCGTACTCCGGTCCGCCCCGCCCCTCGGTTAAATAGCCCACCCCAGCAGTCCTTGCGCGGGGCAATGCACCTTGGGTATGGTAGTCTCTGGGTTCGTCAAGCAACACCCCGCTACACCAGTTATGCATGAGAGGCAAACCAGTAGGTGGACGTTCATTTGTGACAATGATGTTTACAAAGTATTGCATTTCCATATACTGTACATGTATGGGAATGCAAAGCCTAATTGAAGTGAAAAAAAAGGCAGTTGAAACAGGCCCCAGGTAGCAATGCATTAAGCAGTTTAATGTTGATCCATGCAGTTAAGAACTTGCTTATGTAAATTAAATTGCAAAGAAAGATTTGGCTATTTCATCTTCCTTATGTGTTGTATTATCCTTAAACGAGCCAATCATATTTTTCCGTGGCCGATAAACAATTTTTGTCAAAGTTGAAAGTAATACAATGAAAGGTAACAAGCTTGCCATATGCTTCAATTGCAAAGTCTTTAAGGGGCCACTTACACTTTTTATGCTTGCATTAAATTAAAGCTAAAGCTTATAAAATGTATGGAACAAAAAAAAAAGCTGAAGCTTGGTCAAAAATGTTTTTTTTCTTATAGCTGCAGTCACCTCACTTACCTGTAATAAACTATATCCCATGTCAAGAAGGCAGCTGGATCCTGTCGAAATCTTCTCTACAAGGATTCCAGTCCTCTTCCTGCAGCTGAACTTCTGGCACTGAAGGAGTTAATAGCTTCAAATCTCCTGTGAGCTGTAGTGAAACAGGTCTGATGGCCCCTTCTCTCCTCTCATCTATTGGGAAAGCCCATGCACAGTTTACACTGCATGTTAAAAGTTTTCTGAATGGGGGAGAGAATCTTACCAATCCACCCAAATCTTTTCAATTCCTTAGTGCTAGAAGATCAGCACTGGGTAGAGGACTGGATTCCTTGCAGAGAAGATTTCTACAGGATCCAGCTGCCTGCATGATGTGGGGCATACCTCATTACAGGTAAGTTAAGTGACAGACGCAATTGGAGAAAAAAATTTTTTTGACTAAACTTTAGCTTTCAAAAGCAGTCTATTGATTTTAAATAGGCTGCCAAAATATCAAAGAGATGCAGCATCGTTTCTAAGGCAGAGCATCACAAGGCATGCACGTGTAAGCCTTATTGCTGTAGTGTGTTAAGGTACCATTTAAAATAAATCAACTGGGTACCTGCTCACCCCCAAAAAAATGACATGCCAAATGTGGCATGTCAGGGGGTCACCAGCACTTAAAGCAGAAGTTCCATTTTTTGGGGGAACTCCTCTTTAACTCTAAATACCTTTAGATTCATACTGGAGGTTTTTTCCGAAAGATCTAACCTCAGTACTTCCTATTTTATGGAGATGCTTTTCAGGGTAGAATCACATACATTGCAGTTTACTGCAGTGTATGTGATTCTACCCTGAAAAGCATCTCCAAAAAAGTAGGAAGTACTGAAGTTAGATCTTTCGGAAAAAACCTCCAGTATGAATCTAAAGGTATTTAGAGTTAAAGAGGAGCTCCCCCCAAAAATGGAACTTCTGCCTCAAGGCCTGGTGGCCCCCTGACATGCCACATTTGGCATGTCATTTTTTTGGGGGGTACCGAGCGGGTACCCAGTTTTTACAGGCACCCAGCTCCCACTTCCTCCTTAGTGCTGGAAGGAAGTTCACCTCTCCCCCCTCCCTCCCTGGAATCTTCTGGGACACGTCACAGGTCCCAGAAGATTGCCCCGCCATTCACAGCGTGCAGCGCGGCTCGCGCATCCGCAGTGCGCGCCCGGCTGTGAAGCCACAGCCGGGCGTCCACAGTTAGAATGCCGGTGCCGCGAGGAGCGAGGCTTTGTGCGCCCTTTCAGCTTCACAACCGGTTCCCTATCGCGCATGCTCAAAGTGCGCTGTGCTTTATAACTGGCCCGGCGGCGGAGGAAGGAGGAGGGGGGCCGAGCTTCCGAGGGACGGTGCCGCGGCATTGTCTCCCGGAAGTGGGGAAAGGTACCTGTTCCCCCCTCCCCCCTGAAAGGTGCCAAATGTGGCACCGGAGGGGTGGAGGAAGCAGATAAGCGGAGGTTCCACTTTTGGGTGGAACTCCGCTTTAAAATTAATATTTTCTCCCCCACGTGCCTCTGCCCCTGATCTCTCTGTCAAGATCGATGGCACAACTATCAGCTCATCCCTGCATGCCAAGGTTCTAGATGTAATCCTGGACTCTGATCTATCCTTTAGGCCTCACATCCAATCACTGTCCAAATCTTGCTGCCTCAACCTCCACAACATCTCCAAAATATGCCCCTTTCTAACCAATGACACCACAAAGCTCCTAGTTCACTCCCCGGTCATCTCTTGCCTTGACTACTGCAACTCCCTACTCATTGGCTTACCATCACATAAGCTATCCCCCTTCAATCCATCATGAATGCAGCTGCCAGGCTCATCCACCTTACCAACAGCTCTGTGTCTGCTACTTCTCTCTGTCAATCCCGCCACTGGCTTCCGCTCACCCAACTAATTAAATTCAAAATACTAACAAAAACTTACAAAGTCATCCACAACTCTGCCCCTACATACATCACTAGCCTAGTGTCAAAATACCAACCTACTCATTCCCTTCCTTCCTCCTGAGACCTTCTGCTCTCTAGCACCCTTGTCACCTCCGCCCATGCTCGCCTAAAGGACTTTTCCAGAGCCTCTCCAATCTTATGGAACTCCCTACCCCAATCTGTCTGATTATCTCCTACTCTGTTTGCTTTCAGATGATCCCTGAAAATCCTCCTCTTCAGAGAAGCTTATCTTGCCCATACATAAGAACTGTACTTTGATTTTCTCCATCAGCTCATCCCGCACAGTTATTACCTTTTGTATCACTTGACCCTCCCTCCTAGATTGTAAGCTCTAAAAAGCATGGCCCTCTGATTCCTCCTGTTTTTGAATTGTATTGTAACTTTATAGTCTACCCTCATGTTGTAAAACGCTGTCTAAACTTTTGACGCTATATAAAACCTGTATAATAGTTATAATAATTTAAGTAACATAACATAAAAGCTCTACAGTTTAATATTAATGATAGAGGATTGATATACTGTAGTTAGTTCTATATAATTTACATTTAGAGAAATGTGAGATATTCCTACATTTTTGCACTATAAAGGATTTGCTTAATTCCTACTCTGCTGCCATTTACATATATAAAAGCTTGGATCCATCATAAATTTTAAAAACGAATAGCTAGGCAAGTAACTCCCTTAGGTAATACATTCTTTCAGTGTTTAGTTTTATAAAAGATAGGAGCAGGCAAAGTAGCCATCTGCAATCCATATTTTTCTGGGCTTTATGGAACCAGTAAAATAATGTGAAAAATGTTTGTAGTAGCAGGAAATGTTTATATTTATATATACTGTATATATATATATATATATATATATATATATATATATATATATTCAACAAAGAATTTATTGGGTTTTCATAGCAAAAGTACAATACAGCAAATTTAATTATTAACACTAACATGGACAAGAATAGAAAACTGTACATATACCGTATTTTTCGGACCATAAGGCGCACTTAAAATCCTTTTACTTTCTCAAAAATCGCCAGTGCGCCTTATACTGCGGTGCGCCTAATGTATGGATGGATTCGTAGTCGGGAGGTACGGCCATCGTAGTCAGGAGGTATGGCCATCGTAGTCAGGAGGTGTGTGTAGAGGTGTGCACATTCATTCGTTCATTTTCTATACCCGCTGCCCCAAAAATGGCTCCTGGTAAGAGACATGCTTACGAAGCGGATTTCAAACTCAATGCTGTCAGTCACGCAGTACAACATGGAAATAGAGCAGCTGCGAGAGAATTCAACATTAATGAATCTATGGTACGGAAGTGGAGGAAGCAAGAAGACGCCCTGCGCCAGGTAAAGAAGACCAAACTGAGTTTCCGAGGGCACAAAGCGAGGTGGCCACAGTTGGAGGACAAAATCGAACAGTGGGTTATTGAACAGAGAACCGCAGGTAGAAGCGTCTCTACTGTCTCTATTCGACTCAAAGCAACAGCGATAGCAAGCGACATGAAGATCAACGACTTTCGAGGAGGTCCTTCTTGGTGCTTCCGTTTTATGAAAAGGCGTAATCTCTCCATCCGCACAAGAACTACTGTCTCGCAGCAACTGCCAAAGGATTACAAAGAAAAGCTGGCCATTTTCCGCACCTACTGCACGAACAAGATCAACGAAAAGAAGATTCGGCCAGAACACATCACCAACATGGACGAGGTCCCCCTCATGTTTGATATCCCTGTAAACCGTACTGCCGAGAAAACAGGGACCAGTACGGTATCTATTCGCACTACAGGAAACGAGAAGTCGTCCTTCACTGTCGTTCTCGGTTGCCAGGCTAATGGCCAGAAACTGCCACCCATGGTCATTTTCAAGAGGAAGACTTTGCCAAAAGAAAAGTTTCCGGTTGGCGTCATCATTAAGGCTAACCCAAAGGGCTGGATGGACGAGGAGAAGATGAGTGAGTGGCTTAGAGAGGTTTACGTCAAGCGACCGAATGGCTTTTTCCACCAATCTCCGTCCCTATTGATCCACGACTCCATGCGCGCCCATCTGACCGATTCTGTCAAAGCCCAAGTGAAGAAAACAAATTCGTTGCTTGCCGTCATTCCGGGTGGATTAACCAAAGAACTCCAGCCGCTAGATATTGGTGTCAACAGGTCGTTTAAAGTTAAATTGCGAGCTGCGTGGGAGCATTGGATGACAGAAGGCGAACACACATTCACCAAGACAGGAAGGCAACGCCGGGCGAGTTATGCCACTATCTGCCAGTGGATCGTGGATGCCTGGGCGAAGGTATCAGTCTCCAGTGTCATCCGAGCTTTCAGGAAGGCCGGAATCATCACCGAACAGCTAGGTAACAGCAACGAGACTGACTCGGATAATGATAATGATGATAACGACGAGAGGGATCCGGGCATGCTTGATGCCGAAATCGCCCAACTGTTAAACTCAGACACCGAAGATGAAGAATTTGATGGATTTGAGGTAGAGGAATAAACTGAAAAAGTGAGTGTATTGTTTTGTATTTTTGTATTTTATATAACTGAACAATGTTGAGAGTTATTGTTATTGTGAAAGAGTTGAATAAAGTTTGACTTATCAGACTTATCAGAGTTTTGTTTCATTTAATGCGCCTTATAACCCGGTGCGTCTTATGTACGAACATAAACCCGTTACCAGTCGATCATTGTTGTTGCGCCTTATAACCCGGTGCGCCTTATGGTCCGAAAAATACGGTAACAATAAAAATAAAATGAATTAAAAATATATTTTTTGTATGTTTTTATAGGGTCGGAACAATGCAATAATTAAAAAAATGTAGTGATGATATCACAACCTTCTATGGTACAGCAATCTGTGAATGCTCTACTTCAACCTGGAGGGACAAAGCCCTACACAGTAAAAAATACATTAATGATGCTTATTCAAACATGCTTTTTTTGATTGTACTGTAGCTTATGTTTTTTCCCACAAGGTTTTATATTTTACATGCTTTTTGTATGTTTTATCCAATATAATTATAATAGGTGTTGTCCATTGACATGTAATACGTTTATACCCACTTTACCTAATGATTGCTGGCATTGTCATAAGTAACCATGAAGTGCACCTTCCCCTGATCTCTCTGTCAAAATCGATGGCACAACTATCAGCCCATCCCCGCATACCAAGGTGTAATCCTGGACTCTGAACTCACGTCCTATCACTGTCCTATCACTGTCCAAATCTTGCCACCTCAGCCTCCGCAACATCTCCAAAATACGCCCCTTTCTAACACAACAAAGCTCTTAATTCACTCCCTGATCATCTCTCGCCTTGACTACTGCAACTCCCTACTCATTGGCTTACCTCTACATAGGCTATCCCCCATTCAATCCATCATGAATGCTGCTGCCAGAATCATCCACCTTTCTAATCGCTCTGTGTCTGCTACTCCTCTACCTCAATCCCTCCACTGGCTCCCGCTCACCCAACAAATTCAATTTAAAATACTAACAACAACTTACAAAGCTATCCACAATTTAGCCCCCAGCTACATCACTAGCCTAGTCTTAAATTACCAACCTAATCGTTCTCTTCATTCCTCTCAAGACCTATTGCTCTCTAGCTCCCTTGTCACCTCCTCCTTTGCTCGCCTCCAGGACTTTTCCAGAGCCTCTCCAATCCTATGGAACTCCTTACCCCAACCTGTCCGATTATCTCCTGCTGTATTAGCTTTTAGGCCAGGGCCGGCCCTACCATGGGACCTGATGGTACCATTGTACCAGGCGGCACTTTCAGGGGAGCGGCAAATTGCCGCCCGCTGCCATCTCGTTTAGCCAGCTCCGCTTCCCGCCCCTTATCCCGCTCCACTGTGAGGCTAATTGCCGCCAGCCAGCCCGTTCTGCTCCCTCCAGCTTTCAGCTGCTACAGGAAGCCACAAGCCCATTCTCCCCCCAGGTGCCACACATAACATTGCGGGGGTGTCATCGGCTCCCTGAGTATGGCGAGTGCCCAGGCTGCTCCTTTGGCAGTTTTTTTTCAGCCGGAAACAACCCTGGCGCTGCGCTTGTCATGTCTGTGTTTATTTTCCTCCTCCTCACAACACCACGATCTCCCTAGCTGCCGCCTGTGGGGGGGGGGTGTGATGACAGTCCGCTGCCCGAGGTGAGCTCTTGTGTTAAGGGGGAGGGGGAGTGGTTGGCCCGGGACACCCCCGGCTTCGCGCGCAATTGTCAGCTCTGTTTTCCTCCTCACACCACTGCAGCCGAACCTACTACTACACTCCGCCCGCCGCTGCACACTGTGTCCTTCGGATCTCCCCAGCTGCCGCCCGGGGGGGGAGGGCAGTGTTCCACGGCCGGAGGTGAGCTCTTGTGTGGGGTGGAAGCTGGCTATACTATATCATTTTATACTGTCAGGATAAGTTGACTTCTAAAGGGATGTAAAGTCAATGGTCTGAAACCCATATAAGAGCTTAACATTTAGGCTCTGACTTGCCCAACAGAGAACTTTTTTTTAGGATTCTGTAGGTTACTAGAGAGCAAAAGCAGCAAAGAAGCAGGTAATCAATGTGTGGCAGGTGACGTGGCAAGTGACAATCCGCAAAGTGTGGCAAGTGATGTCGTGGCAAGTGACAATCCGCAATGTCTGGCAGGTGACGTGGCAAGTGACAATCCGCTACGTGTGGCAGGTGACGTGGCAAGTGACAATCCGCTACATGTGGCAACTGACAATCCGCTACGTGTGGCAGGTGACGTGGCAAGTGACAATCCGCTACGTGTGGCAGGTGACGTGGCAAGTGACAATCCGCTACGTGTGGCAGGTGACGTGGCAAGTGACAATCCGCTACGTGTGGCAGGTGACGTGGCAAGTGACAATCCGCTACGTGTGGCAGGTGACGTGGCAAGTGACAATCCGCTACATGTGGCAACTGACAATCCGCTACGTGTGGCAGGTGACGTGGCAAGTGACAATCCGCTACGTGTGGCAGGTGACGTGGCAAGTGACAATCCGCTACGTGTGGCAGGTGACGTGGCAAGTGACAATCTGCAATGTGTGGCAGGTGACGTGGCAAGTGACAATATGCAACGTGTGGCAGGTGACGTCGTGGCAAGTGACAATCCGCAATGTGTGGCGTCGTGGCAAGTGACAATCCGCAATGTGTGGCGTCGTGGCAAATGACAATCCGCAATGTGTGGCAGGTGACAATCCACATCTGGTGACAGGTGGAGTGGCAAGTGACACGCTCGGGGCTCCCACTGATTCTGCACTATGGTGAGTTGAACTTTTTTATTTTATATAACAATGTAATAATAGAAATAATGCACTTCAAGCATTTTTTTTTTTTTTACTAGTAATGGCAGTGATCTGTGATTTTTTGTGAGACTGCGACATTGCGGTGGACAGGTCGGACACTTTTGACACATTTTTTGGGACCATTGACATCTATACAGCGATCTGTGCTATAAAAATGCACTAATTACTGTGTAAATGCCACTGTCAGGGAAGGGGTTAAATGTGTTCCCTGGGAGGTGTTTCTAACTGGGGGGATGGGACTGACTGTAGGAGAGAGATCTCTGTTCCTAATCACTAGGAACAGCAGATCTGTCTCTCTCCTCCCCTTTCAGAATGGGGATCTGTCTGTTTACAGACGTTCTGCCTCTCTGTGGAGCGATCGCGGGTGGCCGGCTGACATTGCGGACGCCGGCCACGCACAGGTCCTTTTATACATTTATAGAGCCATGACAGGTCCTTTTCATACTCCTACAAACATGTATAGAGCCATGACAAGTCCTCTTTATACTCCTACATACATGTATAGAGACATGACAGGTCCTCTTTATACTCCTACATACATGTATAGAGACATGACAGGTCCTCTTTATACTCCTACATACATGTATAGAGCCATGACAGGTCCTCTTTATACTCCTACATACATGTATAGAGACATGACAGGTCCTCTTTATACTCCTACATACATGTATAGAGACATGACAGGTCCTCTTTATACTCCTACATACATGTATAGAGACATGACAGGTCCTCTTTATACTCCTACATACATGTATAGAGACATGACAGGTCCTCTTTATACTCCTACATACATGTATAGAGCCATGACAGGTCCTCTTTATACTCCTACATACATGTATAGAGACATGACAGGTCCTCTTTATACTCCTACATACACGTATAGAGACATGACAGGTCCTCTTTATACTCCTACATACATGTATAGAGCCATGACAGGTCCACTTTAGTTATTATGATATAAAATAATGGATGTGGGAGCATTTTGGTGGGCGTGATTTTTTTTGGGGGGGGGGGGGCGGCATTTCTTTCTTGGTACCAGGCAGCACAATGTCTTGGGCCGGCACTGTTTTAGGCGATCCATGAAAAGCCTCCTCTTCAGAGAAGCCTGTCCTACCCACACCTAACAACTGTATTTTCAATTTCTCCATCAGTTCATGACCACAGTTATTACTTTTTGTTCCACTTGACCCTCCCTTCTAGATTGTAAGCTCTAACGAGCAGGGCCCTCTGATTCCTCCTGTATTGAATTGCATTGTAACTGTACTGTCTGCCCTCATGTTGTAAAGCTCTGTGCAAACTGTTGGCGCAATATAAATCCTGTATAATAATAATAATATCTTCAGATCTGGTGGAGCTGTCCACCCTTCAAACAATTACTGGACATACTTTTCGAACTATATAATGATTGTTATCCTTTGAAATATACCAATACTCTGCAAATAGCATTACTATCTATGATTCCAGGTACAATGAAATCAATGAAACAATTCGTTTTGAGATTTTCACTGTTAGTTGCCAGAAAGATAATTTCTTAGCATCGGAAGTCTCAAGCTATATTTCTGTTATCGTCCATGGACTGACACAGCTTCTAATACTGAAACACGTGGGTATATGTTCCTACTCGCAGGAGAAGATCTAGGCAGAATGTTAGATGTTACAACATACATTCTAAAAAAACAGAGCTGAACAGCCCCGCCCAGGGGGCGGTCCCTCCGGACATTACCCTCGTACCTGCAGCCAGCAGCCTCAGTTTTTATCAGCCTAGCAGAAGGAGAAGATGTGGCTCTCTCAGGAGCCAGTCTCCTGGAAGATTTTTTTATTCCTTGAGAATTTTTATTATTTTATTTTTGAGATCTTCAATCAACTGTCGGCTGGGCAACAGGTTGGGTACAAGGTATCCTCGTAGTCTTCCCTGTCCGACCATCGAGCATGCTGATCCTTGCCTTGTGTGTGTGAGACTCAGTTCACGACATGCCCCATGACTCCAGGGGTGGCTCCGTGGTCCTCACAAGATTGAACAGTGCCTGCTGTATCTTTCGTGGTGGACCGGGCCAACAGCTACTCAGTACTACTCTGTAATAGGTCTGTCTGAAAAACACCAGTGGGTCCCACTGGGACGGGTAAGTTGTCTCTCCTGAATCAGGTGAGTACATGTTGGCTGTGTTTCTCTGTATGGGGGATTTTCCCTGTCTCCCCCCTGTTATGCTGCTCTCTGCATCCTAATCTGGCGCTGTGCTGTGTGGGGGGGGGGCCTGGGGGTCACTCTGGCCTTGCGGGGGGGGCGCTCATGACTGTCTGCATGGTGCTGGGGGAACTTGGTGTGTTTGGGCCTGGGCGCCATAGGCGCCTTTTCTGTGTTTTTACTGCGCTCTCGGCGGCCATCTTGCCGCGGATCGATGGCACAGTTACATGCGGCCGGTGGCCATTTTCTTGAAGCCGCGCGCGCTTTTACTTTCGTTTGGCCTCTATCGCTGCTGCTGCGGCGCGAATCTCCTCACACTCTCCTCACGGCTTACTCGCGCTGGTACTGAACGGTCCTCTCCAGGTTGGTGAGTCCTCTGGGTATCCCCTCCTCAGCCATCGCAGCCAGTGGGTGGACTTTTATTCACTTTTGGTGCATTAAGGTCTCAGAGGGTGGCAAGTATGGAGTCTGGTTCACCTGCTTCCCCACTCTTGTCAGACATTACTTGTCAGGATGGAAGCGGTGTGAGAGCGCAGGGGAGCTAAAAAGCGCCCTCTCCCCACACAAGGGAGGTGCTCTGATTCAGATACAGGCCTAGCTGCTGCTGCTCAGGACCCTAGCTCTGAATATTTTGATGTTTTTTTGAACAGGGCATTTTTTGTGAGGATGACCCCAGTTCTGTGTCAAAAAATGACAGGACGCTTGTAAGTGAACTCATTGATGCTGTGAGGGACACTCTCAAGCTGGATGCTGTGGCTGAGGTACCTCGGGCGGACGCTGTCTCCCTTGGTTCTTTTCAGGCTTTTCTTTTACACAGCTTCCTCACTGTTTCCTCACACGCTGCATCGAGAGCAGCATGGATGATACAGTGGTACACAGTGCCCCCCTCCTGGTCGGTGCAGCATGATGGGGGGGGGGACATTATTCATTTATTTCTCTAGTCCCTGTGAGCTTTCTGTGTGATGTCTCTGTGGCAACAACAGGGTCTCTGCACCTGTGGTTTCCCGCCATTTCCTGGGGAACGCTCTGAGCTCTGACAGGACCACGGTCTGAGGTGTCAGAGGTTACTTTTTACCTTCATGCTTGCTTCAGCAGCACATTTAAGCAGGTTGGAACGATACAGAGAAGATTATGCGCCTCGGCGCCATAATTTAAACTTATCTTATAACTCTACACTGGATATATTCACATTGTATGTAAGTGTTATTGGTCTCTGTGTCTGCGTGGGTTTCCTCCCACGTTCCAATGCTGTGCCTTCGATGCCATACAGGATATAAACATACACAATATGTTTATACACGACTCTAAATACATTCACAGTATATGTATGTATTATACTCTCTGGGTCGGCGTGGGTTTCCTCCGGGTGCTCCGGTTTCCTCCCACGCTCTCACGGTGCTCTGCACAGTATAAACATGTTCCATATGTTTATTGCACATACTACAAATACCTACACGGTAAGTGTATGCTGTCTGCGTGGGGTTTTCCGGGTATTCCGGTTTCTTCCCACACTCCAATGGTAATGCACAGCATAAACATGTGCAATAGGTTTATTCACATGCTATCATCCCTACACGGTATCTGTGTGCTGTCTGCGTGGGTTTCTTCCGGGTGTTCCGGTTTCCCCCCACGTTCTAACGGTATGTGCGCCTTTGGCTCTCTGCACAGTTTAAACATGTTCCATATGTTTATCACGCATACTATGATACCTACGCGGTATGTGTATGCAGTCTGTGTGGGTTTCCTCCGGTTCCCTCCCACGCTCCAATGGTTTGGGCCCTTCGGCGCTATGCACAGCCTAAATATGTGCGATTTGATTTTCACATGCTAACATACCTACACGGTATGTGTGTGCAGTCTGCGTGGGTTTCCTCCGGGTCCTACGGTTTTCCGCCCGCGCTACAATGACGTGCCCACCTTTGATGCCATACACAGTAAAAACATACACATTAGGTTTATACACAACACTAAATACATTCACAGTATATGTATGTGTAGCGGGTATTTGAATTTAGGGGAGGCATCTGGGTGGTAGTGTAACCCAGATGCACTGATTGTTAGGGAATCTGGGACCATTTGTTGTTCATGGAGGACTCTGTGGTGTGAGGTTATCTTTGGCCTGTGGGTGGCGCTGTCGCCCTGGGCCGGGGTTGAACCCTCACTGCAGTACTGTACCCTTTTTGTCCTCTTCTGGTGGCTGTACCGCAGGGTGGGGAACCTGTGGTGACGCTGAGGGAGAGGAGATAAGAGGGGGCGGACGCCCGGAACACGAGGTTCAGAGTCGGAGGGTAGAGTCGCGCCCAGGCACCTTCAGCCTGGGTGCCCGCGTTCCGGAGTTCCGGGCCCAGGTGCCCTTGATCTGGCCGGAGCGGGAGATGGAGTCCATCCCAGGCACCTTTAGCCTGGGGTGAGGTACTATTGAGGAGGCCTGGGGCCCGGTGCCTTCGACTGGGTCCCACAAGGGTGGAGGAATCTGAGGGGGCCCTAAAGCCTTGGGTGCCCGAGTCTGAGATGAGGAGGCCAGGGAGCGTAACCCCTCCGAACAGTCCGGTGCAGCATTGCTGGTGACGGCGGGGCCTCTGGTAACTCTCTTGGACGGATGTCTTCCCTTTGACAGGGGCTGCGCTTAGCGAAGGTAATTCACTTTCTGTTCTACACAGTCGGTGGCAGCGGCTGTACGCCATAACCGTTGGTGACACCACAATGGTTGGTTCTATCTAAGGATTGTGCCTCGACCTACTCCCCACCTATACTGAACTGTTTTTTGGTCACAACCTGTCTGTGCTAAATGACGATTTATTGCTGTTGGAGAATAAATACGAGTTGGACCTATTCAGTGGTGTAGAACTCCAGTTACTGGGAGCAGAGGGGGTCATTTACAGAAAAGACTTGGCTCTGGGTTATGCACACGACCCGATGGTAAAATAGGTTCTGGCCTTCACCTCTATCCAAAAGAGGACATGGGCTGTGGTGTATCGCATACCTCCTCCCATACCCCCCCCCCTAGACGAGACAACAAGCCGAGAAGAAGAAGGGGTGAGAGGGGTGAGGTCGCTACATGTGGGGGCATCATTGTGTGTTATACATATGGAGCTGAGAATGTCTGAACTTTGCTGCCCGGAGGAGTTCCGAGTAGGTCGGCCATATTGGCTAGCACGCCACGAGGCACACCATAGCTGCGCAGTTCATGGGTGGGGAGAAGAGAAAGCCCGCGAACAAGTGCAGAGTATGGGAGGAGTCTGGCCATGTGGAAGGACACACGTGGAGATTCCGGCGCGAATTGGTCAGTGCGCAATGGAGCAGCACACAGTCTGGGAGACCTCAAGTACCCTGTGGCTTCCTGTTCCTTCTACCACGAAAATGACTTATTTTGCTGCTCCGATCACAGACACGGGAATAAGACTAAGGCCCCGAGGACGTTTGGCTCTGTATACATGCAGAGACATAGAGGCCCTCGGTGTGATCTGTCCTGGTTGTTCGGGACTGGTGGTCCACTTGAAGCCGTTCGGGCGATGTGAGGCCTGCAAGGAATTCCTCTTTGAGGTGGAGCCATCCACAGAAAGGCCTCGCGCCTTCCACCTCAACTGCCTCACAGGTACTGCCACTCCAGAAGGAGAGATCAAAGCCTATGCAGACATTCCTGCGCGCACTGACCGGGGCGAGGAGAAGGCCCCAGCAGAGACTGAGAAAAAGAAATCCGAGGATGCTGCCTCAGTCACCACAAGCTCCCTGTTCCCACCGCCGAAGAGGAAAGTTGGCCTAGTGAAGGCATCCTATGGACGTGGAAGAGCTTTGCCCCGTTGCTTGCCTGGCCTGGATGAATCCAGAGGGAAGAGACCTGGACGTCCCTGTTCTACTAAAGGCCCAGGTGAGCCAGGGGTTGGGACTGTGTGTGTGGTTGGAGGTGTCGGCAGCCCATAGTCGGTGGGGGAGTGATTCCGTGTCTACTGGGAATTACCTGCCCGCGGAGTTTTATGACACCTCCGACCTAGAGTCACTATCTGACGCTGGTGATGACGGGGAAATAGATGAGCTATTTCACCGGAAAGGTTGGGACAAGATGCAGCTACCCTCATCCCATGCAACAAGGGACCCACCCATGTCCATTGGGGATAGTACACCCCGGGTGGAGGCCCCGGAGCCTGAGGAGAAAACTGGTCCCTTATCTGCCTTTCCACCCCCTGAATCATCTGATGTTTCACCAGCTCCTGTTGCGGGAGTGCAACGCAAATCACTGCGGGCTCCTAAGCCCAAGTCTATGGAGGTAGTGAAAGTACCCCGTCACCCTGAATCCATTGTCCTGCCTGGAGAGGGAGATTGTGCCACAATGCCACCTTTGGCCAGGCTGCAGCGACTCTTTTGCCAGAAGGTTGCCTGTGAATATGGGTGGGAATACGCATATTTACCCAGAGACTTGCTCTATGAGGTGGAGGTCTTGCGGCAGCGGTGGTACGATGAGTTCGTCTGGACAAAACTTAAGGTACCTCACGCTGGCAGATACCTCTCGTGTTCACCTACAGTTTCCAAGAAATTTAGAGACTGTAAGGCAGAGTGGATGTTGGGTCGGCACATCCATGCGGACAGGGTGCTTATCTGTCGCAAGGACTGAGAGAATGTAGAATATAATATGGAGACCTTTGACAAGCACTTAAAGCCCCTGTTCCTGCCGCACCCAAAGTTCTATCTCTAGGAGGGAAAGACTCCTTTTTGTTTTTTCATTGCTGGACTTTCCGGAGTGCCTTTGCCAGAACCCAGGGACTGTGCCCTAGTTTTTGGGTGTTTTACTCTTTGGAGAAATGGGAGCTGTTACTGTTATTTGTTCTCCCTCCTTCTCCTCTCACCGCAAAAGTTTACAGTGACTTTGGGGTATAGTCAGCATAGGGCCACAGCACAGAGAAGTAAAGTTTCATCTGGATTTTTGACCAAGTGTCTTTACCGTGGCACTGTCACCAGGTGGCAGTGTTGCGCAACGATTGTTTTTTTTTTTACACTTCCAAAGGAAAAACACATTGTGATAGGATGTGTTTTTCTTTCTTTTTCTTCCCCTCTGCAGGAGATTCATCTATCAAGGCTGCTGAGAATGGGGTGGTCCTTAGATAGCAGAAAGGGGGGGAATGTCAATGTGTAAAATGCCTAAAGTATTTTTGAAAAAAATGTTCATTGTTTTATATTCCTGTTTTCCTTTCCCATTTTAGGTCCTGGCACAATTCATGGCTAAGTTGTAGGGTTTGGTTCTACGTGTGCTTTGGTCTCTGGGTTGAACTTATGTTACCACTCTTTGGGAGACATGGGTTTGCACCAGACACTGGGGACCAGTGTCAAATCACCAGGGGGAGAGTGTAGCGGGTATTTGAATTTAGGGGAGGCATCTGGGTGGTAGTGTAACCCAGATGCACTGATTGTTAGGGAATCTGGGACCATTTGTTGTTCATGGAGGACTCTGTGGTGTGAGGTTCTCTTCGGCCTGTGGGTGGCGCTGTCGCACTGGGCCGGGGTTGAACCCTCACTGTAGTACCGTACCCTTTTTGTCCTCTTCTGGTGGCTGTACCGCAGGGCGGGGAACCTGTGGTGACGCTGAGTGGGAGGAGATAAGAGGGGGCGGACGCCACAATGGTTCTATCTAAGGATTGTGCCTCGACCTACTCCCCACCTATACTGAACTGTTCTTTGGTCACAACCTGTCTGTGCTAAATGACGATTTATTGCTGTTGGAGAATAAATACGAGTTGGACCTTTTCAGTGGTGTGGAACTCCAGTTACTGGGAGCAGAGGGGGTCATTTACAGAAAAGACTTGGCTCTGGGTTATGCACACAACCCGATGGTAAAATAGGTTCTGGCCTTCACCTCTATCCAAAAGAGGACATGGGCTGTGGTGTATCGCATCCCTCCTCCCATACTCCCCCCCTAGACGAGACAACAAGCCGAGAAGAAGAAGGGGTGAGAGGGGTGAGGTCGCTACATATGTATTGTACTCTCTGGGTCTGCGTGGGTTCCTCAGGGTTATCCGGTTTCCTCCCACACGCCAACGGTGTGCGCGCCTTCGGCGCTATGCACACATAAACATGTTCAATATGTTTATCACACATACTATAGTACCTACAGGTATGTATATGCAGTCTGCGTGGGTTTCATCCGGGTGCTCAGTTTTTTCCCCCCGCGCTCCAATGGTGTGCGCGCTTTCGGCGCTATGCACAGCATAAACATGTGAAATTGTTTTATTTGCGTGCTAACATCCTACACAGTTGTGTACGCTGTCTGCGTGGCTGGTTTCCGCCCACGCCCCAATGATGTGCGCGCCTTCGTCGCTGGCACAGTATAAACGTGTTTAGTATGTTTATCCACACATACGAAACTGCGTACACCGTATGTGGTTGTACTATGCTCTTTGTGGCTGAGTGGGTTTCCTCCCACGCTCCAATTGCGCGTTTTGATGCAATACACAGTATAAACTATGTGTTTGTACAATCAGCACTTATCAATGAAGTAGTTGCTGGATGGAGCATTGTCATAAGGATCCCTGGTATCAGGGGTACCACTTTCCGGGGGGTCACCTGCCCTTCGGTGGTGATCAGAAGCGATGGCTTGGACTGTGTTCGCCATGCTGAAGTTAGCGTTACGCCCGTTAGTGGCTGTGCCTCTGGCGTTTCTGGAGCTCAATGTCTGGGCAAAAGCCTCTGCTTCATCTATTAGTCGACCAGTAGGTGCACTGCACCTGCTTTAGCCTCTAGGGTCTCTGTGCCCGGGGTGGTTTTTCGCCACCTGTAGAGGCTGAGATGCTGGTCCGCTGACCGAGTTTCTAGGGAGGCTCAGGTTTGCCTTTCTTTGACCAACAATTGAGGCACCCCGTAAGCCGGGGCTTCCCTTCTCCGATATATTGCAGGGCTTCTTTGGGATTATCAAACCCATCCCGCTGCAGGACGGTCCTGTCGGCCGTTTGCATTCCAGGGGAAAGGTCCTTACGTCCGGAGGTGTTTTCATCTCCTTTACTGGAGGTGGGGCACCTGATGTGGACCTTCTGGCCTCTCGACTCGCTCACAAGGTGTCGAGATTCGTGGGCAGGTCCAGGGATCCCTGGGCAGACGCGTCAGCCGCGTTGTTGGCCCCGTGGGGGCAGTATCGCCTGAGGTATGCTTACTCTCCGCTACTGTTGTTGCCTCGCCTGCTTCGCTGAGTAGGGGCCGAGGCCATTCCGGTGATCCTCATTGCTCCGGAATGGCGACATTGGTACGCCGATCTAGTGCGGCTAGTCTCAGACGTTCCTTGGCGGCTGCCTCTGCGGGAGGACTTTCTGTCTCATGGCCCCATACTTCATCCTACTTTACAGTCCTTGGCTTTAATGACATGGCTGTTGAAAGCCAGGTGCTGAGGGACCGGGGTCTCTTGGATTCGGTCATCTCATCTATGTTGAGGGCACAGAAATCTTCCTTCAGAAAGATCTATCACCGTACCTGGAAGGCTTACATCGCTATGTGCGAGGAGCTTGATTGGCGTCCACGGATGTATTCCGTTCCCAGGATTTTGCTGTTCTTACAGCATTGTGGGACCCAAAAAGCTGGCCTTGCGTACCATCAAGGGTTGGATTTCGGGCCGGGCTGTCTTTTGTGGCCATTACTTCTGTTGGATGGATGTCTGAGTTGGCGGCCTTGTCCTGCTTACTTGGTCCTCCATAAGGATAAGGCGGTGTTGCGCCCACGACCGTCTATCCTTCCAAAGGTGGTCTCGGCCTTTCACCTTAATGAGGACATTGTTCTTCCGTCCTTGTGTCCTCACCCATCGCATCCCAGAGAGTTTGCGCTTCACACATTGGATGTGGTACGAGACTTACGACTCACTGTTTGTGTCTGTATCTGGTCCAAAACTGGGCCAAGCGGTGTCATCTGCCACCATTTCTAGGTGGATTAGGCAGACCGTCATACAGGCCTATACCCTTAAGGGGCAGGCGCCACCCTTTCCGATTACGGCGCATTCCACCAGGGCAATTGGTGCTTCCTGGGCTTTCCGACATCAAGCGTCGGTTGCACAAGTGTGCAAGGCGGCGACCTGGTCGTCCGTTCATACCTTTTCTAAGTTCTATAAGGTTGATGTGGCTGCATCTTCGGATGCTTCCTTCGGCCGCAAGGTGTTGCAGGCTGCTGTTTAGGGTTGCAACTCCTCCGTTGAAGAGCTCTGCTTGTTTGGAGTGAAGTTTGGTTTTTCCTTTACTATTGCTCCCACCCTCTTTCTGATACTGCTTTGGGACGTCCCACATGTTTCAGTATTAGAAGCTGTGTCAGTCCATGGACGATAAGAGAAAATAGGATTTTTGTACTCACCATAAAATCCGTTTCTCTGATGTCCATGGACTGACACAGCACCCACCCTTCTTTTAAGGTTTGTACTGCTTTGTTACGAACTGAGGCTGCTGGCTGCAGATAGGAGGGTTATGTCCGGAGGGACCGCCCCCTGAGCGGGGCTGTTCAGCTCTGTTTTTTTAGAATGTATGTTGTAACATCTAACATTCTGCCTAGATCTTCTCCTGCGAGCAGGGACATATACCCACGTGTTTTTAGTATTAGAAGCTGTGTCAGTCTATGGACGTCAGAGAAACAGATTTTACGGTGAGTACAAAAATCCTATTTTCTCTTTTCCAAGCATTTTATTAAGTTTTCACATGAATGATGTGTAGAACCCTCTACCTTAGGTAGGTGCTAAGTGTAAGGGTTTTTGTGTAAGCTGCCAGTGCAGGTAAATTTAAGCAGGCCTATGCTGCGAGCTAGGCCTGTTTGTTTTGATCTGGTGGCAGGCAATGGTTTAGTGTAGCAGTAGGCGACTGACATGTACTTTAGCTCTTGGGCGCCTCCCCTGTTTCCAGGGAGAATGTTCTGGAAAAGGGCAGGGCAGAGCGCTGGAGTGACATGGGGTACATGTGAGGAGCTCTGACCAATCCCCAATTGGGATTGGCAGGGGGCAGGCCTCCTACATATACCCATGGTCAGCCTGCTGGGGGAGGAGTTGTCGGCTGGGTGAACTGAAGGATGGAGTGTTAGACTGTTGTGCCTGAGAGAGCCTCCATCTGGGGGGGGGTGCACCTCAGGTGGAGGAGCTCGGGAGCTGGGAGGGAACCTCTCCTTACACGGTCATGGAGAGGTGTCCTGGAACATGACCTGGAAGAGACAGTTGGTCTGCACATCCGGAGTAAGTCCTTCAGGAATGATCCAGGGCAGGTGTCGGTGAGTGAGAGCACAGTGGAGAGATCTGGAAGAGGCATGCCAGGTAAGCTGGATGTAGAGCCAGAGGGAGAGACTGTGGAGTTTGTGTCAAATCGATGCAGCCATGAGGGCAGGCAGGATTTGCAAGTCGGACTTGCTGGGATCAGTAGTCCATCACCATTTAATCTTCTCAAGTAAACGGTTGCTGCCATAAAGGGGTACTGCAGGCCCCGGCCTACAAAAGGTCATCAAGCAAGTTAACTTGGACTTATTCAGAGTGAGGCCTAGTAATATTCTAATGGCGTGTCAGGATTACTAAGACTGTGACAGGAAGAAGTGTTCTGAGTAGGGATGAGCTTCGAGTTCGAGTCGAACTCATGTTCGACTCGAACATTGCCTGTTCGCCCGTTCGCCGAACAGCGAACAAATTGGGGTGTTCGCGGCAAATTCGAAAAATCTATGGGAGAAATCTAAAGTGCTAATTATAAAGGCTTATATGCAAGTTATTGTCCTAAAAAGTGTTTGGGGACCCGGGTCCTGCCCCAGGGGACATGTATCAATGCAAAAAGAAGTTTTAAAAACGGCCGTTTTTTCGGGAGCAGTGATTTTAATAATGCTTAAAATGAAAAAATAAAAGTGAAATATTCCTTTAAATTTCATACCTGGGGGGTGTGTATGATATGCATGTGAAGTGGCGCATGTTTCCCGTGCTTAGAACTGTCCCTGCAAAAAATGTCATTTTTGAAAGAAAAAAATGCATTTAAAACTGACTCGCGGCTATTAATGAATTGTCGGCTCCCGGCAATACATACAAAAGTCATTGATAAAAAAAAAAAAAAAGCGTGGGGGTTCCCCAAAATTCAATTACCAGGCCCTTCAGGTCTGGAATGGATATTAAGGGGAACCCCGCCGCAAATTTAAAAAAAAATTGACGTGGGGTTCCCCCAAATATCCATTCCAGGCCCTTCAGATCTGGCATGGATTTTAAGGGGAACTCCACCCCAAATTTAAAAAAAAATGGCGTGGAGTCCCCCTAAAAATCCATACCAGACCCCTTATCCGAGCACGCAACCTGGCCGGCCGCAGGGGAAAAGGGGGGGACGAGAGAGCGGCCCCCCTCCCTCCTGAACCGTACCAAGCCACATGCCCTCAACATGGGGAGGATGTCCCCATGTTGATGGGGACAAGGGCCTCATCCCCACAACCCTTGCCCGGTGGTTGTGGGGGTCTGCGGGCGGGGGGCTTATCGGAATCTGGAAGACCCCTTTAACAAAGGGGACCCCCAGATCCCGGCCCCCCCCTATGTGAATTGGTAAGGGGTACATTGTACCCCTACCATTTCACGAAGAAAGCGTAAAAAAAATGTTTAAAAAAACACACAAACACCTTGAAAAAGTCCTTTATTTAAAAAAAAAAACAAAAAAAAAACATTCCAGCGGTGAAATCCAGTGTCCCGCGGCGATCCCGATGTCCAGCGCTGTCCTTCATTGGTTGTGCCTGAGCGGACCTGATGGGGAACTCCCTCTCAGTATTTTAAATGTATAGACCCGCCCCTTCTAAAGTTCCCCATCAGGTCCGCTCAGCGGACCAGATACGGAACATGAGAAGGGGCGGGTCTATACATGTATTACCAAAGTGAGAGCAGTTCCCCATCAGGTCCGCCCCCTCGGTATGTCGGACCCGCCTACGTCATTGGCTTGAGCGGGGAACTTCCTTCACTGTGTAATTTAAATTTACATAGTGAAGGAAGTTCCCCGCTCAAGCCAATGACGTAGGCGGGTCCGACATACCGAGGGGGCGGACCTGATGGGGAACTGCTCTCACTTTGGTAATACATGTATAGACCCGCCCCTTCTCATGTTCCGCATCTGGTCCGCTGAGCGGACCTGATGGGGAACTTTAGAAGGGGCGGGTCTATACATTTAAAATACTGAGAGGGAGTTCCCCATCAGGTCCGCTCAGGCACAACCAATGAAGAACAGCGCTGGACATTGGGATCGCCGCGGGACACTGGATTTCACCGCTGGAATGTTTTGTTTTTTTTTTTTTTTAAATAAAGGACTTTTTCAAGGTGTTTGTGTGTTTTTTTAAACATTGTTTTACGCTTTCTTCGTGAAATGGTAGGGGTACAATGTACCCCTTACCAATTCACATAGGGGGGGCCGGGATCTGGGGGTCCCCTTTGTTAAAGGGGTCTTCCAGATTCCGATAAGCCCCCCGCCCGCAGACCCCCACAACCACCGGGCAAGGGTTGTGGGGATGAGGCCCTTGTCCCCATCAACATGGGGACATCCTCCCCATGTTGAGGGCATGTGGCTTGGTACGGTTCAGGAGGGAGGGGGGCCGCTCTCTCGTCCCCCCCTTTTCCCCTGCGGCTGGCCAGGTTGCGTGCTCGGATAAGGGGTCTGGTATGGATTTTTAGGGGGACTCCACGCCATTTTTTTTTTAAATTTGGGGTGGAGTTCCCCTTAAAATCCATGCCAGATCTGAAGGGCCTGGAATGGATATTTGGGGGAACCCCACATCAATTTTTTTTAAAATTTGCGGCGGGGTTCCCCTTAATATCCATTCCAGACCTGAAGGGCCTGGTAATTGAATTCTGGGGAACCCCCACACTTTTTTTTTTTTTTTTATCAATGACTTTTGTATGTATTGCCGGGAGCCGACAATTCATTAATAGCCGCGAGTCAGTTTTAAATGCATTTTTTTCTTTCAAAAATGACATTTTTTGCAGGGACAGTTCTAAGCACGGGAAACATGCGCCACTTTACATGCATATCATACACACCCCCCAGGTATGAAATTTAAAGGAATATTTCACTTTTATTTTTTCATTTTAAGCATTATTAAAATCACTGCTCCTGAAAAAACGGCCGTTTTTAAAACTTCTTTTTGCATTGATACATGTCCCCTGGGGCAGGACCCAGGTCCCCAAACACTTTTTAGGACAATAACTTGCATATTAGCCTTTATAATTAACACTTTAGATTTTGAACGTTCAAGTCCATTGTATTTAATAGGGTTCTAAAGTTTACACAAACATTTTGTCTGTTCGCAGGTTCTGGTGCGAACCGAACAGGGGGGTGTTCGGCTCATCCCTGGTTCTGAGGTAAAAGTCTGTCAAGTAGTGTGCTGGAGGAAGAAGTGTTCTGAGGTAAAAGACTGTCAAGTTTAGGGTCAGCCATCTTGTCCTTTTTGAGAAGTGTGAAGCAGTTACTATATTCTTCAAAGTACTAATTTGTTCTATGGGCATCCCATGTCCCTTTCCCCAACTAAGTTCAGTCCCCTAATAAAATAAAAAAGAAAACAAGCAGGAGACTGTTCATTGACTAAAGGAGTGTGTCTAATGGATGTCTGGCAGCAGGGTGAAATGTGTGGATGTTGAAACTCGTAGCAACCAACCGCTACAGATGTTACAGAAGAGAGACATAACATAAACAGTAATAGAAGTGATACATCACTTAACATGTGAGGGAGTAGATCTCCCGTTTACATAAGAAAAATATAATGCAAGAGTGACACAAGTAGATTCAACGCTGTCACGTACCTGGTGGAAGAGTCTGGTATGCAGCGGGAGGCCTCTCTTACACCTCTCACTCGAGGCCCCTGGTAGTGAAGACAGGAGGCGCAAGAGTGCAGAGTCGCACGAGAGCCTGGCAAGGTTGCTGGTAGACGAGCTGGACCGGAACTGGAGCAGGAACTGGAACGGACCCAGGAACAGCTGTCAGACTGGAAACTGGAGCTCAGGCAGGTGCGGTCAGGTGGACTGGGAGAGTGGGTACACCGGTCCAAAGCAGGTGAACACTGGAGCAGGATCAGGTACAAGCAGGTTTAGGCACTGGCTGGCAGCAGGGTAGCAGACGGGGCAGGCAGGAACGTGGTCTCAGATACAGGCAGGTTCGGCAACAGGCTAACAGCAAGGTAGCAAACAGGGTAGACAGGAACGTGGTCTCAGGTATAGGCAGGGTTGTCAACAGGCTGACAGCAAGGTAGCAGGAGGAGCAGGCAGGGACGTAGTCAACACGGGCCGAGGTCAGATGCAGGCAGATAAGCAGGGATGGTCAAAGCAAGCCAGGTATGGTCAGCTGGAGCAGGATCAGGGGCGGATCCAGGGGGGGCAACAGGGCAATTGCCCCCCGAGACCATCTGTCACACTCACTTGCTTCCTCAGTTTTTTTTTTTTTGCGCCTGATCTCCCGGAATTTGGGGACCCGGTACCGGCCGACCATAGGTCCTCTAGACCCCACTTGGCACACATGTAGCCCCATGTCTCCTCTACAAGTGTGCAAAGTTTGGTGTCTGGGAGACCTACGGCCGGGGAGAACCGATTTTTCAAGGCCGGGCACTCCTTCCATAGACTCCAATGTTAAATGGTAATTTCTCTGGTGACTTTGCGGACCGGCTACCGGCCTCTCGTAGGTCCCCTGGACGCCAACCTTGGCACACATATAGCCCCATGTCTCCTCTACAAGTGTGCAATGTTTGGTGTCAGGGAGACCTACGGCCGGGGAGAACCGATTTTTCAAACCCGGGCACTCCTTCCATAGACTCCAATGTTAAATGGTAATTTCTCCTGTGACTTTGCGGACCCGGTACCGGCCTCTCGTAGGTCCCCTGGACGCCAACCTTGGCACACATGTAGTCCCATGTCTCCTCTACAAGTGTGCAAAGTTTGGTGTCTGGAAGACCTACGGCCGGGGAGAACCGATTTTTCAAACCCGGGCACTCCTTCCATAGACTCCCATGTTAAACATCAGTCTAGTCATGGGCACAGTGAAGCATGGGCACAGTGAGGCATACAGATGGACACCCTAGGCTTATACTTGAGTCAATACGTTTTCCCAGTTTTTTGGGGTAAAATTAGGTGCCTCGGCTTATATTCGGTTCGGCTTATACTCAAATATATACAGTACTTGTTCTGCGGCTGCCGCTGCCTCTCTGAGTCTCTCTCTCAGTTTCTCACATCAGCCGCGTCGAGAGAGAGACTCGTCTAATGTAGTTACTAACACGATACCAGGAGCGGAGGAGGAGGTGGGTGGAGCCTCTTCCCTGCACTCGTTGCTAACGCCTGGGCCGCTTGGCGTCTAGCAACAAGTGACGTCAGTGAGTCACGTCGGGCCGCTCTGCAGGCAGGTGCGATAGCGTGCGGCTCCACAGACGGGTAAGAAAGTGGGCGGGTCCGGTTCGTGGGCGGGCGGCGCGGTTCGTGGGCAGACCGTGCTGCTCAGTGTGTTGGCAGCGCAGGTGAGAGTGAGAGAGCAGGCTCATCTCTCACCGCCCGTGCCTGCCCTGCATTCCTGCAGTGACTTCCGCCCTCACTGTGCAGGCAGCAGAGAGATTACATTATCTCTCTGCTGCCTGACTCTGGGAGTCTGGGACACAGCAAGAGACAACCAAAACTACACCTTAGCAGGCAAGTTAGTGACAATCCGCAAATTGTGTCAGGTGACATGGCAAATGACAATCTGCATCTGGTGGCAGGCAAGTGACAATCAGCAAAGTGTGGCAGGTGAGTGGCAAGTGACAATCCGCAAGGTGTGGCTAGTGACAATCCGCAAGGTGTGGCAGGTGATGTGGCAAGTGACAATCCACAAGGTGTGGCAAGTGACAATTCACAAGATGTGGCAGGTGACGTGGCAAGTGACAATCCGCAACGTGTGGCAAGTGACATGCTCAGGGCTCCCACTAATTGCAGGCGACGGTGCCAAGTGACACACTCGGGGTTCCCACTGATTCTGCATTGAACTATTTAATTTTATATTACAATGTAATAATAGAAATAATGCACTTCAATCATCCTGATACCACAACAACCATGGTGCCGGGATGATTGAAGCGCCGACACCAGCCATTTCCCCGATAAATTTCCCACAAAAAAACATATTTTTTGGCAGTGCCCCTCCCGAGAAAAGACTCTGGATCCGCCCCTGAGCAGGATACAGGTAAACAGGGATCAGAGGTCTCAGGTAACGCTGTAGACCAAACAGCAAGGAGCCCAGGCATCAGTCCCTTTAAATATATATATGAGGTAGTGCTGAGCGGTTGAATATAAATTGGAAAACGGAGAGCACACTTTGGTGTACTGACAGTACTAAAAAAGTATTGCACAATGTGGTCCTCAAAGGAAAGTGCAAGGTGCAGAATATGTAAACTTATGACTTAAGTGTACTAACGGTACTAAAAAAGTATAACACATAAATACAAAACATATATAGCAATCCAACAAATGCCTATGTAAAATAACTGCCGGTGTCAGTAAATGCTGAAGTGATGGTAAAGTGCAACTGTGCAAAAAATTGTGACATTCAATAAATGCAAAAAGGATAAGGTGATTGCTGTGTCAGCAAATGCTGAAGCAATATAAAACAATAAAATGCAAATCATGCAAATAATGTGTGACAACACAAATATATCAAATGGTTGAATCCATAATGTTGTGCAAACATACAAATTCCGAGCAAAAGAATAAATCCGGGTAAAGGGGAAAATATCTTGAGGGTGAAGTGAACATGCAAAATATATGGTGTATTTTTACAGTCCAATAAACATATTTAGGCCCCTTTCACACTGGCACGTTTTTCAGGCGGTTTAGCGCTAATATTAGCGCTGTTATACCGCCTGAAAAAATCGTGCCCTGTATTCTTCAATGTGAAAGCCCGAAGGCTTTCACACTGAAGCGGTGCGCTAGCAGGACCGCTCCAAAAGTCCTGCTGGCCGCATCTTTACAGCGGTGAAGGAGCGGTGTGTTCACCGCTCCTTTACCGCGGCTGCCCATTGAAATCAATGGGACACCGCAGTAATACCGCCCGCAAACCGCTGCAATAACCCTTTTTCGGCCGCTAGTGGGGGTTAAATTCACCCCGCTAGCGGCCGCATACCGCGGTGATAACGACGGTATAGCGGCGCTGAAAATCGTGCCGCTATACCGCCACCGCACCTGCCCGCCCCAGTGTGAAAGGGGCCTTAAAGTGATTGGGTGGCCCCTTACCTCACTGCTGTGAGGTTACAGCATGTGTGTCAATCCTGTTTGGGTCCTGGTGTTTGCCTGGATGAAGCCTTGGAGCCTGGGGATGTGGGTTCTAGGTAAATTAACCATCTATCCAGGAGGTATGTGAGGTCTCCGGTTTATAAGGTGTGAATTGCCAGGGAGAAAATGAAGGAATCCCAATAGTGTAGTATCGTTTGTATAACAGATATTACTTTATTTAAAAAATAGTACTCACATTTAATGTATGAAATCGTGCATATAGAATACGAGCGCCAAACTCGTCCGCGTCACTTCCAGAGCTTGTTTGCGTCCCTACTCGTATCGTCAACCACGTGACTTCATCAGGGGATGAAAAACAAGCCTAGAAAGTGTCCTTATATCTGTGTGTGTTAATCCAATTACAGCGGCCATTTTCCCGGAGTCCGGTCACCGGAAATGGACTGGCGGCCATATTTATGGAGGTATATGTATAGCGCTGGGCGCGGCCATTTTGTTGGTGGTATACAACCTATTAATTGCATTGAACGATTGGAAAATAAGTATGCTGTGACTCCAGTCTGTTATTGGGCACGAAGAGGGCGATATAAATTAAAACCAAGGACATATATTATATGGTGAATGCTTTACAGCACAAAAGACGTATATAAAATATATAAAAAAATATATATAAGAAAGTTTTAAAAAATATTAAAAAATATATTAAAAGCTTGCTGCTGGAAATGACTCGGACGTCTCAATAAATACAATAGAGGCATATATATGAACATGCAAAGTGAACTTGTGATGAAGTGAAGATTTTTAAGAGAGACTTTATGATGATTAAGAGATATTTTTCTGTAAAAAATATATATGTGCAAATTTATATAAATTTTAAATTCAAGAAATATCAAGAGATGTATAAGTAGAGGTCTTGATAAAGAGGTATGGGTTGTATTAGAAATTAAGGGGTCGACCAAAGGAATTTAAAAATCACTTAAGAAACAGTTTAAATCAAATTCTATGTTTAGGCCCCGAGGTGTAAAGGTATCTAAAATAAATATCCACTTTGATTCCAATTGGCTTAGTGTCCTCACCTTATGTCCACCTCTCCAATGTCTGGTATAGGGCTCTATCCCCCAGAATTTTAATTGGGTAGGATCTTTGTTGTGATGTAATAGGAAATGTTTGGACACATTGTGTTTGTCAAAACCCTTTATAATATTTTGTACGTGTTCTTTTATTCTGACTCTCAGTGGTCTTTTAGTACGTCCCACATATTGTAGTCCACAGCTACACTCTAACATGTATACTGCTCCTTCTGTGTTGCAGCATATGAACTCCTTCACATCGTGTGTGTTGCCTGTGCTAGTTGAGGAGAATTCAAATTTCTTCTCATTTGGTCGTTTCGTTTTTGTGCAGGCAAAGCAACGTTTGCAGGGGTAAAATCCTTTTCCGGTAAAAAATGTGAGACTCTTGGTGGGGGGGTTGGGTATGTTTTTTACCAACTTATCTCGGAGTGTGGGGGCTCTTCTATAAATAAAATTGGGATGGTTTGGTAATATTTCCTGTAGTTGTCTATCAGAAAGTAAAATATTCCAATGTCGCTTAATAATTTGTTCTACTTTTTTGTGTTGTATATTGTAATCTAGAACAATGGGAATTTTGTCTACCATGGGATCTTGTTTTTTCTTATCTTTAATTAGATCACTACGATTCATTATTGTTACTTCCTTGATTCTTGTCTCAATATCTCTGGGGTTATAGCCTTTTTTGATAAATCTTTCTCCTATATGATTTGCTTGTGATGTGAACATGTCTATATGGGTACAGTTTCGTCTCAGTCGCATTAGTTGTCCCTTTGGGATGTTACACAGCCAATTTTTATGGTGACAGCTTTCCAGGGGAAGGTAACTATTTCTATCTACATACTTGAAATGTATTCTTGTACTGATGTTTTGATTTTCTTGCGTTATTTCCAAGTCTAAGAATGTGATTTTTTCCTCACTGATATCCCAACTTAGTGTGATGTTCCGGTCATTTTGATTGAGGTTTTCGAGGAATGTTACTAGCCTATTCTTTTCCCCTTTCCATAGGATGAAGATGTCATCAATGTATCGTCTAAAGATGACTAGTTCAATTGGGGCGTTTGAAAAAACTGCATCTTCTTCCCATTGTGCCATAAAGAGGCCTGCAACGCTCGGTGCAAACTTAGCTCCCATTGCGACTCCTGTTTTCTGGAAGTAATAGTTGCGATTGTACCAGAAGTAATTGTTTTTGAGGCAAAAATCTAGACTTTTCACTAAGTACTTTCTTTGTACACAAGGTAGGGAGGTGTGTTTCCTTAGTCCCCATTTTACTGCTTCACATGCTAGATGGTGTGGAATGATCGTGTACAATGAAGAGACATCTGCTGTGGCCATCAACCATGGTCTTTCTGTTGTGGGGATCTCTTCTAATATTTGTAACAATTCTTTAGTGTCTCTTAGGTAGGCCCGTGTTGCTTTAAATAGCCCCGTTTGGCGCCAAGAGCCGTCACCGCGCGCTCCCGCGCAAGCCCGTGTGCCGCCACCACGCATGCGCGCACCAGCGCGCGCCGAAGCGCCGCTAAAGCGCATGCGCGCAACAGCGTGCGTCGATGCGCCGCTATCGCCATATTGACTGCTGGCATGCCGTTCCTGACAAACGCTGTATCCTGGCCTAGGCCAACAAGGCCCAGGCCTAGGGCAGCACTTTGCAGGGGGGCAGCATGGAAAGAGTCCCTGCCGGATTGAGCCACACTGTAAGTGTAGCACCAGTCTTATGAGGCAGACTGGGCTGAGAGGCAAATTAGTCTAGCACCCCCATAAAGCGGCCGCACTGCTTCCGGTATGCGGCCTCGATTGTTTCCTGCAGAGAGCGGGGATCTGCCAAATGAAACAAGGCAGATCTCCATTCTTTCAGGGGATGACACAGAGATCCTGTCTTTGTGCTATGCAGGAAGATGGATGTGTGTGTTGTCCCAGGCAGCCCATCCTCCATACAGTTAGCAAACACACCCAGGGAACACATTTAACCCCTTGATTGCCCCTGATGTTAACTCCTTCCCTGCCAGTGTCATTAGTACAATGTCAGTGCATATTTTTATTGTAAACCCTCACATATATCCAGTGAAGTGAACAGCCTCAGATGATACACAGAGATTAAACAAATCTCCCTACATACGTTTTACATGTATATCTGCTGTCTTCAGCTTGCTATATTCTTTAGAAAGTGCACATCGTGTTAGTGATTTTCTCTTCCTGTTCAGCACTGGGAGTGGATTCTTGGCATGCAGCCAAGACAGTTGATTGGAGGAAAGGCACACACCCCCCCCTCCACATAGACAGAGACTTGCAGAGCTGTGTTGTGACAAGTCAAGCTCTCTGCTAATCTATTTTTAGCAACCTCCCACGACACAAATTTCAGGCTGGTTTTATCTTGGTTGACTGAGTACTTGTCAGAAGTTATCATGCTGATAGCAGAGCAACGAAACCGCAGAAAGAAACGGGATTCAGGGTGCTTAGGTCAAATTTCATGAATCGGGTTTACATCGGTTTTAAGGGACTCAGCCAGGTGATAGCTTTACCATTGTTCCTAGTTTTTATGGACAGTTTACTGACTGCAATGGTGCCAGTTGATTGGAAAAAAGCCAACGTGGTACCAATATTTAAAAAAGGCCCGAGATATATCCCTGAAAACTACAGACCAGTCAGCCTAACATCGATAGTATATAAGCTAATGGAGGGGATGATAAGGGACTATATCCAAGATTTTAGTAATGAAAACAGTATCATTAATATTATTCAGCACAGATTCATGAAGGATCGTTCTTGCCAGACCAATCTATTAACGTTCTATGGAGAAGTGAGCTGCCATCTATATAAAGGAAGCCTGTGGATGTGGTGTATCTTCATTTTGCAAAGGCATTTGATACAGTTCCCCACAAACGTTTACTTTGCAAACTGTGGTCTGTCGGCATGGACCAAGCGGTAAGCACCTGAATTGAAAACAGGTTGGGTTTTCAACAGGGGTGGGTTTAAAGGGTGGTGATAAATAGCAAGTACTCCAAATGGTCCGAAGTGGTAAGTGTGGTCCCCCAAGGATCTGTCCTGGGACCTATTCTGTTTAATTTATTCATAAACGATATAGAGAATGGGATAAACAGCTCAATCACAATGTTACATGTTTGTGGATGATACAAAGTTATGCAGGGCAATAACTTCTCAGCAGGAGGTGGAAACCTTACAAGAAGACCTAAACAAAATAATGGGGTGGGCAACTACATGGCAAATGAGGTTTATTGTCGAAAAATGTAAAGTAATGCATTTGGGTGCTAAAAATACGAATGTAAGTCACTCACTAGCGGGAGAACCTCTGGGGAAATCTAGGATGGAAAAGGACAAGGGGGGTCCAAGTAGATGACCGGCTCACCAATTTTGCTGATTGTTTTGTCAACTTTCTCAGCTCCTTTGTCTAGCCTACTGTTAAATATTATTGTTCAATGACGCAACTTGTTTTTGCACCTTTACCTTGGCTCTCTCTAAATAAATGCTGAACTAAATAAATACAATAGGTGTTTAATCTACAAAACCAGTGGCGGCTGTTTTTTTTTGGGGGGGCAAACAACCACCCCCTCCGAGCGGCTGGCGGCACCTCCCCCTTCTGTTTGCTGGTCAGTTTGGTACTTACTCCATCTAGGTGGGTAGCGTGTTGGCGAGAAGCGTGCAGCGGCTCCGTGTCCTCTCTTCCATCGGCGGCTTCCAGCGCGTGTCTCCTCCCCTCCTCCTAGGCGTCCAATAGGATCACCTGTCCTTTCAGCCAATTGGGTGACGGGTGTCAAAACCCGCTTCATGATTGGCAGGGGGGAGGATCAGTGTTACAATAGCGAATATTCATTTGCTGTTGTAACACACCTGGGTGGGCTGTAAACGCATTCTCTGTGACCCAAGTCCACCCTATTTTGAAGCCTATTAGAGCCTCTGGCTCTAATCAGTGCTTCAAAAAAACATCCACCCCACATTGGAATGCATGCACCCGGCATCCTGAAAGGGGCCGGACGCATGGATAGGAAAGGTAGCGATGGATAGGGGGGGCCACCCCTGTTCAAAACTTTCCAACACATATAGAAAACTCCTCAAGCAGTGTGATATCTAGCTCACTACAGATACAAGGATGGCATCTTAAAGTGGAACTACGCTGCATCTGAGCACCACAAACCAAAATGTTTTTATTCATTTTTAATATTCAAAGCAAACTCACCCATCCATCTATGTCTCCATGCTTTATTTTGCTGACAAATCGCCTTGAAATACACCCCCTAGCATTTCTGGCTGTGGCCATCTTGAGTAAGGGCAGATCATTCATGTAGCAGTTGTTTCCTGGAATGCATCTGCCCTTAGCTCAGGCATGTAGGCAGAAGGGTGTGCATATGCTGCTTTAAGGTAAAAAAAAAACCTTCAGCGTTTGCAACCACTTTAAGTGCCCAGGGAATTTTGGGGTGGAGCGGGTACCTGGTTTTGACAGGTACCCGCTCCTATTTCCGGCTCAGTATTTGTAGCCCCTGACTTTTAATGTTTTCTGCAGGAGTCTGGAGCTCCTCTCAACCCTATTAAAAATGCTAGAGTGTATTTTTTTTTTTTAAGGAGAGAATGGGTTGGAAGGTGTCATAGGAATAGATGGGAGACAGATCTATGCATACCAGGAAATAGACTTTAAAACTGTATAAAAATTATTCAAGTTTTCAGATTAGTCAGAGAGTTATTATTAAATTAGCTGACATTTGGCCTGAGTGTCAATGTCTTCTGGTTATAAAGGAGTTAACATTATTTGTAACTTTTTCTACCATCACAATGCACAACATACAGCATAACATTTCTGAAGCCTTGATTGTGCAGCAATTGTTAAACAGAATAGGAAAGTGTTGTCTCTCTGTTCTCCAGTTCTAAAATCTTTATTCAAAAGTATATTTTTAGCACATTAAGACACTTCAGCACAATTTGCAATTCAATAACGCATAAAAATATACCTTCCTCACAGATTGCAGACAACTTTACATAGCTTTATTAAATTTCTCTACAAGTGCTTCTCCTTGTTCCTTTTTCTTTATATCCATATTCTCTCCTAATTTTAAATATAATAAGTGCTGCAAAATGGAACAAAGTCATTTTGAATGGAGTGTGCGATCAGTATTAATAATACTTTTGCTGGAAAATGTGTGTTTTACAGCTTTATGTAAATTGGTGTTGGTCAAGTTGTTACATTTTGGTGGGCCTTAAAGCAAACCCATACAGTATTCAACATGGTTATTCCTTACTAGTTTGGTAGAGTGGACAGCTCCTTGTCTTTCCTGTTTTCCTATCAATTGTCCTGAAAACATCTAAACTAGGGGGTTCTCAACCTGTGGCCCATGGATCACATGTGGCCCTTGGAGCCCTTTGATGTGATCCTCGACCTCAAACCAGGGAAGTACATGCCCATGCTCTGGAATGGTGGGTTGACAAACCTAGATCACAATCAATGGGTTGGCGACCCGCCATCCCAGAGCATCAGAGTGCATGGAGCTAGCAGCGGAGGGAGCAGGAGCCGCATAAGCCGATGCTTCCTCTGTAGCGCCAGCGCTCCTGTCCCAGACAGAGTGATACCAAGTGCACTTCACCTGGAACCTAGCATATTAGACAGCGACGCCAGAAGAAGAAGAGGAAAAGGTTAGTGTTTTAAACATCACATACACTGCACTTTTGCAATGGGCATATTAGCCCTCATAAAATAAGGGTTATTAGACTGCTTTCACACTGATCTGCGGGTGCAAGAGAGTGCATCTGCGGCTTTCCTGCCGGTTAGCTGCACTAATCCATAGACTTCTATTGTATCCTGTGGGTTTGGTGCACTTTCTGAAAGTGAACCACACCCACAAGATGTAATAGAAGTCAATGGCTTAGTGCAGCTAACCTGCAGAAAAGCCACAGGTACACTGCGCTGCACCCGTGGTACAAGTAAACAGCAACGCATCAGTGTAAAAGCAGCCTTATAGGGAGTTTAGGACATTTGGGGCTCATTTACATTTGTAGTTTGGGGGCAGTAAAACCCCATAGTTCACTGTGTCCCACAACTGGTTACCAAATCACTTAAGTGGCCCTCGCTCTAGGTTGAGCACCCCTGATCTAAACTCAGGGTGCCATTGTATGCAGATCCCGGGCTGCCAGTCATAGTGGTTGAAATACTAAAGGCAAATAGACTGTGCACTTTGCAACGTTGCCCTCTGCAAATGCAGTTGCTCCAGAGCTTAGTAAATGAGGTAAAGCTTCACTTTGCAAAGATTACCCAATCACGTGCAAGGAAAATAAAAAAAAAAACAGCATTTTGGCTTGCACATGATTGGATGATGAAAATCTGGAGCAAGTGCACTTGCAGAGTGCAACTGCACTTTAAAAAGTGCACAGTCTTTTTGCCTTTAGTAAATCAACCCCATAGTGTCAGGCACCCTTGTAATTGTGACCCAGCTCTACAGGATTAGTAGCATCTGATATTTCAGAGTAAAACTGAGAATTCTAGCAGTTTATAGAAAGGAAGAGATTTAATAAAACTGGAGAGTGAAAAATCTGGTGCAGCTCTGCATACAAACCAATCAGTTTCCAGGTTTAATTGTCCAAGCTTAATTGAACAAGCTGAATTTAGAAGCTGATTGGCTACCGTGCACAGCTGCACCAGTTTTTGCACTCTCTAGTTTAAGTAAATCAACCCCTTAGGCCCCTTTCACACGGGAACCTCCATTGGACGGACTCTGCTTGCTCAGCAGGAGATCGCTCCGCATATCCCCGCTGAGCAGGTGAATGACAGGTCCATCTCTGCCCACTGTGCTGAGTGGAGACAGACCCAGTCCCACTCTCCTCTCCTCTATAGGGAGATCCAGTTAAAACGTACCGCCTGTCCATTTTCATATGATCCTGTCTGTCAGACAGAAGGAAAATAGGACCATGACAAGATCGGATAGCAGCTGATATCAGCGGATATGTCACCGCTGACATCTGCCGCTCCATAGGAGTGAATGTAGGGTCCGATCAGGTCCACCTGAAAAACTGACAGGCGGATCTGATCAGACAGCCCGTGTGAAAGGGGCCTAAGTCACCTTGCCTATTCAGGGCATAGTAATAGTGTCTTTGTAATGGTTTCTCCTGAGCCCCTGGTACTGATAATGCCAGTGTTCCCTCTTAACCACTTGAGACCCGCGCTATAGACGAAAGATGTCTGCAGCGCGGCTCTCAAGTGCCGGGTGGATGTCCCTGGATGTCCTGCTGTTTTCATTTCCCCTCCGCGCCACCGTAGGTGCGCGGCGGGGAACAGCTGTGCCCGCCGTGTCACGTGTTGCCGATGCACGTGCCTGGCAGCTGCGATGTTCGCCAGGTACACGCGATCGGCTGTTAGAGAGGCAGGACGTGGATCTCTGTGGGTAAACACAGAGATCCACGTCCTGTCAGGGAGAGAGGGGACAGATGCTGTGTCCCTTGTACATAGGGACACAGATCGGTCACCTCCCACAGTCAGTCCCCTCCCCCACACAGTTAGAATCACTCCCAGGGAACATATTTAACCCCTTGATCGCCCCCTAGTGTTAACCCCTTCCCTACCAGTCACATTTATACAGTAATCAATGCATATTTATAGCACTGTTCGCTGTATAAATGTGAATGGTCCCAAAATAGTGTCAAAAGTGTCCGATATGTCCGCCGCAATATCGCAGGCCTGACAAAAATCTCAGATAACCACCATTACTAGTAAAAAAAAAAAATATATAATAAAAATTTCATAAATCTATCCCCTATTTTGTAGGCGCTATAACTTTTGCGAAAATCAATCACTATACGCTTATGGCAATTTTTTTTACCAAAAACATGTAGAAGAATACGTATCGGCCTAAACTGAGAAAAAAATAGTTTTTAAAAAAAAATTGGGATATTATTATAGCAAAAAGTAAAAAAATATTGTGTATTTTTCAAAATTTTCTGTATTTTTTGTTTATAGCGCAAAAAATAAAAACCGCAGAGGTGATCAAATACCACCAAAAGAAAGCTCTATTTGTGGGAGAAAAATTATAAAAATATCATTTGGATACAGCGTTGTATGACCGCGCAATTGTCATTCAAAGTGAGTCAGCGCTGAAAGCTGAAAATTGGTCTGGGTACGAAGGGGGTTTAAGTGCCCAGTAAGCAAGTGGTTAAAAAGGTGACAATGAATTGGTTAGAGGGCTCTGTTATTTATAGAGGCTCCAAAATAAACTGAATTTCACTTTTTTTTATTCCCCAGAATACATACAGAGAATCATACAATTTATTATTATTTATTGTTATACAGGGTTTATATAGCGCCAACAGTTTGCGCAGCGCTTAACAAAATGAAGGCAGACATTATAGTTACATTACAATTTGGTACAAGAGGAATCAGAGGGCCCTTCTCATTAGAGCTTACAATCTAAATAGGAGGGTCAATGTCAATGTCAATTCATTAGTCACACTTGCCTGGATACCTGATTTGTGTCATTTTCTGCATATAAGAAAGCTCTGCACGTAAATATTCAGGTAAATAGTAAATAGTACACACTAGTACCACACCAGTTTTCTCCAAGAGCTTAGTGAATGATGTGAAGCTCTGATGACTTCCATCAGTGTAAGTAAAAATGCTTTTAAAAAAATAAAAATAATAATCTTGCGTCTGTAAACTTGTTCTGTAAAGTGAACAGATTATTTGCCTTTAGTAGATAAACCCCATGAGTGCATGGGTACGCATGAGTACCCGCATATGAGTGAAAACAGATCATCTAACACTGTGAAGCCTGTCTTTGAAAATGAAATATTAATCGTGGACAATATACTTATCGATTCAATGCATTTTAAAGTGTGGACCCTGTATCGTAGTGTGGAATTAAAGTGGTTGTACACCCTGTACAACCACTTTTACCTACAGGTAAGCCTAGATTAATTCTCATCTGTAGGTGCTAAAAATATCTCCTAAACCTACACGGTTTAGGAAATATTTACAATAGAGACTTGCGTCGATGTCTACGGCGAAGGCGCACTTTAGAAACGGCGATCGTGCCATTTCTAAAGGCGGTCATGCCGTGACTGGCGGCTCCCGCATGCATGCGCGGGAGTGACGTCATCACCAATCACAGCGCTGGATACCCAGAAGTAACTCCGGGACGACATGTCTCTGGCCGGTGCTGTGTCGGGCACCACAGCGGGGGCTTCGATCCCAGGTGAGTATTACATAGGTAGTAAATAGGGAAATATTGCGCCAACTTTTAAATCAAATTAAGCAGCCTACACAACAACCTGACAAAGTGTACAAAAATATATATAAATAAAGTGTGGCGCTGTGTTAGTCACAGGAAGTGATATCAAGTGAAAAAATATTGAACTTTTAGAAAGAACAATGTGCCATATTGAACCTCAATACGGTCCTGTGTGCCCTATGGATGAAATGCGTGTGACGTGCACTGAGAGCATAGGGTAAATATCAAATGGTGATACAATGATGGATCAAAAATGAAACCTCAATGTGGTCCTGTGTACCCTATGAATAAAATGCATGTGATGTGCCCTAGGGGCATAGGATAAATATCAAATAGTGATACAGTGATGAATCAAAATAAGACAATATAATAATGATAAATCTCTAACAAGAGGAAAAAAAAAAAAAAGAAGAAAGTGGTCCACAGGATGTGGTGGTGCCAAATTTTTGAACAAGTCTCTCAATAGATGAATAGACTAATAGCAATATCAACAACCATCCTGTGTGTAGCAAAGTATAGATACAGTCCCAAATAATTCCTGGGATAGAACGCTCTCTATATCAATGGGTTATGACACCCGGGAGTGCCTTCACCGTTGGATCAGGGAAGTGAATACGGAATGAATACTCTTACCGAGTGTTGTAGATCCAGCTCACCATATAGCGGTGGATCTATCAGGCTTATGTCCACATCCGGGACTGGTAGATGGAAATCCAAGTCCGATTGTCAATCGGCGTCTTTCGGTGTTCCAGAAAGTGTTCACAAAGGTTTTTCCACCGTAACACTCACTTCCAATGTAAAGGATCAGTATGTGACACCAAATTCCTCCATGTAAGCAATATCACCATGAAAAAAAGGGAGAAAAAATCCTCCACATAGTGTAAATCCGGATAGGAATTTATTAAAAATGGTAAAATGATAAAAAATAATCCAATACAAAAATCTCAATGAACAGTTCAATCCAAAGGAAATAAAACCAAACAAATCCAAAATAAAACTTCAAACAAGAAAACGGCAGCTCTGAATTTCATAAATGCGTGGAGTAGGCAACCAAGGCTGGCATGTAGACCTGACGCGTTTCGTCTAATGAGACATCAACTGGGGTACACGCCATCCTGGTGCCCCCCACGCTATAAATAGGAAGAGAAATTACCTTAATTGGACACCCATGTGTTCGGATGTGCATCTCCCTTCCGGGATCTCAGGATCACATGAGTGTCTCCATATCACATGACTGAGTCATGTGTGCTTCTAAAACAAATCCCAGACGTCCAATAGAATCTGCTGTGCCATCAACGTGGCCAGCAGCGCCATCGTGTCATGGCACAGCAGATTCTATTGGACGTCTGGGATTTGTTTTAGAAGCACACATGACTCAGTCATGTGATATGGAGACACTCATGTGATCCTGAGATCCCGGAAGGGAGATGCACATCCGAACACATGGGCGTCCAATTAAGGTAATTTCTCTTGCTATTTATAGCGTGGGGGGCACCAGGATGGCGTGTACCCCAGTTGATGTCTCATTAGACGAAACGCGTCGGGTCTACATGCCAGCCTTGGTTGCCTACTCCACGCATTTATGAAATTCAGAGCTGCCGTTTTCTTGTTTGAAGTTTTATTTTGGATTTGTTTGGTTTTATTTCCTTTGGATTGAACTGTTCATTGAGATCTTTGTATTGGATTATTTTTTATCGTTTTACCATTTTTAATAAATTCCTATCCGGATTTACACTATGTGGAGGATCATTTCTCCCTTTTTTTCATGGTGATATTGCTTACATGGAGGAATTTGGTGTCACATACTGATCCTTTACATTGGAAGTGAGTGTTACGGTGGAAAAACCTTTGTGAACACTTTCTGGAACACCGAAAGACGGCGATTGACAATCGGACTTGGATTTCCATCTACCAGTCCCGGATGTGGACATAAGCCTGATAGATCCACCGCTATATGGTGAGCTGGATCTACAACACTCGGTAAGAGTATTCATTCCGTATTCACTTCCCTGATCCAACGGTGAAGGCACTCCCGGGTGTCATAACCCATTGATATAGAGAGCGTTCTATCCAAGGAATTATTTGGAACTGTATCTATACTTTGCTACACACAGGATGGTTGTTGATATTGCTATTAGTCTATTCATCTATTGAGAGACTTGTTCAAAAATTTGGCACCACCACATCCTGTGGACCACTTTCTTCTTTTTTTTTTTTTTTTTCCTCTTGTTAGAGATTTATCATTATTATATTGTCTTATTTTGATTCATCACTGTATCACTATTTGATATTTATCCTATGCCCCTAGGGCACATCACATGCATTTTATTCATAGGGTACACAGGACCACATTGAGGTTTCATTTTTGATCCATCATTGTATCACCATTTGATATTTACCCTATGCTCTCAGTGCACGTCACACGCATTTCATCCATAGGGCACACAGGACCGTATTGAGGTTCAATATGGCACATTGTTCTTTCTAAAAGTTCAATATTTTTTCACTTGATATCACTTCCTGTGACTAACACAGCCCCACACTTTATTTATATGAGTATTACATAATGAGCTAGTATGCTATGCATACTAGCTCATTATGCCTTTGTCTTTCAAGTGTTAGTTTTTTTTTTAAAGTGGGTTTACACCCACTTTAATGTATCTTAGACTTTCCCTTTGTTTTTTATGAGTCCCCTTACAATCAGCCTAACCGCCTCCCGTCCGGCTACTATAGATAAACAGCTGGGTGGGACATGAAGCAATCTGTACCTCATGTAGTGATTAGGGTGTGCTCAGGCACACCTAGGGCACCCCCTGTGCACGCCTATGTTGATCACTATGACCAATCACAGCGATCACATGAACAATAGTAAACACTGGCTTTTGTTCATGATGCTGTTGCCTACTACTGCGATCCTTGATTGGTCACAGTGATCACATGGTATAGAGACAATCACAGTGGCCCTGTACTATGTGAACACTGGGGCCAATCACAGTAGTAAACAATGGCATCATGAATAATACCAAACACAGAAAGAGAAATGATTGCTTGTACAGTGATCATCACATTCCACAGGAACTCTTTTTCTTCCTTTCTCCAGCCTCCTGTACTTCCTGGCCAGTGAACATGGCATTCCTGGGGTCAGTTACATACCAGTAGGCTTGCTTGACTTATAGAAACAGGGACTGCTATAGGTGATACTACACTAAGATATATTCCCTGTCCACTTGTATAAAGGCGACTATTATAGTACACTGGTTGAGGATATAGTTTAAAGTAAGATGGTCAAGACATGGATCACCTGCTGGGGGTGGTTCTTAGAGCTAAAGGGCGAAGTTCCAGTAGCCATTAGCGAATATCTCCCAGTGGCCAACAGATCCCAGTAATTGACTCCACCTGATGCTGGCTGCTGGGAAGGTACTGTATATATTACCTCCTTAACTTTCATTGGTGCCTCAGTGTTCTGTCTGTGAGCCTCTTCCCTGCTTGATCCTCTACCAAGTACCTTATTTCTGGGATCCTGCTTCCTGTTCCCCCATCTCTGCTTCCCTTGTTCCCGGTACTGGTCATGTTTTCTCACTTCCTGTTGTGAGTATATGACAAGAAGTGAAAGTAAAACTCACCAATGGGACACAAATAACAAAAAACCTGACAGGGGGTTATAACCCTTCCTTACTCTATTGTAACATACATTGCTGTGATTTGGTGCTATTTATTCTGAATTGCACCCCAATGCATATTGCCAACAGATATGCATTGCAGTGTAGTGTGCTTGCTGCTGGAAATGCTATATTCACCTACAGGTAAATGTGGCACAACTTGTGTTAACACACATGTGTAAAACACAGTGCAATAGTGCGAATGGGTTCCTAAACAGAAGGAAAGTCAATATACTGTATATTGTGACAGGTGGACAGGAAAAACTACTGGTTGGGTCCAGGATGGGAGGTATATTTGTCCCAGGTTCAAGCAGTATACAGACATTATAGTTTTTCTTTTTATGCTGTGTGGTGAGCTTGCTTGGCTCACTGGAGGGTTATGGAGTCCAGCTTAAGCAGGTCTGAGTACTCTGAGCTCTATAAAACTCCTTGCCCGCTTAGGGAAGTTGCTCCACCTTGGAGCCATATCTCTGTTCATGACACACTGGGGAGCTGCACACTGCCTGTGTGGCAGTGTTGCCAACCTATCAGATTGAAATTTACTGGCAAATAGGGATGAGCTTCGTGTTCGAGTCGAACATACGTTCGACTCGAACATCGGCTGTTCGATCGTTCGACGAAGATCGAACGATTTGGGCCGTTCGCGCCAAATTCGAGTGACGCGAATGGCCCACAATGCACTACGCCATTGCAGTGTCATCCAGGCGCTGTGATTGGCCAAGCATGTACTGTGACCCCGCATGCTTGGCCAATCACAGCGCCGGCAGCGAGGAGAGCAATGATTGGCCACAGGCAGGATGCCTGTGGCCAATTATTGCTGAGGGGGTTTAGTACACGCCCCACACTATAAAAGGCTGCCAGCGCGGCGGCCTTGTGTAGTGTGTTCCGGAGCAGGGAAAGAGAAGCATAGGCAGGGACAGTGTCATTTTTTTTCATTTACTAATCCTGGATTACTTGTGTTTAGGGACAAATAAGGATAGGTAGGGAGAGTGTCAGTGTGTTATTCTGTGCTAAACCTTGTTTGTAGGGACAGAGAGGTACAGTGAGGGAAAGTGTCAGTGTGCTATTCTGTGCTAAATCTTGTTTGTAGGGACAGAGTAGGACAGTGAGTGAAACTGACAGTGTGCTATTCTGTTCTAAACCAATCTTGCTGAATCATATTTTCAATCCTTGAGTTTAGGGACAGAGAGGTACAGTGAGGGAAAGTGTCAGTGTGCTATTCTGTGCTAAATCTTGTTTGTAGGGACAGAGTAGGACAGTGAGGGAAAGTGTCAGTGTGCTATTCTGTTCTAAACCAATTTTGCTGAACCATATTTGAAATCCTTGAGTTTAGGGACAGAGAAGGACACTCGTGGAAACTATCAGTGTGCTATTCTGTGCTAAATCTTGTTTGTAGGGACAGAGTAGGACAGTGAGGGAAAGTGTCAGTGTGCTATTCTGTTCTAAACCAATTTTGCTGAACCATATTTGAAATCCTTGAGTTTAGGGACAGAGAAGGACACTCGTGGAAACTATCAGTGTGCTATTCTGTGCTAAATCTTGTTTGTAGGGACATAGTAGGACAGTGAGGGAAAGTGTCAGTGTGCTATTCTGTTCTAAACCAATCTTGCTGAACCATATTTGAAATCCTTGAGTTTAGGGACAGAGAAGGACACTCGTGGAAACTATCAGTGTGCTATTCTGTGCTAAATCTTGTTTGTAGGGAGGGACAGAGTAGGACAGTGAGGGAAAGTGTCAGTGTGCTATTCTGTTCTAAACCAATTTTGCTGAACCATATTTGAAATCCTTGAGTTTAGGGACAGAGAAGGACACTCGTGGAAACTATCAGTGTGCTATTCTGTGCTAAATCTTGTTTGTAGGGACAGAGTAGGACAGTGAGGGAAAGTGTCAGTGTGCTATTCTGTTCTACACCAATTTTGCTGAACCATATTTGAAATCCTTGAGTTTAGGGACAGAGAAGGACACTCGTGGAAGCTATCAGTGTGCTATTCTGTGCTAAATCTTGTTTGTAGGGACAGAGTAGGACAGTGAGGGAAAGTGTCAGTGTGCTATTCTGTTCTAAACCAATTTTGCTGAACCATATTTGAAATCCTTGAGTTTAGGGACAGAGAAGGACACTCGTGGAAACTATCAGTGTGCTATTCTGTGTTAAATCTTGTTTGTAGGGACAGAGTAGGACAGTGAGGGAAAGTGTCAGTGTGCTATTCTGTTCTAAACCAATCTTGCTGAACCATATTTGAAATCCTTGAGTTTAGGGACAGAGAAGGGCACTCGTGGAAACTATCAGTGTGCTATTCTGTGCTAAATCTTGTTTGTAGGGACAGAGTAGGACAGTGAGGGAAAGTGTCAGTGTGCTATTCTGTTCTAAACCAATCTTGCTGAACCATATTTGAAATCCTTGAGTTTAGGGACAGAGAAGGACACTCGTGGAAACTATCAGTGTGCTATTCTGTGCTAAATCTTGTTTGTAGGGACAGAGTAGGACAGTGAGGGAAAGTGTCAGTGTGCTATTCTGTTCTAAACCAATTTTGCTGAACCATATTTGAAATCCTTGAGTTTAGGGACAGAGAAGGACACTCGTGGAAACTATCAGTGTGCTATTCTGTGCTAAATCTTGTTTGTAGGGACAGAGTAGGACAGTGAGGGAAAGTGTCAGTGTGCTATTCTGTTCTAAACCAAATTTGCTGAACCATATTTGAAATCCTTGAGTTTAGGGACAGAGAAGGACGCTCGTGGAAACTATCAGTGTGCTATTCTGTGCTAAATCTTGTTTGTAGGGAGGGACAGAGTAGGACAGTGAGGGAAAGTGTCAGTGTGCTATTCTGTTCTAAACCAATCTTGCTGAACCATATTTGAAATCCTTGAGTTTAGGGACAGAGAAGGACACTCGTGGAAACTATCAGTGTGCTATTCTGTGTTAAATCTTGTTTGTAGGGAGGGACAGAGTAGGACAGTGAGGGAAAGTGTCAGTGTGCTATTCTGTTCTAAACCAATTTTGCTGAACCATATTTGAAATCCTTGAGTTTAGGGACAGAGAAGGACACTCGTGGAAACTATCAGTGTGCTATTCTGTGCTAAATCTTGTTTGTAGGGACAGAGAAGGACAGTGAGGGAAACTGTCAGTGTGCTGTTCTGTGCTAAACCAATCTTGCTGAAGCATATTGCAAATCCTTGTGTTTAGGGACAGAGAAGGATAGGCAGGGGACAGTGTCAGTGTCATTGTTGCTAAGCCTCCTGCACAGTATACACCTGAAGGTAGCCCTTATTGCTGTTTTTCCCATCTCCCTGCAGGCCATCCATTAAAATGTCTGGAAGGCAAACAAGGAGAGGCAGACAGTCAGGAGGCAAAAAAAGAGGGCAAGCAGGCTCTGTGTCTGGGGGCAACAGTGCTGGTCGTGGACGCGGTGCATTGTCATCAGCACATGGCCATGGGACACGCTTGTCCTTCTTTTCGGCAGCTGGACATGTTGAGCCACATCATGCCGAAGACTTGGTAGAGTGGATGACCAAGCCCACCTCATCCTCCTCATCCTCTCTCACCCAGGCTCAGGGTACTGGCTAAGCAGCTGCCAAAGCGTCCTCTTCTCTGGTATCATTATCTTCATTAGTCAATCCTTCCCTAGACCCACCATGTCCTCCTCCTGAGGAGTCCCCCGAACTGTTTGAGCACAGTGTTGGGTTTATGCTCCAGGAGGATGCCCAGCGTTTCGAAGGATCTGATGATGATACTCAGCTAGAGGAAGGCAGTAGCGTGAGGGCAGAGAGAGGGGATGCTCAAGAAGGACACCAATCTGGCAGTCATGCTCCAGCAGCTGCAGCATACTGCCAGATTGGCTCCAGTGATGAGGAGGGAGGGGATGATGAGGTCACTGACTCCACGTGGGTGCCTAATAGGAGAGAGGAGGAGGAGGAGGATGAGGAGGAGGCACATCTCCAACGAGGCAGGATGCCCTTGAGTGGCCAGCGTATGGGCAGCACACCGACGGAATCACACCGCAGAGCTCCGCCTGTGCAGGGCGCTGCCTCTGCCCGTCATTCAAAAAGTTCTTTGGTGTGGGCCTTTTTTGAGGCGAGTGCATCAGATCGCACAGCTGCTGTTTGCAACATATGTCTCAAGCGTATATCGCGTGGCCAAAACATCAGCCGCTTGGGCACCACATGCTTGATCAGACATATGTTGACCTGCCATGCAGCTCGTTGGCAAGCCTACCTTAAAGACCCACACCAAAGAACAAAGCTGACCTCTTCTTGCACCGCATCAGCTGGGATCTCCAACCCCACTATACCTTCAGTCCTCTCTGAAACCTGCTCTGAGAGGAATGAAGGTGTAGAATTAGGTGTGTCACAGCCAAGTACTTGCGGGCACTCTGCTAGCAGTACACCAACGTCCGATTCTAGCAGGCAAATTTCCCTGCCCCAGCTGCTGGACCGTCCAAAGAAGTTCACTCCCAGCCATCCACATGCCCAGCGGTTGAATGCTAGCTTGGCTAAATTGCTAGTGCTTCAACTGCTGCCTTTTCAGTTGGTAGACTCGGCCCCCTTCCGTGAGTTTGTGCAATGTGCGGTTCCTCAGTGGCAGGTTCCCAAACGCCACTTTTTCGCACGGAAGGCGATTCCGGCTCTCTACAGGCATGTGGAAGGCAATGTCTTGGCCTCGCTGGACAGGGCGGTCAGCGGTAAGGTGCATATTACCGCTGACTCATGGTCCAGCAGGCATGGACAGGGACGTTACCTTTCTTTCACGGCCCATTGAGTCACTCTTTTGGCAGCTGGGAAGGATGCAGGACAAGGTGCAGTAGTGTTGGAGGTTGTTCCACCGCCACGCCTCCAAAATGCTACTACTGGTTGTGACACACCTCTCTCCTCCACCCCCTCCTCTTCTTCCTCCATGGCCTCTTCCTGTGGTTTGTCCTCGGAACTAGCGGTGCTCCGTAGGCGTTCAAGGGGCTACGCAAGTACGCAGGCAAAAAGATGCCATGCCGTGCTTGCGCTGGTGTGTTTGGGGGACAGGAGCCACACTGGGGCAGAGGTCCTGTCTGCTCTGCAGGGGCAGGCCGAGAGGTGGTTGACGCCACGCCAGCTTAAGCCAGGAATGGTGGTTTGCGACAATGGCACCAACCTCCTCTCCGCCCTCCGACAGGGACAACTGACCCATGTGCCCTGTATGGCTCACGTCCTTAACCTGGTGGTGCAGCGGTTCTTGGGCAGGTACCCGGGCTTACAGGATGTCCTGAGGCAGGCCAGGAAAGTCTGTGTGCATTTCCGCAGATCTTATAATGCCAGTGCTCGCCTGGCTGAGCTGAAAAAGGAGTTGAACCTGCCCAAGAACCGCCTTATATGTGACATGCCCACCAGGTGGAACTCAACGTTGGCCATGCTGCAGCGGCTGCACACGCAGCAGAGGGCCATCAATGAGTACCTGTGCGACTACGGCACCAGGACAGGGTCAGGGGAGCTCGGGTTTTTTTCACCACGCCAGTGGGGCATGATCAGGGATGCATGCACTGTCCTGGCACCATTTGAGGAGGCCACGAGGATGGTGAGCAGTGACAGTGCATGCATCAGTGACACTGTACCTCTTGTCCACCTGTTGGAGCACACGCTGCGTGGAATAATGGACAGGGCACTTGAGGCAGAACAGAGGCAGGAAGAGGAGGACTTCCTTGCCTCTCAAGGCCCCCTTTACCCAGACAGTGTTCCTTCTGTCCCACCCATCGCACAGGAAGAGGAGGAGGAGGAGGAGGAGGAGGGTTGTGTCAGCATGGAGGTGGAGGCTGGCACTCAGCATCATCAGCAGCAGTCTTTTAGGGATGATTTACAGTCCCAAGAAACCAGTGGACTTGTACGTGGCTGGGAGGAGGTGGCTGCGGATCATGTCGTCCTTAGTGACCCAGAGGACTCCGGACTGAATGCCTCAGCTAACCTACGCTGCATGGCCTCCCTGATCCTGCAAAGTCTGCGGAAGGATCCTCGTATTCTTCGGATCAAGGAGAGGGACCATTACTGGCTGGCCACTCTCCTTGATCCACGGTACAAGGGTAAGGTTGCGGACCTTATGTTACCGTCGCAGAGGGAGCAGAGGATGAGACAACTCCGGGAGGCCTTGCAGAAAGGTCTGTGCAACGCGTTCCCAGAGACTGGGAGGTTACAAACTCCTGGTCCTGGACAACGAGTTGCTGAGGCTTCGGGCAGTCAAAGAAGGAGCGGTGGGGAAGGTGGCCGTCTGACCGATGCGTTCAGACAATTCTTTAGTCCGCAGCCCCAAAGTATGATCGGTTCCAGCAACCATCGCCAGCGTCTGATATACATGGTGCAGGAATACCTAGGGGCAAGGTCAGACTTGGACACCTTCCCCACCGAAAATCCTCTGGCTTACTGGGTCTTGAGGATGGATCACTGGCCAGAGCTTGCACAGTATGCAATTGAGCTACTGGCCTGTCCTGCATCCAGCGTTCTTTCAGAACGCACATTCAGTGCTGCTGGAGGATTTGTCACGGATCACAGGGTGCGCCTGTCCACCGACTCGGTTGATCGACTGACTTTCATCAAGATGAACCAGTCTTGGATCACCACCAGCTACCACACACCTGATGCTGATATAACAGACTAATTGATTTTAAAATGTCACATCCCTTCAAGACTGATGCTGATGCTGAGTTCCTGTGCTGTTATGTTGACTAGCTATCCTCCTCCTCCTCCTCAATGATACGATTAATGATGATAGCTTGGAAGATCATTTTGGTTTATGGGTGCCGCCACCAGTGGCTAAGGCCCAATTTTTCAGCCCCTGTTTAACAGGGGCGTGTAATTACAATTTTTGATGCAATATTTTGCAACAGGCCTCATTGCTGTGTTCCAAGTACAGTATCTGTGAGGGGTTGCAGTGTTGTGCCACCAGTGCCTAAGGCCCAATTTTTCAGCCCCTGTTCAACAGGGGCATGCAATTATAATTATTGATCTAATAATTCACAGCAGGGCCCATTGCTGCGCCCACCAAGAGTAACTGTCAGGCCTTACAGTGTTGTGGCACCAGCACCACCATCATCACCACCACCACCAAAGGCCCAATTTTTCAGCCCCTGTTCAACAGGGGCATGCAATTATAATTATTGATCGAATAATTCACAGCAGGGCCCATTGCTGCGCCCACCAAGAGTAACTGTCAGGCCTTACAGTGTTGTGGCACCAGCACCACCATCACCACCACCACCACCACCAAAGGCCCAATTTTTCAGCCCCTGTTCAACAGGGGCATGCAATTATAATTATTGATCGAATAATTCACAGCAGGGCCCATTGCTGCGCCCACCAAGAGTAACTGTCAGGCCTTACAGTGTTGTGGCACCAGCACCACCATCACCACCACCACCACCACCACCACCAAAGGCCCAATTTTTCAGCCCCTATTCAACAGGGGCATGCAATTATAATTATTGATCTAATAATTCACAGCAGGGCCCATTGCTGCGCCCACCAAGAGTAACTGTCAGGCCTTACAGTGTTGTGGCACCAGCACCACCATCAAAGGCCCAATTTTTACTACCACTGATCAACAATTATATGTTATTACAATTCCTGATATAATAGTTGACAGCAGGGCGTTCCAGCACCCACCAAGAATAACTGTGAGTGCTTTCAGTGTTGTGCCAACACCAACACCTAAGGGGCCAATTTCTGCAGAGTATATACGGCAGGTCCCTACTTTCAAACATCCAACTTACAAACGACTACTACTTGCAAACGGAAGAAGACAACAGGAAGTGAGAGGAAATCTACCCCTTGGAAGGAAAATTCTCTCCTGTAAGAATTAATATGGGAGAAAGGTGTCTCCTCTCTACTGATGCTTTATCACCAATCCTTGTTTCAATAAAAACACCACATTTCAAAAACAGTTGTCATTGGGACGCAAAGTGAGGTGAAATGTTCTGAACAGGGGCACAGACAGCAAAAAAAATGTGACAGGGGTGATAACTGTTCCCTATGTTTTACAAAAAGCTAAAAAAAAGGAATTTGGCATGGAGCTACACTTAAACAATGCAGCTGTTCAAAATTACAAACAGATTCTACATAAGAACAAACCTACAGTCCCTGTCTTGTATGCACCGCCTGTATACGGCTGTTCAGAGTATATAGGGCCTTTTTTATTTTGTGTGCGGGGGTTCCCCTTAATATCCATACAAGACCCAAAGGGGCTGGTAATGGGCTCGGGTATGGGGGGGGGGGGGGGGGTTGATGGGGTAGCTATGCCATTTTTCCTAAAGATTTTCATCCATATTACCGGGACCAGACATTGCATTAAAGCCGCAAGCAGTTTTAAATGGCTTTTTTTCCTTTAGAAATGTTATTTTGTGCAGGGACAGTTCTAAACACGGGAAACACGTGGCACTTCACAGGCATACTTTAGACACCCCCCAGGTACAATATTTAAAGGAATATTTGACTTTTTTTTTTCCACTTTATGCATCATTAAAATGACTGCTCCCGGAAAACGTCCGTTTTTAAAACTTCTTTTTGCATTGATACATGTCCCCTGGTGCAGAACCCGGGTTCCCAAACTCTGTTTCGGACAATAACATGGATAATAGTCGTTATAATTAGCACTTTAGAATCCGAACGTTCGCATCCATTGTATTTAATAGGGTTCTAATGTTCGTGCAAACTTTCGGTCCGTTCGCGGGTTCTGGTGCGAACTGAACCCGGGCGTGTTCGGCTCATCACTACTGACAAACCACCCAAAATTTACTGGCACAGCCAAGTTTTTACTGCCATTTCCAAAAGTTTAAAAATTCCAGTTTTAGGTGCAAATTTCAGTATTTAGGCTGGATTCACACCTATGCAGTTTTAGTGCTTTTTGCATTCTTCAGATTTGCACTACAGTCCATTTAACATGGTTTCCTATGGAACACGTTCTGTAGAGCAAATCTGCAAAATGCAAAAAGCACTAAAAATGCATAGGTGTGAATCCAGTCTTAGGCTACAAACAAGTACAATATGCAATTAGCATTATTATTTAAGATACATATATTAATAATGCAAAAAACATATTCCTTTTTTTATTTATTTCAATATAGTAAGTAAGTAGCTCAGGGACAGGACTCAGGAGGGTAAGAAATTAGATTGGGTCAGGCACACACATATGAAACTGACTCTCACAGTGACAATGACAGCAGTGTGCAGCTGCACAACATGTCCCCTCCTGAGTCACAGCGACAGTCACTCTCCACGCCAGGTGATCCCTCCAGTCCACTCCAGTCTAAACAGCACTGACAGTCCCGCTCCCGGCCTGCCTTGCTCCTGACCTGCACATGAGGCTCTGGCCACTCCTCTTGCCTCCCTTGCACCATGACATCACAGGACATGCTCAAGCACTGCCTCCACTAGAACCAGTCAAACACACTATAGCAGGCATTCGGATGGTCTCGGCCGGCTCCGGACCTAGCCAAGCGTCACATACATATTTTTTACTGGCAACCTTTCCCTTTTACTGGCAGGAGAAAATTGCCTGTTTTTTACTGGCTTCCAGTAAAAATACTGTCGGTTGGCAACACTGCTGTGTGGCAAGATTAAGTCTGTGGGACTAAGGACTCTGGTTTGTGCTGTGTCACAGTTAGCTGCCTGGGCAGCAGTAGGTTGCCCCAGGACAGTTATTCAGGGTCCAAAGTTTCGAGTAAGCTGCCCAACGTGGCAAGGATTTATTTTGCTGTTTTGATGCACATACTTTGTGGACATGATTAAAACTCTTCATGTCATTAAAAATCAACCGCACTTGTGTTTTACCAAGATCCACCCATCTACTGTGTTTTGTAACAGTGTGGGGGACACATCCAGTGATTACCGCACAATCCACTGCTAAGCTAATTCCTCACAATATTTACTGGCCCAAATGGTCCCTACATTATTGCCTTTTCACTGTCTACGTTTTCATTAATAAAATAACAAATAAAATACCTTTTTTTTTACTCTGCAGTTCTCTGCAGTCACATGATGGCTAAACCTTGTGGATGGCCTCTTTCTGTCTGAGATGTGGGTGGAGCTTTCCATACAGGACAAAGAAAAGAGAAATATGAATAGATTATAGAAACCCTGCAAGAGACTTTTATTTTTTGTTTGCCTGGAGAGACACTTTAAAGCGGTTGTATACCCACTGCTGCTTTTTTTTTTTTCCATACCTGAAAGGCAAAAGGCATAATGAGCTAGTATGCACCGCATACTAGCTCATTATGAAATACTTACCTTAGAACGAGGCGTCGGTAACTTACCTGGTCCAAGCCGAAGGAGATGTCATCTTGCCTCGGCGTGTCTTCTGGGTATCACTGCTCCAGCACTGTGAGTGGCTGGAGTGGTGATGTCGTCACTCCCGCGTGTCAGCTAGGTCCGGCGGCTGCCGGGCTGTAGCCGAGAATCCCTGATGCGCATGCGCCGCTGCAGTCAGCGGCTCATTGCGAGGGGAATATCTCCTAAACCGTACAGGTTTAGGAGATATTCTTTTTACCTACAGGTAAGCCTTATTATAGGCTTACCTGTAGGTAAAAGTAAAAATTTTGGGTATACAACCGCTTTAAGTATCCTCTTTTCAACATTTTTACCTTTGCTAAGAATAAATGCAAATACAGTCATAAACATCCACTTCCTTCATATAGAATAAAATGAAAATGACTGGGTCATTCATTGTGAATAGGAACAGAAGTACTCTGAGTGGCTATATCCTTTACGCTTTGATTATGAGCAGATATCCATATGCTGAAAATCATGTTGAGCAGATATGGGTAGCTGTATAGTGCACTTGCATTGATGTGAACAAACACTAAAAATGACTTCTAAGATGAAAGGAAAGTACCACCATGAAGTATCCATGTAGAGATAATGAAACATTCTGGGAAATACACACAGCACATACATCAAGATATGTACTACTGTGCAGATTCCATGCATACAGAACAAGAACAGATGTGTAGAATTACACTCATACAGAACTACACTCATAGAATTACACTCATATAGCATACAGAACAAGATGCGTGCTACTATGCAGGGTCCATTCATACAGAAATAGAACCAACACTGAGAATTACACCCAGCTTATAGAACAAGAGAAGTGTTACTGTGTAATCTCTATACACACAGAGATAAAACAGACATTGAGAATTACAACCAGCATACTGGACAAGAAACATGTTACTGTGCAGAGTCAATACATACAGAACAAGAACAGATACTGAGAATTACACCCAGCATATAGAACAGGAAAATTGTTAGTGTGAAAGGTTCATACATACAGAATAAGAACAGATACTGGGAAATCCATGCAACGTTTATAACAAGAGAAGTGTTACTGTGCAGAGTCCATACTTACAGAATAAAAACAGATCCTGAGAATGACACCCATCACACAGAATAGGAGTAAGGTACACATAACCGAATGACAACCCCCTGGGCTGTCATCAGCTATATAAGTGATATATAAAGCAGGGATAGTGGTGACATCACTGACTAAATATGGTCATGGCCATATATGGGCAGTTATATCACTGATGTCCCACCCTTTTGAATACATTGCTTGGGATTCCTTGTAACATTAACAGTTCCTAGGGACACAGAGGGTGGGAGCACCCGCTGTTTCCTTAGCAACCAGTGACAGCAGGATGCTATCATATATAGAATTAGTAGAAATACCACTTCTTTATATGATTTTTGGTTCCTGCTAAACAGGGGGCTGAACGGGCAAAAATGTGAGTGTTTGTCCAAAGGCCCGAACGGCCAAATATTGGTTCGAACCTAGGTTTTGACCGAATTGTTGGCTCATCCCTAGAAGTCAGGCATAGGAAAATTATCTGAAAAATGCACAAGTGTGAATGGGAGTTAAGAATAACATACAGCATATGAAAAAGGAAAGTGGTGCTGTATGTTGTCCATGGACATGAGAATAAGAGCAGGTTCACATCGGTGTGCCGCGGTGTTCCCACAGTACGACTGTATGTGCAGTTTACCCACGGTTTTATGTGCACTCATATTGACTTCTTAGACTGGGTATTTTCTGAAAGTGCATCATGCAGGACTTTGATGTGCCTTCATAAAAATGCAAGGTCTAATAGAATTTAATGAGAGCATACCTTAAACTGTAGGTAAACTGTACATACATTCACGCTTCAGTCAAACTGCCCTGGTGTGAACCCGCTGTAAGAACAAATGCAAAGATTAAGGCCTCATGCACATGGGCAAAAAAATGCTGCTTTTAGAATTTAATTTTTTTTTGTATGCCTGTCAACCTATGTGTCCATTCACATTGAGGCATTTTGATACGTATTTTGAAGCAGTAAACATGTATAAACAAATTGAAATGCATGTGTGTGGGCATATATTCATTCTAGTAGCTAGAATAAATGAATAGTCTAATCATTAGAGCATAGGCGTGCGCACAGGGTGTGCCGGGTGTGCCTGGGCACACCCTAATCACTTCATGTGCATTAGCATTCTCCAGGAGCAGCACCAGGTGGGTGGTTGGGGGTGCCAGTGGCCAGTGTAAATGCCCCCAATATATTAAAGTCTAGGATCAACTGTAGGAACACGTTACACCCGTATTTAGGGTGTACCGTAATATGCTCCCAATCAACTGTCTCCCACCACCAGAGCCCCCTTCCTGTGACAGCAGGTGGCGTATATGTGTGTTTGAACTTTGGGGTGCACACCCTAATGCAATAGGCTGCGCACACCTATGCATTAGAGCAAGTTTATGTACATACGCTTCGAAATGGCATAAGCCTGTAAATGCACTTAATTACGCACCAAAAATAGGCTTTTATTTTATGCTGCTCCTGGTAGAAAGATCCAGGTAGGAAAATGTTAATACGCCCGTGTGCATGAAGTCTTACATTCATCATACAGAACAAGGGAAGTGGTGCTGTGCAATGTGTATGGAAACAGAATTAAAATTAATTCCCAGTTATCTCTCTCTCTCTCCAACATTCATCATACTTTTCTCCTCCCTCATCTATTCATATTTAAATACTCACCTTAGCTCCCTGTTTATGTGTCATATTTATAAATTATTAAATCCACCAAAAATTTACTTGCAGATTACTCCTCCTTGTATATGTGTTTTTAAATAAAAGGAATGATTAAGCGACTCTAAATGTTAGCTGAATGTCACATTTGTTGCTTTAAAACAATTGCCGCCTGGGTGGAAAACGTCCCTTGATCTTTCTAAGTGTCACAAGAAACAGATCATGGATATGACTCCTCTTCCTCCTCCTTTTCTTCTTCTGAAGCATTTTTCAGTTTTGCAACATTTTCTATGATAGTATTCGGCTGCAGCTGTCATTTGTAATCTTGTAACTCTGACACTTTATAAATAGGCACATTTCTTATTTCTTTCTCATTTTTTTTTAGCTTTGGAAAGATGAGAAAGTGAAATCACAGATTTTTCTATAATTTTTATAATCAGGACCCTAAATAATAATAATAAAAGTATAAAATAAATACCAGTAGATGGCAGCATTGCCCAAAGCTTCTTCGTCTAACTTCCATGTCTGAATATTTTGTTTGGTGAAACATCTAATGCACAGTTTATGTCTGACAACATAAGCAATTTTTTCAAGGTCCAAAACATTAGAAAAAAAAAAATGGTGAATACATAGTAAGAACGAACTGTGCATTTTCAATAAGATGCGAATAAATGGCAGATAGAAATGCCTGTCAACAGACACGGTTCATCACTTAAGCGCTTTTCTTAATGTATAATTCTCCACAAAATCATGATTAAAATATTAAATATTTAAACATTTGTCCTGCCTTTGTGATATGAGCTTTTAGAGTTTCATTTGAAGACAAAGAGTAGTTGACTTTTCTTTGAATGGATCTCCTTATGTGAGTAAATAGCAGAAAATGTAGTCTTTTTACTTAGATGCACTCTTGGGTCCATTTTGTTTCAAATGAAAATTGGACAGCGTGATTGAATTCTTTTGTGTAGCAAACCCCCTGCTTGTAAGGACCAGTGGCAGTGTTTTATTACATTTGAATGGGCTAGCTTTTATACAAAAGTTCAATCTGGCATTGCAGACTGACTCTGGGAAGTTTGGGAGGGGGGGGGGGGGGTTGTCAGGATAGAGAACCACAGTGTGTAGTTCCACCGAGAGATCTCAGACAAGATGCCAAATCTTCATGCCATTTATATCTAATCATACAGGTTTTAGTGTTGTATACTTTCCCACTACTACATATTATTTTCACTCAAATTAACAACTGTCTGCTAAATAATATTTCAATTTAATAAACAATTACCCATAGTTCTGACAAATCATATATCATATTTATTAATTTAATAAAAAAATAAAATGTATATGTACTTTCTCATACAGTTTTTATCTCACTCAGTAATTTTATGATAGGAATTTATAGACTACCATCTGTAGATTAGATTTTTTATTATTGATACCTATAATATGCTATAATGATTATATACAGTACATATACATTTTTTATACACATATCTTAATGTATAGATCTTTTCTTTATACTTATTACATACATCATTGCTGTATACTGTATATTTTGGTGTTTTTAACAATGTCTTCCCAAGCTTTCCTCATGAAGTGGCTGTTGTTAGTGCCACAAAATACATTGATTGTGTTTATATGCCATGTATGATCAATAAAGACTAGTCCTTGATGTAAAAGATTCCCTTAAAGCAGTGGTCTCCAAACTGAGGCCCGAGGGCCGGATGCGGCCCTTTGCTTGCCTTTATCCGGCCCTTGGAGCAGTATCCCTCCCAATGATACGAGACACTATTCTGCCATCTGACATCGACAATGGAGCACCATTTCTCCCACTGACACCACTAATGGGGCACTATTCCTCCCTATGATACCAGCAATGAGGCACTATTTCTCCCCCTAATACCAGATGTTTACTCCCACTGATGCCAGGAAAATTTTCACTCCCGCTGGCCAAAGTCCGGCCCTCCAAGAGCCTGAAGGACAATAAACCGGCCCTTTGTTTAGAATGTTTGGAGACCCCTGCCTTAAAGGATAAGTTCACTTTTAGTACCATATTATACCCATATTTAGGGTGTAACATGTTACTATTAAGCGTCCCCCTCAACCCCCTCGTGGCAGCAGGCAGTTGATCCTCTCCCTGATCGTGCTGTCACTTTTTAAAAATGGAGGGTCATTCAATCTCAGAGATCTGTGGTAGACTCACTTGTAATTTCAATTAACTGCAAGAACGCTGATCAGCGCCCTCGTAGTTCATTCATTCTTCCTCTAGCTTTGTAAGACACCTTTCACACTGAGGCGGTTTTCAGGCGTTTTAGCGCTAGAAATAGCCTCTAAATAGCGCCTGAAAACCACCTCCCATTCATTTTAGTGTGTCTTTTCACACTGGGGTGGTGCGCTTGTGGGACGTTAGGAAAAGTCCTGCAAGCAGCATCTTTGTGGCGGTTTGGGAGCACTGTATTTAGCGCTCCCAAAATGCCCTGCCCATTGAAATAAATGGGCAGCGCTGCCAAAGCGCCTGAAAAGCACTTCGAAAGCGCCGCAACACGCCGCTTAAACAGCGGTAAAGCGCCGCTAAAATGAACGGCGCTTTACCACTAATGCAAGGATGGCCCCAGTGTGAAAGGGATGGTAATATAGTTGAACTCTGGTGATGAGATGCCTGATGTACTGAGGTCTTGTTGGTCCCCAAAAATCAATGGTTTCACCGTTCTAATTGGAGGTGACTTACACTCTTCAGTAGAAACACCAATGTTAACCACCTCAATACAGACACTTTCAAACAACAACAAAACAAAATTGACGTCCTTTTTTTCCCACAAATAAAGCTTTCTTTTGGTGGTATTTGATCACCTCTGCGGTTTTATTTTTTGCGCTATAAACAAAAGAAGAGTGACAAGTTTGAAAAAAACACAATATTTTTTTCTTTTTGCTATAATAAATATCCCATTTTTTTTTAAAACACATTTTTTCCTCAGTTTAGGCCGATATGTATTCTTCTACATATTTTTGGTAAAAAAAAAAAAATCGCAATAAGCGTATATTGATTGGTTTGCACAAAAGTTATAGCGTCTACAAAATATGGGATAGATTTATAGCATTTTTATTATTATTTTATTTTTTACTAGTAATGGCGGCAATATGCGATTTTTATCGTGACTGTGACATTGCGGTGGACATATCGGACACTTTTGACACTATTTTGGGACCATTCACATATTTACAGCGAGCCGTGCTATAAAAATGCATTGATTACTGTATAAATGTGACTGGCAGGGAAGGGGTTAACACTAGGGGGCGATCAAGGGGTTAAATATGTTTCCTAGGGAGTGATTCTGTCAGACTTACACGTATCTGGTTGACGAGCCCAACGGAGCAGAGGAAGGTCCGCCGTACGGATCCGACTCGCGGCCCCTGGTAGTGCAGACAGGAGGCACAGGAGTACGGAAGGGTAAGAGAGCCTGGTGGATATTTGCTGGAAGACGGCTCAGGATCCGGATGCAGAAGGGAAGAAGAGCCTCACAGGCTGCAGACAGGCAGGCAGGGATGCTGGAGAGTGAAGCTAAACAGGAGCAACACAGAATGCTCAAATAACAGGCAGGGTTTGGCAACGGTCAGGCAACGTGGTACAGAGGAGCAGACAGGTTCAGGGTCGAAGGCAAGCCGTGGTCAGATGCAGGCGGAAGGCAGGAGAAGTCCAAATAACAAACCGGGTGGTCAGAGGGTCAGATTTCAGGTAAACAGCAGGGGCAGGATACACAGGGAGCTGCAGATAAGACAGCACCCGGCTGAAGTGTTCCAGGGATTTAAATAGGCCGTTTGGCGCGCATCGGCCGCCGTCATATGACGGCCGGCGGTGGGCAAGCGGTTAAAGTATAACTAAAGGCAAAACTTTTTTCTTTAGTTTTGGATAGAGTGGAGAGGGATTAGAACACCTGTCAGTTTTTATTGCTGTCTGTGCCCCCATTAAGGAGATTCACCCTCTCCATTTGTCCTGTTTACCATTCTCATTGAAAGTGAAAGTAAAAGAAAATCCCACATTTTGTGCTGTCTCTAGAAAAGTAATAGAGGGGAAATCCTCCAATGGGGACACTAGTTCTGGTGCCCTGGGGGTCCCCAAGGTATTCCATTAATTTGCAGAGATTTCCCCTCACTTCCTGTTGGGCTATGGAACAGGAAGTAAAAGGAAATCTCGGCAATAGAACACAGATGGTGACAACAAAAAAAAATCTGACAGGGGCTATGACTCTCCCTTATTCTATCCTAAATTTAAAACAAATTCCTACAGTTCAACTTTAAGTCAAATAGCCTTTATTGCAACTCACAATACATGTTGAGGTGGCACTCTGTCTGTTGGTCAGGTGAATATATGCATTCAAAGATAGTATAATGTAGATGTATTCTCCTGTACTTTTCTTATAATTAATTAAAAGTAGGGCTGTTACTGATTAAAAATTTTGTGTTCGATTAATCGTTTTCCTTTTTTAATCGATTAATCGACTAATTTCGATTAATTATAACGCACATACAGATCCAACTACTTTTAGCTGATCTCCTTGCAGGCTGATTCCCAGTGCAGCTACCAACCACTAGAAAAATGGATAGCAGGATACAAAAAACACACAAAGGCAGCGCTCGATGGGAATAGCATTAAAACTTTTATAGTCTTCAAGTAGGTAACAAAATAAATATTTCATTGGAGATAAAATCGATGTAGCTACATAAACTGTAAAAATGGTGCGAGTAATAGCAAACGGTAGCAAAAGCAGTCATAAAAACATGTAGCCAAGTATGATACTGGTATAAAAGTGTGTACAACGATACCACTGCTGAATCCAGATGAGGAGGGGCTAACATCAGTCCGTCAGCATGTAGATGTCCCGTGAAGGGAACTATCACAACTCCCAGTGGATGGCTGTAGAATCCCAGGTTGATAGAGGGAAGTGTAACAGCCCTTGCGTGTGGCAGATAGTAAGGTCCCGCCGGCATGCAGATATGAAGGCACAGCAAAGGAGCCCTTCAGATGGACACGGCAAGCCCCGCCGGTGTCTGTGACATCACCGGATCTCCGACAGAACTCCCTGAAGCCGGCAAGGAGGTGAGTACCGATCAAAAGAATTTTGATCGATCAAAAACATTAATCGATTAATCGAGGAATTAATAGTTAATTTCCACAGCCCTAATTAAAAGGGGACATTTTTTATCTGAATCAGTGAAAACAGGTACTCCGCTATTGCCACCCGAGGAATCCAGACTGCCATACTTCAGCTGCTTATATTAGAGCCAGGCAGCACGCTGTGTCCAAGGGTAGCAATGATGTAACCAAGTATACCAGCTCAAAATAAATCTATCTTTATCCTCATGTAACCAGAAAAATACTTTAAACTTTATTGACTAAACTATCACAGTTGTTTACCATAGCGACCATACTTTCAACAATAATAGCCAACAAGAGCTGAAATTAACGATCATTATGGCAAATAATAGATAATAATAGATTCATGTAAGCATTTGGCTTTTTTCATAAAGATGCTCTTGTAAATAAATAATACGGATGCCCTAATTGTCAGAGGATAGCTGCTATTACATGCTCTTTGCTTCACAGATCAAAAGCTGAAATCAGACAGCTCTACACCAATGCTAACCCTCACCTGGTTACATACGGTACTTATTCTATTGACAGTATTAAGAATGTTCATTTTACATTCCTATACTCATACATAAACATAACATGGCCAATCTACATTAGCTGCAGTTCTGATCACTTGTTTATGGTGTAACTGAAACTCTTGCAGACATCCTGAGCAGCGCATCAATAAAGAGTAAATGCACTTTTGGTGAGAAAAATGTACATTGCAAGGATTACAACAAACTTTGTTGCAGATTCCTAATTTTTGTTATTCTGAAGAAATCCCTGTGTGTTTGTCTGTGTCTCTGGGCGGTCTAGTGGGTCTAATGGGAGTGGTTTCATAATTATTAGTCAGCTGTGCAGCTTTAGAGCACTAATGAGTAAAGCTGCTGGGCCTGCATATCTTTAGACGTGTTCCTATTGGAAATATCTCACCAAAAATTCTAATTTTGTTGCAGGAGATGCCTGAAATCTGACTTGTATTTTAAGCAGACATCTGGGAAAATCGGTGAGCCAATCACACAAGCAGGAAATTCTGTTTCTGGGGAGTGTTCAGTACACATTCTGTGTACAGAATAACTCCAGGTAGCCATATTGCACTGCATTGACAGAAAACTGCAGCCGCTGTAGATTGAAAAGGAAAGGTAATTTTTAATAATATTCAATTACAATATGATTTGTATCACAATTGTGTACACTATATTATTTTTTCTTTATTGCAATTTTTTTCCCCACAAAAGTGGAGTTACCCTTTAATATATTGTAGCTTACCAATTGTTAATTGTGGTGACTGCATTTGTTTTTTTTTTAAAGGATTTTTACCTGTGAAGCCAGTAAGGCCTCTTGCACACGATACTCCTGTTTGAGCATCTATTTTTCCAGCCATTTTTTTTTATGTATTTGTGTATATTTTCAAGCATATGCGTTTGTGCGAATTTTTTGTGCGCGTGAGCAAAAACGGATTCTCACGTTCACAATATGTTAATGTGCATTTGCACGTATAAGGCATAAATTACTAAGAAAAAATGCAGATTGAAGAATACACAGCGCTTGTTTACGCGCCTGTGTGCATAGGCATATTACAATTAATGGGCTGTATTTTAGCTCAGTAAAAAAATAAGCTGTACTGAGCTTTTTCAAGCTGCATTGTGCAAGAGGCCTAAAGCCCTGTACACACGATCGGATTTCCTATGGATTCTAATCCGATGGATTTTTCCATCGGAAATCCGATGAAGCCGACTTCCATCAGTCTTGCCTACACACCATCAGTCAAAAATCCGACCGTCCCAAACGCCGTGACGTAAAACACTCCGACAAGCCGAGAAAAGTTAAGTTCAATGCTTCTGAGCATGCGTCGACTTGATTCTGAGCATGCGTCGGTTTTTTGTCAGATGGAGTTCCACACAGACGATCGGAATTTGCTATCGTTTTTTTTCCCATCGGATAAATTTAAAAGATGTTCTATTTTTTCTCACCGATGGAAAAAAGACCGATGGGGCCCATACACGATCGGTTTGTCCGATGAGAAAAGTCGGACTGTTTTCATCGGTAAAACCGATCGTGTGTACACGGCATAAGTCTGTTATTTTTTAATTTACTTTAATAGACCGAGTTGTTTAGACAAAGTAGCAGTTAGAGGGATGAAAAAATATATATATTTAACACCAATAGAGGTGCTTTCAATTGTTACCTTTTTATGATTTATGTAAACCTTTATCCCAAAAAAAAAAAAACTGTTTGCTGTAACTGCTTATAAAGTGTTAAATGGAGATTAGCTTCAAAGTGGAAGTAAAGCTGGTTTGTCAACAAATGGCTGACAGGCAGGGTATTAATGACAGAAGAGACCCTAGTGGTCTCTTCTGCCATAAATGCATTCTTCTGCCTGTCAGCTGTCATGTCCACTGAGCCGCGCATGCGCAGTTTAGCAAACATTTACGGCGCCGATCGGCCCCAAACCGTGGCACGGTAATTTGACTCCAGTGCGCATGTGTGGGAGAGGCGTCATCAAGGCATCATCAAGTGGCCAAGGGCACGGGACCTGGAAGGAAGACCAGGCGAAGATTGAAGCGCCAGGGGCCTGCCGGATTGGTCCCAGCAGTGCGCTGGAGGACACTATATGACAGGTAAGTCTGCCATAATCTACTAGTATGCTTTGCATACTAGTAGATTATGGCATAACCCGCCTAGGGGGGCCTTAAAAAAATTATAGCAGACTTTACTTCCGCTTTCAATTTGTTAGTCAAGTCCATCATACTCTCTTCCCAAATTGACAATGCTGCTGTCCAAAGGTGGCCTATGTTGTGCCTCTATAGAGTGGAGACACCCTAAGATAGAAAGCGTTTTACTGGCTGGTTCACCCGCTAAAAATAAAGGGAAAAAAAGTCTAAAAAAATAAAAGGCAAGCACTGCATTTAAGTATTAATGAGCTGCTGCAATGTATTATATACGCTAAAACTTTGACTTTATACTGTATAATCAACTGCATAATGTAGCGCTTTATAAAACTTTAACTAAGTGATTAGTTGCACATCCCATTATAATGATATTACTGCAATTACAATGTTCATGGTATTGAATGCTTAAAATGTGCCTATATAGGGTACTTAGCAGGAGTCAAGCTGATTCCTAATAAATAAAAGATCTCAGTGAATGTCTTAATTCCCTATTAACACCAGTTATGGGCATATTTGTTTAATGTCTTCTAAGAAAAACATTATTCAGTACATGGCTCTTATTACTGAATTATTCAGGTAATTTAATATAAGCACACAGGGGTGTTCATGCAACAAAATGTGATAAGTAAGACATAACAAGATATGCCTTTTGTCACCATATTGTTTATTCTGGTGCCCATCAAACTATGTCAAGCAATAACTGGTGCACATAATATTGTAGCAAAAGTTATAGATACTGCATAGTGTTCTCATTGGCTATACTGCTTGAAGCAGCAGGTTTATTGTGATCATTGTTTCTTTCTGTTACAAAGTTTTCGATCAGCCCTAGATCACCAGATCTTAAAGTAAAACTGAAGGCAAGCCTTTATCTTTTAGATTTGAATAGAGGGTAGAGGAATTAGAATGCCTGTTAGCAGTGGCGGCCCATCCATTTGGGGCACCAGAGCACCACCCCCTCTATCCACGGCCGCTATTTTGCAGGATACCCCCACCCCCTATTCATGCGTCCGGCCCCTTTCAGGATGCTGGGCACGTGAATTACAGTGGTGGGGGTGTTTTTTGAAGCACCTGATTAGAGCCAGAGGCTCTAATAGGCTTCAAAATAGGGTGGGCTCGTGGCACAGAGGAGCCCACCCAGGTGTTACAACAGCGAATTAATATTCGCTATTGAAAACACTGATCCTCAATCCGGCCAATCAGAAGCAGGCCTGAGACCCCAATTGGCCGCCGAGGAGGAGGGAGGAAACGGAAGGGGGAAGGGAAAGCCACCGGTGAAGCCCGGGAGAAGCGCTGCCTGTGATTCCAGTAGTGCAGTTGTTCACAGGGGATGGCTGGGGCTGGTGGCTCTTAGAAATGTAGTCAGTTCAGGCTACAGACCGAGACACCACCCCGGCAGTCGATGGGGTCTCCCGAACACCCCCCCAGTCAGTTAATTGGTCGATTGGTCCCACACTTACCCCATCTAGGTCGCAGGCTTCCTCCGGGTGGTGGGCAGCGGGCCTCTGCGTCTCCTCCTTCCTCGGCTTCATGGCGGTGCAGCTTCCCCTGCATCTCCTCCCTCCTCCTCCTCAGCGGCCAATAGGATCGCTTCTCCTCTCGGCCAATCGGGTCTCAGGACCTGCTTTCTTAGCCGGGATTGGCCGGGAGGAGAAGCAGGAAGACAATAGCGAATATTAATTCACTATTGTCACACAACTGGGTGGGCTCTGATTGGAATCCATGCGTCCAGCCCTCTGCATGTAAATTAGGGGCCAGGCGCATGGATAAGGGGGGCGGCGCCCCTGCACCCCATATGGACGGGCCACTGCTGGTTAGTACAGATGGCAGGCATAGACAACAATGCACTAGTGTGGTGGTGATCAGGAATGCTGTTGCTGGCTGCACTGGCTCTAGTGACTCTGTACTGATATGGCAGAGATTGGGGACACTGTTGCTGGCTTCAATGTGCAATTGACAGCGGCACTGGTGTGGCTAGTGAACATGAACATGAACATTGTTGACTGGACCAGTCTGGTGACATTGTCACTGGTTGTGATGGTGAACAGGAACGCTGTTGCTGGCTACACTGGTCTGGCAACACTGTGACTAATGTAATCATGATCGGGGACACTGTGTCTGACTGGTCACACTGTCTACGTATGTGACCTGGCAGCTGCACCCCCACAGATGTCAGATTGGGAGCAGAATCTTTCCAGCTTTTCCATCCCAATAGACATCAATGGGACTGCCTGCACAGGGATGCACGGAACACCTATTCACCATACATGTAAACATTGATACGTCCTGTGGGAACGAGGCCTTATGCTGAGACTGGGAATGGTGTGGTAGTGATAGGGGACACTGTGACTGGCTGTACTATTAGGCCTCATTCACATGGGATGTATCAACCTGTACCCTGTGCGAGGGTTGCGATTACTCACACGAGAATGCACAGGTGTTCCATGAATCCCCATGCAGGCAGTCCCTTTTATGTGTTTTCAGATGCATGGACAAAGCCGCTGCTCCCAATCTGTCATCCATACCTATAACATTTATAGGTAAAGTTGATCCAGGGAATATCCGATTGCCTCTTGAGGAGTAAGGAAGGAATTTTTTCCCATACTGGAGCAAATTGGATCATGCCTTGCTGTTTTTTTTTTTGCCTTCCTCTGGATCAACTGTGGGTGTAGGATTGTGTATAAAGTAATGTGTATATTTTTTTCCCTTTAATTGATTGAACTGGATGGGCGTGTAACTAACTATGTCCCCAGACTCACACTGTCTGCATTCAGGCCTTGCACCTGTATTATTAATATTATTATATAGGATTCAAAATTTTGCGCAGCTTTTTACAAAATCAAGGCAGACATTACAGTTACAATACAATTTGGTACAAGAGGAATCAGATGGCCCTGCTCGTTAAAGCTTACAATCTAAGAGGGCGGACCAATTGATACAAAAGGTAATAGCTGTGGGGGATGAGCTGATGGAGAAAAGCAGGATAGGCTTCTTTGACCTCTGGAAGATCCACCCCCTTCATGACAAGGCCATTTTTTTTTTTTGCAATACGGCACTGCGTTACTTTAACTGACAGTTGTGCGGTCATGCAATGCTGCACCCAGACAAACTTTATGTATTTTTTTCCCCACAAATAGAGCTTTCTTTTGGTGATATTTTATCACTTCTGCGTTTTTTTTGTGTGCTATAAACCAAAAAAAACTGACAATAAAAAAACAAAACAATATTTTTTACTTTCTGTTATAAAACCTATCCAATAAAAAATTTGAAAAAATCTATTTTCTTCTTAAATTTAGGCCAAAATGTATTCTGCTACATATTTTTGACAAAAAAAATCCCCAAAAAGCATATATATATGTAGCGGCCTCACTCTCTCTCTCTCTTGTATCCATAGGCGTGCACAGGGGGTGTGCCGGGTGTGCCTGGGCACACCCTAATGCCCAGGCACACCCCATTGTTTTTTCACTGCCACAATGTGTGACAACTCCAGTTCGGGCACCCCAGCTAACTAATAGCGCTGCCAGTGTCACTATTTATTAGATGAATGTAAGATTCGTGTGAGAACTGCAGCCACAGGCAGCGGAGTGAGCAAGCAGGCAGCCGCATTTTCCGATACTGTCTCTGTAGTCCCGGCTACAGAATCACTGACAGCTGAATATCACTCCGCCACCTGCTATCAGGGATGCTGTAGCCATGACTACAGAGGCAGCGTGGGACAACTCCTGACTGCTTTTCTCCACAGCTGGTGGCTGCAGTACTGACAGGAGTTAGTAGTTACCAGTGCCCACCATCCGATCCCTGCTGTTGCCACAAAAACTGCTTACAACAAGGGAAAACTGTCTCTCTCCTCGGTATTCGTTTCTCTCAGCTCCAGTACAGGTGGGCGGAGCCGAAGCAGGAAGAGATCACAGTGCACCCTCTAACCCTTCCCTCCTGTCCAGCACAGAGCACAGCGCTTCCTGGGGCAGAGTGATAATCTAAGAGGAATGATGGCAGCTTGCATCTTCTTCACATGTGAGTCCCAACCTTCTCTGCCTTTTCCACTGTGCTGTAAACCTGTCCTGCACCTTGCAGGGAAGATTTACTGAAAGAAAAGTGACATTCTTGAACAGGCTAGGAATTACTGGGACTTCTATGTATTGAACATGCACAATATATCTTATTAAAATCATTCCTTTTTAATAAGATATAATGTGTATGGTAAATACATCTATGTAGCACCTCAAAAGTCCCAGTAATTCTCAACCAACAAAATATCAGAGCATTAACATCAAGGAATGGAATTCCATAATACATCCCAACTTCAGGAAAGTCAAAAAGTCCATCCTTAATATTAGTTTTATGGATTATATTAACCCTTCACCTAATGCCCTATAGACAATAACTTGGTGTACTTTGACATTTATGCTATGTCATGTTTTTGTTTTGACCAGCTATGTGCATATGACTGTCTGTATACCTGCTCATTCAATGTATCAAACACCTCACTGTTTTAGCCCAGGTTCACACTGAGCTGCGGGAGTGAAGCCGTGCAAGCTTAGCTGAACTCGCACGATTTCACTATCGCTTGCTATTCCCAATTTCGGGCCGTGATTACAGAGACATCTGTGCAGGTTTCACATCGCTTTCAAATCGCATCAGTGTGAACCAGGGCCAACAAACGGATTCTGTATATGCTTAGTTCATTAATAAAACTTTTCTGTTTAAAAAAAAGTCCATCCTTACGTTGGGGGGAGGGGGAATATACTCTTTTACTTGATTCCAAGCTCTTTCTTCATTCAAAGCCGTGACATCATCACATACCAAACAGGGACAATAACCCTGTATGGTATGATGGGGAGGCTGGAGTGTGAACACAGCCAGTAACTTGCAAAGAAGCTAAGGGGACAGTCACAGCAATGGAGGAAGCTGAGCAAGGAATAAGGTAAAGATGGGTACACACAGATTGGGATTTGTCCAGTTCTTCAGGGACTCAATACATTTCAATCTATGTGTAGCCTTCCCTGTAAGACAGAAGCCAATCATTAGATCAGCTTCTCTTGGACAGGACTACTGGAAACCTTGTTCTTTCAGCCAATCAGCTGCAGCACTAATCAGTATATTCTGACAGTGGAGAGTCCCCGCTGTCAGAATACGATATCCCAGCAAGGGGGATTCCTGCATCCATATCGCTTGTGTAGATGCTAGAACCCGTCAGCTAGCGATCTGAATAAAAAAAAAAAACATGCACATGTATCAACTTAAAGCGGTTGTAACCCGCAGCAGTGAAAAAGAGGGGAAAAAAACACTTTCCCCTGTAAGGCAATTGCATAATGTGCTAGTATGCATCACATACTGGCACATTATGAAATACTCACCTTACAACGAAGCCCTCTGTGCATCTTCCCCCGGTCTTACTTCCGGGTTCGCAGGCTCCGGCTGTATGAGTGGCCGGAGCCACAATGTTGTCACTCCCGCACATGCAGAGAGAATTTGAAAGGTGGTGAGGAGGCATTGTATCGCCTCCACACAACCTGCTTTAACCCCTTGAACTCCACTTTGCACGCAGTTGCAGGCCGCTTGCAGGGTGCCGCCTTTCACTTAAATGGGTCACAGTCAGTGGGTGCTACACCTGCTGAAAGCAACAGGGAGTACAATTGCAGCTTCGGCATGTGAACATGCCCAGCCGATGCCTCTAAAGCTAAAAGATGGTAGTGGTTGAGGGGCGGTAAAAGCACAGCTCAACAGCAGGGTTTTACTGCACCTTAACCGCTAGTGTGAACAATTAAATGTTTTAATAAATTGAAAAAATTCAAGTTTCTTTTTTTTGTGTTTAAAACATACATAATGTTTGTTTACATTGATTTTTAAAAGTGCATGTGTGTTTTATATATACACATACGCACGCCGCACGTGTGTTTGAGCCTTGGGGTGCACACCCTAATGCAATAGGCTGCGCACGCCTATGCTTGTATCGGTTGTTTGTGGCTGTTGTCTAGGGGTACTCTGGAGGAGAGAGTGCAGGACACTACGCCAAGCTCTCACCCTCCGTGTATGTGAGGTTTGAGAAAAGTCTTTTTTTAAATTACCTTCCGGTCTGCATCCTGCATATGGATCCTCTGCTTCTTTCCGTGGAGGTGTATCTGCCAGTAATAGAGCCCCACACCATTAAAAGTTCAACACTCCTTTATTTCTTCAATGCCAGAATGAACATAATCAGTTGAACTTCCATAACAGACAGACAGGGGTGTGCATACGAGTAGGCCCAGGCACAATGAACTCTCCTATCCCTTTCTCGTGCGGATATGCCTGGCGCACGGTCTCTGCCACCGACCGTGAAGTTGGTAGCTGCCACCTACCGGGTGAACTGTTTGGAGCCCCTGTCACGGGCTTAAGTAACGGTCTCTGCCACCGACCTCAGAACATGGACCACCTTCCGTGTGAATATGGCCCCTGTTTGGCGAGGACATCCATCCCAACGGTCTCCGGAGGCCCTGTCCCGGCACTGGCAATCTGCTGCACCAGATTTACGGGAGGGTCACCTGCGCGGTCCCTTACGCCTGGATTCGTTGGGTGCCTTAGGATGGTTCCTCCTTGAAGGATCCCAGTGGAAGAAGCTGGGCCCCAGGCCTGAACGATGCACCTCACCCCAGACTGAGGGTGTCTGGGGTGACTCCCGAACTCCACGTGTCCAGGCTAGGGCTGGGCGATTTTCCCCCAAAAAAAAATCTGCGATTTTTTTTTTTTTTTTATAAAAAACTCGATTTACGATTCGATTCGATTTTTTTATTTTTTATTATATTAATTAAAGTGCATCAACAAACAAAATTGCAAAGGCAAACCCTTTCTCTAACTGCAAAGTCAGTGTGCAACAAACACACAATATATTCCAGCGCTCATGGAACATACATTATTAACTATTGAAAACTCTTGAAACTCTGTGTGTGATTCCTTCTGTCCCAGCCTTGCTGCGATCCTGGCTCTGCATCCTTTTGGGTTGGAGGGCCCTCCACACGCTGGTCTGCCTGTTGTCCATCATTCAAGGTACTGTGCTCACACGGAGATCATGCCACAGGCTTTGTTTTGACTTTTTTAACCCCTCCTTGCTCCACGGATGTCACTGCAAGTTTAACAAGTTTGTCACCACTGGCAACTGGAGAGTTAAGATTCATTTGCCCTCTGCTCATTTGGGATTGGATCCCTCTCTTTATTGTGATTAATAAATGGACTAAGCTTTTTTATCAATTCTTCAAGAGTTTTCAATAGTTAATAATGTATGTTCCATGAGCGCTGGATTATATTGTGTGCATGTTGTGTATTTTGTACTTCTGGGTACGGATTTTTTCTTGCTGCGCTGGATCCTGTTTTTTTCCCCCTTTTGGATACTTTGTACTTCCCAAAATATTTGGGATTTTTTTCTTCTTCTTATTATTATTATTATCATCCATTATATTTTTTTCTTTATCCACCAATTTAGCGCTTGTGACCTTTTGTTGTTTTTTGCAGTGTGCAACAAAGATTGTTAAACATCCAAATTATTAATACTGTATTTGGATTTAGCTAATAAAACAACAAAAAATCCTGAGGTTACTCTTAGTTGAATTGAACTGTGTCCATGCCTCACTGTACCCTTGTCTCACTGTACCCTTGTCTCACTGTACCCGTGTCTCACTGTGCCCGTGTCTCACTGTGCCCGTGTCTCACTGTGCCCATGCTTCAATCACTGTGCCCGTACCTGATGCAGATTTTCATGGTATACGGATTTTACTGCTACACCGGTGGCCATTCCAGTATTCAAAAGCTGTGCCTCCTCCTCGTCTGTGATAGGCGGAACACTCAATTTCCCAGCATTCAGTGTTCCGCCTATCATGGTCATCCTCATAACACAGACGAGGATGAGAGGATGTCCGTGATAGGCTGAATACTGCCTGCTGTGAAATTGAGTGTTCCGCCTATCACAGACGACGAGGACTCGGGAGGCGCGGCTTTTGAACACTGCAATGGCCGCCGTCTGTCTGCATGACACGCTGATCAGGTAGGCAGACGGCGGCTGCAGCGAGTAGATGTAATTGGGGTAACGCTGCCCAGTGCCATTCTGGATACGCCCCCTGCAGTCCTGCTACGGAAACTTTGAAGGGAAAAAAATAAATAAAACATTTAAAAAAAAAAAAAAAAAAAAAAATCTAAAAAAAACGATTTTCTTCAAAACTGAATCGATTTGAGCTCAAAACTCGATTCAAGATTAAAATCGATTTTTTTCCCAGCCCTAGTCCAGGCCTAGGCCGCCTGGACACCGACCGCTGGACAGCAGCCCTCAGGCTAAAGGTGCCTGGGACTCGGACCTCGTGGCGAAGATGTCTGGCGCCTTTATAGCCTCTCCCAGCTAGCACAGCGGGTTCCCCGCCCCGCCGTACAACCGCTGCGAGAGACCAAAAAGGGTACGGCACTCCAGCGATGGTTCAACCCCGGCCCAAAGTGACAGCGCCACCTGCTGGGCCGCAGGGAACTGGACATCACTGATGTCTCCACCCGAATCAACATACTGAAAAGTACCTACCCACTACATATATATAAAAAAAATATAGCGTCTACAAACTATGTGATTGAGATATATATATATATATATCAATTTACTAGTAATGGTGACAATCAGCATCTTATAGCAGGACTGCAATATTGTAGTGGACATTCGGACCCTTTGACACTTTTTTGGGGGCCAGTGACACTAATACAGTGATCAGTGCTAAAAAATATGCACTGTCACTGTACTAATGACACTGTCTGGGAAGGGGTTAACATCAGGGGTGATCAAAGGGTTAACTGTGTTCCTGGCCTGTGTTTTTCGAAACTGTGGGAAGTGCTTTTACTAGGGAAGACATGGATCCTTGTCCCTCCTTTGCAAAGACACTGGATCCATCCCTTCCCTCCTGTCAGACAGGCGATCTGCCTTGTTTACATAGCCAGGTCACAGTTCTGCCTCTCTACTGGATGATTGGCAGGTGCCAGCGGAGTCTGCGGTAAACACATCGCTGGGCTCCCGCTGTGTGATCACAACGGGTGTAAGCCGCCAGCGGTGCACATGCACACCCCCTACCCAGAAAAGCCAGATCACGTATATATATATATATATATATATATATAATTGTCAGCGAAATTAGGCTGTACGCAGAGCACACAGCCAGATATCGTATCTCTAATCGTAACACATTTCGTCTCAATGATATAATGCATCCTTAAGCTAAAATTCACTCACCTTCCATTCGATCCCCATTCATACAAATCAAGAGACATCACCACACAGCTAGGTTCATCTTGGCATCACAGCAAAACACTCGTCGCCTGGAGCCTAACGGCTCCTTTTTATTATCAAAAGATCTCACCAGCAGATAATCACCTCCCCCATGGGAGTGGTCATCACAGGATGTCCCCTTCACACAGGAAATGTCCATATAAGGATATCCCTTCCAACAGGGTTATTTAAATACATACAATACATGAATACACTGATGGCTAAAGTCTTATGGGTGTGTCCGGGCAGGGAAAGCGTGTATGGCTTTTAAACATGGACGCTTTCCCTGACTCTGAAAACACTCACAAGCTCTCATATTACCGCTGATAGGAATCCTTATTCTACGCTATTCCATAGAATAACGCATATTTAGATTATACTGTACTATTATTGCTTGTGGGAGGCTATCTGCAGGTGCGCGCTACGAATCCCGACCATGCTGATCAGACACAGCCGCGCCAAGAGCGCACACCTGCCTATAACCAATGATGTCGTTGCAGAGCGAGCATACCCCCTCCTCAGCGATCGTCCATGCTAATGCACAGAGGGCCCCTCGTCGGTGGACATATCCCCACGCTACAAACATCACGCTCCAACCTCAAGACGTTTTCCACTACCAGACAGGATTCAACTAGTCTCAGACTGCCCCAGTCAGCTCTTTAGAGCGGGTTGCGGAAGTACTAACACTGGGTGACACTATGACAATACATATTAAATACATCTTCATAAAATTTTCCACAACAATATATATATATATATATATATATATATATGTATGTATGTATGTATGTATGTATATATATATATATATGTGTGATCCGGCACAGAGGTGCCGCCCTGTAGCAGTAAACTGCTATAGGGTGGACCTTAAGCTTAAAGAGAAGGGTTTTCAGGGATCGTCCAAAAATGAATAGATTAGGAGACAGTCGGACGGATTAGGTTAGGGAGTTACAAAGGATGGGAGAAGCTCAGGAGTAATCCTGGAGGCAAGCATTGAAGGAGGTGACAAGGGAGCTAGAGAGCAAGTCTTGGGAGGACCGAAAAGAGCGGCTTGGTTGATTTTTTTGAGACCAGGCTAGTGATGTAGCTGGAGGTAGAGTTGTAGATGGCTTTGCAAGTTTTTGTTAGTACATTGAATTTTATTGGTTGGGTGAGTAGAGACTAGTGGAGGTATTAACAGAGAGGTGTGGAGGACACTGAACGGTTGGTAAGGTGGATGAGTCTTGCAGCAGCATTCATGATGGACTGAAGGGGGGATAGTGTATGTAAAGGTAATCCATTGAGGAGGGAGTTACAGTAGTCGAGGTAAGAAATAACCCAGGAGTGAATTAGAAGTTTAGTGGTGTCAATGGTTAAAAAGGGGCATATTCTGGAGATGTTTTGCGGAGGTTGACGCGACATAATTTGGCCAGGGATAGGATGTGAGCCTGAAAGGATAGTTTAGAGCCCAGGGTAACCACTAGCACCCTGGCATGTAGGGATGGACTGATTGTTGTGCCATTGATTTTGACAGAGAAGTCAGGGGATTGGGTGTGTGGGAGAGGAAATATTATGAGCTCAACTTTAGCTAGATTGAGTTTGAGGAAGTGGTGTGACATCCAGTCAGATATGTCTGTTAGTAAATCAGTGATGCGTGAGGAATCTAATAGGGTGAGCTGAGGGGTAGAGAGATAGATTTTGGTGTCATCAGCCTTTTTTAGTTTTAGTTTGCAGGTGAATGTAGACTAGATGTTCAAGGAGTTTGGAGGCAAAAGGGAGTAAGGAGATGGGTCTTAGGTTGTTAAGATTGGTGGGGTCCAGTGAGGTCTTTTTAGGTATGAGAGTGACTAGTGCATGTTTTAGAGGGCTGGAGAAGATGCCAGTAGTGATGAGCCGAACACCTCCGGGTTCGGTTCGCACCAGAACCCGCGAACGGACCGAAAGTTCGCACGAACATTAGAACCCTATTAAATACAATGGATGCGAACGTTCGAATTCTAAAGTGCTAATTATAACGACTATTATCCATGTTATTGTCCTAAACAGAGTTTGGGAACCCGGGTTCTGCACCAGGGGACATGTATCAATGCAAAAAGAAGTTTTAAAAACTGCCGTTTTTCGGGAGCAGTCATTTTAATGATGCATAAAGTCAAATATTCATTTAAATATTGTACCTGGGGGGTGTCTAAAGTATGCCTGTGAAGTGCCACGTGTTTCCCGTGTTTAGAACTGTCCCTGCACAAAATTACATTTCTAAAGGAAAAAAAAGCCATTTAAAACTGCTTGCGGCTTTAATGTAATGTCTGGTCCCGGTAATATGGATGAAATTCTTTAAGAAAAATGGCATAGCTACCCCATGACCCCCCCCCCCCTACCCCAGCCCATTACCAGCCCCTTTGGGTCTTGGATGGATATTAAGGGGAACCCCGCACACAAAATAAAAAAGGCCCTATATACTCTGAACAGCCGTATACAGGCGGTGCATACAAGACAGGGACTGTAGGTTTGTTCTTATGTAGAATCTGTTTGTAATTTTGAACAGGTACATTGTTTAACCACTTCCCGCCCAGTCAATAGCGAATTGACGTCCGGGAAGTGGTTGCAATGTCGATACTGGACGTCATATGACGTCCTTCAGGATATTGCCTTGCGCGCGCCCGCGGGGGCGCGCAGCGCGGTGATGGGGACGGCATGTGTCCCTCGGACACAGCGCTTCCCCGATCACGGTAAACAGCCAATTTCATTGGCTGTTTACCATGTGATCGGCTGTGTCAAATTCACAGCCGATCACCTGTCAAAACAAACTCGGCGGCGCGCTCCGTACGCGCCGCCACAGGCTTGCAGCTTGGACACAGCGCGTCCCCGATCAGAGTAAACAGCAAATGAATTGGCTGTTTACCACGTGACCAGCTGTGTTCAATCACAGCCGGTCACAAATGTAAACAAACTCCACAGGAGTTACTACCTGATCCCTGCTCTCTCCTCACACACCGATCTGTGAGGAGAGAGAAGAGATCAGTAAGTTAGCTCAGTGTAGTTTGTCTACATAAGTTTACAGTGCACAACACGCCCCCCCCATAAAGAGGACCTGTCACACAGCCCAGCACATCAATCAGCCCGTCAATCAATCAGCCCATCTGTCAATCAATCAGCCCATCTGTCAATCAATCAGCCCATCTGTCAATCAATCAGCCCATCTGTCAATCAATCAGCCCACCTGTCAATCAATCAATCAGCCCATCTGTCAATCAATCAGCTCATCTGTCAATCATCTGTCACAGGCCCACCTCCATCGGTACCGCCATTGGCACCGCCACACAGGCTACCAGTACCGCCATCGGTACCAGTACCACCACCAGTACCGCCACCAGGCCCAGCATCTATACTGCCACACAGGCCCGCTACCAGTATCACCACTAGTGCCGCCATCGGTACCACCACCAGTACCACCACCCGTACCACCGTCGGTAGTGCCACCACCACCTGTACCACCACCTGTACCGCCATCGGTACCATCACCACCCGTACCACCACCACCTGTACTGCCATCGGTACCACCACCACCTGTACCGCCATCGGTACCACCACCACCCATACCGCCATCGCTACCACCACCACCCGTACCGCCACCTGTACCGCCATCGGTACCGCCGCCGCCACCACCACCCGTACCGCCATCGATACCACCACACAGGCCCACCACTAATACCTCCATCGGTACTACAACACAGACCGCCACCACTACCACCAGCAGTACCATTACACAGGCCCACCAATAAGCACTGATCAGGAGAACTGCCCACCACCAGCAGCGCCATACCCCAGGAAGAGGAGCCCAGTACAAGCAATGGAAATGCACGCCCAACCCGAAGAATCCAGCCCCAATCCTACCTTCCCGATGCCCTGGCAAACCCCTTATGGTTGCCTGCCAACTCAGGATCCGCTATCATCCCCCCTTTCACCGCACAGCCAGGTGTGCAGCCCGACACTACAAATTTTTCTAAATTTGATTATTTTTGTTTATTTTTCCCACAAGATTTGCTGCAGAATATAGTGGATCAAACGAATCTGTATGCATCCCAATTTATTGCTGCCAACCCCGATTCTTCCTACGCCCGCATGTTCCAGTGGCGGCGTCTAACATTGGAGGAATTTAAATTATTTTTGGGCCTTATGTTCAATATGGGGCTTACAAAAAAGAACGAAGTCCATTCATATTGGTCCAAACGCCTCATCCAACACATGCCCATATATTCCGCTGTCATGTCCAGGAAAAGATACGACATGATTATGCGCTTTCTCCACTTCAATGACAATTCACAGTGCCCTCCCCGAGATCATCCCAACTACGACAAATTGTACAAGATACGCCCCCTAATCAATGCCTTTTCCCAGCGATTTGAAGAAGTTTTCATCCCAGACCAAAAAATTTGTGTGGACGAGTCCCTCGTACATTTCACCGGCCGACTGCAGTTCAAGCAGTACATACCAAGCAAGAGAGCCAGGTATGGGTTAAAATTAAATAAATTATGTGATCGAGCCACTGGATACGTCTGCAAATTCAGGATCTATGAAGGCAAAGACTCCCAGCTCCAGCCCCGTGATTGCCCCACATATATTGGAACCAGTGGGAAAATTGTCTGGGAGTTGGCATACCCCCTGTTCGGAAAAGGTTACCATTTATATGTTGATAATTATTATACCAGCCTGCCCCTTTTTCGCCACCTTTACAGTAAACAAACCCCGGCCTGCGGTACCTTCAAAAAAAAACGGAAGGGATTCCCACAAAATTTATTGACAAAAAAATTGCGACCTGGAGAATCGGCATCCATGAGGAACGAGGAGGTGTTGGCCATGAAGTGGAGGGACAAGAAAGATGTCCACATCCTCTCTACGATCCACAATGACACCATGGTGGAGATCCCAAGAAGACGCGGCTCCATTGTAAAGCCTGAATGTGTCCACGACTACAATTTGTACATGGGGGGGGGGTGTGGATTTAAACGACCAGATGCTACAGCCCTACTGTCAGGGTCACCTGTGGCCAGGTGACAGATGCACACCGTAGGGGGACAGGAGTGCACCGCGAGGTAGTGAACCCTATGGCTGTCTTCTGCAGATAGGAAACTGGGTGGTTGTGGAAAGCGGGACCAGAGGAGCACAACCGGGATCCCAACGGAAGCGAGAGCCAAGATACCCCAGGGCGCGGAGTCTAAGACCCAGCTGGTCTTCTCCAGGGCCTCTAGTGGTGAGGATGTTACGCTGCAGGCTGGGACCAGGTCGCGGCCCCTGGAGTTTCCTAGCTCACGCCCCGTAGGATAAGGGGAAAAGAGGGGAAGCAGCAGCACACGATAGAGAGAACCGAATAACAAGCTGAAGGTCAGGGGCCACAAGCAGACAAGGATAACAAAGAACGAGCCGAAGGTCAAGGGTCACGAGCAGACAGGGATAGTCGGGGACAAGCCAATAACGTAACAGAGAGACAGACATAGCACACGGCAGGCAGGAACCCAAACACACAATGCCTAACAAACACGTTGATCAGCAAAGCAGGCTTGCAGTGCACAGGTTAATATAGTGTTCAGTGATAGGGCCTGGGGTGGAGTCAGGCTGGGAGGAGATTATAAAGGAAGCCAGGTGAAAGGGCTCAGGCCTCTAAGATGAACACATGGGAAGGAAGGTAAGCTGACAGACAAACACTACTGCATATCCATGACACCTACTTATCAACCAGAAAGTCCCATTATTGGCACAAAAAAGTTGCGTTTCACCTGTTTCACATGGCCCTTTTTAATTCGTTTGTCTGCTACCAAAAAGCAACTCAAAATCACCGACTCCACTACCTCCAATATATCGAAGATATCATCGATGCCCTCATTTACCAACAAGATCCCGCCCCAGGAAGCATTCGCTCTGATAGTGTGAGTCGGCTTCACGAGCGACACTATCCCTTTAGCATCCCCCCCACAGAATCTGGAAGAAGACGCCAAAAGAAATGCCGTGTATGCAGCAGAGGAGGAGTAAGAAGAGACACCAGCTATTATTGTCCCGATTGTCCCTCCCAACCTGGCCTGTGCATCGGAAATTGCTTCAAAAATTATCATACATCCATTAGTTCCCCCTATTATTAACAGACTGCCACTTCCCTATTTGCCTGCTACCATGTTACTAACTACCTTCCATGTTAATTAACTGACCCTGGCCTGTTTACCGACGATGCCTCTGCCTGCCAATTTAAACCACGTTTCTGACTTCCACGTGTACCGACCTTGGCCTGTTAATCGACCATGTTTTTGCCTGCCACTTGGACTGATCTTTTGGCCATCTACTTTTGGTACACAGGGGTCTCACATATGTGAGGGGCTTCAGAATAGCGTTCTGAGTAGAGAAAACCAGTTTTTCGTTTTCTGTGCTCCAAGAACAGGGTCTGGTTGCCCGGAGGCTTCAAAGCGATTTGGGTGGGAGAAGCCTCTACCCCTGTCCCCCTGGCCCTAAGCTTGATGGTCCTTCCTGCTGCCTGGACCAATAATTTGGCTGTGCTGACCATATTACTGCCTGTAATGACCCATGACATTATGGACCATGTTTCTTCCTGCTGCTTGGACCAATAATTTGGCTGTGTTGACCATATATCTGCCTGCTGCCTCTACTGACTTTGGACAGCATTTCTGCCGGGACACCTCTGCCTGCTACCTGGACCTGTGCTTTGGCTGTGCTCTGGCTGTGCTGACAGTATCTCTGCCTGTGCGAACTATGGACAGTATTCCTGCCTGCTGCCTGGATGATTTCTTTTGCTGTCGCTGACCTCATCCCTGCCTGCTGCCCGGACCGATGCTCTCCTCTGTGGACCACTGCACTTCTAAAACCACAGGTAATCTTTTGTTATTTGGTATGTACCTGCTATGTGTTAGATATATGAAGGGCCTTCAAAAATGTGATCGGTAGTCAGAAAATGATATGTGCAATTAATGCTTGTAGAACGCCTGGAGGTGCTACTTGGATGTTGGGCCTCTGTATGTGGCCAGGCTGTTTAAAAGTCTCACACATGTGGTATCGCTATACTCAGGAGGAGTAGCAGAATGCATTTTGGGGTGTAGTTGCAATTATGCATATGCTGTGTGAGAGAAAAAAACTGTTAATATGACCAGTTTGTGTAAAAAAATAAATAAAAAAAAAAATTAAATTTTCCCAAGAATTGTGGGAAAAAAATACAACTTCAAAAAACTCACCACGCCTCTTAGTAAATACCTTGGACTGTCTACTTTCCAAAAAGGGGTAATTTTGGGGTATTTGTACTTTCCTCGCTTGTTAGCGTCTCAAGAAATGAGATATCCCTTCAGTACATCAGGCGTGATCAGATGTGATAAATTTTCAGTGATTGCCACCATAGTTTGTAGACTCTATAACTTTCACAAAGACCAAATAATATACACTAATTTGGGTTCATTTTACCAAAGATATGTAGCAGTATACATTTTGGCACAAATTTATGAAGAAAAATTACTTATTTGCAAAATTTTACACTAGAAACTAAAAAAAAGTGTTTTTTTTTAAAAAAAATTGCTGTTTTTTTGCTTATATCGCAAAAAATAAAAAACCCAGTGGCGATTAAATACCACCAAAAGAAAGCTCTATTTGTGAGAAGAAAATGATAAAAATTTTGTTTGGATACAGTGTAGCATGACTAAGTAATTGTCATTCAAAGTGTGAGAGTACTGAAAGCTGAAAATTGGTCTGGGCGGGAAGGTGCATAAGTGCATGGTATTGAAGTGGTTAAGTCTAGCTCCAGCCAAAAAATCTATTTGTAAGCTTTTTGGAAAACATAGGGAAGGGTTATCACCCCTGTAACATTTGTTTTGCTGTCTGTGCCCCTGTTCAGAACATTTCACCTCACTTTGCGTCCCAATGACAACTGTTTTTGAAATGTGGTGTTTTTATTGAAACAAGGATTGGTGATAAAGCATCAGTAGAGAGGAGACACCTTTCTCCCATATTAATTCTTACAGGAGAGAATTTTCCTTCCAAGGGGTAGATTTCCTCTCACTTCCTGTTGTCTTCTTCCGTTTGCAAGTAGTAGTCGTTTGTAAGTTGGATGTTTGAAAGTAGGGACTTGCCGTATATACTCTGCAGAAATTGGCCCCTTAGGTGTTGGTGTTGGCACAACACTGTAAGCACTCAGTTACTCTTGGTATGTGCTGGAACGCCCTGCTGTCAACTATTATATCAGGAATTGTAATAACATATAATTGTTGAACAGTGGTAGTAAAAATTGGGCCTTTGATGGTGGTGCTGTTGCCACAACACTGTAAGGCCTGACAGTTACTCTTGGTGGGCGCAGCAATGGGCCCTGCTGTGAATTATTAGATCAATAATTATAATTGCATGCCCCTGTTGAACAGGGGCTGAAAAATTGGGCCTTTGGTGGTGGTGGTGGTGTTGACACAACACTGTAAGGCCTGACAGTTACTCTTGGTGGGCGCAGCAATGGGCCCTGCTGTGAATTATTAGATCAATAATTATAATTGCATGCCCCTGTTGAACAGGGGCTGAAAAATTGGGCCTTTGGTGGTGGTGGTGGTGGTGGTGTTGACACAACACTGTAAGGCCTGACAGTTACTCTTGGTGGGCGCAGCAATGGGCCCTGCTGTGAATTATTAGATCAATAATTATAATTGCATGCCTCTGTTGAACAGGGGCTGAAAAATTGGGCCTTAGGCACTGGTGGCACAACACTGCAACCCCTCACAGGTACTGTACTTGGAGCACAGCAATGAGGCCTGTTGCAAAGTATTGCATCAAAAATTGTAATTACACGCCCCTGTTAAACATGGGCTTAAAAATTGGGCCTTAGCCACTGGTGGCGTCACCCATAAACCAAAATGATCTTCCAAGCTATCATCATTAATCGTATCATTGAGGAGGAGGAGGAGGAGGATAGCCAGTCAACATAACAGCACAGGCACTCAGCATCAGCATCAGTCTTGAAGGGATGTGACATTTTAAAATCAATTAGTCTGTTATATCAGCATCAGGTGTGTGGTAGCTGGTGGTGATCCAAGACTGGTTCATCTTGATGAAAGTCAGTCGATCAACCGAGTCGGTGGACAGGCTCACCCTGTGATCCGTGACAAATCCTCCAGCAGCACTGAATGTGCATTCTGAAAGAACGCTGGATGCAGGACAGGCCAGTAGCTCAATTGCATACTGTGCAAGCTCTGGCCAGTGATCCATCCTCAAGACCCAGTAAGCCAGAGGATTTTCGGTGGGGAAGGTGTCCAAGTCTGACCTTGCCCCTAGGTATTCCTGCACCATGTATATCAGACGCTGGCGATGGTTGCTGGAACCGATCATACTTTGGGGCTGCGGACTAAAGAATTGTCTGAACGCATCGGTCAGACGGCCACCTTCCCCACCGCTCCTTCTTTGACTGCCCGAAGCCTCAGCAACTCGTTGTCCAGGACCAGGAGTTTGTAACCTCCCAGTCTCTGGGAACGCGTTGCACAGACCTTTCTGCAAGGCCTCCCGGAGTTGTCTCATCCTCTGCTCCCTCTGCGATGGTAACATAAGGTCCGCAACCTTACCCTTGTACCGTGGATCAAGGAGAGTGGCCAGCCAGTAATGGTCCCTCTCCTTGATCCGAAGAATACGAGGATCCTTCTGCAGACTTTGCAGGATCAGGGAGGCCATGCAGCGTAGGTTAGCTGAGGCATTCAGTCCGGAGTCCTCTGGGTCACTAAGGACGACATGATCCGCAGCTACCTCCTCCCAGCCACGTACAAGTCCACTGGTTTCTTGGGACTGTAAATCATCCCTAAAAGACTGCTGCTGATGATGCTGAGTGCCAGCCTCCACCTCCATGCTGACACAATCCTCCTCCTCCTCCTCCTCCTCCTCCTCCTCCTCTTCCTCTTCCTGTGCGATGGGTGGGACAGAAGGAACACTGTCTGGGTAAAGGGGGCCTTGAGAGGCAAGGAAGTCCTCCTCTTCCTGCCTCTGTTCTGCCTCAAGTGCCCTGTCCATTATTCCACGCAGCGTGTGCTCCAACAGGTGGACAAGAGGTACAGTGTCACTGATGCATGCACTGTCACTGCTCACCATCCTCGTGGCCTCCTCAAATGGTGCCAGGACAGTGCATGCATCCCTGATCATGCCCCACTGGCGTGGTGAAAAAAAACCAAGCTCCCCTGACCCTGTCCTGGTGCCGTAGTCGCACAGGTACTCATTGACGGCCCTCTGCTGCGTGTGCAGCCGCTGCAGCATGGCCAACGTTGAGTTCCACCTGGTGGGCATGTCACATATAAGGCGGTTCTTGGGCAGGTTCAACTCCTTTTGCAGCTCAGCCAGGCGAGCACTGGCATTATAAGATCTGCGGAAATGCACACAGACTTTCCTGGCCTGCCTCAGGACATCCTGTAAGCCCAGGTACCTGCCCAAGAACCGCTGCACCACCAGGTTAAGGACGTGAGCCATACAGGGCACATGGGTCAGTTGTCCCTGTCGGAGGGCGGAGAGGAGGTTGGTGCCATTGTCGCAAACCACCATTCCTGGCTTAAGCTGGCGTGGCGTCAACCACCTCTCGGCCTGCCCCTGCAGAGCAGACAGGACCTCTGCCCCAGTGTGGCTCCTGTCCCCCAAACACACCAGCGCAAGCACGGCATGGCATCTTTTTGCCTGCGTACTTGCGTAGCCCCTTGAACGGCTACGGAGCACCGCTGGTTCCGAGGACAAACCACAGGAAGAGGCCATGGAGGAAGAAGAAGAGGAGGGGGTGGAGGAGAGAGGTGTGTCACAACCAGTAGTAGCATTTTGGAGGCGTGGCGGTGGAACAACCTCCAACACTACTGCACCTTGTCCTGCATCCTTCCCAGCTGCCAAAAGAGTGACCCAATGGGCCGTGAAAGAAAGGTAACGTCCCTGTCCATGCCTGCTGGACCATGAGTCAGCGGTAATATGCACCTTACCGCTGACCGCCCTGTCCAGCGAGGCCAAGACATTGCCTTCCACATGCCTGTAGAGAGCCGGAATCGCCTTCCGTAAGAAAAAGTGGCGTTTGGGAACCTGCCACTGAGGAACCGCACATTGCACAAACTCACGGAAGGGGGCCCGAGTCTACCAACTGAAAAGGCAGCAGTTGAAGCGCTAGCAATTTAGCCAAGCTAGCATTCAACCGCTGGGCATGTGGATGGCTGGGAGTGAACTTCTTTCGACGGTCCAGCAGCTGGGGCAGGGAAATTTGCCTGCTAGAATCGGACGTCGGTGTACTGCTAGCAGAGTGGCCGCAAGTACTTGGCTGTGACACACCTAATTCTACACCTTCATTCCTCTCAGTGCAGGTTTCAGAGAGGACTGAAGGTATACTGGGGTTGGAGATCCCAGCTGATGCGGTGCAAGGAGAGGTCCGCTTTGTTCTTTGGTGTGGGTCTTTAAGGTAGGCTTGCCAACGAGCTGCATGGCAGGTCAACATATGTCTGATCAAGCATGTGGTGCCCAAGCGGCTGATGTTTTGGCCACGCGATATACGCTTGAGACATATGTTGCAAACAGCAGCTGTGCGATCTGATGCACTCGCCTCAAAAAAGGCCCACACCAAAGAACTTTTTGAATGACGGGCAGAGGCAGCGCCCTGCACAGGCGGAGCTCTGCGGTGTGATTCCGTCGGTGTGCTGCCCATACGCTGGCCACCCAAGGGCATCCTGCCTCGTTGGAGATGTGCCTCCTCCTCATCCTCCTCCTCTCTCCTATTAGGCACCCACGTGGAGTCAGTGACCTCATCATCCCCTCCCTCCTCATCACTGGAGCCAATCTGGCAGTATGCTGCAGCTGCTGGAGCATGACTGCCAGATTGGTGTCCTTCTTGAGCATCCCCTCTCTCAGCTCTCACGCTACTGCCTTCCTCTAGCTGGGTATCATCATCAGATCCTTCGAAATGCTGGGCATCCTCCTGGAGCATGTACCCAACACTGTGCTCAAACAGTTCGGGTGACTCCTCAGGAGGAGGACATGGTGGGTCTAGGGAAGGAGTGACTAATGATGACATTGATACCAGAGAAGAGGACGCTTTGGCAGCTGCTTTGCCAGTACCCTGAGCCTGGGTGAGAGAGGATGAGGAGGATGAGGTGGGCTTGGTCATCCACTCTACCAAGTCTTCGGCATGATGTGGCTCAACATGTCCAGCTGCCGAAAAGAAGGACAAGCGTGTCCCATGGCCATGTGCTGATGACAATGCACCGTGTCCACGATCAGCACTGTTGCCCCCAGACACAGAGCCTGCTTGCCCTCTTTTTTTGCCTCCTGACTGTCTGCCTCTCCTTGTTTGCCTTCCAGACATTTTAATGGATGGCCTGCAGGGAGATGGGAAAAACAGCAATAAGGGCTACCTTCAGGTGTATACTGTGCAGGAGGCTTAGCAACAAAGACACTGACACTGTCCCCTGCCTATCCTTCTCGTCCCTAAACACAAGGATTTGCAATATGGTTCAGCAAGATTGGTTTAGCACAGAATAGCACACTGATAGTTTCCCTCACTGTCCTTCTCTGTCCCTACAAACAAGATTTAGCACAGAATAGCACACTGACACTTTCCCTCACTGTCCTTCTCTGTCCCTACAAACAAGGTTTAGCACAGAATGACACACTGACACTCTCCCTACCTATCCTTCTCTGTCCCTAAACACAAGGAATCCAGGATTAGTAAAGGAAAAAAATTACACTGTCCCTGCCTATGCTTCTCTTTCCCTGCTCCGGAACACACTACACAAGGCCGTCGCGCTGGCGGCCTTTTATAGTGTGGGGCGTGTACTAAACCCCCTCAGCAATAATTGGCCACAGGCATCCTGCCTGTGGCCAATCATTGCTCTCCTCGCTGCCGGCGCTGTGATTGGCCAAGCATGCGGGGTCACAGTGCATGCTTGGCCAATCACAGCGCCTGGATGACACTGCGATGGCGTAGTGCATTGTGGGCCATTCGCGTCACTCGAATTTGGCGCGAACGGCCCAAATCGTTCGATCTTCGTCGAACGATTGAACAGCCGATGTTCGAGTCGAACGTATGTTCGACTCGAACACGAAGCTCATCCCTAGATGCTAGTAGAGAGGGAAAGAGATTGAAGATATGAGTTAAAGAGTGTAGGATAGAGCCAGAGGTTGACTGTAGAATTTGTGAGAAAAAAGGGTCCAGGGGGCAGGTGGTTAGGTTGGTGTTAGAAAAAAGTTTAGTGACTTTCTCTATAGTAGCTGGGTTAAACGAGGGAAGTATTGATTGTGCAGGTTGACAAGGAGTGTAAGGTGAGGGAGATATCTGTACAGTGGAGATCTCGTCACAAATTGTATCAATCTTATTTTTGAAGTAATTAGCAATCTCCTGGGCTGTAAGTAATTTAGCGGATGGAGGTAATGGGGTACGAAGTAGAAAGTGAAGGGTAGAAAAGAGTTGACGGGGACTGTGTGAGAGGGTATTAATGAGAGTGATAAGCTATGTATGTTTGGCAGTGTGGAGGCAGTAGTTGAATTTTTGGAGGGCAGATTTTTGGAGGGCAGATTTTTGGAGGTACAGATGTCAGACTGAGAGCAGCGGCTCTATCCGTGCAGCTGCTGTGTCCCAATAGACATCGATTCCTACATGGGGATGTATGGAACACCAGAGTTGGGCTTTAATTTGAAAATCCTAACTTTGTGGTCTTCAACAGAATTTTGCAAGTTTCTTTGTTTTTATGCCCTGGAGCTAGTAGTAGTTTGGCACAATCTCCTAATGTCGATGTTCACCACTCATCCGAGTGGCTTTCTCAGGTAATATAAGGTTTGGGAACATATCCCACATTTGATTACATTATTGATGTCACCAGGACACTGTTCAATGAATGAAAATGTTGGCCTGAGCAAAAGAGCAGTTGCAGAATTCCTAATGTAAGTGGTATATCCATCTCAACTGACTTGTTCTGCACTGTTTCAATGATATACTTTAACATAATCTCATTCCCATGATGCTTTGAAATTTAGCACAGGTGTTTGACTTACATGGATGAATGCATATATTGTCTCTGCAGAGGAATGTTGAGCTAGAACTACGCAGGAAGCTCTAGGCTAAAAATCCTTCCGTCAAATGCTGTCAGCATACACACTTTGAAGGCTCGTACACACGACCGAGTTTCTCGTCCAAAACCGGCAAGAAAAGTGCCGCGTGAGCTTTTTTGTCGAGAAAACCGTTCGTGTGTATGGTTTTACGATGAGAAAATTGCCGTGAATCTCGACGAGAAAATAGAGAACCTGCTCTCTATTTTCTCATCAGGATTCCAGATTTCCTCGTCATGTTTCTCGTCGGCCTGTTTTGTGACGAGAAAATGGTTCGTGTGTATGCTTTTACGACTCTTCCAAAAGCGTGCATGCTCACAAGCAACTATGAGACGGGAGCGCATCTTCTGGTAAAACAAGCCTTCGTAATGGAGATAGCACATTCGTCACGCTCAAAATTTTTGCATCGTTTAAATGTTGTGCATTGAAATCTTCATTAGAATGTGACATTAATCCAAACGAATGAACTTCTTTTGCTGCTGATATTCACACAGAGTTATGACTATTTTTTTTTTAACCTTTTTCATGCTGCTCTTAAGAAGATTTATGTGTATTATATCGTGCAAGTTTTTAGGAATATTTAAAAATTAGTTATTTTTATAACTGATGTTAATTGTAATTTCGCAATGTTTTGGTAGTGATCTCCCATTGAATCTTTTAATAAATATGATTTAAATTTACACACTTTTTTGGGAAACACGATTTAGTTATTTTTTTTGGGGGGTTGTTATCTGTCCCTTTTTTTTGTCAGTCAAATGTATCTGCTTACTCCAAAGCTAGATTTTTCATTTATACAAATACACATAGTCAAGTATGAACTTAAAGAAAAATAACATTTATTCATGTTTAAAATAAAATAAAGAGAAGGCAGCGCTGGAGAAGCTGCTGCCATTTGTGCATCCCAGGGACCCCAGAGCACACAGCAACCCTGTGTGGACACTAAAATTGGGAGCTTGAGAAGGCCAACATTTCTGAACACAATCTGATGCTGGCCTCCCAGAGGTCAGGAACAGCAGCAGGTGATATATATGTCCCAAGTGTGTGGTACTACAACAGGCTGCCTTCTGTCCGACCACAATGAAGCAAGGCCATCACTTCCTCGTCTTCCTGGCAACCTTCCCTGCAACCTTTCCTGAAGCCTTCCCTGCAGCCTTCCTTCTTCGTTTGGCTGGAGGCTGGGCCACTGGAGGGGTACTCCTGTCAGGAGGAGGAGGAGGTGGAGGAGAAGGGGGTGGCACAGAAGAACAAGGTGGAGGTGGAGGAGAAGGGGGTGGGGCGGAAGAACAAGGTGGAGGTGGAGGAGAAGGGGGTGGGGCGGAAGAAAAATGCGGAGGTGGAGGAGGAGGTTGAGGTTGGGACAGTTGTGCCACCTCACAAATGGCAGTATTGGGGGTAATTTTTTCCATCACCCCCTTGTTGAGCAAGGTGATGAGCAGGGGCTCGCATAGGAGGCATTGCTCCATGCTCATCACCTTGAACTTTGCCTCCACTAGGCCGGCAATGGCCTCTTCAGGGGATGTGGGCTCTTTGAGGGTGGCATGGGCCTCTTTAATAAGGGCCATTGCTGCCTCACTGGTGGTCCTGTCCCTCCTGCCTCTTTTGGGAAGCCGGATGGGAGGCACCTGGGATCTGGTGCTTCTCCTTTGCCCTGCCACTGGGCCCTGCCACCTCCTGGCTGCCACTGGGCCCTGCCACCTCCTGGCTGCCACTGGGCCCTTCCTCCTCCTGCCTGACAGCTTCCAGACCCTCCTCCTGGCTGATTTCATCCTGTGTATGAAAAAGGGACATAGTTTAATATGTTGTTTTAATCTTTGCATCAAACTTTATAAACATGATTGAAGCAATTATAATGTAAATCCAGAAATCATTTTTTTATAATTTACACCTACATCAGATTGACTATTTAGCACCCAATTAAGTGCAGACTAATGTCTCGAGATCTTGATTTCACTTGTGGAACCCAAAATATTGTATGTTTCTCATCTTGACATATTTGTCAAACATTAATTTTATCCCAATACATTTTCATTTAATACTATACCTGGCTCCAGATGGCCAAATCAGGATCATCCAGGATGGCTGCCTCCTCTTGCTCCAGAGAAGGCTCAGGTTGGCTGCAGGGAAGTCTGGGGGGGAAGAGTGGAGAGTGATGGCCTTGCCTCAATGTGGTCATCCAGGAAGGACATCCTGCTGTAGTACCACAAAATCGGGACATACACATCATCTGCTGCTGCTCCTGACCTCTGAGAAGCCAGGACCTTAGAGCGTTCAGTCCTGTAGGTGCCTCTCAAGCTCCCAATTTTAGTGTCCACTTGTTTTGCTGTGGCTGTGGGCACCTTGGTCTGCACAAATGGGAGCAGCTTCTCCAGCGCTGCTTTTCTCACCCCTCTTTCTCAAATCGCCTTTCAGGACAACCTTGGAGAGAGCGTAGCTCCGCCTCTTTAACAGGAAACACTTTCAGCCTTTAAATCCCTCCTCTTCCACCATGGCCTCAGTTATTGTGTTTCCTCCGCCATGGTGGAAGCAACAGGTGGGAACCAGGGTGCTACGCTCTTTCCAAGGGGGAAGCAGTAAGGCTTACCTTTCTTTTTTTCTGCCTGGTGTGCAGCTTTTATTTGGTACTTGTACCAGTGACCATCCCAGCACCCCCTCCACCGCAAGCGGGGGGTGTTCCGGAGTCCCCAGTCTCGCCTGCTCAGGGGAGTAAAGGACCCACAGGAGACGCAGCATCTTGTGCCCGGAATCCGCGGTAAGGCTCCAGGAGCCGAGCGGTTGCCGCTGCAGGTCAGCGGCGCGAATCGCATGACGGTTCCGGGTCCTGGCTGGCGGGTGACGTCAGTTCCGGCGATGCGGTTTCCTGTGGGGGCGTGGCGCTAGTGGTTCCCAGTGCTTGGAATGCAGAGACTAGGGGGCGGGTCTATCGACCGGCGCTTCCGTTTCCGGCCTACGTGGATGACGCGGGAACCGGGAAAATTTAAAACACACACGGTGTGTATAACCCAGCTGCGCTCTCGACAAGATGGAAGAGAGACAGACAGCGATGGCGGAAGCAGGCGCCCTAAGCTCCGGTCAGGCTCAGGTAAGAGGGGTACAATGGTGCCTTTTATTCTTATCCAAATGAGTCTTTTTTGCTGTGTTGTTTTGTTTGTTTCCTCCCTTAAGGGAGCCTGCTGCTGTACGGTCGGTGGTTACTTCTCTCTGACCTGCTACAGCTTGGACATTGGTGGTTGTTTTCACTGGGACACTTCTTTTCTATCTTTGGTGGTGGCCTAAATGACACTAATTGGTTAGGTGTGGCTAGGACATTAGGTGAATTTCTATTGTTTATCTCGTTTCAAGAGAAAGCTGTAGCAAAAACCAAACATGTAAACCCACCAAGCCAGAGGAAGTGTCCCTCCTGCAAAAATCCTTTAAGGGATTCATGGCAAAAAGCTATGTGCAGGTCTTGCATTAAGGACTTAGTGGAAGAGGAAACATCCCAGCAATTCAAGGATTTATTTTCCTCAGTAAGAGAGCTTACAAGTTCTCTTGGTTCGGTTAAATCTCTGCTAAGTCCAGCAGTCTTAACTGAACCCCAGCAACCACCGTCCAGCCCAAGAGCCTCCACCTCTAGACCAGCAGAGAGTGTGGACTCTGGGGACGAAGGGGCAAGTACTCTCCCCTCTCTCAAGGACTCAGATGAGGAGGAAGAGGAAGATGACGGCAAAACCTCCAGATATAAATTATCTTTGGAAGATGTGGATGATCTCTTAAAAGCAATCTACACTACCCTGGATATTCAGGAGGAAAAGGTACATCTTTCAGTACATGATAAAATGTACCAGGATCTGGATGATTCCAAGCAAAGAGTGTTCCCAGTCCATAGGGTCATATCGGACACTATCAAAAAGGAATGGAAGGACCCTGAAAAAGGTCCCTTCCTATCAAAGACCCTCAAAAGTAGAGGCAGGTACTCCAAGGAAAGACCTGTTGGAACCCTTCCCTCTAATTTTGAAAGCGGTAAAATACATGGCAGATGCATCCGCTGAATCAATCAAAATGGCTGCTAGATCAGCAGCATTAGTGAATTCAGTTAGGCGTGCAGTCTGGCTAAAGACATGGTCGGGTGACACAGCCTCAAAAATTAAACTCTGTGGCCTACCCTTCTCGGGGGATTTGCTGTTTGGTCCAGAGCTAGAAACTGTGCTGGATAGAACAGCTGACAAGAAGAAGGCTTTCCCTTCTAAAAAGAAGCAACCGTTTAAAAATAATTTTCGTTCTGTTCAGCAAAGCTTCTAAAAACAAATGACAGCATTACTCCAGTGGGGGGAAGACTGTCAGCTTTTTTCCCTCAATGGAACCAAGTATCCAAAAGTCCCTTTGTGAGGAACATAATTTCACAGGGATACAGTCTAGAATTCTCAGAATGCCCCCCAAGCAGGTTTTATGTCACAGCCCTACCACGGGATCAGGAAAAAGCTTCCGCTATGATGACCCTCTTACAGGATCTGATACAACAGGAAGTGATTGTTCCAGTCCCAAAACATCAGGAGGGCCAGGGGTTTTATTCCCATATATTCTTGGTAAAAAAAAAAAAAAAAAACCTTCAGGCAAGTACCGACTGATTCTGAATCTGAAGATCTTAAACAAATCAGTAAGGTACAAGCACTTTCGTATGGACACAATCCACTCCATTACAAAGCTGTTGACTCCAGGTTGCTTCATGGCGTCCCTGGACTTGAGGGACGCCTATCTACATGTGCCGATAGCTCTGGCTTCCCAAAGATTTCTCCGCCTAGCCATCGATCTGGGGACGTCAATATGGCATCTCCAATTCACAGCCCTACCATTCGGGCTTTCATCCTCGCCCAAGATTTTCACAAAAGTCATGGCAGAAGCCCTAGAGCCTCTGAAACTGAGGGGGATCTCGGTCATTCCATATTTGGACGACCTACTGTTTTTTGCAGATTCCAGGGATCAGCTTGTGACAAACCTGCAAGTGTCACGGACTCATCTCAAGAATTTAGGTTGGCTCCTAAATCTGGACAAATCAAACTTAGATCCAACTCAGGAGATGAGGTTTCTGGGCTACACCATAAACTCAGTTCTTCAAAAGGTCTTTCTCCCCCAAGAAAAGATAGAGAAGATTTACTCTGCAGTGGGTCAGATTCAGACAAATCTCCCAACATCTGTCCGATTGGCTATGGCAGTATTAGGCCTCCTCACGGCCTCAATCCCAGCCGTACAATGGGCAAGGCTACACTCCAGACCCCTCCAGAGGAACATTCTACAAGTTTGGTCACACCAGGAGTCACTGGAAAAGTGCTTCAAACTAAAATCAAACGTAAAAAGAGCACTCTGGTGGTGGAGAAACCCAAACAACCTGACAAAGGGTCTCTCGTGGGTGTTTCCACTGGACAAACGTCTGACAACAGACGCAAGTGCTTGGGGTTGGGGAGCTCATCTGGAAGGGCAAACCGCTCAAGGAACTTGGTCCAAGTGGGAAGCAAAGAAGTCATCAAATTGGCAGGAGTTAAAAGCCATATTTCTGGGCCTCCTTACCTTTCAGCAGACAGTCAAAGGACGTCATGTTCAAATTCTGTCAGACAACACAACAGCGATAGCTTATGTACAAAAGCAAGGGGGAACCAGGAGCCCAGGTCTCATGGAGTTAGCCAGTCAGTTGTTGTCCTGGGCAGAGCTAAACGTGACCTCCTTATCAGCGGTTCATTTAAAGGGATCCCAGAATCTGTTGGCAGATCTGCTAAGCAGAAGGAGTGTGGTGGAAGCAGAATGGAGTCTGAGCCAGGAGATTTTCTCCATGATCTCCAAAGAGTGGGGGAAACCCCAGGTAGATCTATTTGCCAACCAGCAAAACACGAAAGTCCGAGAATTCTTTTCTCTCCACAGAGGGGATCAGGCAGTTGGAATAGATGCTCTAGCACACCCATGGCATTACCAGCTGTGTTACGCCTTTCCCCCATTTCCCCTAATCCCATTGGTATTAAGAAAGTTTAGGGAAGAGAACACCAGTCTTATCCTGATTGCTCCATATTGGCCAAAAAGACCTTGGTTTGCGACACTTCTAAACCTAGCCGCAAATCCTCCTTGGAGGCTACCACTCAGGAAGGACTTACTATCACAGGGTTCTGTGAACCATCCGGAAGCAGACAGACTACATCTGACTGCTTGGCTTCTGAAGAAGACCTCCTAAAAGCCAAAGGACTTTCAGATAAGGTAGTAAGGACCCTACTGTCCAAGTAGAAAGGAGGTAACTAGGGCCATCTACCTTAAAGTATGGAAAAAATTCAATTCTTGGTATTCTTCCAAAAACTTTATAGTCAAGAGTGTCGTTTCAGTTTTAGAGTTTCTCCATGAAGGAATGGAGAAAGGATTGGCAGCCAGCACCTTGAAAACCCAAGTTGCGGCTCTTTCAGTTTACTTTGAAAAAGCTTTGTCCAAAGAAACTTTAATTTCCAGATTTTTTAGGGCCTTGGCTCGGAACAGACCCATAGTCCTTAAAGTTTTTCCCAGTCGGGATCTATCTGTTGTTTTACAGGGTCTCACGGGAGCTCCGTTTGAACCCCTTCAAGAGACTTCCTTAAGAAGTTTAGTTTTCAAAACAATTTTTTTAGTTGCCATTACATCGGCAAGGAGAGTCAGTGAACTCCAGGCTCTGGCGGTTACAGAACCTTTTTTGAGGGTCTTTCCAGACCGAGTGATCCTTCAGACGGATCCAGCCTTCCTACCAAAAGTATCTTCAACCTTCCATAGGTCACAAGAGATAACCCTGCCTACCTTTTCCTCAGTCCCTAACAATGCAGGAGAGGAAGCTTTCCATACGCTGGATGTGAGAAGATGTCTGCTCCAGTTTCTAGCAGTTACCAAAGAGTTTAGAAAAACAAATGCCCTCTTTGTAGTATTTTCAGGTCCCCGCAAAGGGGAGAAAGCTTCCAAAAGTACATTAGGCAGATGGCTTAGACAAGCAATTACAGAAGCTTACCAAGCTAAAGGAGAAATACCTCCCTCAGGTATTGCTGCTCATTCAACAAGGTCAACAGCAGTTTCCTGGGCCGAGAGGGCCGGTGCTACGCCTGATCAGATTTGCAAGGCTGCCACTTGGTCCAACTACTCAACTTTTCTCCGGCACTATAGGTTGGATTTGCTGTCTGCCGCAGATCAAGCCTTCGGCAGGAAGGTACTGCAGGCAGTAGTCCCACCCTAGGGTAAGTTACTCGGTTATCCTCTCCAAGGTTGTCCTGAAAGGCGATTTGAGAAAAACTTAGTTAGACTTACCGGTGACGGTATTTCTAAGAGCCTTTCAGGACAACCGCTATTTCCCTCCCTAATATATCTTAGAAGTATTGATTAAGTGTCTATCATGGTCGTTGTGGTTGTTCTGTGCTTTTTTCTTCCAGTTTGTCGGAAACCACAATAACTGAGGCCATGGTGGAAGAGGAGGGATTTAAAGGCTGAAAGTGTTTCCTGTTAAAGAGGCGGAGCTACGCTCTCTCCAAGGTTGTCCTGAAAGGCTCTTAGAAATACCGTCACCGGTAAGTCTAACTAAGTTTTTTTTTATGGATGGGGTTTTTCGTCTCCCACAGAGCGGGCAGCTCCCTTACCCGGTCAATAAATTCCGCCAGGAACTCTTTGTCGCTAATAAAGACATTCATATTGTATCTGCAAGTTTAAGAAATAATATATAACTAATGTGAGGCAAACCGTCTAACCTCCTTAACATCGTAGTCACCATATATATCCTACAACATTCTCAAAACAGTATAGGCCAACAATTTGTACAAGTCACAAAATCACATACCTTCGTTCGCACGTCCGTCACTTGAACTCCTCTCTCCGCACACCGAACGTACTATAGTCACATGTGTGTTTGCTATATACACACCACGCATGCGTCAAAATTCGAACACGTCGCTCCGCACACGTCGCCCGCCCATGACGTTCTAACTAACATCTTTTCCCCGCCCCTTCTCTTTCAGCGTGCAGACAGATATGGCGGAGTTACAGCAGGTGTCTGATAATTCCGCAACTAACGAGGAGGAGACAAGCCCGGAGACCGAGGAAACGTCACGATCAAGGAGGAGATTCAAGGCATCGAATATGTCTTTTGCCGAGATGGCGGAGATGGTGGACATCTTGCTCAAGTCTGATTATGACGCAAAGCATGGGCCGTATAGCAAACCAAATAGAAGGAAGGCCAAAATCCTCACTAAAGTCGTGAAGAGTCTGAATAGGGCTGGGCGATTTCCCCCCCAAAAAAAATCTGCGATTTTTTTTATAAAAAACTCGATTTACGATTCGATTCGATTTTTTTTTTTAATTATATTAATTAAAGTGCATCAACAAACAAAATTGCAAAGGCAAACCCTTTCTCTAACTGCAAAGTCAGTGTGCAACAAACACACAATATAATCCAGCGCTCATGGAACATACATTATTAACTATTGAAAACTCTTGAAACTCTGTGTGTGATTCCTTCTGTCCCAGCCTTGCTGCGATCCTGGCTCTGCATCCTTTTGTGTTGGAGGGCCCTCCACACGCTGGTCTGCCTGTTGTCCATCATTCAAGGTACTGTGCTCACACTGAGATCATGCCACAGGCTTTGTTTTGACTTGTTTAACCCCTCCTTGCTCCACGGATGTCACTGCAAGTTTAACAAGTTTGTCACCACTGGCAACTGGAGAGTTAAGATTCATTTGCCCTCTGCACATTTGGGATTGGATCCCTCTCTTTATTGTGATTAATAAATGGACTAAGCTTTTTTATCAATTCTTCAAGAGTTTTCAATAGTTAATAATGTATGTTCCATGAGCGCTGGATTATATTGTGTGCATGTTGTGTATTTTGTACTTCTGGGTACAGATTTTTTCTTGCTGCGCTGGATCCTGTTTTTTCCCCCTTTTGGATACTTTGTACTTCCCAAAATATTTGGGATTTTTTTCTTCTTCTTATTATTATTATTATTATTATCATCCATTATATTTTTTTCTTTATCCACCAATTTAGCGCTTGTGACCTTTTGTTGTTTTTTGCAGTGTGCAACAAAGATTGTTAAACATCCAAATTATTAATACTGTACTTGGATTTAGCTAATAAAACAACAAAAAATCCTGAGGTTACTCTTAGTTGAATTGAACTGTGTCCATGCCTCACTGTGCCCGTGTCTCACTGTGCCCGTGTCTCACTGTGCCCATGCTTCAATCACTGTGCCCGTACCTGATGCAGATTTTCATGGTATACGGATTTTACTGCTACACCGGTGGCCATTCCAGTATTCAAAAGCCGCGCCTCATCCTCGTCTGTGATAGGCGGAACACTCAATTTCCCAGCATTCAGTGTTCCGCCTATCATGGTCATCCTCATAACACAGACGAGGATGAGAGGATGTCCGTGATAGGCTGAATACTGCCTGCTGTGAAATTGAGTGTTCCGACTATCACAGACGACGAGGACTCGGGAGGCGCGGCTTTTGAACACTGCAATGGCCGCCGTCTGTCTGCATGACACGCTGATCAGGTAGGCAGACGGCGGCTGCAGCGAGTAGATGTAATTGGGGTAACGCTGCCCAGTGCCATTCCGGATATGCCCCCTGCAGTCCTGCTACGGAAACTTTGAAGGGAAGGAAAAAAAAAATAATTTTTTTTTATTTTTTTCAAAAAAAATCGATTTTCTTCAAAACTGAATCGATTTGAGCTCAAAACTCGATTCAAGATTAAAATCGATTTTTTTCCCAGCCCTAAGTCTGAAGACGAATTTCGGGGTGAAACGCTCAAATGAGCAGCTCAGAAAGAGGTGGTCAGACCTCAAACTGAGGGAGCCAGAGCAGTTAAGGAGCATTAAGAGAATGCTCGCTAAAAGTAAGTAAAATGTACACTTTTATGCTATTAATCCTTTTCTAAACTGACATGTTGCTGGTTTTTTTTGTTTTTCTTATTGGACTCCCTTCCAAAATGTTATATTTTGAACTTGGTTTGGCACAGTAATCGTTCGTAACGTTACAGACACTTCGTTCGGCCACTATCCGCTGTTTTGGATTATTTTACAGCCACAAAAGTAATTAGACATCTGCCATTTTTTCGCAAATTTGGGGCACAAAGTTTTAGGCTAGATGATGTGTTTGTAAAGAGAATGAAATGCAAACTTTTGTCAGTGTAAAGGAGAGGACACTCAGCAGCTGCTTCCACATCTGTACTTTGGAGCTCTATAGTGTGGGCCACCAGACCCGCCTTTTTTGGGTGTCCCACACAGGTGCTTCAGAGAATTTTTGTGTTGCCTACATGTCTAAAAAATGACAGACAAAGGTGAATACTAAGCATATTCTTGGTCAGAAATAATGCATTCATCTTTAACTTCCGCCCAAACACACACTTGTACCCCACTTCCAAGCAATTTAGCCTGTTTTTTGGTTTTACATAGAGAATTTCTGTGTGATAACTCTACCTTTTGTTTGATTCTCATAGGGGAGAGAAGACTGGGAGGAGGACACTCCAGGGAGCACAAGAACCCCACAGCTTCACAACAACCACAAACTCCCAAAGACCCACAAACGAAGGATGTAGAGGAAGTTGAGGTGGAGGAAGGAGAAGTGCAGGAAGGAGAGGTGGATGACTTTGTGGAACTGGTCACCACAACAGGTCAGTATCTGTCACCACAGCTTCAGGTAAGAGAGGTAGGCCTGCAGAGTTATAATACCTTTTTATTTTGTTTTTAGGGGATGTGAATGTTGGGGTGAAGGATAGTACAGGTTTCTCTGCTGACAGTGCCCTCCGCCTCATCCATCAAGTGATGGAATGTAGCACGGAACTGGACAAAATTAAAGAAAGAATACATGTGATGAATCAAACATTTAAAAACATTCTCGATGTTTTGGTGAGAATTCAATAAGGCATCCCAACCCCCTTTTTTCTCATGTTTGTTCTTCAACTTTTAAAAAACTTTTTGACAATCAAACCAGCCAAAAATTGAATATGCACACAGTGTGTCAACATGTGCGATCTGCCATCAGGGGATATCCATGTACGTCTTTTGGGGGTGCAACCCCTTCCTCGTATCTAAAGTAGGTGAACTGAGGAAGGGGTTGCACCCCCAAAACACGTCCATTGATCACCCCTGATGGCAGATAGCACATGTTGACAATAGGGATCAGGAGTCTAAAATCCCTATAGGAAAATAATCCCAATTGTGTGCATATTCAATTTTTGGCTGGGCAAGGGGTGGCAGGACCCCATATTAGGACGGGCACATAGAGACATATAGTTTGTGTAAGTGAATGTCTCAGATTGCTCCGAGGTATCCAATTTTGTAATTTTTGGAATGCAACTGTTGTTTTTGTATTTTCCTAAGAAAACAATTGCCGGTTTGTGGCCAGGCAAACAAAAAATGTAAAAATAAAAAAAAAAGTGTTTGAATTTGCACATAGTAAAAGATTTGAACACAAACAACGTGTAGCTTCTTTTTCTAATATGCTCTAACCTCATTTGGTATATTTTTTAAGGTTACATAGTGAAATGGTTGGTATTTACTAAAGGAAAATACACTTGGCACTACAAATGCACTAAGACAAACTAGGAGACAGGAAACCAAGAAAAGGTAGAAGTTTAAACAAGATTTTTATTTGGATCGTTAGACAGCAATCTTTAGACATAGCCTGGCATAGGAATTGCCCCCCTACCCGTGAAATAGTCCATGTATTTGTCCTGAACCTCACGGGCATTTTGGGGGGGCAAGCTAGCACGGGCAGATTCCAGGCCCGGCAGGGGATTATCAGGGGAAAGTCCAGCCTCTGGCAAAACTGAGGCCATATATGAATTCGATTTGCGGCAAAGAAAATTGTGTAGCACACAGCAGCATAACACTACATAGTTTATTTTGTAGTCCGCCAAGTGGATGGGAGTCCTAAAAAGGCGGAACCGGCTGGCCATTATGCCGAAGGCATTTTCAACGACTCTTCGGCCCCTGGCCAGCCGGTAATTGAACACCCTCTTCTCTGGGGTCAGGGTCCTCTGAGGAAATGGCCTCATAAGATGTGGTCCGAGCCCGAAGGCTTCATCAGCCAAAAAAACAAAGGGGAGTCCTTCAATATTCCCTGCATCCGGTGGCAATGCAAGGTCGTCACTCTGGAGACGGAGGGCAAACTCCGTCTGGATGAAGGATCCCCCATCGGACATCCGGCCATTCTTCCCTACATCAACATAGAGGAATTCATACCGTGCTGACACCACCGCCATCAGCACAATGCTATGAAACCCCTTGTAATTGAAGTAGTAGGACCCAGAACGGGGTGGCGGCACGATGCGGACGTGCTTCCCGTCTATAGCACCACCGCAGTTGGGGAAGTCCCACCGCGTGGCAAACTCCGATGCCACAGTCTGCCATTCCTGTGGTGTGGAAGGAAGCTGTGGAGTCAAACAAGATGGAAAAATATTAGAATACACAAATCAAACATTACAAGTATATTCTAAGAAAATACATTAGAGGCCAACATCAAGCAAAGTCTACGTTTATTAAGGTGTTTTAAATAAGTATAATGGAAGGCTCATGTATCATATTCATCACCCCCTATGATGGTCCATTAATAAATTATAATGGGGAGGGGGGGGAGATGTGTTTGGCCACAGGATAGCATTGCAGTGGCGGTGCGTCCAGAGTGGGCGCTGGAGCACTGCCCCCTCTCTCCTGTGCCCGTCACTCAGAACAATACATAGGTTTATGCCTTGCATTAACCTATGTATTGTCTATGCCGCCCACTATTCAGGTGGATGGCCCCCTGTTAAGCGACCGACATATGAAGAACTGCGGCATTTATGGGCTTAAAATTGCATAGCAGAAACAGTAAGGAAAATTGTCTTGCATATTACAGCCTGAGGGATGTAATTGCTGCAGAAAAGTTAAATAGGGGACGCAGGGGGGGGCATTCCTTGGGTAAACACTGACAGGCTGCTCTGCCAATCATGTTCACCAAGTCTGTTTAATGGTAACATGATTGGCTGATGCAACATCAAGGGAAGGAGAAGACATCAAGGACAGAAGAAGGATGGCGCTGACAGCAAGAAGGTAAGTGCAGGGCTGGGGGGGAACTGGCTGCATTGGAGGGGACAAAATGGCTGCATTGGAGGGGACAAAATGGCTGCATTGGAGGGGACAAAATGGCTGCATTGGAGGGGACAAAATGGCTGCATTGGAGGGGACAAAATGGCTGCATTGGAGGGGACAAAATGGCTGCATTGGAGGGGACAAAATGGCTGCATTGGAGGGGACAAAATGGCTGCATTGGAGGGGACAAAATGGCTGCATTGGAGGGAACAAAATGGCTGCATTGGAGGGGACAAAATGGCTGCATTAGAGGGAACAAAATGGCTGCATTGGAGGGAACAAATGGGGGCGTTTAATAGGCACCAGAGCAAAAAAGGAGGAAGTTTATTTCCTAAATTGGGGTTTGAACCCCCAAACATTTGGAGCAACAGGCGCCCCTGCTGGAAAGGTTAGTGAAGGGAAATATGCATGGAGGAGAAAAAAGGGGCAATCTAAAGCTTCAGGCATACATGAGGACAAAGGGGACATTCTCAGCATATTACAATCATGGTAATTAGGGAAGGATGAAAGAAATACAATACATTAGCATACATGAAATACATGGAATGTGATGTTAAAGGAGAAAACTTACCCTAATATAGTCCTCCTGCAGGACTTGTATAATGGCAGAACAGGTGTCTGGGATTATGAGGCCCAGAGCCTGGGGGGAGATGCCTGTCGTGAACTTCAAGTCCTGAAGACTTCTCCCTGTCGCCAGGTACCGTAAGGTGGCGATGAGCCTCTGCTCAGCACTGATGGCTTCCCGCATAACGGTGTCCTTCCTGGTAATATAGGGGGACACCAAAGCCAACAGTTCCTGAAAAACGGGGTCAGACATTCGCAGAAAATTCCTGTAGTCCTCAGGATTATTCTCGACGATCTCCCGCAGCAGAGGCATGTGGCAGAATTGGTCCCGCTGGAGCAACCAATTCTTGGTCCATGAACTCCTCCTCACACCATTCATGGACTGGTCTTGGTCCAAAACAAGCAGACCAACACCAAGCGCACGCACAGCACGAACTCGACGACGAGAACATTCAGGCGACATGGCTAGGAAACGGTCGTCTGATCAGAACGTACAGAACAGAACGCACTTTAGAACAGCAAGGCCTATGAATAACGAACTGAAAAACAGAAACGAACAGGCAAGAACGCACTGTAAAACAGATACGACCTGCCTAGACGCCCTGAAAGTCAAGATACGAACCCACAAGCACAAACTGAACCACAGAAAACGATCTGAAAAGTACGAAGACTGAAAAGCGCGAATCGTCTCTTCCCAAACTTTTACTTCACACGCGGTAACACGAGATCAGCAAAAGCAGCCCAAGGGGTGGCGCCAAGAAAAAAGATCTTCCCCTTTATAGTGCCGTACGTGATGGACGTGACCGCGGAGAACAACGAGGAAATTGGGAAATGTCAGTGTGTACGCATGGAAAGCTTGACGAGAAAATCGACAAGCTTAACAAGAATCTCGTCGAAAAAAACGACGTGTTTTTTACGACGAGAAACTCGGTCGTGTGTACGAGGCTTGACAGTCAGAATGACTAGTTCTGTTGGAGTTCTCACAAGATCCAGGGCATTGTGCAGGAGACTCAGGGCACTTACCTGTGGGATCCTGGGTCTAGTGATGCCTATTCATGGATAGCCTTTTTAATGCTTCTTTGACCCATCCAAAATTTTGCGAAATGTCTTAAACATTTGAATTTATATGCATGTGACAACTACTGCTAGTCTAAACGAGCTTATGCTCTGAAGATCTTGTTCATAGGTCATAACAATACCATTACTGCATTTTTTATGAATTGTGAAACATTTTACAGTTAGGCCTAGTTCACACTGCTGCAATCAGATTTTGATCTGACTTTGTGCGATTATGTGATGCAGCTTGGATGCTACTTGAATGTGGTTTGCATATTCTATGGGACAGAACTGTGCTGGAATCACACCAGAATAGCACAGGACCCTTTTCTAAAATCACGCTGCATTGATTGATGTGAACAGGCATCATTGAAATCAATGTGATTTACATTGTCATGTGATTCTGTGTGACTCAAGGCGCAAATGAAATCACACTAGTGTGAACCAGGACTTAATGTAAAAATAATATATGCTTACTCTCTGTATTGTATTACATAATGTGCCTCCTGCATCACCTTATGCCTTGTACACACGATCGGAATTTCCGATGGAAAAAGTCTGACGGAATTTTTTCATCGTTGGATATTCCGACCGTGTTTGTGCCCCATCTGACTTTTTTCCGTCGGAATTTAGAAAGAGAATTCCGTTCGTCTGTAGGGAACCCCGGCGGAGAAAAAAACACGCATGCTCAGAATCAAGTCGACGCATGCTCGGAAGCATTGAACTTAATTTTTCTCGGCTCGTCATAGTGTTGTACGTCACCGCGTTCTTGACGGTCGGAATTTGGTGTGACAGTGTGAATGCAAGACAGCTTGAACGACAGTGTGTATGCAAGACAGCTTGACAGCGGCCATTTACCAAGTGATCGCTCCGTCATTTGATGGAGTGCTCACGTGGTAAACAGCCGCTGTCAGTAGCCATTTCCCGTGATCCGTGATGCGCCGGGTCCTCTAGACCCGGCAGTCATGGACACTCCCTTGTGCGCGCCCCAGGGGGCGCGCGGGAGTGCGATTCTGGGAGGACGTCAATGTATGCTCTCCCAGAATTAACGAACCGCCCTGTAGCCGTCATTCGACTATGGGCCGGTCGTAAAGTGGTTAAAGGGATATCATATGAAATTCAGCTTGCTATGTTTTTTTTTTTTTCCTAATATTTTTTGAATGTGATATAGTGTTATGTACTGCTGCCTTGGAATAGTGAGGTTGTGGGCCCTAATCACAGAAAGATAAGAGGTAGTAAACCACATAAAAAAAAAAAATAGGGCCCCGAGCAGTTTAAGTTATAATGTGCTAGTATGAATTGCATACTGGCACATTATGACAGACTTACCTGAAAACGAAGCCCTCCAGCGGTGCACTGTCAACGCTGAAGGCGCTTTCATCTTCACCCAGACTTCTTTCCCAGTTTGCGGGGGGGTTAAGCAATATGAATGGCTGAGCATACGGTGACATCACTCTTGTGCATGTGCATGGGAGTCGCTGTTTACAGTATGGTTCTGAAGGAACGCCACGGTATGCCGTTTCTTTAGAGCGCATGCGCCAGTGATGTCACCGGCTGCATCTAAAGTAAGTATCTCCTAAACCGTGCATGTTTAGGAGATATTTACTGTACCTATAGGTAAGCCTTATTATAGGCATACTTATAGGTAAAAAGTCATACATGGAAGTTTACTCCCACTTTAAGGTTCTCCTCTTTCTGTTACATCAAAAAGCCAAAAGAAAAATCACAACTGCCTTTTTAACCACTTGACCACTGGGCACTTACATAGTTACATAGTTAGTCAGGTTGAAAAAAGACACAAGTCCATCCAGTTCAACCATAAAAAAAATTAATAATAATATCATACAATCCCATATACCCAATTCTATACCCACAGTTGATCCAGAGGAAGGCAAAAAACCCCAGCAGAGCACGATCCAATTTGCTACAGCAGGGGAAAAAATTCCTTCCTGACTCCCCGAGAGGCAATCGGATATTCCCTGGATCAACTTTACCTATAAATGTTAGTACCCAGTTATATTATGTACATTTAAGAAAGAATCCAGGCCTTTCTTAAAGCAATCTACTGAGCTGGCCAGAACCACCTCTGCAGGGAGTCTATTCCACATTTTCACAGCTCTTACTGTGAAGAAACCTTTCCGTATTTGGAGGTGAAATCTCTTTTCCTCTAGACGTAAAGAGTGCCCCCTTGTCCTCTGTGTTGAACGTGAAGTGAATAACTCAACACCAAGTTCACTATATGGACCCCTTATATATTTGTACATGTTGATCATATCCCCCCTTATTTCTTTCCTCTTCTCAAGAGTGAATAAATTCAGTTCCTCTAATCTTTCTTCATAGCTGAGCTCCTCCATGCCTCTTATCAGTTTGGTTGCCCTTCTCTGCACTTTCTCCAGTTCCCCAATATCCTTTTTGAGAACTGGGGCCCAAAACTGAACTGCATCTTCCAAATGAGGTCTTACTAATGATTTGTACAGGGGCAAAATGATATCTCTCTCTCTGGAGTCCATACCTCTCTTAATACAAGAAAGGACTTTGCTCGCTTTGGAAACCGCAGCTTGGCATTGCATGTCATTATTGAGCTCATGATCTACCAAAACCCCCAGATCCTTCTCCACTACGGATCCCCCCAGTTGTACTCCCCCTAGTATGTATGATGCATTCATATTCTTAGCCCCCAAGTGCATAACTTTACATTTATCAACATTAAACCTCATCTGCCACATAGTCGCCCAATTAGACAGAGCATTAAAGGTCGGTTTTTAAATTGGCGACATCCTGTAAGGACGTTATTCCACTGCATAGCTTGGTGTCATCTGCAAAGACAGAAATGTTACTTTTGATCTCAGACCCAATATCATTTATAAACATATTAAAAAGTAAGGGTCCCAACACTGAACCTTGGGGTACACCACTGATAACCTTAGACCATTCAGAGTAAGAATCATTAACCACTACTCTCTGAATTCTGTCTTTTAGCCAGTTTTCTATCCATTTACAAACTGATATTTACAATCCTATAGACCATGGATATGCAATTAGCGGACCTCCAGCTGTTGCAAAACTACAAGTCCCATCATGCCTCTGCCTCTGGGTGTCATGCTTGCTGCTGTCAGAGTCTCGCTATGCCTCATGGGACTTGTAGTTTGGCAACAGCTGGAGGTCCGCTAATTGCATATCCCTGCTATAGACTTTACCTTGCACATGAGCCGTGTGTGGGGAACTGTATCGAACGCTTTTGCAAAATCCAAGTATACCACGTCCACAGCCACCCCTCTGTCCAAGGTCTTACTTACCTCTTCATAAAAAGAAATTAGGTTTGCCTGACAACTTCTGTCTTTCATGAATCCATGCTGTCTGTTGCTTAAATAGTTTTTTTCCAGCAAGAACTCATCTATGTGGTCTTTTATTAATCTCTCCAGTATCTTCCCAACTATAGAAGTTAAACTAACAGGTCTAGTTTAACTTCTATATAAACCCCCTTCCTAACCAGACCAATTTTCAGCTTTCGGTGCTCTTACAATTTTAATCACAGTTACTCATACAACACTGTACCCATATGAATTTTTTTTTTCCACACAAATAGAGCTTTCTTTTGGTGGTATTTAATCACTGTTGGGTTTTTTAGTTTTTGCGCTATAAAAGAAAAAAGACTGAAAATTCTGTAAAAAATTGCATTTTTATTCGGTTCTGTTATAAAATGTAGCAAATTTGTATTTTTTCTTCATAAATTTTGGCCAAAATTTATACTGCTACATATCTGGTAAAAATAAGTACAAATTGGTGCATATTATTTGGTCTTTGTGAAAGTTGTAGAGTCCACAAGCTATGGTGCCAATATCTGAAAATGTATCACACCTGAAGTACTGACGGCCTATCTCATTTCTTGAGACCCCAACATGCCAGAAAAGTACAAATACTCCCCAAATGACCCCTTTTTGGAAAGTTGACATTCTAAGGTATTTAGAAAGAGGCATGGTGAGTTTTTTTGAAGTCGTCATTTTTTCCCACAATTCTTTGCAAAATCAAGATTTTTTTTTCTTTTTTTTTTCACAAAATTGTCATATTAGCAGTTTATTTCTCACACACAGCATAGGCATACCACAAATTACACCCCAAAACACATTCTGCTATTACTCCTGAGTATGGCGATACCACATGTGTGAGACTTTTACACAGCGTGACCACATACAGAGGCCCAACATGCAGGGAGCACCTTCAGGCGTTCTGGAGCACCCAGGCCAATTCTGACATTTCTCTCCTACATGTAAAAATCATCATTTATTTGCTAGAAAATTACATAGAACCACAAAACATTATATATGTTTTTTTAGCAAAGACCCTAGAGAATACAATGGCGGTCGTTGCAATTTCCCTCGCTTCCTACTGTGGCTACACTGCGATCGTTTGAGTGCTTGAACCATCGTGAAGGAGTGACGTGTGACGTGTTACGCATCCAGCCACAGTAGGAAGCGAGGGATCGTATATGGGAAGCGAGCGGTGAGAGCGTTCATATCAGTATTGATCACTGCTGATCCTGGGTCCGCCGTGACCATCCTTCACTGGCTGTAGTTGTCTGGATGTTTTTGGGGTGCATTACGGCTTGCTTTCATAATTTTCTTGTGAGGGTAACTTTTGAAGGTTTCTTATTGATTAAACTGGTTTTACGATATCACACTATTGTGCACCTTATATTTTTTTACACATATACGGAGCCACCTGGAGGACACTTTATGAAGTGCATCATCTGGTTTCCCATTGAAAGGATTGTTGCTTAGCTTGCACGCCGAACACGCGAGTGTGAGGCATATTTTTTTGGTGAGTGTTTTATCTGAAGGGAGAGGTCTCACTGAACACTTGGGTGTGGTGGAAGAAATGAAGATTGAAGACACTGATTATTAATTTATGAACTTTAAACACTATTGTCACTTCATGCACGGGTTCTTGCTGATTTATAGTGACTGGATTAATATATATTTTTTTCAGCCATAATCTGATTTATATTTATTGGAGTAGTTTATGTATTTAGTTACATGTTTTTGCGCCACTTATAATAATATGTTTTCAGTTTAGATTATCATCATTATTATATTGTTCACAAAAGAATTGTCAGATGATATACCGTGTTTCCCCGAAAATAAGCCCGGGTCTTATATTTATTTTGGCAACCAAAAACACATTAGAGCTTATTTTCGGGGGATGTCTTATTTATTTACGGTATGTATCGGTACAATGATCTTAAAGTGGTTGTCACCCTAAAAAAAAAATCCTGTTCCTTTAAAGCATGATAGATTGCATAGTGCTTGTGCTGTGTAATTTATCCATGTCCTGTGTCCCCTGTCTTCTCCCCCTCCCCCTCCCCGTCAGGTAATGAGTCAGTATTTTGACATAAAAAATCTTAAAATACTTATAAAAATATGTAATCCGTTTTGAAGGAATTGTGAAGGCAAGGGGTGCAGCGTGTCTCCCTTTGTAATTGTTTTATGGGAAATACCTTTTGTTACAGCTCCCCTGGGTGACACATGATCTGCCTGTGCTCTTCTCTGCCCTGAGATCCCCGCTGACATCAGCCCAGAAGAGGGAGGGGCCGCAGACATCAGCCGGGAGGAGAGCAGAAGAGGGAAGAGCCGATATCCCCGCCGCAGACGTCAGCCAGGAGGATAGAAGAAGACCTCCGGCGAGTGTGTAAATAAAGTATTTGCACAATGCAGTTACAAAGGGAGACAAATACAACTTATAGTGGTGTAAACGTTCTGCAAGGTGGATTAAAAAAAATTTAACAAACTTTTCTAGGGCTAGTGTAGCGGGTATGTATTTTCCCGGGTGTAATTTGAACTTGCCAGAGACATTAGTGATGTGTAATTTCCTGCAGCCCAGCAGGTGGCGCTGTCGCCATGGGCTGGGGTTGAATCACTGCTGTGTGTCGTGCCTCCTTTTTGTCCTCCCTCGGCAGTGGTATGGTGGGGCGGGGAACCCGCCGTGCTTGCCGGGAGAGGGTATAAAGGGGCCGGCCATCTTTGTCACGGGGTCGAGTCCCAGGCACCTTCAGCCTGCGGGCGGTGGTTCGTGTTGGTTCTCTAGGTGGGCCTAGGCCTAGAGAACAGTCGGAGGTCGTGTTCCATCCCAGGCACCTTTAGCCTGGGGTGAGGTACTTGGATGGAGGTCTGGATCCCAGTGCCCAACACTGAGTTCCGCGAGGGAAGGGGATCCTAGGGAACCCAGGGGTTGGGAACCCGAATCCGGAAGGCGTAATGGACCGGGGGGAGCTCCTCACTTGAAGACCTGGTGCAGCATATTGGCAGTGACGGGTGAGTCTCTCATCGGAGACCGCCTGGAAGGAAATTCCCCCCTCGCTTGGAGACCGCAACCCACTTTCAGGGAGGAAAGTAGAGAACACATTGTGTCTGGGCCTATTCACATCCACACCTCCTTTTCTGTTCTGTTTCTACAAGGGAGTTCAACTGATTGTGTTCATTCGAGAAGAATAAAGGAGTGTTGAACTTTAATGGTGTGGGGCTCATTTCCTGACAGACATTGTTCAAGGTGACTCTTGGTGGAGGCTCCAGGTGCACAGCACTGACCCAAAGGTAAAGGAACTTTGCTTATACCACACTGACACCTGTGGTGAAGGCCAGGCGTGGTGTCCCCGCTCTCTTCCCCTCTAAGGTACCCCTAGACAAGAGAAAAGACGACCTGAAGACAAAGAGGGGAGTGAGGAGGGCGCTACACTTATTTTCGGGGTAGGGCTTATATTGCAGCCCTCCCCGAAAATTCTGCTAGGTCTTATTATCGGGGTAGGTCTTTCTTTCGGGGAAACACTATAGTTGAAAGATGTAACCAGTGCTTTCCAATCAAAATAGTTTGCCTAAAGCAAGAAAATGTGCAGTAATGCCTTAATGAATTTTTTTTTATAAATCATCTGGCCCAAATGGCACCTATTCCTATGTTCTAAGGTAATTACGCTTATAGATAGAAAGTTTAAGAAAATAATACAAAACAACCTTTCTCCTGAGTCAGTCTCACATGACTGGCATATGACTGATGTTAAATCACAATTTAGGAAGGTTTAAAGCTAGAAATAGGAAAGTGTGCATTATCCCTGAATAAAACAGAGGGGCTGCCAGTGACAATTGTTAAACTCTTTATAACTACTAACAGCGCTAGAAGGGGGGAGACACAGACACACACGGAAGTGACAGGCAGGGGAGGTGGAGAGAAGAGAGCTGTGGATGTTGGAGGCACGTAAACTGACTGCAGTAATTAGGGCTCGGCAGCAATGATAATCGTGGTCAGTACACAGAGGGGACACAGAACTGGCAGGATCAGACAGGTTTTTTACAGTTTAAGGAGGGGCAGATTAGACCGCACAAGCACGGTGCTGTTTAATCTGCTATAAGGGAACAGGAGCTCACTTTTTTTTTTTTTTTTTTTTAGGGTTACAAACACTTTAATGCATGAAGGCAGCCTGTTTATTTTTAATGAGCTGCTAATGCACTTGAGCTTGACTAAATCTGCACCTAAACCCTTTATGGAAATGCTTCACATTGGAGCATTGTAATGCAAGCTGCATTGCAGCACACTGAAATGCACTTGTGTGGCCTTAGTGTATTATGATGCCTTTAAAATGAATGCCCTTGTAACACATTAACATGTGCATGGTGCTGCACTGCACTTTGGGATAATGCTTGTGTTTCCACAAGGCAAAGCTGTAATCTCTGCTTAAGGAATGTATTTACATGGAAAAAGAAGTGGTTAAGCATCATTAGATATGAATTGGGAGTAAATAAAACATTGCAAATGGGCCAAGTTTTTCAGAACATTTTAGGGCTTTTAGTTCTTTTCCACCTTGTTATTATTGAGCGGGTGGATGAAAATGTATGTAATCATTTTTGATCACATATAATTATGCAGAATACCTAAAACTCAGCATGATCACAATGTTGGGCATGCAACTGAAAGAAGGATTTGAGAGATTTGCATAGGGTAAAAGAACAGACATCTAAATAAAAAGAAAAAGAAAAAAAGAATTGGAGCTGTCATTTAAAATCAAAGGCTAGAAAAATGGATTTGTTGTTGAAAAAAAAAAGGTGATTCATTTTTTAATCCTAAGGAATGTAGCTAGTTCATAGATTAAAAGGACATCAGTGGCATACTGTATAAAGAGGGCATCAATATAGGAAAGAATCATTTGTATGAAAAGTTAAAGTGGTTCTAAAGCCTTAAGTTTTTTCATTGTATGCATTAGGTCCCTTTCACACTGAGGCGCTTTGCAGGCGCTATTGCGCTAAAAATAGCGCCTGCAATGCGCTCCAAAAAAGCCGCTCAATTGTATCCAGTGTGAAAGCCCGAGGGCTTTCACACTGGAGCGTTGCGCTTGCAGGAGGGTCAAAAAACTCCTGCAAGCCGCATCTTTGAGGCGCGATAGGAGCGGTAAAAATACCGCTCCTATAGCGCCCCTGCCCATTGAAATCAATGGGGTAGCGCTTCCAAAATGCCCGCAAAATGCTGAAAAGAGGCATTATTGCGGGCGTTTTTAACCCATTTTTGTCCGCTAGCGGGGGTTAAAATCCCGCAAATCGCGGCAAAAAATACGGTATAGCAGCGCTAAAAATAGCGCCGCTATACTGCCAGCGCATCCAGTGCTTCAGTGTGAAAGTAGCCTTAAGGTGAAAAACTTTCTGTGCTGCAAAATTCCAGAGCCCGATCTGATCCAGCGATGTACACAAAAGCAGCGGCTCCTGCCGCTGTCTCCATCCTCCCTGGGCAGATTGCGAGATTGATAGCAGCGGGAACTATTGGCTGTGCCAAGTGAGCTCAGGAGTGGGTGGGGTGGCTTCTTTAGTGGGCACGCACAGGTGCGGTTTGGGAGCGAAAGTGGCTTTCCACAGGGGCACTTGCCAAAGAGTATGAGACTGGAGTGCCAGCAGGGGACCCCAAAAAAGGATAGGGGCTGCTCTGTGCAAAACCATTGCATAGAGCAGGTAAGTATACCATGTTTGATATTTTCATTGTTTTAAAAAAAAAAAAGGAAGCTTCAGGCCTCGTACACACGACCGATTTTCTCGGCAAGAACCAGCAAGAAACTTGCTGGCAGAGAGGTCTTGCCGAGTAAATCGGTCGTGTGTACGCTGCTAGCGGGTTTCTCGTCGAGAAAACCGACAAGAAACCTCGACGAGAAAATAGAGAACCTGCTCTCTATTTTCTCGTCGAGATTCTCCTCGGCATGTTTCTCGACGAGAAAAGTGAGTGTGTGTACACTTACCTGTCCGCCCGGAAGCCCGCGCATGTTCGAAATGAATTTGACGCTTGCGCGGTAGCTTCCTAGGCATACGTAGGGTATACCAAGATGGCGGCGACGGCATCGAATGTGACGAGCGCATGCTCGACGTAGTCGATGACGTCACCGCGTACACTCCTTTCAAAGAACCGCGGGTTCTTTGAAACGAGCGTGTGTACACTCGGCCGGGACAAGTTTCTTGTCCAAGAATCTCGTCGAAAAAAACGACATGTTTTTTTCAACGAGAATTTCGGCCGTGTGTACGAGGCCTCACTGTTGCGTTAAGCTGCATTAGCACAGGAGGTAGAGATGACAAAGCCATAAACACATGTAGTGGTCTTCCCCCACCTTCTCCCCTCTCTGGATGGCTGGTTTTACTCGTCTAGGTGTATCTGGGAGAAGGGAGAAAGATGCACACCACCAGCTCGTCTCTCTGATGTAGGATGCAGAGATATGAGCTAAACCGTTTACCTTTGGGTCTGCGTTTTAGGCCGGAGCCTCAGCTTCCACTGTGGAGGATGATTGTCACTGTCACTGACAGAGACACTTAGCTTCCAGTAACACGAGTTCCACACCATAAAAATTCCAACTCTGTTTTATTGCTTTGATCAATAGGTAGACTGGTTGACTTTTAAAAGAACAGACAGGGTGTGGGAAGAGTGGGTACTGGCACAACACAATCAATAGAGTTTCTCCTGTTCCGTTTAGTGCAAACAGGCTTGGCGCACAGTCGCTGCCACCGACTGTGAATTTGGTCACTGCCACTGACCTGGGTGAATGTTGAGGCCTCTGCCACAGGCCTTGGATGAGGCATGCCACTGACCTGAGAAAGATGGGTCCCTGCCACAGACCATGAGAACATGAATTACCTCCTTTAGAACAAACGACCCCTGTCAGAGGAAGACATCCACCCGGATGGTCACCAGAGGCCTCCACTGTCACCAGCAAATGCTGCGCTGGCTCTTCGAGGAGGTCACGTCTCCGGTCCCTTACGCCCTGGATTCAGGCACCCAATACCGGGGGCACCTTAGGAATGCTTTGCCCTCGCGGGACCCAGTGGAAGGTACTGGGCCCCGGGCCTCCTTGTAAAGTACCTTACCCCAGGCTGAAGGTGCCTGGGATGGAACTCGACTCCACGCGCCCAGGCGGAGGGCGCCTGGGCACAGACGAACCGCTGCAGCCCCCAGGCCGAAGGTGCCCGGGGAATGGACCTCGTGCGTAAGATGTCCGCCCCCTTTTATATCCTCTCCCAGCAGGCACAGCGGGTTCCTCTCCCCGCCGTACTACTGCCACGAGAGGACAAAAAGGGCACGGCTCTAGAATGGCAGTTCAACCCCGGTCCCAGGTGACAGTGCCACCTAGGGACCGCAGGGAACATGACACCATCCCACACTCCAAAGTGTCCGTAAATCCCTAAAAATCAATATACAATACACCCCACTAAATTTGACACCCGCTACACACAATTTTAAAAAGTTTTGAATGATTTTCATTTACCTAAATATACCTAATATTAAAATTGCTAAAAAAGAGTATATTACTATCCCAAGCATTAACTAGAATATATCCAGACCATGTTATTAGATTTTTTTAAAATACTAGTTATCTCAGTTATCTCAGTTACTGTATGTTTTTCATTTCAACACAAATTTTAGTTGAGGACAAATCAATCAAAGGAAGAACACATATCAATAAGCAATTTAAATTCTCCTGGTGGTGGATACACTGGATCAAACTTACTAAATATTGGCCTTTTTTATTTGCCTATAGCTATGTCCAAGAATTAATCACCTTTGGGTACATGATCAAAATAATATCTTTCAAAGCCCGATCGTCCTGTGTGTAGCTTTGGTGGGAGATGGCCAGTATTATTCTTTATATTTATTACAAAATATTATACCTGTAGCTTTCAGGAATACCAATCAAAACTGTAGATTTTTCAGGTATACCAGTTGGATGTCACCATGTTTTCAGTAGACATTAACCACTTGAGGACCGCTGCACGCCGATGTACAGCAGAATGGCACAGCTGGGCACGTGGGCGTACAGGTACGTCCCCTTTAAGAGCCCAGCCATGGGTCGCAAGCACACCGCCAGCGGCGCGCTTGCGACCCGGTCCTCTTCTCCATGGCCGTCCCCGCGGGAACAGCGGACCCCATCGCCGCGATCGGGTCACAGAGAGGAAGAACCGGGAGAGGTAAGTGTAAACAAACCTCTCCCCGTGCTTCCTAGTTTGCCTGTCACTGATCGTCTGTTCCCTGTCATAGGGAACGACGATCAGTGATGTCTCACGCTAAGCCACATCCCCCCACAGTAAGTAAAACACATCAGGGCACACTTAACCCCTACAGCGCCCCCTTCTGGTTAACCCCTAAACTGCCAATGTAATTTTCACAGTAACCAGTGCATTTTTATAGCACTGATCGCTGTAAAAATGACAATGGTCCCAAAAAAAGTGTCCAATGTGTCCGCCATAATGTCGCAGTCATGAAAAAAATCACTGATCGCTGCCATTACTAGTAAAAAAAAAAATTTATAAAAATGCCATAAAACTATCCCCTATTTTGTAAACGCTATAACTTTTGCGCAAACCAATTAATAAACGCCGATTGCGATTTTTTTTTTACCAAAAATATGTAGAAGAATACGTATTGTCCTAAACTGAGGAATTTTTTTTTTTTTATATATTTTTTCGAAATTTTCGCTCTATTTTTGTTTATAGCGCAAAAAATAAGAACCGCAGAGGTGATCAAATACCACCAAAAGAAAGCTCTATTTGTGTGAAAAGAAGGACGACAATTTTGTTTTGGGAGCCACGTCGCATGACCGCGCAATTGTCAGGTAAAGCGACGCAGTGCCGAATCGCAAAAAGGGGCCTAGTCCTTATGCTGCATATTGGTCCGGGGCTTAAGTGGTTAAAGCTTTATTAAACCCAAATCCAAAAATGTAATATATTGTAGCTTACTAATCCTTAGATGTGGTGGCTGCATTCATTTTTTTAGGCTTTCCCCCCTCTGTTTTCACTTGGTGATCTGGCCAGTAACACATCTTCTTTATTTGTGTGCCCCCACCAGAGGCGTAGCGTGGGGGGGGCAGGGGGACCGTGGCCCCGGGCGCAACATTTAGGGGGGCGCCATTCCGTGCCTCCGAGTCCTAATTTTAATTTTCTGTGTCCGGGTGTCCCCGATCTCTGGCTGCCATGTTTAGTGTCCGGCGCCCTGTGATTGGGCGTATGGGGGTCATGTGCGGCGTGTGGCTGGCCTGTCTGTGATCACTCTAGAAGTCCCGCCTCCACCACATGACCGCCATACGCCCAATCACAGTGCGCCGGGAAACTCTGAACATGGCAGAGGGAGACGTGCACTGTGTGAGCTGCCGGGGCCGCTATCTTCCCCTCCGCCTGTCCCTCTGCTCTGGTACGGCGCTGTGTGTCGAGCGGAGGGCGAGCACGGTGGAGATGGGAGCATGGAGCGGAGGTGCAGCCGACGTCTGACAAGGAGGAGCGGACCCTCCACTACACTGACAAGGAGCGGGGCCTCCACTACACCTGGAGGTGCAGCCGGCGTCTGACATGGAGCGGAGGTGCGGGTGGATGGCGCTGGCGGGGAGTCTGGGACTCCGATGCAATTCTGCACATCCATCCAGATCCAGTGCTGAGGTCATGAGGAGAGTCCTGGCGAAGAGCAGAGAGGTAAGGAGGATGTATTTGCTGTGTGGAGGGGGGAGGGGGGTGTGAGTAGTGCAGGAAGTAGGACTCCTACTGTAGGTGTAAGGTCGGGGTCAGTGTAGGTGTAAGGTCAGGGGGTCAGTGTAGGTGTAAGGTCAGGGGGTCAGTGTAGGTGTAAGGTCAGGGGGTCAGTGTATGTGTCAGGTAGGTGGGTCAGTGTGTATGTGTCAGGGGGTCAGTGTATGTGTCAGGGGGTCAGTGTATGTGTCAGGTAAGTGTGTCAGGGGGTCAGTGTATGTGTCAGGGGGTCAGTGTATGTGTCAGGTAAGTGTGTCAGGGGGTCAGTGTATGTGTCAGGGGGTCAGTGTATGTGTCAGGTAAGTGTGTCAGGGGGTCAGTGTATGTGTCAGGGGGTCAGTGTATGTGTCAGGGGGTCAGTGTATGTGTCAGGGGGTCAGTGTATGTGTCAGGTAAGTGTGTCAGGGGGTCAGTGTATGTGTCAGGGGGTCAGTGTATGTGTCAGGTAAGTGTGTCAGGGGGTCAGTGTATGTGTCAGGGGGTCAGTGTATGTGTCAGGTAAGTGTGTCAGGGGGTCAGTGTATGTGTCAGGGGGTCAGTGTATGTGTCAGGTAAGTGTGTCAGGGGGTCAGTGTATGTGTCAGGTAAGTGTGTCAGGGGGTCAGTGTATGTGTCAGGGGGTCAGTGTATGTGTCAGGTAAGTGTGTCAGGGGGTCAGTGTATGTGTCAGGGGGTCAGATAGGTCACATGTGTTCATAAAATGGAAAGAGTGCAGCTCTATGTGGTTAAAACCATGTGTGAAATTAATGTTAAACCTTGAAATGTAAACAAATGATATGTGAAAAATAAATATATGAAGAATGAATTAAAAAGAAAACTAATGCAGAGTCAAAAAAGAACACAACATAGTTTGTGAAGAGTTCATTCCAAAAGCAAATCCGTGAAGAGTTAATTCCCCCCAAAAAGACAAATTGCTTGCCAAGAAAATGAAGTTCGGTGAATAATAAGTCCCAAAATAAATCAGGGTATTGCCAGAGAAGTAGTGAGTGATAGAAATCTTCCCAAGAGCAGCGTGATTTTTCAGGTGGGACACCCAAGTGATTAATATCTTGCTTACCAGATAGCCGTGACTGATGCACAATCTGGTAAGCTTTTGGAATGAACTCTTCACGGACTATGTTGTGTTATTTTTGGACTCTGCATTAGTTTTCTTTTTAATACATTTTTCACATATCATTTGTTTACATTTCAAGGTTTAACATTAATTTCACGCATGGTTTTAACCACATAGAGCTGCACTCTTTCCATTTTTTGCTATCTATCCTAAGTTTTTTGTACTGAACTTAAGTGCAAGCTGCTTTCTTATACACTTTATCATAATTTTTTTTATTATCATCTTAAATTAGCGCAGCGTTGGCCTTAGGGCTTCTTTTTTTCTAAGGTCACATGTGTTGCAGGGTAAAGTGGAGTCAGGGCGCAGCCGGGGGGAGGGCAGCAAAAATCCTTGCACCAGCCCTGGTGGTCAGTGTAGTGGCCAGTGTAGGAATCGGGTAGGTCAGTGCAGTGGACAAGTAGGAAAGTGTAATGGTCAGTTTAGGAATCATGTAGGTCCGTGTAGAGGTTAGTGTAGTGGTCAGTTTAGGAATCAGGCTGGTCAGTACTACTGTAGGAAGGGACTCAGGGAGTGCAAAAAGTCCGCAAGTTAGGGGGCGCAAATTTCTTGCCTTGCCCCGGGCGCTGACAACCCACGCTACGCCACTGGCCCCCACTCTAGATGAAGGAGCATAGGGGCACCTTTGGACAGTAGCATTGCCTGGAGGAGGGGAGTGTTAGATGTACTAGCTGATTTAGATACATTAACAAATTGAAGTCAAACTCCAGCTCACACTGCAGTTAAACAAGCAGTTACAACAACAGCTTTTTCTTCTTTTGGGATAAAGGTTTTACATGAATGAATAAAAGTTGATCATTGTGAGCACCCCAGTCAGTAGCAAAAGGTTTGTCTCAACACACAACCACTGATGCATTTGCAGGACAGCCTGTTCTGTTAAAAAACGATAGACGTACTGACCAGATCACCAGATGAAAATAAAGGAAAGAATATAATAAATGCTTGCTTTTGGGTTTAATACTATTTTCTAATAGTAATAGAATGCCTCATTCATGAAAAGGTAAAACATGCAGATCACTGCATACAAAAACAACCTATATACAAATTCACTTTTGTATTAAAAACTCTATATGGGATTTATCCTTATCTGAGTAGATGAGAAAACAAACTGGCAAAGCTTAAGAGTATGCTCATCTATCCATGTCAGTTCCCATATCCATGTTAGAGAGAGCACTTTGGGATATTCCTGAATTTCACATGGATATTGGCAATAAGCTGTCTGCATTCAGTAAATCGTTCTTCAAGACTCATACGTGTTGCCCTTTGCTGAACTCTAATTCTAATTCAACAACATATTTCCTGAGGATTGGTGACCAAAAGGTAACTGCATATTCAAGATGATGTTGAACCAGTGTTTTGTAAAGGGGTAAAATTATTGATTTATTTCTTGACTGTATGACCTTTTTAATGCATGAGAGCATTTTGCTTGTTTTGTTTGCCTCGGATTGCATGCTATTGCTAAATGTGTGATCTACAAGCACTCCAGAATCTTTTCCGTCACCAATTCTCCCAGCAGAGCTCCTTATAATGTGTAATTTGCATGTGTATTTTTGGCTCCCAAGAGTATTTTTCAATACTGAACCTCATCTGCCAGGTAGATTCCCAACCCCCCAATTTTGTCAAAGTATTCCTGTAATGATACCACATCCTGTGCCAAATCTATTTCCTTGCATAATTTAAAAGTGTTGTAAAGGTTCGTTTTTTATTTTCTAAATAGGTTCCTTTAAGCTAGTGCATTGTTGGTTCACTTACCCTTTCCTTCGATTTGCCTTCTAAATGTTTTTTTTCTTTGTCTGAATTTCTCACTTCCTGTTTCTCCTCAGTAAACTTCACACCATCATCCAAGTGGTGTTTAGTCAGCCAGAACAGCTTACTGAACAGCTTACTGAGGAGGAACAGGAAGTGAGAAATTCAGACAAAGAAAACAAAGAAAAAAAAAACATTTAGAAGGGAAATCAAAGGAAAAGGTAAGTGAACCAACAATGCACTAGCTTAAAGGAACCTATTTAGAAAATTAAAAAACAAACCTTTACAACCCCTTTAATTTGGTATTATCAGAATATTGGTCAAGAGATTTCAGCAATGGAAGCCCTTATGTTTCTCTTATTATAATTATTAATAATATAGCAATATATATATATTTTTTAATTTACAAAAAATAGGTAAATACAACAATTGGACTTGCATACCTAAGTATGTACAAAAAAGGCACAGAGACCAGACAATATAAAACCAATAAACAATTTTCACTCAGAACAGAACCCCAGTAGCCCGATATGCTAAAGACAAAATAATAAAAAAAAAAAACAATAAAAGAAAAGAAGTGACAACAGAAAAGAGTCAATTGGCAACATTCAAAAATTTTATATCAGTCTACGTCAAAAAGATATCCATTCAACCCAAAATTTCCATGCCTGCTCAAATCTGGAGAGTGAGTCAGCTCTAAAAGCAAGTGATCTTTCATATTATTATTATTTTATTATTTCTATTTAGGATTTGTATAGCCCCAACAGTTTGCAAAGCATTTTACAAAATAAAGAGAGGCAGTACAGTTACAATACAATTTAAGACAAAGGGGTTATGAGGGTCCTGCTCATTAGGGCTTACAATCTAAAGAGAAGGGGAGCATTATGTCAAGTTACTTTTAAATAATAGTGTAATAACAGTTCCTAGATGTCCACAGGAATCATAAACATTTGTGTCCCTTTCACACTTTCAGGCGGACCTGGACGAATGCTCCATGTAGCCCTATGGAGCCACGGATGTCAGCGGTGACATGTCCGCTGACATCCGCTCCACTCCGCCAAAGTGTGACGGAGGAAAACCCTATTTTTCCTTCCGTCGGCGGAGCGGATGGGATGAACACGGACAGACGGTCCGTGTTCATCCGATCTCCCCATAGGGGAGAGCGGCGCTCTGACAGGGCGGTCCCTGCACAGTGTGCGGGGACCGCCCAGTCATCCGCCGGCTCAGCGGGGATCAACTGAGCGATCCCCGCTGAGCAAGCGGAGCTTCACGGGGTGGATCTTCACGGATCCGCCCCGTGTGAAAGATCCCTAAGCGTACTGTGTCATGATTGACCTTTTGACCTTTTGATGATCAGATTGGCTAACTTCATAAAAGTAATCAAGAAAAAACATATATAAACCACAAAATATTATCACGGAAAATAACATGTGTATTCACCCTTCAACTAAAATAATTTGTAAATAATAACAAAAAAAATAAAAAATTCAAGATATAAATGCATGAAAAACATGGTCCAGCTTTTCTGAAAAAGAAGGTCATCTCACATATAAGCACACGTGCATTTAAAAATGACATTATGCTCATCACCCAAAAAGGAGCAGGAGCTTCTCTTGTGTAACAAACGTGCAAAGGGCAGCCCATTCAGGTTAATAGGCTGCCCTATGCGTGACACGAGGAATCACATGAAAATCGCTCACACAAATTTGCCAGAGGGAGCGTTCGTTCCCACTACACGATATGTGAACAAAGCCTTAATTATGTAAATTCTACTGTAGAAAGGAAAACAAAAAACAAAACAAAGTGATACTGTGCTAACTGTTTGTCGTGATATATGTAGAGAGACAGCACAAACCATTACTGTACATAAGCCATGTTTACTGAAAGAACCAGCAGGAAACAGGAAACACAACACAGGAAGAAGTACAACAGAGATGCACCATAGAGTTGCATTTAAAGAAACATGTCATCCATAACATCTCCCCCTTTTAGTGTTAATAAATGAACATTGTGAAATTTAAAAGAGACAAAGCAATAACACATTCTACAGGTTAAGTCTCATAGGTGGTTTTGAACATCTACCACTATGGGTGAAGACTGGCTCTTGTGCAAGGATTCCTTTAGCCCTTTCTGAAGTTACTGTGCTCCTCTCATCACGTACTGGCATGCTCTGCGCTTGACAGCTGTCGGGTATACTTGGTTGCCCAGAACTGTCATTGCCGTTGGTATGAGGCATTCCCTCTGTACATGCCTCACTGTCAATGGGTGAGTCTGATTTTTCAACGGGATACTGAGAATCAGTCTGCTCTGCCACTCTCAAATCCACTCGATTGTGGCAATAGAGAGTTCCTTCAACGTCCACAAGATAGGAGCGTGGTGCAACCTTTTGCAGACAAGTACCTAGTCCAACGGCCTGTTCGATCTCCAGGTAATGGTTTTATACGGATTCGTTCTCCAATATTTAATTCTGGCAAATCTCTGGCCGATGTGTCATATCGCGCCTTTGACACTTGTCTCTTAATCCTTATCTTTTCTGGAACATCTTGTATAACAGAGGGTTCAAGCAGCCTATTTGATACTGGTAAGGAGGTCTTTAATCTCCTTGACATCAGTCTTTGTGCCGGGCTACTATCCATGCCTTCAGTCGGAGTGTTTCTCCAATGTAAAATGGCCTTCCATGGGTCTTTACCATCACTTTGTGCTTTCTTGCATACATTTTTAACAATCTTTACAGCTGATTCAGCTTTGCCATTAGCCTGTGGATGACGTGGTGAGGAAGTAACATGCTCAAACTCCCATTCAGTGGCAAATTTTCTGAACTGTAGGCTTGCAAACTGAGGGCCATTGTCGGAGATCACTGTATCTGGTTGGCCATGACGTGCAAACTGAGCCTTGCACCTCTTAATTGTAGCTTCAGTGGATAAGTCGGGAAGAAGGTCTATTTCCCAGAAGTCTGAATAATGATCGACTAAAAGCAGGTATTCCTTGCCTGCGTAGTTGAATAAGTCCATACTGATAATCTGCCACGGACGTGTAGGTATCTCATGTGACATCATGGTTTCTTTCTGTTGCAAATGGGCATATTCATTGCAGGTGGGACAATTACTGACAAAGTCTTTGATTTCACCATGCATGTTGGGCCAGTAAAGAGTATCACAAGCTTGCCTGTAGCATGCTTCACCACCAATGTGGCTGGAGTGTATGCGTAATAACATCTCTGCTCTCAGTGACTTCGGCACGATGACCCTTGGACCTTTGTACAAGATACCATTTTGTATGCTGATCTCATCTCTAAAGGACCAGTATTCCCTTACAATTCCAGGTACTGCATCTTTTTCATCTGGCCACCCACTCAAAACAATAGACTTTAAAGCTTGTAAAGTTGCATCACTGTCAGTGTGCTGTATGAGTTGATGTAGTCGTTGATCTGTGACATTAAGATAGTCTGCTTGATTGATATCGGCAAAGAAATTTTGTTCCTGTTCCAGCAGACAAATTGTACGATGCTCATGCTCACCTCCAGGTGCCACATTATCTGACGTAGCTCTGCTCAGGGTATCGCTGATATACATTTCACATCCTGGCTTGTAGACAACATTGAGGTTGTAATGCTGCAATGTAAGCATCATGCTCTGCAAACGCTTGGGAGCACACAAAAGGGGCTTTTTGAATATGGCTATCAAAGGTGTGTGATCAGTTTCAGCTGTAATTGAATCCCGTCCATAAAGATAATGATGGAAACGCTGGCAAGCAAATACAATGCTTAAACATTCCTTCTCAATTTGAGCATAATTTTGCTCAGCTGATGAAAGAGCTCTGGACGCATATGCAACTGGCTGACCTTTCTGCAAAAGGCAACAGCCTAGACCATTTTTACTGGAGTCCCTTTGTATGGTAACAGGCTTTGTGACATCATAGTATTTCAACACTGGGGCAGAGGTGACCAAGTGTTTTATATCCTCTACTGCCCGGTCATGCTTGGGAAGCCAGTGCCAAACTGCATCTTTGTCCAGAAGTCGCCTTAGTGGCTCACACACCTCAGATAAGTGTGGCAGGAATTTTGCTAGGTATGTAACAAAGCCAATAAATCTCTGTACCGCTTTGGCATCAGCAGGTTGTGGCATGTCCACAATGGCTTTAATCTTATCCGGGTCAGCTTTTAAGCCTTGTGAAGACAGGATATGTCCATGGAAACGGACTTCTTCCACCTTGAACTGCAATTTCTTCACACTAAGCCTCAGGATCACCTGCCTACAACGATCCAGTAGCGCTATTAACTTTTCATCATGGTCTTGCTCAGCCTCCTCATCTGTATTGCCGCAGCCAACTATAAGAATGTCATCAGCTATTGGCTCAATTCCGTCAAGACCACCTAATGGTTCATGCTGCTTTCGCTGGTATACCTCCGGTGCTACAGAGACTCCAAATGGTAGTTTGAGCCATCTCTTTCTGCCCCAAGGAGTCCAGAACGTGGTCATGTAGCTACTCTTTTCATCCAGTTTGCACTGTAAAAAGGCATCTCTAGCATCCACAAGTGTGAAGACACGTGCTTTAGGTAGTTTGTGCAAAATATCATCGAGTGTTGGCATTAAGTAGTGTGACCGTTTCAGGGCCATATTCAGAAACTTGGGATCAATGCATATTCTGATCTTCTCAGGCTTTCTGATAACAACCATGTTACTGATACAATCTGTAGGCTCTGTTACTGAAGTTAGATGTCCTTCAGCTTCATATTTATCTAGTTGAGCTTTAACCTGTGGCTTAATGGCGATAGGCACATTGCGTGGGGCACATTGTACAGGTTGAATGGTAGGATCAAGTTCAAAACGAACCTCTCCTGGAACAGAGACTATCGGGCCCTCAAACACACCACTGTAGGTGTGAAGAATTTGCTGTTTTGTCAGTGGCCTAGTCAGAGATTTTGCAGGCTGATTATCAACATTATGTAGCTCAGCAGAAATGGTGAACAGCATCAGTCCAAGGCGCTCACATGTTGAACCTGATAATAGCGGTTTCTGATCGGCATCAACAATCTCAAAGTTCAGTTTGTGTATACAATCACGTATGCTGCATTCTGTTTGGAATAGCCCCAATGATTCCATTAGTTCCCCTGAATACAACTTTAGTTTGGTGCTACTAGGCTGAAGGGGTGCTCTGGGTGCCAGTTTCATTTTGTCCTTTATACTCATGACATCACACGTTGCACCCGAGTCCAGCTGGCAGGGTTGGATTATATTGTTTAATCTGAGGTTTACAAACCATTTTTTGCCCTTTGTGTTTACAGCACCAATGCATTCTGAGGAGTAAACCATATCAGTGCTAAGCAGGTGTGCATTCTCCGGATCTGACATTTGCTCAATTGTGTGCAGCTTCCTTGCTTCCATTTTACTGGAGAGACACACTCTTGCAAAGTGATTTGGTTTACCACATGCAGTACAGATTTTCCCATATGCAGGACACTTTTCTTTCTCTCGTACATGCACATTGCCGCAATACTTGCATGATGCAGGCTTCCTCCCAGGTGAGTTGTGTAGGTGCCCCTTGTGCTGAAACTTATGCTGGTGGTTTTTGAAGTTTTGCTGTTGTTTAGAGGCTGCATTGATATTGTCAATCAGTTTATCCTGCTCCATAGCTTTCATATGTTTGTCAGTAAGTTCATCAGTGCGACATATCTCAATTGCTGTTTGTAGATCTAAATCATGTTTCCTCAATAGGTGGCGGCGTGTGCTTTCACCGGTGATACCGAAAACTATTTTATCACGAATAAGTTCATCTCTCAGAGAGCCATACTCACAGCTTGCAGCTTTTGCTCTTAGCCGTGTGACAAACCTGTCTATTGATTCACAGTCTTCTTGCTTACAGCAGCCAAATATAGATCTTTCATAGATGACATTTTTAGAAGGTCTGAAGAAAGCTTCTAATGCATCCACAATGGTTTTGGTGTCACTCTTTTGCTCCTCTGTGAGGTTCAGATTATGCTTGTAAACATGGAGGCATTCACTGCCCATAATCCTTCTCAGCGTGGCTGCTTGCACTGCTGCAGACTTCTCATTTAACCCTGTGGCTAGGGAATAGTCCTGAAACTCAGCCCTGAAATTGTCCCAGTTACTGCCAACATCTCCACTCACCCTCATTGCCTCAGGCAGTGGAATGCTGTTAGCTGCCATGATGCTGTTTTCCTTGCTGCAAACACTCAGCATCCAGGACAGGACTGCAATTGTCAGGAGGCACAATCAGTTCCAAGAACACTCACATGAAGGCTGGCAGGCTCTCAGCATCAAATGTGTAGAAAGAGCATGGATCCAAATCTTCTGACACCATGTTTGTCATGATATATGTAGAGAGACAGCACAAACCATTACTGTACATAAGCCATGTTTACTGAAAGAACCAGCAGGAAACAGGAAACACAACACAGGAAGAAGTACAACAGAGATGCACCATAGAGTTGCATTTAAAGAAACATGTCATCCATAACACTAACAGGGTACTTTAACATTTTACTGATAAAAGATACCTTTTTTTTTAAAGATTTAATTCATATAGCATCCCTCCAAACTAATTTAGGACCTTTAGATTTTTTCTCAGGCTTTTAACCACTTGCTTACTGGGCACATATATCCCCTTCCTGCCCAGGCAAAATTTCAGCTTTCGGCACTGTCACGCTTTGAATGACAATTGCGCGGTCGTGCAACGTGGCTCCCAAACAAAATTCATGTCCTTTTTTTCCCACAAATAGAGCTTTCTTTTGGTGGTATTTAATCACCTCTGCGGTTGTTATTTTTTGCGCTATCAACAAAAATAGAGCGACAATTATGAAAAAAAGCAATATTTTTTGATTTTTGCTATAATAAATATCCCAATTTAAAAAAAAATAATAATAATTTCCTCAGTTTAGCCCGACATGTATTCTTCTACATATTTTTGGTAAAAAAAAAAAAATCACAATTGCCGTTTATTGATTGGTTTGCACAAAAGTTATAGCATTTACAAAATAGGGGGTAGTTTTATGGCATTTTTAAAAAAAAAAAAATTTTTTTACTAGTAATCGCGGTCAGCGATTTTTTTTTTTTGTGACTGCAACATTATGGCGGACACTTTTGACACTATTTTGGAACCATTCACATTTATACAGCGAACAGTGCTATAAATATGCACTGATTACTGTATAAATGTGACTGGCAGGGAAGGAGTTAAAACTAGGGGGCGAGGAAGGGGTTAAATGTGTGCCCTGGGAGTGATTACTACTGTGGGGGGAGGGGACTGACTGGGGGAGGAAACCGATCTGTGTCCCTATGTACAAGGGACACAGCATCGGTCTCCTCTCCCTGACAGGACGTGGATCTCTGTGTTTACACACAGAGTTCCACGTCCTTGTCTGTGTACCGGCCGATCGCGGGCACCTGGCGGACATCGCGGCCACCAGGCACGCGCATCGGCACCACAGTGACGCGCCGGGCACACGCACGCCCCCTAGTGGCCGGAGGAGCGGAGGCCGTAAAAAGACGGCCTCCCGGCATTGTAGAGCCACTTTGCGGCCGTACATAGTCGTATGGCGGGCGTAAGGTAGTTAAACATCTTCTTTCTTTTAAATTAAGAAGTTCTGCTTTCCATTTTGGAACATTAAACATTAGTAAAGATCATATTAAACAATAACCAGTTAGAGAATTAGATGCATATTCTATCACATCCAATAGTTTTTCCATAAACTTTCTAAACAATATATCAGTACTGTTATTGGAAAACATGCACATTTAGAAAACAATACACTTGCTATGTCATATAAACAACAACAACAACAAGAATTAGTATATCACGTGTAACATTACACTTCAGCACATACCACCGAAACCAGTAGAAGAAAGGAGATAGAATTTGTGAAAAGAAACAAAGAGAAAAGGAATGACAAGAAACATAAGAGAATACCACTTTAAAAATATATTTAAAGTTTTGTGTCACATTAAACTCATGTATGCAGCAGCAAAGAAGGCCGGCTTTAACTCCCAGCCACTGCCTATACAGTATGCATCCATGGTGGCCTCAGCACTCTCCATTGCAGTCTCTGGGATTATCTTTCCCCCTTCTGGCCAGAGGAGAATTTTGCAGCATAACATCAGTGTCTCAATAGAGGGAGAGAAGAATAAAAGGCAAAGTCTCCTTTTCCATATTGTTGTAGCCCAACACCCGGCTACACAGGAAACAGGTTTATCTACTGCTCCACTTCCTATTGCACAGTATACAGGATTTCTTTAACTTTCCAGGGAAGACCCGGAATAGATTTCTTTCACAACTGTTAAAGGCTAACTAAAGGTTCAGTTTAAAAAAAGAATAAAAAATAGTAATAGTTACCTCCTCTGTGCTTATGTTTTTGCACAGAGTGGCTCCCGATCCACCTCTTCTGGGATCCCCCAGTGGCGCTGCTGGCTCCTCCTCTTCTCGAGTGCCCCGTCCGAGAAGAGCTCTCCTTCATGGCACCTGTGCCCTGCTGCTGACACAGACAGCAGGACCCGGCTCCCACTTCATTGAATTTGACTGACAGCAGCGGGAGCCAATGGCTGCACTGCTATCAATTTACCCAATCAGGACCCGAGACACCGGCTAAAGTGGGTGTGCTCGTCCCGGGCGCAGCAACAATCGGGCTCAGGTAAGTAAAAGGGGGGCTCTGGGGGGCTGGTGGACTACAGGAGCTCTACATAGAATGCATTGAGGTGAAAAAAACGCAAGGATTTACAACCCCTTTACTGTTGTCCAGCCAGCCTGGAATGGAACTTTTCACTAGCAGGAACTGTAGTGTGACACTGGAACTCAAAGTCAGCCTATCTGCTCTGCACTTTAGTATCTTCCTTGTATGTGTCTTAAGCACATTTGGCTGCCAAATGACCTGGCCACTTTTTGCGATTCGGCACTGCGTCGCTTTAACTGACAATTGCGCGATCGTGCGACGTGGCTCCCAAACAAAATTTACGTTTTTATTTCCCCACAAATAGAACTTTCTTTTGGTGGTATTTGGTCACCTCTGCGGTTTTTATTTTTTTGCGCAATAAACAAAAATATAGCGACAATTTTGAAAAAAATGCAATAATTTTTACTTTTTGCTATAATAAATATCCCCAAAAAAATATATAAAAAAATGTTTTTCCTCAGTTTAGGCCGATACGTATTCTTCTACATATTTTTGGTAAAAAAAAATTACAATAAGCCTTTATTGATTGGTTTGCGCAAAAGTTATAGCGTCTACAAAATAGAGGATAGTTTTATGGTATTTTTATTAATATTTTTTTTTTTTACTAGTAATGGCGGTGATCAGCGATTTTTATTGTGACTGCGACATTATGGCGGACATATCGGACACTTTTGACGCTATTTTGGGACCATTCACATTTATACAGCGATCAGTTCTATAAAAATGCACTGGTTACTGTATAAATCTGATTAACAGTGAAGGGGTTAACCACTAGGGGGCTTGGAAGGGGTTAAGTGTGTCCTAGAGAGTGATTCTAACTGTTAGGGGGCGTGACTAAGAGAGACATGTCACTGATCGCTGCTCCCGATGAAAGGGAGCAGACAATCAGTGCTGTGTCACTAGGCAGAACGGGGAGATGCCTTGTTTACACTGGCCTCTCCCAGTTCTGCAGTTCTGTGACCCGATCGCGGGACACTGGCGGACATCCGGACACTGGTCACGGAGCTCGCGGCAGGGAAAATTCAAAGTGACGTAAATAAACGTCACTTTGCCCAGCCATGCCATTCTGCCGACGTATATCGGCGTTAGCCGGTGTTCTGACTATATGGTTCCTCTATCGGATAGGGTCCAGCCTCGACTGTGCTGGCGCCGCGCGTGCGCAGTCGGAGGGTACAAAAGCTTCGAGCCCGAACAGGTGTTTGTCAGCTGTAAATAGAGCATGCACAATGAACACTGTGCTCGCTCCTGACCCGATGCTTGGGGCTGGTTATACACGCCCCCTCCGCTCGCTGGTTATACAAGTTATACAAACTTATACAAAAAGCCGCCCTTGAGTTCTGTAAACACGCCCCGCAGACGTGTAGTTTATTGATACCTGCGAACGGAGAGAAAGTTCGCGCAAACTTTAGAACCCTATTAAATACAATGGACGCGAACGTTCAAAATAAAAAGTGCTAATTATAACGGCTAATATGCTAGTTATTGTCCTAAAAAGGGTTTGGGGACCCAGGTCCTGCCCCAAGGGACATGTATCAATACAAAAAGAAGTTTTAAAAACTGCAGTTTTTTCGGGAGCAGTGATTTTAATGATGCATAAAGTGAAAAAAAAAGTGTGAAATATTACTTTAAATATCGTACCTGGGGGGTGTCTAAAGTATGCCTGTGAAGTGCCACGTGTTTCCCGTGTTTAGAACTGTCCCTGCACAAAATTACATTTCTAAAGGTAAAAAAGTCATTTAAAACTGCTTGCGGCTTTAATGTAATGTAGGGTCCCGGCAATATGGATGAAAATCATTGAGAAAAATGGCATGGGTATCCACCCCCCCCCCCCCACAGCCCACTACCAGCCCTTTTGGGTCTTGTATGGATAATAAGGGGAACCCCGCACCCAAAATAAAAAAAGGCCCTATATACTCTGAACAGCAGTATACAGGTGCTGCAAACAAGACAGGGACTGTAGGTTTGTTCTTAAGTAGAAACTGTTTGTAATTTGGAACAGGTACATTTTTTAAGTGTAACTCCAGCCAAAAAATCTATTTTTAAGCTTTTTGGAAAACATAGGGAAGAATTATCACCCCTGTAACATTTGTTTTGCTGTCTGTGCACCTGTTCAGAACATTTCACCTCACTTTCCGTCCCAATGACAAATGTTTTTTGAATTTTTTTTTTTTTTTATTGAAACAAGGATTGGTTATATAGCATCAGTGGAGAGGAGACACCTTTTTCCCATATTAATTCTTACAGGAGAGAATTTGCCTTCCTAGGGGTAGATTTCCTCTCACTTCCTGTTGTCTCCTTCCGTTTGCAAGTAGGAGTCGTTTGTAAGTTGTAAGTGCAATACTTTGTGGCTGAATAAATTATCCATTTTGCAGTATTACGCTATGGTTTTCTTTCATATCTTTTGGAGTTGAATAGATATCACTTTGGACACATATCCATCTACCTTGGTCTAAGGGGAGACCTTAAACCCCTGCGCTTGAAGAGATCACCGTAACAGTGATCATACCGATGTGGTAAGGAGACTATATTACCACTCTTCTGGTGTCTCTTTATTCTGGTGGATGAAGACTTCCTTATTACAATCCTCTTTCCAACACATCTATCACCTCACATTCTTTTAAGGATTGATCTGCTTCATTTGGGGCCATTCCTTTTTGAACACTTTTCTAGGACTTTTAATACCTTGTGTTGCGGGATTTAAATTATCCCTCAGCTCTTTCACAATCATTGTTTATCGGTTGAATTTCATTATATTGGACTTTAATTATGTGTTTTGTGAAATAATTTATTTATCCACACTAAGGTTCACATTTCCTTAATTGCTAATTTGTATACACCAATATATTTTATTATATATGGTTTTTTATCATAACTCACTTAGCGCTGTACTTTTTTATTATTTGTTTTTTGAAATTTGGTATCCACTTTCTAGTACTGGCAGCTTTCACTACACTATCATTGTGTAATTTTCACTTATCAAGGAACACTTTTATCTAGCGCAGTGTTACTCCTTTTGTTTTTTGTTTTTAAATGTTTGAAAGTAGGGGCCTGCCGCATATACTCTGCAGAAATTTGGCCCTTAGGTGTTGGTGTTGCCACAACACTGTAAGCCCTCACAGTTACTCTTGGTGGGTGCTGGAAAGCCCTGCTGTGAACTATTATATCAAGAATTGTAATTACATGCCATTGTTGAACAGTGGTAGGAAAAATTGGGCCTTTGGTAGTAGTGGTGGTGCTGGTGCCACAACACTGTAAGTCCTCACAGTTACTCTTGGTGGGCGCAGGAATGGGCACAGCTGTGAAATATTAGATCAAGAATTGTAATTACATGCCCCTGTTGAACATCACCTCTGCTCCAGCAAGATAAGGTCCGCAACCTTACCCTTGTAACATGGATCAAGGAGGGTTGCCAGCCAGTAATGATCCCTCTCCTTGATCGCACAAATACAAGGATCCTTCCGCAGGCTTTGCAGGATCAGGGAGGCCATGCAGCGTAGGTTTGCTGAGGCATTCAGTGCGGAGTCCTCTGGGTCATTGAGGACGACATGATCCGCAGCCACCTCCTCCCAGTCACGTACAAGTCCATGGGTGTCTTGGGACTGTAATTGATCCCTTGAAGACTGCTGCTGAGTGCTAGGCTCCACCTCCATGCTGACACAATAATCCTCCTCCTCCTCCTCCTCCTAATCCTCTTCCTGTGTGATAAGCAGGCCAGCAGGAACACTGTCTGGATAAAGGGGGCCTTGAGAGGTAAGGAAGTCCTCCTCTTCCTGCCTCTGTTCTGCCTCAAGTGCCCTGTCCATTATTCCACTCAGTGTGTGCTCCAACAGGTGGACAAGAGGGACAGTGTCACTGGTGCATGCACTGTCACTGCTCACCATCCTCGTGGCCTCCTCAAATGGTGCCAGGACAGTGCATGCATCCCTAATCATGGCCCACTGGCATGGGGAAAAAAATCCAAGCTCCCCTGACCCTGTCCTGGTGCCATATTGCAACAGATACTCATTGATGGCCCTCTGCTGCATGTGCAGCCGCTGCAGCATGGCCAATGTAGAGTTTCACCTGGTGGGCATGTCACAGATTAGGCGGTTCTTGGGCAGGTTGTAATCCTTTTGCAGGTAAGCCAGCCGACACTGGCATTATATGACCGGCGGAAATGCCCACAGAGTTTCCTGGCCTGCTTCAGGACCTCCTGTAAGCCCGGGTACCTGCCCAAGAACCACTGCACCACCAAGTTAAGGCCGTGAGCCAAACAGGGCACATGGGTCAGTTGTCCCTGTCGGAGGGCGGAGAGGAGGTTGGTGCCATTGTCGGAAACTACCTTTCCTGGCTTAAGCTGGCGTGGCGTCAACCACCTCTGAGTCTGCCCCAGTGTGGCTCCTGTCCCCCAAGCACACCAGCTCAAGCACCGCATGGCATCTTTTTCCTGCGTACTTGCGTAGCCCCTTGAATGCCTACGGAGCACCGCTGGTTCCGAGGACAAAGCACAGGTAGAGGCCATGGAGGAAGAAGAAGAGGAGGGGGTAGAGGAGAGCGGTGTGTCAGAATCACCAGTAGTAACATTTTGGAGGCGTGGTGGCGGAACAACCTCCAACACTACTGCACCTTGTCCTGCATCCTTCCCAGCTGCCAGCAGAGTCACCCAATGCGCCGTGAAATATAGGTAACGTCCCTGTCCATGCCTGCTGGACCATGAGTCAGTGGTAATATGCACCTTACCGCTGACCACCCTGTCCAGCGAGTCCAAGACATTGCCTTCCACATGCCGGTAGAGAGCTGGAATCGCCTTCCGTGAGAAAAAGTGGAGTTTGGGAACCTGCCACTGAGGAACCGCACATTCAATAAAAGGAAGGAAGGGGGCAGAGTCTACCAACTGAAAAGGCAGCAGTTGAAGTGCTAGCAATTTAGCCAAGCTAGCATTCAACCACTGGGCATGTGGATGGCTGGGAGCGAACTTCTTTCAGCGGTGCAGCAGCTGGGGCAGGGAAATTTGCCTGGTACAATCGGACGTCGGTGTACCGAAAGGAGATTGCCCGCAAGTACTTGGCTGTGACTGTGACACACCTAATTCTACACCTTCATTCCTCTCAGTGCAGGTTTCAGAGCGGACTGAAGGTATAGTGGGGTTGGAGATCCCAGCTGGTGAGGAGCAAGGAGAGGTCTGCTTTGTTCTTTGGTGTGGGTCTTTTAGGTACGCCTGCCAACAGACTGCATGGCAGGTCGACATATGTCTGGTCAAGCATGTGGTGCCTAAGCGGCTGATGTTTTGGCCTTGTGAGATACGCTTCAGACATATGTTGCAAATGACAACGGTGCGATCTGCTGCACACGTCTGAAAAAAGGCCCACACCAAAGAACTTTTGGAATAACGTGCAGAGACAGCAGCGCCCTGCACATGCGGAACTCTGCGTTGTGATGCAGTCGGTGTGCTGCCCTTAAGCTGGCCCCTGGAGGGCATCCTGCCTCGTTGGAGATGTGCCTCCTCCTCCTCTCTCCTATCAGGCACCCATGTGGAGTCAGTGACCTCATCATTCCCTCCCTCCTCATCACTGGAGCAAATCTGGCAGTATGCTGCAGCTGGGGGAACATGACTGCTAGATAGCTGTCCTTGTTGGGCACCCCCTCTCTCTGGACTCACGTTACTACCCCCTCTCTCTGGGCTCACGTTACTGCCTTCCTCTAGCTGGGTTCCATCATCGGACCCTTCAAAACGCTGGGCATCCTCCTGGAGCATGTATCCAACACTGTGGTCAAACAGTTTGGGGGACTCCTCAGGAGGACATGGTGGGGCTAGGGAAGGAGTGACTGATGCCATTGAGCTGAGGGAAGAGGCCGCTTTGGCAGCTGCTTTGCCAGACAAAGTACCCTGAGCCTGGGTGAGAAAGGATGAGAAGGATGAGGACGGCTTGGTCATCCACTCTACCAAAGCATGGGCATGTTGCGGCTCAACATGGCCAGCTGCCGAAAAGAAGGACAAGCGTGTCCCATGGCCACGTGCTGATGAGGATGCACCGTGTCCACGACCAGCACTGTTGCCTCTAGACACAGAGCCTGCTTGCCCTCCTTTATTGCCTCGTGACTGTCTGCCTCTCTTTGTTTGCCTTCCAGGCATACTAATGGCTTGTAGTGAGATGTAGCTGCACAAAGGTGGGATGTATATATATATATATATATATATATCTGTATAAATATATATATATATATATATAATGCAGCTATCAGACTCTACTGCCTGCTGTGGTATTAGTATGAGAAAAGCAGCAAAGGTCTTCAGTTAGTTTTAGGTGAACACTGTGTAGAGGACACAGTACACTAACTGAAAATACTACCAGCTCTCTGCCTGTGGTTTTATTACTAGAACACCACAAATTTTATTCAGGTTCCTTTAAGTGAACGCTCTGCAAAGGACAGAAGTACTGCAGTACACTACATGAAATTAATGCAGCACCTGCCTGTGGTTTTATTATGAGAACACCACTAACTGTATTCAGGTAATCTTTAGGTGAACGCTATGCAAAGCACACAGTACACTAAGTGAAACTCTGCTGCAGCTAGCACAATCACCTGCCTGCCTGTCACAGTATAGAGAACAGCAGTAATGGATCTAGCTAAACTAAATACAGTGTATAAATATATATACAACACATATATGTGCATATATATCCTCTACACACTGTAACAGCAGCTAACTGACTCGCCTGCCTGCTCTATCTAACTCAATATAAATGACACTGTCTCTCTCTCTGTAACTCTCTCTTTCACAAACGCCAACACACTACACAAGGCCGACTTCCAGGCGGCCTTATATAGTGTGGGGCGTGTACCTACTCCTCTGAGCCATCCTGGCTTTGGCCAATTACGGCTCTCCGTTATTACCGCGCTGTGATTGGCCAAAACATGCGGGTCATAGTGCATGCTTGGTCAATCATCAGCCAGCAATGCACTGCGATGCCGCAGTGAATTATGGGCCGATCTTCATCGAACGATCGAACAGCCGATGTTCGAGTCGAACATGGGTTCGACTCGAACACGAAGCTCATCCCTAATGACATCCGCCCATTTGAGAAAAGCACTGGCCATCGAGCGGAGGGGGCGTGTATAACCATCGAGAGGAGGGGGCGTGTATAACCACTGCCCCTTGCTGTATAGAGCGAGCGGAGGGGGCTTGTATAACCAGCGAGCAGAGGGGGCGTGTATAACCTGCCCCAAGCATCGGTCGGGAGCGAGCGCAGTGTTGATTGCGCATGCTCTGTTTACAGCTGACGAACAGCTGTTTGGGCTCGGAGATTTCCGTAGCCTTCGACTCAACAAGACACCGGTCTTTAACCGGTTAAATAACAAGAGTGGTATATAAACTCTATTGCAATAAATAACATCTTCACTTACTAATACACAGTAAAGTGACCATGACACACATACAGGAGCACGGACCTAGCTATCTGGCACTGAGCACGTGAAATAATAACAAAGACAGGACAGAAATACACTTTCTGTCACAAGATTTAGATATACAGTGAGAAGCTGCAGTTAAACTATTTGATATTAGGATATTACTTGCATAACAGTCTCTCCTGGCTTGGAACATGGACAGGAGATGTAGCTGAGACCTTCTCTCTCCCTCTCTCCACTCCCTCCTTCCAGGGTTTTAAAGCCAACAACTCAGTGGCAGGACTACATACATAATATCTTTACAGGCATTTACAAATTCAGACAGCAAAGGGCAACAGATCCCTATATGTTGAATTTAAGAAGATATACGCAGAGGTTGTTTTGTCAATGTTATCTTTTCATTTAAATACAGTATTTCTTAAAGGAGATGTTTGATCCCAGCAGAGCTAATTGTGACATGGAAGGTCCTTCATGTACTTTTAATAGCAGTCTGTTGTTTCTTACCAAGGCTTTACAATTCCTGTTCTATGCACCTGGGGGAGTACCATTCCGGGCTCATGACACTCCCGAAGGTCCGGAGTCTGGGTTGGCAACTTGCACACATTGAAGTTTGAATCAGCTTTCACAGGAATGTATCTAAGAAGAATGTGTGTCACTCAGTTTACTTTACATCCCCAACTTACAGTTCAAAGTTGTCACCTTAGGTGTTCCCACTTCTCAGCTACTCCCCTAGGATTGACCGAGAGGACACATGCATCTGGCTGCTCATTCTCCACAGGTACCACTCTTTTCAGACTCAATGGGCAGATTCTGCTCTACCAAATTGTAAGACTTTCTGTTAGGGCCTTTAGATACTCTAATTGGAACCCAGGGCCAATCCTCTGAGGGGATATGATAGTTTCCTGTATTAAGTTCGCAGTGTGAGAGCAGCCTTTTTTTTTTTTAAGGCAGCAAGCATGCATGTTGCATCCTCAATTTTTTTGCAGGTTGGAATGTGGGGTACTGGTAACGTTCTTACCATTTCTGTTTGAATTTACGAATAATTTATTATTATTTATCAACTAAATCATAACAAATATTGATAATATTTATTTAAAATCAAATTTTCAATAATGCCCATTTTTCATCATTATATGGCATTATGCAGATAATAAATTAAATTAATATCTACCGTAGTAAAATTATTTGTAATGAATTGTAATGTATTATATTGTATTTTATATAAAATACAATATAATACAGTACAATTCATTATAAATAATTTTACTACGGTAGATACCAATTTAATTCATTTTTTATTGCCATATGCATTAGCCACCTTAAAAGAGCTTAGCAGGATTGCTACATTTTATTTATCATGCAACTTTTGCTATACTGCTTGAATGATTCCTGTTTTGCACCACATTTCTTGGCATTTGTTACGGCTTTCTGCCACTGTCTCTAAATTAACTTTATGTTCATGTTATTTGTCCACATTAATTCTGGCTAAAATTGCTTTCTACTGTGAATAGGTGGTCATTTTTTTAGGGCTGCTCATTTTCAGCAAAAGTGTAACATTTGAAAGTCAGAATTGAATTAGTTTAATTTTACGATAAAAAAAGATTTAACTTTTACTTAGGAAAAGGGAAAAGTAATTTACATAACAGAATGAAAGCAACTTGCAGAAAAAAAACATGGGTTTTGCACAAAAGAGCTTCCAGAGTTTGTGGCTTGTAAAATAGCAATCATGCAGAATAAATTCGAGGAACTGGAAATTAGAGTTGCAGATCCATTTAACTAAAGCAATATCATTTCATATTTCTAATTTCTGTTTTCACACATAAAGAACACACTGAATGTTTTTTTATTTCTGTTTAGTATTTTTCTTTTAAATTGAAATGCTTATGCTTTTACAATAAATTTTGTTTATTATCATTCACTTCTTTCCCTGGATAGCTTTTAAAATTTTGCATTGAAGTTTTATGGCAACCTGGCAGCCAAGATAATGGCTTTAAATAATACTTGTATCCTTATGAAAACATATAAATGATGTACAATATTTAGGATAGAGCAAAGACCAGAAGCTTGGAAAACATCTTCCTGTGTTCAGATAAATCTGTAATTGTAAAATATCTCATTAAAAATATATGTAGTGAAAGAAAAAATAATTTGTAACAATCTGAAGTACTGGAAAATAAAAAAATGTAAAATTTGTAGTTTTGTTGTTTACCTTACAACTGCCCTGTAGAAATAATTTAAAAAAAGTGTTTATTCTAGCAGGAAATTCATAAATTTTAATTTGAAAAGAAAAAATAAATGTTGATTTGAAATACCTGAAATTAAAGACCCATACACATTGAATCTTCATTTTCTTTAGGGATTTATTGGTAAAACCCATCTGCTCTGCAACAGACAATAGTAATACATTAAAGCAGAAGCCAAACAAGTGAGTGACTCTCCTTGGAAATTCCCACCACATTGACATGATATATTATTTACCCTGATCAAATGAACATCAAATGGGTCATTATTTTTAACTCTCTCATGCCTGAATTTTTTTTTTCCAGAGAGATATAAGTACCCTACTTTCCATTTAATTTCTCTGGATTTTGTATAAAAATCAGCTGACTGATTCAATTCACTTTCATACATTACATCTAAAACTGAACTATTAGTTATGGAAGATGGAGACAGTTTTCTGCTCTTCAAGTTTATATTAAAATTGGTTGCAAAACACAGTGTGTTTGACTGCAACAAACGACCATGCAAACCAGTTGCAGTGCAGTTTCAAAATTGGTGCATGCAATGCGGTGTGGGAAACGCACAGGGATCACAGCGTTTCCTGTACCACATATGTATGAACCAGGGGGAAAATAGGGCCAAGGCATGCCACTGAGAGCAGCAGAAAGTCCAGCCTTGCTCTGGCATTGGAAGACATGTTGTGGTTTCAACTGCTGAATTAGTAAGCCGGTGAGCACCACAACAAGCTTGCCAGTGCCAAGCTGGACTGTCAGTAATACAAGCAATAGAAAACTCAGCTTAGCTTCAGTCAACTGTCAGTAACACAAGCAATGCAAAATTTAGCTCAGCCAGCCTCAATCACATACTTTGCTAGTTGCTACAAAGAATCACAGTCTCTCAGTGACTCAAGATTACCTAGTATGAACAGCAGATTGCAAGCAGCAGCACAGCAGTCTGAGCAGTGTAAGTCTGAGGACACTCTCTGAGACTAGGCCAGAAGAGAAAGAGGGACATACCTGGACAGGACAGCAGCAGTTCATCCATGTGGGGGGCCGGCGGCTACACAACACTTTACAAGCACACTGCGCTCCAGGGCCCAGGCAAAACTCCTCTCCCAAGCCCAAGGTGGGAGTAGCACTGCAAGCCAACGGGAATACATGGTGTGTAGGGGCAGGACTACATGCACCGCCGGCTCCCACAGTGATGCCTGGTGATAGATCTGTCAGCCTTCAGCCTGAGCCTGATCGACCTGCCCGACGGTGTACCACAACATGCATGCGGGTATGCCTAATGATTTATAATGCCCTGTACACACGATCGGATTTTCGATGGAATAAAATCCGATTGATTTTTCAATCAGAAATCCGATGAAGCTGACTTTCATCAGTCTTGCCTACACACCATCAGTCAAACTTCCGACCGTCCAAAATTCTGTGACGTAAAACACTCCGACAAGTCGAGAAAAATGAAGTTCAATGCTTCTGAGCATGCGTCGACTTGATTCTGAGCATGCGTGGGTTTTTTGTCCGATGGAGTTCCACACAGACGATCGTAATTTGCTATCGTTTTTTTTCCCATCAGTAAAATTTAAAACAGGTTCTATTTTTTTTATACCGATGGAAAAAAGACCGATGGGGCCCACACATGATCAGTTTGTCCGATGAAAAAAGTCAATCTGTCTTTTTTCATTAGAAAAACTGATCGTGTGTACGCGGCATTACACTTGCTGCAGTGGCATTATTACAGTGCTGCCTGTCGCTGGTGCCATGTGCGGCTGGAGAGCAGGGACACCATGCATTTGATTTTGGCCCTGATTTTGGCCCTGGGTGGTTTGAACACCCCTGACCCCCTATCTATGCCCCTGTTAAAATCCTTGCCTCTTGAACTCCAGGGACCGCAAGGCTTCACTTCCTGGTTCCCTCACAGAGGATGGCGGTGGGGGCAGCAGAGTGACGAGCGATTGCTCGTCTTCTGCTGCCGATGTCGCTGGACTCCAGGACAGGTAAGTGTCCTAATATTAAAAGTCAGCAGCTGCAGTATTTGTAGCTGCTGGTTTTTAATATTTTTTTTCGGCGGAGCTCCGCTTTAAGCATTATTAAAATCACTGCTTCCGAAAAAACGTCCCTTTTTAAAACTTATTTTTGCATTGATACATGTCCCCTGGGGCAGGACCCAGGTCCCTAAACACTTTTTATGACAATAACTTGCATATTAACCTTTAAAATTAGCACTTTTGATTTCTCCCATAGACTTTTAAAGGGTGTTCCGCGGCTTTCGAATTTGCCGCGAACACCCAAAATTGTTCGAGTCAAACTCATGTTCGACCCAAACATAAAGCTCATCCCTAGTTACAGCCAGGAATCAGGAGACATGAGCTTGTTATAAGCCTTAAACATACTACGCATGTCCAGAGAGGCAAAGTGGTTGAAGACCAACTCAAGCCAAAACTTTTTTTTAACCTTACATTTTTATTGAAGGGGTTTCGGAGAAAAACAAGTAAATACAGAGCTTCTACTCATAATGAAAGATTAGATAACAGAAATATTTGTATTGTTGCGCCTTTATCACCTACAATATACATTGGAGCATGCCTCTGGAAAGAAATGATTTATCAAGTTCTGCAAATTATGTCATGCAGAATAATTGACAGGTCTCAATGCATCTGTAATCATGCATTTTCTTGAGCTAGGACAGTCACAGAACATCTATGTTTCATTTTATTTATTCATTTCCAATCATTGTCCTTTAAAGAAAGGTTGATATTTTTTTCCAAAGCTTTACTCATTGGGTCAGAGTTGGGACACGAATGAGAAGACATTAGGGAATAGACATTTGAGATAAAATGCCTTTGTTGATGTGTTTGAGGCAAAGTTACTCAAAGGGAACAATCTGCTAAAAGGATTGAGTTGAGTGGAGGTAGTGAGAAAGTTCCTAAGTAAGACTACCATGGTATCCTGGTCTTTTCCTTAATGTCATTTAGTGCCTTAATCTTGAGAATGTGTTTCATTTTCATTCCAGCCACAGACCTCCTTTGATTGGCACAGGAGTGGATAAAATTGGATTTTAGGCCTGAAGAAAAGGAATTATTACTTTTAAGTGTCGTTGGACCCAACTGTGTTGATATAGCTGATTGTATACAAGCTATAAGAAAATGTTCTTAAATATTGATGATTAGTGGTTGGTTTAAAATATTTGGAACCAGGTTTGTGTGAGGTGGCTATGGAAGGTATTGTGAGGGGATTATTTTTAAACTATTACTCCAAGGCAACCCAGTCTTTGCAAGTGCTGTGAATGTGTTAAGCCCTGTACACACGATCGGATAACCTATGGATTTTCGTCCGATGGATTTGACCATCGGAAATCCGATGAAACTGTTTTTCATCAGTCTTGGCCACACACCATCAGTTTAAAAACCGACGGCAACAAAACGACGGCACGTACAAAACGTACGACGCGCTATAAAAGGGCCGAACAAATCTAAAGGCGCCACCCCTTGGGCTGCTTTTGCTGATTTCGTGTTACCGCGTGTTAGTAAAAGTTTGGTGAGAGCCGATTCGCGCTTTTCAGTCTCCGTGCTTTGCAGATCGTTTCCTGGTGTTCAGTTTGTGCTTGTGGGTTTGTATTTGTGATTCAGTGCGTGCAGTCAGGTCGTTACTGCCTTGCAGTGCCTTCTTGGCCGTTCGTTTCCTGTTTTTCAGGTCGTTCTTCTCAGGCCTTGCTGTTACACGGTGCGTTCTGTTTGAGTGCGTTCTGACCAGCCGACCGGTTTAAAACCATGTTTGAAGTGCGTTCTCATTCTCGAGCTCGTGCTGGCTTTGGGCTTGGTGTTGCAGTTAACACTGTAACCCGAGTTCAGTCTGTAAACAGGGTGAGGAGGAGTTCATGGACTAAGAATTGGTTGCTCCAGCGGGACCAATTCTCTCATATGCCTCTGCTGCGGGAAATCCATGAGAATAATCCTGATGATTTCAGGAATTATCTCAGGATGACGGACCCCGTATTTCACCGTCTGTTGGATTTGCTGTCCCCCTATATCACGAGGCAGGACACTGTGATGCGCCAGGCCATCACTGCCGAGCAGAGGCTTATTGCCACGTTGAGATACCTGGCGACTGGGAGAAGCTTGCAGGACCTCAAGTTCTCAACAGGCATCTCCCCCCAGGCTCTCGGGATCATTATCCCTGAGACGTGTTCGGCCATCAGGTCCTGCAGAAGGACTATATGAAGGTAATTTTGCTCCTTTAACCTCACATTATATGTTTTGATTGTTTTTGAATCTTCTTATTTTTTTCCCTCCTAACCCAAATTTGCCTGTTTGTAATATCCTGGTAATGTCCCCATTTTCCCCATGCATTTTTTGACCTGTAAAGGCCTTTTTGGGCCCTCCATGCCTATTTCCCTTCACTAACCTCTCCAGCATGCTATCGTGGGCACAAACCCAGCTAGCCTTCTATTTTCCTTTTCCTTTTTGTGGGGTCATTGCCCGCGTAGTTTGACAACCCTCCCTCCCCCCTAAAGATGTTACCAATTTTTTAGTTCTCAATCAAGCTCAGCAGAGTGCTCAAGCCTTTTTTTGGATCCCCCACAATCACCTTAGGCCCCCCCCTTAGTTTATTTTAGAATGTCCACTCAGCGGGGGTGAGGCATCTGCTAAGTGGGCCTTTGTTTATTGGTAGGAAATACTCCCCTAAATAATAATGTTAGAATGATGTTGGTCAACAATGTTTTTGTGTGTAATCTGCTTGCACTGTAAACATAAACCGTACTAATGTCTTCTTTTTGTTTGACTCCACAGTTCCATAGCACACCACAGGAATGGCTGACTGTGGCCTCCCAATTTGCCCAGCGGTGGGATTTCCCCAACTGCGGAGGGGCAATTGATGGGAAGCACGTCCACATAGTGCCGCCACCCCGTTCGGGGTCATACTATTTTAACTATAAAGGTTTTAATAGCATAGTGTTAATGGCGGTGGTGTCGGCACGGTATGAGTTCCTGTATGTGGACGTGGGGAAGAACGGCCGGATGTCCGATGGCGGAGTATTCGCTGAGACGGAGTTCGCTCACCGTCTGCAGGCTGGGGGTCTTGCACTGCCTCCAGATACAGAGAACGTGGAAGGGCTACCGTTCGTTTTCATCGCCGATGAAGCTTTTGGACTAGGACCACACCTCATGCGGCCGTTTCCCCAACGCACCCTCACCCCGGAGAGCAGGGTTTTTAATTACCGGCTGGCCAGAGCCCGGAGAGTTGTGGAGAATGCCTTCGGGATAATGGCCAGCCGGTTCCGCCTGTTCCAGACAGCTATCAATTTGGCGGATTATAAACTGAACAACATTGTGTACTGCTGCTGCTTGTTGCACAATTTTTAAAGAAAATACTCCACAAATTATGTGTCATCAGTTGGGTCTGAGGCCGGTCCCTCTGAACTGATAAATCTGACCGGCCTCAGCACTGCCCGTACTGGCTTGGCCCCCCAAAGTGCCCGTGAAGTACGTCAGAAATACGTAGAGTACTTCACGGGTAGGGGGGCCATCGCAATGCCAGACCACATCTGAACTTTGATGTTACCTTTTTTAAATAAACAAAAATATTTGATTTACTACAAACTTGTGTTGTCATTCTTTGATTTGTGGTTTATGTGTCTCCCAGGTTCTAGTAGTGCCAAGTGTATTTCACCTTATTAGTAAATAGCCTCCAATCTCAGAGGTAAAAACACTCATTTTGCATCTTCAGAACTGCTATTGAGCATAGAAACAACAAGGCACACCTTTTTTCGACTTCCCCAATGTTTTTATTGATTGCAACTCAGTTTTTTTTTTTTTTCAAAAGATTTTTTTGGGGTGTTCTGTGTTGCTTTTTTGGCAGAAACATGCATGGGTCAAAAGCCACATTTTTTTCCATTAAAAAGTAATAAAATAACACAGTGAAAAATACAAACAGGAGATGGGGTGATGTTACCCCTGATCCATCCCAAATGTGAAGAAACACACTTTCTTTTTGGGGCTCAAATGGGTATCTTCAACATGATCCTATGGCTAGGGTAAACATGTGCTATCTGCCATCATGGGGGATCAATGGACGTGCTTTGGGGGTGAAAACCCTTCCTCTCCCCTACTTGAGGAGGGAGGAAGAGGTTGCGCCCCCAAAACAGGGACATAGATATCCTGTGACGGCAGATAGCACATGTTGAGTCTTCAGTGTGTGCATCTTCACATTTGGGCTGGTGGAAATCCCATAGAAAAATTCCAACACATAACAAAACACACAAAAAGGGGGGGGTCACACTATTCTCCCCAAAATATCTATCATGTTTTTATATTTTTGCTCAATCACAATCATTCTCTTTCTCATAATGTCCATTTCGCTACTGCATTCCATGATTTCCTGAATGATTATTTTGGCGCTGGCCCTCGAGAATGGAGGATTTGGACTTCCTGACACACCCCCACGTTCAGTCCCTAAAAAGAAAAAAATATTTTAAAACTATGCAGGCCTACATCTGTATTTACCTTGAAGTTGTGGTGACAGACACTGACCTGTTGTGCTGATAAGCTCCAGCTCTCCTTCCTCCACCTCTCCTTCCTCCACCTCTCCTTCCTCCACCTCTCCTTCCTCCACCTCTCCTTCCTCCACCTCTCCTTCCTCCACCTCTCCTTCCTCCACCTCTCCTTCCTCCACCTCCACTTTCTCCCCCTCCGCTTCCTGAACCTGCTGAACTTTGTCTGCTTTGGGATCTTCAGGGAGTTTCTGTGGTGTAGGGTTCCTCGTCTCATGAGCATGGTGTCCTCCCACTCTCCTCTCCCCTATGGGAATAGAAAAAAAAATGTATCCTTTTAGCCCACAGACTTTTTAGGCCTGAAAATGGATTCTCAATGTTTTAAAGTGGGGTCCAACTGAGATTTGGCCCTGAGTTTCAAGATGAACATATGAGATCTTGCAAACTCAACAAAGCAACATGTTATTTTGGAGGACACTCACAAATTCACTTGGATAAACACCAAGGTATCCACTGGACCACCTGTGTGTGACACCGTTAAGAAATGTGGTCATGTGGCCCAGAGTATAGTATCTTGATGAAGAACAAAAAAGAGTACACAACTGCTGGAGTGTCATCTCCTTTACCCAGAATACAGTTTATTCTTTCATTCACATTCTAAATTTCCTTACAACACATCATCTAGCCAACAATGTGTAGATAAACATTGTTGAAGTAAAATGAGGCATGCCCACATGTAGTTTACGTGGATATGTGCCAAACATGTTTGGGGAAAGAGCAGCAATTTTTGGTTCAACACATTTAGCAAATAAGTGGACTCTCCACTTAACAGAAAAGTTGAGATTTTAAAATGTGAAACCAGTCAAGCCAAGCACATGGTGCAAAACATGGAAGAATACATATTACAATGTGAAAGAACACAGTAAAATAAACTTACTTTTTGCAATGCTTTTTATAAGCTTCCTATACTGCTCCGGCTCCCTGAGCTTCAGGTCTGACCACCTTTTACGGAGTTGTTCCTTGGATCTCCTGACCCCATATTTTTTATAGAGAGTCTTCGCCACTTTGTCCATAATTTGTGACTTCCGGAGATTAGGGGTGTCGTATGGGCCATGCTTGCCGTCATAATCCTTCCTCCGCAGAATGTCCACCATCTCCGCCATCTCAGAAAAAGACATATTAGTCGCCTTGTATCTTTTTTGACTGGATCGGGGCGTTTCCGCCTCCGGGCTTTCCTCGTCGGTAATTTCTAGGAAAGAAGCCACCTGTGTCTGCGACATGTCGCCGTCTCACACTGTGCGCCGATCGTTAAGGGGCGGGGAAATCCTGAAAAAGTCCGTCATGGGCGGGCGACGAGGGCGGAGTTACACGCATGCGCAGGGTATAAAAAGGGGAAAGAAGTTATTAGGGATGCGCGGAGTAAAGACGACCGGAAGTGAACCAACGAAGTGAACTAAGGTAAGAAGGGAACTCGGGCCTGCAGTGACCTATAATGGTTCATGATTGTAAAGGGCAATATTGTGATAAGTTGAGGAGAATCAATTCTGATCCTTTACTTTTTTTTCTTTTGTTTTTTACTTGTTGTTCAAAAAAGATGCAGAAACTACGAGATCCGGAGGTGATGCTGATTTTTATAGAAAAATATAAGGAACAGCGCAACCTGTGGGAACTGAAACACCCAGCGTACCACAAGAGTGATGTACGTCGGGCAACTATTACCAAGTTAGCAGAGGATATGAAGCCATGGATCCCAGATGCAGACTACACTATGATCAATAATAAAATCAACAACCTGCGTAATTCCTATAAAAAAAGATACAAGGAAGTGCGCCAGTCAAAGAGATCAGGAGCAGCAGCCGACGATGTAGTAAAGCCCAAGCTGTGGTACTACAGACATCTTCAATTTCTGGATGACCAGATCGAGGCCAGGGAATCTATTTCCAGCCTTCCCTCAACCCTTCCTTCCACCCTTCCCTCCAGCGTTCCTTCCACCCTTCCCTCCACCCCTGCAGAGGCGGAGGAGGAGCCTCCCGAGCTAGAAGAGCCAGATCTTCACATCTTCAGCCCGGTATAGTATTTTTGATCATAATTATTGTCCACTAAGTAATATTGTGTTGAACTGTTTGGATTACCCATAAATGATATCATCCCCCCCCAAAAAAAAAAAAAAACAGGAAAGAGATCAAAATTGTGTGTGATAGATTCCCCAAATAACCCAATTTTTCATTTTCTTTTAAAAACAGGATGAGGCAAGCCAGGAGGAAGAGGGTCAGGAGTGTGGCAGGCAGGAGGAGGCAGGGCCAAGTGGGACTCAGCAGGTCCCCAGGCCTAGTGGCAGCACCGTCTCCCAAGTGGCTCCCCTCCACGTCAGACCACCAAAACAACGGCGGATGACACAAGTGGAGGAGGAGTCACTAAAGATGATTCAGGAGGCTGCTGCCATTATGAGGGCCCCCTTCAACCCTACAGAGGGCTTTAGCACCTATCTTGCGGATAAATTGCTCAGAATGGAGGCGGGACAACGGGCCCTTTGTGAGCACCTCATATATATGGCCGTACACATGGGGGCGAGGGGGCTGCTGACTGAGGCCACCCATATCTCGCAGCAGGCCAATCCCTCTCCTCCTCCTTCTCCTCCTCCTCCTGCCACATCACCAGCCACAGTGGCCCAGCCTGCAAGGGTGCGTGGACGGGGCCATGGAGAGAACGCTGCAGGGAGGCGTGGAAGGAAGGCTACAGGGAAGAGCAGGAGGTGATTCCCTGGCCTCGAGCTGCTCATCCAGAAATTGAAGGTTGATGGAGTACCACAGCTTGGGATGATGTATGTCTTAGGCTGCTGCTCCTGATTTCATGCTGTTGTTGATTTTATTATTGATCATAGTCAGGTCTGCATTTGGGATCTAATGACTTTATATTCTCTGCTAATTTCTGAATAGTTGCCCTTCGGTTTTTGTTTGTTTTTTGTCCGAAATAAAGGGAAATTTGATTTCAGCCAACATACATGCCTGATGTGTTTTTTTTGTTAGTAGCAATAAGATTTCATAAATACAATGTGTAATTAATAACAAGGGACACCAACCTCCATGAGTAAAAAATAAAAATATTTTGTTCTGAGAAATTGACACACCAAAAAATGCACAACAAATTTAAAGACAAAAACAAAAAAAAAGGTGTAATTTGTGAGGTCGGCCTTGAAGAATTAAACTAATTATTCCTAAGATCACAAGAAAGAAGAAAGACATACGTTTGTCAGAACTCATGATAAAGATCTGCTGCCAAAATGACATTTTAAAGACCGTTCTAAAGCAACAAAACATGCGCTGCATTAAACGAAGCAATAACTTGCAGAATGACGAATGTGCTCTCTCCATTAGGAACGCTAGTTTTACCAGAACGAGCGCTCCCGTCTCCTAATTCAGTCTGAGCATGCGTGGGTATTTTAACCGATGGACTTGCCCATAGACGATCGGAAATTCCCATCGGTTTTTTATCCATCGGAAAAATTTAAAACAAGTTCTATTTTTTCCATCCGATGGAAAAAAGACCGATGGGTACCATACACGATCGGTTTGTCTGATGAAAACCATCCATCGGACGGTTTTCATCAGTTAAACCGATCGTGTGTACGGGGCTTTAGTCTGCAATTCTGAAGAGCAGTGATGCCTATTAATAGTTGTGAGAACAGATATGAGCATTAAATTAGACCTATTGTGCGGCCAACATCCCTAAAAGTTAGACAAAAGAGGAAAAAAAAAAATGATGGGACTTTAAGGGCAACAAAAGAGTAAATGTGTATAAAAGTTTATTAGCAAAATATACAAAATTACAAGATTAAAACCATTGGATGATACAAGAGTACGTGGGTCCCAAGAGGAAGTCCAGAAAGCCAGACGCGTTTCGGGACACCATTCGTCCCTTCGTCAGGGGCTAGTATCCAGACGGGGTCACACTATACAATATAAATAAAATCTGTTTTAACAAAACATATACCGGTATTTCAACATTGGTTGTCTGTACAGATTGGCTCATAGAAATACAACATCACATAGCATAAGAAACATACCCCCACACATCATCATGAAAATTTGTGGTTGGACTGGCGGGGTCCCAAGGGCAGACCGCACAGAGGTATGTTTCCACTTGAAGGGCGATTATTGCTGACATTGTGTGACAATCTCATCCAGAAGGGTAAGACTAAGGGCATACAATCTAGAATAGTTGATTGTAAGGTTCAAAAGGGCACCAAAGGTTTTGAAGATCACCATCAGATTTGGTAGAATGTCAATGGTGCAGTCAAGAAAAAAACATGTAGTCAGCTAGCTGTACAACTTTGTACATCCTGTTTTATTCACCTCAGTACTGAGTTTTTATTTTTTTGTTATTTAACCACTTAAGCCCCGGACCATTTCGGGCCATTAGGACCAGGCCTGTTTTTGGGATTCGGCACTGCGCTGCTTTAACTGTAAATTGTGCGGACATGCAATGTTGTACCCAAATGAAATTTGCGTCCTTTTCTTCCCACAAATAGAGCTTTCTTTTAATGGTATTTGATTGCCTCTGCGATTTTTATTTTTTGCGATATAAACAGAAAAAGACCGAAAATTTTGAAAAAAAATGATATTTTCTACTTTTTGTTATAAGAAAAATCGAATAAACTCAATTTTAGTCATACATTTAGGCCAAAATGTATTCAGCCACATGTCTTTAGTAAAAAAAATGTCAATAAGCGTATATTTATTGGTTTGCGCAAAAGTTATAGCGTTTACAAACTAGGGTACATTTTCTGAAATTTACACAGCTTTAAATTTATGACTGCCTATCTCATTTCTTGAGGTGCTAAAATGGCAGGGCAGTACAAAACCCCCCCAAATGACCCCATTTTGGAAAGTAGACACCCCAAGGAAATTGCTGAGAGGCATGTTGAGCCCATTGAATATTTTTTTTTTTGTCCCAAGTGATTGAATAATGACAAAAAAAAAAAAAAATACAAAAAGTTGTCACTAAATGATATATTGCTCACACATGCCATGGTTATATGTGGAATTGCACCCCAAAATACATTCTGCTGCTTCTCCTGAGTACGGGGATACCACATGTGTGGGACTTTTTAGGAGCCTAGCCACGTACGGGACCCCGGAAACCAAGCACCGCCTTCAGGATTTCTAAGGGCGCAAATTTTTGATTTCACTCCTCACTACCTATCACAGTTTCGAAGGCCATAAAATGCCAAAATAGCACAAAACCCCCCCAAATGACCCCATTTTGGAAAGTAGACACCCCAAGCTATTTACTGAGAGGCATGTTCAGTCCATGGAATATTTTATATTTTGCCACAAGTTGCGGGAATATGACAAACTTTTATTTTGTTTGCACAAAGTTGTCACTAAATGATATATTGCTCACACATGCCATGGGCATATGTGAAATTACACCCCAAAATACATTCTGCTGCTTCTCCTGAGTACGGGGATACCACATGTGTGAGACTTTTTGGGAGCCTAGCCGCGTACGGGACCCCAAAAACCAAGCACCGCCTTCAAGGTTTCTAAGGGCATAAATTTTTGATTTCACTCCTCACTACCTATCACAGTTTTGAAGGCCATAAAATGCCAAGATGGCACAAAACCCCCCCAAATGACCCCATTTTGGAAAGTAGACACCCCAAGCTATTTGCTGAGAGGCATGTTGACCCCATTGAATATTTTTTTTTTGTCCCAAATGATTGAATAATGACAAAAAAAAAAAAAATGTACAAAAAGTTGTCACTAAATGATATATTGCTCACACATGCCATGGTTATATGTGGAATTGCACCCCAAAATACATTCTGCTGCTTTTCCTGAGTACGGGGATACCACATGTGTGGGACTTTTTGGGAGCCTAGCCGCGTACAGGGCCCCAAAAACCAAGCACTGCGAACGCTGCAGTTATGTGTGTTGTGTTTGGTAAGTGACAGTGATCGATCGATACTGCACTTGGGTGGTCTGGGCTGGGCTGGGCGGAGGGGCTAAACGCAGGCGCTAGCAGGTATCTGGGCTGATCCCGCTAACACTGCGTTTTTGGGAACCCTAAACCGCTGGGGATGCTAGTATAGATCTGATCAGATCTGATCAGATACTATACCACTAAGGGGGGTGTATGCTTTGCGCGTGGGTGTTAGCGTTACTGTCACTAACCTAACACTGCCTGGGGCGACGCAGACCCTCTCTGGCGCTAAAACCTAATTGATCTCACCCGCCGGGCGATCAGGGGGGTTAAACCTTTATTGGGTTATATACGGCGGGTGCCCTGATGCTATAAAAAGCAAACTAATCAACCAGCGTCACCCGTAACCTTTATATGGTGATCACTGGTGAAAGGGTTAACTAGGGGCAATCAGGGGGTTAAAACCTTTATTAGGTTAAATATGGGGGTACCTGACACTATATAAAAACCTGACGGGTAACCTAAATAACTAAATAACTTACTGGCTAACCAGTGACACCAGTGACGCTTATACGGCGATCACTGGTGAAAGGGTTAACTCTAGGGGCAATCAGGGGGTTAAAATAATATATGGGGGTACCTGACACTAATAAAAACCTGTGGCGAACCTAAAAAAAAATAACTGCCTATCTAAAACACCAGCGACACGAATACAGCTATCGGAAAAACAATCGCTTAGTGACGCTGAAGTTAGGGGGTGAAAGGGTTACCTGGGGGGTGATCAAGGGGTTAAACCGTTATTAGGGGGGGATTAGGGGGCTACCCTGGACCTAAAGGGGCCTAATCCTAACTGCCCTGCAACTTTTTACAATCACAGATGACACTAAATGCAGTGATCAGTAAAATAAATGATCACTGCAATCAGTGACACTGTGATTGGGGGCTTTGGGGTGACCTGGGGGGTGATCTGGGGGTGACTGGGGGGTGATTTGTGTGCCTATGTGTACCTACGTGTCAGTGGACTGTTGGTGCACTAACCTGCTTCTTCTCTGCTCGGCGCCGGGAACGAAAAGACCGCGGCGAGGGAGATGACATCACTTCCTCCTGCCTGTGTTTACATCACATGGCGGAGGAAGCATTTTCATTGGCCGGGAGCGATCGCGAGGGGGGGGCGGAATCGAGCGGCCCCCCCCCTCATGCCTGATCGCTCCCGAACACTTAACGGCCGCTCACTGCAGTGAAGGGGGGTCCGGATGGACCCCCCAACTGCACAAAGGCGATCACGTAGATCTACGTGATTCTGCCTGTCGGTGCCATTCTGCCGACGTAAATCGGCGGTGGGCGGTCGTTAAGTGGTTAAACAAATGAATACTGAAAAAAGAAATAAAAAAACACGATATAGATCTCTTATGGTAGTATTTAATCACCACTGGGTTTTAAATTTATATACAGTGCCTTGAAAAAGTATTCATACCCCTTGAAATTTTGCACATTTTGTCATATTACAACCAAAATGTAAATGTATTTTATTGGGATTTTATGTGATAGACCAACACAAAGTGGCACATAATTGTAAAAAGGAAGTAAAATGATAAATGTTTTTTTTTTACAAATAAATATCTGAAAAAAGTGTGGCGTCCATTTGTATTCACCCCCTTTACTCTGATACCTCTAACTAAAATCTAGTGGAACCAATTGCCTTCAGAAGTCACGTAATTAGTAAATAGAGTCCACCTGTGTGTAATTTAATCTCAGTATAAATACAGCTGTTCTGTGAAGCCCTCAAAGGTTTGTTAGAGAACCTTGGTGAAAAAACAGCAGCATGAAGGCAAAGGAACACACCTGACAGGTCAGGGTTAAAGTTGTGGAGAAATTTAAAGCAGGGTTAGGTTATAAAAAAATATCCCAAGTGTTGAACATCACCGTGGAGCACTGTTCAATCCATCATCCGAAAATGGAAAGAGTATGGCACAACTACAAACCTACCAAGACATAGCCGTCCAGCTAAACTGACAGGCCAGGCAAAGAGAGCATTTTGTGCCACTTTGTGTTGGTCTATCACATAAAATTCCAATAAAATATATTTATGTTTTTGGTTCTAACATGACAAAATGTGAAAAAAAGGGGGTATGAATACTTTTTCAAGGCACTGTAAATAGTTTCTGTTAAAAATTTTTGCAAACAAATAATATTTCTTCATACATTTATTAGAGCCGGTTCACACAGGGGCAACACGACTTCAACACGACTTCAGACTTCAACGCGACTCAGACACGACTTGAGCATGAATCACAGAGCGACTAAGTGGTGATTTACAACACGACTGAAGTTGCCTCCAGGACAGGAGACATTCCAGTGGCCAATAAAACAAGAAACAGCTCTGTGGGAGGGAGGGGGAGGGAGGGGTTTGCCTGAGAAATGTATGTTATCTTCCTGTAAAGTTTCCTTCAAAATTAACACTGATCAGACTTCTAAGCGACTTCCATTGAAATCAATGGGTACAAGTTGCCTACAGGTCGTCTAGAAGTCTGATTGAAGTAGTACATAAAAGGAACCTTTTTTGAAGCGACTGCAGTCGTGTGCATTAAAATATCTCCATTCACTTCAATTAGTTTTAAAAATAGCATGACTTGGGGCAACTCGGGGCGACCAGAAGTCGCGTCCGGAGTCGCCCCTGTGTGAACCGGGTCTTAGGCCAAAATGTATTCCGCTACATTTTTTTTTGTTGGTAAAAATAACCTAAATCAGTGTATATTATTTAGTCTGTGTGACAGTTATAGAGTCCAAAAACTATAGTACAGTATATATATTTGAAAATTGATCAATCCTGATGTAATGACTGCCTATCTAATATCTTGAGGCCCTAACATGGCAGGACAGTACAAATACCCCCAAAATGAACCTTTTTCTAAAGTAAATAATCCAAAGTGCTTAATAAGAGGCATGGGAAGTTTTTTGACTTGTTTCAATTTTTTGGAAAATTAAGAAATTATTTAAAATGTGTTTGTTTGTTTTTACAAAGTTTTAATTTTATGTTTCAATAGTGTTTATTAAAGTTTTTTTCAGTACAAAAAGAAATAAAAAACAAATACAAAACAAAGATCTCGGGTTTTCATAAAGCAGTATACAGCAAATCCTGAGAGTCATACAATAAGTATTTTGATTTACTTGAGGAATCTTCCTCTTATTGCATACATAGGCCATTGCACCACCTAATGTTGGCAGAAACTCCTTTACTCAATGAAATGTGGTACACATGTCTTTCTCAATACGAAACATAGATTGTATACAGTGCCACAGTGTTTATGACTTAAAACATGTTGTCAATCCTAGGCCTTAGGGTAGGTTCCACCCACAGGGAAGAACCAACTCCCCATCCGACTATCGGGGGAGTCTGTTTCCACCGGTCGCACGGGCACCCCCCCACCGCCCAAGCAGACTATGATCTGCCGAGAGTGTAAAAGAGAAACACAACAAATATAACAATACATTTTAAAACCCAATAATAACATTAGTATGAAAGGAAAGGTAAAACAAAATAGAGAAAAAGTGCAGAGGAAAGTACAAAAAATTTTATTTTAACAAATTATGTCTCACACACAGCATGGGCATACATATAATTACACCCCAAAACACATTCCGCTATGCCTCCCAAGTAGGGGGATACCACACGCGTGAGACTTTGAATAGAGGGGCCCAAAATCCAAGGAGTACATTCTGTCTTTTATCTAATTTACTGACTACATATTACATTTTTGGAGGCCCTGGAGCACCAGGACAGTGGAAAATTACTCCATTTGTTAAGCAAACACTCCCAGGTATTTTCTAAGAGGCATAATGTGTGTTTTGAAAATGTAATTTTGGAAAATTCAGGAAAGAATATAATTTTTTTTTTTTTTTTTACACAAAGTTGTCAATTAAGAAGATATTTCTAACACACATCATAGGCATACTTAGAATTACACCTCAAAACATATTCTGCTACTCCTCCCGAGTATGGGGATACCACATATGTGAGACTTTTTCCACAGTCTAGCCACATAGATGGACCCAAAATCCAAAGAGTATCTTTAGGCTTTTTAGGGGCATACTATACACCTCTAATTTCCACATTTTTGGCAGCCCTGGAGCACCACAACAGTGGAAACATCCACAAAGCACAGCAAGGTATTGTCTAAGAGGCATGGTGAGTCTTTTTATGGTGGCAATGATCAGGGACACTGTTACTGCTGTGATGGTGATCAATCAAGGACACTCTAACTGGTGTGGCAGTGATCAGAGACACTCTAACTGGTAAGACAGCTATCGGGAACACTGTAATTGGTATGGCAGTGATCAGGAACACCTTAACTGGTGTTGCAGTGATTAGGGACAATATGAATGGTGTGGTGGTGTCAGGGACACTGTAACTGGCGTGGCCATGATCAGAAACACTTTAACTGGTGTGGCAGTGATCAGGAACACTGTAACTGGTGCCGAGATGATTAGGAACAATTTGATTGGTATGACATTGATCAGGGACACTGCAACTGGTGCAGACTGTGAGTGGGTGGTAGTGGTTATTTTTTTTAATACTATCAGAGTCGTGTAGTGTCACCATAGTGACACTGTACTACTCTGGGGGCAGGGTGTGTGATCAGGGGATTTTTTTACACTTTGATTGATTGTTACATTGATGATCATTGTATCACTGTAAACCCAATTGCTTTAAATGTCATAAATGGCTTTCATTTACGATTTATTGTTTATGGTTGTAATTGCTGGGATTGGCCACAACTATCACATGGTACAGGGCATCTGTGATTGACCCTGTACTATGTGATCACTGTGACCAATCACAGAGATCACATTAGTGACCAAGACTATCATGAATTGATTAAATTCATGACAGTTGTGTACTATTGGACATGTGACTGCTGTGATTGGTCACAGTGATCACATGGTATCTGAGTCAATTACAGCAGCCCAGTACCAACAACTGTGATCTGCCGTGTCCCCTAGGGGGTGCACAAGCAGGAGGACATACAGGTATGCGGGAGGAGCTAGAGAGAACCCACCCAGCTGTTTATCTACATTGACTGGGCAAGATGGGGTTAATGTGGTATTAAAGGAAAAAAAAAGATATACGTGATGCGAACTGTTGCTAATATTACCAAAGAAGTCTTTGTTTTTCTGAGTAAGCTAGAGAGAGAGAAGGATATGCCAAACTAAGTGCAGTATCCCAAAGATTTAATACATAGGCAGCCTTTGCATTAAATCTTTGGGATACTTCACTTAGTTTGGTGCATCCTTCTCTCTTTTGCTTTCTTTGATTTACACAGAGCCATCACAACTCTGAGGACAGCAGCCTCAGATGATCCTTTATTCAGTATACCCCATATCACAGCACAGTGATTTTTAAAGACTGCCTCCCATCACATACCATTGTGTCTTTTAAAGAGACATTTGTTTTTTTCAGTTGGCTTGACTATGTCTGAATACAGTTCTAATGAGCCAGTTTTTTTCCCCTTAATTTGGTTTTTCTGAGTACTCCTTGTAACTTGCAACTTTAAAGTGGTAGTAAAGGCTTATTTGTAATTTACACCTATAGGTAAGACTATACTAAGGCTTACCTGTAGGTACAGTAAATATGTGCATAGAGAGAGCTGTGCCGAGGCCATGACTCCCATGCAAATGCACAGGAGTGACATCATAGTGGCTCAGTTAATCAAACGATGACTGCACAGAGGATTGGTGAGCAGGTGAAAACCCAAACACCCTTCTTAACACAGTACAGACACTGCATGCAGAAACCTATTCCCCTTTCTAGTGTCAGAGGATGCTTGTTTGGAGCTGCCGCCTTTAGCCAGTCTGTTCTTTCAAACCACTACCTAACGGAATATCCTAGATGATTACTGTCTCAATTTTGCTTGATTGAACCTACCTTCTTTACAAAGGGCCCCATCGTTTGCTAGCAGAAGACACTAGTACTCTTCACCATACCAGAACTCCAGCTCACCGTACCTGTTTAATCCATTTTTGTTTACATTTCAACAGTGTTTACGACTCAGAAGGAGCTGAGAATTTCTCCTCTCAGCACCCATGTTATGGTTATATAGATTACTGTTTTTTTTTTATATATACACACACACACACACACACACACACACACACACACACAGGTATATATATATATATATATATATATAGCGGGGTACCACTTTGCAGTGTGGTAAAAGACTATTGTTGTATTGAGAATGAACCCAGCTCCCTCCGGAGTCTCTTTATGACATTGCAGCAACTGTTGTTTAACTGTGTGGAACGGTGCATTATGGAACTTATAGTACAGGGAGAAAGAGACTTCATTGCCATGGGAAGCAAATAGACTACAATACCCACAGTGCAGCTGTACCACCTGTATTGTACCTGTGATAGGCAGTGTCCGAAGTGGAGCTTGTGTGCTGAGGATTCAGGTGAAAACTTTAGTCAGGCAGATTAGGTTGGCAACAGATCAGGCAAAGCGGTACACGATAGAAATCCAGAGATTGGTAAGGCAGGCAAAGGTCATACACGAGCTGGCGGTGAAGTACAAAATCAGTAGGCTAGAGAGTAGTCAGGAATCCAGGCAGAAGTTCAACACGATAATCAAGGTCACAAAGCAGTCAAAACACCCAGGGAGGAAATCCACAAAAAAAAGGGCGCTGAGAGATAGCATCACTTCCTATTTATGGGCTGCTTTGATTGAAAATTGTCCACAGCTGGCAGCAGGTGGGGCCAGTGAGTCCAAGGTAATGCTTAAAAATGAGAGGATATTTCCATAAGTCCAGATCTCCTCCGTGGCACAACAGGTAAGGCTGCAGCTCTGGAACCAGGAAGATGCCGGTTCAAATACACCCAGGTACATGACATCACCAAAGTGCATTGCATTGTTGCACAGCCTTCTGGGAGAGATTACTTGAAGGAAGGGAGGAGCTACCCTCACTCTCTCTAGACATCGCCTTCTATAAAACAGGAAGCCTGCGCTGAGGCCTGCTGCCGGCGTGTCTAGGCCGGAAAGCCTGGGCCTACAGTTGTCAAGTAGGATTACTCAGCCTAAGGAGGGATCCTTTTCTGTGTGTCCAACTCTTGCTCAACAGAGACCGGAGTCGCCCATCTACCGACACCTTCTGCGGTTGTGTGAGGGACTGGAGACCGGAACGCCTGCAGCGGAGCGTAACAGGGGGACGAGGCCTGCTTTGGTGAGGGGGCACCTGCCCAATATTGACTGGCTGTTGCGTAGGAAAGTGACTATTAAAGGCCTGCAGTTATTATTAAAGTAGTGCGTCACATACCAGGACATCTCGCAGTGGTCACGTGTTCAGTGGTCAAGTGGTCACATCGTTTGCACCGCCAGAAAGTTATACCTACTCATAAACATTGTGGATGTTCAGTTTTTCTGCCTTTTCCTTTACCTAATGGATTACAAATGTTTTATGTGCACAAACAAATGCTAGCGAAGACTCTTACTGCTGGAAGGAACTTTACACTGAACTTAGTCAGGCCTGTCCAGAGCAGATAGTACCGGGACACGTGTATAGTATTTCCCACTAGGGGGAGCTCGCGAGCACACATTTCAAATATATAGAAAGTGTACACTAGAACTGTGATTTTGTGCTTAGATTGTTTCTAACTAAATATTTTCTGCTATACCATTGACTCTGGCAGGGCCCTGTAAGAGTCAACTGATTTTTGTATAACTCTGTTACTTTTCTTACCAAGTAAAATTGACCATTGGTTGAGCAGAATTGTGTGGAGTTTATCTGTTACCCTGTTGGACAAGTGGTCATCACAAGTTAAGCTCTTTATTTACAATTTTATTACTGTGTTTCCCAATTACCAGTGGGTTCCACAATCTCTTGCAGACTGGGGGTAGTGGTACACGTGGGGTCTCGTCCGGGGTTTACTGTACTCTGCAATCAAGCCCCACCCCTTTGGTGCCATCATGGACCCTCTCACCGTGGTCCAGTGGTGCGAATCGGTAGGCACTTGCTCAGACGCAAGTGTAGCAATTGGACTCCCTGGTGAGGACTGGGAAGAGGAAGAAGTTGATAAAATTGTAAAGACATTATCCCCCCCATAGGAAAGCATGGGTGATTGATCGCAGGCCAGATCAAGGGACTTCTCGCACCCATGCACTGTTGGAGTGGAGAGATGAAGTACCTGAGAGTTTTAGGGGCAAGAGTGTGCAATTGGGAAACAAGACAAAGTTTTACACCCAAGAGCTCCAGGTGAGGAATCCCCCCGTACTAGTCAGGAAGAGCCAGCTAGAGGAACAGCAACCTCCTCAGCACCCCTGACCACGATAGGTCCAGAACTCCTTAACGCTTTGGGAGACTTTGTGTCAAAGTGCCAGAAGAACAACACAGTATGTGTGGAAGCTGGGTACAGGAAACTGAGGATCTTCTCAGGGAGACAGCCTGTGACGGTTGGGGAAGAAGAATTTGATGCCTGGATAGAGCAAGCCATGCAAGCTCTAGAAGGATGGGAACTGCCAGAGGCCCAAAAGAAGCAATGTATAAATGAAAGCTTAAGAGGAACCGCTGCGGAAGCTGTCAGGAACTTAAGGTTTAGTAATACCGCCTGTACAGCCTATGACTATTTGGTCATGTTGCAAGAAGAGTTCGGGCAATTGGAGAAGGCCGTTGATTCAATCTATCAGTTTGAACACACTCTCCAACAGCCAGGAGAGCGCCTTTCCGAATACATAAGACAACTGAAAAAGAGGTTATGCCAGATAGTCTTGAAGAAAGGAATGGCACCCTCTGCTATAGACCAAGCTAGGATGCAGCAAATCTTAAGAGGGGCTCTGCGCTCTGATGGAGTTTGGCTCCATTTGAAAACCTCTGTGGGTGGCACGTCCCTAAGTTATCCTGACCTTATCAGAATGGTGATAGATGAAGAAGCACTGTTGAGTGACCAACAAGCCACTATTCAACCAATCTTTACCCCTTTAGCCGGGGTCAGATCTGCAATGACCGTGGAACGGGACTCTGAAGTAGCAATTTTAAAGTCTCAAATGACACAGGTGATGGAGATGCTGACTTCATTGATGACAAAGGTCTCAGAAACAAGTAAGGAAGGAGGAACCACAAAGAAGTAATTCAGACTACTTTCACTTCCCCATCTCAACGCTCAAAGGATAATGATGTTTGTTTCAATTGTGGAGGGACTGGACACCATCGACGAATGTGCCCTAGCCCGAAGAAAGCTGCAGCACCATACCGCGAGCCAGCGGAAAACTTCAGAGGGCCCCGGTGAAGGAGTCCACCGGGTGCCCATCAGTCTCAGCTAACTCCAAAAAGCTCAGCAACACAATGAGACAACGGCAGTGACCAAACACCTCCCGCTTAATGTCCCAAAATGCTCAACGGCGGGAAATCAGTGCATACCAGGCCCAACAAGGACTGAGATCCAGAAAAATGCTCAAGAAGAGAGGAAAAAAAGTGCAGATTACGGAGTCAAGTAAGAAGGCTTCTCCAAGGAAACTTCCTGCCAAATTAGTGGGGCCCTCCCCAGTAGTCTCAATCCAGGTGGAAGGAATCTACACAAAGGCCCTCCTTGATACTGGAGCCCAAGTGACTCTTCTATACCGAGACTTTTACAACAAGCACCTCAGACATCTGCCGCTACAGAAGCTTGAAGACTTGGGGATATGGGGCATTGGGATACAGAGTTTCCCCTACGATGGATACCACCCAATCAGACTATCCTTTGACCCCTCAGTGGTGGGAGAAGCAGAGACCTTCGACACCCTGGCCGTAGTTTGTCCTCAGCCGCCAGGAGCCAGCAAGAGTTCCCTCATTATAGGGACCAACACTGACCTGGTCAGGAGGCTGCTGACACCTGTAGCCCAAGAGCAGGATGACTCAACAACAAGAGTCCACCCTATGTTACAGCAAGTCTATAAGCACCTAGTGCTGGAGAAAAATGCCCCAGCAGAAGGGGTTGGGAAGATCTGGAAGCTGGATAGGACGGAAAAGGTATCACAGCCAGGAGAGGTGACCTGTTTGAGAGCTTCTGTCAAGCTTACCTGGGGACAACCAGGCCCCTTCGTTATCCTTGAACCGAATCCACAGGAAAAAGGAAGGGGACTAGAAGTCATTCCCGAGGTGGTCCCATTGAAGGCCCTAAAGAAAAGTCACGGGATGATCTCAGTAAGCATTAGGAATACTGCGACCACACCAGTGAGGGTGCTGGCCAGAATGCTGTTAGGCCAGGTGAACCCAGCCACCCCAGTTGCCCTATCTGATTTGGAGAAGGAAGAAAGGGGTAAAGTTACCGTGGAGAAGCTCTGCTCTGAAGACACGACCCTCCCACCAGTATGGAAGGAGAGGGTCAAGGCCCAACTTGCTCCATGGCAGAAGATATTCTCTAAAGATTAATTTGATGTGGGATGTGCGAAAAGTGCCACCCACAAGATTCGTCTACAGTAAGATAAACCGTTTAGGGAAAGAGTCAGACGGGTTCCCCTGGCTGACTTAGAAGATCTGCGCGAGCAACTAGCCGAACTTAAGAGGACGGGCATTATCCGAGAGTCCCGAAGCCCCTACGCCTCTCCAATAGTGGTAGTTCAGAAGAAAAATGGGTCACTAAGGCTGTGTATCGACTACCGAACACTGAACAGAAGAACTATACCTGATCAGTACACCACCCCCCGAATAGAAGACGCTTTGCAGAGTTTATCAGGGGCCAAGTGGTTCAGTGTGATGGACTTGAAGAGTGGGTACTATCAGATTCCCACGCATGCTGAAGATCAGGAGAAAACCGCCTTCATCACCCCAGTGGGTTTCTTTGAGTTCAACCGCATGCCCCAGGATTTGTCAGGAGCCCCAGCCACTTTTCAAAGACTGATGGAGAAAACAGTGGGAGACATGAACCTGATTGAGGTGCTGGTGTACCTGGACGACATTATTGTGTTCGGCAGAACTCTAGAAGAACACGAAGAGTGGTTGGAAAAGGTCTTAAAGAGGCTCCATGAAGAAGGCCTGAAGCTTTCTTTAGAGAAGTGCCAATTCTACCAGTCCTCAGTCCATTACCTGGACCACATTGTATCCGCAGAAGGGATAGCCACAGACCCTGAAAAGCTGGGTTCTGTCACCTCTTGGCCAAGACCCACCAATGTGACCAAGCTTCGGTCCTTCCTGGGCTTCTGCTCCTACTATAGAAGGTTCGTGGAGGGGTTTGCCAAGACCGCCCAGCCCCTCAATGAATTATTGTAGAGCGACAGAGAGGATGATGTCCCAGAGCCAGTCAAGCTTGTGACGCCCTCCATGGGGCCTAGGAAGCCTAAGGAGTCTATCCAGGACCAGTGGACCACAAAGTGTGAAGAGGTCTTCGTCCAGTTAAAGGAAAGCCTAACCACTGCCCCTGTTTTGGCCTACGCCGATACCACAAAACCCTATGAATTGCATGTTGATGCCAGTCGAGATGGGCTAGGCGGGGTACTATACCAAGAGCACAGTGGTCACCTGCGGCCTGTTGCCTATATGAGTAGGAGTCTGGCCCCCGCTGAGAAGAATTACCCCATGCACAAGCTCGAAATCCTGGCATTAAAGTGGGCTGTAGTGGACAAGTTGTAAGACTATTTATACGGGGCTGAATTCGTAGTCAAGACGGATAACAATCCACTCACCTACCTCCTGACCACCGCCAAACTGGATGCAACAGGACATAGGTGGTTGGCTGCCCTTTCGGGTTTTACATTCAGCCTGAAGTACCAACCTGGAGTTGGAAATAGGGATGCAGATGCCCTATCCAGAAGGTCCCATGCTTCCAGTGACCCGTCTGAAGAGTGGGCTTAGTTGACCCCTGAAGGAGTGCGAGCCCTGTACCAGGGAGCGGAACTTCAGGGCCGGAGGAGGATCAAGAGCCGAAGAGATTGGAGTTTCGGCTGTTGGAGTACCCAGATGTTATTACAATGTGACCCAGGTCGGAGAAGAAGGTCTACCTAAACTGTCCAAGAAGGGCTTATGGAGGGATCAATTAGAAGACCCCCTGGGAAAACTGGTATTGAAGGCCTTGGAGAACCAGTGTCCTGAGATGCTTCTAACAGACTCCTCTAAAGAAGCCTGACTGTTACATAGAGAGTGGGACCGGCTGCAGATATATCAAGGGGTGGTCTACCGAAGGGGCCCCTCTGATGACCCAGAGGAAAAGTGGCAACTGTTCCTGCCCGCTAAACACAGGGAGGTGGTCCTAACTGCTTTCCCTGACGATCATGGTCATCTGGGGTCTGAAAGAACTTTCCAACTAGTAAGAGACCAAATCTATTGGCCCTGCATGTGGGCCGAAGTTGAAGGGTACTGTCATTCTTGTTCCCGATGCATCCAGAGGAAGACCCTGCCCCATCAAGCCGCCCCAATGGGCCATCTACAGAGTCAGGGACCCATGGAACTGGTGTGCATTGATTTCCTTTACCTGGAGCCTGATCTGAGTGGACAGGGGAATGTTCTGGTGGTAACAGACCATTTCACCAGATATGCTCAAGCATTCCCAACAAAGGACCAGAAAGCCTCGACAGTAGCAAAAGTACTTGTGGAAAAGTTCTTCGTGCATTATGGTCTGCCCCAATGCCTTCATTCAGATCAAGGGAGAGAATTTGAAAGCAAACTGATAAGGAAGTTGTTAGACTTGTTGGGCATTAAAAAGGCTAGAACCACCCCATACCAGCCACAAGGGGATGCTCAGCCTGAACGGTTTAACTGGACCCTTTTAGACACGTTGGACTCTGAGCTCAGAGAAGAAGCAAAACTGGAGCAAACATGTAGCTGCCATTGTACATGCATACAACAGCACCACCAGTGATGCTACTGGATATTCCCCGTACTGCTTGATGTTTGGGCGGGAGACTCGGTTACCAGTGGACTTGGCCTTTGGCATATCACTTTATCATGCTTCAGCAGCATCCCACAAGGGGTATGTGGATCAGTTACGGAAGAGTCTGAAAATGGCTTATGAAAAAGCTCAAATTACATCAGACCAAAGAGGATTGAGGAACAAAAGAGACTTCGACCTCAAGGTCAGAATACAGGACTTGCAGCCAGGGGACCGAGTACTATTGAGTAATTTGGGTATCCCCAGAAAACACAAGTTGGCTGACCGCTGGAAATCACAGCCATATGTCATCTGCAGGCAGTTACCAGGCCTTCCGGTATATCAGATCAGGCCAGAAGGGAGTGTAGGCCCACTAAAGACTTGGCATAGGAATCATCTGTTGCCACTCTCCGAAGCAGTTCGCCTACCTCCCATGTCAGATTCACAAGAGTCCCCTTCAACCTCCCAAGTTTCCAGACCGGTTACCAGATCTCAGTCGACCCTTACAGACGTAGAGGATGGAGACTCTGAGGAGGAAGACTCTGAGGATGAAGAAATGGAATCTGATTGGTTGTGGTCATCTCAAGTACCAGAACCTATGACCACTTCCCTGTCAAAATCTGAAGTAGCTGACGGTGAAACTCTTCACCCAGAGGCCCCTGAGTTTGTGCCTCACAGCATGCTCACTGAGGAATTGGAGGATGATCTGGATTCCTTGCCAATAGAAGACCCTGAAGAGACTTCATCTCTTCCCGAAGGAAAACTGGATGCCCCTGGAGTAATAGAGCCTAGCTTGCCTGAGCAAGAAGGAGAAGCAACTGAGGAATCCACAGAGACAGCAGAATCCATTGCTCTTGAGACTTTGACACCTAAGGAACAAAGAGAGAGAAGAGTCATTCACCCTCCTAAGAGACTGACTTATGATCAATTGGGTGAATGCTCCGGAGAAACTGTCCTCACCTCAAAAAGGACAGTTGATATGCCTGGTCCTTTCACTGTAAATTTGGTGGAGGGTAACCCTAGCTCACCCTCTGGCACATTTGGTCAGGCTGTACCAGTTAAGGTGGCCTGTAGGCAGGACTACCTCTTCTCCAAGGTTTGGTGGGAGGTTCCTCTGCCTGGTTCTTTTGTGAATGTGAATTGCATTATACCTATATGTATTAACTGAGTTTTCTCTGCGTGTACTCATCAAGCATGTACCCGGTTATAAACTATTGCTGTCTTTGGGGACCAAAGAGTTTAAGTGTGGGGAGAGTGTAGCGGGGTGCCACTTTGCAGTGTGGTAAAAGACTATTATTGTATTGAGAATTAACCCATCCCCCTTCAGAATCTCTTTATGACATTGCAGCAACTGTTGTTTTTGAATGGTGCACTATGGAACTTATAGTACAGGGAGAAAGAGACTCCATTGCCATGGGTAGCAAATAGACTACAATACCCAAAGTGCAGCTGTACCACCAGAGTGCATTGCATCGTTGCACAGCCTTCTGGGAGAGATTACTTAAAGGAAGGGAGGAGCTACCCAAGCTCTCTCTGGACATGGCCTTCTATCAAACAGGAAGCCTGCGTTGAGGCCTGCTGCCTGAGTGTCTAGGCCGGAAAGTCTGGGCCTATAGTTGTCAAGTAGGATCACTCAGCCTAAGGAGGGATCCTTTTCATGTGTCCAACTCTTGCTCAACAGAGACCGGAGTCGCCCATCTACCGACACCTTGTGCGGCTGTGTGAGGGACCGGAGACTGCAAGTTGCGAAGAGACCGGGGACCGGAACGCCTGCAGCGGAGCGTACCAGAGGGACGAGACCTGCTTTGGTGAAGGGGCACCTGCCCAATTTTGACTGGCTGTTGCATAGGAAAGTGACTATTAAAGGCCTGCAGTTAATATTAAAGTAGTGCCCCACATACCAGGACATAGTGCATCTCTCAGTGGTCGTGTGTTTAAAGATTGGCGTTTGCACGGCCAGCAAGTTATACCTACTTATAAACATTGGTGATAGGGAAAAAGATTTTCTGGACGGCCGCACTCTGCAGAAGATGCTGGTTTATTAGTAAAATCCATGAAACACAACAAAAACACCCCAAAAAAATATAACACAGGGATTAGCTAACGCGTTTCACATCATAGGATGCAAAGAAATCAAACATGTTTAAATATAAAAATGGGCCATACCGCCTACCAAGGACAGGTGTGGCTAATTACCATGTGATCAAAATCATGATTGAATCCAGTGAAGACATTATTCACCTTTCTCTTTATCACACACCTCTCACACACACTATTTATTTTCACTTTTACATTTTTTTTTCTTGTTTCATTTTTTTTTTTAATTTAAATTTCATTTATTTTTTCACTTTTATTTTCTCTCATTCATTTTTTATTATATTTTATTATTTTTCATCATTCTTCTGCACATTATTTCACATATTGCCTTTTTTCATTATTCATAACACATCACATAGGTTCAGACATATCCACTCATATCTATTTCTCATTTATCTTTTTTGCACCATTAGTTTTGACTTTCCCTTTTCTTCACATTTCACAGGTGCATCACTCTTCTTCCTTGCACTTGTCTTTGTCTTCAGTGGATTCAATCATGATTTTGATCACATGGTAATTAGCCACACCTGTCCTTGGTAGGCGGTATGGCCCATTTTTATTTTTATATTTAAACATGTTTGATTTCTTTGCATTTTCAGCTATGAGTAAGCATCCTATGATGTGAAACGCGTTAGCTAATCCTTGTGTTATATTTTTTTGGGGTGTTTTTGTTGTGTTTCATGGATTTTACTAATAAACCAGCATCTTCTGCAGAGTGCGGCTGTCCAGAAAATCTTTTTCCCTATCACCTATATTGTGCAGAGCCAGCACCTGTTTGCATTCAGAGTGGGGCGGGAGTATCATATGGACACAGTAGCTTGTGAGCGGTAATCTCTCTTCTTCAATATACTTATAAACATTGTGGATGTTCAGTTTTTCTGCCTTTTCCTTTACCTAATGGATTACAAATGTTTTATGTGCACCAACAAATGCTAGCGAAGACTCTTACTGCTGGAAGGAACTTTACACTGAACTTAGTCAGGCCTGTCCAGAGCAGATAGTACCGAGACACGTGTATAGTATTGCCCACTAGGGGGAGCTCGCAAGCACACATTTCAAATATATAGAAAGTGTACACTAGAACTGTGATTTTGTGCTTAGATTGTTTCTAACTAAATATTTTCTGCTATACCATTGACTCTGGCAGGGCCCTGTAAGAGTCAACTGATTTTTGTCTAACTCTGTTACTTTTCTTACCAAGTAAAATTTACTATTGGTTGAGCAGAATTCTGTGTGGAGTTTATCTGTTACCCTGTTGGACAAGTGGCCATCACAAGGTAACCTCTTTATTTACAATTTTATTACTGTGCGACATTATTGTGTTTCCCAATTACCAGTGGGTTCCACAATCTCTTGCAGACCAGTTGTGCCAAGGGAGGGTTTGAGCCAGATTCCTGGGGTTGATAGCCAGTGTACAGACCCAAAACAAAACCAGCAGCTCTCTTAATTGGGGGTAGTGCTACATATATATATATATATATATATATATATATATATATATATATTAGGGCTGTGGAAATTAACTATTAATCCTCGATTAATCGATTATTTTTTTTGTTCGATCAAAATTGTTTTGATCGGTACTCGCCTCTCCGCCGGCTTCTGGGTCTTCAGGGAGTTCTGTCGGAGATCCGGTGACGTCACGGACACCGGCGGGGCTTGCCGTGTCCATCTGAAGGGCTCCTTTGCTGTGCCTTCATATCTGCATGCCGGCGGGACCTTACTATCTGCCACACGCAAGGGCTGTTACACTTCCCGCTATCAACCTGGGATTCTACAGCCATCCACTGGGAGTTGTGATAGTTCCCTTCACGGGACATTTACATGCCAACGGACTGATGTTAACCCCTCCTCATCTGGATTCAGCAGTGGTATCGTTGTACACATTTTTATACCAGTATCATACTTAGCTACATGTTTTTATGACTGCTTTTGCTACCGTTTGGTATTACTCGCACCATTTTTACAGTTTATGAAGCTACATTGATTTTATCTCCAGTGCAATATTTATTTTGTTACCTACTTGAAGACTATAAAAGTTTTAATGCTATTCCCATCGAGTGCTGCCTTTGTGTGTTTTTTGTATCCTGCTATCCATTTTTCCAGTGGTTGGTAGCTGCACTGGGAATCGGCCTGCAAGGAGATCAGCTAAAAGTAGTTGGATTTGTATGTGCGTTATAATTATTTGAAATTAGTAGATTAATCGATTAAAAAAAAAATTGATTAATCGAACACGAAAATTTTAATCATTAACAGCACTATATATATATATATATATATATATATATATATATATATATATATATATATATAAATATAATTTATATAAAAAAAAGGCTCCCTGAAATCTCCCAGTTCCTTGTTTTTTGTGATCTAGCTTCCTGTTAGAGGATGGCTACATTCGCTCTCCATGGTCCTATTATATGTAGGAGCATAACACTCTTCTCTTGCTCACTCCTAAAATGAACTAGGGACTATAGTCTGGGACTATGGGATTTGTAGTGTGCATAGAACAGTGCGCACGACCGCACCCCAATGTGCACTTCTCATTCCAAACATAGGGAAGTGAGGGAGAAAAGGAAAGATTTGGGAGCTCACAGAAGATGCTACAAGGTGGATGTGTATAGATGGTTTTTGGAGAATAAGGATATTGTTTAGTGTCACTATAGGGCATGGAATTGATTTGCAAAAGGCAAATACACTGTTCACTTTGTAAGTGAAGTTGTACTCTGCAAGGGAATTTTCCCTAGAGCTTAGTGAATAGAAGAATACCTAACCATGTGAAAAGTTAAAATAATGAAAAACAGAAATTTTGCTTGCACATGATTAGAAAATGGAAGACAGCAGAGCTTTACCTTATTCACTAAGCACTGGGGATAATTCACTTGCAGAGTGCACCTGGACTTTATATCTCCAAATAATCAAAATGTGCAATTACATTTTTATTTTTTTGCTTACAGCTGTGAAGGAGTCCTGCTATACTGAAGAAGTAAGCAAGCTGCATTTGATTTTCTCCCTATTTGATACTAGGTTTCATGGTGATCCGACTGCTTTTTTACTTTTGAAGTCACTAATCTAGCACAAGAGTACAGATTATGAGCTCTGCACACAATTGTATCAGCAAGGGAGCTGGGCAATTAGCATTTTCAGGAGGCCATATTTTCTATTTTGTATGTTTAAAATTATTTGCCTTGTTGATTACAGCATCATTTTCAATAATATAATAAACACTCCACACTATTAAAACATGATCGAAAAAAAAATCTTCATGTTAAGAAGAAATTCACACAGATTGCAGATGTAAATAACTTTTAATGTCTGTGCGCATTGAAAAATCATAGAACAGCGACCATCGCTCAGAAATACTTGAAGGATACTCACAAAAGATAATGTAGCTGCAGGCATCATTCAGATATTCCCATTGAAAATCAAAGACGTCAAATGACGTGATTGGGCTGGAAGTGTTTAAAATTATTGTATGTCCTGGTCATAATGGAGAAACACAGTGGCATATGGTGAATAGGGCGTGGCTCAATAGAAGTGAATTTAATTTTTTGTGAGTCTCATATTTAGGGTCATGAAAGATTTTAAATTCAATAACTGTGATGGGCTGCAACAAAAATGGAGGGGCCTAAAACAGATTGAGATTATTGGCAATGTGCCAATACCGATTCCATTGGTCCACAACTGAATTGAATAAATCTGTGAAAAACAAATACAAAAAACTGAAGTGGTGTGAAAATAGGGGAGTGATAAGTGCTACTGAATTAGAAGAAAGCCATAAAGGATTTGAAGGTACCTCTGGGACATCAATCCTTTGTGGTTGATGTGACACCCTGCTATTATACTTGCCCTTTCAGCCGGGTTTACTATGCTGCTGGTGCTTGCCACTTTACCAGGATGTACTTTGCTGTTGGTGCGTGTCTGCTTCTGTTCAGAATGCCTAATTCTTTTTGTTGGGACCCTTTAATCCTCTGCATCCATTATTGAACCACCAATCTTCACAGGTTCATCTTCAGAATCTGAATCTGACAGTTCCTCTCCACTACTCTCATATGTCATGCTCAAAATCTGAAAGGCCTCCTCACTTTTGTACTTTTTTTGGACATGATGTTCAGGGTACATTGGACCTGGTGATACTGTGCTGGTGTGACAGTGATCAGGAACATGGCTGCTTGTGTGCTGTGGTCTGACACTGGTAGAAATGTTGCTAGCTGCTACCAGTGACATACTACTGATGTGACGGTGATCAGATACTGGTGTGACAGTGATCAGATACTGGGATATTGGTGACAGTGGTACAGATGTTGATGGCTGCACTGGTGACACAGTACGGTACTGGTGTGACAGCGATCAGGCACTTCTGTAAGGGTGATCAAGTACTGGTGTGACGGTGACACTGGTGCAGATATTGATGGCTGCATTGGTGACACTGTACTGGTATGCAAGTGATCAAGTACTGGTGTGATGGTGACACTGGTATAGATGACTGCATGGTGACACTGTACTAGTGTAATGGTGATCAGGCTGTTCTGGTGTGTGACAGTTAAACTGCTGTCACTAGCAGTCAAGGCACTGTACATGGCTGCTGTGTTGTGTGTTTTACTGTAGCTCTCCTTTCTCTCACACCTCTCTCTGTGTGAGAGCAAGGAGAGCCAATAACTGCAACACACAGGCTTTGTTTAAGTTTGTGATCGCTGCGATTGGTCACAGTGATCACATGGTACAGACTAATTGGACCTCAGCTTCCATCATCAGCTTGTTACTCCAGTACTTGCATTCCCTGGACCTGTTCTTGGCTGCCTGAAGCTTTTTTAGCGCCATTTTAAAAATGGCAGCTTTGCGCAAGTGGTTAAATAAATGATAATTTGCCTGCATTATACATTATACCAGCTTCAGGGTGACTTTGAATTATATTTGGATAAGACTAATCAGTTATCAGATATACCAACTGATTTGAAATTACGTTCCATCTTAATTTCAAATATTACTATGCATGAATTAATTAGCATATTTAGAAGTGTAATTGAGATTTAATTCACATTTTAAAAACTTCATCACATAATAGGGTGTTCAGCTGATACTGTAAATACAAAATAAAAAAAATGTAAATCAAAACTTAGAATTTAGAATAAAACATCTCTGAGCCATAAAATGTCAAATTTATTAGCTATGCATTTTCTGACTTTATATATAAGTTAGATTTCCATTAAGCCTAAATTCACTTTTGAATATCAAAGTACTCTGGGGATTTTAGGGCTTATTTTTAAAACCTGGAGCACAGTGTTTTATTTATTTAGGGACGAATAAAGAATGAAAGCCGACAAAGAATTGGTTACCCTAGATGGCAGCCTTATATATTTTTGCAGTTTTAATTTTTAAGCAGCCCAGTTGGCTTTTAGTATACCAGTGTGAGCACATTTGGTTAAAGTATAACTACACTGTCACTATGCATAATACATTTGTATTTGTCCATGTAATCTATGAAAAAATGTCAACGTTACGGGTTACCTTTACTAAAGATAAATCTGCTAAACAGCAGTATGGGCTAGCTCTGTACACTCTGTTTGAAAACAAAAGACCTACTCTGCATCAGGCTGAATGGGCAACCCACTTTCTAGGATCACATTTTTCAAAGCACATCAGGATGTACTCAAAGCCTGGAGGAGGCTTTAGGCAGTATTGCTGAAAAAAGGTAACTCAACATATCATTTTTAGCGGCTGTAAGAACAAGTACAAATGTAAATTATTTAGTGAAAATGCAGTATTTTTAATGGCTGCAAGGACATGTACAGATATAATGTAATTATATATATATACATACACACACACATACATATACACAATATTCATACTATATATATATATATATATATATATATATATATAATGATAAAATAATAAAACACAGAAACCAAAAGGAAAACAAATTTAACATTGCATTTTACATACATGCATTTAACCAGTGACGTGTGGTGAGCTCAGTGTCTGGTGAGGGACTGGCTAGTATCAGAGCCAGATGCACACAGGTTACATATGCCGCGAACGTTAGAGTGAGAGCAATAGACCTCTGTAACTCTATACATGTAACCTTTAAACATTTTTTTAAAGGTTTGCCTATGGAGATTTTTAAGTACTAAAGTTTGGCGCCATCCCACAAGTGTACGCAATTTTAAAGCGTGACATGTTAGGTATCTATTTGCTTGGCGTAACATCATCTTTCACATTATACAAAAAATCGGGCTAACTGTACTTTTTTTATTTTTTTTATTCATGAATTCATGAAATGCTGAAAAATTGTTGCGCAAATACAATGTAAAATAAAAAATTGCAACAACCACCATTTTTTTTCCTTATGGTGTCTGCTAAAAATATATATATAATGTTTGGGGTTTATGAGTAATTTTCTAGCAAAAAAAATATTTTTACATGTTTGAGAGGAGTGTCAGAATTGGCCTGGGTGGCAAGTGGTTAATTACCATAAATGAGTAATATACAAATAATTATTGTATATTGCTTTTAAGGTAATTTACTATATTTTCAAAAACTCTACTGAAGCAGAGGGCTTAACGGACAAATTACTGACGTTTGAAGTTATAACTTAAAACCAGTAAATTTCCCAGTAAATTGATAAATAATAAATTATTATGGTAACATATAGCATAATAATAAATTATTTAGCTTGATTAAATCAGTACCTTTTCAGCAGCAGCAGATCCTCTTACAGTGAGGGAAAAAATGTATTTGATCCCCAGATGATTTTGTACGTTTGCCCACTGACAAAGAAATGATCAGTCTATAATTTTAATGGTAGGTTTTTTTTAACAGTGAGCGACAGAACAACATAAATATCCAGAAAAATGCATATAAAAAAAGTTATGAATTGATTTGCATTTTAATGAGTGAAATTATTATTTGATCCCCTATCAATAAGCAAGATTTATGGCTCCCAGGTGTCTTCTATACAGGTAACAAGCTGAGATTAGGAGCACTCTCTTAAAGGGAGTGCTCCTAATCTCAGCTTGTTACCATATAAAAGACACCTGTCCACAGAAGCAATCAATCAGATTCCAATCTCTCCACCATGGCCAAGACCAAAGAGCTGTCCAAGGATATCAGGAACAAGATTATAGACCTACACAAGGCTGGACTGGGCTACAAGACCATCACCAAGTAGCTTGATGAGAGGGTGAAAACAGTTGGTGCGATTATTTGCAAATGGAAGAAACATAAAATAAATGTCAATCTCTATTGGTCTGGGGCTCCATGCAAGATCCCACCTCGTTGAATTTCAATGATCATGAGATCGGTGAGGAATCAGCTCCAGAACTACACGGGAGAATATTGTCAATGATCTCAATGCAGCTGGGACTATAGTCACCAAGAAAACAATTGCTAACACACTACGCCATGAAAGACTGAAATCCTGCAGCGCCCGCAAAGTCCCTCTGCTCAAGCAAGCACATGTACAGGCCCTTCTGAGGTTTACTAATAAATATCTGAATGATTCAGGGGAGAACTGGATGAAAGTGTTGAAGTCAAATGAGACCAAAATCAAGCTCTTTGGCATCAACTCTACTTGCCGTGTTTGGAGGAGGAGGAGGAATGCTGCCTATGACCCTATTAACACCATCCCCATCGTCAAACATGGAGGTGGAAACATTATGCTTTGGGGGAGTTTTTTGCTAAGGGGACAGGACAACTTCACCACATCAAAGGGACAATGGATGGGGCCAACAACAACTAATGAAAATAGAGAGAAACACCTGTCCACTATCAAATCCCTGTATAGTGATCTAACTCAGGTCCCAGTCATACTACTTTTACACGCCTAATAATCTACACAACATTGTAAGTGTGATTCTTTTATTTTAATAAATTTGTTTTTACTGTATCACGCTATGGTGGATTTTTCTTTTTCTGCCATGACGCATATGATGAGCTGAGAGGGATTGGAGGTCCATCTACTACACTGGTGGAGGCAGCTGATCGTGCCACTTAGAGACCCTGGCAGGGGTAACAGCTGCAGGTTTAGACTGACCTCTTTCAGGGATCAGTGGCTCTGGTAAGCGGCAGTCTTATTGGAGGTGGTGGACTTTTTCTTATACTGGAATACAGCACTTTTTCTCGGGTGTTTTATTGTTTGAAGTCACAGATGCATGTTTAGAAGATATCTCTATCAACTGAATATCAATGCTAATTTTGCAGACTACTTATTTTTACATCAATTTAAATGTGAACTGATATATGGACTTTATATGCACTGATGCACTTTTTATGCGATTTGGTCGCATGGGAGGGTACTTTTGGGTTCTATAGCCCATGCTAGTCAGTTGTACATGCAATCCTCTTCCTTGTGTGCAGCATAATATGTATCAGTGATTGGACTCACTGTTCTTACATTTATATAGATTTATTTCACGATTTTGCGCAGCTTGATTTTTTATTAACTTTGTCTATTGTGTGTGTCTCACATATTTAAGTTGCAGCATTTTTTATTTTAGTGTCATTTATAATGTTCAATTTTCATATACAGACAGGGCAGTATATACACTTTATTTTCACTTGGCCACTAAAAACCTGTGGCCTATTACTAAGGTGCCACACAATAGCAAAATACCATACCGCTGAGGTTACCCAGTCAAACTGGTGATTGAAAATAGTAATATGCATGCATTTCACAAAGTTAGGGTTTATCTCTATTTTTACTTTTTTTTTTTCAGTAGAGTGCTGCTGTATGCTGTATGGGTATTAGAAAATCTAAAGGAGATTTTATAGGGGGGTTGCACAGTTGGATTGTAATGTATATGGCCATCTTTACAGTAAATGTTTATTAGTTGAAACCCCAACATTTAGTAAAGATTTTCACATTGAATTTTTTTTTATTTCTTTAATTTTCTAGGAAGAAGCAACCTGTTACACTCATACTAGTTTTATGGTTTCTAAGGATTCTCGTACTGGCCGTTGCTCTAGGCATTTTATGAAGACATTAGAAATAATTAGGTTACAAGGGAAATCATTCATGCAATGAGCTCAAAACTAATTAAAATATTTCTTTGATTTAAGCTTATTTTGTTTATCGCTCATAATCCCATTGTTGGGCAGGATTTTATGTGTTACAACTCACAGCAAATTGTTACTTACTTAGGCAATAGATCTCTTAGTGGCAAAACAACCCTAGATATCCGGAAAATGAATAGGTGAGGTATTACCGTGCTACCAAAGAGGTGGGGAGGGGGAAAGAGAAAGGGTATCGCTGGAGCACTGGAGGTATATCAGAAACCCAGAGTAAATGGAAAAAGGAGATAATGCTGCGCTGATAAAGGGATGGGAAGGAAAGGTGAAAATAATAGGTAAATCTAGTAGACTAAGAGGTGATGATCAATGAATAAGCAGCAAAAATAAAATATGCATAAAATGATACAACATAGCATAGAAAGAATAAACATAAGGTGAATCCAAAGTGAATATACAATGAGTGCTGAGTGCAGCTGTGAACATGCGCCAGAAAAAATCCTCAAATTGTTGCTGAACTATCTCAAAGCATAAATGCTACAATAAAAGTAATTCAAATGGTAGAAAACGATGATCTGTTTTCTTGTGCAAACAAAAAACTGTGACTGGTTTAGAAAACAATTGGTGAGGGTGCTGGTGCGGGGTATTCCAAAGTGAAGTGTTGTTGTTGCAGGAATGCAGGGAGAAGGGAAATTTCCTATTTCCCTTTTGGTTAGTGTGGATGTCCCCTTACCTTACTGCTGTAAGGTAACAGCATATAAAGATCTTTATTGATGGATCCGGCATGTACTCCGGTCAGTCCCTGGTGTGGCGTCTCCTAGCGCTGTATGGCCTCTATCTTTAATGGGGTTTCCCACTGGACTCCCGCTTGGTATAATAGTAGTAACCCTCACCGAAAAGGGAGATGGATACGCCAATAGTGTAGTATGTTTGTAAAATAGATTTATTGGCAATAAAACATCATAAAAGGTACTCACAAAAAGTGCATGGAAGAGAGCATGTAAAAAAACGAGCAGCAAACTCGCAAGTGTCACCTCCGGAGCCCCTGGTGTCTCGACGCGTGTTCTTCATGGTCACGTGACTTCATCAGGAGCGTGACCGTGACAAACACGCGTCGAGACACCAGAGGCACCGGAGGTGACACTTGCGAGCTTGCTGCTCGTTTTTTACATGCTCTCTTCCATGCACTTTTTGTGAGTACCTTTTATGATGTTTTATTGCCAATAAATCTATTTTACAAACATACTACACTATTGGCGTATCCATCTCCCTTTTCTGTGAGGGTTATTACTATTATACCAAGCGGGAGTCCAGTGGGAAACCCCATTAAAGATAGAGGTCATACAGCGCTAGGAGACGCCACACCAGGGACTGACCGGAGTACATGCCGGATCCATCAATAAAGATCTTTACATGCTGTTACCTTACAGCAGTAAGGTAAGGGGACATCCACACTAACCACAAGGGAAATAGGAAATTTCCCTTCTCCCTGCAACAACAACACTTCACTTTGGAATACCCGGCACCAGCACCCTCACCAATTGTTTTCTAAACCAGTCACAGTTTTTTGTTTGCACAAGAACACAGATCATCGTTTTCTACCATTTGAATGACTTTTATTGTAGCATTTATGCTTTGAGATACTTCAGCAACAATTTGAGGATTTTTTCTGGCGCATGTTCACAGCTGCACTCAGCACTCATTGTATTTTCACTTTGGATTCTCCTTATGTTTATTATTTCTATGTTTATTATTTCTATATAACTGTTCTGAAAGTACAATTATCATTTAATATAGATACTGTTACATAATAGGTAATTATTTTTTTAGAAGTGTATTACAACCAATTATAATTGTAAACAATTGATTTTTTACTTGTTGATGTATCCAGCAGTGCATATTGCACAAGGGCATAGATCTCCTCAGCAAGCAGTAAAAGCACTTAAAACAAGCCCTCAGTCACCTCTGTATCTCTAAGCATCACAGACAAATTCAAAGTTCACTGAAATTTAGCTATTTTTCTGAGAACAGAATCTTGGCAGTTCATCAGCCCTCTAATGAATAGAACCAGCAGGTGTTTCTAAGCTGTTAGAAACTGACAAAAACGCAGCTAGAGAGGTCAGGGTAATATTTTAAAAATCTTTTAAAGCCCACACTCGTATGTACACACACATATGAGCATAAATGGCTGTGACAAGTGCAACTAAGTACAAAAATATGGGATGAAAAATATGTGAATGATTAAACTACGCATATTATGTATCGTTGTGCATGCTGGAGTGGGAGCAATAATTTAAGGGCATATGTTCCCACTGATGGATGTGTGCCTGAATAATATGCACATACATACTGTATTTATTGGCGTATAACACTCAGTTTTTTACCCTGAAAATAGAGGGTAAACTGTGCCTGCGTGTTATACGCAGGGGGCTGTGGAATGTTTTTTTCCTGAAACGTACCTCTTAATGTTAGGGTGCATGTTTTACGCCTGTGCGTGTTATACGCCGATAAATACGGGTACCTGCAAGAGCATTTGCTCAAAGTTAGAACCAGAAATGTGCTCTGTAAACCTGAAAAGCACTAATCTGCTTTTAGCAGCTATGGTCACAGTACTGGGAGAAATAAGTGCTGGGAGAAATAGCTCCCATGTGGTGATTTCTACCATAAATCACATGACAAAGATGTTGTAAAAGCACTGGTTTGTCATAAAAATGTTACTATCAAGAAGCAGAGAGAGATAGGTGACTATAATCGGGGACTTCATAAAGGGTGTCATAGACACCCTTTAAAATTCTATTAGGGCATAGCTGAAAATGTTGGTGATTACTCCTGATTCAAGTATCACATTCATAGGAGAAGTAGGCTAAAAATCTTTGCGTATACTTCTATTTTAATGCAAATTTACATTAATGTTCAAAATTTCGTTAAAATAATACCTGGTTATTCTGCCATGAAGGTCCTTGTTTAGACACTTGATCCTTTTTAGGCACTTCCTCTGTGGGTAACAACTCCTTGTCCTTGTCTCCCAGTTGCCAAGTACTGTATAAAATTTCCAATGCACATATTCCTGAAAATGCCTGTAAATGTAAGCAGCGACCACCGTGAAAAAACCAAAGACATTCAAAGAGAGAAATATGTCACCAGAACACCAACGATCTCCAGAACAGGTCCAAAGCTTTATTCAGCAATCATTATGCCGCGTACACACGATCGGTTTTCCCGTCAGAAAAACCTTGGATGGTTTTTCCGCCGGAATTCCTCTCAAGCTTGTCTTGCATACACACGGTCACACAAATCCTGTCAAGAACGCGGTGACGTACAACACGTACGACGAGCCGAGATCAATGAAGTTCAATAGGCAATTCGGCTCATCTGCTTGATTCTGAGCATGCGTGGTTTTTCCCCCGTCGGAAATGCATACAGACAAAGGGTTTTTCCGCTAGGAATTTTTTCCGTCTGTGAAAATAGAGAACCTGCTCTTAAACTTTTGCTGGCGGAAATTCCGACAGAAAAAGTCAGATGGAGTTACACACGGTCAGAATTCCCATCCAAAAGCTCACATCTGACTTTTTCCGACAGGAAAAACGATCGTGTATACGCGGCATTATAGTTACATAAACAATGACTGATACTTGCCTGATGAAGTGGCTCTATGTGGTGACATGTGTGTGCATGTGTGGTGGTGACAAATTTCTCCGTTGGAATGTCTCCCAATTGTTGCCCTGCAATGTCACCCATGATATGTTGTTACAGTTGAGTCTATGAGCATCCGTGAAAGAATAAGGGAACCAATGGAGTTCCAAATCCAGGAAAAACAGAAAAAGGTATAAATAACAACTGAATTATAATAATGATAAAGAGCTGCGCCTTGTAAAGTGTAATAACACCTGAAATGTGAAGAGACAAACACTGTAGCTGCTGACTTTTAATAAGGACACTTACCTGTCCTACTCGCCCGCGATATCAGCCCCCTTGAGGCCGATCCTTCGATCCTGGCAGCTCCTGGCGCCGCCATCCTCAGTAAGGGAAACAGGCAGTGAAGTCGTGCGGCTTCACTTCCTTTTCCTACTGCGCATGCGCGAGCAGCGCGGCACTTTGTGAATGGGCCGACTGCTCTCTGGGATACACACACTTCCCAGAAGGCAGCGCGCCCCATTCACCAGAAGACATCGTGAGTAGGACGGAGGAAGAAGACCAGCCGCGGACGATGAAGAGGCAGATTAGGGACTTCCGCATAGCAACCGCTATTTCTGGTAAGTAAAAAATGTTTTTTTTTTCCATTTTTTTCCATTTTTTGGGGGGATTTTTGGTAAAAAAAAAATTTCAGGGTGGAACTCCACTTTAAGGACCGGCCTCTTTCTGAGATTTGTTGTTTACAAGTTAAAAACATTTTTTTTTGCTAGAAAATTACTTAGAACCCCCAAAGATTATACATTTTTCTAACACCCTAGAGAATAAAATGGCGGTCGTTGCAATACTTTATGTCACACTGTATTTGCGCAGCGTTCTTACAAGCGCACTTTTTTGGAAACAATACACTTTTTTGAATTAAAAAATAAGACAACAGTAAAGTTAGCCCAATTTTTTTTTATCTTGTGAAAGATAATGTTACGCCAAGTAAATTGATACCCAACATGTCACGCTTCAAAATTGCGCCCGCTCGTGGAATGGCGACAAACATTTACCCTTAAAAATCTTCATAGTCGATGTTTAAAAAATTCTGCAGGTTGCATGTTTTGAGTTACAGAGGAGGTCTAGGGCTAGAATTATTGCTCTCGCTCTACTGATCGGTGTAATACCTCACTTGTGTGGTTTGAACACCGTTTTCATATGTGGGAGCTGCTCACATATGCGTTCGCTTCTGCACGCGAGCCTTTTTTACCTTTTATTTAAATTTTTTACACTGTTCTTTGAAAAAAAAAATTGTGTCAATTTTATTCCTATTACAAGGAATGTAAACATCCCTTGTAATAGAAAAAAGCATGACAGGACCTCTTAAATATGAGATCTGGGGTCAAAAGACCTCAGATCTCATATTTACACTAAAATGCAATAATAATAAAAAAAAAAATTGTCATTTAAAATATAAAAATAAATACATGGCCCTTTAAGAGCTATGGGCGGAAGTGACGTTTTGACCCTGCGACCGCCCTGCTATAGTATGGAGACGGGTGGGGGCCATCTTCACCTCACTCATCTCCATACCCCGCCCTCTCCCGCCGCCGATAAAAGTGATCTCGCAGCGAATCCGCCACAGAGACCATTATTATCGGAAACCGGACCGCCTGCTGAAGAGGGGGAGGCTAGCTGCTGCCATAACACAGATATCCCTCTTCAAACAGCCAACGTATATCGGCGTGCGGCGGTCCGGAAGTGGTTAAAAAATGTAGTTTCCATTAGACATCACCACAGTGAATATACAAATACATATAAAATACTTCAAATATGCACATAATACATTTTTTTAATAAAAAACAATTGTGAAGTCCATATACAGTATCTCACAAAAGTAAGTACACCTCTCACATTTTTGAAAATATTTTATTATATCTTTTTATGTGACAACACTGAAGAAATGACACTTTGCTACAATGTAAAGTAGTAAGTGTACAGCTTGTATAACAGTGTAAATTTGATGTCCCTTCAAAATAACTCAACACACAGGCATTAATGTCTAAACCGCTTGCAACAAAAGTGAGCACACCCCTAAGTGAAAATGTCCAAATTGGGCTCAATTAGCCATTTTTCCTCCTTGATGTCATGTGACTTGTTAGTGTTACGAGGTCTCCGGAGTGAATGGGGAGCAGGTGTGTTTAAATTTGGTGTTATCGCTCTCACTCTCTCATACTGGTCACTGGAAGTTCAATATGGCACCTCATGGCAAATAACTCTTTGAGGATCTAAAAAAAAAAAAAATTGTTGCTCTACATAAAAAAGGCCTAGGCTATAAGAAGATTGACAAGACCCTGAAACTGAGCTGCAGCACGGTGGCCACGACCATAAAGCGGTTTAACAGGATGGGTTTCACTCAGAACAGGCCTCACCATGGTCGCCCAAAGAAGTCATATCAGCGTCATATTCAGAGGTTGTCTTTGGGAAATAGATGTATGTGTGCTGACAGCTTTGCTGCAGAGGTTGAAGGGGTGGTGGGGGGGGGGGGGGTCAGCCTGTCAGTGCTCAGACCATACGCCACACACTGCATCAAATTGGTCTCTATGGCTGTCTTCCCAGAAGGAAGCCTCTTCTATAGTGACGCACAAGAAAGCCTGCAACCAGTTTGCTGAAGACAAGCAGACTAAGGACATGGATTACTGGAACCATGTCCTGTGGTCTGATGAGACCAAGATAAACATATTTGGTTCAGATGGTGTCAAGTGTGTGTGGCAGCAACCAGGTGAGCAGTACAGAGACAAGTGTGTCTTGCCTACAGTCAAGCATGGTGGTGGGAGTGTCATAATCTGGGGCTACATGAGTGCTGCCGCCACTGGGGAGCTACAGTTCACTGAGGGAACCATGAATGGCAACATGTACTGTGACATACTGAAGCAGAGCATGATCCCTTCCCTTCGGAGACTGGGCTGCAGGGCATTATTACAAAATGATAACGACCCTAAACACACTTCCAAAATTACCACTGCCTGGTTAACCACTTGGCGCCCACGCTATAGCTGAATGACGGCCACCGCGCGGACCCCAAATGCCGAGAGGCCGTCAATAGACATCCTCCCATTAGCGCGCTCCCCGGTAGGTCACTGAGACTCGGGTGATCACAGATCCGAGTAAGGGGATGATCCCGGCCCCTTACCACGTGATCAACTGTCAGCCAATGACAGCTGATCAGGTGATTTAAACAAAAGCTCTGTAATCTTTTTTTTTTCTCCTCATGCGCGAGGAGAAAAAAAAGCAGATCCCCGCCTTATGTGTAAGGGACATCGGTCCCGAAGAGGAAGAGGCAATTCTGCCTCATCTGTGCAATCAATACCCCCTGCCAGTGCCACCTGCCATTGCCACCTGCCAGCGCCCACAGTGCCACCTATCAATGCCCACGAGTGCCACCTACCAATGCCCACAAGTGGTGCCAATCAATGCCTCATGAGTGCCACCTAGCAGTGCTGCCTATCAGTGTAACTTACCAGTGCCGATCAGTGCCCATTATTGCCACCTATCAGTGCCCATCACTGCCACCCATCAGTGCCCATCACTGACAGTTCTCAGTGCCACCGATCAATGCCACCTATTAGTGCCACTTCTCAGTGTCCACCAGTGCCACCTATTAATGCCCTTCAGTGCCACCCATCAGTGCCACCTCTCAGTGTCACCTCTCAGTGCCCACCAGTGCTACCTAACAGTGCACATCAGTGCCACCCACCAGTGCTGCCTTATTGGTGCCTATCAGTGCAGCCCATCGGTGCCTATCAGTGCAGCCCATCAGTGCCCATCCGTGCAGCCCATCAGTGCCCATCAGTGCAGCCTCATCAGCGTTTTTTTTTTTTAGTTCAGTATTTATTTATTTTTAACAAAAATAAAAACCGCAGAGGTGATCAAATACCACCAAAAGAAAGCTCTATTTGTGGGAAAAAAATGATAAAATTTTTATTTTGGTACAGTGTTGTATGACCACGCAATTGTCATTCAAAGTGCATCAGCGCCGAAAGCTGAAAATTGGTCTGGGCAGGAAGGGGGTTTAAGTGGCCAGTAAGCAAGTGGTTAAAGAAGCTGGCGGTAAAGATGATGGACTTGCCAAGCATGTCTGCAGACCTAAACCATATTGAGCATCTGTGGGGCATCCTCAAACAGAAGGTGGAGGAGCGCAAGGTCTCTAACATCCACCAGTTCTGTGATGTTGTCATGGAGGAGTATAAGAAGACTCCAGTGGCAACCTGTGAAGCTCCGCTGAACTCCATGCCCAAGAGGGTTAAGGCAGTGCTGGAAAATAATGGTGACCACACAAAATATTGACACTTTGGGCCCAATTTGGACATTCTCACTTGGGGTGTACTGACTTTTGTTGCCAGAAGTTTAGACATTAATGGCTATGTGTTGAGTTATTTTGAGACGACAGCAAATTTACACTGTTATACAAGCTGTACACTCACTACTTTACATTTTTAGCAGTGTAATTTCATCAGTGTCACATGAAAAGATATAATGAAATATTTACAAAAATGTGAGAGGGTGTACTCACTTTTGTCAGCTACTGTATATCCCAAAATAGTGAATGGCGTCCTTAGTGAGTATAGGAAATATTCCTCTCCACCTGTATGCAGTCACACAATGTACTCATCAAATTTAATTGACCCAAATATAGGGAAAGCCCATACATGAAGTCACACAGAGATGATTCCATATCACTATTGTCTTCCATTTAAAACTCCAGTATTGCCCAACAGATAAAGAGAGGAATTGGATAGAACACTCTCATAGTGTAGTATTTTGAGTACTGTATTGAGTAGTTTATTTAAAAAAGGTTATATTGCACTAACATATAATAAAATGAATATCAGCATGATGCCAGTCATGGGCGTCCGCTGAACTTTTTTCAGGGGGGGGCATCATTTTAAGGTCATCCATGCTTCTTTGGGGCAGTGGAGCAGCGCTTTATACACCACTCCTCCACCGCCCATTGAAATAAATGGGCACTGCTGCCGAAGCGCCTGCAAAGCGCTTCGGCAGCGGCGATACAAAGTTGCATTTAACCCTGTCTTTCACCGCTAGCGGGAGTTATTGCAACACAGGCGGCAAGTGTCTTCACTCTGACTTCAACACTCTTACGATTCCAGGGGGGGGCAATTGACCCCCCTTGCCCTATGGAGTGGACGCTCATGATGTCAGTCATGGGCTGCCAAAATTGCCTTGGGTGGTGTTCTCAAGCTACGTCATTTCCAATCAGCTGGAATGCAGGTAGAGCGCAAACCAGCAGTTCCTACATTTTATACGCTGATCTTCATTCTATTTTATGTTAGGCAGGGTTCACACCGCAGAATCTAGTGGCTCACAGAAGGGACCCAGTGCGTCCCTGTTCACCATTTCAAGTCCGATTTCAGCCCTAATTTTGGGCTAAATTCGGACCTGAAGTGGACCAGAACACACACAGGACTCCTGTGCAATTTGCATCGAAGCCGCTCTGGAGATGTGTGAACCGGCTCCATAGAGAGCCGGTCACAATTTCCTGACATGCGAATTGGATGCCGGGAAAACCTGCATCCAATTCACAATAGTGTGAACCCAGCCTAAGTGCAATATAACCTTTTTTAACCATTTATAGACTGGAAGATTTTCCTCCTTAAGGACCAGGCCATATTTTGTGATACGGCACTGCAACGCTTTAACTGACAATTGCGCAGTCGGGCGACGTTGTACCCAAACAAAATTGATGTTCTTTTTTTCCAACACATAAAGCTTTCTTTTGGTGGTATTTGATTACCTCTGCGGTTTTCGTTTTTGGCTCTATAAACAAAAAAATCGACAATTTAAAAAAAAAAAACTATATTTTTTAATTTTTGCTTAAATAAATATGCCCCCCAAAAAAAGTAAAAAAAAACATTTTCTCATCAGTTTAGGCCGATATATATTCTTTTACATATTCTTGGTAAAAAAAAAATCGCAATAAGCGTATATTGATTGATTTGCACAAAAGTTATAGCGTCTATAAAATAGGGGATAGATTTATGGTATTTTTATTTTATTTTTATTTTTTTACTAGTAATGGCGACAATCTGCAATTTTTAGTGGTACTGCGACATTGCGGCAGACAGATTGGACACTTTTGACACTTTTTTGGGACCATTAACATTTATATAGCAATCAGTGCTATAAAAATGCATTTACTGTGTAAATGTCACTGGCAGGGTAGGGGTTACCACTAGGGGGTGATCAAGTGGTTAAATGTGTTCCCTCATATGTGTTTCTAACTGTAGGGGGATGGTACTGACTGGAGGAGGAGACATATCGCTGTTCCTAATCACTAGGAACAGCAGATCTGTCTCTCCTCCCATCAGAACACGCACACAGATCCCAGTACTGGCTCCCTTGCCCACGATTGCGGATGGTCAGCGGACATCGCGGCCGCTGGCCACACCTGCTAATGCCCTTAAAGGTTTCAATGTACACCTACGGTGATTTGCGTGAACGAGCCGACCTGCTGTAGTATAATGACGGCGACTGGTCGGCAAGTGGTTAAATAAACTACTTAAAATACTTCACTATGAGAGTGTTCTATTCTCTCCCTCTCTATATCTATATGGCAATACTGGAGTTTTTTGAATGGAAGGCAATAGCGATCTGGGATCATCTCTGTGACTTCATGTGTGACATCTTGGGCTTTCCCTCTATGCAAAACTTGACTCCCTGTAATAGGGGTCAAGTAAGTTTGGTGAGTGCATAGTGTGACTGCATGCAGGTGGAGAGGAATTTTTCCTATACTCACTAAGGACGTCATTCATTTTTTGGGAATATATATGGACTTCCCAATTGTTTTTTATTTTATTATGTGCATATTTGAAGTATTTTATGTTTAATTGAAACTACATTTTAAGAGCGTGGTAATCTTTGGTTTCTTCTTATAAGCATCTGTGCTGATACTTAACCACTTCAACACCGGGCTTTTTTATACCACCTCAATACCGGGCCTATTCTGGCATTTCTCTCCTACATGTACAAATCATCATTCTTTTGCTAGAAAATTACTCAGAACCCCCAAACATTATATACAGTCGTGCTTGAAATTGTTGGCACCCCAGAATTTTTTCCAGAAAATCAAGTATTTCTCACAGAAAAGTATTGCAGTAACACATGTTTTGCTATAAACATGTTTATTCCCTTTGTGTGTAATAGAACAAATCAAAAAAAGGGAGGAAAAAAAGCAAATTGGACATAATGTCACACAAAACTTCAAAAATGGGCTGCTCAAAATTCTTGGCACCCTTAACTTAATATTTGGTTGCATACCCTTTGGAAAAAATAACTGAAATCAGTCGCTTCCCATAACCATCAATAAGCTTCTTATGCCCTATACACACGATCGTTTTTCATGCCGTTAAAAATGCCATTTTAAAAAATGGCCATTAAAAATGATCGTGTGTAGGCTCCAGAGCATTTTTAACGACGTGAAAAAAGGCCATTAAAAATTCCGGACATGCTCTCTTTTTTCACGTCGGTTTTCATGTCGTTTTTTTTAACGACGTGAAAAACGATAGTGTGTATGCTTTCACGACGTGAAAAAAACCGCGCATGCTCAGAATCAAGTATGAGACGGGAGCGCTCGTTCTGGTAAAACTAGCGTTCGTAATGGAGATAGCACATTCATTACACAGTAACGGACTGAAAAGCGTGAATCGTCGCTCAACAAACTTTACTAACATGAAGGGTGGCGCCATTCGAACGGAACTTCCCCTTTATAGTGCCGTCGTACGTGTTGAACGTCACTGCGCTTTGCTTGATCGTTTTTTTTAATGATGGTGTGTACGCAAGCCAGGCTTGAGAGGAAACATGAAAAAAAACGAGGAGAAAAACGTCGGTTTAAAAAATGACAGTAAAAACGATCGTGTGTACGGGGCATTACACCTCTCACCACTTTTGGACCACTCTTCCTTTGCAAACTGCTCCTGGTCTCTCTTATTGGAAGGGCGCCTTTTCCCAACAGCAATTTTAAGATCTCTCCACAGGTGTTCAATGGGATTTAGATCTGGACTCATTGCTAGCCACTTTAGAGCTCTCCATCGCTTTGTTGCCATCCATTTCTGGGTGCTTTTTGACATATGTTTGTGGTAATTTTCCTGCTGGAAGACCCAAGATCTCGGACGCAAACCCAGCTTTCTGACACTGGGCTCTACAGTGCGACCCAAAATCCTTTATTAATCCTCAGATTTCATGATGCCTTGCACACATTCAAGGCACCCAGTGCCAGAGTCAGCAAAACAACCCCAAAACTTCAATGAACCTCCACCATATTTCTCAGTAGGTACTGTGTTCTTTTCTTTGTAGGCCTCATTCCGTTTTTGGTAAACAGTAGAATGATGTGCTTTACCATAAAGCTCTATCTTGGTCTCATCTATCCACAAGACGTTTTCCCAGAAGGATTTTGGCTTACTCAAGTACATTTTGGCAAACTGTAGTCTTGCTTTTTTATGTCTCTGTGTCAGTAGTGGGGTCCTCCTGGGTATCCTGCCATAGCCTTTCATTTCATTTAAATGTCGACGGATAGTTCGCGCTGACACTGATGTTCCCTGAGCCTGCAGGACAGCTTGAACTTCTTTGGAACTTGTTTGGGGCTGCTTATCCACCATCCGGACTATCCTGCGTTGCAACCTTTCATCAATTTTTTCTCTTCCGTCCACGCCCAGAGAGATTAGCTACAGTGCCATGGGTTGCAAACTTCTTGATAATGTTGCGCACTGTGGACAAAGGCAAATCTAGATCTCTGGAGATGGACTTGTAACCTTGAGATTGTTGATATTTTTTCACAATTTTGGTTCTCAAGTCCTCAGACAGTTCTCTTTTTCTCTTTCTGTTGTCCATGCTTAGTGTGGCACACACAGACACACAATGCAAAGACTAAAGCCACGTACACACGATCGGATAACCTATGGATTTTCGTCCGATGGATTTGACCATCGGAAATCCGATGAAACTGTTTTTCATCAGTCTTGGCCACACACTATCAGTCAAAAAACCGACCGTTCCAAACGTGGTGACGTAAAACACTCCGATGAGCCGAGAAAAATGAAGTTTAATGCTTCTGAGCATGCGTCGACTTGATTCTGAGCATGCGTGGGTTTTTGATCCGATGGACTCGCCCATAGACGATCGGAAATTACCATCGGTTTTTGATCCATCGGAAAATTTTAAAACAAGTTCTATTTTTTAAAACCGATGGAAAAAAGACCGATGGGTACCATACACGATCGGTTGGTCTGATGAAAACCATCCATCGGACGGTTTTCATCAGTCAAACCGATCGTGTGTACGGGGCTTAAGTGAACTTCTCTCCTTTTTATCTGCTTTCAGGTGTTTTTTTTTATATTGCCCACACCTGTTACTTGCCCCAGGTGAGTTTAACCACTTGTCCCCCGCCCACTGTCAATTGACGGCGGGCGGAGGATACTCTCGTTCTGGGAGGACGTCATATGACGTCCTCCCTTTAAAACGAGCTAGGAGGCGCGCGCTCGCCGCCAGCGGCGCGCGCGCACGCCCGCCGCGTTCACAAGGCCCCGGTGCGCGTGCCCGGCGGCTGCGATTGCCGCCGGGCACCCGCGATTGCCCGGGAAACGAGCAGGAAAGTGGATCTCTGTGTGTAAACACAGAGATCCACGTCCTGTGAGGGAGAGGGGACCGATGGTGTGTCCCTTGTACATAGGGACAACCATCGGTCACCTCCCCCAGTCAGTCACCTCCCCCCACAGTAAGAACACATTGAGGGAACATATTTAACCCCTTCCCTGCCAATCACATTTATACAGTAATCAATGCATTTTTATAGCAGGGATCGCTGTATAAACGTGAATGGTCCCAAAAATGTGTCAAAAGTGTCCGATCTGTCCGCCGCAATATCGCAGTCACAATAAAAAATCACAGATCGCCGCCATTACTAATAAAAAAATAAAAAAATAAAAATGCTATAAATCTATCCCCTATTTTGTACACGCTATAACTTTTGCGCAAACCAATCAATACGCGCTTATTGCGATTTTATTTTTTTACCAAAAATATGTAGAAGAATATGTATCGGCCTAAACTGAGGAAAAATTTATTTAAAAAAAAAAATGGGTATTTATTATAGCAAAAAGTAAAAAATAGTGTTTTTTTTCCAAACTGGACGCTCTTCTTTTGTTTATAGCGCAAAAAATAAAAACCGCAGAGGTGATCAAATACCATCAAAAGAAAGCTCTATTTGTGGGAAAAAAAGGACACAAATTTCGTTTGGGAGCCACGTCGCACGACCGCGCAATAGTCATTCAAAGTGTGACAGCGCTGAAAGCTGAAAAATGGCTTGGGCAGGAAGGGGGTTTTCGTGCACAGTAGAGAAGTGGTTAAAGGAGCATCACATGCTTGAAACAATCTTATTTATCCCCAATTTTGAAAGGGTGCCAAGAATTTTTAGCAGCCCATTTTTTAAGTTTTGTGTGACATTATGTCCAATTTGCAGTTTTCCTCCTTTTTTTTGATTTGTTCCAATACACACAAAGGGAATAAACATGTGTATAGCAAAACGTGTTACTGCAATACTTTTCTGTGAGAAATACTTGATTTTCTGGAAAAAATTCTGGGGTGCCAACAATTTCGAGCATGACTGTATGTTTTTTTAGCAGACATCCTAGGGAATAAAATGTTGGTCATTGCAACTTTTTTTCCTGCACGGTATTTGCGCAATAATTTTTCAAACGCCTTTTTTTTTGGTAAAACAATGGTTTCATGAATTAAAAAATAACAAAACAGTAAAGTTAGCCCAATGTTTTTATAAAATATCAAAGATGATGTTAGGCCGAGTAAATAGATACCTAACATGTCACGCTTTAAAATTGCGCACACTCATGGAATGGCGCCAAACTTCGGTACTTAAAAATCTCCATAGGCGATTCTTTGAAAATTTTACACTTTTTTTACATTTTTTTTTTTTTTAGCACTTTTATTCCTGTTACAAGGAATGTAAACATCCCTTGTAATAGGAATGGTGTGTGACAGGTCCTCTTTATGGAGAGATGCGGGGTTACTAAGACGCCACATCTCTCCTCCAGGCTGGAAAGCACGAGATCGTGAAAATGTTTTCACCGATCTCATGCTTACTAGCCGCAATGGCGGCTTCCTTACTTTTGAGAACCCGGGCGTGACGTCATCACATTGCGCCCGGGCCTCCGACGGTTATAGAGATGACTGGTCACCAGTCATCTCTATGCTTGCTATCTGGCGCTGGACGATTCATTCTCGGGGCCCCCGATGGCACGGGAGAGCCCGGAGAAGCACCAGATGGCGGCGGGAGGGGGGATGTCCCCTCCCGCCGCCTATAAGAACGGTCAAGAGGCGGAACTGCCGCTATGATCATTCTTATTGTGCGCAGAATCGCCGGCAGAATAGAAGGATATCTGAATGATGCCTCTAGCTGCAGGCATCATTCAGATATCCCCCCACAAAGCCCAGGACGTCATATGACGTCCACCCAAGATAGGAGATCCCATCTGTGGATGTCATTTGACTATGGGCGGGTAGGGAAGAGGTTATTGAGCAGGAGTTTTCTTGCCTTTGTCACTATAATGGAGCCCACCCTGAGCAATGACATACAGCTGGTTCTGTAGTGCATGCATACAGATGGGCTGCAAAGGGGCTGTAGATCAACAGTAATGAGATGCAAAAAAGGCAAAAACAATATCTTACAAAATGGCAATTGTTTATAATATGGTGCTTTAGCAAAAAAACTTCATCCAGTTAGGATTTACATTTACTTTAAAGTGATACTTAACACACACTTTTTAATTTACATTGCCCCTTTTATTCCTGTATATGAATAATGGCACTGTAATTATTTTAATAAAAAAAATCTATGTACCTTTTTCCTTATCGATATACAGCTGTCACATGACCCAGCTCTTTCCTAGCCTGTCTGCAGGAAAATATAAGCAGGAGGAGCTTCTAGTCCTCTGCTGCCCATGTTCAAATAAAAAAAACAGCCTTTAGAATATATAGTAAAAATAAATAATTAATATCAATAAGCCGTTTTAAATTGTCATTCAAATCTATATTTGAAATCAAATCTTCATTATTTTTTGGCAATAACATGGTGTGGGTGGATTTCTACCAGTCACAGACTATGCCCCGCCCCGCCCCTCCAGCCTGTGTCTTAGAATAACAGGGAGGTGAAGCCTCAATCAATCTGTATGTAATATCCTGGCCCCATTAAGTTTAGCTGGTTAGTGGGCATGGTGGAGGACTGTAGGGAATGGGCTGTCATTTGCCACTGTGTATACGCCCGCATGTGTGACTCTATAGTCACCTGGGCTGCTCAGATGTGATAGGGAGGAAATAAGCAGCATAGAAACTCACTAAAAACTGGTTAAATACCTGCCAAGTGCCAACACTGCTCTGCAAAATCCCCAACTGCACTGGGGACTTGGGCAGAAGGGGGAGGTAGGAAACAGCAGGATCAACCATTTTTTTTGCAGAATACAGAAAACAAATCTCATAGTGACTGATGCAATATAAACAGCATGTAATACACCATTTATTAATAGTTTTGTATAATGTGGGTTTAGTGACACTTTAAAGACAGATTTTTAGTGACAGTGTATGTACATAGTCCACCCCCAGGCTTGTGAACTTTCCCATCCATGTTAATACCTACCTCCCTGCTGCTGCATCACAACCCATATAAGCTCTGGTGATAACTGGTACCAGATCCTAGACAAAAGAATGATGTTCTGGCACTGCTTACATGACAATGTTCAGGTCTGGTGATTGATACATAGGGGAGATTACATATTCCTCCATACCCATAAGTCCTGCTCCCTTATAAAGAGCTCTGGCAGTGCAAGGTGAAGGCAAGGGAGCATGGCTGACAAAATATACATGCCTGGAGGAGGAGGGGGCAATGTGCAGATCTGTAATTTTATCCCAAATGGACAAGGTGATAGTGTCTCTTTAAGGCAGGGGTCTCAAACTTGTGACCCTCAAGCTGTTGCGCAACTACAAGTCCCATCATGCCTCTTCCTGTGGGAGTCATGTTTGTAACTGGGACAAACTTATAGGACTTGTAGTTGAAGTAGTTAAAATTCAAACTGGGTTGTCACAGGAAATTAAATCACTATTTGATTTAAAACCTTTTCATTTCAGTCATTCAAATAAACAAAACTGAATTGGTGATTAGATATTTGTTTCATTATTTTTGTCAATCAGTGCTATTTTCTGAAGTCTAAGGAAGCTAGATTTTTGCATGTGTTGAATATTGTAGCATAAAGGCTCATGTAACACACATCAAGCATGGCCAAAATATTCCTCTCAATGAGGGCACTGCATCAAAATGAAATTATTATATACAGTAGGCTATTGAAAAATACATAAATGTTTCCTCAAAGTAATATTTGGAAATTTTCCAAAGTCAAATAATGTTTATTAGATATTGATACTAAAATCTAAGCGTACAACAATAATTTTGCTGTCACATAAAATTCTAATAATTGCAATACCATTAAAGGTTTAAACATGATTGCTTATTGTTTTTCCTTTTTATTATAGTAACCAAGCTTTTATTAGAAATGATAAGAAATGCCTTAACATTTATTAAGGCTTTAAAATCTCTAGTGGTTTTAAATTGCTCTATATTAATTCCGGTCCCTGTAAATTTTTATTATGCTACTGTTTATTATGTTTTTCCATTTGTTTTTCCATTTTCTTATTATAGAGAATGTACATATACTGTATATTTTATTATTTTGATATCGGTGCTAATTTTATTTTAAATATCCTTGATGTTTTACTAAGTTATATATTAAATACCGCATTTCAATATTTTATTCCTCATTTCCCAGCAGGTGGAGCTATAGGCTCCTTTCTACATGTTTACCAGGCAATTCACAAGGAGGAATTCCAGTTATGGAAAATGTTATACATAGTTAACTTTGTCCAGCGTGGCTGTTGCCCCTGGAAATTACAGAAGTAGATACCACTCACTCCATTAGTCCAGTGATCCCGACTGTCTTCTGGATCCAGCGCTGAGTGGCCTGATGCATTATGAGCAAAGAAGGTTGGTTGCTCAGCAGAATGCTTTGCAATTTTAGAATGAACGCAAAACACCCTCTGACTCCACAAAGTGGAGATGGATGGCAGTGGTGCCACACTCTCCCCCTTGTCCAGTCAGAGATAATTTGCATTCATTCTTAAAGCGGAGCTCCACCCGCAATTTTATTTTTTTTAAAGTCAGCAGCTACAAACACTGTAGCTGCTGACTTTTTTTTATCCATAAATGATTTTATTGAAAGAAAAATAAGGTTACATGTACATACAAGACATACAAGCTCATGAACATTACAAGAATAACCAACATTTAAACAGGGCAATGACCGGTAAATGAAGGGGAGCAGGTAAACCTGCGTAAGAGTGCAAAGACCCACCATAGGCCAATATCAGCAGGCCTATCCGGGGTCATGGTTAAATTTCTGGAATCGGAAATTGCAATGATCGTATAGGTGTTGGGAGCCCCTAGCAAGGCTCCAAGTTATCGTTTGGTCGGTTACTTCACAATCTGGAAAGATAAAAAGAGTAAAATAATAATAATAAACATGTCAAGGGGAAAAAATAAAAAATAAAACAGGAAGGGGGGGGTAGGAATAAACAGAAAAGAGGTTTACATTGACAATGGGGAAGGAGTAGAAGAAGAAGAGGAAAGGTAAGCAAGGGGTAGCAGTCAAGAATAGAGAATAGAGAGTAGTAGGGAGATGGGAGGTGGGGGGCGCTTTCCGTCCCGGGCCCCCGTACCAGTTCAAAACGCAGGAAAGAATGCAGTGAAGACTGTATATACTTCAAATATTTTAGGACAGCGTTCTAGAAAAAGGATTTATAGCAATCCGTGGTCCTAAAATGCGTCCCACAGGACCAGGTCAGACTAAACTTCTGTAAGCGATCATGGGCTGTATGTATCAATTCCTCCATCTCCTCAATCTTAGCTACTCTGATTAACCATTCTCGAATGGTCGGGATATCCTTTGAACACCAATGTGTAGGGACGCAGAGACTGGCTGCATTAACCATATGCATAGCCAATGATTTTTGGTAATTTCGTTTGGGTAGAGAAGTATGGTATAGGAGGTATTGAGCAGGAGTGTAGTCTAGGGTGAAAGTTGTGACCTGCGTAATGATGGAGCAAGGTACACTCCCACCAAATGTGGATCATGGATCCTACTTCTTCGGTGCACCTCCAACATGTATTCGGAATAGAGGGTGAGAATTTATGTAGACGAGATGGGGTTCTATACCATTTAGTGATAATTTTATAACCGTTTTCTTGGATTGCAACGTTCATCGAGCCTTTATGTGCAAGAGTGAGTATGGATTCCCAGTCATCGTCCCCAAGTGTGATTTGCATGTCCCTTTCCCAAGAAGCACGTGCATTCTGCATCGTGGGAGTATCAGGGACGTTCTGCATTAGGGCGTAAATGTATGACACAAGGTGTCGTTGTGGTGAATTGTGCGAGCAAAGAGCTTCAGATGGTGTAAGTTGTCTATCCCACGTGACTTTCGCATCTTTAGAGGTAAGAAAGTGAGTCAGCTGTCTAAAAGACCAAAAAGGAAAAGTGTTAGTACGTGATTCGGAGGTAAGCTCCTCATAGGATCGTCTACGGCCTTTGTGAAAGAAATGACACGCCAGAACCTCCTCGTGTGGCCATTCCTTGTAAAGGAATGTGTTTGAATCTCCCGGAGGGAACTCAGGGTTGCCTCTCAGAGAGGTTAGCGGACCCGGTTGTGAGGATAGGTTGAAGAGAGCAACTGCTTTCCTAAAGGCCGATAGGGAGGGTGCAATGAGCGGGTGTGTCTTGAGGGTCAGGGGCCAGAATTGAGGTGACAGCCAAGGTAAAGGGGCAATCGGAGTTTGCGTGAGAGAGTTTTCCAGTATCACCCATGCTTTCCTTAGTTTGTGAAGTTTCCAGTCCACCACTCTAGTTAGGTGGCAGGCCAGATAATATTTATAAAGATCTGGTAAACCAATGCCACCTGTTGCTTTGGAGCATGTCAACCGTGAGTATTTAATTTGTGGGGCATTATTCTTCCATATAAAGCTAGTGCAGGCTTTTTTATATGCCGCAAAGAATGAGGGGGGTAAATGAATCGGTATCGCCTGCATTAAATATAATAGGCGGGGGAGAACCACCATCTTAATGAGGGCCGAGCGCCCAAACCAAGAAACGTTGAGGTTGGCCCAATCCTTCAAATTTGCCTGGAGCTTAGAGAGGGCATGGAGGAAGTTGTGGCTATAAAGATCCGCTACGTTCTTAGTGACCTGGATGCCTAAATAGGTAATGGCAGTCTTCTGCCAATGAATGGGAAAAGATTCCTGGCAATGTGTGACTTCTTGGGGGGTAAGGGATACATTTAGGGCATGCGATTTGGAATAATTGATTTTGAGATTTGATAACTCGCCGAAGTGTTTTATGTCTTTCAAAAGATTGGGTAATATCCGAGGGGATTGTAAGGATAATAAGATATCGTCAGCAAAGGCCGATACTTTGAATTCTCTATGGGCAATGGAGATTCCTTTGATATCCGTGTTGGACCTCAGTCTGTTTAGGAGGGGCTCTAGAGTCAAAACAAAGATCAGGGGGGATAACGGGCAACCCTGACGGGTGCCATTGCTTATTGAGAAGGCGTCTGACAGGAGGCCATTAGCCCTCACCCTTGCGGAGGGGTTAGTATAGAGGGCAGTGATATGAGCAAGCATACGTGGCAGGAGGGCTATGCCTTCCAAGACCGCCCACATGTAATCCCATGACACCCTGTCAAACGCCTTCTCAGCATCAAGGGAAAGGAGGAATCCCCCGGTCTCCGATGAAGCCAGCCAATGTTGAACATTTAAAGTGCGGATAGTATTATCCCTAGCCTCCCTACCCGGGATAAAGCCCACCTGATCAGACGATATGAGGCCAGGGATCAAAGGGAGTAACCTGTTTGCCAGCATCTTAGCGTAGATTTTTATGTCCACATTAAGCAGGGAGATCGGCCTATAGTTAGAGACTTGTGTGGTATCTTTCCCATCTTTCGGGATAACTGCTATATGGGCTTCCAATAATCTGCCTAGGGAAGTATGAGGGGACGAAAGGGAGTTAAATGTGGTTAGCATTTTGGGAGTAAGATCCTCCTGAAAGCATTTGTAATACAACAGAGTGAGGCCATCGGGGCCTGGGCTTTTTCCCACCTTCATCTGTTTGATTGCTAAGAGGAGTTCTTCCTTGCAGAAAGGACTCTCCATGACTTCAGCCTGCTGGGGGGTGATAGGTTTAGGGCAGTAATCTGCCAGGAAGTCCGATATTTGGGAGGATCGCCTGGCCATATTGGTTATCCCGCCCCCTTCTAGTGCCAAGTTGTACAGTTTAGAGTAACATTTTTCAAAGTGTTTGGTTATTTCTTCGTTCTTAGAAAGGAGTGTACCCTGGCTATCTCGAATATGGTGAATAACTGACGAGGCCTTATCTGCCTGTATCGTGCGAGCCAACAATCTCCCACTTTTGTTGCCGTGTTCATAGAACACTTTCTGTCTGAGGACGTATCGCCTTCTAGTGCGCTTCCCCAGCTCTTCCGCTAATGCAGAACACGCCTGCAAAAGCTCCTGTAGTGTAGCTTGCATAGACGATTGTTTATGGGCTCTTTCCAGGCGATTAATTGTTTCAATTAATGATTTAATGTCTTCCTGGTGTCTTTTTTTGGCTATCGTAGCTAAGGAGATACATTTTCCCCTTAGGACACATTTGTGTGCTTCCCAAAGCGTGATGGGAGAGACATCTGGGGTAGAATTTTCTTGAAAATACAATTGGATTCTGGTACGCACTTGTCTAATGTTTTCAGGGTCTTTGAATAGCGATGGATTCAGTCTCCAGGTTTTCGTTGTCTTATGGACTTCAGGAAACGTAAGAGTTACTGTTATGGGGTGATGGTCTGATAAGAACATTGGCTATATGGTGGCCTGCGAGAGAAAGGATAGGTCTGTCTGCGAGAGAAAAAAATAATCTATCCTGGAGTATTTCTGGTGAGGAGGAGAGAAAAAAGTGTAATCTTTATCGGTAGGATACATGGTACGCCATGTGTCATGGAGCGTTAGGTATTGCATTTGGAGTCTAATCTGGCGGAGTGCCCGATGTGTGAGGGTGGATGTGCCTGTAGAGGAGTCTATAGTTGGGTTTAATGGAACATTAAAGTCCCCACCCAAGAGTACAATACCCTCCTGGAACGTGGTAAGCAGGTCACAGACTTTCCTAAAGAACGTTTGGACAGTACATATTGGCTAGTGTGATTGGTTTAGAGGCAAAGGTACCTTTAATGAAAATGTATCTGCCCTCAGGATCGATTATCGAATCCGACAATCAAAAATAAGCACGTTTGGAGACCAGTATGGAAACTCCCTTTGTTTTGGACTCTGGGTTCGTAGAATGAATTGCCTGTTTGTAAATATGGTTCCCCAATTTGGGGATTGCATCAGATCTGAAATGAGTTTCTTGGAACATAAGAAAGTGAGCATTATGTTTAGTCAATGCTGACAATACCTGTGTTCTCTTTTCAGGGAGATTTAGGCCTTTGACATTGAGTGAGAGACATTTCAGTGACAAATGTTGTTTAATTACATTCTCCGTCCGCATGGCCTAATCTAACGGAGAGTATAATATGTTTGTGCAAAGTCTGAGTGTAAATGCGGTATGCAGGAGTTACCACACTGTCCCTGACAGGAGAGAGGAAAGAGGAGCGGCCCCCACGAAAATAAAGAAAAGGAAAAGAGAAGAAGGAGAAAAGAGAGAGAGAAGAAAAAAAAAAGGGGGGGTGGGGAAGGGAATAAGTAGGGTCTAGAGAAAGATGGGAGGGAGTAAGTAAGGGAATCAGGAAGCAGGGGGGGAGGGGAAGCGTACGGGAAAGTACAATGCACTAACGCCGGGAGGATCTATCGCGCGTGCGTGATAATACCGGAGGCAGTTAAATATGAATCTAACCGCCTAGTGGGGGAAAATCCGGAGTGTCAGCTTCCTGACAAATGGGAAGCTGTGGAGGGATAGTAAGCCTAGAACGGGACACTGGAATCCCGCACAACGGTGGACGTAATGAGATAAAACAGGAGTTTAAAAGACAATGGGTGTGGAAAATGAGTAAATGAGAATCATGGGATCATCGAGGGAAACCAAAGGGGGATCGCAAAAGGAAATTTGGACGTGGACATCCCACAAACATGCTGTTACTTCGGGATGCCCTGTTGCTTAATGATAATGATAAAAGGGGCGATCAAAAAGCCTATCCAAACTATTTGATAGACCTGACTAAACCTAATGTAACCAGAATCTAAGCGGAACCTCTACCTAGGGATCAGAGTGGATAATATGCATTCTTAGACATTATCATACTTTAGTATAGATCGGCGATTCCCTGAGCCCACAAATATATAGGCCCCTGGAGTCATCGATCCAAAACCACAGAAACAGATGAACATATAAACTTTAAAACATTGCAACGCTGCCCTCGCCCCGACCCCAAACGAGTTTGGACTGTGTGTTAATCCAGTTGGGCTCCATTCTGGGGAGTCATTATCCAGGTCTAGGACCAGTCCCCCGGGGAACCCCAGGGTTGTGTTCATGGTAAGAGTATACTCCCTCCCTGAGACCCTATGTCATCCTGCATATTCATGAACGTAGCTCAAGTTAGGTCTTATTATGTAGGAGATTAATGCCTAGCATGGAGAGCGTAACACAAACCACAGAATAAGTACAGGTTCAACCCATAAGAAAAAAAAAAAAAAAACGAAGAAGAATGGGGAAAATGGAGGAGTGGACCCGGCCCCCACCGTGAAGAACGGTAAACTGGTTTGGCGGTTCCATTAGCATATTCCTACAGCAGGGGCCAATATAAAAGGCAATATATCTGGGTTGCAGAGACAATCCTCTAGCTGCCAAGATCCGAGTCCACCCCCCCATAGTAGTCAGCAGGCATAAAAACAAAGCGGTCTAAGTAGGCAAAGGCGTATCCCTGATATACAATACGTGTGAACACCTGTTACCTTCTTGGTAGTATACCACACATAGTCCCTGGAAGGAATGGTCCCTGAGAAGACCCCCTAGAAAAATTGTGGTAGCAAATCAGAGTTAGTCATATCAGGATAATAAAAAAAAAAAAAGGGGGGGGCGCATCGAATGTTCCTGATGAGTTGGAAGATATCAAGGGGCCACAGCTTAGAAACACCCGTCTAAGTGAAGGGAAATGACAAAGTTAGTTTGAGCCAAAGGGGACAGTAAGTTCCGATCAGGCTTGGGGGGAGAGGTCAGAAAAAAAAATTCAATCAAATATCTTCGTGTTGGAACCATAACAAAGTTAAGCAGCAATAAAACGTTCCTGTGTGATCTCAACTAGGTAGTGTAGAGGCTTGGCGTAGAAAGCAGCAGGATTAAGCATCTTGAAGTCCCCTTCTCGGGGTACCAGCAGGAACCGGATGTTGCAGGATGTTGTCTCGGCGGGCATAGCGGTCCTCTGGTGAAGTCGGGTCCAATCTGCGACGTCTGGAGCGTTGTCATTTAGCTTTTGGTGAGGAGTTGTGAGAGACAGGTTTCCAAGGCTCCGTGGGGAAATAGAAGGAGTACCAGTCAGGCAGGTCAATCAATGGTATGTCTAGTTGTTCACAGAATACAGGCAAATCTTCTGGGGTCCTTAAGAAGGCTGTACGACCCCTGGTGGACGCTGAGAGGCAAAACGGGAACTTCCACCTATACTGTATATTGCGGGCCCGCAGTGTATCCAACAGGGGTCGCAGAGTGCGCCTATTCTGCAAAGTTATTTGAGAAAGGTCTTGGAATAATTTAATGTCTGCGCCATTAAACAAGATGCGGCCTCTCTCTCTCGCCTTCCTCAGTATCTCCTCTTTGAGGGGAAAGTTGACAATGCAGCACACAATTTCTCTAGGGGGTTCAGAATCTCGGGGAGGGGGTCTCAGGGCCCGATGCAGTCTTTCCATCTCGATGGGAGAGTCAGCTGGGCGACCCAAGAGATCATTGAAAATGGAGCAGATCGTTTGTGGTAATGTAGACGGGTCTATACCCTCGGGGACCCCCCGCACCCTAACATGTCTTCGGCCCCTATTATCTAAATCCTCTACGTGTCTGTGGAGTTCAAACATGTGGGACAGTTGTGAGTCATATGTCTTTTGTACTTGCCTGATCGCTACTGCCTGAGTTTGGGTAGTGTCTTCCACCTCGGCGAGGCGATGGTTCATTGTGTGGATGTCCGACTTCAGGTCCGCAATGGCCGTTGTTAGAGTATGTTTGATATCTAATGCCACTCTTTGCAGATCTCTTTGGAGGTCAAGTAGGCTCGGGTTAGCGTCTGTGGCGCCGCCAGCGGCTGATCTCGGACCAGCGGTGCTTTCAAGCGACCAGCGGTGCTTTCAAGCGAGATCAGGGATGAGGCCTGTGAGTTCTGTGAAGCCTGCATCTCCCCGTGGTCCCCTGAGGACCGAGTCCTGAACATCTCCGGAATATTGTTGCTCAATTGTGTCCTTGAGTCTTTGAGTGTGCGTGGTGTGGAGGAGCTTCTAGTGGATTTCCCCATGATTCAGCTGATTGTGGTGTCTAAAGTAAGCGTTTTACATCCCCGTCATGCAGGAGGCCTATCTTCACGCTGTCATCCCGGCCGCCGTCTGAGCCATTCCCCACCCAAATAGATCTTCTAGCACAGCAGTCTGGGTCGCCCCTCTTGCAAGCGGGGTGTCAGGATTAGGCCGTGGAGCTTGAAGCTAGTGTAGGGGAGGACAGAAAGGCTGCCTGTAGGCCCGAGGTGTAGCAAGATGGCTGCCGTTCCTCTGCTTAAACAGCACGGGCGCCTCCACCGGCCTTCGGGGCTCCCCCTCTCCAGCCTGACTGTCCAGGAGAGGTGGATGGCTGTGGGACGTTCCACACTCGCCTCTTTTCATGGCCGCAGTACTCGAGTCCTGGGGATTCGGAGGTCCCGCAGGCCTCAAAATGGCGGCGGATCCCTCGTGGATGGGAGCAGCCCAGAAAGTTTTAAAAAGCTCCCTCAGCTAAGACAGGGCCCAGGATGGGGGTCCGGGTGGGTGCCGAGTGGAGATCCTGGCCCCCAGAGTCAGATCGGGACGGCCACACTACACTCTCGCGGGGGCACAGCCGCAGGAGAGACCGGGGATTCAAGGCCTCACTAGGCCGCGCGGAGTAGTGGCAACCACAGATGGCTCTGAGATTCGGCTCTGCCTCCGGGTTGTTTGAGGTAGGAGGATGGGTGGCGGGTGGGGACGGATGGTGGTCTCTTACCTCCAAGACTGCTGGGGTCTGAATCCTCCGGGAGGCCTTAGGCCAAGAAGATGGCGGCGGCTGCAGACGCTGAAGGCATCGGATCTCGGGCGTCCCCTGGTCGTTTCGCACCGGAGTAACGGCCCAGGACACTGCGGTGGGGCAAGGTGAGCAAGCCGGTGTGAAATTAGGACGTGGATGGGGTTTTAGCAGCCCGGATCGCGGTGGATGGATTTCTGGAGACCTGGAGCTCCTCTAAAGCACGTCCGTCTCTGTCCACGTCAGGCCACGCCCCCACTGCTGACTTTTAATAAGGACACTTACCTGTCCTACTCGCCCGGGATGATGGGCCCCCCGATGCCGATCCCTCGGTCATTGCAGGACCCGCGCCACCATCCTCACTAAGGGAAACAGGCAGTGAAGCCTTACGGCTTCACTGCCCGTTTCCTACTGCGCATGCGCGAGTCTCGCGACGATTTGTGAATGGGCGGCTGCTCTCTGTGATTACTCACAGTTCCCAGAAGGCAGCGCACCCATTCACCAGAAGACACCGCGAGTAGGAGGGATGAAGAAGATCCACCTCAGATAAGGAAGAGGCAGATTAGGGACTTCCGCATAGCAAACGGTATTTCGGGTGAGTAAAATTTATTTCTTTTTTTCAATTTTTTATTTTCAATTTTTTGTTTGCATTTTCGTGAATTCTTTTTTCAGGGTGGAACTCCACTTTAACTGCTTTACTGAAACAAGGCAATTGTTTACAGAGGTCAATAGCTCAGGCTCAAATTTACCCCCACAACTGAATGAGTCAGAAGAGTGTATCATCCCCCATTCCTACAATCTCTGTTAGGGATGAGCCGAACACCCCCCGGTTCGGTTCGCACCAGAACCTTCGAACGGACCGAAAGTTCGCACGAACGTTAGAACCCTATTAAATACAATGGACGCGAACGTTCGAAATCTAAAGTGCTAATTATAACGACTAATATGCATCTTATTGTCCTAAAAAGGGTTTGGGGACCCGGGTTCTGCCCCAGGGGACATGTATCAATGCAAAACGAAGTATTAAAAACGGCCGTTTTTCGGGAGCAGTCATTTTAATGATGCATAAAGTGAAAAAAAAAGTGAAATATTCCTTATAATATCGTACCTGGGGGGTGTCTAAAGTATGCCTGTGAAGTGGCATGTGTTTCCCGTGTTTAGAACTGCCCCTACACAAAATGACATTTGTAAAGGAAAAAAAGCCATTTAAAACTGCTTGCGGCTTTAATGTAATGTCTGGTCCCGGTAATATGGATGAAAATCTTTGAGAAAAATGGCATAGCTACCCCCATCACCCCCCCCTACCCCAGCCCATTACCAGCCCCTTTGGGTCTTGTATGGATATTAAGGGGAACCCCGCACCCAAAATAAAAAAAGGCCCTATATACTCTGAACAGCAGTATACAGGCGGTGCAAACAAGACAGGGACTGTAGGTTTGTTCTTAAGTAGAATCTGTTTGTAATTTTGAACAGGTACATTGTTTAAGTGTAGCTCCAGCCAAAAAATCTATTTTTAATCTTTTTGGAAAACATAGGGAAGGGTTATCACCCCTGTAACATTTGTTTTGCTGTCTGCGCACCTGTTCAGAACATTTCACCTCACTTTCCGTCCCAATGACAAATGTTTTTGAAAAGTGGGGTTTTTATTGAAACAAGGATTGGTGATAAAGTATCAGTAGAGAGGAGACACCTTTTTCCCATATTAACTCTTACAGGAGAGAATTTCCCTTCCTAGGGGTAGATTTCCTCTCACTTCCTGTTGTCTCCTTCCGTTTGCAAGTAGGAGTCGTTTGTAAGTTGGATGTTTGAAAGTAGGGGCCTGCCGTATATACTCTGCTGAAATTTGCCCCTTAGATGTTGGTGTTGCCACAACACTGTGAGCCCTCACAGTTACTCTTGGTGGGCGCTGGAACGCCCTGCTGTGAACTATTATATCAGGAATTGTAATTACATGCCATTGTTGAACAGCGGTAGGAAAAATTGGGCCTTTGGTGGTGGTGCTGGTGCTACAACACTGTCAGCCCTCACAGTTACTCTTGGTGGGCGCATGAATGGGCCCTACTGTAAATTATTAGATCAAGAATTGTAATTACATGCCCCTGTTGAACAGGGGCAGAAAAATTGGGCCTTAGGCACTGGTGCCACAACACTGCAACCCCTCACAGATACTGTTCTTGGAGCACAGCAATGAGCCCTGTTGCAAAGTATTGCATCAAAAATTGTAATTACACGCCCCTTTCAAACGGGCAGAAAAATTGGGCCTTAGGTACTGGTGCCACAACACTGCAACCCCTCACAGATACTGTACTTGGAGCACAGCAATGAGCCTGTTGCAAAGTATTCCATCAAAAATTGTAATTACACGCCCCTGTTAAACAGGGGCAGAAAAATTGGGCCTTAGGCACTGGTGCCACAACACTGCAACCCCTCACAGATACTGTACTTGGAGCACAGCAATGAGCCCTGTTGCAAAGTATTGCATCAAAAATTGTAATTACACGCCCCTGTTAAACAGGGGCTGAAAAACTGGGCCTTAGGCACTGGTGCTGGTGCCACGACACTGCAACCTCTCCCAGATACTCTAGTTGGAGTGCAGGAATGAGCCCTGCTGCAAAGCATTGCATCAAAAATTGTAATTACATGCCCCTGTTAAACAGGGGCTGAAAAATTGGGCCTTAGCCACTGGTGGCGGCACCCAGAAACAAAAAAGTTCTTCCAAGCTATCATCAAGAATCGGATCATTGAGGAGGAGGAGGATAATCAGTCAACATAACAGGACAGTCATTTAGCATCAGCATCAGTCTTGAAGGGATGTGACATTTGAAAATAAATTATTCTGTTATATCAGCTTCAGGTGCTTGGTAGCTGGTGGTGATCCAAGACTGGTTCATCTTTATGAAGGTCAGTCGATCAACCGAGTCAGTGGACAGGCGCACCCTGTGATCCATGACAAAGCCTCCAGCAGCACTGAATGTGCGTTCCGAAAGAACGCTGGATGCAGGACAGGCCAGTAGCTCAATTGCATACTGTGCAAGCTCTGGCCATTGATCCATCCTCAAGACCCAGTAAGCCAGAGGATTTTCAGTGGGTAAGGTGTCCAAGTCTGACCTTGCCCCTAGGTATTCCTGCACCATGTATATCAGACGCTGGCGATGGTTGCTGGAACCGATCATACCTCGGGGCTGCGGACTAAAAAATTGTCTGAACGCATCGGTCAGATGGCCACCTTCTCCACCGCTCCTTCTGCTACTGATGAAGCCTCAGCAACTCGTTGTCCAGGACCAGGAGTTTGTAACCTCCCAGTCTCTGGGAACGCGTTGCACAGACCTTTCTGAAAGGCCTCCCGGAGTTGTCTCATCCTCTGCTCCCTCTGCGACGGCAAGATAAGGTCCGCAACCTTACCCTTGTACCGTGGATCAAGGAGAGTGGCCAGCCAGTAATGGTCCCTCTCCTTGATCTGAAGAATACGAGGATCCTTCCGGAGACTTCGCAGGATCAGGGAGGCCATGCAGCGTAGGTTAGCTGAGGCATTCGGTCCGGAGTCCTCTGGGTCACTAAGGACGACATGATCCACAGCCACCTCCTCCCAGCCACGTACAAGTCCACGGGTTTGTTGGGACTGTAAATCATCCCTAAAAGACTGCTGCTTTTGATGCTGAGTGCCATGCTCCACCTCCATGCTGACACAATCCTCCTCCTCCTCCTCCTTGTCCTCTTCCTGTGTGATGGGTGGGACACAAGGAACACTGTCTGGGTAAAGGGGGCCTTGAGAGGCAAGGAAGTCCTCCTCTTCCTGCCTCTGTTCTGCCTCAAGTGCCCTGTCCATTATTCCATGCAGCGTATGCTCCAACAGGTGGACAAGAGGTACAGTGTCACTGATGCATGCGCTGTCAATGCTCACCATCCTCGTGGCCTCCTCAAATGGTGCCAGGACAGTGCATGCATCCCTGACCACGCCCCACTGGCGTGGTGAAAAAACCTGAGCTCCCCTGACCCTGTCCTGGTGCCGTAGTCGCACAGGTACTCATTGATGGCCCTCTGCTGCGTGTGCAGCCGCTGCAGCATGGCCAACGTTGAGTTCCACCTGGTGGGCATGTCACATATAAGGCGGTTCTTGGGCAGGTTCAACTCCTTTTGCAGCTCAGCCAGCCGAGCACTGGCATTATATGATCTGCGGAAATGCACACAAACTTTCCTGGCCTGCCTCAGGACATCCTGTAAGCCCGGGTACCTGCCCAAGAACCGCTGCACCACCAGGTTAAGGACGTGAGCCACACAGGGCACATGGGTCAGTTGTCCCTGTCGGAGGGCGGAGAGGAGGTTGGTGCCATTGTCGCAAACCACCATTCCTGGCTTAAGCTGGCGTGGCGTCAACCACCTCTCGGCCTGCCCCTGCAGAGTAGACAGAACCTCTGCCCCAGTGTGGCTCCTGTCCCTCAAACACACCAGCGCAAGCACGGCATGGCATCTTTTTGCCTGCGTACTTGTGTAGCCCCTTGAACGCCTACGGAGCACCGCTGGTTCTGAGGACAAAGCACAGGAAGAGGCCACGGAGGAAGAAGAAGAGGAAGGGCTGGAGGAGAGAGGTGTGTCACAACCAGTAGTAGCATTTTGGAGGCTTGGCAGCGGAAGAACCTCCAACACTACTGCACCTTGTCCTGCATCATTCCCAGCTGCCAAAAGAGTGACCCAATGGTCCGTGAAAGAAAGGTAACGTCCCTGTCCATGCCTGCTGGACCATGAGTCAGCGGTAATATGCACCTTACCGCTGACCGCCCTGTCCAGCGAGGCATGGACATTGCCTTCCACGTGCCGGTAGAGAGCCGGAATCGCCTTCCGTGAGAAAAAGTGGCGTTTGGGAACCTGCCACTGAGGAACCGCACATTGTACAAACTCACGGAAGGGGGCCGAGTCTACCAACTGAAAAGGCAGCAGTTGAAGTGCTAGCAATTTAGCCAAGCTAGCAGTCAACCGCTATGCATGTGGATGGCTGGGAGTGAACTTCTTTCGACGGTTCAGCAGCTGGGGCAGGGAAATTTTCCTGCTATAATCGGACTTCGGTGTACTGCTAGCAGAGTGCCCGCAAGTACTTGGCTGTGGCACACCTAATTCTACACCTTCATTCCTCTCAGTGCAGGTTTCAGAGAGAACTGAAGGTACAGTGGGGTTGGAGATCCCAGCTGATGGGGAGCAAGGAGAGGTCCGCTTTGTTCTTTGGTGTGGGTCTTTAAGATACGCTTGCCAACGAGCTGCATGGCAGGTCAACATATGTCTGGTCAAGCATGTGGTGCCCAAGCGGCTGATGTTTTGGCCACGCGAGATACGCTTCAGACATATGTTGCAAGCAGCAGCGGTGCGATCTGATGCACTCGACTCAAAAAAGGCCCACACCAAAGAACTTTTGGAATAACGGGCAGAGGCAGCGCCCTGCACAGGCGGAGCTCTGCGGTGTGATTCAGTCGGTGTGCTGCCCTTACGCTGGCCCCCGGAGGGCATCCTGCCTTGTTGGAGATGTGCCTCCTCTTCATCCTCCTCCTCCTCCTCTCTCCTATCAGGCACCCACGTGGAGTCAGTGACCTCATCATCCCCTCCCTCCTCATCACTGGAGCCAATCTGGCAGTATGCTGCAGCTGCTGGAACATGACTGCCAGATTGGTGTCCTTCTTGAGCATCCCCTCTCTCTGCTCTCACGCTACTGCCTTCCTCTAGCTGGGTATCATCTCCAGACCCTTCGAAACGCTGGGCATCCTGCTGGAGCATGTACCCAACACTGTGCTCAAACAGTTCGGGGGACTCCTCAGGAGGACACGGTGTGTCTAGGGAAGGAGTGACTGATGATGACATTGAGGACGCTTTGGCAGCTGCTTTGCCAGTACCCTGAGCCTGGGTTAGAGAGGATGAGGAGGATGATGACGGCTTGGTCATCCACCCTACCAAGTCTTCGGCATGAGCGACTCAACGCGTCCAGCTGCCGAAAATAAGGACAAGCGTGTCCCATGGCCACGTGCTGATGACGATGCACCGCGTCCATGACCAGCACTGTTGTCTCTAGACACAGAGCCTGCTTGCCCTCGTTTATTGGCTCGTGACTGTCTGCCTCTCCTTGTTGGCCTTCCAGACATAGTAATGGCCTGCAGGGAGATGGGAAAACCAGCAATTGGGTAGTGTATATTGTGCTGGAGGCACACAACACCCACTAACTCCAGCAGATGCCTTTATTAGAGAACAGCAATGACGGGTATATACAGGTGTATACTGTGCCACTAACTCCTGCAGATGCCTGTATTTGAGAACAGCAATGACGGATATACAAGTGTATACTGTGCCACTAACTCCTGCAGATGCCTGTATTTGAGAACATCAATGACGGGTATATACAGGTGTATACTGTGCCACTAATTCCTGCAGATGCTGTATTTGAGAACAGCAATGATGGATATACAGGTGTATACTGTGCCACTAACTCCTGCAGATGCTGTATTTGAGAACAGCAATGACGGATATACAGGTGTATACTGTGCCACTAACTCCTGCAGATGCTGTAATTGAGAACAGCAATGACGGATATACAGGTGTATACTGTGCCACTAACTCCTGCAGATGCTGTATTTGAGAACAGCAATGACGGATATACAGGTGTATAATGTGCCACTAACTCCTGCAGATGCTGTATTTGAGAACAGCAATGACGGATATACAGGTGTATACTGTGCCACTAACTCCTGCAGATGCCTGAGAAAATAAAACAGGATATAGAACACACTGTCCCTGCCTATGTATCTCTTTCCCTGCACGCCAACTGTGCCACTAACTCCTGCAGATGCCTGTATTTGAGAACAGCAATGACGGATATACAGGTGTATACTGTGCCACTAACTCCTGCAGATGCCTGAAAAAATAAAACAGAACATAGAACACGCTGTCCCTGCCTATGTATCTCTTTCGCTGCACGCCAACACACTACACAAGGCCGCCGCGCTGGCGGCCTTTTATAGTGTGGGGCGTGTACTAAACCCCCCTGAGCTATAATTGGCCACAGGCATCCTGCCTGTGGCCAATTATGGCTCTCCTCGTTGCCGGCGCTGTGATTGGCCAAGTATGCGGGGTCACAGTGCATGCTTGGCCAATCACAGCGCCGGGATTGCACTGCAATGGCGCAGTGTATTGTGGGCCGTTCGCGTCACTCGAATTTGGCGCAAACGGCCCAAATCGTTCGATCTTCGTTGAACGATCGAACAGCCGATGTTCGAGTCGAACGTATGTTCGACTCGAACACGAAGCTCATCCCTAATCTCTGTTCAGAGAGATCTGTATAGAGCTTCAGGCGAAGAGAGAGAGTCTGAAAGCAGACAAGTTTGGCTGAAAATATCAAATAGAACTTACCCCAATGCATGATAAAGTATTTTCACATAAAACTGAAACCTGTAAGGTTCATTTCAGTTCATTTAAAAAATTTGAAAACCCAACATTTCATATTCCTGATATGTGCCTGCTGTACCATGTACCTACAGTATAATAAACCTTTTTCAATTCCCTTTGTATTTCTTTCTTTATTTGAAATCCCTGGTGTTCCTGCCAGTCCCTCTGCCTTCCTATTAACCACTTCTGGACCAAGCCTATTTTTGGCACTTGTTGTTTACAAGTTAAAATCAATATTTTTTGCTAGAAAAATAGCTTGAACACCCAAACATTAAATATATTGGAGAATAAAATATTGCAATATTTTATGTAACACAGTATTTGCGCAATGATCTTTCAAACACAATTTTTTGGGGAGACAATACACTTCACTGAATTAACAAAAAACGAAACAGTAAAGTTAGGCCAATTTTTTTGTATATTGTGAAAGATGATGTTACGCCGAGTAAATAGATGCCTAACATGTTATGGTATAAAATTGCATACACTCGTGGAATGGCAACAAACTATGGTACCTAAAAATCTCCATAGGAAAGGCTTTAAAAAAATGTTAACGATTACCAGTTTAGAGTTATAGAGGTCTTTTGCTAGAATTATTGCTCTAGTTTTGTGGGAAGTGGTTAAAAACTGACCACACTAAGCAGGAGAACACTTTGTGGTCAGTTCTCTAGCTATGCTGAGAACTCAGCCTGCTCTGCTCCAATGATCAGACCTGTCCTGATAGCCCTCCCCCTGCATAGCCTTTCACTTGAAAACATCAGCATTCTGCTGTTTCTCCTCCCCCAGCTCTTTTGCAGCTGGGAACAGAGGGTATGTGATCACGGATTAAAAAAAGGGGGAAAAAATAGGATTTTTGTACTCACCGTAAAATCCGTTTCTCTGGCATCCATGGACTGACACAGCGTGTCTTATACACCTTTACACGTGGGTTATGTCCCTGCTTGCAGGAGAAGACCTAGGCAGAATGTGAGATGTTATACATACATTCTAAACAGCCAGAGCTGAACAGCCCCGCCCAGGGGGGCGGTCCCTCCGGCATAACCCTCCCACTGCAGCCAGCAGACCTCAGTTCGTAACAAAGCAGTACAAACTCGAAAAGAAGGGTGGGTGCTGTGTCAGTCCATGGATGCCAGAGAAACGGATTTTACGGTGAGTACAAAAATCCTATTTTCTCTTGTCATCCATGGACTGACACAGCGTGTCTTATACACCTTTACACGTGGGATGTCCCAAAGCAGTGTCAAGAGGGATGGGAGCAGTATAAATGGAAAACCAAAAACTTCACTCCAAACAAGGCAGAGCTCCTCAACGGAGGAGTTGCAACATCAAACAGCGGCCTGCAACACCTTGCGGCCGAAGGAAGCATCCGAAGATGCAGCCACATCAACCTTATAAAACTTAGAAAAGGTATGAACAGACGACCAGGTCGCCGCCTTGCACACTTGTGCAACCGACGCTTGATGTCGGAAAGCCCAGGAAGCACCAATTGCCCTGGTGGAATGTGCCGTAACCGGAAAGGGAGGCGCCCGCCCCTTGAGAGCATAAGCTTGAATGACGGTTTGTCTGATCCACCTAGAAATGGTGGCAGACGAAACCGCTTGGCCCTGTTCTGGACCAGAGACAGCCACAAATAGTGAGTCAGACTTCCGAATAGAGGCAGTAGCAGACAGGTACACCCGCAAGGCTCGTACCACATCCAAAGTGTGAAGCGCAAACTCTCTGGGATGCGATGGGTGAGGACACAAGGACGGGAGGACAATGTCCTCATTTAAGTGGAAGGCCGAGACCACCTTTGGCAGAAAAGAAGGTCGCGGACGTAACACCGCCTTATCCTTATGGATGACCAAAAAGGGCGACTTGCAGGACAAGGCCGCCAACTCAGACACTCGTCTAATGGAAGTAATGGCCACCAAGAAGGCCACCTTCTGAGACAAAGTCAAGAGGGGAATATCTCTAATATTCTCAAAGGGAGGTTCCTGGAGAACCGAGAGCACCAAATTCAGATCCCACAGGGGGAGAGGAGGCTTGACAGGGGGGAGCACATGGCGAACCCCCTGCACAAAGGTGCTAACCAAGGGAAGACCCGCCAGCGGTCGCTGAAAGAAGATGGCCAAGGCCGAAATCTGACCCTTAATGGTACTCAAAGCGAGCTTTTGGGTCACGCCACGCTGCAGAAAATGCAGGATTCTGGGAACGGAATACGTTCGTGGGCGCCAGTCCAGCTCTTCGCACATGGCGATGTAAGCTCTCCAAGTACGGTGATAGATCTTTCTGGAGGAAGACTTCCGTGCCCTTAACATGGTCGAAATGACCGAATCCGAGAGACCTCGGTCTCTCAGCACCTGGCTTTCAATAACCATGGCGTTAAAGCCAGAGACTGTAAAGCAGGATGAAATATAGGACCTTGAGACAGAAGGTCCCCCCGTATTGGTAACCGCCAGGGAACGTCTGCGACGAGACGTACCAGATCGGCGTACCAGTGACGCCGAGGCCAATCCGGAGCAACGAGGATCACCGGAATTCCCTCGGTCGCTACCCTGCGGAGCAGGTGAGGCAGCAACTGCAGCGGAGGATAAACGTATATCAGGTGATACTGACCCCATGGGGCCACCAACGCATCCGAGGCATCCGCCCAGGGATCCCTGGATCTGGCCACAAACCTCGACCCCTTGCGATTGAGTCGAGAGGCCATCAGGTCCACATCCGGCATGCCCCACCGTCTGCAAAGGAGTTGAAAGACCTCCGGGTGCAAGGACCACTCTCCCTGGTCCAGCGTCTGGCGACTTAGATAGTCCGCCTGCCAATTGTCTACGCCCGGAATGTAGACGGCCGACAGAGCCGGCACGCTTCTTTCGGCCCACCTCAGGATGCGGGCGACCTCGGAAGCCACAGCTGAGCTCCGAGTCCCCCCTTGATGGTTGACATACGCCACTGCTGTGGCGTTGTCCGATTGGATCCTGATGGAGTGACCCTGTAGTTTCTCCGACCATGAGGAGAGGCACAGTCTGATTGCCCGTATCTCCAGCACATTGACCGGTAAGAGGGCTACGTCCGGAGTCCAAAGCCCTTGGGCCGACAGGACTCCCCAGACTCCCCCCCAGCCCGTCAGGCTGGCGTCCGTCGTGATCACCATCCATTGGATGGGGAGGAACGACTTCCCGGACCGAAGAGCCGGGGACCTCAACCACCACGTCAGGGACGCCCTGACCAGGTGACTCACCTGGATCTGAAGATCCAAGGACAACGGGGATTTGTCCCAAGAGGACAAGATCTCTTTCTGTATAGCCCTGGTGTGCGCTTGGGCATAAGGAACGGCTTCGAAGGAGGCCACCATGAGTCTCAGGACTCTCATGCAAAAGCGGATTGACGATCATTTTCGGGACGTCAGCACCCGTACTGCAGACTGAAGTGTCAGTAGTTTGTCTGGAGGTAGGAAGACTCTTGCCTCCAAGGAGTCCAGAATCAGACCTAGATACTCCAGATGCTGAGTCGGGACTAGAACCGACTTCTGAACGTTCAGGAGCCACCCAAACTCCCTGAGGGTCTGACTGACGATAGTCACACTTTCTTCCAATTCTGAGCCACTGTCTGCTCTTAGAAGAAAATCGTCCAGATAGCCCACGATAGCAATGCCTCGCTGTCTCAGCAAAGCTAGGACTGGAGCAAGCACCTTGGAAGAGCCACAAATTGATAGTGGACTTCGCCGACCGCAAAGCGCAGAAACTTCTGGTGGCTGGCGCAGATCGGAACATGCAAGTAGGCGTCCTTGATATCCAAGGATGCCAGAAAATCCCCTTGATGGAGTGTCGCGATCACTGTGCGAATGGATTCCATGCAGAATTTTTGCACCTTCACGAAGGCATTCAGGGCCTTGAGGTCCAGGATTGGCCGAACCCCGTCCTTTTTTGGAACAACAAACAGATTCGAGTAGAACCCCTGAAACCTCTCCTGGGATGGAACCGGCACAATTACTCCGGACCCGATCAAATCCTGTACAGCCCCCAAGAGGGCTGCCCGACGGGCAGGAAGGAGAGGGAGATTTGAGGGAAAGAATCTGTCTGGGGGCCATGAGCGGAACTCTATTCTATATCCTGAGGTGACCACCTCGCACACCCACCGGTCGGAGATCCGGGAGGTCCACCGATCCGTGAACCTGCAAAGTCGTCCCCCCACCCCAGAGACGGGCGGGGGCAAGACTTCACGCGGAGGCGGGCTTGGGAGCCGGCTTGTTCGGCTTACGCACCCAGGGGCGCTTGTGCCCGCCAGCCGCACTGTTGTCAGTCTGGGATGGCTTACCCGTGGACTCTGACGGACGAAAAAAAACAAACCCTTTTTTGCTGGAAAGGAAGGACCCGGTTTACGTCGGGCCTCCTTACCCTTGATAGTTTGAGGAAGGAGAGTGCTTTTACCTCCCGTGACATCCTTGATGATGTCATCCAGAGCAGCACCAAAAAGTCTACCACCCTTAAAAGGTAGATCCGTCAGGAGCTTCTTAGAGGCTAGGTCAGCAGACCAGCATTTCAACCAGATGAGACGACGCAATACCACCGCCGAGACAGAGGCCCTGGATATTAAAGGGGCCGCGTCCAACGTGGCGTCGCACACATATATCAGACCCTGCACCATCTGGTGGGCCAGAGCAATAGTGTCTGGAGGAAGGTTATACTCCTGCACAGTTTGGTGCAAAATTTTTGCCCATTCCGTGAGTGTCTGAGACACAAGGGTCGCCGCTACTACTGGCCGTAGGGCGGATCCCAACAAGGCGAACATGGCTCTACTCACCACTTCTGACCTCCTGTCAGTGGGGTCCTTAAACGCAGGAGTCCCCTCCATCGGGAGAGTGGTGGCCTTGTTTAAACGGGCGACTGGAGGGTCGACCACCGGGGGAGAAGCCCACTTTTTAAGCAGGGCGTCTTCAAAGGGGTATCTAATAGACAAACGCCGCGGGACCATGAAAGTCTTCTGCGGCTTTTCCCAGACCTGGTCAATGAGCTGGTCAAAGAAAGGTACATATGGAAAAACCTTTTTAGAAGGCTTGGTCTTAAAAGAACTAAAGGAGACTGTATCCGCCTGAGGTTCTGCAGTCGCAGCATTTAGCTTGAGAGTGTCCCTCACAGCATCAATGAGTTCACTAACAAGCGCCCTGTCATTTACTGACTCAGAACTGGAGTCTTCCTCACAAGGAATGTCCTGTTCAAAACCATCCAAATATTCAGAGCTAGGGTCCTGAGCAGCAATAGCTAGGCCCATATCTGAATCAGAGCACTCCCCTTGTGGAGATAAAGTGGGGAGAGGGCGCTTTTTTGCTCCCTTGTGCTCACACACAGCTTCCATCCTGGTCAGAAATGATTCCAGGACTGCCGACAACTGGTCCATAGGGACCGCAGGTGCTGGAGCACTGGCTGCTGCCTCTGGCATGTTAGGGGAAGCTGGTGACTCTGACTCCATAATGTCCCCCTCTGAGACCACCCACAGGCTGTGCTGACTGAAGTAGGGGAATGCCCAGGGGACCCACCAACCTGACCAGGACCGCTCGGTTCCGCTGCCCTGTCTCTCCGCGCCGCGCTGCTCAGCGTGAGTGAGCTGAGAGGAGAGAGACTGTGAGGAGATTCGCGCCGTTCCTGAGCGGTGCTAGAGGCCAAACTAGAGCTAGAAGAAGGTGCGGCTACAAGAAAATGGCCGCCACAATGTGCTCTGGCGGCCACGGCAAGATGGCCGCCAATGTAAAAAAACAGCACAGTCACCAAACATGGCGCCGAACGGCGCCCAGGCCCCTCACTCTCAAATAAACAGCCCCAGCGAAATGCAGAGCAGCATGAGCCCCCCCCCAGGACAGTATGGCCCCCAGGCACCCCACACAGTACAGCGCCAGCGAAGTGCACAGAGAGTGACATTAAAAAACACAGGGGGAGACAGGGAAATCCCCCACATAAGAAACACACAGCATGTACTCACCTGCAGCCAGGAGAGACTACTTACCCGTCCCCTGAGGGACCCACTGGTGTGTTTCTGACAGAACTATCACAGTGCGGTACTGAGTAGCTGTCGGCCCGGTCCACCGCGAAAGATACAGCCGGACTGTTCTATCTTGAGAGGACCGCGGAGCTGGAAGCCCACCGGCCACCCCTGGAGTCGTGGGGCATGTCGTGAACTGAGTCTCACGCACACAAGGCGAGGATCAGCACGCTCGATGGTCGGACAGGGAAGACTACGAGGATATCTTGTACCCAACCTGTTGCCCAGCCGACAGTTGATAGAAGATCTCAAAAGAAAAAAAAAAAAAAATAGGAAAAAATTCCAAAAGGAATAAAAATAGGTCAGGAGACTGGCTCCTGAGAGAGCCACTGGCTGCAGTGGGAGGGTTATGCCGGAGGGACCGCCCCCCTGGGCGGGGCTGTTCAGCTCTGGCTGTTTAGAATGTATGTATAACATCTCACATTCTGCCTAGGTCTTCTCCTGCAAGCAGGGACATAACCCACGTGTAAAGGTGTATAAGACACGCTGTGTCAGTCCATGGATGACAAGAGAAAGGTATTTATAATGTTTTTATATCTATACACAGATGTTTTGCTTTTCATTTCTATTTTCAACTGAATGGGTTGTTTTACATGGTGAAATTAGCAAACTGCAGGTCAACACAACAAAGGCAGAAAGCAAGAAACAAGGAACAAAAAAACAAAAGAGACTGATGGCAGAAAAAGACCAAAAAGCTAGATCTATGTTTATCCCTCTAGCATCCACTACTCTTTAACCACTTCCCGCCCAGTCAATAGCAAATTGACGTCCGGGAAGTGGTTCTGTTATCCACACTGGACGTCATATGAAGTCCTGCGGGATAACAGCCGCCGCGCGCCCGGGGGGGGCCCGCATCGCGGCGATCGGTGGAGCGGTGGGTCAGTCTGACCCACCGCTATACTGATCTCGGTAAAAAGCCTCCGTCGGAGGCTTTTTACCATGTGATCACCCGTGTCGAATCACGGCTGATCAAGAAGTAAACAGGAAGAGCCGTTGATCGGCTCTTCCTCACTCGCGTCTGACAGACGCGAGTAGAGGAGAGCCGATCGGCGGTTCTCCTGACAGGGGGGGTTCGCGCTGATTGTTTATCAGCGCAGCCCCCCCTCGGATACCCACACTGGACCACCAGGGAAGCCCCCAAGGACCACCAGGGAAGCCCTAAGCATGTGGATGGCCCCCATGGCCATCCACATGTAGTAAAAAAAAAATATAAAAAAATATGCCAATCAGTGCCCACACATGGGCACTGACTGGCACGATCATGCCAAGAAAATAATGTGTGGTGGCTGGCATTGCTAGGCAGCAGTGTCACCAGTGCCACCTACTAGTGTCCATCAGTGCCACCTATCAGTGCCCATCCGTGCCCATCTGTGCCCATAAGTGCCCACCTATCAGTGCCCATCCGTGCCACCTATCAGTGCCACCCATAAGTGCCCATCAGTACCGCCTAAAAGTGCCCATTAGTGCCGCCTATGAGTGCCCATCAGTGCCGCCTATGAGTGCCAATCAGTGCCGCCTATGAGTGCCAATCAGTGCCACCTATGAGTGCCCATCAGTGCCGCATACCAGTGCCACATATCAGTGCCCATCAGTGCCGCCTATCAGTGCCCATCATCAGTGCCCATCAGTGCCACCTCATCAGTGCCACCTCATTGGTGCCACCTCATCGGTGCCCATCAGTGTCACCTTATCAGTGCCCTTCAGTGCCGCCTTATCAGTGCCCGTCATTGAAGTAGAAAAGGTACTTATTTACAAAAAAAATTAACAGAAACAAAGAAAAACATAGTTTTTTTTTTCATTTTCGCTCTTTTTTTATTTGTTGCGCAAAAAATAAAAATCGCAGAGGCGATCAAATACCACCGAAAGAGAGCTCTATTTGTGGGAACAAAATGATAAAAAATTTGTTTGGGTACAGTGTAGCATAACCGCGCAATTGTCATTCAAATTGCGACAGCGCTGAAAGCTCAAAATTGGCTTGGGCAGGAAGCTGTATAAGTGCATGGTATTGAAGTGGTTAAGTGAAAATTTGCTAACATTACTCTTAAACTTTCCTCCTGATAATTGAAGCAATTCCCCATATATTCTTGACCTTGAATTTGTATAGAAAATATTTCCATCCTGAACCTTATTGCAACCGTTAATGTATTTAAAGGTTTCAGTCATGTCCCCCCTTTCCTTACTTTCCTTGAGGCTATACATAATAAAGAGGAGCTTCATTCCACTCCCAAAAAACGAAGTCAGCAGCTACAAATACTGTAGCTGCTGACTTCAAATACAAGGGCACTTACTTGTCCAGGGATTGAGCACTGTACTCACCCGAACCAATCCTTCAATGGGCTTTGGGTCCAGGCACCAGCATTTTAACTAAGGGAAACCAGCTGTGAAGCCTTGCAGCTTTACATCCAGCTTTCTACTGTGCATGCTCCTTGTGAATGGTCCCATAGTCTTCTGGGACCTGTGATGTATCCCAGAAGGTTGAGGGCGAAGGAGGGGTGAACTTCTGCCCGGATCGCCACAGTGGTGTCAACACCAGGTATCTTCTCCCCCCTCAAAAAAAAGTGCCAAATGTTAAAGAAGAGGGTGGAAGGAGGCAAACAAGCAAAACTTCCCCATTTGGCTGCAGTTCCATTTTAAGTTCAGTCTCCCTCAGTATGTTTTATCCTTCAGACCTGTCACCGGTTTTGTAGCTCATCTCTCATTCTCTATTTTTTTTAAGTAAGTGAGGTCTTCAGAACCAGACACTGTATTGTAAATAAGGTCCTACTATACTTCTATATAGTGCAATCAGGACCTACATTTTCCTACTGGTGATCCCTTTAGTGATGCACCCAAGAATCCTATTCACTTTCCCCACTGCCTTGCCACATGGTTTTCTTATTTTGAAATCATCTGAAATTAGTAACCCTACATTGTTTTCTTCTGTAATTATGGCTAACACTGTACCTCCCATATTGAACTCTTGGAGATGATTCACTTTCCTAAGTTTAATTAAAATTTCTTTCACACGGCGAATAGTTCCTGTAAAAAAACAATATGCCCATTCTTATTAACAGTGTTACATCTAGTGTGAAGCTGTGAGGGCTTTTAATATACAAATCTGCTGATCTCCTAAACCAAAACCGAAATTACAAAAACCTGCTTTAATTCCTTACATGACTGGACATTTAAGTCAAGTCATCAAACCTTTCCTATGATATACAAATAGTTAAAAGCTGGCGGGCAATTATCATTTCGTAAAAAATGCATGCTTTCCTGACCCTGATCCTTTTACCAACATAAGAGCAAAATGTGTTATGACAAGGTGTTACACTACCCCCTGTTTACAGTAGTTAATGGCTACCATAATGGAGTGGAAATCCCCAAAGCATATGACATGTTAATAAACAAGTTTGATTTAAGATAATCCTTACCCCTTCCTGCTAAACCCCTCCCTTGCTTAATATATGTTTTTGGCAGGTGCAAACACTTGATGCATTGGGGTTGATTTACTAAAAGCAAATGGGCTGTTCACTTTGCAGGGAAATTTCCATTTTGAAAAGGAAGTTTCCCTTAGTTTAGTGAAAGGGTTGAAACTCTGCTGACGTTCATTATCCAAATATGTACAAGCAAAAATACTGTGTTTTATTTACCCTACTCATGATTGGCTATTTATTGCAAAGTGCATTTTAACCACATTCACTAATCAAAGGGAAATTGCAAAGTGAGCAGCCTATTTGCCTTTAATAAATCAATCCCATTAGGAGGAAGGGTGCAAACTTCTGTACCGTCCCACCAGAGAGAGGTGTTATAGTTCACACATGACCCAGTATGTTAGAAGTGAGCTAAAAGTGAGCATAATAACATTTTTCTTTGGATGAAGATTGTGATGGTGCTGAAGCATTAGGGGTTAAGTGAAATATAGATTTTGCAGACTGATTAATTATTAGAATTACAACATTCTAATTTTAATGAAGAGGTAAAGACTTGGCTTCTTACAGGAATGGAAAGAGCTGCACAGGCTAACACAGTTGCGATAATGAGGCATTTTAAATAACTTGAAACTGAGGGACCAAATTGGGTTGCTGGTACAGCAAAAAAAGTGACTTTTCTTTTATAAACGTACAACAGTTTTATGGGACAGTTACAAAAATCAAGCTAGAAAAGTATACTCTCATAAATTTTTCCTAATCTCAATCACTTTAATACAACATAAATGGGAATGTTTAAGATAAGCCTAATGTAAATGCACTTGACATTTTCTTTTTATTGGCAACAGGTGCAAGTTATGACGTATTTCTCCTGCTAAAAAAGTATAGTAGAGATGAAAATGTCTGGTGGAGAGCTGTACAAAAGAAATACAACTGGAAAAAAATGTTCTGCAAATAAAAAAAGACACTATGGGGTTGATTTACTAAAACTGGAGAATGTAAAATCTGGTGCAGCTGTGCATAGAAAGCTTTGAGTTTTTTTTTGTCAAAGCTGAGGCCGGGTTCACACTAGTGCGACACGACATCCGTCCTACTTTGGATCCGACTTTGCCCTGCGACATGAAGCCGACATATGTCCGACTTTCAATGAACGGGGATCCGACTTGGATCCCCGCCAATATCAGGCACTGTGTTTGGTATGAATCTTGAGGGGGAACTCCACGCCAAATTTTAAATTAAAAAAACGGCGCGGGTTCCCCTCCAGAGGCATACCAGGCCCTTGGGTCTGGTCGGGATTTGAACAGGCGCCCCTACGCTGAAAAAACGGCGTGGGGGTCCCCCCAAAATCCAAACCAGACCCTTATCCGAGCACACAACCTGGCAGGCCGCAGGGGAAGAGGGGGGGACGAGAGAGCGGCCCCCCTCCCTCCTGAACCGTACCAGGCCGCATGCCCTCAACATGGGGGGTTTGGTGCTCTGGGGCAGGGGGGGGCGACCTGCGGCCCCCCCACCCCAGAGCACCCTGCCCCCATGTTGATGAGGACAGGGCCTCTTCCCGACAACCCTGGCCGTTGGTTGTCGGGGTCTGCGGGCGGGGGGCTTATCGGAATCCCCCTTCAATAAGGGGGCCCCCGGATCCCGGCCCCCCCACCCTATGTGAATGAGTATGGGGTACATCGTACCCCTACCCATTCACCTGGTGGAAAAAAATTGCAATAAAAAAACACTACACAGGTTTTTTAAGTAATTTATTACACAGCTCCGGGGGTCTTCTTCCGACTACGGCGCTCTTCTTCCGACTTCCGGGGGTCTTTTCCGACTTCGGGGGTCTCCGGTGTCGTCTCCGCGCTCTCCGGCTCTTTCTTCCGCCGGGCCTCCGCTAACTTCTTTTTAGCTCTCTTGCTAACAGAGGCCCGGTCTTCCCGTTGTCTCGTCCGGCTCTCCGTTGTCCTTCTGCTGGCCCCTCCACTAACTTCTTCGTAGCTCTTTCGCTAGTGGAGGGGCCGGGCTTCCCGTCGCTGTCGCCGTCGGCTTCTTCTTCCCTCTTCTCTAACTTTTTAGCTCTTTCGCTAGTGGAGGGGCGCGGTCTTCCCGTCGCTGTCGGCGTCTTCTTCCCTCTTCTCCTCCTCGATGTTGACGCGTCGCTTCCTCTCGCTGTAATACTGGCTCTCCGCTCCGCTCCGCATTAATATAGGCTTTTTATGACGTCACAGTCACATGTTCCCATGACGTCACAGTCACATGCTCCGGGGCCATGTGCCCCGGAACATGTGACTGTGACGTCATGAGAAGCCTATATTAATGCGGAGCGAAGCGGAGAGCCAGTATTACAGCGGGAAGAAGCGACGCGTCAACATCGAGGGGGAGAAGAGGGAAGAAGACGCCGACGGCGACGGGAAGACCGCGCCCCTCCACTAGCGAAAGAGCTAAAAAGTTAGTGGAGGGGCCGGCAGAAGGACAACGGAGAGCCGGACGAGACAACGGGAAGACCGGGCCTCTGTTAGCAAGAGAGCTAAAAAGAAGTTAGCGGAGGCCCGGCGGAAGAAAGAACCGGAGAGCGGGAGACGACACCGGAGACCCTCGAAGTCGGAAAAGACCCCCGGAAGTCGGAAGAAGACCCCCGGAGCTGTGCAATAAATTACTTTGAAAACCTGTGTAGTGTTTTTTTATTGCAATTTTTTCCACCAGGTGAATGGGTAGGGGTACGATGTACCCCATACTCATTCACATAGGGTGGGGAGGCCAAGATCCGGGGACCCCCTTATTGAAGGGGGCTCCCGGATTCCGATAAGCCCCCCGCCCGCAGACCCCGACAACCAACGGCCAGGGTTGTCGGGAAGAGGCCCTGTCCTCATCAACATGGGGGCAGGGTGCTCTGGGGTGGGGGGGCCGCAGGTCGCCCCCCTGCCCCAGAGCACCAAACCCCCCATGTTGAGGGCATGCGGCCTGGTACGGTTCAGGAGGGAGGGGGGCCGCTCTCTCGTCCCCCCCTCTTCCCCTGCGGCCTGCCAGGTTGTGTGCTCGGATAAGGGTCTGGTTTGGACTTTGGGGGGACCCCCCACGCCGTCTTTTCGGCATAGGGTGCCCGTTCAAATCCAGACCAGACCCAAGGGCCTGGTATGCCTCTGGAGGGGAACCCACGCCGGTTGTTTATTTAAAATTTGGCCTGGAGTTCCCCCTCAAGAGCAGTACAGCTGCAAGACTGCGGTCCGACTTTGATCCGACTTCAATGATAGTCAATGGGCTGAAGTCGGATCAAAGTCGGACCAAAGTAGTACAGGGAGCATTCTCAAAGTCGGACCGACATGTGTCGGACCAGTTAGGACGGCTCCCATAGGGAAACATTGATTTTCACACGTCATGCGACATGAGCTCCCAATGTCGGAGCGTTTGTCGCCCCAGTGTGAACCAGGCCTGAATTGATCAAGCTGAAGTTAGAAGCTGATTGGCTACCATGCACAGCTGCACCAGATTTTGCAGACTTTGGAATTTGGAGTTCTATTCAAATTCTTTATGTATAAAATAAACATAAGCCCTGGTTCACACTGGTGCGATTTGGCATGCGATTTGACATGTCAAATCGCATGTCAAATCGGCGAAATTTGCCGCAAATTGCGGGCAATGGCACCGTCCTAATTGGTGCGACGCCGCATCTGCGGCGCTGCACCGATTTCAAAAAGTAGTTTCTGTACTACTTTTTGCGATTTCAGCCGCGATTTACATTGACATCTGTGTCAGATGTCTCTGTAATCGAGCTGAAATCGGGACTGACAGGCAGGAGTGAAATCGTGCGAGTTCAGCTGAACTTGCATGGCTTCACTCCCGCAGCCCCAGTGTGAACCTGGGCTATGACACTACTTCGGTTTTACTGAAAAGGTATTTTACGCCCCTCCCCCACCCTTTTTCCCCCCAAGAGTGGATTTCCCATGGTTAAGTATTTACCTGCAGTCCTGTTCCTGAGTTACCAAATTTATCGGCGTATAACACGCGCCGGCGTATAACACGCACCCCAAGTTTAGGAGGGAATTTTAAGTAAAAAAACTTTTAGGAGGGAAGTTTAAGGAAAAAAACTTACATTTAAATGCAGCCTTATCCATCATTGCAGCCTTGCCCAGTGTCCATCTGCAGCCTTGCCCAGTGCCTTTGCAGCCTTGCCCAGTGCCTTTGCAGCCTTGCTCAGTGCATTTGCAGCATTGCCCAGTGCCTTTGCAGCCTTGCCAGTCTCTTTGCGTTATTTAAAATTTGCGCCGATTTCCGCTGTGGAGAGGAGCGAGCGGAGCCGAGTGTACTTCGGCTAGACTCGGCTCCTCTCGCAGTCCCGCCCATCTCCACTGATTGCGCCGCTGACATACAGAAAGCCGAGTGTACTTCGGCTAGACTCGGCTCTGCTCACAGTCAGGGGCGGGGCTGCGAGAGGAGCCGAGACTAGCCGAAGTACACTCGGCTTTCTGTATGTCAGCGGCGCAATCAGTGGAGATGGGCGGGACTGTGAGAGGAGCCGAATAAAGCCGAGTGTACTTCGGCTTTGTGTATCTCGGCTCCGCTCGCTCGTTTCAGCGGGGGATTGGCGGGGATCGGCGTATAACACGCACCCACGATTTTCCCCTTTTATACGCCGATAAATACGGTAATTGATAGGCAGTCCTGCCATTTCTTCCAAACAGTCCCAGCCAGGCTCCATGGTGCCCCATGGTCCTTGTTTACGCTTACAGGTGGATGGGTACTCCTACTCCACATGGACCAAAGACTCAGCTATAGGATCAAAAGGGGGCCACAGTGCTTATACTCAACAGGCTTGGGGCCCAGCTGGGATTGTTCTGAAGAAAATGCTATGAATTGCCAGACAGAGATCTCAAAATGTCTTAATTCTTATGCCGCGTACACACGACCGCTTTTCTCGACGAGAAAAACTGCATTTTTTTTTTTCGCCGAGAAAAACGATCGTCTGTGGGCTTTATGTCGTTTTTCTCGTTGAGAAAAATGGCAGAAAAAAACGACGAGAAAAATTAGAACATGTTCTAAATTTTCTCATCGTTTTTTCCATCATTTTTTTCCGCGGCAGTTTTCCCATAGGGAGACACTGCCGCGGAGCCCACAGACGGTCGTTTTTCTCGTCAAGAGAAAAAATGATGGGAAAAACGACCGTGTGTAGGGAACCCTTGTGCCGCGTACACACGATCATTATTCACGGCGGTTAAAAATCCGCCGTGAATAATGACAGGAAAAACGAGGGAACCGCTTCGGTTCCAAGGGTTCCCTACACACGGTCGTTTTTCCCATCATTTTTTCTCTTGACGAGAAAAACGACCGTCTGTGGGCTCCGCGGCAGTTTTCCCATAGGGAATGATGGAAAAAACGATGAGAAAATTTAGAACATGTTCTAATTTTTCTCGTTGTTTTTTCTGCCGTTTTTCTCAACGAGAAAAACGACATAAAGCCCACAGACGATCGTTTTTCTCAGCGAAAAAAAAAATGCCGTTTTTCTCGTCGAGAAAAGCGGTCGTGTGTACGCGGCATTGGAACCGAAGCGGTTCCCTCGTTTTTCCTGTCATTATTCACGGCGGATTTTTAACCGCCGTGAATAATGATCGTATGTACGCGCCATTAATCAGGCTTTTAGATTTTAAGGAACAGCAAAGAGCTTACACTAAGCGTGTTTTGGAATATCCCACTTGCATTACAATCAGATAGTCAAAAGCAGATTCCAGATCACCAGACTAATATTATAATGGAATAGGGTGGATAGCGATACTATAGTAATGTCTAGATGAAACACTGAAGCTCTGAGAATAAAAGACTGTGCTCCTAGTATGAAACTCAAGTTTTGATTTTCAATGTCAAAAGCAGTGTACCTTTGATCTTAACCTTCAAAACAAGTGTTCTTCTTTTAGAGCTCTGAAAATGTTCAATAATGTTGTACAGATACAGATTCTAGCATATACTGGAGATTGTTTTTAAAAAGTTTTGGATGTTTTCCTAAAGGGACAGAACATAGGTACTTTCTTTTAAGATAGACAGTTAAAAGTGGAATGTTAAGTCAGGGATTTAAAGTGGTTGTAAACCCGGAAAAAAACAAAAAAAACACCTGCAAGACAAAGCCATAATGAGCTAGTATGACTAGCATACTAGCTCATTATGCATCACTTACCTTAGATCGGGGCCCCCGAAGCCATCCTTGTCTCCCCCTCCAGCCGCAGCCATCGCTCATCAGACACCCAGAAGGTTACTTCCGGCCGGGTATCGCCACTCCAGCCAATCACAGCGCCGCTCCGGCGCTGTGATTGGCCGGAGCGGCAAAGACATAACTCTGCACATGTGCGCGGGAGCCGTCAAATCCGGCAAGGCAAATATCTCCTTAACCGTCTAGGTTTAGGAGATATTTCTTGCACCTACAGGTAAGCCTTAATCTAGGCTTACCTGTAGGTGCAAGTTGCATAAGTGTGTTTACAACCACTTTAACTGAATACTGATAGGCATGAAATGTTTTCCTTCTAACCAACTGGACAACGCTTTTGAAAGCTTGATTTCAGGAAAACTGTCCTCTACCCCTGCAGATTTCTTTGTGGTGCAAGACTGGTACTGGCAGCATATTTTCCTCTATACTCTAGCAGTTTAACGTCCTCTGACACTAATCAAGACTGATGCTGGGTCAATATCCCTGCATTGGACATGAAGACTCTGAGGAACATTCCACCACTGGAAGTGGCAGTATCATTTGCTGGGGAAATGGAGGTTGAGGTAAACAAAATGCTTTTACTATCTCCTAGACAGAAATGAGCCGTTAACCTTTGCAGTGGGGCTGCAAGGATTAACTGCTCATTTTGTTGATGCTGAAGTTGAGCTTAATTGCCTATTCACACCTTTGCAGTGCATTAACAAGCTTTGCACTAAGTTAGTCTATTCATTTGAGTGGGCTAATCAATGCATTAAAACAGACCAACAATGTTGCATGTACCATTTCCGGAAGTGCACCACAATGCACATTAGTCAGCAAGGTGTGTTAGGAGGCTGTTTAGAATTAATGACATAAAATGCATGTGAATGCAATAGTGTGAATAAAACCTTAGGTTTCCTCTCGGTCAATTAGATGGCATAGTTGTTATTATTTTTTTTTATACAACTCTATGATCTTGTGTCTTTATTTTAACCTAACTGTGTAACGACAATTTGTTGTCTATACCTACCAGTACCCTTTATTAGAATTATTGATAGTCTGTATGAGTCATGTATGTTTGTCCCTGTCATTGACTGCAATCACATACAGAGGAGGAAAAGTGTCCACCCAAGTTTTTGGATTCTTATAGAGGTGCATGATTGTTGTAAGCACAGGAACCTTATAAAAATACTATATTTTTTTAAACTGAAAATTGTGTATCCTTTAGGTTTTTCTTTCATAATTGATATGCACACTACCACTAAAACATCATACACACAATCGGATTTTCTGACAACAAATGTGTGATGTCAGGGTTTTGTCGGAAAATCTGACCGTTTGTATGCTCCATCGGACATACAGAGACCGTGCCTCCATTTCAAATTGTTCATTGTCACTACAAATACGTCTGATACACAAAAATTGGCCAACAGGGATACCCCTGATGGTATATCTTGGGTGGCCCGACTGGGCAAGTAGAAGGGAGTTGCCTGAGAGGGGTTTCCTTTAGAGAGTGGTGCATACTTTGCCATCAACACTTGTCAGACAGACATCTAAAAAACACATAGAACTGCTTTCTGCGGTGCTGGTGAATGAAAGATTTAGGCTATTATCATTGAGGTGTACAAGCATGGATGGCATGAGTTTCACTCCCCTATGGACAACCAACAGGAAATCTAAGGTGGATGACAATTTCTGTTCTATAAGGATTTCCACCCCCAAAGATGTGGGACCGCTCCCACCAACCCATGTATAGGTTGGCCAATGAGGGCGAAAATTTGGCTCCCATAGCTGCCCCACACCTATGGAGGTAGAAATCCCCATCGAAAACAAAGAAATTGTGAGACAGTAAATACTCAAGCACGTCTGCAATAAACAATCGATGTTCAATTGGTAAATCAGTTAATGTTTCTAAGTAAAAGAGCACTGCTGTTATTGCCTGATTGTGGGGGATAGAGGAGTAGAGACTGCTCACATCAAAGGTGACCCAGGAAAAATCCTCTTCCCACCTAAGATCTTTCACAACGTGTAGGAGGTGATTGGTATCTTTAAGGTATCCTGGGAGCTGGCTCACCAAAGGCTGTAGCTGTCTATCCAGCCATTGGCCCAACCGCTCATTGAGGGAATTGATGCCTGATATAATGGGCCTGTCTAACCCCTTGTGTGTTTTTGGTAAATGATAAAACTTAGGGAGGACGGGACAATCTGTTACCAGAGACGCGGCCTCCTTTAAACTAAATAGACCTAGTCCCGTACCCCTACGTATCAACTCCACAAACACACCTCTAAACTTTTTTGTGGGATCCCCACTCAGTGTTACATATGTAGACCGATCAGATAATTGTCGAATAGCCTCTTGTCTATATTGCTCTGTGTTTAGGACAACAATCAAGTCTCCCTTATCTGAGTTGCGGACAGTGATTGTATCATCCTCACTAAGGTTTTTTAATGCAAATCTTCGCTCTTCGCTGGTAATGTTATCATGCCATACTGTCTCACCCTGTTGTGTCTGATGTGCCAGAGCCGTCAGATCACGTTCAATGGCTTTTTGGAATTTAGCCATATCAGCAGACCATGAATTCACTGGATAGAAGTTTGTATTAAGCCCCGTACACATGGTCGGACTTTTGCCCAACAAACTTTGTTTTAAGCAAGTTGGACCAACAATCCGACCGTGTGTATGCTCCATCGGACAAACTTTTTTTCGTTTGGTTTTGTTTTCATCGGACAAAAGTTGGGTCTGCAAACGGACAAACTTTTGCCCAACAAAAGTCCGATGGAGCAAAGTCCTACCGTGTGTACAGAAAACCATAGGACTTTTGTCCGATGGACAAAACAACTAATGTTAAAATCAACCAACAATAGCAGAAGTTGACCAAAGGGTGGCGGTAAAGAGCAGAAAAGAGCAGAAAAACCATGTGATGTTGCAAAAAGTTTTGGGAAAGTTTGCAGAAAAGTCCTGTGGTGTGTATACTATGGGTGTGCCCGGCCAACTCCGTTTGGACAAAAATCCACGGAAAAGTCCGATGGAAGTCCGACCGTGTGTACGAGGCTTAAGATTTAAATTGAACTGATCTGACTGAACCAGCACACACATGCAGACAACTGCCATATAGTTTTCTGCTGTCAACTCCTCTAAATCTCTGATAGCACAATGCTCCCTGAAATAAAATTCATCATTATCAGGTATAGGATCAACAGGTGCATGCATAGATTGTGTGGAGACCCCAGTATCTGTTGAAAAATAATGCATTTTAATTGTTAAATTCCTCACAAACCTATTAATGTCCACAATTTTGTCAAATAAATTAAAGTGTCTTTGTGGACAGAAATTAAGTCCCTTAGACAAAAGAGATATTTCTCCACCCATAAGTGTTCTATCAGAAAGATTAAGAACATTAAAAAAGTCTGTTACAACTTGCGTGCCTGACGTCGGGATGGATATCTTGTCAGTTCCTTGGAGCCTGCATTTCCTCCGCCCACAACGTGTCCTCCTGTATTTTTGTGGCTGCCCGACCCCTCCTGTTCTGGCGGGATCTTCTGCCCCCGTTTTTTGGGGGAACCGGGGTAGACCTGTCCAATTGGCTGCTGGTGGATGGATGATCCAGGGATGGTTCCGAATCTCTGGTGACCAAAGTGTCATCCCATTGTTCCAGTTTTGTGTCAGAAAAACTGACATGCTTTTTCTGGTACAATGTTTTTTATTGAAATATGAAAAAAAGGGAAACAGACAAATTCCCATGCAGGGGATATGGACATGAAACATAAATAAGTACACGTTAAAGTACATGATAAAATATATATTATAAGGGTACTTATTATAAACTGACACCGACCCACCAGCCAGGGCCGGGGGTCAGTGCGTTAAGCCTGAGCCTTGAGACCCAGGAGCCAAGGCAGACAAGGGAGAGCGGAGTTGTCCGCAAAACGGGGGAAAAAAAATATAAAATAAAAATAATAACGAGAAAAGAAAAAAAATGAATAAAGAAAAAAAAAAAAAAAAAAAGAAAAACACGCACACTAGTGTGTGTGTGTGGGGGGGGGGGGGGGGGGTGTAGAACAGAGCAGCGAGCAAGACACCCAGAAATAAAGAAGGAGTAGGAAAGAGAAAGGAGGGTCCCTCAGGCTGGAGATGGGGTCAAATAAAATTTAGAGTCCTAGACTAGTCGGGTGTAGATTAGGGAGTGTATAGGACCACCACGGGGCCCATACCTTAAGGAATTTTGCATTGGAGTCGTGGAGGACGCTTGACATTTTTTCATAGATCATAAGGATCGTTAAGGTATTCTTGACCTCTGGAAATGAGACAGAATGTTTTTTCCAAGCCCTCGCTATTGTTCGTTTGGCAGCGATAAATAAGTATGTGGCTAGTTTCTGCTGGTGAGAGAAAAGGCCCGGGATCGGGCAATGGAGTAATGCAAATTTGGGGTCCTTACGGAAGGGAACATGAAATAGGGAGGATAGCAGGCCAAAGACCCTTGACCAAAATCTTACAAGACGGGGGCAAGACCACCACGTGTGCAGTTCATCTCCTCGTTGACCACAACCCCGAAAGCACCTGTCATTGCATGATGGGTTTGACATGGCGATACGGGCTGGGACCCAGTACCAATGCAGAAGGACCTTATAGGCTGCCTTCAACGTGGCAGTGTTAAAAGAGCATTTTGCTATGCTGGACCAGGCCTTACTCCAGTCTGCAAGATCTATGGGGGACAGGTCACGTTCCCATTTAAGCACATAGGAAAGAGTAGTGGAAGAGCTGCCAGAAGTTAGTAAGGAATAGATCATAGAGATGGTGCCGCGAGCACCTGGGCAATGCTGGCAGGTGGGCTCAAAGGCAGTTATTTGATACGGAAAGGAGCCAAGGCGCCGAAGGGAGGTTATCCAGTGTCGCAGCTGAATGTAGCGATAGAGTTCGGCAGGTGGAGCTTCGTGGGTCTCTTGAATCGAGGACCACATGGGGAAGGCACGGCTACGAAGAAAGTGACGAACCAGTGAGGACCCATGAACAGGCCACCATGAAAAAGCGTGGGGTTGTTCTGAGCCAGGCGGGAACATGGGATTATTCAAGAGGGGAAGTAGTGGCAGGAATGGGGACATAAGTTTGTCTGAGTACCGTATCGAGTCCCATAATCTCAGACTGTGTAACATGAGGGGGCTGACAGAAGGAGGTCGCATTTTAGGGGGTAGCCACAGTAAGGCAGAGATAGGAACCGGCGCGCAGTTAGGCACCTCCAGCAGAACCCACAGGGGGGTGTCAGACGTTGCATGGAGCATGGAAAGTTGGGAAATTTGAGCTGCCTGATAATATTTTGCAACGTCTGGAACGCCCAGCCCGCCCTGCAACCTATGGGCATTGAGAGTAGAGCGGGAAACCCTGGGGCGCGTATGTGCCCAGATAAAAGCAAGAAGTCTGTTCTGGAGCAGCCGCAGATAAAAAGCAGGGACCTGGACAGGAGGAGTCCAAAAAAAATTAAGAATCTTTGGGAGGATGGTCATCTTGACCGCGTGAATACGGTCGATCCAGGATAGAGTGGGGAAATCGCCAAGACACCATGAGAGCAGTGATAGCGCGCAAGAGTGGGTAGTAGTTGGCAGAGAAAAGGGAAGCATAAGAAGGAGTCAACTTGATGCCCAAATAGTCTAGTGAGGAGCTTGCCCAACGGTAGGGGAAGGAAGATTGGAGATGTAAGACTTGGGGACTTGGAAGAGTAATGTTCAGGGCAGTTGTTTTGTGTGGGTTGATTTGAAGGCCTGAAATAATAGCAAAGCGGGTTAGAAGGGCCTGGAGGTTTGGTAGGGTGACGATAGGGTTGGTGAGGGTCAGGAGGGCATCGTCAGCGAACATGTTCAGTTTATAGTTGTCACCCGCGTAGGGGATGCCCTTGAAATTAGGGTCTGACCTAAGGGCGATAGCTAGCAGTTTGAGGGCAAGAACAAAAAGGATCGGGGATAGAGGGCATCCTTGCCTCATTCGCCTGGAGATGGGAAAGGAGGGCGAGAGGCAACCAGCATAGCGGACTGAGGCAGAGGGGGATGAGTAAAGGGCCGTCAACCACGATAGGATCGAGTCTCCAAAACCCCAACGTTGTAGTACGTATCGCAGATAGTCCCACGAGAGGGTATCGAAGGCTTTATATATATCAAGCGAAAGGAGAAAGCCAGTGATTTTGCGGTGCTGCAGTAGGGTGATCAAGTGGACAACTTTCTGGACATTGTCCCCCGCCTGACGGCCAGGCACGAAGCCAACCTGGTCTCTATGAACCAAAGAGCGCAAGTATTTGTTAATGCGAGAGCACAGGATTTTCCCTAAAAGTTTCACGTCTTCATTTAATAGAGAGATTGGGCGAAATGCCTGGAGTTCATAGGCCTCCTCGGTGGTCTTGGGAATCATGGAGATGTGAGCACGTAATGAGTCTGGGGAGGGCAGCGCACCTTGTTTCATGCAATTAAAGTAGGCCGTCAGGTGGGGGAGCAAGAGGAGAGAAAACTTGCAGTAGTAGTAAAGTCCGGTGAAGCCATCTGGTCCCGGTGCCTTCGAAACACGAATGCCCTTAATGGCCTGAACGGTAATGTCAGCATTAAGAGATGCACAAGCTGCTGAGGAGAGGGGAGGAAGATGAAGATCGCGGAAGAAATCATCCACGAGATTTAGAGGGAAGGGGGAAGGTTGGCTGTAAAGCGAGGCTAGAAAGTCTGCCAGGGCCGGTAGGGACTTTGTTCGGATCCGAGGTGAGGTCCCCGTTGGCGGATCGAAGGCGGATGGGTTTATGGCCACGAGATGTGGCATTGAGTTTCTTGGCAAGCATTGCTCCCGGTTTATTTGCGCAGGAATAAAATTTGTGTTTAGTCCACCGTAGAGCCTTCTCGGCTCAGTCGGCGGCCAACAAGTCTAGTTCAGCAGCCAAAGTGTCTCTAGCCTTCTTATTCGATGGCGAGAGATGGGATTTCCACTCTGCATCAGCGGAGGCCAGAAGATCAGTAAGTTCCTGGATCCGCTTTTCTCTGTGGCGTTTTCGGAGGGATACTAGCTGTATACAGTGGCCCCTCATGGTAGCCTTATTGGCTTCCCAGAGAGAAATAGGCGAAGACACTGAGCCTACATTTTCCTTAAAGAAAGTTTGGAGTCGTGTATGAATCTCAAAGAGGGCGTCTTGAGATGTAAGGAGTGAGTCGTTTAATCGCCACTGAAAGGCAGGGCGGGGGATCGACCTGAGAGGGTGAGCAGAAAGACGATAGGGTTGTGATCCGACCATGCGGAAGGGGGGATTGTAATCGTATGGATATTGGAGATGAAGCGCAGAGGAATAAAGACGTGGTCGATCCTACAGAAGTTATCATGAGGGCTGGAGTAGTACGTGAAGTCGCGGTCGCGGGGATGGAGCTCCCGCCAGACATCCACCAAGCCGTGAGATTGTATTAGGGATCTCATATGTTCCTCCACGACCAGGTCATGGGAGGGGGAGGATCCAGATGAGTATTTCCTGTCTATCGAGGAGTCCAAAGCTACATTTGAGTCACTCATTAGGATAAGGGTCCCGGAACTATGTTGGGAAACGACTTTAAGAAGGTGAGAGAAAAAATTATGTTGGAAGCGGTTGGGGGCATAGTACCCAACCAGGGTTACATTCTGGCCATTTAAAGTGCCCTGGAGTAGTAAGTATCTACCGGTTGGGTCTGCTATTTCCTTGGAGCACGAGAATAGGAGGTTGCGTCTAAAGGCAATTAGGACCCCCCTCTGCTTCTCAGGGGCGGAAGCCAGATAAAAAGTAGGGAAGTGAGAGGAAATACATTTCGGAGCAGAAGAGGAGGAACACCTGGTCTCTTGCAAGCACACTACATCAATGCATCTAGATTTTAGGTGATGAAACACCTTGGACCGTTTTACTGGTGAATTAAAACCATGGATATTATGGGGGTAAAATTTCAACGGGGAGTGGGTCATAGCAAGGAGATGACGGTTAGCTCACGTGATGGAGTCCAACAGCTATAGCCAAGTTCAGTAGGGACCCTGGACAATGATTTTTGTGTATTTCCAGCCCGAGGGGACAAGAGAAGAAAGAGACGGGGGAAAGTGCAAGAAAAGAGACAAGAGGCGGGGCGGGGGGAAGGACAAAAAAACAAACAAAAAATAACAAATAAAACAAAAACAATGTAAATGTACTAAGTACGCCACGCTAAGCGTGTAAGGCGGGGGAGCTCGACCGCCGAGCACATGGCTATTCTAAGTCATGATAGCTCAAAATACAGCAAGAAGAGGGGGGTTCCGGGGGGGGGGAGATAGCTGGCTAAGCCAACTAAATAAAAGGAAGAGGAGGGAGAGAGAGAGAGATAGAGATAAAAAAATAAAAAAAGGGAGGGGGAGGGGCCAAACTAAAGCGGTAAAGAAAGCCCACTAAACGGGCGCTATCAGTCAACCTGAGAATGAGGTATAGCGAGAAATTGCCATTTGAGCTCTTAACACAGAATTGTCTTATAACAGTAAAAAACACAAATTTATTAAACAACCTCTGAGGATAGGATCATGCAGTTAGACTGGTCTCCAGCCAGCCAGCCGAGGGACCAGACATAAAATCCGTCAAGGGATCCCCGGAGGCCAGCCACCAGGCATAAGCGCCATCAAGAAGCGGGCCTCCGGAGAGTCCGAGCAGACTGAAAAAAGAGGCCGGACAATAAACATTAACCTGAAAATGAGTTAGAGCAATTTAAGCACAACATAAACATGTAGTACAATACTATATGAAGACATCGATAAACAGAACTGGCAAACAACTCTTGGAATATACATCATACAGTCGGGCTAACCCCCAGCCACACGGCTAAGGGGGGCGATCATGAGGTCTGTCTAGAAGTCTCCCGGATCCGGCCACCAACCGCTACAACAAACGAGGGGCAGGCCCCGGGAGAATCTTGATAAAGTAAGTGACAGAAACATCGCCGGTTGAGGCCCGGTCAAAAACTTACAAAAAGGTAAGGGAGGGAGAGTAAGGTTCAGGAGAGGCGGGGGGGAGGGGAGAGAAAGGAAGGGAGAGGGAGCCAAGGGAGTGGGAGGAAAGGGAGAGGGAAGAAAGGTAGAGGGAGGGCAGGTAGAGGGAGGAAGGGAGATGGAGGAAGGGAGAGGGAGGAAAGGGAGAGGGAGGAAAGGGAGTGGGAGGAAAGGGAGAGGGAGGAAGGGAGGAAGGGAGAGGGAAGGGAGGGAAAGGAAGGGAGGGAAAGGAAGAGGGGGGAAAGGAAGAGGGGGAAAGGGGGGAAAGGGGAGGGGGGAAGGGGGTATGGTGAGCTCTTATATACCAAGCGCCCTCAGGGCCATATGACCAAATTGACGGGGGGGAACCCCATGATTTAAACCAAACAGAGGGGTTCTGGATGCAAAGTCTCAACATAAGGAATCAGTAGTGTTAACATAACATGGAAGTCCGGAGTAGAGAACCTGAGGGGATAAATTGGGTGGTGAGTGGCAAAAAAAGCTTAAAAAACAAACAAAAACAAACAAAAAAAAAGGTCAGGTGCTGCACATCCGGGAGTAGACTGATAAGTTCAGAAATCCCGAAGCAGCATAATTGAATCCAACAGGATATAAAAATTAGTGAAAGGGCTCAGAAGCAGTCATTCATTCGAATGCTTGACGTTTCAAAAGGTTAGTGGATAGGGGGAATGGAGAACGATCATAAACATGGGTGGGGGGAGGGGGCCGACATCAAAGTCTGCACCAGCAGGTTAGGTCCAGGCAGGCTGGTGGTGGGGGGGAAGCCTAAAGTACGCCCATCAATGGGCATGCGGAAATAGAGAACGGTCAAATGCCTTTACAGTATGCAGTGGGAGGAGAGTGCATAAAATAAGGGGTCCAGTCCAACCATCACTTACGGGGGGTGGTGGGTGAAATATGGGAGGGTCCGGGGGACCAAAGGAAAAAGGATAGGACTTACAGTTTCAGAGGTCAACCTGGATCAGAACGTTCAGAGTCAGCTACAGATGGAGTGGGAGAGTGGGGGCGCCTTTGCCCCTTGACTGTTTCCCACGTGCGACCCGGGAGGTTGACGGAAGGTTGAGAGGAAGCAGATCTGGCTGGGCTTCGGACGGTTTTACCAGGTGGTAGCAGCTGGAGTGAGTCCAGGACGGACTGTGCTTCATCTGGCGAGGTCAGTATGTGGCTACGACCATTGTATGAGAAGGAAAGCTTAAAGGGGAAGCCCCAGTGGTACCGAATTTGATGCGACTGAAGAGCTGAGGTGTAAGGCTTCATCTGTCTCCTCTTCACAATCGTGGTCTGGGAAAGGTCCGAAAAGACTTGGTAGCGGTAACCTTGAAACGTAAGGTTGGGTTTGTCCCGAGCCGCATGCAGGAGGGTTTCCTTCGTGCGGTAATAGGTGAACTTGATGATGATGTCGCGGGGCGGTCCCTCCGATTTCTTGGGGCCGAGTGCGCGGTGGATGCGGTCGAATTCCAGCCTGTCAATGGGGATAGGGGCAAGTTCCTGGAACAGAGCCGTGGCAGTGGAAGTGAGGTCCACGACCGATTCAGGGATGCCCCGCAAGCGCAGATTACCTCTGCGAGCCCTGTTCTCAAAATCCTCCAGGCGCAATAGGGCCCCATCCAGATCCTTTTTGATATCAGAAATGTCCTGTTTGTGGTTCTCCAGGACAGTAGCACCGGCATCCATCTTGTCCTCCAGGTCATTGGTGCGGGAGCCGAGCTCCCTGATTTCCTTTGTGAGATGGGTGGCTAGCTTGGTGGTTGCTGCTGAGAGCTCTGCCTGCAGCATGATTTTGAAGTGGGAGAGGAGATCAGCATCCCTGAGTGATGGCTGATGGAGCGGAGCCGGCGTCGGGTCCTCGCTCATAGCAGGAGGCTGCTCCAGATCTTCAGCTGCCAGCTGGGAGAAGGGGTCCGGAACTCTAGGCTGAGGCTTCAAACATGGTGTCCGGTGGGGAGGGCTCGGGCAGCGTGCGGTCCCCGGATGCTCGGCAGCTACGGGAGTCAGCGGGTGGTGGCGGGGGATGGGGATACCCTCTTACTATGCTTGCTGAGAGGCCGATGTGCTCAGGCAGTGAGGAGCGAGGTTAGGATGCGACCATATTTGTTCGCTGCTCACGAGCGCCCCCCAGAACTGACATGCTTTTTGGTTCCATTATTGGATTGGGATGCACCACTCCAGTTACGCCTGCGTTTCCAGATGTATACGTTGTTGGTATCATAGTCAATCTTGTCACGGAACATTTTTTCTTTTTTATTCACTATAGTCTCATTTTCTAGGCAAATTAATTAATTATTTAATTGTTGATCGAAATGTGTAAATTCACTGGCACCTTATAGTGGTTTTAGGGCCAACTGGAGCTCTGAAATTTCTTGTTGTAAAACATCCATCTCCTTCTTTTTGGATGAAATAATAATGTCCACCAGAGCCCTTGAGCATATGGATTTGGCGTCAGTCCATTGAATTTTAAGGGACTCATCAATAAGCTCAAAAGTAGGGAACTTTGTGACCCTCAGTCCTCGTGGTATACGTTCAGTTAATAAATATTCAGAAAGGGAACTCGATTCCCAGAACGCCCGAATCTCATTGGTCATGTTTTTTTCCAATTTCCTAAATAACAATCCTATTAAGCCAACTTCATTATCACTCTTATTATTGAAGGTTTCACATGCGTTGGTCCTCAATGGATTGTTGCCCAATAACTGAAAGGTGCGGCTGGTGTCAGAAGGTATGGCATTATCAGTCATGGTATTTTGATAGAGCGGCAACACTCACCAATAAACAAGTCAGTATGCTCCACCGAGCTAGCGTGTTGAGAGAAGCCAATATACAAAGAAAAAGAGCCGCTGCTCCAGGTGTATGATTATAACCTGAGGTGGAATGTCTCGTAGAGTGCCAGCCCCGGTCCACCTCCGTGGGAAACTTGTAAGAAAAGAAATGGCTGCACATTCAGGAATTCTGATTGCCTTTTATTGTTTAAAGTGATAACACCAAAGACACCAACATGAGGTCACGTAACTTGACCACCACTGCCTTAGATATTGGTCATTTCAGTTTTGTTTATTCATACACGCAGGTCATTTCTCTACTAGCAGCGGTAAAAGTCAACTACAGAAATGTTCTTTTAATCCATCATCTTGATCCTGTGGCTGATATACAAAATTCCATATCATTTTTAGCATTTACAAATTCTATGGCATAAAAAGTACTGTTGTTCCTAAAATTAAGAACAAGTACTTGTCTGCTTTCTGATGCAGGAAGTAAAAGTATCACTCTGCAAAATTTAGATCTGTAGTGGAAACAAAACCCTGCCTGCAGCTGTGCATTTTAGTAGAGAAATGATAACCATTGCACACGTATCTATCAATATAACTGTTCACTCCCATCAATGTTGTCATCACTGCAATTGCCAAACACATCAACTGTTCTTGAGGCTTAATCAGCGAGCAAAAGAGTTATAGAATTAGCACATTTGCAATGCATGGCAAGAGTTCATCTTAAACGTAATTTTGTTGTTTTGTGGTGCACTATCCTTTTACGCTAAAGGCCTTGGACTATAAATATTGTGCTGCCCACACAAACAATGTAAGAATTACAATGTGTTATTCATTTTCAAGTTTGTGTTATAAAGATGCAAATCACCTAATTAATTTGTAATCCAAGCACTCAATCCTGCTCCTTTCAAGGAAAATAATAATACATATTTGACATAAACACATGGTTTTCAGCAAGTAATTATAGTGAATCAGTATCACCAAGGGAAATCAATTGGGAAAAAGATGCATGCTATTAATACTGAAATGAGAATCTAAAGTTGTTCCCAAAGACCTGGTCCCTTGTAATGCAAAGTCAGTATCTCTAAATTCAATCTAAAATAGAAGTCAATGTAATGAATGTAATCTTATTATTCACAGCGTATAATGGAAATATCTATATATCATTCTGTCTACATTATAGTATAGGAGCAATCCAGTAGAGTAGCAGATCTCAAGACATTTTAACTAAAACTATAAACAAGACAAGGTTATCTTGTCTCTAACTTTTTAAGAAAACAGCACACAAGTAAATATCAAACATCATGCTGTGCCCATAAACATTTTCTATCTTTCACAATTTAGTGTACAAAAATACCTTTAGCTTCAGAAACTCTAATGTGAAACAAAATAAGCGTCCGGCAGTGACTCTGCAGCAACTGACTCACTTTAAACGCCATAATATGTAATTTGTTCTTGTAAATTTAGAAAAAAATTACATATATTTCTGGTGTTTTTACATATAAAAATGTATTCCTCTGTGTATAAATGTAGTAATGATTCATACCAACCATTGAGTCGATTACTGTATTTTTAAATGATTCCTTTGTATTTGTTGTTATAAAATTTCTGGAAATACTAATGCTTAATAATATGGTGATTCAAATCATATACCTACTTTTTTGTTGCACTTGAAGAGATTGGCGTTATTACTTGGTCAGACTCTGAAATATGTTTGTTATTTCTCTACTCGTTACATTTGTTCTCCTGTCCTGTTGTTAAATTGATCAGTTTATCCCCTTGCATAGGGAATTGAGCAATCTTTGATATGTGTGTTTTTTCCAAAATTCTCAATAAAACAGTACAATCTAAAATGTATGTGTTTTCTGGTCAGGTAGGCTTGTAAGAATGTAAGATTTGAACTGTCATTGCCTTCTGTTTGCTCCTATAAAACAGAACATGTCTGAAATATTATAACTCTGCTAAAAGTGTCACTTTCTTTAGAAATATTCTTCTAGTTATTAGTATAGAAAATACATTTTATATATAATTTGCTCTTCCATTTTTCCAGGGAATGTACCAGTATTGCTAACAGTGTTCTTATACATTATCTTCAAAACATAATAGTTACATACCGGTACATTCATGTAATAACACATGCATCCCTCTGCCTTGAAAACTAGTAATGTGGACCCCTACATACTCCTAGTTTTCTGATCCCACTGTGTGTGTCTGATTGGGGTCTTCCTCTAGCAACTGGGAATTAGGCATGAGCTTCGAGTTCGAGTCAAACTCATGTTCGACTCGAACATTGCCTGTTCGCCCATTCGCCGAATAGCGAACAAATTGGGGTGTTCGCGGCAAATTCGAAAAGTCTATGGAAGAAATCTAAAGTGCTAATTATAAAGGCTTATATGCAAGTTATTGTCATAAAAAGTGTTTGGGAACCCGAGTCCTGCCCCAGGGGACATGTATCAATGCAAATTATTTTTTTTAAAACGGCAGTTTTTTTGGGAGCAGTGATTTTAATAATGCTTAAAGTGAAACAATAAAAGTGAAATATTCCTTTAAATTTCATACCTAGGGTGTGTGTATGATATGCATGTAAAGTGGCGCATGTTTCCCGTGCTTAGAACTGTCCCTGCACAAAGTGTCATTTTTGAAGGAAAAAAAGTCATTTAAAACTCACTCGCGGCTATTAATGAATTGTCGGCTCCCGGCAATACATAGAAAAGTCATTGATAAAAAAAAAAAGCGTGGGGGTCCCCCAGAATTCAATTACCAGGGCCCTTCAGGTCTGGAATGGATATTAAGGGGAACCCCGCCGCAAATTAAAAAAAAAATGCGTGGAGTTCCCCCAAATATCCATACCAGGCCCTTCAGATCTGGCATGGATTTTAAGGGGAACTCCACCACAAATAAAAAAAAATGGCGTGGAGTCCCCCCAAAAATCCATGCCAGACCCTTATCTGAGCACGCAACCTGGCCGGCCGCAGGGGAAAAGGGGGGGACGAGAGAGCGGCCCCCCTCCCTCCTGAACCGTACCAGGCCACATGCCCTCAACATGGAGAGGATGTCCCTATGTTGATAGGGACAAGGGCCTCATCCCCACAACCCTTGCCCGGTGGTTGTGGGGGTCTGCGGGCGGGGGCCTTATCGGAATCTGGAAGACCCCTTTAACAAAGGGGACCCCCAGATCCCGGCCCCCCCTATGTGAATTGGTAAGGGGTACATTGTACCCCTACCATTTCACGAAGAAAGTGTCAAAAAAACAAACAAAAAACACACAAACACCTTGAAAAAGTCCTTTATTAAAAAAAAAAAAAACATTCCAGCGGAGAAATCCAGTGTCCCGCGGCGATCCGATGTCCAGCGCTGTCCGTCATTGGCTGAGCCTGAGCGGACCTGATGTGGAACTTCCTCCGCAGTCTATTACATGTATAGACCCGCCCCTTCTAAAGTTCCCCATCAGGTCCGCTCAGCCAATGACTCGGTGTAAGGCTGAGGACCTGATGCGGAACATGAGAAGGGGCGGGTCTATACATGTATTACAAAGTGAGAGAAGTTCCCCATCAGGTCCGCCCCCTCGGTATGTCGGACCCCGCCTACATCATTGGCCTGAGCGGGGAACTTCCTTCACTGTGTAATTGACGTAGGCGGGGTCTGACATACCGAGGGGGCGGACCTGATGGGGAACTTCCTTCACTGTGTAATACATGTATAGACTCTATACATGTATTACGCAGTGAAGGAAGTTCCCCATCAGGTCCGCCCCCTCGGTATGTCAGACCCCGCCTACGTCATTGGCCTGAGCGGGAAACTTCCTTCACTGTGTAAATTTAAATTACACAGTGAAGGAAGTTACCCGCTCAGGCCAATGACGTAGGCGGGGTCCGACATACCGAGGGGGCGGACCTGATGGGGAACTTCTCTCACTTTGTAATACATGTATAGACCCGCCCCTTCTCATGTTCCGCATCAGGTCCTCAGCCTTACATGAGTCATTGGCTGAGCGGACCTGATGGGGAACTTTAGAAGGGGCGGGTCTATACATGTAATAGACTGAGGAGGAAGTTCCCCATCAGGTCCGCTCAGGCTCAGCCAATGACGGACAGCGCTGGACATCGGATCACCGCGGGACACTGGATTTCTCCGCTGGAATGTTTTTTTATTTTTTTTAATTTTTTTAATAAAGGACTTTTTCAAGATGTTTGTGTGTTATTTTTTACATTTTTTGACACTTTCTTCGTGAAATGGTAGGGGTACAATGTACCCCTTACCAATTCACATAGGGGGGGGCGGGATCTGGGGGTCCCCTTTGTTAAAGGGGTCTTCCAGATTCCGATAAGCCCCCCGCCCGCAGACCCCCACAACCACCGGGCAAGGGTTGTGGGGATGAGGCCCTTGTCCACATCAACATGGGGACATCCTCCCCATGTTGAGGGCATGTGGCCTGGTATGGTTCAGGAGGGAGGGGGGGACGCTCTCTCGTCCCCCCCTTTTCCCCTGCGGCCTGCCAGGTTGCGTGCTCGGATAAGGGTCTGGTATGGATTTTTGGGGGGACTCCACGCCATTTTTTTTAAAATTTGGGGTGGAGTTCCCCTTAAAATCCATGCCAGATCTGAAGGGCCTGGTATGGATATTTGGGGGAACTCCACGCATTTTTTTTTTTAAATTTGCGGCGGGGTTCCCCTTAATATCCATTCCAGACCTGAAGGGCCTGGTAATTGAATTCTGGGGGACCCCCACGCTTTTTTTTTTTTTTTTATCAATGACTTTTCTATGTATTGCCGGGAGCCGACAATTCATTAATAGCCGCGAGTGAGTTTTAAATGACTTTTTTTCCTTCAAAAATGACATTTTTTGCAGGGACAGTTCTAAGCACGGGAAACATGCGCCACTTTACATGCATATCATACACACCCCCCAGGTACGAAATTTAAAGGAATATTTCACTTTTATTTTTTCATTTTAAGCATTATTAAAATCACTGCTCCCGAAAAAACTGCAGTTTTTAAAACTTATTTTTGCATTGATACATGTCCCCTGGGGCAGGACCCGGGTCCCCAAACACTTTTTAGGACAATAACTTGCATATAAGCCTTTATAATTAGCACTTTAGATTTCGAACGTTCGAGTCCATTGTATTTAATTGGGTTCTAAAGTTCACACAAACATTTTGTCTGTTCGCAGGTTTTGGTGCGAACCGAACAAGGGGGTGTTCGGCTCATCCCTGCTGGGAATCAGTATATGTTATTTGACAATCATGTCATCCCCATAACAGGCAGTCTTGGTGATCAAATGCAGGCTTAAGTCTTGTTTGCACACCTCTCCAGACTGCAGATACTACAACAGCCTAAAGATGGCTGTGGGCCTCTGGTAATACTGTAATTGTCAGTCAAACAAAAGCAATTAAACCAAAGAACCACAGTATTATCTGCAGTCCTAACTCTAAATTTTGAGAGCCTCCATAGTAGAAACACATGCATTATAATGGATAGGCAGAGGACAGGTGAGCCTGGAGGGAGCCCACCCCTCCTTAAAGGCACAGGGGCACACTCTACACCCAGCATATAGCACAATGGCAACAAAGGTTCCCAGTGTGTCCCCCTAACTGCAGATAAAACTGGGGTGCTGTGAAGTGGCTCTGCAGCTTACGCATGTATTTGCAAATGTGTGCAAATGAAACCCCTTTTTAACGCATACTGTTAGACAGGATAATTTGGTTGGTTGCAGGCTGGGCGGTAAGTTGAGCTGGGAATTTTCTTTGGTTTTGTTTGACATGCATTGCCCTTCCATGTGCTCCTTGCTGCAAAGGCCAGTTATAGGTGGGAGCAGCGGCCATTTGTTTGTACTACTGTAATTGTCAGGTACAATTACAATATAAAAAAAAATACAAAGTTGTGTTTATTTGTCAGCATTCAGGTAAAAAAAATGCAACTGACGTATATTGATGCTGCTAAATATGGACTAGGCATGTACACTTTAATTACCTTACAACCTGAAATGCTTAAAGTGATATTAAAGTCTTGTTTTTTATGTAAAAAAAATAACAAACATGTTATACTTACCTGCTCTGTGTAGTGGTTTTGCATAGAGCAGCCCGGATCCTCCTCTTCTCGGGTCCCACATTGGCATTTCTGGCCCCTCCCTCCTAAAGCATAGGTGCAATCCTGCCTTTAAAGCTGAAGGGGGCGGTTAAAATCATAGCTCAACCACTTATTTTTACTGCCCCCAATCACTAGTGTAAACTAAGCTTAATAGTTTCTAAGAGATTAAGTGGTGTGTACAGCCACGTAACGCGTAAGGGATCAGGGAGGAGAGCCAGTGGTGACATTACTTCCGCCCAGCTGCCGAGAGCGGAAGTGCCTATGTTTGTATGAGAATACATGCGTCTGTTGAACAGTAATTGATGTAAGTGTTTCCATGTTGTTTTAAATAAATATTTTGAATGGTATCACACTATGGGAGCCCCCCTGTGTTTTATCTCACTTCTGAGAACCTAGTGCCCCGTGCCAAAGCGTTTACTGATGCAGAGGAATCACATGGTCACTCCGGGATCCATAGCCAGTGAGGGATATCAATCTAGCTGAGGAGCTGCATCTGCCATTGGGTCAACTGAAGAGGCTTGATTACAAGCCAGCCAAGGTGAGAGGCTGGGGGAAAAGTAGGCACTTGGATTAGAGCATTTGGATAGAAGCACCTGCATGTGATTAGCCACTTGCGGATAGTATATCTGTTCTGCACTACTACTTTGGATTTTATATTTTTTATACTGCACAGAGACTCATTTTTTATTGTATTTTTGGACACTTGTTTCATTTATTTTTTGACTACACAGAGACTCACTATTTGCACTTTATTGTTATTAGATCTCAATTTTTGCACAGAAGATTTGTATTTTTTACTGAGACTCACATTTGTTGTTTATTCCTTTGCATGGGATCTATTGCATGGAATTGTTTTGCCTTTAATATTGGAGCACTTTATTGGATTATTCTTTTATACATATTGTGTAAGATGTTATCACATCACGGATTATTTAGCCTTTATAATTTTTAACTTTAGTATATACCCACTTTTTGCACTTTAATTAAAGGGATTTGTTTTTAGCAAGCGCCATTACACCAGTGTTGCCAACCCCCTGAAGTGAAATTTACTGGCAAGGATGCCAAAATTTCTGAACGGCACCAATTTTTTACTGGCAAAAATCTTAAAAATTGCTGGCAGAGCCGCATTTTTTACTGACGCTGCAAAAAAGTACCTAAAATTACTGTTTTCAGTGCTAAACAGTGCAAGTATAAATATTTGAACTATAAACACATAGATAGTGCTATTAGCAATGTGTTTAAGTTAAACAAAAGTCAAAAAACATATTTCTCCATTGACATGAAGGTCAGGTTACTATAACCCAGCCAGCACTGGGTTCCCCCCTTACATCAGAGTCTGCAGGGATCCCTCTTACAGTGAAAGGGAACTCTTATGTAAAGGGGAACGCTGCAGATCATGATCTAAGGGGGAACTCTGATGTAAGGGGAGGCTCTGGTGACCAGTGACCACCTTATATCAGAGTCCACTGCATTCCCTTTACATCAGAGTTACCACTTACATCAGGGTCTGCAGCATTACCCTTTCACTGTAAGGGGCAATCCTGCAGACTCTGATGTGAAGGGGAATGCCAGGAACTCTGATGTGGGGGAAACTCTGGTGACTAGAGACCACCTTCGCAGAGTGAATACACCAAGGTAAGTTACTAATATAGGGGGGAACCTTTATATCAGTGCCCCTTACATTATTGTATTCACTCCCCCCTTACCTCAGCAACCCCCCCCCCCCAGACTGGCCTGGCGGAACTGTCACTGACCTCCTCTCAGGTGCATTGTGCAGGGCTCAGTCAGATGGCTCCAGCTTGGCGGCTCTGGTTTTCCTATGGTCTCCTCTCCACAGTCCACACATGTCCAACTTCTCCCGTGACCCCCACGATCCCGGCGGAGCTCCAAATCATGACTCCTCTCCCGACTACCCTCAGAGACTGCAGATATGATGTAGGAAATGGTCAGAGACTGTGGGCAGGATACAGGAACAGGAGATGGTCAGAGGCTGAGGGCAGGGGATGGTCAGAGGCTGCGGGCAGGACTCAGGAGATGGTCAGAGGCTGCGGGCAGGACCCAGGAGATGGTCAGAGGCTACGGGAAGGACACAGGAGATGGTCAGAGGCTACGTGAAGGACCCAGGAGATGGTCAGAGGCTACAGGCAGGACCCAGGAGATGGTCAGAGGCTACGGGCAGGACCCGGGAGATGGTCAGAGGCTACGGGCAGGACCCAGGAGATGGTCAGAGGCTACGGGCAGGACCCAGGAGATGGTCAGAGGCTACGGGCAGGACCCAGGAGATGGTCAGAGGCTACGGGCAGGACCCAGGAGATGGTCAGAGGCTGCGGGCAGGACCCAGGAGATGGTCAGAGGCTGCGGGCAGGACCCAGGAGATGGTCAGAGGCTGCGGGCAGGACCCAGGAGATGGTCAGAGGCTGCGGGCAGGACCCAGGAGATGGTCAGAGGCTGCGGGCAGGACTCAGGAGATGGCCAGTGGCTGCGGGCAGGACCCAGGAGGTGGCTGCGGGCAGGACCCAGGAGATGGCCAGAGGCTGCGGGCAGGACCCAGGAGATGGTCAGAGGCTGTGGGCAGGAGATGGTCAAAGGATGCGGGCAGGAGATGGTCAGAGGCTGCGGGCAGGACCCAGGAGATGGTCAGAGGCTGCGGGCAGGACCCAGGCTTAGGGCAGGAGATGGTCAGAGGCTGCGGGCAGGAGATGGTCAGAGGCTGCGGGCAGGAGATGGTCAGAGGCTGCGGGCAGGAGATGGTCAGAGGATGCGGGCAGGAGATGGTCAGAGGATGCGGGCAGGAGATGGTCAGAGATGGTCAGAGGATGCGGGAAGGAGATGGTCAGTGGCTTACTCAGGGCAGGACTCAGGACTGGAGATAGTCAGAGGCTGCGGGCAGGAGATGGCCTCCTCTACAGTGTCCTCCTCACCCCCCATGATGATGTCCTGCTGGGGCCCGTCACTCACGATGCTCCTCTCTGCACCGTTGCGATGCGCAGCGCTCCCCCCATGGAACCGCCGTGCCGAAAACTTAGAACGAATGTTTAAAAATGGCGCCAGGCGGCGACATCACGTTACTGCGCATGCGCCGCCCAGCCGAGATTCTACGATCTTCCCCGAGTCCTGCAGGCTTCGGAACGGCGCATGCGCAGTTGCATGGCCGGCCCGCAGCCATCTTTCTTACTGGCACCGGCTGTCCGTAACGGACATTCACGGACACCCCGAAAATGGGGTGAAAATCCTGTACTGTCCGTAAATTAACGGACGGTTGGCAACACTGCATTACACCCCCCCCCATTTTCACATGTTTGTTGGTGTGTGAACACCTTTTAGTTGTGGCAGCTGCTTAGTTTATTAGTTAGTAGATTTATTTAGTCTTTATCCTGGTTTGCGCATCAATTACCCCCCATTTTAAGAGCAACGTTTATATCTAAAGCCTCGTACACACAACCGATTTTCTCGTCCAAAACCGGCAAGAAAAGTGCCGCGAGAGCTTTTTTATCGAGAAAAACGTTCGTGTGTATGGTTTTACGACGAGAAAATTGCCGTGATTCTCGACGAGAAAATAGAGAACCTGCTCTCTATTTTCTCGTCAGGATTCCAGATTTCCTCATCGTGTTTCTCGTCGGCCTCTTTTGTGACGAGAAAATGGTTCGTGTGTATGCTTTAACGAGTCTTTCAAAAGCGCGCATGCTCAGAAGCAAGTATGAGACGGGAGCGCATCTTCTGGTAAAACAAGCCTTCGTAATGGAGATAGCACATTCGTCACGCTCAAAATTATTGCATCGTTTAAATGTTGTGCATTGAAATCTTCTTTAGAATGTTACATTAATCAAAACGAAAGAACTTCTTTTGCTGCTGATATTCACACAGAGTTATGACTATATTTTTTAAACCTTTTTCATGCTGCTCTTAAGAAGATTTATGTGTAAGTTTTTATGAATATTTTACATTTTTATATTTTTCAAACTGATGTTAATTTTAATTTCTCAATGTTTTGATAGTGATCTCCCATTGAATATTTTAATATATATGTAGCGATACCTCCAACTAAGAAGGCCGCAGATTTAGTTTGGGCCCTGATGACAGCTCCGCCAACCCCCGGCAATATGCTCTACCCTCTGCCGGCACAGCTAGTACTAAAAGTAAACTATCTATCTTATACCTTATGAATAAGTGAGCATTGAGACAATACTAAAGAAAAAAAAGGGTATAAGGTTTTACTTAAGCTCTTAGTAAGACAGATAATAACATTGATCACAGTTTACATTCAATCATTGGTAATGCAGAGCCCTGCAATGCTAACACACTAAAGAACTGACATGCAACAAGTGCGCCACACGTGTCGACCGTTAGCTAAATGCCCTATGGCACAATAACCCAAAACACATTTGTAACCCCACCAGGCCTGGTTTTTGAGGTCTATAACTTAGTCCTTTTTCTTCACCGGCAGGTCTTTAACGGTGGTGCACATTAACAAAATACAACTTTGTAATCCAGTGAGGTAGGTAGAGATGGGCAGGAACTTGGCTATCCCGACTACAAGTTCAGCTATGGTATGGCTCTTCTTCACTAAGGGTATCAGGAACAACTAGAGGGGGCCACGGCAGTCTATTGGCCTATATGCATTAACAGTATCTCGTTCTGGGCATATGCCCTCTCACCCGCCGGACTACGGATCCAGTCCGGGAAACTTCCACCGGCTGTGTCACACGCACTCGGTCTCTCCAGCGATCGGGTCCCCGATCCAACAAGGCTGTAGCTGAGCGAAGTCAGATGCCACCCAGGCTCGCAGAGGGGTGGAAGGCTCTTTGGTGCTGAGCAAGGCCTCAGGCTTCAGGCCTTGCACTCCGACACATCCGCACAGGAGGATCAGGCTGTGAAGTCTCGTGTCCCCAAAGAGGCCGAGCCCAGCTTTGCCTCCTCCTTTTATAACCCCTCCCATGAGTCTCTGCGATGTAGTCTCTCTCTCTCTCCTCTGCTCTCACTCCAGCAATGTCTTTTCTCTACTTCCTCCTGACTCACCTCTCCCCTAGAACTTCTTGTCTCTCTGCATTAAAGGGGAACACCCCGCTACACACTCCCCCCACTTTGAATCTTTGGTCCCCAAAGACATTTTTTTTAGGTCTGCAAAACATTCTAGATTCAATGCGGTTGCATAGGGTTGACAGAGGAGCCTCCCACCAATCATCATAAGATGGGGAGCTGTCCTGTCTACAGGTCGCTTCAGTGGGGGCGACCTGTCTAGCTGTGCCAGAGAGTGAGCTGGGGTTGCCCTCCACCAAATGGACCGTGGAGGGATCCGGATTCTCAGCATTCCTCCTAGCAGTAACTACAGAGTCTTCTGAGCTGTTCCCCATTTGTGGGTAGGTCAGCTTCTTAGGAGGCCGGATGACTCTTCGAGCCCTTTGCTCTCTTGGGATTTCTGGGTCTGGCGCCACAGGCTCCTCTTCCTCTGAACAACCATCATGGGCATCTTCCCAGTATTCTGCTGAAGGACTAGAAGGGATGAACTCTGTGGCTTCTGGGTTCAGTGTTTCATCTGTGGTGTCTTCAGTGGTTGGAAGATCTATGGTAGAAGTTCCTGGAGTTGGGGAAGGCCACAGCCAATCAAGTTCTCCCTCCTCACTTCCACTAAGTTGAGAGGCCTCTCCATCTTCAGCTCGGGAGGTCTGCGACCGAGTGTTCGGCCTAGGAGTATCCAGGATAGAGGCCGGTTCGGGGAGTCTCCCACGGGAGGTATTCTAACTGCCTCAGCAAGTGGGAGAAGGTGGTTTCGATGCCACGTCTTCAGTGGGCCTACCTTTCCTTCTGGCTTCAACGTATAGACAGGTAGGCCTGGCAACTTCCTGCAGATGACATAGGGTTCAGATCTCCATCTGTCTGCAAGTTTGTGCTTTCCAGGGACCCCCAGATTGCGTAACAGTACTCGATCCCCGGGCTGTAGGTCTTGTACCCGAACCTTCAAGTCGAAGTTTCTTTTATTTCGAGCTCCCCTTTGATCTGAGGCCGCTTGAGCATGTTCATGGGCTACTTTCAGGCTGTGTCTGAGCCTGTCCACATATCCTTTGTGGGATGTGGCTGAGGAATGGTCCAGAGAGGTGCCAAAGGCCAAGTCCACCGGTAGTCTCGCTTCTCTCCCAAACATGAGTCGATATGGGGAGTAGCCTGTAGCATCACTGATGGTGCAGTTGTAAGCATGTACTATGGCTGCTATGTGTTGGCTCCAATGTTGCTTTTTCTCGCTCTCCAGAGTCCCCAACATGTTGAGCAAGGTTTGGTTAAACCTTTCCGGCTGAGCATCTCCCTGTGGATGGTAAGGTGTAGTTCGAGTCTTCTTGATTCCCAAAGAATCCAGGAGCTTCCGGATCAGCTTACTCTCAAAGTCCCTCCCTTGATCTGAATGGAGTCGCTGTGGCAGCCCATAATGGACAAAGTACTTCTCCATAAGTACCTTGGCTACGGTGGAGGCCTTCTGGTCTTTGGTGGGGAAAGCCTGGGCATACCTGGTGAAATGGTCGGTTATCCCCAGAACATTTCCTAGTCCACTCAGGTCGGGTTCGAGGCAGAGAAAATCAATGCATACCAGATCCATTGGGCCTTGACTCTGTAGATGGCCCATTGGGGCAGCTTGATGGGGTAAAGTCTTCCTCTGGATGCATCGTGCACATGAGTGGCAGTACTCTTCTATCTCTGCCCTCATGCAGGGCCAATAGAACCGACTTCTGACAAGTTGAAAGGTCCTTTCAGCCCCTAGGTGGCCATGGTTGTAATGCAGGGCAATCAGAACAGTCTCTCGATATTTCTCTGGGAGGAAAAGTTGCCACTTATCTTCTGAGTCATCAGAGGGGCCCCTTCGGTAGACCACTCCCTGATGTAACTGCAACCTGTCCCACTCTTTCCTCAGCAGGCGAGCTTCTTTTGAAGGTTGACGCATAAGTCTGTTTGGATCCTGATTCTCCAGGGCCTCCAGGACCAATCTCCCCATGGGGTCTTCCAATTGGTCACACCTCAACTCCTTCTTGGACAGTCTTGGCAGGTTGTCCTCTCCCAGTTGAGCTACTCCACAGTAGTGTTTGGGGACTCCCACCATGGTAACTCCTATTTCCTCTGCTCTGGAACCTCCTCGAGCTTGGAATTCAGCTCCTTGACAAAGGGCCCGCACCCCGTCCGGTGCCACTTGGGTCCAATCTTCTACGTCACTGGTGAGAGAATGAGATCTCCTGGACATAGCGTCTGCATCTCGATTCCCAGTCCCTGGCCTATACTTTAGGCTGAAGTTGAATCCAGAAAGTGCGGCCAGCCACCTGTGTCCAGTGGCATCCAGCTTGGCCGTGGTGAAAAGGTAGGTAAGGGGGTTGTTGTCGGTCTTCACAGTGAACTCCGCCCCATACAGGTAGTCTTTGAGCTTGTCTACTACCGCCCACTTAAGGGCCAGGAACTCCAGCTTGTGAGTGGGGTAGTTCTTCTCAGGGGGGGGTCAGGCTCCGGCTCACATAGGCAACAGGCCGTTGTTGCCCTTCGTGTTCTTGATAAAGTACTCCTCCCAGACCGTCATGACTAGCATCTACATGTAGTTCATAGGGCTTGGTTGGGTCTGCATAGGCCAAGACTGGGGCAGTGGTTAGGCTCTCCTTTAATGCCTGGAAGGCCTCTTCACACTTCTGGTTCTACTGATCTCTGACTGACTCTCCCGGCTTCCTGGGCCCTGAGTCATCCTCTTCCCCCTCAGTCTTGAGTAGTTCATTCAATGGCCTGGCAATTCGGGCGAATCCTTCCACAAACCTCCTGTAATAGGAGCAGAACCCCAAGAAGGATCTGAGTTCTGTTACTGTGGTGGGTCGTGGCCAGGAGGTAACTGCCTCCAATTTCTCAAGGTCTGTGGCAACCCCTTCTTCAGACACTATGTGCCCCAGATAGTTCACAGAAGACTGATAGAACCGACACTTCTCAGGCGAAAGCTTGAGTCCTTCCTCACTGAGTCTTCTCAACACTTTTTCCAGCCTCCTTTCGTGTTCTTCCAAGGTTCTCCCAAAGACAATGACATCGTCCAGGTATACAAGGACTTCAATAAGGTTCATGTCTCCTACAGTCTTCTCCATGAGACGTTGGAAAGTCACTGGGGCTCCAGACAGACCTTGGGGCATCCAGTTGAATTCAAAGAACCCTACTAAGGTTATGAAGGCTTCTCCCTGTCTTCTGGGTGCATAGGAATCTGATAGTACCCGCTCTTGAGATCCATAACGCTGAACCATTTAGCTCCAGACAAGCTCTGTAGGGCATCCTCTATCCTCGGAGTGGTGTATTGGTCAGGTATGGTTCTCCTGTTGAGAGTCCTGTAGTCGATACAGAGCCTCAATGATCCATTCTTCTTTCTGACCACCACGATGGGAGAGGCATAGGGGCTTCTGGACTCCCGTATCACACCAGTCCTCTTGAGTTCTGCAAGTTGTTCCCTTAGATCCTCCAGATCTGCTAGGGGGACCCGCCTGACCCTCTCTCGGAAGGGCTTGTCTTCCTGGAGGCGGATCCGATGGGTGGCACTCCTTGCACACCCCACATCGAACTCATCCTTAGAGAAGATCTTCTCCCATCTATTCAACTGGGCCTTGGCTCTCTCCTTCCAAGCTCCTGGCAGATTCGGGTTATCCATGGACAGCTTCTCTCAAGCATCTCCTCCTTCACCTGTCCTCTTCACTTCTGACAGGGTAACAGGGGCCGCAGTGCTCACCTGGCCTAGCAGCATTCTTTCTGGGATTTCCATGGGGTCTCTGGTAGTGTTCCTAACACTCACTGGAACTCTACAATGGGCCTTCTTCAGGACCTTCAGCGGAATCACTTCCGGTATCACTTCCAGACCTGAGGACTCACCCCTTGGGTCTGACTCCAGCACGACAAAGGGACCAGGCTGCTCCCAAGTAAGCTTCACAGTGGCTCTGAGACAGGTTACTTCGCCGGGCTGCAACACTACCCCTTCTCTTCCAAGTCTCCACACCTTCCCTATCCCCTCTCCAGGGGTCTCCTGCTCTTGGACCAGCCGTTGGTAGGCCGTCTTCAGCATGGGATGGATCTTGGTGGCTGTTTTCCCCTCTTCTTTTACTAGAGGGGTCAGGAGTCTTCGGACCAGGTCCGTGTTCGTCCCTATTATAAGGGAATTCTTGTTGGCTCCAGGCGGCCTAGGGCACACGACTGCCAGGGTGTCAAACACTTCGGCCTTCCCAGCCACGGATGGGTCAAAGGTCATCTTGATGGGAAGATAGCCGTCGTAAGGGAAACACTGGGTTCCAATTCCCCATATTTCCAGCTCTTCTATCTTCTGGATAGGCAGATGACTCAAGTGCCTATCGCAGAAGTCCCGGTATAGTAGGGTCACTTGTGCCCCGGTATCCAAGAGGGCCCTGGTGTAGACTCCCTCCACTTGAATGGGCACTATAGGAGATGGGCCCACCAGCTTCTCCGGATATGGCCCGGCAGGGGTCGCCTTCTTCAGACCTTTTCCTTTTGGACTCTCTCTTGTCCTATTCCCTTTGGACTTGAACCTTTCTTGAGCCTGGTATGCATTGACTTCCCTCCTCTTTATGGGTGTAGGAACCCGCTGAGGGATACTGTTATTTTTCTTAGGTGTGCACCCCCTCTGGGGAGTGCTGTGTCTCTTCTGAGGGGTCTTGCCCCCTTTCTCTGCGGTGTATCTCTGTTGGAGAATGTTGTGTTTCCTCTGAGGTGTTCTATTTTCTCTCTTCTTCTGTTTTTCATTCAGTTTGGAGCTCACTGAAAATGATGGGCACCCGGTTGACTCCTTCACCGGGGCCCTCTGAAGTTTTCTGCCGGCTGGCGGTTATTTATCTTTTTCTTCCTGGGACTGGAACATATGTTTGCAAAATGACCAATCCCTCCGCAGTTGTAACAAATCACCTCTTCTTCACGATCCTGTAGAGAAGCGGGCGCTGAGGTATTCGGGAACAACTCCTTTCTTGGACTTTTCTTTTCTGGTTTCCTTTGATCTTTCTCCATCAAAGAGGTCAGTATCTCCAACACTTGGGACATCTGCGATTTCAGGGTGTCCATTTCTGCATCTCTTTCGGGGGTCATGGCCGGGCTGACCATCACCACCAGAGGTTTGGTTGGCTCGACTGGCTGTTCCCTCTTTTTCTCCTCCCACATGGCCTCTTCCTCTCTGACCATTCGAATGAGGTCGGGGTATTCCAGGTTCTTCCCGTCCTGTCGGGTGCGCAGCGCCAATGCAATAGGATCCAGGGGCTGAGCTCCCCTCAATACCTGCTGAGCCCGGGCCTCGTCTACCTTCCCTGGGTCGATCCCCTTCTTCAGAATAATTCGATGCAGGATCTTATCTAGACGTCCCATATATTCTGACAGTTTCTCTCCTGTTTTCTGGTAGCAGTGCTCCAGCTGATAGGTGAGCTCGGTAACTTTTTCTGTCCCACCGAACACATTCTGCAAGATGTCCAAGTAGTCCTGTGCAGTACAGTCTTTCCTGCTCATCTTCAGGTTGCGTATGGCATCCAGAGCAGGCCCCTTCAAACTTTCAGCAATTCGCTGTTTCTTGCTGCGTTCTGGAACTTCCCATTCCTCTAAGGCCTGAGTGATGCCATCTAGCCACTCCTCAAATCCTTCTTCCCCTGAGGGCACAGGTTTTCTCCCTGAGAATATCCGGAGCTTTCTGTACCCCGACATTGGGTAATCTGTGGGATTCTTCTTGCACTGGGCCACAATCTCTCCCAGTACAGCGCATAGTTCTGTGCTGAGGGTGGCCGATGATGATCTGGGACTCTCTATATCCTCCTGCTCTTGTGCCTTAGGGGATGGTGGGGGAGGTATCTGTGGAGATGATGACTTTCTTATTTGGAACCGATCTCCCTTATGTGGCAGCGCATGTGTCAGATGGTAGGTCTGCCCATCCATAGCTTGTATGCTCTGGCTTCTAAAATGCTCTGAAATTTCGTCTTTCCACTCTATTAATGCGTATGTACACGAAGCATGTGGTCTCACATCCATCACCCATGATTTCTGGCATGGTGATAGGGATGTCATTAACTGCTTTATCGCATCTCTTTGCCAGATCCCCGGGAGTTCAATAACTGCCGCCGCGGCCGGATCTGCGCCAGCCATTGTGTACCACTGTCCTACTTCTAGCGGGTCCATGCCGGTCTTTTGGCGTGTTCGCTTGCTGTATCAGGATCCCGGACGAGCCCCCACGTGTAGCGATACCTCCAACTAAGAAGGCCGCAGATTTAGTTTGGGCCCTGATGACAGCTCCGCCAACCCCCGGCAATATGCTCTACCCTCTGCTGGCACAGCTAGTACTAAAAGTAAACTATCTATCTTGTACCTTATGAATAAGTGAGCATTGAGACAATACTAAAGAAAAAAAAGGGTATAAGGTTTTACTTAAGCTCTTAGTAAGAAAGATAATAACATTGATCACAGTTTACATTCAATCATTGGTAATGCAGAGCCCTGCAATGCTAACACACTAAAGAACTAACATGCAACAAGTGCGCCACACGGGCGACCGTTAGCTAAATGCCCTATGGCGCAATAACCCAAAACACATTAGTAACCCCACCAGGCCTGGTTTTTGAGGTCTATAACTTAGTCCTTTTTCTTCACCGGCAGGTCTTTAACGGTGGTGCACATTAACAAAATACAACTTTGTAATCCAGTGAGGTAGGTAGAGATGGGCAGGAACTTGGCTATCCCGACTACAAGTTCAGCTATGGTATGGCTCTTCTTCACTAAGGGTATCAGGAACAACTAGAGGGGGCCACGGCAGTCTATTGGCCTATATGCATTAACAGTATCTCGTTCTGGGCATATGCCCTCTCACCCGCCGGACTACGGATCCAGTCCGGGAAACTTCCACCGGCTGTGTCACACGCACTCGGTCTCTCCAGCGATCGGGTCCCCGATCCAACAAGGCTGTAGCTGAGCGAAGTCAGATGCCACCCAGGCTCGCAGAGGGGTGGAAGGCTCTTTGGTGCTGAGCAAGGCCTCAGGCTTCAGGCCTTGCACTCCGACACATCCGCACAGGAGGATCAGGCTGTGAAGTCTCGTGTCCCCAAAGAGGCCGAGCCCAGCTTCGCCTCCTCCTTTTATAACCCCTCCCATGAGTCTCTGCGGTGGGAACATATGAATAATGTGGTTCTGGGTGATGTAGTCTCTCTCTCTCCTCTGCTCTCACTCCAGCAATGTCTTTTCTCTACTTCCTCCTGACTCACCTCTCCCCTAGAACTTCTTGTCTCTCTGCATTAAAGGGGAACACCCCGCTACATATAGTTGTAAAATTGAACACCCTCTTTTTGGGAAATCAGATTCTTTTATTTTTTAGGGGGGTTGTTATCTGTCCCTTTTTTTGTCAGTCAAATGTCTCTGCTTACTCCAAAGCTAAATTTTAAATTTTTACAAATACACATAGTCAAGTATGAACTTAAACAAAAATAACATTTATTCATGTTTCAAATAAAATAAAGAGAAGGCAGCGCTGGAGAACCTGCTGCCATTTGTGCATCCCAGGGACCCCAGACCACACATCAACCCTGTGTGGACACTAAAATTGGGAGCTTGAGAAGGCCAACATTTCTGAGCACAATCTGATGCTTGCCTCCCAGAGGTCAGGAACAGCAGCAGGTGAGATATATGTCCCAAGTGTGTGGTACTACAACAGGCTGCCTTCTGTCCGACCACAATGAAGCAAGGCCATCACTTCCTCGTCTTCCTGGCAACCTTCCCTGCAACCTTTCCTGAAGCCTTCCCTGCAGCCTTCCTTCTTCGTTTGGCTGGAGGCTGGGCCACTGGAGGGGTACTCCTGTCAGGAGGAGGAGGAGGTGGAGGAGAAGGGGGTGGCGCAGAAGAACAAGGTGGAGGTGGAGGAGAAGGGGGTGGGGCGGAAGAACAAGGTGGAGGTGGAGGAGAAGGGGGTGGGGCGGAAGAACAAGGTGGAGGAGGAGGTGGAGGAGAAGGGGGTGGGGCAGAAGAAGAAGGTGGAGGTGGAGGAGAAGGGGGTGGGGCAGAAGAAGAAGGTGGAGGTGGAGGAGAAGGGGGTGGGGCAGAAGAAGAAGGTGGAGGTGGAGGAGGAGGTTGAGGTTGGGACAGTTGTGCCACCTCACAAATTGCAGTATTGGGGGTAATTTTTCCCATCACCCCCTTGTTGAGCAAGGTGATGAGCAGGGGCTCGCATAGGAGGTGTTGCTCCATGCTCATCACCTTGAACTTTGCCTCCACTAGGCCGTCAATGGCCTCTTCAGGGGATGTGGGCTCTTTGAGGGTGGCATGGGCCTCTTTAATAAGGGCCATTGCTGCCTCACTGGTGGTCCTGTCCCTCCTGCCTCTTTTGGGAAATCGGATGGGAGGCACCTGTGATCTGGTGCTTCTCCTTTGCCCTGCCACCTCCTGCCTGCCACTGGGCCCTGCCACCCCCTGGCTGCCACTGGGCCCTGCCACCTCCTGCCTTCCACTGGGCCCTGCCACCTCCTGGCTGCCACTGGGCCCTTCCTCCTCCTGCCTGACAGTTTCCAGACCCTCCTCCTGGCTGATTTCATCCTGTGTATGAAAAAGGGACATAGTTTAATATGTTGCTTTAATCTTTGCCTCCAAATTTATAATCATGATTGAACCAATAAGAATGTAAATCCTGAAATCAGTTTCTAAAATTTACAACTACATCAGATTGACTATTTAGCACCCAATTAAGTGCAGACTAATGTCTAGAGATCTTGATTTCACTTGTGGAACTCTAAATAGTTTGTTTGTCATCTTGACATATTTGGCAAACATTAATTTTATCCCAATACATTTTCATTTAATACTATACCTGGCTCCAGATGGCCAAATCAGGATCATCCAGGATGGCTGCCTCCTCTTGCTCCAGAGAAGGCTCAGGTTGGCTGCAGGGAAGTCTAGGGGGAAGAGTGGAGAGTGATGGCCTTGCCTCAATGTGGTCATCCAGAAAGGACATCCTGCTGTAGTACCACAAATTCGGGACCTTCGAGCGTTCAGTCCTGTAGGTGCCTCTCAAGCTCCCAATTTTAGTGTCCACCTGTTTTGCTGTGGCTGTGGGCACCTTGGTATGCACAAATGGGAGCAGGGTCTCCAGCGCTGCTTTTCTCACCCCTCTTTTTTTGTGGATGGGGTTTTTCGTCTCCCACAGAGCGGGCAGCTCCCTTACCCAGTCTATAAATTCCGCAAGGAATTCCTTGTCACTTATAAACACATTCATTTTGGGTCTGCAAGTAAAATAAATAATATATAACTAATGTGAGGCACACAGTCTAACCTCCTTAACATCGTAGTCACCATATATAGTCTACATACATAATTAAGTGATAGAAGGGGGAAGGGGGAGGGGAATTAGGGAAAGGGAAAGGAAAGGGAAGGGAATCAGTCTGTTTAGAGCAGACCGAAAAGCGGTTACTATAAGCAACAGATTATAGATCCAGAAACGGAAATGATTATAAAATTTAATCATTTATTCCTATTATCATTTTGAATATATGTAAAAGGGAACATATAAAGGTGCAGTGTTATTATCAAAAGTGAATGGTCATACAGTACATAAATTAATTGGAAACACCTAATAGACAGACAGGACAAACAAATAACTAAACATGTAACAACACACTTGTCCGGACGTATGATTCAGTCTTATATTGATATGTAACCCAGTAAAGAATAGTATTTATTGTGTTAATTACCGTCCACCAGAGGATGTAAGGTAATCTAAACCACGTAAGTGGATTTATTATTAAAGTCAAATGGGTTTTACATTTAGTATAAGGCTGAGCCTGATGGGGTGGGGGAAGGGGGAAACCAGGGAAGGGGGGTATTAGCGCTGGGGGCAACCATTAGGACATGTATGGATTAGTACAAATGTCCTAGATGCAAGGTTTGCATTAGGTACATAATGGGAGTCCACAAATAGAAAGTTTCCTTGAGGGTTGGAGGGGTTAGTTGATGTTGGTAAGAAAGCTGTTGTATTGGTAAATGGATAAATGTCCTCCAAGAGTTGTTGGCAAAAGAAGTTCATCAATATAGTTATTGGTACAGAAATCTGTAATGCTTTTATAGCGTAGCTCTTACAACATAACTCTGGTATGCACATTTAGACAGTGTGTAATTGGACCCATTATCATTGTCTGCAGCTCAACTTCAACCCATAAATCAAAGTACATTACCATTGGGCATCTCCGTGTTGGAACTGGATTTAGCCAATTCTTGTATTTAGATGGGTCCCAAGTTACCTGACATCAACGGCTGATTTGAAGATGTTGTTTATGCCAAACCTGTATGGTGTGATGGCCGGTAACCGAAGCAGGTATTGGAGTGAAGTCCAGGTCCCCCGAGCGTTACCTTCACCGGTATCAGAAAGGAATCCAATGTGGCTACTTTTGAAGTGCCTGATGTCAGTAGCCGCGGTCGTTGCCGCTATCGTAGGTACTGACTGGGGCTTACGTTCCCCGAGCCATGTCGATCCACCCACTCCGTTCAGGACAACGTCACGTGACTGTGCGAGATGTGACGTCAACGCGTTTCGCCGTGCTCTGTGGCGTAGCTTCGTCTGGACGTATCGCGTTACTGGACGGAGCCCGTGTTTATATTTCACTGGGACCAGTGACGCGCCTCATTAAGGGGTTGAGTTGTGTGAAGGACAACCCTTAGTTGCGTCCTGTCTGAGTTTTTCCAATTACTATGAGACGTTCACCTTTTTGGAGTTAATCTCCATTGCCGCATGCATGACGCGGCCAGTTGAATCCATTTTGGATGGGAACTTTTAATAATCGAACTTTGTTTCTCTTCAGGTTCCATCTGACGGCATGGACATTCACACTTTTGTATTTGCTAGTAGTCACATAACGCATTTAGCAGGAGAGGCTAGATGCATTTTTCTTGGGGCTATTATGCAAAGGAAGAGGTCAGGGAGATGATTACATAATGCATATAGGGAAGAGGTCAATGCTAATGGCAGCCAATGGTATATACATCCTAGCAATGGAAGGAGAGAAGGGAAGGGATTAGGTAAGGGGAAAAGCCACACACAACGGTGATCTAAAGTTGGTCACATGCCTACACTTAATTTAATTTATTATTAGGAAGGCTTGGAGAGCCCTTTTGCACAGGTCAGAGCAAAATGAAAGTAAAAATTAGGGAAAGGAGATAAGTAAAAGAATGATAAAAGATGAGCAATATTTTAATGTATATTTCAAGTGCCAGGAGAGGTTATTGATAAGGCAATGGGACCAATAGGTGTTACCAAGACACTAAATATAGTGTTAGTAAAGAGGGTTTTATATTTTTATAATTATTAATAATTATGGCCAACCTCTAGGTTGGCAAGAACACCTGCAAGTTTAGCTCCGTGTTTAGGCCAACCGGGACAAGAGATTTTAAGCAATATACCCACCACTTCTCCTTTTGTAGGAGGATGCGATCGTAATCGCCTCTTCTGGTGGGCAGCTTGAGAACGTATATCCCTTTGACCATCATACCCCTAGAGCTACGCCCATGATGCTGGGCAAAGTGTTTGGCTAGGGGTTTCTCGGGAATTTTTTCTTTGTTATTAATTTCTCTCAAATGCTCACCGACTCGTATCCTCAGCGATCTCTTGGTCTTGCCCACATAAATCTTAGGGCAAGGACAAGTGATCATGTATATGACACGAGTGGTTGAGCAATTTATGAGGTCCCTAATCTGAAAGGATCTAATGCCCAAAGCGTCCATGAAAGTGTTAGTTCGATGAACATAAGGGCAAACCTGGCATCTATTGCACGGGAACATCCCTGTTGCCCGTGGGTATTCATTGAGCCAGTTAGTTTGTGGCTCTTTAGTGAACTCTGATTTTACCAACATATCTCCAAGGTTTCTGGCTCGCCGTGCCACCAACATAGGTGATTTACCAACAATCCTGGCCAGATCTGGGGTGTTGGTCAGAATGCCCCAGTGCTTTTCCAGTATTTTTCGTACTGGTTCCCACTGGGACCCAAATGTTGTGATGATTCGTATTGGGTCATTGGTTTGTTGTAAGTCCTCATTGGTTATTTGTTTTTTTGGGGCTAGAAGGTCAGAACGCTCTCTAGTTGCTGCTCTCTTCCTTGCCTGTTTGATCTGTCTATGTGAATAACCACGTTCTCGAAATCGAAGGTATAGTTCATGACTTTCTCGTCTGTAGTCCTCTACACTGGTACAGTTCCGTTTGATACGTAAGAACTGGCCCAGTGGAATCCCATTTTTTAACCAGTGAGGGTGGTGACTTGTAGAAAGCAGCAGTGTATTTGCCGCTGTGTCCTTGCGATATGTGCAAGTTTTAAGTCTACCCTGTTTGAATGAAATTAGGAGGTCAAGGAAGGGTAATTTCTCATGATCAAATGTGTAGGTTAGATGTATATTCCGTTGGTTGGCATTAAGTTCCAACATAAATTGATGTAGCAGTTCTGGCGTTCCTCGCCATAGCATCAACACATCGTCGATGTACCGCCACCAGGTCATCACGTGGGGGCGGTACATCGTCGAGGAGTATACATCCTCCTCCTCCCACTGTCCAAGATGGATACAGGCATAGGCCGGGGCCCAGGCTGCCCCCATAGAAGTACCCCTTATCTGATGGTAGAATTTGTTCAAAAATTGAAAAAAATTATTGTGCAAAGCAAAATGCAGTAATTCGGTTATGAACTCATTTTGGGGTCCCAATAGGGGGTAGTGGGATTCTAGAAAATTTTCTATGGCCTGGATACCCACCGAATGGGGAATTGAAGTGTACAGGGACTCTACATCAATGCCAACCAGTAGAACTTCTTCTGGTTGTTCACAGTAGCCCAGATCTTCAATCTTGGACAGTACTTGACGTGTGTCCTGTACGAAAGAGTTTAGGTTAATAACCATATCTTTAAGGAGTGAGTCTAGGTACTTCCCTACTCTTTCCAAAGGTCCTTGACAGGCCGAAACTATCGGTCTTCCCGGGGGGTTCTGCAAGTTTTTATGTACTTTAGGTATAATGTAAAAGGTTGGTATGTTATATTCATGAACGCAAAGGTAATTATAGTCCTTTACTGTTAATAAACCCTCATCTCTTGCATATTTTAGTTTTTTGTTTAGCTCATCAATCAGTAGGGGGAAGGGGTTATGGTCAAGTTGATGATAGGTTGATTTGTCTTTTAGTTGTCTGTTAACTTCTAATTCATATTGCTCTGGGTTCAGTAGGACTACGTTGCCTCCCTTATCGCTATTTTTGATAACAATATCCTTCCTACCTTCCAAATCCGAGAGGGCTTGTCTTTCACCAGCTGTTAGATTATCTGGTGATTTTTTTGTCCAATCAATCCTTTCCAGGTCCATTTGGACCATGTCCAGGAAAGTGTTAAGCCATCTATTTTTTGATAGTGTAGGCATCTTTTGGGATCGTATCTTTAAGTTAGCTCGTCTTATTGAGGGAACTGATTCCTCATCGGGTGTGGCGTTCTCATCCAGTAGCGAATTTAGGATATCGAGAGCCAGCTGATCTTCTGGATCTGTTGGCTGGGCCATCGTCACTCCGATATCCTCTGTACAATAGAGTAATCGGAAGAAGGCCTTTCTTAGAAATAATGTGATATCCTTGAAGACTGTGAATTCGTCCATATTGGCTACTGGAGAGAAGGTCATACCCTTTTGCAGGAGGTTCAGGTGGTCTAAATTTAAATCATAATCTGATAAATTAATTACTCTCATGTCGGTACTTTCCGATTGTTTGGTATTGACTGTTGTTATTTGTTCTGACTCCTGGTATGTGTTCGTTCCTGTGTTGGTTTGGGTAGCTTTTGGTTCCTGGATTGTGTCCTTATTTTTGGCTTTGGGGGTGGTACCTGGTCGAATCCTTGGTCCGCCCCCTCGTGCTCTAAAAAAGTTACCGTTTTTGGAGTGTCCTCGTCAGTGTCACTAAGTGATTTATTACGGCGACGTCGCGATTGTGATCTAATGCCACGTCCCTGTGATTTGCTTCGTCCACGACGTATGGTAAGGTCGAAGACTTCGTCCTTATCAAAATCAGCTAGATCACGTCTAAATTTTCCCTGTTTGGTGATTTTAAGATTTAATTGTACTTTTTCTATCTCTTTCTTTAGAAGATCGTTTTGCCTTACGAATTCCTCCTTATCTTTTAGTTCCTCTAACCCTCGTGCACTCTCCTGTATCTGTTGCTGTATGCTAATTAATTGGATTTTTTCCTCCTGTACTATTAGTCCCATAACATTTAGTCCATGACTAATGCAGAGTTCCTTCCATTTTGGCAAGAAGGTGTCAGTATGGAGGTGTTCAGCTGGAATTGTCTTGTCTCTTAGACCTCTTGGAACAATTCGGTGTTGAATATAGGTTTCCAGAGATGACACATCCCACTTGCGATTCAGGTGTCTTATCAATAACTTCTTATGCTCTTTGAACTTGTTTTTAATTTCATCATCCTGATCGAAAGTGTGTGGTGTGTCATTCTGGAAAGCTGTTCTAATCTCCTGATCTATGTCGTCTCCCAACATGAAAGCCATCCCACATGTGATTTAAATAATAAAGAGTTTTTTAAGGTATTGAATACTGCACTGAGGATATATTAAAAAACTTGCTAGAAGTGAACTTAAAGATCACCATTAGACTATAAACAAATTGGGGTTTGGGGATGGGGATTTGCGCAAGTTCCGTTTATGTGTGGGTAAAGAAAAATGTCACCCACTGTGGATCATCTACCTGATGAGGTTGTTGCTGTAACCATATAAGCATACATAATTAAGTGATAGAAGGGGGAAGGGGGAGGGGAATTAGGGAAAGGGAAAGGAAAGGGAAGGGAATCAGTCTGTTTAGAGCAGACCGAAAAGCGGTTACTATAAGCAACCTTGGAGATATGTTGGTAAAATCAGAGTTCACTAAAGAGCCACAAACTAACTGGCTCAATGAATACCCACGGGCAACAGGGATGTTCCCGTGCAATAGATGCCAGGTTTGCCCTTATGTTCATCGAACTAACACTTTCATGGACGCTTTGGGCATTAGATCCTTTCAGATTAGGGACCTCATAAATTGCTCAACCACTCGTGTCATATACATGATCACTTGTCCTTGCCCTAAGATTTATGTGGGCAAGACCAAGAGATCGCTGAGGATACGAGTCGGTGAGCATTTGAGAGAAATTAATAACAAAGAAAAAATTCCCGAGAAACCCCTAGCCAAACACTTTGCCCAGCATCATGGGCGTAGCTCTAGGGGTATGATGGTCAAAGGGATATACGTTCTCAAGCTGCCCACCAGAAGAGGCGATTACGATCGCATCCTCCTACAAAAGGAGAAGTGGTGGGTATATTGCTTAAAATCTCTTGTCCCGGTTGGCCTAAACACGGAGCTAAACTTGCAGGTGTTCTTGCCAACCTAGAGGTTGGCCATAATTATTAATAATTATAAAAATATAAAACCCTCTTTACTAACACTATATTTAGTGTCTTGGTAACACCTATTGGTCCCATTGCCTTATCAATAACCTCTCCTGGCACTTGAAATATACATTAAAATATTGCTCATCTTTTATCATTCTTTTACTTATCTCCTTTCCCTAATTTTTACTTTCATTTTGCTCTGACCTGTGCAAAAGGGCTCTCCAAGCCTTCCTAATAATAAATTAAATTAAGTGTAGGCATGTGACCAACTTTAGATCACCGTTGTGTGTGGCTTTTCCCCTTACCTAATCCCTTCCCTTCTCTCCTTCCATTGCTAGGATGTATATACCATTGGCTGCCATTAGCATTGACCTCTTCCCTATATGCATTATGTAATCATCTCCCTGACCTCTTCCTTTGCATAATAGCCCCAAGAAAAATGCATCTAGCCTCTCCTGCTAAATGCGTTATGTGACTACTAGCAAATACAAAAGTGTGAATGTCCATGCCGTCAGATGGAACCTGAAGAGAAACAAAGTTCGATTATTAAAAGTTCCCATCCAAAATGGATTCAACTGGCCGCGTCATGCATGCGGCAATGGAGATTAACTCCAAAAAGGTGAACGTCTCATAGTAATTGGAAAAACTCAGACAGGACGCAACTAAGGGTTGTCCTTCACACAACTCAACCCCTTAATGAGGCGCGTCACTGGTCCCAGTGAAATATAAACACGGGCTCCGTCCAGTAACGCGATACGTCCAGACGAAGCTACGCCACAGAGCACGGCGAAACGCGTTGACGTCACATCTCGCACAGTCACGTGACGTTGTCCTGAACGGAGTGGGTGGATCGACATGGCTCGGGGAACGTAAGCCCCAGTCAGTACCTACGATAGCGGCAACGACCGCGGCTACTGACATCAGGCACTTCAAAAGTAGCCACATTGGATTCCTTTCTGATACCGGTGAAGGTAACGCTCGGGGGACCTGGACTTCACTCCAATACCTGCTTCGGTTACCGGCCATCACACCATACAGGTTTGGCATAAACAACATCTTCAAATCAGCCGTTGATGTCAGGTAACTTGGGACCCATCTAAATACAAGAATTGGCTAAATCCAGTTCCAACACGGAGATGCCCAATGGTAATGTACTTTGATTTATGGGTTGAAGTTGAGCTGCAGACAATGATAATGGGTCCAATTACACACTGTCTAAATGTGCATACCAGAGTTATGTTGTAAGAGCTACGCTATAAAAGCATTACAGATTTCTGTACCAATAACTATATTGATGAACTTCTTTTGCCAACAACTCTTGGAGGACATTTATCCATTTACCAATACAACAGCTTTCTTACCAACATCAACTAACCCCTCCAACCCTCAAGGAAACTTTCTATTTGTGGACTCCCATTATGTACCTAATGCAAACCTTGCATCTAGGACATTTGTACTAATCCATACATGTCCTAATGGTTGCCCCCAGCGCTAATACCCCCCTTCCCTGGTTTCCCCCTTCCCCCACCCCATCAGGCTCAGCCTTATACTAAATGTAAAACCCATTTGACTTTAATAATAAATCCACTTACGTGGTTTAGATTACCTTACATCCTCTGGTGGACGGTAATTAACACAATAAATACTATTCTTTACTGGGTTACATATCAATATAAGACTGAATCATACGTCCGGACAAGTGTGTTGTTACATGTTTAGTTATTTGTTTGTCCTGTCTGTCTATTAGGTGTTTCCAATTAATTTATGTACTGTATGACCATTCACTTTTGATAATAACACTGCACCTTTATATGTTCCCTTTTACATATATTCAAAATGATAATAGGAATAAATGATTAAATTTTATAATCATTTCCGTTTCTGGATCTATAATCTGTTGCTTATAGTAACCGCTTTTCGGTCTGCTCTAAACAGACTGATTCCCTTCCCTTTCCTTTCCCTAATTCCCCTCCCCCTTCCCCCTTCTATCACTTAATTATGTATGCTTATATGGTTACAGCAACAACCTCATCAGGTAGATGATCCACAGTGGGTGACATTTTTCTTTACCCACACATAAACGGAACTTGCGCAAATCCCCATCCCCAAACCCCAATTTGTTTATAGTCTAATGGTGATCTTTAAGTTCACTTCTAGCAAGTTTTTTAATATATCCTCAGTGCAGTATTCAATACCTTAAAAAACTCTTTATTATTTAAATCACATGTGGGATGGCTTTCATGTTGGGAGACGACATAGATCAGGAGATTAGAACAGCTTTCCAGAATGACACACCACACACTTTCGATCAGGATGATGAAATTAAAAACAAGTTCAAAGAGCATAAGAAGTTATTGATAAGACACCTGAATCGCAAGTGGGATGTGTCATCTCTGGAAACCTATATTCAACACCGAATTGTTCCAAGAGGTCTAAGAGACAAGACAATTCCAGCTGAACACCTCCATACTGACACCTTCTTGCCAAAATGGAAGGAACTCTGCATTAGTCATGGACTAAATGTTATGGGACTAATAGTACAGGAGGAAAAAATCCAATTAATTAGCATACAGCAACAGATACAGGAGAGTGCACGAGGGTTAGAGGAACTAAAAGATAAGGAGGAATTCGTAAGGCAAAACGATCTTCTAAAGAAAGAGATAGAAAAAGTACAATTAAATCTTAAAATCACCAAACAGGGAAAATTTAGACGTGATCTAGCTGATTTTGATAAGGACGAAGTCTTCGACCTTACCATACGTCGTGGACGAAGCAAATCACAGGGACGTGGCATTAGATCACAATCGCGACGTCGCCGTAATAAATCACTTAGTGACACTGACGAGGACACTCCAAAAACGGTAACTTTTTTAGAGCACGAGGGGGCGGACCAAGGATTCGACCAGGTACCACCCCCAAAGCCAAAAATAAGGACACAATCCAGGAACCAAAAGCTACCCAAACCAACACAGGAACGAACACATACCAGGAGTCAGAACAAATAACAACAGTCAATACCAAACAATCGGAAAGTACCGACATGAGAGTAATTAATTTATCAGATTATGATTTAAATTTAGACCACCTGAACCTCCTGCAAAAGGGTATGACCTTCTCTCCAGTAGCCAATATGGACGAATTCACAGTCTTCAAGGATATCACATTATTTCTAAGAAAGGCCTTCTTCCGATTACTCTATTGTACAGAGGATATCGGAGTGACGATGGCCCAGCCAACAGATCCAGAAGATCAGCTGGCTCTCGATATCCTAAATTCGCTACTGGATGAGAACGCCACACCCGATGAGGAATCAGTTCCCTCAATAAGACGAGCTAACTTAAAGATACGATCCCAAAAGATGCCTACACTATCAAAAAATAGATGGCTTAACACTTTCCTGGACATGGTCCAAATGGACCTGGAAAGGATTGATTGGACAAAAAAATCACCAGATAATCTAACAGCTGGTGAAAGACAAGCCCTCTCGGATTTGGAAGGTAGGAAGGATATTGTTATCAAAAATAGCGATAAGGGAGGCAACGTAGTCCTACTGAACCCAGAGCAATATGAATTAGAAGTTAACAGACAACTAAAAGACAAATCAACCTATCATCAACTTGACCATAACCCCTTCCCCCTACTGATTGATGAGCTAAACAAAAAACTAAAATATGCAAGAGATGAGGGTTTATTAACAGTAAAGGACTATAATTACCTTTGCGTTCATGAATATAACATACCAACCTTTTACATTATACCTAAAGTACATAAAAACTTGCAGAACCCCCCGGGAAGACCGATAGTTTCGGCCTGTCAAGGACCTTTGGAAAGAGTAGGGAAGTACCTAGACTCACTCCTTAAAGATATGGTTATTAACCTAAACTCTTTCGTACAGGACACACGTCAAGTACTGTCCAAGATTGAAGATCTGGGCTACTGTGAACAACCAGAAGAAGTTCTACTGGTTGGCATTGATGTAGAGTCCCTGTACACTTCAATTCCCCATTCGGTGGGTATCCAGGCCATAGAAAATTTTCTAGAATCCCACTACCCCCTATTGGGACCCCAAAATGAGTTCATAACCGAATTACTGCATTTTGCTTTGCACAATAATTTTTTTCAATTTTTGAACAAATTCTACCATCAGATAAGGGGTACTTCTATGGGGGCAGCCTGGGCCCCGGCCTATGCCTGTATCCATCTTGGACAGTGGGAGGAGGAGGATGTATACTCCTCGACGATGTACCGCCCCCACGTGATGACCTGGTGGCGGTACATCGACGATGTGTTGATGCTATGGCGAGGAACGCCAGAACTGCTACATCAATTTATGTTGGAACTTAATGCCAACCAACGGAATATACATCTAACCTACACATTTGATCATGAGAAATTACCCTTCCTTGACCTCCTAATTTCATTCAAACAGGGTAGACTTAAAACTTGCACATATCGCAAGGACACAGCGGCAAATACACTGCTGCTTTCTACAAGTCACCACCCTCACTGGTTAAAAAATGGGATTCCACTGGGCCAGTTCTTACGTATCAAACGGAACTGTACCAGTGTAGAGGACTACAGACGAGAAAGTCATGAACTATACCTTCGATTTCGAGAACGTGGTTATTCACATAGACAGATCAAACAGGCAAGGAAGAGAGCAGCAACTAGAGAGCGTTCTGACCTTCTAGCCCCAAAAAAACAAATAACCAATGAGGACTTACAACAAACCAATGACCCAATACGAATCATCACAACATTTGGGTCCCAGTGGGAACCAGTACGAAAAATACTGGAAAAGCACTGGGGCATTCTGACCAACACCCCAGATCTGGCCAGGATTGTTGGTAAATCACCTATGTTGGTGGCACGGCGAGCCAGAAACCTTGGAGATATGTTGGTAAAATCAGAGTTCACTAAAGAGCCACAAACTAACTGGCTCAATGAATACCCACGGGCAACAGGGATGTTCCCGTGCAATAGATGCCAGGTTTGCCCTTATGTTCATCGAACTAACACTTTCATGGACGCTTTGGGCATTAGATCCTTTCAGATTAGGGACCTCATAAATTGCTCAACCACTCGTGTCATATACATGATCACTTGTCCTTGCCCTAAGATTTATGTGGGCAAGACCAAGAGATCGCTGAGGAAACGAGTCGGTGAGCATTTGAGAGAAATTAATAACAAAGAAAAAATTCCCGAGAAACCCCTAGCCAAACACTTTGCCCAGCATCATGGGCGTAGCTCTAGGGGTATGATGGTCAAAGGGATATACGTTCTCAAGCTGCCCACCAGAAGAGGCGATTACGATCGCATCCTCCTACAAAAGGAGAAGTGGTGGGTATATTGCTTAAAATCTCTTGTCCCGGTTGGCCTAAACACGGAGCTAAACTTGCAGGTGTTCTTGCCAACCTAGAGGTTGGCCATAATTATTAATAATTATAAAAATATAAAACCCTCTTTACTAACACTATATTTAGTGTCTTGGTAACACCTATTGGTCCCATTGCCTTATCAATAACCTCTCCTGGCACTTGAAATATACATTAAAATATTGCTCATCTTTTATCATTCTTTTACTTATCTCCTTTCCCTAATTTTTACTTTCATTTTGCTCTGACCTGTGCAAAAGGGCTCTCCAAGCCTTCCTAATAATAAATTAAATTAAGTGTAGGCATGTGACCAACTTTAGATCACCGTTGTGTGTGGCTTTTCCCCTTACCTAATCCCTTCCCTTCTCTCCTTCCATTGCTAGGATGTATATACCATTGGCTGCCATTAGCATTGACCTCTTCCCTATATGCATTATGTAATCATCTCCCTGACCTCTTCCTTTGCATAATAGCCCCAAGAAAAATGCATCTAGCCTCTCCTGCTAAATGCGTTATGTGACTACTAGCAAATACAAAAGTGTGAATGTCCATGCCGTCAGATGGAACCTGAAGAGAAACAAAGTTCGATTATTAAAAGTTCCCATCCAAAATGGATTCAACTGGCCGCGTCATGCATGCGGCAATGGAGATTAACTCCAAAAAGGTGAACGTCTCATAGTAATTGGAAAAACTCAGACAGGACGCAACTAAGGGTTGTCCTTCACACAACTCAACCCCTTAATGAGGCGCGTCACTGGTCCCAGTGAAATATAAACACGGGCTCCGTCCAGTAACGCGATACGTCCAGACGAAGCTACGCCACAGAGCACGGCGAAACGCGTTGACGTCACATCTCGCACAGTCACGTGACGTTGTCCTGAACGGAGTGGGTGGATCGACATGGCTCGGGGAACGTAAGCCCCAGTCAGTACCTATGATAGCGGCAACGACCGCGGCTACTGACATCAGGCACTTCAAAAGTAGCCACATTGGATTCCTTTCTGATACCGGTGAAGGTAACGCTCGGGGGACCTGGACTTCACTCCAATACCTGCTTCGGTTACCGGCCATCACACCATACAGGTTTGGCATAAACAACATCTTCAAATCAGCCGTTGATGTCAGGTAACTTGGGACCCATCTAAATACAAGAATTGGCTAAATCCAGTTCCAACACGGAGATGCCCAATGGTAATGTACTTTGATTTATGGGTTGAAGTTGAGCTGCAGACAATGATAATGGGTCCAATTACACACTGTCTAAATGTGCATACCAGAGTTATGTTGTAAGAGCTACGCTATAAAAGCATTACAGATTTCTGTACCAATAACTATATTGATGAACTTCTTTTGCCAACAACTCTTGGAGGACATTTATCCATTTACCAATACAACAGCTTTCTTACCAACATCAACTAACCCCTCCAACCCTCAAGGAAACTTTCTATTTGTGGACTCCCATTATGTACCTAATGCAAACCTTGCATCTAGGACATTTGTACTAATCCATACATGTCCTAATGGTTGCCCCCAGCGCTAATACCCCCCTTCCCTGGTTTCCCCCTTCCCCCACCCCATCAGGCTCAGCCTTATACTAAATGTAAAACCCATTTGACTTTAATAATAAATCCACTTACGTGGTTTAGATTACCTTACATCCTCTGGTGGACGGTAATTAACACAATAAATACTATTCTTTACTGGGTTACATATCAATATAAGACTGAATCATACGTCCGGACAAGTGTGTTGTTACATGTTTAGTTATTTGTTTGTCCTGTCTGTCTATTAGGTGTTTCCAATTAATTTATGTACTGTATGACCATTCACTTTTGATAATAACACTGCACCTTTATATGTTCCCTTTTACATATATTCAAAATGATAATAGGAATAAATGATTAAATTTTATAATCATTTCCGTTTCTGGATCTATAATCTGTTGCTTATAGTAACCGCTTTTCGGTCTGCTCTAAACAGACTGATTCCCTTCCCTTTCCTTTCCCTTTCCCTAATTCCCCTCCCCCTTCCCCCTTCTATCACTTAATTATGTATGCTTATATGGTTACAGCAACAACCTCATCAGGTAGATGATCCACAGTGGGTGACATTTTTCTTTACCCACACATAAACGGAACTTGCGCAAATCCCCATCCCCAAACCCCAATTTGTTCATATATAGTCTACAACATTCTCAAGACAGTATAGGCCAACTATTTGTCCAAGTCAGAAAATCACATACCTTCGTTCGCACGTTCGTAACTTGAACTCCTCTCTCCGCACACCGAACGTAGTATAGTCACATGTGTGTTTGCTATATATACACCACGCATGCGTCAAACTACGAACACGTCGCTCCGCACACGTCGCCCGCCCATGACGTTCTAACTAACATCTTTTCCCCGCCCCTTCTCTTTCGGCGCGCAGACAGATATGGCGGAGTTACAGCAGGTGTCTGATAATTTCGCAACTAACGAGGAGGAGACAAGCCCGGAGACCGAGGAAACGTCACGATCAAGGAGGAGATTCAAGGCATCTAATATGTCTTTTGCGGAGATGGCGGAGATGGTGGACATCTTGCTCAAGTCTGATTATGACGCAAAGCATGGGCCGTATAGCAAACCAAATAGAAGGAAGGCCAAAATCCTCAAAAAAGTCGTGAAGAGTCTGAAGACGAATTTCGGGGTGAAACGCTCAAATGAGCAGCTCAGAAAGAGGTGGTCAGACCTCAAACTGAGGGAGCCAGAGCAGTTAAGGAGCATTAAGAGAATGCTAGCAAAAAGTAAGTAAAATGTACACTTTTCGGCTATTAATGTTTTTCTCAACTTACATGTTGCTCCTTTTTGTGATTTTATCATATTGGACTCCCTTCCATAATTTAATAATTTGAACTTGGTTTGGCACAGTAATCGTTCGTTACGTTACAGACACTTCGTTCGGCCACTATCCGCTGCTTTGGCTTATTTTATAGCCACAAAAGTAATTAGACATCTGCGTGTTTTTTTAACATTTGTGTTCAAAATTTTTAGGCTAGATGATGTGTTTGTAAAGAGAATGAAATGCAAACTTTAGTCAGTGTAAAGGAGAGGACACTCAGCAGCTGGTACCACATCTGTACTTTGGAGCACTATAGTGTGGGCCACCAGACCCGCCTTTTTTGGGTGTCCCACACAGGTGCATTAGTGATTTTTTGTGGTGCTTCCATGTCTAAAAACTGACAGCCAAAGGTGAATACTAAACATATTATTGGTCAGAAATAATGCAGTCATCTTTAACTTCCGCCCAAACACACACTTGTACCCCACTTCCAAGCAATTTAGCCTGTTTTTATTTTTCATAGAGAATTTCAGTGTGATAAATAGACCTTTTGTTTGATTCTCATAGGGGAGAGAAGACTGGGAGGAGAACACTCCAGGGAGCACAGGAACCCCACAGCTTCACAACAACCCCAAACTCCCAAAGACCCACAACCGAAGGATGTTGAGGAAGTTGAGGTGGAGGAAGGAGAAGTGCAGGAAGGAGAGGTGGATGACGTTGTGGAACTGGTCACCACAACAGGTCAGTATCTGTCACCACAGCTTCAGGTAAGAGTTGTAGGCCTGCAGAGTTATAATACCTTTTTATTTTGTTTTTAGGGGATGTAAATGTTGTGGTGAAGGATAGTACACGTTTCTCTGCTGACAGTGCCCTCCGAATAATACAGCAAGTGATGGAATGTAGCACGGAACTGGACAGAATAAAACAAATAATTAATGTGATGGATCAAACATTTAAAGACATTCTAGATGTTTTGGGGAGAATCGAATAAGTCAACCAAACCCCCATTTTTTTTTCAGGAATGACTGTTCATCAACCTTTTATACTGTTTTTGACAATGCAACCAGCCAAAAATTGAATATGCACACAGTGTGTCAACATGTGCTATCTGCCATCAGGGGATATCCATGTACGTCTTTTGGGGGTGCAACCCCTTCCTCGTATCTAAAGTAGGTGAACTGAGGAAGGGGTTGCACCCCCAAAACACGTCCATTGATCACCCCTGATGGCAGATAGCACATGTTGACAATAGGGATCAGGAGTCTCAAATCCCTAGTGGAAAATAATACAAAATGTGTGCATATTCAATTTTTGGCTGGGCAAGGGGTGGCAAGACCCCATATTAGGACGGGCACATAGAGACATAGTTTGTGTAAGTGAATGTGTCAGATTGCTCAGAGGTATCCAATGTTGTAATTTTTGGAATGCAACTGTTTTTGTATTTTCCTAAGAAAAGAATTGGCGGTTTGTGGCCAGGAAAAAAAAAAAAAAAAAGGAAACATGTGTGTGAATGTGCACAGAGTAAAATGTTTGAACAGAAACAACGTGTAGCTTCTTTTTTCAATACGCTCTAACCTGATTTGTGTTTTTTTTAAGGTTACATAGTGAAATGGTTGTTATTTACTAAAGGAAAATACACTTGGCACTACAAATGCACTAAGACAAACTAGGAGACAGGAAACAAACCTAAGTTAAAATTAGAAATCAGAATTTTATTTTAATCATTCTCCAGGAATCTTTAGCCATAGCCTGGCATAGGAATTGCCCCCCTACCCGTGAAATATTCCATATATTTGTCCCGAACCTCACGGGCATTTTGGGGGGGCAAGCCAGGACGGGCAGATTCCAGGCCCGGCAGGGGATTAGCAGGTGAAAGTCCAGCCTCAGGCAATACTGAGGCCATATATGAATTTGATTTTCTGCTGAGAAAATTGTGTAGCACACAGCAGCATAAAACTACATAGTTTATTTTGTAGTCTGCCAAGTGGATGGAAGTCATAAAAATGCGGAACCGGCTGGCCATTATGCCGAAGGCATTTTCAACGACTCTTCGGCCCCTGGCCAGCCGGTAATTGAACACCCTCTTCTCTGGGGTCAGGGTCCTCTGAGGAAATGGCCTCATAAGATGCGGTCCGAGTCCAAAGGCTTCATCAGCCAAGAAAACAAAGGGGAGTCCTTCAATATTCCCTGCATCCGGTGGCAATGCAAGGTCGTCACTCTGGAGACGGAGGGCAAACTCCGTCTGGATGAAGGATCCCCCATCGGACATCCGGTCATTCTTCCCTACATCAACATAGAGGAATTCATACCATGCTGACACCACCGCCATCAGCACAATGCTATGAAACCCCTTGTAATTGAAGTAGTAGGACCCAGAACGGGGTGGCGGCACGATGCGGACGTGCTTCCCGTCTATGGCACCACCGCAGTTGGGGAAGTCCCACCGCGTGGCAAACTCCGATGCCACAGTCTGCCATTCCTGTGGCGTGGAAGGAAGCTGGGGAGTCAAACAAGATGAAAGAAAATTAGAAATTAAAAATATTACATTACAAGGAGATTATAATAAAAAACATTAGAGGCCAACATCAATCAAATTCTACGTTTATTAAGGTGTTTTCAATAAGTATAATGGAAGGCTCATGTTTCATATTAATCACCCCCTCTGATGGTCCATTAATACATGATTTTGGGGGGGGGGTAGATGTGTTTGGCCACAGGATAGCAGTGCAGTGGCGGTGCATCCAGAGTGGGCGCTGGAACACTGCCCCCTCTCTCCTGTGCCCGTCACTCAGAACAATACATAGGTTCTTGCCTTGCATTAACCTATGTATTGTCAATGTCGCCCACTATTCAGGTGTATGGCCCCCTGTTAAGCGACCAACATATAAATAACTGCGGCATTTATGGGGTGAAAATTGCATATCAGAAACAGGGAGGCAAATAGGCTTGCACATTACAGCCTGAGGGATGTAATTGGCTTCATAAAAGTTAAATAGGGGACGCAGGGGGGGGGGCATTCCTTGGGTAAACACTGACAGGCTGCTCTGCCAATCATGTTCACCAAGTCTATTTAATGGTAACATGATTGGCTGATGCAACATCAAGGGAAGGAGAAGACATCAAGGACAGAAGAAGGATGGCGCTGACCACAAGAAGGTATGTGCAGGGCTGGGGACAAAATGGCTGCATTGGAGGGAACAAAATGGCTGCATTGGAGGGGACAAAATGGCTGCATTGGAGGGAACAAAATGGCTGCATTGGAGGGGACAAAATGGCTGCATTGGAGGGGACAAAATGGCTGCATTGGAGGGGACAAAATGGCTGCATTGGAGGGGACAACTGGGGGCATTTAATAGGCACCTTTGCAAAAATGGAGGAAGTTTATTTCCTAAATTGGGGTTGGACCCCCAAACATTTGTTGCAACAGGCGCCCCTGCTGGAAAGGTTAGTAAAGGGAAATATGCATGGAGGAGAAAAAAGGGGCAATCTAAAGCTTCCAGCATGCATGGGGACAAAGGGGACATTCTCAGCATATTACAATCATGGTAATTAGGGAAGGATGAAAGAAATACAATACATTAGCATACATGGAATACATAAAATGTGATGTTAAAGGAGAAAACTTACCCTAATATAGTCCTCCTGCAGGACTTGTATAATGGCAGAACAGGTGTCTGGGATTATGAGGCCCAGAGCCTGGGGGGAGATGCCTGTTGTGAACTTCAAGTCCTGAAGACCTCTCCCTGTCGCCAGATAACGTAAGGTGGCGATGAGCCTCTGCTCAGCACTGATGTCTTCCCGCATAACGGTGTCCTGCCTGGTAATATAGGGGGACACCAAAGCCAACAGTTCCTGAAAAACGGGGTCAGACATCCGCAGAAAATTCCTGTAGTCCTCAGGATTATTCTCGACTATCTCCCGCAGCAGAGGCATGTGGCAGAATTGGTCCCGCTGGAGCAACCAATTCTTGGTCCATGAACTCCTCCTCACACCATTCATGGACTGGTCTTGGTCCAAAACAAGCAGACCAACACCAAGCGCACGCACAGCACGAACTCGACGACGAGAACGTCCAGGCGACATGGCTAGGAAACGGTCGTCTTATCAGAACGTACAGAACAGAACGCACTTTAGAACAGCAAGGCCTATGAATAACGAACTGAAAATCAGAAACGAACGGGCAAGAACGCACTGTAAAACAGATACGACCTGCCTAGACGCCCTGAAAGTCAAGATACGAACCCACAAGCACAAACTGAACCTCAGGAAACGAACTGAAAAGCACGAAGACTGAAAAGCGCGAATCGTCTCTTCCCAAACTTTTACTTCACACGCGGTAACACGAGACCAGCAAAAGCAGCCCAAGGGGTGGCGCCAAGAAAATCGATCTTCCCCTTTATAGTGCCATCGTACGTGCTGGACGTGAGCGCGGAGAACAACGAGGAAATTGGGAAATGTCAGTGTGTACGCATAGAAAGCTTGACGAGAAACTCGTCAAGGTTAACAAGAATCTCGTTGAAAAAAACGACGTGTTTTTAACGACGAGAAACTTGGTCGTGTGTACGAGGCTTCAGTGATTTGAAGCTCATTTCCCAAAGTGCCTCAGCACTCAATACTAATACTCTCATTATATTCAATGGTGTCAATTCAAACCTGAGTGTCGTGTTTCCATAAGCTTGAAAAAGTAGATGAACTTCTTTGGGGCAGAGTACTTTGTTTTTTGTCTCTATAGACTTCAATTGGAGTGACTGAAAACCACACGTAACACATGCCTTTGCTAAATTTCTTGCCTTTCCTTCTCTTAGTAATTACATTTCCATTGGCAAAAAAAAAAAAAAACGCTCAAGCCTGAAACCCTGTAAAAAGGTTAGCTACAAACGCACTTAAAATAGCTCAGAAAATGCTTCAAGAAGCTCAAGCTCACGTGTGAACCTAGACTTAAGCCCTGTACGCACGGCCAATTTTCCCCTCGTAAAAAAAACTTTGGTTTTCCCGACGGGATTCCTGTAGAGCTTGACGGGATTTCTGCCAAGCTTTTCTTGCGTACAGACTGTCATACAAAATCCCGCCGGTCTAAAGCGTGGTGACGTACAACATGTACAACGGCACTATAAAGGGGAAGTTCAAATCCAATGGCGCCACCCTTTAGGCTGCTTTTGCTGATCTCGTGTTATCGCGTGTTAGTAAAAGTTTGTTGAGAGACGATTCACACTTTTCAGTCTTCATGCCTTCAGTTCGTTTTCTGCGGTTCAGTTTGTGCTTATGGGTTCGTAGCTTGTTTTTCAGGGCGTGTAGTGAGGCCGTACCTGTTTTTCAGTGCGTTCTTGTCCGCTCGTGTCTGATTTTCAGGTCGTTCTTCAAAGGCCTTGCTGTTCTTCAGTGCGTTCTGTTATAGTTCGTTCTGACCAGCCGACCGTTATCTAGCCATGTTGCGGGTACGTACTCATCGTAGAGTTCGTGCTGTGCATGGGCTTGGTGTTTGTCTTCTTGTCTTGGACCAAGACCAGTCCATGAACAGGGTGAGGAGGAGTTCATGGACCAAGAATTGGTTTCTCCAGCGGGACCAATTCTGTCACATGCCTCTGCTGCAGGAGATCCAAGAGAATAATCCTGATGACTACAGGAATTTTCTCCAGATGACGGACCCCGTTTTTCAGCATCTCTTGGCTTTGGTGTCCCCCTATATCACGAGGCAGGACACCGTCATGCGGGAAGCCATCACTGCTGAGCAGAGGCTAGTTGCCACGTTGTGATATCTGGTGACTAGGAGAAGCCTGCAGGACCTCAAGTTCTTGACAGGCATCTCCCCCCAGGCTCTGGGGCTCATTATCCCAGACACCTGTTCTGCCATAATTCAAGTTCTGCAGAAGGACTATATTAAGGTAAGTTTTCTCCTTTAACATCACATTCTATGTATTTAATGCTTGCTAATGCATTGTATTTCTTTACATCCTTCCCTAATCACCATGATTGTAATATGCTGTAAATCTCCCCTTTGTCCTCATGCATGCTGTAAGCTTTTAATGTTTCTTTTTTGGCCTACATGCATATTTCCCTTCATGCTATCCTTGGCCCATACACACCTAGCCTAGTCACTTCCCAATGTATTTTGTCAGCTCCATTGTAGTGCTCCCCTCCCCTAAAATGTCTACAAATGTATTCAAATATTTCCAATGGGTCATCAGAGGGGGTGAGGAATCTGATAAGTGGGCCTTATATTTTTGGCTTTAAATACTCCTTAAAATAAATGTTATACTGATGTTGGCCAAGAATGTTTTTGTATGATCTGCCTGCAATGTTATGTGCAAAAGTAATACATTTATTATGTTCTTGTTTGACTCCACAGCTCCCTCCCACGCCACAGGATTGGCAGAATGTGGCATCCCAGTTTGCCCAGCGGTGAGACTTTCCCAACTGCGGAGGGGCAATAGATGGGAAGCACGTCAGCATCGTGCCACCACCCCATTCGGGGTCTTATTACTTCAATTACAAGGGGTTTAATAGCATTGTGTTGATGGCGGTGGTGTCAGCACAGTATGAATTCCTCTATGTGGATGTGGGGAAGAATGGCACGATGTCGGATGGGGGAGCCTTCGGCCATACAGAGTTTGCCCTCCGTCTCCAGAGTGACGACCTTGCATTGCCACCGGATGCAGGGAATGTTGAAGGACTCCCCTTTGTGTTTTTGGCTGATGAAGCCTTTGGACTTGGACGGCATCTCATGAGGCCATTTCCCCAGAGGACCCTCACCCCGGAGAGGAGGGTTTTAAACTACCGGCTGGCCAGAGCCCGAAGAGTTGTGGAGAATGCCTTCGGGATAATGGCCAGCCGGTTCCGCCTGTTTCTCGCTCACTTCAATCCACATGGTGGAGTATAAACTAAACCACATTGTGTTTTGCTGCTGCATCCTGCACAATTCATTGAGAAAACATTCTCCGAATTATCTGGCCACAGTTTGGCCTGAGGCCGGACTTTCTGCTTAAATTTGTTTTTTGATGTATTGCTTGTGTTTCTTTTAGCTGTCTCCTAGTGCACTTTTAGTGCCAAGTAGATTTTCCTTTAGTAAATAACAACCATTTCACTGGAAACACCAAAAATAAACACCAAAAAGGTTATAGCGGATTTGATAAAGAAGCCACACACTTTGTTGTTTTCCTAAATTTTTACTCTGTGCACATTTACATGGTCTTGATAAAATTTAGGGGTACAAAAGATAAAAAAATATTTATTTTTTTGGGCCATAAACAGGCATGTTTCTTTAATCTGAAAATACACAACTCTCATTAACGTACAAACTTCAACATTGAAAACCTCTAGGCAATATCAGACATTATAGTATGTCAAAAATGTGTGGATCTGCCTTTCAGAAGATGGGGTGTTGTCACCCCTGAACAAGCCAAATTTTGAAGATGCACACAATTTGGGATGTAAAATGGGTATTTTCCTCCTGATCCCATGCCTAATGTCAACATGTGCTATCTGCCACCATGGGGGATCAATGGACGTGTTTTGGGGGTGCAACCCCTTCTTCCTCTCACCTACTTGAGTTGCAAGGAAGGAGTTTCACCCACAAAACACGTACATTGATATCCCGTGATGGCAGATAGCACATGTTGAGACACTGTGTGCATCTTTAAAATTTGGCTTGTTGAAGAAAGTGCAAAAACATTTTAGAAAAGTGCAAAAAATATAAAAAGGGGGGGTTTCGGTTTCATTCTATTCGCCCCATAACATCAATGATATCCTTAAATGTTTGCTCCATAACATTCATCTTATTCTTCATGATGTTGAGTTCACGACTACATGCCATTACTTGCTGGATAATTCTTTGTGCACTAGCACTTGAGAAACAAGGAGTTTCTTCCTCTCCAACATGTTCATCCCCTAAAAATAAAGAAAAAGGTATTATAAATATGCAGGCCTACATCTCTTACCTGAAGCTGTGGTGACAGACACTGACCTGTTGTGGTCCCGACTTTGTGGTACTACAATAGATTGACCTTTCTAAACGACCACCTTGAAGTGAGGACATCACTTTCTAGCCTTCCCACCAGCCTTCCCTGCAGCCTAGATGAGCCTTCTCTGGAGCAAGAAGAGCCTGACATCCTGGAAGAACCTGATTTGGACATCTGGAGCCCGGTATAGTATTTTCCTAAAGATTTATTGTGATAATATTAATGATGTAAAATACATGTTAATATTGATAAGAAATTAATAAAACTTTATGAAACAAAAACAAAAAAAAAAAAAAAATTATATTTGAGCAAAAAGTGTTTTACATATAAATAGACAGTAGTGGGCAAAAAAGATTGGGACACGAAGGATAACTGCTGGGGTCAGAATTATAGTCTTTTCTATTTATTAAAATTCAATTTGCAACAGTCATGAGCTGAAAATTGTGTGTGATTGATGAACCAAAAACTAAAACGATGTCCCTTTTTTATACACAGGGAGAGCTCAGCCAGGATGAGGGTGGGGAAAGTGTCAGGCAGGAGGAGGCAGGGGTCAGTGGCAGCCAGGAGGAGGCAGGGCCCAGTGGCAGCCAGGAGGAGGCCAGGCCCAGTGGCAGACAGGAGGAAGCCAGGCCCAGTGGCAGACAGGAGGTGGTCGGGCCAAGTGGCAGAAACACATCTCAGGTGCCTCCCATCCGCCTTACAACAAGAAGGGCCAGGAGGGATAGGAGCGTTAGTGAGGCAGCAATGGCCTTGATTCGTGACGCACATGCCACCCTCCAAGAACCAACCACCACTGAAGAGGGCTATGAGGCCCTAGTTGGTGCCAAAATGAATTATAATACAGATAACGGCGCAAAAAGAAGGAACAACAACCTAACTGATAAAAATAAATCAGATGAAAATCAATAGGATTTAAAGTATAAAAGTCTTTCTCTTTGGAAGTCCATGTAATATTGAAAGCAAGTCATATGAACATATGCACCGTTGGCAGCAATTGTAGAGCGAAGCAGACTCTATATATGGCAAAGAAAAGAAAAAACAAATGCGCCTACTAAGTGCAGTATGTTAGAAATTTATTCGAGAATAATTAAAATAACAGCCAAATGGCTACTCACAGGATGGAAGTGGAGTAAAAGCATAAATAGATATCCTTCTAAGTTGTCTGCGGAGGGCATGAGTCACTCCGTGTGTCTGTAGTCTCCCGGTGGTGGAATACTGCCAAGATGAAGAGGTAGTGCACTGCGGTGTTGCTGCAGGGATGGGGAGATGGCAGAAGAACGGTAGATGCGAGAAGAGCTGTCCCTCTATGCCAGTGTGGACACCGGTTCCCACACGGCGTACGGCGTGCGGTTCACGCTGGAGCGCAGTCAGCTTCGGCAACCGGACGTGACGTCAATAGCAGACGCTAACTGATGACGCGTTTCAATGCTTCCGCATTTTCCTCGGATCTGATAGGCAATAGAAGCTGTCGGTATTATATGCGTTCCACCGGACGGAACCATCAATCTAGTGTCATACTCCGGAAATGAAGTGCTGTAGGCTGGAAGGAATGGATACATAGGCCTAACAATAGCATATACATAGGAATTCGTAGATTTAAAAAACATACAATATACAATTGATTGAGTTGATAGAAACCTTTAGAAGACTTGCCCTATAATGAATGTATATATGGCAAGAAATTTTATATTTTGACAGGAGATATATATATTGACATCAATGCATGGAAGAAATGCATGAGAGGGGCTTACAAAAAAATATCTTAAAAAGTGCATAGAAAATGCACTAAAAAATATATCAAAAATAAAAATGCTGGATGCAAAAAATATATATATCTCTAAAAATGCTGGATGCAAAAAATAAAAATAAAAATAAAATTGGAAATAAAAATAATAAAAATAAATAAATATAAAAATAATAATAGTAGCCAATAATATCCAAGAGACAGTTATGGAGAGCTGTTATTGAGAAACTCATAATCTCAATAATACAGATATCTAATTTATAATGATGGGGATCGCAAGCATGCATATGCACACATCCGCACATGCATGCGTCCAATCCATTGTGTATGGATATTGTGCTCACAATAAAAAAAGGGGTTTAATGATAAAAATTATATAACGATCATTGATAAAGGACCAATTGATAAACAGCCAATTGATAAAAAATCAATAAATACAAATCTTTTACCATCAAGGAAGGAATATATAAATAGCAGGAATATATGTACAAATGAGGATGTAATAAAACACAACATAGTGGAATAAGGGTTCCTATTGGTTCTTAATGGTCAAAAAGGAAAAGAGGAAAAAGGTAGAGGAGATGGGGATGTGTGTAGATGAATACAAACATACACCCACACAAAATGTATGTGCACGTGTGTACATGAATATGTCTCCATCACATGACTGTATTAACCTCAATCTCCTCGTTAAGTCCAAAGGGTGTAAGTGTGTTCAGGATATAAATCCAGTATGTTTCTTGTTTACACAGACGTTGGAATCTCTCTGCTGATGTATATTTGTCGGGTATGGATTCCAAGATCCATACTCGAAGTGCAGAGGTGTCTTTAGAATGGTGAATGTTAAAGTGTCTGGAAACACTATATTGTGGACTGCCATCCTTAACTGCTCGGCGGTGTTCACCAAATCTAGCTCGCAATGTGCGTATAGTCCTACCCACATACAACAAACCGCATGGGCAGGTTATGCAGTAGATGACGAACATGGTGGAACAATTGTAGAAGGAAGTAAAAGTATACAGTTTACTGTTAGCGGAGTAGTTTTTTTGACCATGAGTCACATGGGAACAGGTGAGGCACAAGGCCTTATTATATACATACCTACTAAGGGTATTAATGTTAGCTGTCTAGATGTGGTATTTTTAGCATTGATTTTCATTTTGCTAGGTGCAATTTTACCTTTTATGTTCGGCGCCTTGCGGTATGCAAATTTAGGGTGAAGAGAAAGTGATTTTTTCAAAAGTGGGTCCTGTTGTAAAATAGACCAGTGTTTACGGAAGATGCTTTCCATTTGCTTATGACTATGGTGATATTGTGTAATAAACCTCATCACTGGCATAGATGCCTGCTTGGGTTTTGATGCTATGTGGTCTGTACAATATAAGGAGCAAGCGTCATCAATAAGATGTACTGGATACCCCTTATCTGTGAACTTGGTTTTTAGAGGTATACTCTGTGTCACATAATCATCCAATCTAGTGCAATTTCGTCTGAGACGATGAAATTGGCTCTTTGGGATATTTTGAATCCATCGTGGGTGATGACAGCTGGTATAATGTAAAAAAGAATTACCAGCTGTAGGTTTTGTATAACTTTTAGTTGTTATCTCCTTATTGGTATATGATAGTTCCAAATCTAAAAAGCATATGGATAAAGTGTTGGATTCTGAAGTAAAGGTGAGTCCATAGGGGTTAGCATTACAATACGAGACAAAGCTATGAATGAGATCGGTAGGGCCGTCCCAGATGATTATGATATCATCTATGTATCGTCTGTAAAAAATGAGGTGCATAGTGAAAGGATTATTGGCCCAAATGTATTTTTCTTCCCAGAAACCCATAGTTAGGTTAGCATAGCTGGGAGCGAAATTAGCACCCATAGCGGTGCCCTGTTTTTGGCGATAGTAGGTTCCATCAAAAAGAAAATAATTATGATCTAAACAAAAGAGAGTGGCTTGAAGTATGAAATCTATTTGATGAGTGTTAAGATGAGGGTCATTTTTGAGGAAATGAGTAACGGCTTGTATGCCTATGTTATGAGGAATAGATGTATATAAGGAGCAGACATCTAGAGAGATCCATTGATAGGTGGATTCCCATGTATAGGGGCGCATTTGTTCAATTAGATCTGTTCCATCTCTAATATAGGAAGGAAGAGCCTGAGCTAGAGGTTGAAGGAAATGGTCTACATATAGCGAAAAACTGGAGGTGATACTCTCCATGGAGGCAACAATGGGGCGTCCTGGTGGGTTGATAGAGTTTTTGTGTATTTTGGGCAGATGGTAAAAGTATGGTACCTGAAAAAAGGATTTTCGAAAGAAGGCCTTCTCCTGTTTGGATAGTATTCCTTCTATATGGGCCTTCTCTACTAAAGAATTGGAGACTTCTATAAACGCAGGCAATGGATCCTTTTTCAATATTTCATAAGTAGCATTGTCTGAGAGAAGCCTGAGGGCTTCTCTCATGTAATCTGCTTTGTCTTGTATGATAATGCTCCCACCTTTATCAGCCGGTCTTATAATTATGTTGTCATTCTGGCTCAATGTTTTTAAAGCAATATTTTCTTGTGGACTCAAGTTGTTCTTAAAATAATTAGGTTTGGTGGATACAAGGGCCCATACTTACAAACATTTTATCAGGTAGTACTTTCAGAACTTACCAAACTTTGTGAGACAACATCCACCAAACCTAATTATTTTAAGAACAACTTGAGTCCACAAGAAAATATTGCTTTAAAAACATTGAGCCAGAATGACAACATAATTATAAGACCGGCTGATAAAGGTGGGAGCATTATCATACAAGACAAAGCAGATTACATGAGAGAAGCCCTCAGGCTTCTCTCAGACAATGCTACTTATGAAATATTGAAAAAGGATCCATTGCCTGCGTTTATAGAAGTCTCCAATTCTTTAGTAGAGAAGGCCCATATAGAAGGAATACTATCCAAACAGGAGAAGGCCTTCTTTCGAAAATCCTTTTTTCAGGTACCATACTTTTACCATCTGCCCAAAATACACAAAAACTCTATCAACCCACCAGGACGCCCCATTGTTGCCTCCATGGAGAGTATCACCTCCAGTTTTTCGCTATATGTAGACCATTTCCTTCAACCTCTAGCTCAGGCTCTTCCTTCCTATATTAGAGATGGAACAGATCTAATTGAACAAATGCGCCCCTATACATGGGAATCCACCTATCAATGGATCTCTCTAGATGTCTGCTCCTTATATACATCTATTCCTCATAACATAGGCATACAAGCCGTTACTCATTTCCTCAAAAATGACCCTCATCTTAACACTCATCAAATAGATTTCATACTTCAAGCCACTCTCTTTTGTTTAGATCATAATTATTTTCTTTTTGATGGAACCTACTATCGCCAAAAACAGGGCACCGCTATGGGTGCTAATTTCGCTCCCAGCTATGCTAACCTAACTATGGGTTTCTGGGAAGAAAAATACATTTGGGCCAATAATCCTTTCACTATGCACCTCATTTTTTACAGACGATACATAGATGATATCATAATCATCTGGGACGGCCCTACCGATCTCATTCATAGCTTTGTCTCGTATTGTAATGCTAACCCCTATGGACTCACCTTTACTTCAGAATCCAACATTTTATCCATATGCTTTTTAGATTTGGAACTATCATATACCAATAAGGAGATAACAACTAAAAGTTATACAAAACCTACAGCTGGTAATTCTTTTTTACATTATACCAGCTGTCATCACCCACGATGGATTCAAAATATCCCAAAGAGCCAATTTCATCGTCTCAGACGAAATTGCACTAGATTGGATGATTATGTGACACAGAGTATACCTCTAAAAACCAAGTTCACAGATAAGGGGTATCCAGTACATCTTATTGATGACGCTTGCTCCTTATATTGTACAGACCACATAGCATCAAAACCCAAGCAGGCATCTATGCCAGTGATGAGGTTTATTACACAATATCACCATAGTCATAAGCAAATGGAAAGCATCTTCCGTAAACACTGGTCTATTTTACAACAGGACCCACTTTTGAAAAAATCACTTTCTCTTCACCCTAAATTTGCATACCGCAAGGCGCCGAACATAAAAGGTAAAATTGCACCTAGCAAAATGAAAATCAATGCTAAAAATACCACATCTAGACAGCTAACATTAATACCCTTAGTAGGTATGTATAGATGTAATAAGGCCTTGTGCCTCACCTGTTCCCATGTGACTCATGGTCAAAAAAACTACTCCGCTAACAGTAAACTGTATACTTTTACTTCCTTCTACAATTGTTCCACCATGTTCGTCATCTACTGCATAACCTGCCCATGCGGTTTGTTGTATGTGGGTAGGACTATACGCACATTGCGAGCTAGATTTGGTGAACACCGCCGAGCAGTTAAGGATGGCAGTCCACAATATAGTGTTTCCAGACACTTTAACATTCACCATTCTAAAGACACCTCTGCACTTCGAGTATGGATCTTGGAATCCATACCCGACAAATATACATCAGCAGAGAGATTCCAACGTCTGTGTAAACAAGAAACATACTGGATTTATATCCTGAACACACTTACACCCTTTGGACTTAATGAGGAGATTGAGGTTAATACAGTCATGTGATAGAGACATATTCATGTACACACGTGCACATACATTTTGTGTGGGTGTATGTTTGTATTCATCTACACACATCCCCATCTCCTCTACCTTTTTCCTCTTTTCCTTTTTGACCATTAAGAACCAATAGGAACCCTTATTCCACTATGTTGTGTTTTATTACATCCTCATTTGTACATATATTCCTGCTATTTATATATTCCTTCCTTGATGGTAAAAGATTTTTATTTATTGATTTTTTATCAATTGGCTGTTTATCAATTGGTCCTTTATCAATGATCGTTATATAATTTTTTATCATTAAACCCCTTTTTTTATTGTGAGCACAATATCCATACACAATGGATTGGACGCATGCATGTGCGGATGTGTGCATATGCATGCTTGCGATCCCCATCATTATAAATTAGATATCTGTATTATTGAGATTATGAGTTTCTCAATAACAGCTCTCCATAACTGTCTCTTGGATATTATTGGCTACTATTATTATTTTTATTTTTATATTTATTTATTTTTATTATTTTTATTTCCAATTTTATTTTTATTTTTATTTTTTGCATCCAGCATTTTTAGAGATATATATATTTTTTGCATCCAGCATTTTTATTTTTGATATATTTTTTAGTGCATTTTCTATGCACTTTTTAAGATATTTTTTTGTAAGCCCCTCTCATGCATTTCTTCCATGCATTGATGTCAATATATATATCTCCTGTCAAAATATAAAATTTCTTGCCATATATACATTCATTATAGGGCAAGTCTTCTAAAGGTTTCTATCAACTCAATCAATTGTATATTGTATGTTTTTTAAATCTACGAATTCCTATGTATATGCTATTGTTAGGCCTATGTATCCATTCCTTCCAGCCTACAGCACTTCATTTCCGGAGTATGACACTAGATTGATGGTTCCGTCCGGTGGAACGCATATAATACCGACAGCTTCTATTGCCTATCAGATCCGAGGAAAATGCGGAAGCATTGAAACGCGTCATCAGTTAGCGTCTGCTATTGACGTCACGTCCGGTTGCCGAAGCTGACTGCGCTCCAGCGTGAACCGCACGCCGTACGCCGTGTGGGAACCGGTGTCCACACTGGCATAGAGGGACAGCTCTTCTCGCATCTACCGTTCTTCTGCCATCTCCCCATCCCTGCAGCAACACCGCAGTGCACTACCTCTTCATCTTGGCAGTATTCCACCACCGGGAGACTACAGACACACGGAGTGACTCATGCCCTCCGCAGACAACTTAGAAGGATATCTATTTATGCTTTTACTCCACTTCCATCCTGTGAGTAGCCATTTGGCTGTTATTTTAATTATTCTCGAATAAATTTCTAACATACTGCACTTAGTAGGCGCATTTGTTTTTTCTTTTCGGTGCCAAAATGAAGCAAATGGAGATGGGCCAACGCCTCCTATGTGAGCCCCTGCTTATAAGACTAATAAATAAGGGGTTGATGGGGACAATTACTGAAAACACTACGATTTGTGAGCTTGCCCATCCTCCTACACCTCCACCTCCTCCACCTCATTCTCCTCCACCTCCTTCTCCTCCTCCTGACACAAGTACACCTCCAGTGCCACAGGCTTCAACAAAGCATGCAAGGGAGGCTGCATAGAGGGCTGCAGAGAAGGCTGCAAAGAAGACTACAGGGAAGGCTACAAAGAAGACTAGAAAGTGATGTCCTTGCTTCAATGTGGTCTGACAGAAGGCAGGCTGTTGTAGTACCACAGACTTGGGACATACAGTGGGGCAAAAGAGTATTTAGTCAGCCACCAATTGTGCAAGTTCTCCTACTTAAAAAGATGAGAGAGGCCTGTAATTGTCATCAGAGGTATACCTCAACTATGAGAGACAAAATGTGGAAACAAATCCAGACAATCACATTGTCTGATTTTGAAAGAATGTATATGCAAATTATGGTGGAAAATAAGTATTTGGTTAATATCAAAAGTTCATCTCAATACTTTGTTATATATCCTTTGTTGGTAATGACAGAGGTCAAACGTTTTCTGTACGTCTTCACAAGGTTGTCACACACTGTTGCTGGTATGTTGGCCCATTCCTCCATGCAGATCCCCTCTAGAGCAGTGATGTTTTGGGGCTGTCGCTGGGCAACACAGACTTTCAACTCCCTCCAAAGGTTTTCTATGGGGTTGAGATCTGGAGACTGGCTAGGCCACTCCAGGTCCTTGAAATGCTTCTTACGAAGCCACTCCTTCATTGCCCTGGCGGTGTGTTTGGGATCATTGTCATGCTGAAAGATCCAGCCACGTTTCATCTTCAATGCCCTTGCTGATGGGAGGATGTTTGCACACAAAATCTCACGATACATGGCCCCATTTATTCTTTCATGTACGCGGATCAGTCGTCCTGTTCCCTTTTCAGAGAAACAGCCCCAAAGCATGATGTTGCCACCCCCATGCTTCACAGTAGGTATGGTGTTCTTTGGTTGCAACTCAGCATTCTCTCTCCTCCAAACACGACGAGTTGTGTTTCTACCAAACAGTTCTTTGGTTTCATCTGACCATATGACATTCTCCCAATCCTCTTTTGGATCATCCAAATGCTCTCTAGCAAACCTCAGATGGGCCCGGACATGTACTGGCTTAAGCAGGGGGACACATCTGGCACTGTGGGATATGAGTTCCTGGCGGTGTAGTGTGTTACTGATGGTAGACTTTGTTACATTGGTCCCAGCTCTCTGCAGGTCATTCACTAGGTCCCCCTGTGTGGTTCTGGGATTTTTGCTCACCGTTCTTGTGATCATTTTGACCCCACGGGGTGAGATCTTGCGTGGAGCCCCAGATCGAGGGAGATTATCAGTGGTCTTGTATGTCTTCCATTTTCTAATTATTGCACCCACAGTTGATTTCGTCACACCAAGCTGCTTGCCTATTGCAGATTCAGTCTTCCCAGCCTGGTGCAGGTCTACAAATTTGTTTCTGGTGTCCTTCGACAGCTCTTTGGTCTTCACCATAGTGGAGTTTGGAGTGTGACTGTTTGAGGTTGTGGACAGGTGTCTTTTATACTGATAACAAGTTCAAACAGGTGCCATTAATACAGGTAATGAGTGGAGGACAGAGGAGCCTCTTAACCACTTGTCCCCCGCCCACTGTCAATTGACGGCGGGCGGAGGACACTCTCGTTCTGAGAGGACGTCATATGACGTCCTCCCTTTAAAACGAGCTAGGGGGCGCGCGCGCGCTGCCGGCAGCGCGCGCCCGCCGCGTTCCCAAGGCTCCGATGCGCCGGGCACCCGCGATTGCCCGGGAAACGAGCAGGAAAGTGGATCTCTGTGTGTAAACACAAAGATCCACGTCCTGTGAGGGAGAGGGGACCGATGGTGTGTCCCTTGTACATAGGGACAACCATCGGTCACCTCCCCCAGTCAGTCTCCTCCCCCCACAGTTAGAACACATTGAGGAAACATATTTAACCCCTTCCCGCCCCCTAGTGGTTAACCCCTTCCCTGCCAATCACATTTATACAGTAATCAATGCATTTTTATAGCAGGGATCGCTGTATAAATGTGCATGGTCCCAAAAATGTGTCAAAAGTGTCCGATGTGTCCGCCGCAATATCGCAGTCACAATAAAAATCGCAGATCGCCCTCCATTACTAATAAAAAAAAAAATGCTATAAATCTATCCCCTATTTTGTAGACGCTATAACTTTTGCGCAAACCAATCAATACGCGCTTATTGCGTTTTTGTTTTTTTTTACCAAAAATATGTAGAGGAATACGTATCGGCCTAAACTGAGGAAAATTTTATTTGAAAAAAAAAATGGGTATTTATTATAGTAAAAAGTAAAAAATAGTGTTTTTTTTCCAAACTGGATGCTCTTCTTTTGTTTATAGCGCAAAAAATAAAAACCGCAGAGGTGATCAAATACCAGCAAAAGAAAGCTCTATTTGTGGGAAAAAAAAAGGACGCAAATTTCGTTTGGGAGTCACGTCGCACGACCGCGCAATTGTCATTCAAAGTGTGACAGCGCTGAAAGCTGAAAAATGGCTTGGGCAGGAAGGGGGTTTTCGTGCACAGTAGGGAAGTGGTTAAAGAAGAAGATACAGGTCTGTGAGAGCCAGAAATCTTGTTTGTTTGTAGGTGACCAAATACTTATTTTCCACCATAATTTGCAAATAAATTCTTTCCAAATCAGACAATGTGATTGTCTGGATTTGTTTCCACATTTTGTCTCTCATAGTTGAGGTTTACCTATGATGAAAATTACAGGCCTCTCTCATCAAGTGGGAGAACTTGCACAATTGGTGGCTAACTAAATACTTTTTTGCCCCACTGTATATGTCATCTGCTGCTGTTCCTGACTTCTGGGAGTCCAGGACCAGATTGTGCTCCCAACTGTATGTGCTTCTCAAGCTCCCAATTTTCTGGTCCACACAGAGTTGATGTGTGCTCTGGGGTCCCAAGGCTGCTCAAATTGCAGCAGGTTCTCCAGCGCTGCCTTCCTATTTATTTTCTTTATGAGCCAGAATAAATGGAATTTATTTTTACCGTTAATACTTGCCTATGTGTTTTTCTAAAATAAAATTGTTTGTAAAAAGGCAGGTACATTTAAAAAAAAACAAGGTCTAATTAAAAAGGGACAGATAACACCAACCAATCTCCTTGAAGGTAAAAAAATACAAGATAATAATGTTATTGTGGTAACTTGACACAACAAAATTAAAAAACAAATCATGGAAATCACCAGAAATTCTAGAAAAAAAAATGAAGATCTGGATTAAACATTTTCATGAACCAAAAAAAAACAACATTATTAAGGAGATCTTGCTATAAAATATAAATAAATAATCATGAGATCACGATAAAAAATGTTTGAAAAAGTTAGTCAGAACTCTGAGTGAATATCAGCTGCAAAACAAGTTCATTATTGTTCATTATTGTCGCATTATAAAGAAGATTTGAATACGCAGCATTTAAACGATGCAAAAATTTGCAGCGTGACGAATGTGCTATCTCCATTACGAACGCTAGTTTTACCAGAAGGAGCGCCCCCGTCTCATACTTGATTCTGAGCATGCACATTTTTTTTTGCCCTCGGAAAAGCATACACACGAACGATTTTCTCGAGGGGGAAAAGTCCACCGGGAATCCCGAGGGAAAAATAGAGAGCAGGTTCTCTATTTTTTGTCAGCAGTTTTCCTGTCGGGAAAACTGCCATGAAGCATACACACGAACGGTTTTCCCGGCCAAGCGCTCTCATGGCAGCTTTCCTGATGGGAAAACCGACCGTGTGTATGAGGCTTTAGGAAGCAAGACCTCTAATCTCAGTTATGATTACCGTCCTGCAATTACAATAGGTAGCTTTGTACACTGTATGTTTATATCCTTCAATTATAAATGACTAGGTATGATATCAGCTTTTCTGACTATTATTGTACAGTATTTCCTGTTTTTCTTTTTGCTGGAAAATGATTTCTTTGTTAATCTGAAGGCATGCAAGTACCAGTGCATGCATTCAAATATTAATGAGGCTACCAGTGGTGCAACAGTGGTTATCTAGTCTTAAAGTGGATGTAAAGCCTCTGTTTTTCACCTTAATGCATTTTATCTACATTGTTGGTTTAAGTCATCCCCATATTCAGTCAGTGATGCCATTCAACATTATTATTTATTTGGGGACATGCAGCCTGGTATGATTCAAGAGGAGAAGGCCACACAATGTCCCCCGCTGTACATCCAATGTCAATAACATCATAAAGGAATGCAATGTCTTGCAAACCCAATGACTCCATGCAAAGACAATGTTGCCCAGCTGCACTTTTGTTGTTAAATGACTGTTGCCTGTCTGTTATAGTAATGTAAACAGATCAGCTGGAATCATGTAGGATGTCATTGACCAAATAAGTTCATGACCATATTTGGTCAATGATAGTGTTGAGCGAACCCGAACTGTAAAGTTCGGGTCCGTACCGAACTTTAGCTTTTTCCCGAACACGAACCCGAACTTTGCGTGAAAGTCCATGTTCGAGTTCGGGTTCGGCAATCTAATGGCGCAGTTAGAAATGCTTCAGAGGCCAGCCAATCACCTTTTGATTAGCTGGTGTGCCCTTAGAAGCCATCATAGCCATGCCTACTAATGGCATGGCTGTGATTGGTCAGTGCAACATGTGATCCAGCTTCTATATAAGCTAGAGGCACACAGCACACACATCACTCTGCTTCAGAATAGATAGGGAGAGGATCTTGTCTGCTGCTGTTGCTTATTGGGAGAGATTGAAAATACATGAGTTAGTCCTGATTCTGGAATCTGAGGGAAAAGATAGAGAGACAGTGTAGTGTAGGGCCAGGTTCCTGTTGGTGCTTTCAGGGAGAGAGATTTATTATATAGGAATAGGAGTCCAGATTCAGAGATATAACTCAGCGATCTGCATAGGTTTACCTGTTTGTGTTGCAGTGCACAGTCTTTTTACACTGCCATGAGCCCAGTGTCAGAGAAAATCGAACTTTTATCTGCAAGCTCGGTGCACCAGCACTGCATATATTACATTGAGAGATACACCGTTTCCATACTGTGGGTCTATTCTGCTCTTGGAAAAAGACCCATTTAGGGCAAAAAAAAGGCACTTTATTGTGCTATTTTCCAAAAGACCCATTTAGAGCAATAAGGTAGCTTCAGGTGTATATTTTGCAAGAAGCACACTACGCCTGCTGTAAGTGCTGCAGATGCCTGCCTGTGTTACACAATAGGAAAACACAGCAATAAGGGCTAGCTTCTGGTGTATATTTTGCTAGAAGCACACTACGCCCGCTGTAAGTGCTGCAGATGCCTGTTAGTGTAACACAAAAGAAAAAAAACTACGAGCAATAAGGGGTAGCTTCAGGTGTATAATGTGCAGGAGGCACACTACGCCCACTGTAAGTGCTGCAGATGCCTGCCTGTGTTACACAACAGGAAAACACAGCAATAAGGCCTAGCTTCAGGTGTATATTTTGCAGGAGGCACACTACGCCTGTTGTAAGTGCTGCAGATGCCTGCCTGTGTTACACAACATCAAAACACAGCAATAAGGCCTAGCTTCAGGTGTATATTTTGCAGGAGGCACACTACGCCTGCTGTAAGTGCTGCAGATGCCTGCCTGTGTTACACAATAGGAAAAAACAGCAATAAGGGCTAGCTTCAGGTGTATATTTTGCAGGAAGCACACTACGCCTGCTATAACTGCTGCAGATGCCTGCTTGTGTTACACAACAGGAAAACACAGCAATAAGGGCTAGCTTCTGGTGTATATTTTCCAAGAAGCACACTACGCCCGCTATAAGTGCTGCAGATGCCTGTTAGTGTAACACAAAAGAAAAAAAACTACGAGTAATAAGGGGTAGCTTCATGTGTATAATGTGCAGGGGGCACACTACGCCTGCTGTAAGTGCTGCAGATGCCTGCCTGTGTTACACAACAGGAAAACACAGCAATAAGGCCTAGCTTCAGGTGTATATTTTGCAGGAAGCACACTACGCCTGCTATAACTGCTGCAGATGCCTGCCTGTGTTACACAACAGGAAAACACAGCAATAAGGCCTAGCTTCAGGTGTATATTTTGCAGGAAGCACACTACGCCTGCTGTAAGTGCTGCAGATGCCTGCCTGTGTTACACAACAGGAAAACACAGCAATAAGGGCTAGCTTCAGGTGTATATTTTGCAGGAAGCACACTACGCCTGCTATAACTGCTGCAGATGCCTGCCTGTGTTACACAACAGGAAAACACAGCAATAAGGGCTAGCTTCAGGTGTATACTGTGCAGGAGGCTTAGCAAAAATATCACTGACACTGTCCCCTGCCTATCCTTCTCTCTCCCTGCACACAAGGTTTAGCAGAATATCACTGACACTGTCCCTGCCTATCCTTCTCTCTCCCTGCACACAAGGTTTAGCAGAATATCACTGACACTGTCCCTGCCTATCCTTCTCTCTCCCTACACACAAGGTAAATGAACAAATATCACTAACACTGTCCCTGCCTATCCTTCTCTCTCCCTGAACCGGAACACACTACACAAGGCCGCCGCGCTGGCGGCCTTTTATAGTGTGGGGCGTGTACTAAACCCCCCTGAGCTATAATTGGCCACAGGCATCCTGCTTGTGGCCAATTATCGCTCTTCTCGCTGCCGGCGCTGTGATTAACCAAGCATGCGGGGTCACAGTGCATGCTTGGCCAATCACAGCGCCGGGATTTCACTGCGATGGCGCAGTGTATTGTGGGCCGTTCGCGTCACTCGAATTTGGTGCGAACGGCCCAAAACGTTCGATCTTCGTCGAACGATCGAACAGCCGATGTTCGAGTCGAACGTATGTTCGACTCGAACACCGAGCTCATCCCTAATCTCCAGTGACAGAAGTGTTCAGAGACAATATGTCTCTTATACCCTTTTTTTATATTGTAAACATGCTCTCTGAGGTTGGTGGCCAGCTTCCTGGTGGTCCCCCCACATACTGGAAGCCACAGGGACATTGTAACATATACACCACCCCCTCCGAATCACATGAGATAAACTGTTTGATTGCAACTCTCTTGTTGTTAGCCCTAATATAAAAATCTTATTTCTTTCTATCATTATTTACCACTGTTTAATTTAACATGTGTAGCGGGTATATACTTTTCAAAGTGTTTAATTCTGGTGAAGACATCATTGATGTCTAGTTCCCTGCGGCCCAGCAGGTGGCGCTGTCACTTTGGGCCGGGGTTGAACCATCGCTGCAGTGCCGTACCCTTTTGTGACCTCTCGCAGCAGTTGTACGGCGGGGCGGGGAACCCGCTGTTCTTGCTGGGAGAGGGTATAAAGGGGGCGGACATCTTCGCCACGAGGTTCGAGTCCCAGGCACCTTCAGCCTGAGGGCTGCTGTCCGCGGTCGGTGTCCAGGCGGCCTAGGCCTGGACACTTGGAGTTCGTGTTCCATCCCAGACACCTTCAGTCTGGGGTGAGGTACTCAGCCGGAGGCCTGGGGCCCAGTACCTTCCGCTGGGTCCCGCAAGGGAGGGATTGTCCTACGGTGCCCCGGACATCGGGCACCCGAATCCAGAGGCGTAAGGGACCGGAGGAGGGATTCATCCGAAGATCTGGTGCAGCATATTGCCAGTGCCGGGTGAACCTCTGGAGACCGCCCGGATGGATATCTTTCCCGAACAGGGGCCAAGTTCATAGAGGAGGGTGGTTCATGTTTTATGACCGGTGGCAGCGGTCCAACTAGTCAACTCAGGTCAGTGGCAGAGACCTGCTATTAGGCCTGTGGCAGGGGCCTCAACGGTTCATCCGGTCGGTGGCAGCGACCAATCTCACGGTCGGTGGCAGAGACCGTGCGCCAGGCCTATTCGCATGCAAAGGAATAGGAGAGTTTATTTGTGCCTGGGCCTACTCGTATCCACACCCCTGTCTGTCTGTTACTGAAAGTTAAACTATTATGTTCACCCTGGCAATGGAAAAATAAAAGAGTGTTGGACTTTTAATTGGTGTGGGGCTCTATTACTGGCAGACACATCCACGGATCAATTTGGAGGCTTCGTATGCAGTGAAGAGATCCGGAGGTATTTCAAGTGACTTTGCTCAACCCTCTTATACATACGAGGGGAGAGCTTGGCGTAGTGTTCCTGCACTCTCCTCTCCCAGGTGCCCCTAGACAAAACCAGCCAACCAGGTGATAGAAACGGAGAGGGAGAGTGAGGCCGCTACACATGCATACCATTGACTGCAGGAGTAAAACCTAATGCTGTCAAGAAACATAGGTTTATTGGATCCATTGAGTTTTGGGGGATTGATTGCACTTCTAATGTTGGAACTAGCTAATGAAGGTGATTAATAATAAATCATTCTTGGTTTATCTGGAAGAATACTCCCCAAATGCTTGTCTTTTTTATCAAAATGATCCTCTGAACCTGCCTGTATTAAATGTTATAGTACAAAAAATAAAAAACAGATCGTTACCAATATTTTATCCACTTTTTCTCTGTCCTGTAATACCAGATTCCTATATTGGATATCTTATCTATTATCTGAATCCAATTACCCTACACTTACTCTTTTTTGCAAAAAATTCTCTGTTACTATATTTCACTGTTTTAGAAAATCTTCATTACTGTTCACTTTCTCCTCATCCTGAAGATTGACCTCTGGGAATGTTGGAGAGCCACGCAGGGTGGTAACAACTGGGTATGGGTATAAAAATATTTCTATCTGTGGTCTTAAAAAAAGACTTGGTTGCCTTTTGGTCTTCTTTGACAAACAATTCCATATCTTGTTTGAAACTGATTGTGATAGGGTATATGTTTAATTCAAAACAATGTTTTTGTTGTTATTCATGAGTCATGTCAAAAATGTACAGCACAGCGCTATTTTCACACGTTCTGTATTTTATATACACTAAAGCCGTTTACACACGATCGGTTTCACCAATGAAAACAGTCCGATGGACTGTTTTCATCGGACGAACCGAACGTGTATGGGCCCCATCGGTCTTTTTTCCATCGGTGTGAAAAAATAGAACATGTTTTAAATTTTTCCGATGGGAAAAAAACCGATAGCAAAATCCGATCGTCTGTGTGGAACTCCATCGGATAAAAAACCCACACATGCTCAGAATCAAGTCGACGCATGCTCAGAAGCATTGAACTTCATTTTTCTCGGCTCGTCTGAGTGTTTTACGTCACGGCGTTTGGGACGATCGGTTTTTTGACTGATGGTGTGTAGGCAAGACTGATGGAAGTCAGCTTCATCGGATTTCCGATGGAAAAATCCATCGGATTAGAATCCATAGGAAATCCGATCGTGTGTACACGGCTTAAGTGTATACACAATATTTTGACTTTTTGTATACTATTATGTTTACTTTTTGACATTCTGATTTTTTTTGCTGGCCCTTTATATAGAGCTGGGATTTGGGGCACGGGGTGTGGATTTTGGGTGTGGGGAGCCCTACGCATGGGGTGGCGCAATTGTGCACGCTTTTGCGTGCCGTGGTGGCCATTTATAAACACCATTAAACACATGGTGACAGAGCCAGGCACCATTTTGCCTCTGAAGCAGCCAGCCTGTGCCTGGCAAAACCTGGCATCTACTCTCTCTCTCTCTCTCTCTCTCTCTCAGGGTTTTGTTGATCCATTTTGTCATGAAAAAATGCTAATCTAAGAAGGAATTTCCCCTCTATGACAACTATGGACTTAGATTCTAAATCTGATTACATTTGCCCTGGGGTAGTAATCAATCCCCCTAGATAACTCAAGTGCCACATCCTGATAGAATGTATAGAGCTGTATGAAAAAATATTGGACTTTATAGGCACTAATATATAAAAAATATTAAAAAAATTATTGCACAGTAGTACAAAAATTCAAATGGTACAGTAAATGCATTATTGAAATACATAAAGAAATATTCTAAAATTGAAAATCATAGACATAAACCATCGTAGGACACTCAATGATAGTATTACTCATTCCGTGGGATAACATGAAAAGTCTGCCCATTCGGGATTGCAGAGAGGAAGAGTGCCCCAAAATTGGAATTCCATGAATTTCTTGAAAATTAAAAGTAGCTCGACATGTTTCGCGATTATCTGAGAATCGCTTCTGCAGGAGCTTCTAAATTTCAAAATAGAGAATATGGCTTAAGAAAAACATCATATACATATGATACGGTTATACCTCTCATAAGTGTCAAACATTGTATCAACACCCGACCCTTACCAGAAGTATCCTATTAGAATTGCCTGATGCAATTGGACTAAGAGTGTATAATCCCACAGACATCTGGATGGATAAGTAAAATAAGCCAAATTACTGTATTCACCTAGTGAATATCTACCCTCCCCATGACCACATTACTCCCTGTTCTCCAGTAAGGGAGTTTTACCAGTACTGAGCTAACCAAGGAAATACCTTTTACTTACCAGGCACTTGGAGCACCTGGAATTTCCATCACTCATTGGCAAGGACATCATTATTGGATAGGTGTTATGAACTAACATCCATATGCATAAGAATTTATACATGTTCTTTGCTTAATTACATCCATTATCATCTGTCTAGGATCACCAACCCTTACCCCACACACACATATATATATATGCAGAGGCATAGCTTGAAGCCCGTGGGCCCTGGTGCAGAAGTTGACCTGGCCACCCCCCCCCACCACCACCCGCCACCTCCACTGCGCCAACATTTTTCCATAATGCACCACGATACTCTAAGTGGCTAAAGCGTTAATAATCCCTGTTGGATAGGGTGAAACATGTCAGGGGGCGTGACCCGAAGATCGGCATTGACTGAGGCTTTTATATGTATACATCCATACTAGGACTAGCTAAGATAAGTGTCAGTTTCTTACTTAAAATGTGAGTCTGACAAGGATTATAATGGCCCCGGCCAGATATGCTAGGGAAGTGTTTTTCAAAGTGATAAATCATGGAGACATGGATGGATTGATGTGTTTACTTTAAATATTAAAAGTAAATTAAATAGTGTTTTTAGTTTGAGGAGCTCAGATGTCATGTAGTTACGCTTTATAAAAGAACTTCAATAAAACCAGCAACTCTGTGGACCCTGATTTAAAAGGAGAACTCTGTGGTCCCTGATGTTAGGGGGATCTGGAATAAAAGGAAACTCTGATGTAGGGGGTCTCTGAACACCAGAGCCCCCCCCCCCTTACACAACAATCCCAGTTCCCCCTTACATTAAGGTCTGCATCATTCCCCCTTACATAACAGTCTACAGTGTTCCCTTTTTATATCAGGATCCACAAGAGTTCTCCCTTGCACTGTAAATGTGAATTCTGCAAACTCTGATGTTGTAATGGGGAACGCTGAGGACTCTGATTTAAAGCGGTAGTGAAGGCATTTCAAACAAAAAACAAAAACAAGCCCTGCAAGGTAAAGGCATAATGAGCTAGTATGCACTGCATACTAGCACATTATGAAAGACTTACCTTAGAATGAAGCCCTCCAGCGACACGCTGTCACCGCTGCAGACGCTTCCATCTTCACTCAGTCTTTCTTCCCGGTCTTCCCGGTTTGGGGACTCCGGCCGTCTGACTGGATGAGCCGCGATGACATGCACGAGAGTCTCTACATTGGCACACAGTTCACAGCGATGTCACCAGCTTCTGCTCAATCAGTGCTAGTTTAATCACTTCCCGCCCAGTCAATAGCATATTGACGTCCAGGAAGTGGTTCTGTTATCCACATATGACATCCTGCAGGATAACAGCCGCCGCGCGCCCGGGGGGGCGCGCATCGCGGCGATCGGTGGAGCGGTGTGTCAGTCTGACACACCGCTGCACTGATCTCGGTAAAGAGCCTCCGGCGGAGGCTTTTTACCACGTGATCAGCCGTGTCCAATCACGGCTGATCACGATGTAAACAGGAAGAGCCGTTGATCGGCTCTTCCTCACTCGCATCTGACAGACGCGAGTAGAGGAGAGCCAATCGGCGGCTCTCCTGACAGGGGGGGTTCGCGCTGATTGTTTATCAGCGCAGCCCCCCCCTCAGATACCCACACTGGACCACCAGGGAAGCCCCCCAGGACCACCAGGGAAGCCCCAAGCATGTGGATGGCCAGGTAAGTCCCCCATGGCCATCCACATGCACAAATACATAAAAAATATATGCCAATCAGTGCCCACAAATGGGCACTGACTGGCACCATCATGGCACAACCAAAATGCATGATGCCCAGCAATGCCAGCCACCTGTGTCATCAGTGCCACCTACCAGTGTCCATCAGTGCCACCTATCCGTGCCCATAAGTGCCCACCTATCAGTGCCCGTCCATGCCACCTATCAGTGTCACCCATAAGTATCCATCAGTGCCGCCTATGAGTGCCCATCAGTGCCGCCCATGAGTGGCCATCAGTGCCGCCTATGAGTGCCCATCAGTGCCGCATACCAGTGCCACATATCAGTGCCCATCAGTGCCCATCATCAGTGCCACCTCATCGGTGCCACCTCATCGGTGCCCATCAGTGTCGCCTTATCAGTGCCCGTTAGTGCCGCCTTATCAGTGCCCGTCATTGAAGTAGAAAAGGTACTTATTTACAAAAAAAATTAACAGAAACAAAGAAAAACTTACCGTATTTATCGGCGTATAACACGCACTTTTTTCCCCTGAAAATCAGGGGAAAATCGTGGGTGCGTGTTATACGCCGATATCCACATCCCTGAGCTGTCTCCGCTGACTGGGAGCGGAGCGGAGCGAGATACACATAGCCGAATGTACTCGGCTATACTCGGCTTTTCTCGGCTCCGCTCACAGTCACGCCCAGTCCCGCCATTGGACCTGTGTTATGTCCATCATAGGGCGGGACTCGGCGTGACTGTGAGCGGAGCCGAGTATAGCCGAGTACACTCGGCTATGTGTATCTCGGTGGCGGCTCCGCCCAGTCCCTGCGTCCCCGGCGTTCTCTGCGTTCTCGGCGGCGTCCGCACAGTCTCGGCGCCAATTTTGAAATGCTGCACGGCGACTCTGGGGCAAGGCTGCACGGCGACTCTGGGGCAAGGCTGCACGGCGACTCTGGGGCAACGCTGCAATGGACACTGACAAGGCTGCACTGTGACCAGGCTGCACTGTGACAAGGCTGCAATGGACACTGACAAGGCTGCACTGTGACAAGGCTGCAATGGACACTGACAAGGCTGCACTGTGACAAGGCTGCAATGGACACTGACAAGGCTGCACTGTGACAAGGCTGCAATGGACACTGACAAGGCTGCATTTAAATGTAAGTTATTTTTCCTTAAACTTCCCTGCTAAAAGTTTTTTTCCCTAAAATTTCCTCCTAAACTTGGGGTGCGTGTTATACGCCGGTGCGTGTTATACGCCGATAAATACGGTAGTTTTTTTCAAAATTTTCGCTCTTTTTTTATTTGTTATGCAAAAAATAAAAATCACAGAGGCGATCAAATACCACCGAAAGAGAGCTCTATTTGTGGGAACAAAATGATAAAAAAATTGTTTGGGTACAGTGTTGCATGACCGCGCAATTGTCATTCAAATTGCGACAGCGCTGAAAGCTCAAAATTGGCTTGGGCAGGAAGGTGTATAAGTGCATGGTATTGAAGTGGTTAAGAGATATTAAAAAAAAAAAAAGTCTACTACCACTTTAGGCTGCATTCACGCCTGTGTTTTCAGCTAATAAAATGCTTGTAAAAGCCCCAAGAAACACCCTGAAAAATGCCCAACAAGCAAAATCCCATTAATTTCAATGGCACCTGTTCACATCTGAGCGTTTTGTCACCTGAAGCAAAACGCCTGAAAAACACCTTAAGCTCAAAAAAGAACATGAGCTTCTTTGGGGCAAATTACAGGCATTTCCTGCTTTTTTTTTTTACATTGGGGACCTGTACAAAAATGCGGAAAAAACTTGCAACTTTGAAACGCTCAGGTGTAAATACAGCCTAAGGGGGAAAGTTGGATTCTTTGACGGGGGGGGGGGGGGGACTCCGGTGACCACAGACTACCTTCCATGGAGTGAATACACTAAAGTGTGGGGGGGGGGGGTCACTGATATAAGGCTTGATTGATATCAGTGCCCCCTTACTTTTGTGTATTCATTCCCTACCCTTACATAAGCGATCTGACCCCCCCCCTCCCCTACAGGCTGTGTGACCTCTTCAGGAGCTGTTGTGTCACTCACACTGACCTCTGTAAATTCTCACCGGGTACAGGGCACTGAGGGTAAGCTTTGCCTTTGCCTCTTCACCCTTTGAGTCCAGGGCAGCGCTCCTTGCATTTCAGAAAAGGTGCCAAAAACCATGACATCACTATGCCTACCCCAGCCCGCCTTCAGCACACCCTGAACCCAAACATCACTTTGCTGCTTTTGGAACTGCGCATGTGCTGACCAGTGGCCCTATTTTGTTTATGGGCAGTGGCTGCCATTCCCAGACATTTAACCTAGTTTCACACTGGTGCAGCAGAACATGTGATGTGCACAGGAATCGCAACTCATTCTTGTGTACATGCAATGTCTGTGTGGTGTGATATGAGCCATACATTTTGTATGGCTAAAATCACATCTGCACAAAAATGGTGCAGGACCCTTTTTTTCCCTGCACCTGAATGTGTTCACACCCACGCGATTCGATTCTGGCAAATACACTGTGTTTTGCAATCTGTTTTGGGGTGTCGTTAATCTAACATTGACACTCGCAGCAGATCGCATGGATGTCGCGTGATTGCTATGCAGTGCAATGCGGGGAAACGCAGTGAATCTTCTCGCATCGCATCAATGTGAACCAGGCACAGTAAAATTGGCTGATTTTTACAAATTGTCTGTAAATTTACACGTGGTTGGCAATCCTGTGCCCCCCGTCTGGTAATGACACATGCACCCCCCCCTTGCAACATATTCAATTCCTCCCCTCATCAAGCTAATAACAGAGGTTTGCCAGCCCTCCTGGTGAGCCACATGCACCCCCTTAAGCCGACCATACACGGTTCGAATTTCGAAAGAATTTTCTTTCGGAAATCGTATCAAAGAATTTTCGTACGTATTTCGCACCGTTAGTGGGCTGCAGCAACAGCCGATTTTTGTGCGGCAATCAAATTTAAGGAATCGGACATGTTGAAAATTTTTGGAAAAACGAACGGTTTTCTAATCAATGATGGGAGAATCGTGCGAGAAATGTAATAGAAAAAAAAATGCGCATGTGCAAGAAAAGAATATTCCCGAAGAGAAAAGAATATTCCCGGAGAGAAAAGAATATTCCCGGCCGAATTTCGAAAATCAATGGTGGCATCATCGGATCACAAAAAAACGAACTTTCTGATTTTGAAAAGAAAATTTGTTCGAAATTCGACCGTGTATGGCCTGCTTTAGTAATGACAAATGTCCCCCACCTTCAGGTAATGATAGGTGTACTCCTCCTGGTAATCACACATGCCCTCTGATGTTAATGCTAGATTTCCCTGCCCAGCCCCCTCCTTACAGTACTACTCTAATGACACAAAAACACCTTAGCCACTGGAGCCCTTTGGGATTGTTTACCAACATTTCTGTAAGTGTTGTGGGGGGTTGTGTGTCTGTGTGTCTGTTCCCAGCTGTCAGTGTTCCCACATAAGCAAACATGTCAGGTTGGGGGTACACTGAGTGACATGAAGATAAAACAAATGCAGCGCTAACCTAAACCAAGTGAATATCAATAACGGGAATAACCCTTAAGGCAGTGATTCTCAACCAGGGTTCCGTGGAACCCTAGGGTTCCTCCAGAGGTTACTAGGGGTTCCTTCAGCATTGGGCAATTTCTGCCTCTCAGATAAGTTCCCACTGACACCAGTGATCTTTTTATCTATCTGTAAGAAGGTAATTCTTCCCAATGACCACAAGTGTAAGGACCATTCTTCCCACTGACCATTACACTAATGTATCATGAGTTGTAGAGTTCAAATTTTTAGCAGGGGTTCCCCGAGACCGGAGAACTATTTCAAGGGTTCCTCTGTGTTGAAAAGGTTGAGAAAGGCTGCCTTAAGGGGTAGATGCATATAGGTACTCTACCCAAATATTCAAATAGTGAAAAAGTGTCAAACATGTGAAAAACATGTGAACATGTGGGATAGGTATAAAGATGTATTCCAATGTCTCCCGTACACAGGTAGGTTCTCTGCATGGTGACGGTGTTACTTCCAACAGAGAGTCCAGAAAGAGTAACATCTTTTTTGGATAACCACCTATCATCGCTGCTGTGATATCGGGAGGAGAGGTTCGTGACTTCCATATTGGAATATCTACCTTGGAGTTCCTGTCCAGGCTTACTAACAACAGAGTCACGGTAAGAGTATTCATTACCTACCTGTGTACGGGAGACGTTGGAATACATCTTTATACCTATCCCTGTTGTTTTCCACATGATTGACAACGTGAACACCTTCAAAATCTCATAGAGAACTCAGCATGTCCGTTATGGATTGGATATAGACTCCACTTTCTTGTTAGAGTTTTTTTTATGGGACATTTCTTTGCAACATTTATATGTTTTTGGTGTATCTTTTCGTGTCACATGTTCACATGTTTTGCACATGTTTGACACTTTTTCACTATTTGAATATTTGGGTAGAGTACCTATATGCATCTACCCCTTAAGGGTTGTTCCCGTTATTGATATTCACTTGGTTTAGGTTAGCGCTGCATTTGTTTTATCTTCATATCTTTTCACAATACCGTTTTATTGTTTATGCCAGCAGCTTATTTTTTCACAGGCAGCGCAATTTTCTTTTTTATACACTGAGTGACATCACTGAACAGAGCAGTGTCATACCTCAGCTACAGCCGCCCTGTCCCGGCTATCAGGCACTGCTCTGTTCTTCCTCCTCCTTGCACACACACAGACACAGGTCTTTGTGAAAGGGAGGCGGCTCACTGTCACCACAAGTTATTAGCAGCATACAGCAGCACAGAGCCACACTGACCTTTCCCAGGCTCCACGGCACTCATTCCTCCACTCCGTACAGGAAACAGCAGAACTTCTCCCCAGCCAATGAGAGCAGAGGAGGGGTGTGGTCTGGGGGTCTGGGGAGAAGGCAAACTAGAAGCTCGGGACTGGATTGCAGAGCTCGGCTGGGACCCTGGGAGACACAGGGCGGATCGGACCTGGATTATATTTCCAGGATTTGTGATTGTAAACTACAGCATGTAAGATGACAGTTCATAGCAGGGAGCTGCGGTCCCCCTGGAGCTGAACGCAGAGTCGCAATCGCGACTCTTGCACCCTTTCACGCTACGCGACTGTATATATGTATACAGTACATATATGATCAAGTTATTTTAGCATATACATTGTAGGGGATGTTATCATATATGTTTATATTGAGAGAGAGGTAGATGCATGTTTTTAGGTGTGTATGTTGTCTTTTGGTACTATTTTAATTATACAATTTTGTAGTTATTCACCCTTTCACAATAGTTCCCAGTAGTACAGTGAGTTGCAATATATATTTTGTTTTGTCCTCTGGTGGTTGAGTTAAATCAGGTCTTTTAACCACTTGACAACTGGGCACTTAAACCCCCTTCCTAACCAGACAAATTTTCAGCTTTCGGTGCTCTCACATTTTGAATGACAATTACTCAGTCATACAACACTGTACCCATATGAAATTTTTGTCCTTTTTTTCACACAAATAGAGCTTTCTTTTGGTGGTATTTAATCACTGTTGGGTTTTTTATTTTTTGCGCTATAAGAGAAAAAAGACTGAAAATTTTGTAAAAAAATGAATTTTTCTTTGTTTCCGTTATAAAATTTTGCAAATTAGTATTTTTTCTTCATAAATTTTGGCCAAAATTTATACTGCTACATATCTTTGGTAAAAATAAGTACAAATTGGTGGATATTATTTGGTCTTTGTGAAAGTTATAGAGTTCACAAGCTATGGTGCCAATATCTAAAATTTGATCACACCTGAAGTACTGACGGCCTATCTCATTTCTTGAGACCCAAACATGCCAGAAAAGTACAAATACCCCCCAAATGACCCCTTTTTGGAAAGAAGACATTCCAAGGTATTTAGAAAGAGTCATTGTGAGTTTTTTGAAGTTGTCATTTTTTCCCACAATTCTTTGCAATATCAAGATTTTTTTTTTCTTTTTTTTTTTTTTTCACAAAATTGTCATATTAGCAGGTTATTTCTCACACACAGCATATGCATACCACAAATTACACCCCAAAACACATTCTGCTATTCCTCCCGAGTATGGCGATACCACATGTGTGAGACTTTTACACAGCGTGGCCACATACAGAGGCCCAACATGCAGGGAGCACCTTCAGGCGTTCTGGAGCACCCAGGCCAATTCTGACATTTCTCTCCTACATGTAAAAATCATCATTTGTTTGCTAGAAAATTACATAGAACCCCAAAACATTATATATGTTTTTTTAGCAAAGACCTTAAAAAATATAATGGTGGTCGTTGCAACTTTTTATCTTGCACGGTATTTGCGCAGAAATTTTCTAACGCATTTTTTAGGGAAAAAAAACTGTTTTGTGCTTAAAAGAAAAAAAAAACAGCAAAGTTAGCCAAATGTTTTTGCATAATGTGAAAGATGAAGTTACACCGAGTAAATAGATACCTAACATGTCACCCTTCAAAATTGCACACGCTCATGGAATGGCGCCAAACTTCGCTACTTAAAAATCCCCATAGGCAACGCATTTAAATATTTTTACTGGTTACATGTTTTGAGTTACAGAGGAGGTCTAGGGCCAAAATTATTGCTTTCGCTCTAACGTTCGCAACGATACCTCACATGTGTGGTTTGAACACGGTTTTCATATGTGGGCGGGGCTTACGTATGCGTTCACTTCTGCATGCGAGCTCGCGGGGGCAGGGGCGCTTTAAAAAATAAAATATATATTTTTTATTGTTCATTTTACTTTATTTATTTTAGTTTGACATGTTTTTCCGCCCCCAATTTTTTTTTGATCACTTTTATTCCTATTACAAGGAATGTAAACATCCGTTGTAATAGGAATATGGCATGACAGGTCCTCTTTACAGTGAGATATGGGGTCAATAAGACCCCACATCTCACCTCTAGTCTGGGAAGCCTGAAAAAAAAAACAAAAAAAAAACAATCTTGGCTTTGATCGTAGCGGTGAGTCGGTAGAAGCACCGGAGGGCAGCGGGAGGGGGGGGGGCAAACTTCGCTACTTAAAAATCCCCATAGGCAACGCATTTAAATATTTTTACTGGTTACATGTTTTGAGTTACAGAGGAGGTCTAGGGCCAAAATTATTGCTTTCGCTCTAACGTTCGCAACGATACCTCACATGTGTGGTTTGAACACCGTTTTCATATGTGGGCGGGGCTTACGTATGCGTTCACTTCTGCATGCGAGCTCGCAGGGGCAGGGGCGCTTTAAAAAATATATATATATTTTATTGTTCATTTTACTTTATTTATTTTAGTTTGACATGTTTTTCCGTCCCCAATTTTTTTTTGATCACTTTTATTCCTATTACAAGGAATGTAAACATCCCTTGTAATAGGAATATGGCATGACAGGTCCTCTTTACAGTGAGATATAGGGTCAATAAGACCCCACATCTCACCTCTAAGCTGGGAAGCCTGAAAAAAAAAACCAAAAAAAAAACAATCTTGGCTTTGATCGTAGCGGTGAGTCGGTAGAAGCACCGGAGGGCAGCGGGAGGGGGGCATCCCCTCTCACCTCCCATAAGAGCGATCAAGCGGTGGAACAGCCGCTATGATCATTCTTATGGTGTAGGGAATCGCCGGCTGAAAAAGCGAATATCTGAATGATGCCTGTAGCTGCACCCATCATTCAGATATCCCTGCATAAAGTTAACCACTTAACGACCGCTCACTGTATATATACGTCGGCAGAATAGCACCGACAGGCACAATCACGTAGAGCATACGTGATTGCCTTTGTATAGTTGGGGGGTCCAATCGGACCCCCCTCCTATACAGTGAGCGGTGGCTAAGTGTCCGGGAGCATTCCGGGATGAGGGGGCAGCCATTCGTTTCTGGCCACCCCCTCGCGATCGCTCCCGGCAAATGGAAATGCCCCCTCTGTCTGTGTCAGACAGAGGGAGCAGGAGGAAGTGATGTCATCTCTGGTGCGGCGCTCACATATACCGAGCGCTGTACAAGAGAAGACATCAGGTCAGTGCACACAACACTACACTGACACCAGGACACATAGGGACATAAATCGCCCCCCCAGGCCCCCCCAGACACCCCAGATCACCCCCCAGATCACCCCCCAGCCCCCAGTCACAGTGTCACTGATTGCAGTGACCATTTATTTAGTGATCACTGCAATCAGTGACATTTGTGACTGTAAAAGTGTCACCAAAGTTTAGTCTTAGGTCCAGTGTAGCCCCCTAACCCCCCCTAATAAAGGTTTAACCCCCTGATCACCCCCCAGATAACCCTTTCACCCCCTATCACCACTGTCGCTAAGCGATCATTTTTCTGATCGCTGTCTTAGCGTCAGTGATGCCGATCGGCAGCCAGTAATTTTTTTTAGGTTCGCCGCATGTTTTTATAGCGTCAGGTACCCCAATATATTATCTAATAAAGGTTTAACCGCTTGATCGGCCCCCAGGTAACCCTTTCACCCCCTATCACCACTGTCACTAAGCGATCGTTTTTCTAAACGCTGTCTTAGTGTCTGTGATGCAGATCGGTAGCCGGTAATTTTTTTTAGGTTCGCCGCAGGTTTTTATAGTGTCAGGTACCAAAATATATTATCTAATAAAGGTTTAACCCCCTTGATCGCCCCCCAGGTAACCCTATCACCACTGTCGCTAAGCAATTGTTTTTCTAAACGCTGTCTTAGTGTCGGTGATGCAGATCGGTAGCCAGTAATTTTTTTTAGGTTCGCCGCATGTTTTTATAGCGTCAGGTACCCCAATATATTATCTAATAAAGGTTTAACCCCCTTGATCGCCCCCCAGGTAACCCTTTCACCCCCATCACCACTGTCGCTAAGCGATCGTTTTTCTAAACGCTGTCTTAGTGTCGGTGATGCAGATCGGTAGCTGGTAATTTTTTTTAGGTTCGCCGCAGGTTTTTATAGCGTCAGGTACCCCAATATATTATCTAATAAAGGTTTAACCCCCTTGATCGCCCCCCAGGTAACCCTTTCACCCCCTATCACCACTGTCGCTAAGCGATCGTTTTTCTAAACGCTGTCTTAGTGTCGGTGATGCAGATCGGTAGCCAGTAATTTTTTTTAGGTTTGCCGCATGTTTTTATAGCGTCAGGTACCCCAATATATTATCTAATAAAGGTTTAACCCCCTTGATCGCCCCCCAGGTAACCCTTTCACCCCCATCACCACTGTCGCTAAGCGATCGTTTTTCTAAACGCTGTCTTAGTGTCGGTGATGCAGATCGGTAGCTGGTAATTTTTTTTAGGTTCGCCGCAGGTTTTTATAGCGTCAGGTACCCCCATATATTATCTAATAAAGGTTTTAACCCCCTGATTGCCCCTAGTTAACCCTTTCACCAGTGATCACCATATAAGTGTTACGGGTGACACTGGTTAGTTAGTTTGCTTTTTATAGTGTCAGGGCACCCGCCTTGTATATAACCCAATAAAGGTTTAACCCCCTGATCGCCCGGCGGGTGATATCAATTAGGTTTTAGCGTCAGAGAGGGTCTGAGTCACACCCCAGGCAGCGTCAGGTTAGTGCCAGTAACGCTAACACCCACGCGTGAAGCATACACCCCCCTTAGTGGTATAGTATCTGAACAGATCAATATCTGATCTGATCAGATCTATACTAGCGTCCCCAACAGTTTAGGGTTCCCAAAAACGCAGTGTTAGCGGGATCAGCCCAGATACCTGCTGGCACCTGCGTTTTGCCCCTCCGTCCAGCCCAGGCCACCCAAGTGCAGTATCGATCGATCACTGTCACTTACAAAACAAAAACACACATAACTGCAGCGTTCGCAGAGACAGGCCTGATCCCTGCGACTCCAGTGCTGTAGGAGGTGATTTCACCACCACAGTTAAAAAAAAAAAGCAAATATGCCGAAGCATTGGGGCAGCAGGGGCGGAGGAGCGATTTTGCTCCTAATGCCGCGTACATACGGTCAAAATTCCAACGGAGGCTTGCCCGTGGAAAAGTCCGACCATGTGTGTGCGGCATAACTTTTTTGCGGGAGGATGCCCCCATGCTTCGGCATATATAAATGGTGCGTGTATGCCCATCATTGGAAGTGGGTGGATGAAGGGCGGTATTCTAATGGTGGGCATACCCACCGATCAATCTCTTTTTTCGTTCAGCCAACTGGCTGCATGAAAAAAAAAGATTACAATACATGTCCAACAAGGACCAGCAACGTACTGGTATGTTGCTGGACTTTGAATGTTTATACCAGAATGATGCCTGTGGGTTTAGGTATCATCTTGGTATCATTCTTTTCAGCCTGCGGCCGGCTTTCATGTAAAAGCAATCCTAGCGGCTAATTAGCCTCTGGACTGCTTTTACAAGCAGTGGGAGGGAATGCACCCCCCGGATATAAAAAGCGCCATTGGAAAATTGGGAAAGCATTTTATCACACCGATCTTGGTGTGGTCAGATATTTTGAGGGCAGAGGAAAAATCTAGGGTCTAGAAGACCCTAGTTTTTTCAAAAAAGAGTACCTGTCACTACCTATTGCTATCATAGGGGATATTTACATTCCCTGAGATAACAATAAAAATGATAAAAAAAAAAAATACTTGGAAGGAACAATTTAAAAATAAAATAAAAAAGCAAAATTAATAATAAAAAAAAAAGAAAAAAAAAAAAGCACCCCTGGCCTGCCCTGCTCTTGCCCAATGGCGAACACAAGCGTCGGTCTGGCGTCATATGTAAACAGCAATTGCACCATGCATGTGAGGTATCACCGCGAAGGTCAGATCGAGGGCAATCATTTTAGCAGTAGACCTCCTCTGTAAATCTACTGGGGTAACCTGTAAAGGCTTTTAAAGGCTTTTAAAAATGTATGTAGTTTGTCGCCAATGCGCGTTTGTGCGAAATTTTAAAGCATGTCGTGTTTGGTATCTATGTACTCGGCCCAAGATAATCTTTTTTATTTCATCAAACATTTGGGCAATATAGTGTGTTTTAGTGCATTAAAATTAAAGAAAGTGTATTTTTTAACCCAAAAAATGCGTTTGAAAAATCGCTGCGCAAATACTGTGTAGAAAAAAAAAATGCAACACCCACCATTTTAATCTGTAGGGCCTTTGCTTTAAAAATATATATATATAATGTTTGGGGGTTCAACATAATTTTCTTGCAAAAAAAAAAATGTTTTCATGTAAACAAAAAGTGTCAAAAAGGGCTTTGTCTTCAAGTGGTTAGAAGAGTGGATGTAAGCTTCCTAATGTTGTGTATAAAATGCCAGAACAGTTCAAAACCCCCCCAAATGACCCCATTTTGGAAAGTAGACACCCCAAGCTATATACTGAGAGGCATGTCGAGTCCATGGAACATTTTATATGTTGACACAAGTTGCGTAAAAACAAAAATTTTTTTTTTTTTTTTTTGCACAAAGTTGTCACTAAATGATATATTGCTCAAACATGCCATGGGCATATGTGGAATTACACCCCAAAATACATTCTGTTGCTTCTCCTGAGTACGGGGATATCACATGTGTGAGACTTTTTGGGAGCCTAGCCACGTACGGGACCCCAAAAACCAAGCACCGCCTTCAGGCTTTCTAAGGGTGTAAATTTTTGATTTCACTTCTCACTGCCTATCACAGTTTCGGAGGCCATGGAATGCCCAGATAGCACAAAACCCCCCCAAATGACCCCATTTTGGAAAGTAGACACCCCAAGCTATTTGCTGAGAGGTATTGTGAGTATTTTGCAGATCTCGCTTTTTGTCACAAAGTTTTGAAAATTGAAAAAAAAAAAAATATATATATATTTTCTTTCTTCATTTTCAAAAACAAATGAGAGCTGTAAAATACTCGCCATTCCTCTCAGCAAATAGCTTGGGGTGTCTATATTCCAAAATGGGGTCATTTGGGGGGGTTTTGTGCGATTTTGGCATTTTATGGCCTTCGAAACTGTGATAGGTAGTGAGGAGTGAAATTACACATATAACCATGGCATGTGTGAGCAATATATCATTTAGTGACAACTTTTTGTAATTTTTTTTTTTTTTGTCATTATTCAATCACTTGGGACAAAAAAAATATATTCAATGGGCTCAACAGGCCTCTCAGCAATTTCCTTGGGGTGTCTACTTTCTAAAATGGGGTCATTTGGGGGGGTTTTGTGCTATTTTGGCATTTTATGGCCTTCGAAACTGTGATAGGTAGTGAGGAGTGAAATCAAAAATTTGCGCCCTTAGAAATCCTGAAGGCGGTGCTTGGTTTCCGGGGTCCCGTACGCGGCTAGGCTCCCAAAAAGTCCCACACATGTGGTATCCCCATACTCAGGAGAAGCAGCAAAATGTATTTTGGGGTGAAATTCCACATATAACCATGGCATGTGTGAGCAATATATCATTTAGTGACAACTTTTTGTAATTTTCTTTTTTTTTTTTTTTTTTAGTCATTATTCAATCACTTGGGACCAAAAAAAAAAAAATTCAATGGGCTCAACATGCCTCTCAGCAATTTCCTTGGGGTGTCTACTTTCCAAAATGGGGTCATTTGGGGGGGTTTTGTACTGCCCTGTCATTTTAGCACCTCAAGAATTGAGATAGGCAGTCATAAATTTAAAGCTGTGTAAATTTCAGAAAATGTACCCTAGTTTGTAAACTCTATAACTTTTGCGCAAACCAATAAATATACGCTTATTGACATTTTTTTTACTAAAAACATGTGGCTGAATACATTTTGGCCTAAATGTATGACTACAATTGAGTTTATTCGATTTTTCTTATAACAAAAAGTAGAAAATATAATTTTTTTACCAAATTTTCGGTCTTTTTCCGTTTATATCGCAAAAAATAAAAATCGCAGAGGCAATCAAATACCATTAAAAGAAAGCTCTATTTGTGGGAAGAAAAGGACGCTAATTTAGTTTGGGTACAACATTGCATGTCCGCACAATTTACAGTTAAAGCAGCGCAGTGCAAAATTCTGAATTCACCTCTGGTCCTTTAGCTACCAAATGGTCCGGGGCTTAAGTGGTTAAGGACATCATATGACGGCCGGCGGGCGGGAAGTGGTTATTGCGGAGTATTGCCGGGTATTGCGGAGTATTGCCGGGTATTGCGGAGTATTGCCGGGTATTGCGGAGTATTGCCGGGTATTGCGGGGTATTGCCGGGTATTGAGGAGTATTGCGGGGTATTGAGGAGTATTGCAGGGTATTGAGGAGTATTGTGGAGTATTGCCGGGTATTGCGGAGTATTGCCGGGTATTGCGGAGTATTGCCGGGTATTGCGGAGTATTGAGGGGTATTGAGGAGTATTGCAGGGTATTGAGGAGTATTGAGGAGTATGGCAGGGTATTGCGGAATATGGCAGAGTATTGCACAGTATGGCAGGGTATTGCACAGTATGGGCAGAGTATGGGCAGGGTATTGCACAGTATGGGCAGGGTATTGCACAGTATGGGCAGGGTATTGCAGAGTATTGCACAGGGTATTGCAGAGTATTGCACAGGGTATTGCAGAGTATTGCACAGGGTATTGCAGAGTATTGGCAGGGTGTATTGCAGAGTATTAGCAGGGTATTGCACAGGGATGGCTGAGCAGGGATGGATGGATGGCTGGATCTGTGACTGCAATTGTCACAGATCCAGCCCACAGCTGACATGATCTGACATGGGGGAGGGAGCGGTACAGAGAGGGGAGGGAGGAACCGGCGTCATCACATGACGCCGGTCTGTTTACAAGTGATCGCTCGGTCACGGACATATCCTGGAGCGCGCCCCAGGGGGCGCACGGGAGCAAAATTCTGGGAGGACGTCCCTGGGACGTACACTCAGGATAACTCGACCGCGCTGTGGACGTCTTTTGTCCATGGCGCGGTCGGCAAGTGGTTAACTCAGTTTTTGCCTATACACTAATGCCCTGTACACACGATCGGAATTTCTGATGGCCTAAAATCCAATGGAATTTTTCGTCGGAATTCCGTTCAAGCTGTTTTGCATACGCACTGTCAGACCAAATTCTGACCATCCAAAACGCGGTGACGTACAACACGTACGACGGCACTATAAAGGGGAAGTTCAAATCCAACAGAGCCACCCTTTGGGATGCTTTTGCTGATTTCGTGTTACCGCGTGTTAGTTAAAGTTAGCCGATTTGCGCTTTTTAGTCAACGTGCTTTCCAGATCGTTTTCTGCATTTCAGTGTGTGCTTGTGGGTTCTTATCTGTCTTTCAGTGCATGTAGTCAGGTTGTATCTGTTTTTCAGTGTGTTCTTGTCCGCTCGTTTCTGGTTTTCAAGTTGTTCTTCATAGGACTTTCTGTTCCTCAGTGCATTCTGTTTAAGTTCGTTCTGACCAGCTGAGTGGTTTCTAGCCATGTTGGAAGTACGTTCTCATCATAGAGTTTGTGCTGCGTGAGGGCTTGGTGTTGCGGTTAATACTTTAACCCGAGTCCAGTCCATGAACAGGGTGAGAAGGAGTTCATGGACCAAGAATTGGTTGCTCCAGCGGGACCAATTCTCTCATATGCCTCTGCTGCGGGAAATCCAGGAGAATAATCCTGATGATTTCAGGAATTATCTCCGGATGACCGACCCCGTTTTTCACCCTCTGTTGGATTTTCTGTCCCCCTATATCACGAGGCAGGACACTGTGATGCACCAAGCCATCACTGCCGAGCAGAGGCTAGTTGCCACGTTGCGATACCTGGCGACTGGGAGAAGCCTGCAGGACCTCAAGTTCACGACAGGCATCTCCCCCCAGGCTCTGGGGATCATTATCCCAGAAACCTGTTCTGCCATAATTCAAGTTCTGCAGAAGGACTATATTAAGGTAAGTTTTTTCCTTTAACATCACATTCTATGTATATAATCAGGCCTCGAGTCCTGCAGGAACGCGTGGGAACGGCGTCCCTGCACTTTTTTCACAGCAGGAACGCCGTTCCCTTTGCAGGACTAGAGCAGCCTCGAGCAGCCTCTGTCAGGAGCTGCGGACCAGAGTCAATGACAGAGAGAGAGCTGCGCTCTGTGTTCTTCCCGCCCCCACTCCTGCCTGGCAGACCTGTGTAGCACACAGCCGAGTGAAATTTTCTGGCTGTGTGCTGAGTCTAATAGGCGGAGACTGTGTTGCACATCCTCCGTGTGATCAGGTAAAAAAGAACATGGTGGAGAGATGGGGAAGGGGATTCATATGTGCAGACTGCAGAGAATTGCTGGTACAGAGGTGGACATGGGGGGGTACAGAAGTCAGAGGTGGACATGGGGGGGTACAAAAGTGAGAGGTGGACATGGGGGGTACAGAGATGGACATGGGGGGTAAATAAGTGAGAGGTGGACATGGGGGGGTACAGAGGTGGAGGTGGTACATAGGTGGACATGGGGGGGTTACAGAGGTGGACATGGAGGGGGTACAGGGATGGACATAGGGGGTACAGAGATGGACATGGGGTACAGAGGTGGACATGGGGGGTACAGAGGTGAACACAGGTGAACGGGGGGAACAGAGGTGGAGGGGGTACAGAGGTGAACACAGAGGTGGACATGGGGGGTACAGAGGTGAACACAGAGGTGGACGGGGGTACAGAGGTTGACATGGGGGTACAGAGGTGGACATGAGGGTGTACAGAGGTGGCCATGGGGGGGTACAGAGATGAACCCAGAGGTGGACATGGGGATGTACAGAGGTGGACATGGGGGTGTACAGCGGTGGAGGGGGTACAGAGGTGGACATGGGGGGGTACAGAGATGGACATGGGGGTACAGAGGTGGACATGGGGGGTACAGAGGTGAACACAGGTGGTCCGGGGGAACAGAGGTGGAGGGGGTACAGAGGTGAACACAGAGGTGGACATGGGGGGGTACAGAGTTGAACACAGAGGTGGATGGGGGACCGAGTACCCTGAGGCCAGACAGCACCGAGACCAGTCAGGCCAGTACCAAGACCAGCCAGGCCAGCACCCTAAGACCAGCCAGGCCAGCACCCTGAGACCAGCCAGGCCAGCACCCTGAGACCAGCCAGGCCAGCACCGAAACCAGCCAGGCCAGCACCCTGAGACCAGCCAGGCCAGCACTGAGACCAGCCAGGCCAGCACCCTGAGACCAGCCAGGCCATTACCGAGTACCCCGAGGTGTGTGTGATTATTCTGTTAGTTTGACAAGTTAACTTATTTTGTTTTTGTAAACTGGCACTTTACAATAAATGTTGCACTGTATTTTCTGTGAAATATATATGCATATGAGCGTATATTTTAAAAAAATTTGGTGGGGGAGTGGATCTTGGGTGGGAGTTCCCACACTTTTTTCCCCAGGACTTGACCCCTGTATATAATGCTTGCTAATGTATTGTATATCTTTCATCCTTCCCTAATTACCATGATTGTAATATGCAGTGAATGTCCCCTTTGTCCTCATGCATGCTGTAAGCTTTTAATGCTGCTCTTTTGGCCTACATGCATATTTGCCTTCACTTACCTCTCCTGCATGCTATCCTGGGCCCATAGACACCTAGCCTAGTCACTTACCAATGTATTTTTCAGCTCCATTGTAGTGTTCCCCCCCCCCCTAAAATGTGTACAAATATTTTTGTTCTCATAAAATTCAGGCAGAGTGGCAGAGGCTTGTTTGGAGGGCCCAAACTCAGCTAGAACCCCTCCCCCCCTAAAATGTTTCCAATGGGCCATCAGAGGGGGTGAGGAATCTGATAATTGGGCCTTCTATTTTTGTCTTTAAATACTCCTTTAAATAAATGTTATACTGATGTTGACCAAGAATGTTTTTGTGTAATCTGCTTGCAATGTTATGTGCAAAAGTACTAATTTATTTTTCTGGCTTGACTCCACAGTTTCCTTCAACGCCACAAGAATGGCAGAATGTGGCATCCCAGTTTGCCCACCGGTGGGACTTCCCCAACTGCGGATGGGCAATTGATGGGAAGCACGTCCACATAGTGCCACCACCCCATTCAGGGTCATACTTTTATAACTATAAAGGTTTTAATAGTATTGTGTTAATGGCGGTGGTGTCGGCACAGTATGAGTTTATGTATGTGGATGTCGGGAAGAATGGCGGGATGTCGGATGGTGGTGTGTTCGCACAGACGGAATTTGCCTCACGTCTCCAGACTGGTGACCTGGCACTGCCACCTGATGAAGACAACATTGAGGGCCTTCCATTTGTTTTTATTGCTGATGAGGCTTTCGGACTGGGACCACACCTGATGACCCTGAGGTCCCTCACCCCGGAGAGGAGGGTTTTTAATTACCGGCTGGCCAGAGCCCGAAGAGTTGTTGAGAATGCCTTCGGGATAATGGCCAGCCGGTTCCACCTGTTCCTTACATCTATACACATGGCAGAATACAAACTGAATCACATAATATTCAGCTGCTGCATACTGCACAATTATTTGAGGAGAAATTCTGTAAATTATATGACAACAGTTGGGCCTGAGGCCGGACTTTCAGACAATACCATGATGGGCCTGGATACTGGCCGTACTGGCTTGGTCCCCCAAAGCGCCCGTGAAGTGCGGGAGAAATACGTTGAGTATTTTACGGGTAGGGGGGCCATTGCTATGCCAGGCAATCTCAGATTTTTTTATAAAATAAATAAATAAATAATTTCTGTGAAAAGCTTGATTTGTCATTATTGCTTGTGTTTCTTTTATCTGTCTCCCAGGTTCTCCTAGTGCACTTTAACTGCCAAGTGGATTTGTCTTTAGTAAATAACCACCATTGTCACAGTAAACAAGAACTTAATTTTCAAACTGGTATTGAGCATAGAAAGAAGAAGCCACACACTGTTGATTAGAAAACAATTTTTACTCTGTGCACATTCACATATGCGTTTGTCTTGCATAAACAGACATTTTTTTTCATACAATAAAACATATAAAACTATGGAACTTACAAAGTTCAACCTTTGAAAAACTGAAGGCAATATCAGACATTATATATTGTTTAAAAAATGTGTTGCTGTTGCCTTCATGAAATGGGGTGATGTCACCAATGAACAAGCCAAATTTTGAAGATGCACACAAATTGTTCATCAAAATGGGTATTTTCCTCCTGATCCCTTGCCAAATGTTAACATGTACTATCTGCCATCATGGGGGATCAATGGATGTGTTTTGGGGGTGCAAACCCTTCCTCTCACCTACTTGAGTTGCGAGGAAGGGATCGCACCCTCAAAACACGTACATTGATTTCCTCTTATGGCAGATAGCACATGTTGACACACTGTGTGCATCTTCAAAATTTGGCTTGTTAAATTACACTGAAATTTGGGAAAGTAGGCCAAAAAAACGTTAAATGGTGGCATTACAAAGATCTTTAGACTCTCCCCAAAACATCAATCATGTTCTTAATTTGTTGGTCAAAACAATTGTGCCTTATAATGTCGATTTCACAACTCATAACCATGAGGTCCTGGATTATGATTTGTGTGCTACCACTTGAGAAAGGAGGAGATTGTTCTTCAACAAGCAGCACATCACCTAAAAACAAAAAGTAAAAATCCATGTCTTATAAATATGCATGCATGCATCTATTCCCTGAATCTGTGGTGTATGACACTGACCTGTTGTGGTGACCACACTCGCACACTTCCTCCACCTCTCCTTCCTCCACTTCTCCTTCCTCCACATCTTCTTCCTCCACCTCCTGAGGTTGGGGTTCTCTCTGGTCCCCTTCTTTCTGAGGTTGGGGTTCTCTCTGAGGTTGGTGTTCCCTCTGTTCTTTCCGAGGTGTGGGGTTCCTGGGCTCCTCAGAGTGGTGTCCTCCGAGTCTTCGCTCCCCTATGAGAATGAAACAAAAGGTATACTCAGCACACAGATATTTGAGGGCAGAAATAGGAATATGAAACATTGCTTGAAAGTGGGGTACAATTGTCTGTTTTGGCAGAGTTCCAAGATGAAGACATAATTTTTTGATTTTTACAAAGCTGGAATACTGACCTTTTTTGGCCAAATTACACACATGGAGACACCCCAAGTATCCACTGTAGCACCTGTGTGGGACACCCTAAAAAGGTTGTTCTGGTGTCCCACACTAGTGCTCCAGAGTGGAATCAGCTGCTGAGTGTCCTCTCCTTTACACAGAATCAAGTTTGCATTTTACATTCTATTTACAAACACATCATCTAGACAACAATGTTTATAAATGTTGTTTTATTACAAATAGGCATGACCAAATGTGGTTTACCTGTATCTGCACAAAACATCGTATTTTGTTGACAAAGGATGTTTACTACGAACGATTATACTTTGGCCAGTAAACTGAAAGCATTTCCAACCAGTCAATCAAAGCACATGGAGCAACATGCAAGTATAATAATCAAATTAGTAATAACACAGGAGAAATACTTACTTTTTGCAAGCATTTTTTTGATCTTCCTGTACTGCTCCAGCTCCCTAAGCTTCAGGTCAGACCACCTTTTTCGCAGCTGCTCTTTGCATCTCCGAACCCCAAATTTATGGTACAGACTCCTCACCACTTTGCTCATTATTTTGGCCTTCCTGAGATTAGGGTTGGTGTACCGCCCATGCTTCCCATCATAATCTCTACTCCGCAAGATCTCCACCATCTCTGCCATTTCTGCAAAGGACATATTACTGGCCATGTATCTTGTCCTGGATCGGGACGTTACCGGCTCCGGGTTTCCTCGTCGGTACTTAAAACAACACGCACCTGCTGTGACTCCGCCATGTCGTCTACCACTGTGCGCCAAAAGAGAAGGGGCGGGGAATATCCTAGAAAGAACGTTAGGGGCGGGCGACGCGGACGGAGTTTCACGCATGCGCAGTGTATATAATGATAACACGCATGTGTCGTAACTACGTTCTGTGTGCAGAGTAAGGAGGATTGGAAGTGCCGAACGTCATAAACAAAGGTAAAATTGAAACTTGGGGCATCAGTGGCCTATAATGATTCATGATTGAGGCCTATATTGGGATAAGATTAGGACAGTTTAGGCTGACCTAGTATTTTTGTCTTGTGTTTTATCTTGCAGAAAATATGCAGAAATTAAAAGATCCAGAAATAATGACAGCATTCATAGACAAATACAGGGAGCTCAGAAACTTGTGGGAGCTAAAACACAGTTTGTACCATAACCGCGACGAAAGAAGGGCAACAATGGACAAATTGGTTGAATTTATGCAGACATGGATCCCCGAGGCAAACTATAACATGGTAAATAATAAAGTCAATAACTTGAGGAATACGTACAAGAAGCAGCACAGTAAAATCCTCAATTCATGGAGATCAGGAGCAGCAGCAGACAAAGTGCATGTCCCCAAGCTGTGGTACTACAAACACTTGCGTTTTCTGGATGGCCAGCTTGAAGTCAGGGAATCACTTTCGAGCCTTCCCTCCAGCCTTCCCTCCACCCTTCCCTCCAGCCTTCCCTCCACCCTTCCCTCCAGCCTTCCCTCCACCCTTCCCTCCAGCTTTCCCTCCACCCTACCCTCCACCCCTGCAGAGGGTGACAAGGAGCTGACCTGGAAGACCCTGATCTGAATATCTATAGCCAGGTATAGTATTTTTCTACATATTTATTGTCCTATAATTATTGTTGGGAACTAGATGTTATTATTCCCAAATTAAGGATTAAACAAAAAATAATTTACATATCAATAGACAGTAGTGGCCAGAAATTATTGGGACAGGAATGAAAACTGCTGGGGTCAGAATGAGAGTCTTTTCTATTTATTAACATTCAATTTGCAACAATTATGAGCTGAAAATTGTGTGTGATTGATGAACCAAAAACGAAAACTATGTCCCTTTTTTATACACAGGATGAGGTCAGCCAGGAGGACGAGGCTCTGGAGTGTGGCAGCCAGGAGGAGGCAGGGGTGAGTGGCAGCCAGAGGGAGGCCGGGCCAAGTGGCAGCCAGCAGGTGGCTGGGTCCAGTGGCAGCACCCAGTCACAGGTGCATGCCCTCCACGTTAGACCAAAAAGGCCCAGGAAGATGACTCAGACGGAGGAGGAATCCCTGAGGCTCATAAGGGAGGAAGCCGAGATCATGAGAGCCCCCCACAACCCTGAAGAGGCCTATGGCTGCTATGTGGCCAATAGGCTACAGAAAGTGGAGGAGGGACAATTTACCCTCTCTGAGGGGCTTATTTCTATGGTCCTTCAGAAGGGGGTGAGGGGCCAGCTGACAGAGACCACCCATCTGTGTGATCTCCGCCATCCTTCTCTTCCTCCTTCTGCCACATTTCCACCACCAGAGCCACAGCTTGCAAGGGGGCGTGGAGGGAGCTGTGGAAAAAACGCTGCAGGGAAGCGTGGAGGGAACGTTGCAGGGAGCCGTGGAGGGAAGGCTACAAGGAAGACCAGAAAGTGATTCCCTGGCTTCAGTCTGCTCTGCCAGAAGACACAGTTTGTTGTAGTACCACAGCTTGGGGACATATATGACATCTGCTGCTGTTCCTGATTTCTGTGATTTGGGGACCAGATTGTTCTTCCTATTCTTTGGGGACTCCTCAAGTTATTGTTTCAAATTTCAACACACTTGATGTCTGCCTTGGGGTCCAAAGGCTGCGTAAATTCGACCAATTTCTCCATTGTTGCCCTTCCTCTTTATTTTGTTACCAGAATAAATGGATATTTGATTTAATTTAAATACTTGCCTATGTGTTTTTCTTAAAAAGGACAGTTTGTTTGTGAGTAGGAAGGTAGATTTCATAAATACAATGCCAAATTAACAAGGGACACCAACCAACCTCCTTGAGGTAACAAAATACAAGATAATAATGTTATTGGGGTAACTTGACCAGAAAATAAAAATGGAGATAACAAGAAAGTATTAAAACCCCACAAAAAAAAATAGGAGATCTTGATTCAAATCATCAACAACAACAAAACAAATATATATTTTTTAGATCTGGCTTTAAAATCAAATACGAATATTCATGAGATCACAAGAAACAATAAAGAAACAAGTTGATCAGAAATCTGTGTGAATATCAACAGCAAAAAAAAAAATATTCTAGCATTAGAAAGAAGAAAAGAATGCGCTACATTTAACGATGCAATAATTTGCAGCATGACGAATGTGCTATCTCCATTACGAACGCTAGTTTTACCAGAACGAGCGCTCCCGTCTCCCAATTTAGTCTGAGCATGCGTGGTCTTTTCTCCATCGGAGTTCCACACAGACGGTAGGAATTTCCTATCGGATTTTTTTCCATCGGAAAAAAATAAAACATGTTCTATTTCTAAACACCGATGGAAAAAAGTCCGATGGGGCCCACAAACGATCGGAATTTCTGATGAAAAAAGTCCATCTGACTTTTTTCATCGGAAATTCCGATCGTGTGTACAAGGCATAAGTGTGCTTGCAGCTTGAGGATTTCTTGTTACACAAACTCATTTTTATAATATGATCTAGATGCTTAGTGCATTTTTTTCTGGAGCTTGCAAGAAAGCAAAACCCTGTGCAGGAGATGACAATGTTTTCGGAATTTTTCTACTTTCTCCCTCTCCTTTTTTCTCTGTCTCTACTAACACATAAAACACATGCTAATCCTGTCCCTGCATAATCTTTCAAGCCCTGGGCATTTACTACAAAGTTGACTCTTAAGTTTACACACATACACACATACTATAAAAACTGACAGGAAGAAAAAAAAGCTGGCAGTATTACTGCACTGGTTAGATCAAGAGATCACCGCTCCTGTTCAGCACTTATTACTGTATGTGGCATTTGGTTATTCTTCTATTAGTAACCAAAGCTTACATACATGGATTTTATTAGGCAAAACATGTAGTTATATTTAACTGCAGTAGGTGGCAGACTTTGATTAAGTATTATATAGCCTATGCCAAAGAAACAACCAGAGCTGTTCTCCTCAAATGGATATAAGAGCTTACTTTATTATTACTAGAACAATTCACATAAAGGACATTTTACCATGTAATCCAAAAGAATACTATAACAAATTTGTGTTATTTGCTATGCCTGTTACTTTGTAGATAGTATGCAAACCAGAACATCAAAGTAACACTTAAATCTGAAATCTAAAGCTCTAAAAATGTTGTTCTTTTATGTTCACATCACATGAAAAACAATCCTCTTTTTAATGCTTCCTTTCAAATCATGTTTCATGAAAAACTGCCTGAAAATAATAAGGGCTTGAGATTTTGCCCATTGTTTTGTTAACATTTTAACTCCAGGATATATCATATTGTCATTATGTTGCTCACATTTTGGAATAGGAATTATAGAACAATATCAGTTCCTTTCCAAGATAAAGGAAACATATTCTGTAACAGAGTAGAATTTTTTTTTTTTTTTCTGTTTGGACACTGGAAGAATAATAGATGTATGCATATAGAGATGAATAATACAAATACAGTTGCTCTCTAAAGGCTGTAATCACAATGTCATAATTGTATTCATTTTATAGTCATTTGTATTATATTATGTAGTGAAAGGTCCCTTCACTGTATAAAAAAGGCAGACAGAATGTGAAGGCCCTGCAATTTGTACTATTACTTTTTCAGGAGCAGCGTTTCCTAGAAAGTGATGTTGAAATCCTTAGTTCAATAATCTCCAACATTTGGAATGATGGTCATATAGACCATAGAATGCAATTTATAATTTTGACTTTAATGCAATGACATTTTATGATCATTGCAGCTTCATTACTCTAAGAGCTAATGTCTTCTCCTGGCAAAAAAAAAAAAAATGTTCCTTTTTGTGTAGACAGCAAATTTTAAAATTGTTTTTGTTCTTACAGTCTAGGGAGTTTGAATAATCACACATTAGTCACATAGTGCATGCTATTGTCTACAGATATCATTCACAGTAAATCATTTACACATAAATTCACACACATATGCACTTGCAAGACATGTTCAAATATTTCTTTCTATTATGTAGATGTATGTATTCATGTATCATAGTAGCATTATTATATATGTGAAATTCAACAGGCTTTAAAGTCACAAGGTCATACATATAATTGCAGATACCATTTAACAATGAACTACATATAACTGGAAGCATATTGATTTAAATAGAAATATTTTTAGAAAAGACTCATAAAAATCTATTTGTTTTGGTATTGTTGAATGACTACATGTATAGATTTCGAATATTCTTTTTGATGTGCTGCTTTGATAAAAAAAATGTGCATTACCAACACATTTACTGTATTATTAAAATAGTCACCTCTTGTCTATACAATAGCAATGATAAACATGTGAACCATGTTTTCTGGGTCATGCAATTTCTAGTCCCTCCTTCCATTGTTCAGAACCATCATTGTATGCCTTTCTTTTTATTTGATGAGTGGAGGGTGACTTTTTTCACCAGCCATCACACAGTAGAGAAAAGGGTGGAACATTACATGCATACGACAACACATCAATTAATATGTTCATATGCCTGCTGCAGTGCTTTATATTGATATTCCTGGTTAGAAGACGCAGCACCTTCTTGAGATATATACGTTTTATAGTGTATCATTGATCACTGGATTGATTTTGAAATCTATCAAAAGGAGAAATCAGTTCCTGGGTTTGATTGCATATTTTGAGTATCCTCTTCATTGTATGCGTTAATATGCAAATGCTGCAGCATGCCAGTACAGTACTCACAGCACAGCACCACCTTTGAGGTCTCCAAAGGTCCAGATGGAAGCATGCCTTTACTTGGGTTTCTTCCATCTGTACATTTAGCCTACACAATAAAAGAAAATTCCCATCTGAGTATACTGATAACAGTGCTGTAATGCATGTAAAATATCTCTAGTTGAAAGTGACCTTTTATGTTTCTAACTTCCATCTGTAGACTCCCAGAAAGATATTTTCCTAATTACCTTATTTATTCATAAGAGAATAATTAAACAAAAGCAAAAATAAAGTAAAGTAGTTTAATAATTTAAACTAAAGTAAACCAAGTGTGAAAAGCAGAGATACAGCTGTAGTTGGTAGTAAACAGGGTATTATAGACTCTGTAACAGCTGTGTCTATAGTCATGTCCAATTTGCTTTTTTTGTCGTTTTTCTTGACGAGATTCTTGGACAAGAAACTTGTCCCGGCCGAATGTACACACGCTCGATTTAAAGAACCCGCGGTTCTTTGAATGGAGCGAACGCGGTGACGTAATCAACTATGACGAGCGTGCGCTCGTCACATTCAATGCCGTTGCCGCCATCTTGCTACACCCTACCTATGCCTAGGAAGCTACCGCGCATGCGTCAAAGTCATTTCGAGCATGCGCAGGTTTCCACAGCGACAGGTAAGTGTACACACACACACACTTTTCTCATCGAGAAACATGCTGACGAGAATCTCGACGAGAAAATGGAGAATCCCGACGAGAAAATAGAGAGCAGGTTCTCTATTTTTCTTGCCGAGATTCTTGTCGGTTTTCTTGACGAGAAACCTGATAGCCGCGTACACACGACCGATTTACTCGGCAAGAAAGCTCTGCCAGCAAGTTTCTTGTCGTTTTTTGTCGTGTGTACGAGGCTTTACAGTAAAGAACACCCTTACGAAGTTGAATATTGAACCACTTCTAATCCAACCTTATTGTGTGTCTTTTTAGAGACCTTAAGGGCTCATTTACACTTGCTTTGGCTTCAACACACATTAACGGCTAGTTTACACTTGCTTCAAAACAAGGCTTCGGAGATGCTTTGTTAAAGCACTCTGAGCGCTAGTCACAGCCCATCACTAAATAAAATGGTTAGCTTACAGTCCTGATTACCCCTGCTTTTGCTTTGGTTTGCTTCTGTTTCGCTTCAAAAATTATACCCCATGTAGTTTTAGTGTTGCTTCAAAGTGTGTTCAAAGCCTGCATAGAAGTCTATGGCAAAGCTCGCTTGAAGCCCCACCGAAGCCTCATCAAAGCCCCATGAAGCCTCACCAAAGCCCCACTGTAGCCCCATCGAAGCTCCACGAAAGCATCTTTTGAAGCCCCACTGAAGCCTCATCGAAGCACCAAGCAAAAGTAAGGTGTAAACAGGACTGTAAGCTAACCCTTTTATTTAGTGACAGGAGCATTGACTTGAATTCAGAGAGGTTTAACAAATCATGTCCGAAGCCATGTTTTGAAACAGGTGTAAACTAACCCTAAAGGAGAAGTCCAGCCAAAGCTCATTTGGCTGTACTTCTGTAACCCGTTTTCAGCAGAGAGCGGGCTGAAGTCCGCTCTCTGCTGACGTCACAGAAGTCAGTCCAGACACTGTGTCATCACAACAATAAAGTCTGGATCCGCCAGGTGCCTGGACTTACACCTGGCTCAGCCTCTCAGTGAGCCCCTGAGAGCCTTAGCTGGCCGCCTCCGCCCCCTCCACAGCACAGTGCTCCAATGAACGAGGAGGTGGAAGAGCAGAGAGCTGTGACTGACAATCTACAGCTCTCTGCTCACAGAGCTCTGAAAACCAAGTGATCGGCGGTGTTTGATCACTCAGTTCTCAGTGCAGAGGCGCCGGGGGACAGATGCAGCATCCACCGAGATAAGTATGAATCTGAAAAAAAAAAAAACTTTACTTCTCTTTTAAATTAAATGGTTACCATTTAAAAATGTGTATTTCGAATTTAAATGCACTCTAACTTGCCCCTAGGAGGTGTTTCTAACTGTAGGGGGATGGGACTGACTGGAGAAGGAGACAGATCGCTGTTCCTAATTACTAGGAACAGCAGATCTGTCTCTCCTCCCCTGTCAGAATGGGGATTTGTGTGTTTACATACACAGATCCCCGTTCTGGCTCTCGTGCCCACGATTGCGGGTGGCCGGCGGACATCGCGGCCGCCGGGCACGCACATTGGGCCCTCCGCCATGCAGCAGCGCGCACACGCGCGCTTGCTATGGCTCTTAGAGGAGCCAACGTACCAGTACGACAATTTGTGGGAACGAGCCGACCTGCCGCTGTATAATGATGGCGGCTGGTCGACAAGTGGTTAAAAATTAACTAAACCCTCGATAATATCTGTATGCTTGCAAAAAAAGCTGTAAACCTTAGTGACAAAAAAAGAAGTAAAACAAATGCAATAAAAACTCAATTAGATCGAACGGACAGCAGCATCTAAATCACCAATCCAAGTAGGATGTGTAACTAGCTCCAACCAAACAATAAAAAGTGTGCTATCCTTGTGCTAGGTATAAGTTAATAAATCACATAAGAGACACAATAAAAGCGCATTAAACATATCATGAATTCATCCTAAATTGACATACAGTATATGTGCAAATAAAGTCCATATAAAAGGTGCAAACACTGCAAAAAAATGTATTATAAAAATATACAGTATATAAGGTGCAAAAAGATGCTCAAATGTTCTAAGCTTCAATAGTCCCTCTTTCTTTGCCATGAAGGAATGATGATAACATGCACCGCTGAAGAAGATTGTAAGTGTGATTTTATAATTTTATAAAAATTTTGTAGATTTTCGTCTGTGCTTTAACTTCCTCCATGGAGTCTATCTTGGATTAGGAGATCATGGAACCTTTGCATGCAAGATCGTGGTGTATATGGCTGCTATGCAGCAAGGCATCTCACATGGTCTCCATGTGGGATCAGAGCAGCTGGTAAGGAGCTCATTTAATCGCTGGTGGTGATTCCTTTTGGGAGAACTCTTTCGTTGGTGGTGCATGTTATCATCATTCCTTCATGGCAAAGAAGGTAGGACTATTGAAGTTTAGAAAATCTGAGCACCTTTTTGTTTGTTTATATATATATTATAATATATTTTTTTGCAGTGTTTGCACTTTTTATATGGACTTTATTTGCATAGATATGTCAGTTTAGGATGAGTTCATCATATGTTTTTTATTGCACTTTTATTGTGTCTCTTATGTGATTTATTAGCTTATACCTAGCACAAGGATTGCACACTTTTTATTGTTTGGTTAGAGATGATTTTAGGAGCTAAACCCATGTGATCAAACATCGATTTGTGGAGAAAGGCTAATCCCACCACTTACTGGATGTCCAACAGGTCATGTCAGTTGACAGGAAGGATCTTTTAGAAATGAGCAAAAGGGAAAGAGGAGATTGAGGTTATTAATGGTCCTTCTATACTATCTATTCTAATCAATACAAGGTAGTTCATAAATGACTGAATAAGCATTGGGGGGTCCTAAAAAGTGATGAAATATTGGATTTAATGCTCCTGGCCCATCCAAAAGTAATTTTCAAGAAAGCACTCGCTCTGAGACATTTTGTAGCGCCCAATGTCATAGAACCACCTGTTCAACCCATTCTTTTTAGTATCATGTGTGGTTTCTATCCTTGTCAAAGGTGCCCAGTATGCAGGAGCTGTGGCATTAATACACGGAGAACGCAAACATTTGAGTCCAATGTAATGGCTAGAATATATGAGATAGAGGGATTTATTACGTGTTCTACGAGAAATTGAATATATCTTTGCAATGTAGTTGTGGACTACAATATGTAGGGATAACTAAAGGAACCCTACAAGTCTGAGTGGGGGAGCACCTAGCAAATATATGAAAAGGGTTTAGCAAACACAGCTTGTCCAAGCACTTTGCTTTGAAGAATGATAGAAATCCCACAAAATTAAAAGTAATAGGTATAAAAAAATGTACATCCCACTGACGGGGGAGTAATGTAGTGCGGCATATTTTCAGGCGTGAGACCTGCTGGATCTATGAACTGAAATCCCACTGTCTGCAGGGGTTAAGCAGTTAGAGACATTCATTATTCATTTTGTTTACTATCTGACATTCCACTTTTTATTTTAATTTTCGATTCTAAATTCTTGACTTTTGATTTTTATTTTTTTGAATATTTTAAACAATGTTTTGTATATGTATAAACAATTCTCCCCAAATTTTAGAATGTTGGTATTTCCAGTATGGATATGATATGTATATAGCTGAGGCAATTACATGACATGTCCAGAATTTAATCTACGTAGTTTACCTGATAACATATCATTGTGTATGGAATTTTAGCACTTTTTGACAATGCTGCTGCCTTCAGTAATTGATAGTATTTCCACACAATTCGATTGCTGATTTAATATGGAGGTCTTCATAGATTGCTGTGTATGTACATGGCGATCTACAATCTGAATAGATAAGATTCCTCCTATATAAATCTATTGTTTATGCTATGCATTGAAATAACCTTTGCGATCTGTTTTTAATTTTGACTATTGCATCCTTGTTTTTCTATAGGATATGAATACGCTCAGCAACCACCACATAATATGTGCCTGGGGTTTTACAATGGGCTTCAGGAAAATGGTGTCGCCTGGAGCTTCACAATGGGCTTCAGGAAAATTGTGTCTGTGATTGTGCAGAGAAACATCTGAATGGCAGCAGTGCCCTCTAGTACTCATCGTTTAATAGGCTATTTAATGCTTGTCATCTGCCAGCGCCGCTATCTCCATTGCCCCATTGACAACATCTTCTAAGACAAAACGTACGTCTGGTGAAGGAAATAGTGGTGACGTCAGCATGCCCACCGGGGTGCAGGACGATTGTTTTACGGAATGCCGGAAGTTTTTTAACAGATCTGTAAATACATTACTATTTTAATAAAGCACATTTTTATTGGAAATTGTGCAATGAGCGATTATATTCCTCTCTCCATATATGCCTGGCTGATGTATGGTGCCTAATATTTGACTGGCTGTATACCCTGTAAATCTTTCTGATGATCCATCTGACATGTGGATTCTGTGAAGGGAGTGACATCTCCATGTCCACAGTTAGGGGTTGAGCTCACTAATGCGTGACTAGACCTTGTAGCTAAGGTCTTTGCATCTGGTAAGCGTCCATCTTTTGCATGGTGATGGAGCACTGTTTATTGATCACTTGGAGCGCTTTTGAGGATAATATTTGTGTAGCACCATCTTCATTACAGGCATTGGAATTGAGACTATTCCTTTTTTCAATTTTTTGCTATTAATTATCCAATCACGTCATACATGTGGATTTTGGCATTTGGATAAACTCTTTATGATAATGTTAATGATTTTGCACTTTATTTGTATATAATAATTAAAATTGCATGTGTTTACATATATGTATATATATATAATTTTTTTGCACTACAGGCACCTTAATGTATGAACACTTTACTATTTTGAGTTATTTAGGTTTACCAACAGCGCAAAAATATTGTTTGGATATTATTTTTGGGTATTGTTGTGTACAGTACAGTGAGTGCAGCTGTTGAACAACACTTTTTAGGGAATCACACACAGCACAGAACAATTTCTTTCAGCATAGTTATAATATGTCCTGCGTGTTTGGTGTGGTTTCCGAAGCGTTTGGTGTAAATATCAGGACATAAGTTCCATATCCCCAATACATAAGTGTAAGCCTAGTGGGTATTACCCAGATATCATGGCAATAGTAAACATAAACTGGGTGGATAACACAACCCAAATCTCCAATTACATATCTGGTACATAAGAAAAATTTCTCTCTAGAAGGACACATAGATAAAGAAACTTTCTAATCCCAGTCCTTTCTAGTCCCAGTTAAATACAGATGACAGGCAGTCAAAAGATCAACCTCCTTTTTAACTTTGAGGTAGACCTATCCTGTCAAGGAAATTTGAATAGAACTCTTAAAAGGAGAGAACAGCATAGCGTCATAAAGCCGATATCTTAAAAAGAACTTAGATGCCATAACTAATGAACCTGGGCAATTACTGCCCAACTAACAAAACACAAAAAGCAACTGCCTCTTCATGACCCCCGTGAGATATATTGGCCATAATGGTAATCCCAATGAACTGAAGACATTCAAAGTCCAAGAAGTGATAGTTGGTCAATTAATTTGTAGGTCTGTGAGCGTTAGTATACCTTTCCTCATAAACAAAAGAAGCCATTGAAGTAACCTCTCATAAAATTATTGATTATCAGGTCTAGCTTCTCCCTAAAAAGCAGTTTCTTCAGATCCCTCTTAACATCCGTAATAGTGGGGCCGACCGTAGAGATCCAGTGTTTGAGAATAGCTCTCTGGGACATCCAAAGGCAGAAATGGGTCCACTGGAGGCCTTCCTGTAGATGGTGGCTGAGCTGCCAGAAATGGTAATATGCTTGTTAATCCAAACAAAAGAAGAAGAGGGTCTTTAGGAAATTGACAATTAGTTAGGCTAACACTTGATGCCAGAATTCCGAAATTAGGGAGTAAGAACAAAAACGACGATAGAGTGTTGACCTAATAGTCTTACACAAAGGACAGATGTTCACTGGTGGGGAGGTGAGCGTGGAGCTGAAGGGAACCTACAGTATCTCACAAAAATGAGTACACCCTTCACATTTTTGTAAATATTTTATTATATGTTTTCATGTGACAACACTGAAGAAATTACACTTTGCTACAATGTAAAGTAGTGAGTGTACAGCTTGTATAACAGTGTAAATTTGCTGTCCCCTCAACATAACTCAACACACAGCCATTAATGTTTAAACCGCTGGCATCAAAAGTGAGTACACCCCTAAGTGAAAATGTCCAAATTGGGCCCAAAGTGTCAATATTTTGTGTGGTCACCATTATTTTCCAGCACTGCCTTAACCTTCTTGGGAATGGAGTTCACCAGAGCTTCACAGGTTGCCACTGAGAGAATCAAGGCATAGTAAGTAATTTGGCACTGAGGGGCATTGTAAGCTGAAGCAAGAGGAAAGGCTGTGTGATCATCAAGCAGGAGCAAAAATAGAGGGTGCAGGGGGAGTCAAGTGATCAACAAGCAGTCGCATTAGGAGTGGAATGTGAAGGCCATGTGAGTGGGAGAACAAGGAGAGCACACCAAGGACCGTGTGACAAGGGGAGGAGGAGCGGATGCCAGGTGCAGTGTGGTCAGTGAGCAGGAGCAGGGGGAAAGATCAGTGAGCAGGAAAGGGAGGAGTGGACGATGGGGGGGGGGGGGTTGTGGCACTCAGCGGGGCCATGTTATCAGGGAGCAGGAGGAGAAGATGCCTAAAGCCATGTGTAATCAGTGATCAGGAAATCCCAAACTGTTAGGGGAACAACTAGTGCTCAGAACAGAATAAAATAAAGTCAGAGAGGAAGATTAACTCTAAATTGTATAAAATACAATGTAATTATATTAAATATAATACAATTCCTAATCTTCTTGGATTATCCCTATTACATTAATGGTTACCATGTCCAACGGGAATAGTGTTGTGACTCGGTGCACATCCTGTGCCGTGTATACATTTCTTGAGCAACCGTTCGAGGGTGAATACTGCTGTCCAAAATGTGAGCTAGTTGTTTCTTTTAAAACCCAGATCCTGAAACTAAGGAAGCTGCTGGCAACACTGCGAAGCATCAACAACCTGAAAGGGAGTTTGGACAGTACCTTTTAGGTGCTAGCCGGGGCCAGTATGGAGGGGGATGGAGACATGGATGCACAAGCCCCAGAGCAGGATAGTTGGGTGACAGTTAAACAGGATTTGGGGGAAGCATTAGAGAGGCCAGTCATGAGCTAACACATCCCAATAAATACGCCATGTTGCATGATGTTGGGGATAGTAGTCAAGGAGTGGCATTGCTGGAACAGAGTGACTCCCCTAGCTGCCAGTGGAACACTTCCTCCAGTAAGGATGGGGTCAGGCTAAAGTATAGGATAGACAGATAATGGTGGTGGAGAACTCAATTATTAAAAGGACAGATAGGGCAATTTGTCACATGATTGCCGAATAGTATGTGGTTTACCAGCCATTCGAGTTTGGCGCATTGCAGATCGAATAGAAAGATTGTTGGGTGGCAAATGTGCAAAAATCAATTGGCGCAATCAAAACAATGTGTATAATTACTAATAAAATAGTAGCTGCTATCACTTAAAGTGATTCCACTCCACCTCTAAAAATGTATACCAAAAAACAGTGCTGCGCTACTAAGTGACTCAAGACATCCACTGAGTGTGAAAAAATATCTCAAAAAGTTTGTGCAAATAAATAAATATGACTGATTGAAGAGAATCCAACCGAACATCAATTCACCAAAGTGCAGACAATAATATGTGCTCTCCACCACAGGTTTTACAAGCTGCTCACCTCATACAAGAGTAAAATCAGCAGTTTTGCCCTCTGGGGATAATGAAGACACCTGGCGTGATATGAATGCAAAGACCTCCTTTGAAAAAAAGCTATTTTTTTAACAATGTGTTTGAGTACTGTATACTTATCCCCCAAGGGTTTGGGGCTGGGCTGCTGCCCCTGCAAGCTTGTTCACTACTTCTTTTTATTTTCCCCAATGTCTCAGTTTACAGTGATCTCCTAGAATGTTCAGGGTCTGAACTCGGCTGTCAAATGCTTCTTGGTGTTCCGTTTCCTCCAAAAGCATTATCCAAATATCTGTGTTCTGCAGGAGAAGCATCTTCAGGGAGCTGAACTAATTTGTCTTAAAAAATCATGGGTGTGCCCGCATTATCATGCCACTTATTCAACATATGCTCATGGGGTCAGCATCCTAGTCAGAAAAACTCAGTTTTTCCGGCTCATTGAGGTTTAATCAGACCCGGAGGGTAGATATGTAATTTTACATGCTCATATCTGTGACAAAATTGTGGTGCTGGTCGGGATATACGTTCCGCCTCCGACCTCAGTTCAGGTTTCACATCTAATTTTGCAACATGTGGTACAGTTTAATAATGATGTGGTATTCCTCCTGGGTGACTTTAATATGGTCCCTTTTCGGGTCTGGACAGGTTGCATGCCTCGGCTTGTGATTCTCTGGATTTCTGGCAATGGGCTGATACCTTTGCTTTTACGGATGTTTGGAGACACATATATCCGACACAGAAAGAGTTTACTTGTCACTCTGCCACGTATAGGACCTGGTCCATAATCGATTAGTTTTTTTTTTTTGCATCTAGGCCTGCGTTACAGTATGTTCAGGGTATGTCTGTGCTTCCCAGGGGCATCTCTGATCATGCCCCATTGTGTTTTTCCCTAGCTCTGACTACCACTCCTGAGTCCCGGCTCTTGCGACTATCCAGATTTTGGGCAAATGATGAGCGCCTACAGGACCCTCTAACTACATCTATTTGTAACTACTGGATGGATAATCTTGACACTACCTCCCCACCGGTGCTATGGAACTCCTTTAAGTCATGGGCTAAGGGTGAATATATCTTTAGAATAGCATGTATCAAGAAGAAGGCCGTCCATTCCCTGGAGGAGTTGGAGGAGAGAGCAACTAGGCTGGAGGGGGAGTATGTTTCTGCTCTGGATGGTGATCACTATCGGGCATGGCTTTGCAATTTGTCTACCAATAGGGTGGCCCAGACCGAAAAGGCCCTCTTATACTTGGCCCAAAGGGTCTTTGAATTTGGGTGGAAAAATGGTAAGCCGCTGGCCTGGATAGCTAAGGGTAATATTCCATCCACTCCCATTGGCTGTATTAGGGATGAAAATGATCATGTGCTTACAGCGCCTGATCGCATTAATGACCGCTTCAGGGAATTCTTTTAGGAGCTATACACCTCCCGGGTTGATTTCTCGCATTCTGATCTCTCCTCTTTTCTTGATCCTATATCCTTTCCTACGTTGTCCACTGTGGATAGGGAGAGGTTGGAGGCGGACATCACCCTGGAGGAGGTTTAATTGGCGATGGGGCGTCTACAGGGCAGGAAGGCCCCAGGGCGGATGGCTTGCCGTCCAAGTTCTATAATAATTTCTTGGAACTTCTTGCTCCCAAGCTGAACTTACTCAGTCCTTTCTGATTTTGCGACCTTGGCATCATTGCCTGATTCTATGAATGAAGCCATAGTTGTGCTGGTTCCCAAACCCGCCAAGGGTCCACAGGATTGTGCGTCCTACCCACCCATTTCCCTGCTAAACTTGGATGCCAACTCATATATCCCAGGTGATAGAGGACTTGGTTTATATAGACCAAACTGGTTTTATGTGTGGGGTCTTTTATCTGGAATGGATCGGTCCCTCATTTGGCACGCTCCACCCTGTGGCTTCCAGCTCATCTTGGCGGGTTGGCTCTACCCAATTTCCAAATCTACTATTGGGCTGCAATGCTGGTGACAGTTCAGTGGTGGTTCATGGGCTCCAAGTCTAATGCAGCAATGTGTATGGAGGTGGTCTGTTTGGGTTCCTTGGCTGATCTATGTAAGTTCGCTTACAGCGGTCCAGGGGTGTATGCGGAGGTCCGGGGTCCATGGAGGGTGTGGGTGGCTGCTAGGCGGCAGTTTGTACGTCCCAACCAGTGGTCTCCGGTGCAACCACTGTGGGGGAATCCCAGCTTGCCACAGTTCTGTATCCTTCCAGTTCCTCAAATATGGGCTAGATATGGCATCACAGCTCTGGGTGACGTTATGCCTCAGGGTGTTCTACTGTCAATTTCTCAACTTTTTTCTGCCGCTAGGGCTCAATTTCCCCAGTTGCCTCTTCACCAGGCTGATCCTATTGAGGAACTTTTGTCCTCGGGAGATCTTAGTAAGCCCCTCTTGACCTTATATGGTGCACTTTTGGGCACTGGCTCCCCTAAGGTGGACAGATTGTGGGAGGTGTGACACAGGGATATACTATCACTGGATAAGGAGGATTTGCAGGATTTCCTCGAGCATGGGCCTAAACTGGAAATTTCTTCCAATGATAAGCTCATTCAGGTGAAATTCCTACATAGAATTTATTACAAAGCCCCAGAAACTCCATCGTATTTTTCCGGACAGAGACCCCATCTGTCCTACACATGTAGATACATTTTTCCATATGTTCTTGGAGTGCCCAATTATATCATCCTATTGGTCAGCGGTTTACAACAAAATTAATCTTAGGTTGCAACTGTCCCTTCAGTTATTGCCGGAATTGGCCCTGTTGGGGGTTCATGAGGATGCCCAGTGCTCTCACCATTCAAAAAAAGGAATTTCATATCTCCTATTCTATGCCAAAAAGAAGATTCTCCAGAAATGGATCTCACCATCTCCTCTGGCCCTCTCTTCCTGGGAAGCACTGATAGATGCAGCCCTGCTCATGTATAGGATCACATACAATAGAGGTTGCCAATGGAAATACGACAAAGTTTGGGCCCCTTGGATCTCTACCTGAGCTTTCATCTGGTACCCTTTTTCACTTTATTCTATTTTGTTTTATCTGACTGTAATGTCCTTCCTTTTTACAGTTCTGGCCTTGTACCAACGGTATTTTATGAGTCAATATTTATACTGCTTATACTGTTTCTCTCCATCTATCTATATACATTTGGTCAAAGCATTCTGTTCTGTTTTATGTCAATCTGTATACTGTGATTACCCTGTATGACAACAATAAAGCACTTTTGATTGTTAAAAAAAAAAAAAGAATGGCAGTGAGGCAGGGCAATGGTATTATAATGGGGAACTATACCCCATCAAACCTATACAAAGTGCCCAAAACCTGTACCAGGAAAATACATAGATATACTGTAACAGGGATAACCCTCTTCTAGTAAGGTTTATTCTAAGGGACACTTCTACTCAGCTAGGTAATGCCGCTGTATCCACCTCATCCCTCAAAATTAGTCTCAGTGTCCGTGTCATCGAGATAAAATAAGCCTCATCATTGGGGTGAGTAAAAAAAAGCCTTTTTTTCAGTGGTAGTAAAATAAGTCCTATAGTGGCTGTCAGTGGGAATTTAGGAAAACAAAAGAATAAGGAAAAACTGTACAATCACTGACAAGTGCAACACTGTATATACTGTATGTAATAAATCATACAGTATACTGTATATCATATAGAAGAACAAATATACAACCTGCATACAACTCATACTTATAAAAGGAGGGAGACTACAGGAAGTGAGAGGAAATCTACCTCTAGGAAAGGAAATGTATTCATGTAAGAGTTATCACGGGAAAAAGGTGTCTCCACTGAAGTTTTATCACCAATCCTTGTTTCCATAACAACACAAAATTTTCTAAATCTAATTGTCACAGGGTCGGAGATGAAGTGAAATCTTCTGAACAGGGGCTTAGACAGCAAAACAAACGTTACAGGGGTGTTAACCCTTCCCTTTGCTATCCAAAACTTAAATATATATTTTTTTGAGTTACACATAAAAATGTACCTGTTCCAACTTACATACAAATTCAACTTTAGAACAAACCTTCAGAACCTACCTTGTTTGTAACCTGGGGACTACCCATATAGAAAAACGGTCAGAAATATACTCTTTGCAATACTAGGCTGTCTATTCTTTCTGAATGCTGTAAAGGGGTTATGAGGAGTCTGTAGACTTTACTAGAGTCTACAGACTCTATAGGACACCACTAGGACAAAAGGTTTGTGTTGAATAGTCTTGCATAAAATGTAGGTCTCTGTAAAGTGTGGTCAGTTTCTTAGAGGGTATATGGCAGGTTGACTGCATGTGTACTACAGTGGATAATGTGTGGTGGTTACATTTAACATCACGTGATTGCTTTTTTACCTGATAGTTAATATGATAAATGTTCATTGCATCTGTTAGAACCTTGAGCAAAGTGAATTACTTTCTTCATATATGCTTGAAACTGCTTAATGTTAGTTATCATTTTTATACCCTATGTCCTACGTGTGCATATGTAATGAGAGTTTATTTGCCTTTAATTTAAGACAAAAGAACTGAACTCTGGATACCAATAATATGTGTTTAAAAAGAACTGAAAATCCGGTGTGACTTTAGTAAGTGCAGAGTTCCTCCTTGTTGTTTTATGTATGAAACATCAAAGCATGTTCAAGCATTCTAAGTTAACATTACCAATTGGCAATGAATCTAAAGGAAAACTTCCAACTCACTGTTATTCATTATTATTAAATAACCCCAGGGATTTACTGGTAATATAGCTTGACTACATCTGTTCTTGCCCAACAAAGATGTAAAAGGTAGGAACTGCCTTGAAGTAAAAACAATATTTGCCATGATTTAACTTGGATCACTGATAAATAACATATTGCCTGAAATTGTAGGCTCTAGCCAGCTTTTTTGTTTTGTGAAAATTCAAACATTTTAATTTAAATTACAGCCGAGTCTTCTTATAGCAAAGGTATTGTCATGCATAATGCATCAACGTTAGTGGTTTATTAATACAGAGAAGCTAAACTCCCTGTTATTAAAATTTATATGAGTTATGATGGCATGATATATGATTTCCAAATTCATATTCAGCAAATGTATTTTGCAGTGTTTTGTAGAGGACAAACGGCTGGTATATAGGCTGCAACAAGTCGCTTTGAAAGTCTATTTTGCTTCCCCCCACCCCCCCCCCATCATTCCCTATGCCATTGTTAATTGGATAGACATATAGCATTGGCCAAGGACATTGTCTTTCTTTGCAATTGTTGCTGCTTAAAATCAAGGCTACACAATGCGATCTGTATGCATTCTGCATTCACCTTGCTTAGAATTCTGCCAGAACATTTTATCTGAAAATTTCACTGAACAAAATGGAACAGTTCCCAAGCACAGGCAGAGAATACACTATGTGTAAAATGTGTAGCGATGATGAGGGCCAGCACTAATGTCAAGGACCAAATCTAGAGAGGATTTTGTAGTTGCAATAAATCACTTAATCTGACCACTATGTTGTGGTTATTTTCATTTTCCTATTTCTTTTAAGTGGTTTACCTAGTTCTGAATGCATTTAATGTATTTTAAACTTTAACCTACAGCATGATTTGCTTCCAGCTCACACAGGCTCTCTGTCTCTTTGCGATTAAAAACAAACGGGCAACAAGAACAACAAGAAAAAAAATCAGTACTGCCATAAATACTTGCTATGGAATTCCAATGCAGCAATTAAACCGCGTACCTGTCAGTCAGGAAAGACATTATCTTTCCATATTTTTTTTTTATTGCAGCCTCTCGGTGGAATAGATTTTGGAGAAAACAGATTGAATTTTCTTATATTGCCCACACATAATCACACCTGAGGCTTACCATATAGCCTCATCACCATTTTCCTTTGGATTTTGAACACCACGAGAAAATAGCAAAGGAAAAAAAATAAAAAAATGCAGCGGGACTGAATAAGCATTGTTATGGAAATGAGTTCTCATTTGGAACCAGATTGTTTTTTTTTTTTGTTAGAATAATATATTGTTTTCTAAGCCTGATCCAGCATCTACCGATGGGGATGTTAATTTGATTTTGTTGGTGAATCTCTATTGCATTGTGAATAGTAGAGTCACGGAAAATAATATATATGTATAATGCCGATGGGAAGCTGTTCATATAGCAGATAAGTGTTCCGTCTGTGATATGTTATAAATACACAGAGGAATGTTTACTATTTTGTGTTAAATAATTGAAACTCAGATGACATTGTCAAGCCTATAAATGCACATTAGTTTTCAAGAAGCAAAATTAAAGTCCCTATCTTAGGCTTTTACAACTGGGGTTTTGCCAAGTCATGTCACAATGTCTGAGTGCTCTCTTAATATACTCTGACATTATTACATCCATAAAAATCTATTTACATATACTGGAAAATGGCAAGGCGAAGGTACAGTACTGTTAGAAAGAGCGTTTAATACCATTGGTGAAAAGCGCAGGCCATCTGATGCTCATTAAATATCCTCATAACTCTACTTTCGCTCTGCTTCAACAAATACATATTTTTCAGTTAGACATAACCTTCATTTTTTTCTTCTATCAGTCTTAGAAAAGTTGAACCTGATAGCAGAGATTTGTCCGTTTTAAGTTTGTGAACTGCACTGAAATGTAAAAAGTGTTGGGGAGCCATCTTCATAAATTGAACACAAATTGTTAAAAGTTAAATGCACCTTATACAAAATATATTATATAGTTAAGCCTCCTTGGCCTCTGCATTTATGATGAATAAACAATGCCATACCAAAGATCAAGATCAAAGTTCCTCTGTGCTGTCTGTTGCTGCCTTTACTCTCTGGGTAAGCTCTGCTGAGCTGTCACCCTACTGCCTGAGACATAGAGAATAATTGCAATCAACTCAGAGCATTTTCCAAGGTGAAGACCTGGAATGCCTTTATTCTTCATTGTCATTCCACACACCACACTGAAGGTTAAAAATTCAGCACCCAAAGAGCTTGTGAACACTAAGTTTTGGCATGATCATGTCATTAAATTGTCATTATTTATTTTTTGGATGGGCCGGAGGGGGGATGTTAGCTTTCTTTAAGTGTCACACTGTACTGGTTCACGCTTGTGCGCTGCAAAATTTCTGTGAATTCAGTGCAGATTCTGCACCGCATCCATCTTGCACTCTGTTCATGCAAACCACTACGGGTGTGTTAAGGTAATGACACCCCAAAATCAGTTTGCAAAACGTAGTGCAATTTGTAGAATTGGATCGCATGGGTGTGAACACCCATGCAATCCGATTCTGGTGCGGCCAAAAAAAGGGTCCGGCGTGATTTTGGTGCCGATTCGCATACAGAATAATGGCTCAACTTGCACTGCTGAAGAATCGCATATAATTTGAACAGAAATGGGGTGCAATTCCTGTTTGCATGCGGTTCCCGCACTGCATGTTGTTCCCGCACTGCATGTTGTGTGCACATTACTGTTATGGCGTATTCACACCATTGGGTTGCATTGGCAAAATATGCACATTACATCAACTAATAGTAATACAGGAACTGAACTGTGATGCATTGTACTGCCATTCATTTTGCATGGCACCTCAACACAGCTACATAACGCACACCCATGCTGTGCTGCACCACAATGCACAATGAATAGAACCTTAATAGATCAATTTTTCCTGTGTTGAACTTCATTCAAAATGAGTAAACTGCAGTTACACAGTGCATGATTCACACACAATAAAGTTTCTTGCATCACATGTGTTAACACAAAGCTACATGGTGTAAATGGGCACTTAATAGAAGCCTTTTACTGTTTAAAAACATAATACAGACCACAGAATATCTGCTTGGCTTCATGCGTATAGTAAAGGCCCGTACACATGATCGGATTTTACAACAATAATTGTCTGATGGACGTGTTGTGTCAGAAAATCCGAGCGTGAGTATGCTCCATCAGACAATTGTTGGCAGAATTAACGGCAACAAATGTTGGCTGTTCATGCTCACCAACTGTCTGACCATAAATGTGTTACGTCGGATTATCCAATCGTGTGTACACAAGTCTAAAATCCGAAGTACAAACACACATGCTCCGAACCAATGCTAACCATCAGACAACATTAGCAGAAGTTGCCCAAAGGGTGGCACTAAAGAGCGGAAAAACCATGTCGTTTTGGGAATGTTGGCTCAAAAGGTTGTGCCATCTGTATGCAGAACAAGTTCACGGTTAACGCCCTTCGGACAAAAATCCACGGATTTGTCCGATGGAAGTCCAATCGTGTGTATGAGGCTTTAGAATATTATACAAAAACTGCTCAGACAATAAAAGCTGCAGAGAGACTGTTTTTATCATCATAATGAGTAGCTGAAAATAGTTTGTGATTTAAAAGGAATTGGGAACATTATGGAGGAGCCTATGCATGCCGAGAGGTAGTCTGCCCACACCACTGAGATAATCATTAACTTCCAAACGCTGGCTATACAGGGTGAGAGGTGCTTATGGGTGGGGTCATCTGCACACATGCAAATGGGGGTACCTCTTGCACAGAACACGCTTTTCAATGCCCAGGACCAGGCAGGGACTGTGATCATGTGAAGAATCAAACATTATGGCAGTTCCCCAACTTACAGATGTAGGAGATGAGGGTATGATCGATATGTTAATCAGGCCACATCCCAAGTAAATGGAAGAAACAAATGAAACCCCCCACCCGTAGGACTTTAGTGGCCTAGATCAATAATGAAACTACAATGAAATATAGTTTATCAGAATAATATTAAAAAGTTCAATACAAATTTTATTGGAAAAACCATTAAAAACATTTAAAGGCTGGTGTACATTTAGGCCAACAAAGTACAAAATACACAAGTGCATACAGTTTTACATATTCCATGGACTACCGTCATGGCTAGCACCACGGCAGAACGAACATGGAACGTTTCAGAAATGTCTTTCTTTTTTCAGGGGTGTATGCTTTAATAGCATGAAGCACTTCTAAAATGAAGCCAAGAGGAATTATAAATATACTAGTGATCATATACAGGTTTGTTATTGTTTTCTTAATTCCAAATTACGCTTACATATTGACAAAGTTCAATGATATCCATCATGTTGCCCAGGGAAGAGAATGGTTTCAGTATTGACAGCCCCCAACAAGATTCAACAAGACCTTCCAGAACGCAAACCGTGAAAAAGGAAGGCATGGATATGAAATAAAACAGTGATCTGAGAAGGGAAAAAGTGTGTATATGGTACAGGAGGTACAATCTTTAAATATATGCATACATATGCCATACATGTGCCATGCCACTATACATGGTAACTTGTATGTTTGCAGTAGGAGGGACGTGTTGAGCTGGCACCCATTGCACCAGTCCAGTGTACCTCTGTTACCTCACTCTCAGTAGCAGAATTGGGTCCCACCAAGCACCTAGCACAAACCTCATGTGTGCTCTCACTTAACTCTTCTTTTCCTGTACCTCGTGACCAGGCCATAGATCTCCATAATGCAGGTTTTGATCTGGTTGCTATTAGATACCGATGGCTAGGGAGAGAGACAGAAAATCAACCCCCTCACTACCGGAGGACCTGTCCCCTATACCAGGTACCACTCATAATGACTTGCTGCTTGTAGCTTGTTCCTTCGCTTGGATACCCATAGCAGCTACCACTTCTTGTCTTGCCAAGTTAACCATTTTGTAGTAGTGTTACTTCATACCCCACATGTGCTTTACAAACCCAGGTTCTTTGGACTATACCAGAACCAAGATGCACCCCTTAACTTAATAACTTCAGACCAGGCTCATAATGGTTAACATAACTTTACTCAATATGATGCACCATACAGTTCAGTATGAACAACATCCTTTGCCTGATACTAACTAGAATAATGTAATGGCCAAGTCATACCTCCATGAGGTGAGAGCCTATTATGGCATCCTCCATGGCTTGGATGTCCTTTGCAATTCCCGAATCCTTCAGCAGCACCACGAAGAGCCTGCAACACTTTAACCCGCTGATACCTACGTTCTCCTTCCCACTCCAGCAGCCTTTGACTTTAGCTGATGTCCCTTTTTATAGCATAGGAGGGCCAGCTAAGCCCAAAAGCATGGGAACTAAGCTAAAACACTTAACCCCTTCCTCAGCCTGGGTCGGCTGCTGACTAAACTGTACACAATTTTTCAACCTGCCTACATGCTAAGTGACTGTTTTGTAAAACTCCTGGTAGCTGGTAGAGTCTATGTGCTCACCTAGCTAACAGGAGTGGAGAGATATCAATATCAGAAAGATCGTTTACTGATCAGTTTATGGACAACAGTGATTTTATGAGCTATACATGAAGTGCTGATACAGCACAGCGAAATGTGGGTGTGATAGTTTTATGTTTATTTTAATAAATGTTTTAAATGGTATAACACTATCTGGAGTGTTTTTATCTTCTTTTGGTTGAGAGTAAGAGTGAATTATGAAGTCCAACGCAACATTCCCCACGCACATGTTCCTGGAAATGGCTGTTCAGTAATGCTCGGCCACTTGCCTGACGAAGGGGCACTGCGTGGTTCCGAAATGTTGCCATATGTTTTAGTATGTGACCACGAAAATAAAGCTTTGGACCCTTTTGAGGAATACTTGGTGTGCTGATGACATTTCTTCACTCATTTTTAGGGCTTTTTCCCTGTGTTTCCACCTAGTGATCTGGCCAATAACACACCTCCTGTATTAGAGTGCCCCCAATCTGGATAAAGGAGCAACAGAGACATCTCTTGACAGCATTGTCAGTCTTGGGGGAGGGTAGTGTTAAGCCCTGTACACACGATCAGATTTCCTATGGATTCTAATCTGATGGATTATTCCATCGGAAATCCGATGAGGCTGACTTCCGTCAGTCTTGCCTACACACCATCAGTCAAAAAACCGATCGTCCCAAACGCCATGATGTACGACGGCACTATAAAGGGAAGTTCAAATCCAATGGCGCCACCCTTTGGTCTGCTTTTGCTGATTTCGTGTTACCGCGTGTTAGTAAAAGTTCGTTTTTTTTCCCATCAGAAAAATTTAAAACATGTTCTATTTTTTCACTCCGATTGAAAAAAGACCGATGGGGCCCATACACGATCGGTTTGTCCAATGAAACCGATCAAGTGTACACGGCTTTAGATGTGCTAGCAGATTTAATACATTGAAATCGAACTCCAGCTAACATGTTTTTATGCAAGTTGCAGCAACAGTTTTGTTCCTTTTGGGATACATATTTTACATAAATAAATAAAAACTGATCATTGTAAGCACCACTGTCAGTCTAAAATGGTTTGTCTTAATCCCTTAACTGCTACATCTGCAGAAAAGCTTGTTCTGTTTAAAAACAATAGTCTTACTGGCCAGATCAACAGGTAGTGATGAGCCGAACACCCCCGGGTTCGGTTCGCACCAGAACCCGCGAACGGACCGAACGTTCGTACGAACATTAGAACCCTATTAAATACAATGGATGCGAACGTTCGAATTCTAAAGTGCTAATTATAATGACTATTATGCATGTTATTGTCCTAAAAAGGGTTTGGGAACCCGGGTTCTGCACCAGGGGACATGTATCAATGCAAAAAGAAGTTTTAAAAACGGTCGTTTTTCGGGAGCAGTCATTTTAATGATGCATAAAGTGAAAAAAAAAAAGTCAAATATTCCTTTAAATATCGTACCTGGGGGGTGTCTAAAGTATGCCTGTGAAGTGCCACGTGTTTCCCGTGTTTAGAACTGTCCCTGCACAAAATGGCACTTCTAAAGAAAAAAAAAAACATTTAAAACTGCTTGCGGCTTTAATGTAATGTCTGGTCCCGGTAATATGGATGAAAATCTTTAAGAAAAATGGCATAGCTACCCCATGACCCCCCCCCCTACCCCAGCCCATTACCAGCCCCTTTGGGTCTTGTATGGATATTAAGGGGAACACTGCACACAAAATAAAAAAGGCCCTATATACTCTGAACAGCCGTATACAGGCGGTGCATACAAGACAGGGACTGTAGGTTTGTTCTTATGTAGAATGTGTTTGTAATTTTGAACAGGTACATTGTTTAAGTGTAGCTCCAGCCCAAAAATCTATTTTTAAACTTTTTGGAAAACATAGGGAAGGGTTATCACCCCTGTAACATTTGTTTTGCTGTCTGTGCCCCTGTTCAGAACATTTCACCTCACTTTCCGTCCCAATGACAACTGTTTTTGAAATGTGGTGTTTTTCTTGAAACAAGGATTGGTGATAAAGCAACAGTACAAAGGAGACACCTTTCTCCCATATTAATTCTTACAGGAGAGAATTTTCCTTCCTAGGGGTAGATTTCCTCTCACTTCCTGTTGTCTTCTTGCGTTTGCAAGTAGGAGTCGTTTGTAAGTTGGATGTTTGAAAGTAGGGACCTGCCGTATATACTCTGCAGAAATAGGCCCCTTAGTTGTTGGTGTTGGCACAACACTCTAAGCACTCACAGTTACTCTTGGTTGGTGCTGGAACGCCCTGCTGTCAACTATTATATCAGGAATTGTAATTACATATAATTGTTGAACAGTGGTAGTAAAAATTGGGCCTTTGATGGTGGTGCTGGTGCCACAACACTGTAAGCCCTGACAGTTACTCTTGGTGGGTGCAGCAATGGGCCCTGCTGTGAATTATTAGATCAAGAATTGTAATTGCATGCCCCTGTTGAACAGGGGCTGAAAAATTGGGCCTTTCGTGGTGGTGGTGGTGTTGCCACAACACTGTAAGCCCTCAGAGTTACTCTTGGTGGGTGCAGGAATGGGCCCTGCTGTGAATTATTAGATCAAGAATTGTAATTACATGCCCCTTTTGAACAGGGGCTGAAAAATTGGGCCTTTCGTGGTGGTGGTGGTGGTGGCATTGCCACAACACTGTAAGCCCTCAGAGTTACTCTTGGTGGGTGCAGCAATGGGCCCTGCTGTGAATTATTAGATCAAGAATTGTAATTACATGCCCCTGTTGAACAGGGGCTGAAAAATTGGGCCTTAGGCACTGGTGGCACAACACTGCAACCCCTCACAGATACTGTACTTGGAGCACAGCAATGAGCCCTGTTGCAAAGTATTGCTTCAAAAATTGTAATGACACGCCCCTGTTAAACAGGGGCTGAAAAATTGGGCCTTAGGCACTGGTGGCACAACACTCCAACCCCTCACAGATACTGTACTTGGAGCACAGCAATGAGCCCTGTTGCAAAGTATTGCTTCAAAAATTGTAATGACACGCCCCTGTTAAACAGGGGCTGAAAAATTGGGCCTTAGCCACTGGTGGCGGCACCCATAAACAAAAATGATCTTCCAAGCTATCATCATCAATCGTATCATTGAGGACTCGGAGGAGGAGGATAGCCAGTCAACATAACAGCACAGGCACTCAGCATCAGCATCAGTCTTGAAGGGTTGTGACATGTTAAAATCAATTAGTCTGTTATATCAGCATCAGGTGTGTGGTAGCTGGTGGTGATCCAAGACTGGTTCATCTTGATGAAAGTCAGTCGATCAACCGAGTCGGTGGACAGGCGCACCCTGTGATCCGTGACAAATCCTCCAGCAGCACTGAATGTGCGTTCCGAAAGAACGCTGGATGCAGGACAGGCCAGTAGCTCAATTGCATACTGTGCAAGCTCTGGCCAGTGATCCATCCTCAAGACCCAGTAAGCCAGAGGATTTTCGGTGGGGAAGGTGTCCAAGTCTGACCTTGCCCCTAGATATTCCTGCACCATGTTTATCAGACGCTGGCGATGGTTGCTGGAACCGATCATACTTTGGGGCTGCGGACTAAAGAATTGTCTAAACGCATCGGTCAGACGGCCACCTTCCCCACCGCTCCTTCTTTGACTGGCCGAAGCCTCAGCAACTCGTTGTCCAGGACCAGGAGTTTGTAACCTCCCAGTCTCTGGGAACGCGTTGCACAGACCTTTCTGCAAGGCCTCCCGGAGTTGTCTCATCCTCTGCTCCCTCTGCGACGGTAACATAAGGTCCGCAACCTTACCCTTGTACCGTGGATCAAGGAGAGTGGCCAGCCAGTAATGGTCCCTCTCCTTGATCCGAAGAATACGAGGATCCTTCCGCAGACTTTGCAGGATCAGGGAGGCCATGCAGCGTAGGTTAGCTGAGGCATTCGGTCCGGAGTCCTCTGGGTCACTAAGGATGACATGATCCGCAGCCACCTCCTCCCAGCCACGTACAAGTCCACTGGTTTCTTGGGACTGTAAATCATCCCTAAAAGACTGCTGCTGATGATGCTGAGTGCCAGCCTCCACCTCCATGCTGACACAATCCTCCTCCTCCTCCTCCTCCTCCTCTTCCTGTGCGATGGGTGGGACAGAAGGAACACTGTCTGGGTAAAGGGGGCCTTGAGAGGCAAGGAAGTCCTCCTCTTCCTGCCTCTGTTCTGCCTCAAGTGCCCTGTCCATTATTCCACGCAGCGTGTGCTCCAACAGGTGGACAAGAGGTACAGTGTCACTGATGCATGCACTGTCACTGCTCACCATCCTCGTGGCCTCCTCAAATGGTGCCAGGACAGTGCATGCATCCCTGATCATGCCCCACTGGCGTGGAGAAAAAAAACCAAGCTCCCCTGACCCTGTCCTGGTGCCGTAGTCGCACAGGTACTCATTGATGGCCCTCTGCTGCGTGTGCAGCCGCTGCAGCATGGCCAACGTTGAGTTCCACCTGGTGGGCATGTCACATATAAGGCGGTTCTTGGGCAGGTTCAACTCCTTTTGCAGCTCAGCCAGGCGAGCACTGGCATTATAAGATCTGCGGAAATGCACACAGACTTTCCTGGCCTGCCTCAGGACATCCTGTAAGCCCGGGTACCTGCCCAAGAACCGCTGTACCACCAGGTTAAGGACGTGAGCCACACAGGGCACATGGGTCAGTTGTCCCTGTCGGAGGGCGGAGAGGAGGTTGGTGCCATTGTCGCAAACCACCATTCCTGGCTTAAGCTGGCGTGGCGTCAACCACCTCTCGGCCTGGCCCTGCAGAGCAGACAGGACCTCTGCCCCAGTGTGGCTTCTGTCCCCCAAACACACCAGCGCAAGCACGGCATGGCATCTTTTTGCCTGCGTACTTGCGTAGCCCCTTGAATGGCTACGGAGCACCGCTGGTTCAGAGGACAAAGCACAGGAAGAGGCCATGGAGGAAGAAGAAGAGGAGGGGGTGGAGGAGAGAGGTGTGTCACAACCAGTAGTAGCATTTTGGAGGCGTGGCGGTGGAACAACCTCCAACACTACTGCACCTTGTCCTGCATCCTTCCCAGCTGCCAAAAGAGTGACCCAATGGGCCGTGAAAGAAAGGTAACGTCCCTGTCCATGCCTGCTGGACCATGAGTCAGCGGTAATATGCACCTTACCGCTGACCGCCCTGTCCAGCGAGGCCAAGACATTGCCTTCCACATGCCGGTAGAGAGCCGGAATAGCCTTCCGTGAGAAAAAGTGGCGTTTGGGAACCTGCCACTGAGGAACCGCACATTGCACAAACTCACGGAAGGGGGCAGAGTCTACCAACTGAAAAGGCAGCAGTTGAAGCGCTAGCAATTTAGCCAAGCTAGCATTCAACTGCTGGGCATGTGGATGGCTGGGAGTGAACTTCTTTCGACGGTCCAGCAGCTGGGGCAGGGAAATTTGCCTGCTAGAATCGGACGTCGGTGTACTGCTAGCAGAGTGGCCGCAAGTACTTGGCTGTGAAACACCTAATTCTACACCTTCATTCCTCTCAGTGCATGTTTCAGAGAGGACTGAAGTTATAGTGGGGTTGGAGATCCCAGCTGATGCGGTGCAAGGAGAGGTCCGCTTTGTTCTTTGATGTGGGTCTTTGAGGTAGGCTTGCCAACGAGCTGCATGGCAGGTCAACATATGTCTGGTCAGGCATGTGGTACCCAAGCGGCTGATGTTTTGGCCACGCGATATACGCTTGAGACATATGTTGCAAACAGCAGCTGTGCGATCTGATGCACTAGCCTCAAAAAAGGCCCACACCAAAGAACTTTTTGAATGACGGGCAGAGGCAGCGCCCTGCACAGGCCGAGCTCTGCGGTGTGATTCCGTCGGTGTACTGCCCTTACGCTGTCCACCAAAGGGCATCCTGCCTCGTTGGAGATGTGCCTCCTCCTCATCCTCCTCCTCTCTCCTATTAGGCACCCACGTGGAGTCAGTGACCTCATCATCCCCTCCCTCCTCATCACTGGAGCCAATCTGGCAGTATGCTGCAGCTGCTGGAACATGACTGCCAGATTGGTGTCCTTCTTGAGCATCCCCTCTGTCTGCTCTCACGCTACTGCCTTCCTGTAGCTGGGTTTCATCATCAGACCCTTCGAAACGCTGGGCATCCTCCTGGAGCATGTACCCAACACTGTGCTCAAACAGTTCGGGGGACTCCTCAGGAGGAGGACATGGTGGGTCTAGGGAAGGAGTGACTGATGATGAGTCTGACATTGATACCAGGGAAGAGGACGCTTTGGCAGCTGCTTTGCCAGTACCCTGAGCCTGGGTGAGAGAGGATGAGGAGGAGGAGGAGGGCTTGGTCATCCACTCTACCAAGTCTTCGGCATGATGTGGCTCAACATGTCCAGCTGCCGAAAAGAAGGACAAGCGTGTCCCATGGCCATGTGCTGATGACAATGCACCGCGTCCACGACGAGCACTGTTGCCCCCAGACACAGAGCCTGCTTGCCCTCTTTTATTGCCTCCTGACTGTCTGCCTCTCCTTGTTTGCCTTCCAGACATTCTAATTGATGGCCTGCAGGGAGATGGGAAAAAAGCAATAAGGGCTACCTTCAGGTGTCCTTCTCTGTCCCTTTACTTAAGGATTTCTAAATATGGTTGAGGATGATTGCTTTCGCACAGAATAGCACAACGACAATTTCCCTGACTGTCCAAAAAGAAGGATTTCAAAGATGGTTGATGAGGAATGCTTTAGCACAGTATAGCACAAGGAGAATTTCCCTCACTGTCCTTCCCTGTCCCTACAAACAAGGATTAGCACAGTAAAACACACTGACACTCTCCCTACCTATAGTTTTCTGTCCCTATAAAAAATGTTTTTTTAAAGATGGTTGATGATCAATGCTTTAGCACACTATAGCACAAGGAGAATTTCCCTCACTGTCCTTCCCTGTCCCTACAAACAAGGATTAGCACAGTAAAACACACTGGCACTCTCCCTACCTATAGTTTTCTGTCCCTATAAAAATTTTTTTTTAAAGATGGTTGATGATCAATGCTTTAGCACACTATAGCACAAGGAGAATTTCCCTCACTGTCCTTCCCTGTCCCTACAAACAAGGATTAGCACAGTAAAACACACTGACACTCTCCCTACCTATAGTTTTCTGTCCCTATAAAAAATGTTTTTTTAAAGATGGTTGATGATCAATGCTTTAGCACAGTATAGCACAAGGAGAATTTCCCTCACTGTCCTTCCCTGTCCCTACAAACAAGGATTAGCACAGTAAAACACACTGACACTCTCCCTACCTATAGTTTTCTGTCCCTGTAAAAATTTTTTTTTTAAAGATGGTTGATGATCAATGCTTTAGCACAGTATAGCACAAGGAGAATTTCCCTCACTGTCCTTCCCTGTCCCTACAAACAAGGATTAGCACAGTAAAACACACTGACACTCTCCCTACCTATAGTTTTCTGTCCCTATAAAAAATGTTTTTTTAAAGATGGTTGATGATCAATGCTTTAGCACACTATAGCACAAGGAGAATTTCCCTCACTGTCCTTCCCTGTCCCTACAAACAAGGATTAGCACAGTAAAACACACTGACACTCTCCCTACCTATAGTTTTCTGTCCCTATAAAAAATGTTTTTTTAAAGATGGTTGATGATCAATGCTTTAGCACACTATAGCACAAGGAGAATTTCCCTCACTGTGCTTCCCTGTCCCTACAAACAAGGATTAGCACAGTAAAACACACTGACACTCTCCCTACCTATAGTTTTCTGTCCCTATAAAAAAATTTTTTTAAAGATGGTTGATGATCAATGCTTTAGCACACTATAGCACAAGGAGAATTTCCCTCACTGTCCTTCCCTGTCCCTACAAACAAGGATTAGCACAGTAAAACACACTGACACTCTCCCTACCTATAGTTTTCTGTCCCTATAAAAAATGTTTTTTTAAAGATGGTTGATGATCAATGCTTTAGCACAGTATAGCACAAGGAGAATTTCCCTCACTGTCCTTCCCTGTCCCTACAAACAAGGATTAGCACAGTAAAACACACTGACACTCTCCCTACCTATCCTTCTCTTTCCCTAAACTAAAGGAATCCAGGTTAAGCAAGAAAAAAAAATGTCACTGTCCCTGCCTATGCTTCTCTTTCCCTGCTCCGGAACAGACTACACTAGGCCGCCGTGCTGGCGGCCTTTTATAGTGTGGGGCGTGTACTAAACACCCTCAGCAATAATTTGCCACAGGCATCCTGCCTGTGGCCAATCATTGCTCTCCTCGCTGCCGGCGCTGTGATTGGCCAAGCATGCGGGGTCACAGTGCATGCTTGGCCAATCACAGCGCCTGGATGACACTGCGATGGCGTAGTGCATTGTGGGCCGTTCGCGTCACTCGAATTAGGCGCGAACGGCCCAAATCGTTCGATCTTTGTCGAACGATCGAACAGCCGATGTTCGAGTCGAACGTATGTTTCGACTCGAACACCGAGCTCATCCCTATCAACAGGTGAAAAGGAAAGAAAGCCTAAAAAGAAAAGGAATACGGCCATCACACCTAGGAATTGGTAAACTGCAATATAGCAAATGTTTGTGTAGCGCCTTGCTCCCAATGACTGGGCGCTATGTTTCAATTTAGAGGGTATCTGAGCAAATAGTTAGACGTAAATAATTAATGCTAAATTAGCCTCTGTTCCAGCTATGGCTGTGTTGGGAAGACTTCCCATTGTTCGCCTGTAGCTGGCGTTACCACCTCAGGCCAAAGTGGAAGACTGACAAGCCAGAGTGTATTGGGTACCTTCCCCCGGGAATAGTTCAGTGGGCGAGGTCTACACACTGAGCATGCTGGGGAAGGGTACATAAGGGGCAGATGCCATCTTGGAGGGGTCCTTCGTCCCCTCACGGCCCTCCTGGCGTGAGGGGTGTATTGTGTGATTTGTGACCTTGGAACCACGCTGGTCCAAGGCTGCAACTCCAACAAGTAGGCCCAGTTATGCTGACTGGGCCTACGCTTTGAAGGTGATCCTGTGCTGTCCATCCTGAGGGAGGAAGCCACTCAATGGAGGAAACCAGGGGAGGACCTATCCTGGAAAAGACCAAGCGGAAATCTGGTGTCTTGAGGAGGGCCTGCTAATTCTATTGGAGGATGCACCGCAGTTAAAGTTCACCTTACCCCAATCAAAATATCCCATGGAAAAAATTTGAGGAGTCCTCAATTTCCCATTTGTATTTACAGGGAATCCTTTGGTCCAAAACAACCTCATACAGCAAACTCTCGAAATACAACAAAATTGTGGCACACTTCTACCAATTATGGCTCAAAGCACAACACACTTTTGAATTGTCTTCACTCACTCCTCCCCTTGCTTCCTTTCTAGGTGACCTGAGATTTACCCGTACTCACGGAGATCACCACTCTTTCACCTATTGGACCCATAATAAGCTCACTTCACTTAAATCATTACAAATAAATGGGGAGTTCTCCTCATTCACCGCTCTGCAAGATAAATATAGTATCCCCACATCCGAACTTCAACACTATAACCAAATCAAAGCCTTTTACGCAGAACATTACTCTCTCACCACCAAGCCCCCTGTTACTGTATTTGAACGGATCTGCATCTCTTCTTCTAGAGATAAAGGTATCATATCCCATCTATATAGCTATCTAAACACTTTTCATTCACTCGACAAGTCCGGTCAGATGCTCCGTTGGGAAACTGACCTAAATAACACCTTCACAGTAGATGAATGGCATAATATGTCGGATAATCTCCGGAGGAGTAACATAGCTATCTCCTCCAGAGAAACTCCCCCCGTCCAAGCTCAACACATTTTATCCTTCTATTTCTCCATACTGTTTCAGGGGCTGTCCAGAACCAGGCACTATCCTACATACATTCTGGAGCTGCAAATTCCTGCATCATATATGGCGCCATGCTGCAGAAATTTTTGATAATACCTTGAAACAGAAAATCCCAATCTCCCCACAGATTTGCCTTCTATATGCAGATATACCCAGTGTTCCCATCCCTTGCAAAAGACTTTTCCATACCTTATGTAGCTCCATCCAATGGATGATTGCCTCCAATTGGAGATCAAACAATCTGCCTTGGGCGCAGGTGCTAGCTCGGATGGAGACGATAAAACTTTCGGAAAGAATCTTTCACACACTTCACGATACCTTCCAGGTTTTTGTAAGGAAATGGTCATATTGGCCTACAACATAACTCATTACCCTAGAACCTGAATTTCCACCCACACACTCTAGCAAATTCATGCAATTTTGACCTATAATGCCTACCCTGTTTATATATAACATACGCCCATGTAGGAACCCTTTGTACCAGAAAACTTTTTATATATTTACTATCTTCATGTATGAGCTCGATTATCTCCTCTTCTTTTGAATTTTTTATTTCTTTTAATATTGATTACCTTTATAAACACTCTATGTAACTGTACATCTGAACTTCCTAATAAAATTTTTGTAAACAAAATAAAGTTCACCTTACAGTCTGCTGGGTTGGCTTAAAGGCTCTGGACTGTTCGGCTGGAAGTTTGGGCGTTAAATCCTGTGGCAGAGGGTCCCGGAGTATCCAATTTGTCCACAACCAATCTGTGGCAGAGACTGGTCCTGATTATAGTTCGTGCATCATTCCGGCTGCTAGGCCAGGTGAGAGGGGCCTATCCGGGTGAGCAATACCCACTCAGGGAGGAGTGGTGACTAACTTTATACGTGAGAAGTTTCCCCAGTGATCTGTACCGTGTGCCTGAACCTACCCCTTCCCTTCACCCTTCTACCATTGTTCATCTGTTTATTGCAAAAAGGAAAATGAAACCTAACTGCTTAAGGTTTTACATCTTGTGGGGACATTGGAGTTTCTACAGACTTTCTTCCCCTAGACAACGAATACTGAGGTAACGTGCAAGGTCCAAATTAAAACCAGCAGCTCCTGCGGGGGTGTGCTACATTTGCTTTTGGGTTTACTACCTCTTTAGGGTCAACAAACTCTGGTGAGTGATTTAGGAAGAACAGGGTGTGAGCTCCTAAATCTAGTAGAACATTGGGAATAACGTAAAATGTAACTCATAAAGTATACATGGAATAAACTTTGGAGGCATTTGAGCTGTGACTTATGAGTAGGGATGAGCCGAACACCCCCACGTTGGGTTCGAACCAGAACCTTCGAACGGACCGAAAGTTCGCGCAAACTTTAGAACCCTATTAAATACAATGGACGCGAACGTTCGAAATCTAAAGTGCTAATTATAACGCCTAATATGCATGTTATTGTCCTAAAAAGGGTTCGGGGACCCGGGTCCTGCCCCAGGGGATATGTATCAATGTAAAAAGAATCTTTTAAAACGGTCGTTTTTTCGGGAGCAGTGATTTTAATGATGCATAAAGTGAAAAAAAAATTGAAATATTCCTTTAAATATCATACCTGGGGGGTGTCTAAAGTATGCCTGTGAAGTGGCACGTGTTTCCCCGTGTTTAGAACTGTCCCTGCACAAAATGACAATTCTAAAGGAAAAAAAGCCATTTAAAACTGCTTGCGGCTTTAACCTCCCTGGCGGTATGATTCTTTCTGGAATTATGTACCAAAAGCGGTACAATTATTTTGCATGAAAATTTGGTGTTATGTATTATAGGCCTGCGATTCTTAGTAATTACTTACTTAAACCTGACCAAACCAGAGTCTAGTAAACATCCCGGGTATGATAAATATAAAACACAAAATTATAAATTATAATATAATAAATAACTATAAATAATTATAAAAAATAGTAATCTAATTATAATAAAAATTATTCAATAATGTAATCAAATCAAAAACACTGAAATTTGCTCAGTTGCAGAATTGTCGCTGTCATTAGATTTAGTGTTTGATGACGAATTTCCCCACAAATCGCTATCGCTCAATTCTGCGAGTGATTCTAATTTATTATCGCTGCTTTCTAGCTGGTCTAAAACCACTTTTGACATAAAGGGACACTTTTTGGTTGCTATGGACAATCCCCAGTTTACAGGCAGAAAGAACGATTTTTATTATATAAAAGTGCATGCAGGACACTGGGCAGACCACTAGGGACAAAGGGGGTGTGTAATTATTACATACAGTACTGTAATCAGTAAGATTACAGTATACTGTATGTATACTATGTGTTTACCTTTTTGAATTTGCCGCCCAGTTCCGCTCCCATGCGCCGCTGCGGCTCGCAGGGAACGGAACTAGGAAGTCAGATGGGGTCGAAAGTGCCGACACTCGCCGGAGATCTCGCTGGCGATCACAGCAGAGGACATCATCGCTGGATCGCCAGGAGAAGGTAGGGAAACTCCGCTGCGAGCTCTGCAATGTCTACCCCGAGCGTGACTCGGGGTTACCGATCCTAGCATAAAAAAACAACCCCGAGTCACGCTCGGGATTACCGCTAGGGAGGTTAATGTAATGTCTGGTCCCGGCAATATGGATGAAAATCATTGAGAAAAATGGCATGGCTACCCCATCACCCGCCCCTACCCCAGCCCATTACCAGCCCCTTTGGGTCTTGTATGGATATTAAGGGGAACCCCGCACCCAAAATAAAAAAAGGCCCTATATACTCTGAACAGCAGTATACAGGCCAAACAAGACACAGACTGTAGGTTTGTTCTTAAGTAGAATCTGTTTGTAATTTGGAACATGTACATTTTTTAAGTGTAGCTCCAGCCAAAAAATCTATTTTTAAGCTTTTTGGAGAACATAGGGAAGGGTTATCACCCCTGTAACATTTGTTTTGCTGTCTGTGCACCTGTTCAGAACATTTCACCTCACTTTCCATCCCAATGACAAATGTTTTTGGAAAATTTTGGGTTTTTATTGAAACAAGGATTGGTGATAAAGCATGAGTGGAGAGGAGACACCTTTTTCACATATTAACTCTTACAGGAGAGAATTTGCCTTCCTAGGGGTAGATTTCCTCTCACTTCCTGTTGTCTCCTTCTGTTTGCAAGTAGGAGTCATTTGTAAGTTGGATGTTTGAAAGTATGGGCCTGCCGTATATACTCTGCAGAAATTTGCCCCTTAGGTGTCGGTGTTGCCACAACACTGTAAGCCCTCACAGTTACTCTTGGTGGGCGCTGGAACACCCTGCTGTCAACTATTATATCAGGAATTGTATTTACATGCCACTGTTGAACAGTGGTAGGAAGAAATGGGCCTTTGGTGGTGGTGCTGGTGCCACAACACTGTAAGCCCTCACAGTTACTCTTGGTGGGTGCAGGAATGGGCCCTGCTGTGAATTATTAGATCAAGAATTGTAATTGCATGCCCCTGTTGAACAGGGGCTGAAAAATTGGGCCTTTGGTGGTGGCGGTGGTGCTGGTGCCACAACACTGTAAGTCCTCACAGTTACTCTTGGTGGGCGCAGGAATGGGCCCAGCTGTGAAATATTAGATCAAGAATTGTAATTACATGCCCCTGTTGAACAGGGGCTGAAAAATTGGGCCTTTTGTGGTTTTGGTGGTGTTGCCTCAACATTGTAAGCCCTCACAGTTACTCTTGTTGGGTGCAGGAATGGGCCCTGCTGTGAATTATTAGATCAAGAATTGTAATTGCATGCCCCTGTTGAACAGGGGCTGAAAAATTGGGCCTTTGGTGGTGGCGGTGGTGCTGGTGCCACAACACTGTAAGTCCTCACAGTTACTCTTGGTGGGCGCAGGAATGGGCCCAGCTGTGAAATATTAGATCAAGAATTGTAATTACATGCCCCTGTTGAACAGGGGCTGAAAAATTGGGCCTTTCGTGGTGGTGGTGGTGTTGCCACAACACTGTAAGCCCTCACAGTTACTCTTGGTGGGTGCAGGAATTGGCCCTGCTGTGAATTATTAGATCAAGAATTGTAATTGCATGCTCCTGTTGAACAGGGGCTGAAAAATTGGGCCTTTTGTGGTGGTGCTGGTGGTGGTGCCACAACACTGTAAGTCCTCACAGTTACTCTTGGTGGGCGCAGGAATGGGCCCAGCTGTGAAATATTAGATCAAGAATTGTAATTACATGCCCCTGTTGAACAGGGGCAGAAAAATTGGGCCTAAGGCACTGGTGGGGGTGCCACAACACTGCAACCCCTCACAGATACTGTACTTAGAGCGCAGCAATGAGCCCTGTTGCAAAGTATTGCATCAAAAATTGTAATTACACGCCCCTGTTAAACAGAGGCTGAAAAATTGGGCCTTAGCCACTGGTGGCGGTGCCCAGAACCAAAAATGTTCTTTCAAGCTATCAGCATGATTATTGAGGAGAAAGAGGATAGTCACTCAGCATAACAGTATAGTCAGTCTGCATCAGCATAGGCAGTCTTGAAGGGATCTGACATTTCAAAGAAAATTATTCTGTTACATCAGCATCAGGTGCCTGGTAGCTGGTGGTGATCCAAGACTGATTCATTTTTATGAAAGTCAGTCGATCTACCGAGTCGGTTGACAGGCGCACCCTGTGATCGGTTACAAAGCCTCCAGCAGCACTGAATGTGCGTTCCGAAAGAACGCTGGATGCAGGACAGGCCAGTATCTCAATTGCATACTGTGAAAGCTCTGGCCAGTGATCCATCCTCAAGACCCAGTAACCCAGAGGATTTTCGGTGGGAAAGGTGTCCAAGTCTGATCTTGCCCCTAGGTATTCCTGCACCATGTAAACCAGACGCTGGCAATGGTTGCTTGAAACGATCATACCTTGGGGCTGCGGACTAAAAAATTGTCTGAACGCATCGGTCAGACGGCCACCTTCTCCACCACTCCTTCTTTGACTGACCGAAGCCTCAGCAACACGTTGTCCAGGACCAGGAATTTGTAACCTCCCAGTCTCTGGGAACGCGTTGCACAGACCTTTCTGCAAGGCCTCCCGAAGATGCCTCATCCTCTTCTCCCTCTGCGATGGCAAGATAAGGTCCGCAGCCTTACCCTTGTAACATGGATCAAGGAGGGTTGCCAGCCAGTAATGATCCCTCTCCTTGATCAAACAAATACGAGGATCCTTACGCAGGCTTTGCAGGATCAGGGAGGCCATGCAGCGTAGGTTTGCTGAGGCATTCGGTGCCGAGTCCTCTGGGTCACTGAGGACGACATGATCCGCAGACACCTCCTCCCAGCCACGTACAAGTCCATGGGTGTCTTGGGACTGTAATTGATTCCTTGAAGACTGCTGCTGATGCTGAGTGCTAGTCTCCACCTCCATGCTGACACAATCCTCCTCCTCCTCTTCCTGTGTGATAGCCGGGCCAGCAGGAACACTGTCTGGATAAAGGGGGCCTTGAGAGGTAAGGAAGTTCTCCTCTTCCTGCCTCTGTTCTGCCTCAAGTGCCCTGTCCATTATTCCACGCAGCGTGTGCTCCAACAGGTGGACAAGAGGGACAGTGTCACTGATGCATGCACTGTCACTGCTCCCTGACCATGGCCCACTGGCGTGGGGAAAAAAATCCAAGCTCCCCTGACCCTGTCCTGGTGCCATATTCCAACAGATACTCATTGATGGCCCTCTGCTGCGTGTGCAGCAGCTGCAGCATGGCCAACGTAGAGTTCCACCTGGTGGGCATGTCACAGATTAGGCAGTTCTTCAGCAGGTTGTAATCCTTTTGCAGCTCAGCCAGCCGAGCACTGGCGGAAATGCCCACAGAGTTTCCTGGCCTGCTTCAGGACCTCCTGTAAGCCTAGGTACCTGCCCAAGAACCGCTGCACCACCAAGTTAAGGACATGAGCCAAACAGGGCACATTGGTTAGTTGTCCCTGTCGGAGGGCGGAGAGGAGGTTGGTGCCATTGTCGGAAACCACCTTTCCTGGCTTAAGCTGGCATGGCGTCAACCACCTCTGAGCCTGCCCCTGCAGAGCTGACAGAATCTCTGCCCCAGTGTGGCTCCTGTCCCCCAAACACACCAGCTCAAGCACTGCATGGCATCTTTTTGCCTGCGTACTGGCGTAGCCCCTTGAATGCCTACGGAGCACCGCTGGTTCCGAGGACAAAGCACAGGAAGAGGCCATGGAGGAAGAAGAAGAGGAGGGGGTGGAGGAGAGAGGTGTGTCACAACCAGTAGTAGCATTTTGGAGGCGTGGCGGCGGAACAACCTCCAACACTACTGCACCTTGTCCTGCATCCTTCCCAGCTGCCAAAAGAGTGACCCAATGGGGCGTGAAAGAAAGGTATCGTCCCTGTCCATGCCTGCTGGACCATGAGTCAGCGGTAATATGCACCTTACCGCTGACCGCTCTGTCCAGCGAGGCCAAGACATTGCCTTCCACATGCCGGTAGAGATCCGGAATCGCCTTCCGTGAGAAAAAGTGGCGTTTGGGAACCTGCCACTGAGGAACCGCACATTCCACAAACTCACGGAAGGGGGCAGAGTCTACCAACTGAAAAGGCAGCAGTTGAGGTGCTAGCAATTTAGCCAAGCTAGCATTCAACCGCTGGGCATGTGGATGGCTGGGAGCGAACTTCTTGCGGCGGTGCAGCAGCTGGGGCAGGGAAATTTGCCTGGTACAATCGGACGTCGGTGTACCGATAGCAGATTGCCCGCAAGTACTTGGCTGTGACACACCTAATTCTACACCTTCATTCCTCTCAGTGCAGGTTTCAGAGAGGACTGAAGGTATAGTGGGGTTGGAGATCCCAGCTGATGAGGAGCAAGGAGAGGTCCGCATTGTTCTTTGGTGTGGGTCTTTTAGGTGTGCTTGCCAACGGACTACATGGCAGGTCGACATATGTCTGGTCAAGCACGTGGTGCCCAAGCGGCTGATGTTTTGGCCACGCGAGATACGCTTTAGACATATGTTGCAAATGGCAATGGTGCGATCTGTTGCACACGTCTGAAAAAAGGCCCACACCAAAGAACTTTTGGAATAACGCGCAGAGACAGCAGCGCCCTGCACATGCGGTGCTCTGCGGTGTGATGCAGTCGGTGTGCTGCCCTTAAGCTGGCCCCTGGAGGGCATCCTGCCTCGTTGGAGATGTGCCTCCTCCTCCTCCTCCTCTTCCTCCTCCTCTCTCCTATCAGGCACCCATGTGGAGTCAGTGACCTCATCATCCCCTCCCTCCTCATCACTGGAGCCAATCTGGCAGTATGCTGCAGCTGGGGGAACATGACTGCCAGATAGCTGACCTTGTTGGGCACCCCCTCTCTCTGGGCTCACGTTACTACCCCCTCTCTCTGAGCTCACGTTACTGCATTCCTCCAGCTGGGTTCCATCATCGGAGCCTTCAAAACGCTGGGCATCCTCCTGGAGCATGTACCCAACACTGTGGTCAAACAGTTCGGGGGACCCCTCAGGAGGACATGGTGGGGCTAGGGAAGGAGTGACTGATGCCATTGAGCCGAGGGAAGAGGCCGCTTTGGCAGCTGCTTTGCCAGACAAAGTACCCTGAGCCTGGGTGAGAGAGGATGAGGAGGAGGATGGCTTGGTCATCCACTCTACCATGTCTCCGGCATGTTGTGGCTCAACATGGCCAGCTGCCGAAAAGAAGGACAAGCGTTTCCCACGGCCACGTGCTGATGAGAATGCACCGTGTCCACGACCAGCATCACTGTTGCCTCTAGACACAGAGCCTGCTTGCCCTCTTTTATTGCCTGGTGACTGTCTGCCTCTCATTGTTTGCCTTCCAGACATACTAATCGCCTGCTGTGGTGTTAGTATGGGAAAAGCAGCAATTGTTTTCAGTTAGTTTTAGGTGAAAACTGTGCAGAGGACACAGTACACTGAAAATACTTGCAGCCCTCTGCTTGTGGTTTTATTATGAGAACACCACTATAATAGTATTAGTCACTAACTGTATTCAGGTGAGCTTTAGCTGAATGCTATGCAAAGCACACAGTAGCACACTAAGTGAAACACTGACTGTCTGCAGCTAGCACAATCACCGGCCTGCCTGTCACAGTACAGAGAATAACTGTATCCAGGTGAGCTTTAGGTGAATGCTATGCAAAGCACACAGTAGTACACTAAGTGAAACACTGACTGTCTGCAGCTAGCACAATCACCGGCCTGCCTGTCACAGTTAGGGATGAGCTTCGTGTTCGAGTCGAACATACGTTCGACTCGAACATCGGCTGTTCGATCGTTCGACGAAGATCGAACGATTTGGGCCGTTCGCGCCAAATTCGAGTGACGCGAACGGCCCACAATGCACTACGCCATCGCAGTGTCATCCAGGCGCTGTGATTGGCCAAGCATGCACTGTGACCCCGCATGCTTGGCCAATCACAGCGCCGGCAGCGAGGAGAGCAATGATTGGCCACAGGCAGGATGCCTGTGGCCAATTATTGCTGAGGGTGTTTAGTACACGCCCCACACTATAAAAGGCCGCCAGCACGGCGGCCTAGTGTAGTGTGTTCCGGAGCAGGGATAGAGCAGCATAGGCAGGGACAGTGACTGTTATTTCTTTCTTGCTTAACCTGGATTCCTTTAGTTTAGGGAAAGAGAAGGATAGGTAGGGAGAGTGTCAGTGTGTTTTGTGCTTGTGCTATAGTGTGCTTAAAAAAAACATTTATTCTAGGGACAGAAAACTGTAGGTAGGGAGAGTGTCAGTTTATTTCACTCTGCAAGTCCTTGTTTCCAGGGACCTGTAAGGACAGTGAGTGAATTGTCCTTGTGCTATATTGTGATTAAAAAAAACATTTTTTCTAGGGACAGAAAACTGTAGGTAGGGAGAGTGTTTTTTTTCTTTCACTCTGCAAGTCCTTGTTTCCAGGGACCTGGAAGGACAGTGAGTGAATTGTCCTTGTGCTATATTGTGCTTAAAAAAAACATTTATTCTAGGGACAGAAAACTGTAGGTAGGGAGAGTGTCAGTTTATTTCACTCTGCAAGTCCTTGTTTCCAGGGACCTGTAAGGACAGTGAGTGAATTGTCCTTGTGCTATATTGTGATTAAAAAAAACATTTTTTCTAGGGACAGAAAACTGTAGGTAGGGAGAGTGTTTTTTTTCTTTCACTCTGCAAGTCCTTGTTTCCAGGGACCTGGAAGGACAGTGAGTGAATTGTCCTTGTGCTATATTGTGCTTAAAAAAAACATTTATTCTAGGGACAGAAAACTGTAGGTAGGGAGAGTGTCAGTTTATTTCACTCTGCAAGTCCTTGTTTCCAGGGACCTGTAAGGACAGTGAGTGAATTGTCCTTGTGCTATATTGTGATTAAAAAAAACATTTTTTCTAGGGACAGAAAACTGTAGGTAGGGAGAGTGTTTTTTTTCTTTCACTCTGCAAGTCCTTGTTTCCAGGGACCTGGAAGGACAGTGAGTGAATTCTCCTTGTGCTATATTGTGCTTAAAAAAAACATTAATTCTAGGGACAGAAAACTGTAGGTAGGGAGAGTGTCAGTTTATTTCACTCTGCAAGTCCTTGTTTCCAGGGACCTGTAAGGACAGTGAGTGAATTGTCCTTGTGCTATATTGTGCTTAAAAAAACATTTATTCTAGGGACAGAAAACTGTAGGTAGGGAGAGTGTTTATTTTCTTTCACTCTGCAAGTCCTTGTTTCCAGGGACCTGTAAGGACAGTGAGTGAATTGTCTTTGTGCTATATTGTGATTAAAAAAAACATTTATTCTAGGGACAGAAAACTGTAGGTAGGGAGAGTGTCAGTTTATTTCACTCTGCAAGTCCTTGTTTCCAGGGACCTGTAAGGACAGTGAGTGAATTGTCCTTGTGCTATATTGTGATTAAAAAAAACATTTTTTCTAGGGACAGAAAACTGTAGGTAGGGAGAGTGTTTTTTTTCTTTCACTCTGCAAGTCCTTGTTTCCAGGGACCTGTAAGGACAGTGAGTGAATTGTCCTTGTGCTATATTGTGCTTAAAAAAAACATTTATTCTAGGGACAGAAAACTGTAGGTAGGGAGAGTGTCAGTTTATTTCACTCTGCAAGTCCTTGTTTCCAGGGACCTGTAAGGACAGTGAGTGAATTGTCCTTGTGCTATATTGTGATTAAAAAAAACATTTTTTCTAGGGACAGAAAACTGTAGGTAGGGAGAGTGTTTTTTTTCTTTCACTCTGCAAGTCCTTGTTTCCAGGGACCTGTAAGGACAGTGAGTGAATTGTCCTTGTGCTATATTGTGATTAAAAAAAAAAATTTTTCTAGGGACAGAAAACTGTAGGTAGGGAGAGTGTTTTTTTTCTTTCACTCTGCAAGTCCTTGTTTCCAGGGACCTGGAAGGACAGTGAGTGAATTGTCCTTGTGCTATATTGTGCTTAAAAAAAACATTTATTCTAGGGACAGAAAACTGTAGGTAGGGAGAGTGTCAGTTTATTTCACTCTGCAAGTCCTTGTTTCCAGGGACCTGTAAGGACAGTGAGTGAATTGTCCTTGTGCTATATTGTGATTAAAAAAAACATTTTTTCTAGGGACAGAAAACTGTAGGTAGGGAGAGTGTTTTTTTTCTTTCACTCTGCAAGTCCTTGTTTCCAGGGACCTGGAAGGACAGTGAGTGAATTGTCCTTGTGCTATATTGTGATTAAAAAAAACATTTTTTCTAGGGACAGAAAACTGTAGGTAGGGAGAGTGTTTTTTTTCTTTCACTCTGCAAGTCCTTGTTTCCAGGGACCTGGAAGGACAGTGAGTGAATTGTCCTTGTGCTATATTGTGATTAAAAAAAACATTTTTTCTAGGGACAGAAAACTGTAGGTAGGGAGAGTGTCAGTTTATTTCACTCTGCAAGTCCTTGTTTCCAGGGACCTGTAAGGACAGTGAGTGAATTGTTCTTGTGCTATATTGTGATTAAAAAAAACATTTTTTCTAGGGACAGAAAACTGTAGGTAGGGAGAGTGTTTTTTTTCTTTCACTCTGCAAGTCCTTGTTTCCAGGGACCTGTAAGGACAGTGAGTGAATTGTCCTTGTGCTATATTGTGCTTAAAAAAAACATTTATTCTAGGGACAGAAAACTGTAGGTAGGGAGAGTGTCAGTTTCTTTCACTGTGAAAGTCCTTGTTTCAAGGGACAGAGAAGGACACCTGAAGGTAGCCCTTATTGCTTTTTTCCCATCTCCCTGCAGGCCATCTATTAGAATGTCTGGAAGGCAAACAAGGAGAGGCAGACAGTCAGGAGGCAATAAAAGAGGGCAAGCAGGCTCTGTGTCTGGGGGCAACAGTGCTGGTCGTGGACGCGGTGCATTGTCATCAGCACATGGCCATGGGACACGCTTGTCCTTCTTTTCGGCAGCTGGACATGTTGAGCCACATCATGCCGAAGACTTGGTAGAGTGGATGACCAAGCCCTCCTCCTCCTCCTCATCCTCTCTCACCCAGGCTCAGGGTACTGGAAAAGCAGCTGCCAAAGCGTCGTCTTCCCTGGTATCAATGTCAGACAAATCATCAGTCACTCCTTCCCTAGACCCACCATGTCCTCCTCCTGAGGAGTCCCCCGAACTGTTTCAGCACAGTGTTGGGTACATGCTCCAGGAGGATGCCCAGCGTTTCGAAGGGTCTGATGATGAAACCCAGCTAGAGGAAGGCAGTAGCGTGAGAGCAGACAGAGGGGATGCTCAAGAAGGACACCAATCTGGCAGTCATGTTCCAGCAGCTGCAGCATACTGCCAGATTGGCTCCAGTGATGAGGAGGGAGGGGATGATGAGGTCACTGACTCCACGTGGGTGCCTAATAGGAGAGAGGAGGAGGAGGAGGATGAGGAGGAGGCACATCTCCAACGAGGCAGGATGCCCTTTGGTGGCCAGCGTAAGGGCAGTACACCGACGGAATCACACCGCAGAGCTCCGCCTGTGCAGGGCGCTGCCTCTGCCCGTCATTCAAAAAGTTCTTTGGTGTGGGCCTTTTTTGAGGCTAGTGCATCAGATCGCACAGCTGCTGTTTGCAACATATGTCTCAAGCGTATATCGCGTGGCCAAAACATCAGCCGCTTGGGTACCACATGCCTGACCAGACATATGTTGACCTGCCATGCAGCTCGTTGGCAAGCCTACCTCAAAGACCCACACCAAAGAACAAAGCGGACCTCTCCTTGCACCGCATCAGCTGGGATCTCCAACCCCACTATAACTTCAGTCCTCTCTGAAACATGCACTGAGAGGAATGAAGGTGTAGAATTAGGTGTGTCACAGCCAAGTACTTGCGGCCACTCTGCTAGCAGTACACCGACGTCCGATTCTAGCAGGCAAATTTCCCTGCCCCAGCTGCTGGACCGTCGAAAGAAGTTCACTCCCAGCCATCCACATGCCCAGCGGTTGAATGCTAGCTTGGCTAAATTGCTAGCGCTTCAACTGCTGCCTTTTCAGTTGGTAGACTCGGCCCCCTTCCGTGAGTTTGTGCAATGTGCGGTTCCTCAGTGGCAGGTTCCCAAACGCCACTTTTTCTCACGGAAGGCTATTCCGGCTCTCTACCGGCATGTGGAAGGCAATGTCTTGGCCTCGCTGGACAGGGCGGTCAGCGGTAAGGTGCATATTACCGCTGACTCATGGTCCAGCAGGCATGGACAGGGACGTTACCTTTCTTTCACGGCCCATTGGGTCACTCTTTTGGCAGCTGGGAAGGATGCAGGACAAGGTGCAGTAGTGTTGGAGGTTGTCCCACCGCCACGCCTCCAAAATGCTACTACTGGTTGTGACACACCTCTCTCCTCCACCCCCTCCTCTTCTTCTTCCTCCATGGCCTCTTCCTGTGGTTTGTCCTATGAACCAGCGGTGCTCCGTAGCCGTTCACGGGGCTACGCAAGTACGCAGGCAAAAAGATGCCATGCCGTGCTTGCGCTGGTGTGTTTGGGGGACAGAAGCCACACTGGGGCAGAGGTCCTGTCTGCTCTGCAGGGCCAGGCCGAGAGGTGGTTGACGCCACGCCAGCTTAAGCCAGGAATGGTGGTTTGCGACAATGGCACCAACCTCCTCTCCGCCCTCCGACAGGGACAACTGACCCATGTGCCCTGTGTGGCTCACGTCCTTAACCTGGTGGTGCAGCGGTTCTTGGGCAGGTACCCGGGCTTACAGGATGTCCTGAGGCAGGCCAGGAAAGTCTGTGTGCATTTCCGCAGATCTTATAATGCCAGTGCTCGCCTGGCTGAGCTGCAAAAGGAGTTGAACCTGCCCAAGAACCGCCTTATATGTGACATGCCCACCAGGTGGAACTCAACGTTGGCCATGCTGCAGCGGCTGCACACGCAGCAGAGGGCCATCAATGAGTACCTGTGCGACTACGGCACCAGGACAGGGTCAGGGGAGCTTGGTTTTTTTTCTCCACGCCAGTGGGGCATGATCAGGGATGCATGCACTGTCCTGGCACCATTTGAGGAGGCCACGAGGATGGTGAGCAGTGACAGTGCATGCATCAGTGACACTGTACCTCTTGTCCACCTGTTGGAGCACACGCTGCGTGGAATAATGGACAGGGCACTTGAGGCAGAACAGAGGCAGGAAGAGGAGGACTTCCTTGCCTCTCAAGGCCCCCTTTACCCAGACAGTGTTCCTTCTGTCCCACCCATCGCACAGGAAGAGGAGGAGGAGGAGGAGGAGGAGGAGGAGGATTGTGTCAGCATGGAGGTGGAGGCTGGCACTCAGCATCATCAGCAGCAGTCTTTTAGGGATGATTTACAGTCCCAAGAAACCAGTGGACTTGTACGTGGCTGGGAGGAGGTGGCTGCGGATCATGTCGTCCTTAGTGACCCAGAGGACTCCGGAGCGAATGCCTCAGCAAACCTACGCTGCATGGCCTCCCTGATCCTGCAAAGTCTGCGGAAGGATCCTCGTATTCTTCGGATCAAGGAGAGGGACCATTACTGGCTGGCCACTCTCCTTGATCCACGGTACAAGGGTAAGGTTGCGGACCTTATGTTACCGTCGCAGAGGGAGCAGAGGATGAGACAACTCCGGGAGGCCTTGCAGAAAGGTCTGTGCAACGCGTTCCCAGAGACTGGGAGGTTACAAACTCCTGGTCCTGGACAACGAGTTGCTGAGGCTTCGGCCAGTCAAAGAAGGAGCGGTGGGGAAGGTGGCCGTCTGACCGATGCGTTCAGACAATTCTTTAGTCCGCAGCCCCAAAGTATGATCGGTTCCAGCAACCATCGCCAGCGTCTGATAAACATGGTGCAGGAATATCTAGGGGCAAGCTCAGACTTGGACACCTTTCCCACCGAAAATCCTCTGGCTTACTGGGTCTTGAGGATGGATCACTGGCCAGAGCTTGCACAGTATGCAATTGAGCTACTGGCCTGTCCTGCATCCAGCGTTCTTTCGGAACGCACATTCAGTGCTGCTGGAGGATTTGTCACGGATCACAGGGTGCGCCTGTCCACCGACTCGGTTGATCGACTGACTTTCATCAAGATGAACCAGTCTTGGATCACCACCAGCTACCACACACCTGATGCTGATATAACAGACTAATTGATTTTAACATGTCACATCCCTTCAAGACTGATGCTGATGCTGAGTGCCTGTGCTGTTATGTTGACTGGCTATCCTCCTCCTCCGAGTCCTCAATGATACGATTGATGATGATAGCTTGGAAGATCATTTTTGTTTATGGGTGCCGCCACCAGTGGCTAAGGCCCAATTTTTCAGCCCCTGTTTTACAGGGGCGTGTAATTACAATTTTTTTAGCAATAATTTGCCATAGGGCTCATTGCTGTGCTCCAAGTACAGTATCTGTGAGGGGTTGGAGTGTTGTGGCACCAGTGCCTAAGGCCCAATTTTTCAGCCCCTGTTTAACAGGGGCGTGTCATTACAATTTTTGAAGCAATACTTTGCAACAGGGCTCATTGCTGTGCTCCAAGTACAGTATCTGTGAGGGGTTGTAGTGTTGTGCCACCAGTGCCCAATTTTTCAGCCCCTGTTCAACAGGGGCATGCAATTACAATTCTTGATCTAATAATTCACAGCAGGGTCCATTGCTGCACCCACCAAGAGTAACTCTGAGGGCTTACAGTCTTGTGGCAACGCCACCACCACCACCACCACGAAAGGCCCAATTTTTCAGCCCCTGTTCAAAAGGGGCATGTAATTACAATTCTTGATCTAATAATTCACAGCAGGGCCCATTGCTGCACCCACCAAGAGTAACTGTCAGGGCTTACAGTGTTGTGGCACCAGCACCACCATCAAAGCCCCAATTTTTACTACCACTGTTCAACAATTATATGTAATTAAAATTCCTGATATAATAGTTGACAGCAGGGCGTTCCAGCACCAACCAAGAGTAACTGAGTGCTTACAGTGTTGTGCCAACACCAACAACTAAGGGGCCTATTTCTGCAGAGTATATACGGCAGGTCCCTACTTTCAAACATCCAACTTACAAACGACTCCTACTTGCAAACGAAAGAAGACAACAGGAAGTGAGAGGAAATCTACCCCTAGAAAGGAAAATTCTCTCCTGTAAGAATAAATATGGGAGAAAGGTGTCTCCTCTGTACTGATGCTTTATCAGCAATCCTTGTTTCAAGAAAAACACCACATTTCAAAAACAGTTGTCATTGGGACGGAAAGTGAGGTGAAATGTTCTGAACAGGGGCACAGACAGCAAAACAAATGTTACAGGGGTGATAACCCTTACCTATGTTTCCCAAAAAGTTTAAAAATAGATTTTTGGGCTGGAGCTACACTTCAACAATGTACCTGTTCAAAATTACAAACACATTCTACATAAGAACAAACCTACAGTCCCTGTCTTGTATGCACCGCCTGTATACGGCTGTTCAGAGTATATAGGGCCTTTTTTATTTATGTGCGGGGTTCCCCTTAATATCCATACAAGACCCAAAGGGGCTGGTAATGGGCTGGGGTAGGGGGGGGTCATGGGGTAGCTATGCCATTTTTCTTAAAGAATTTCATCCATATTACCGGGACCAGACATTACATTAAAGCCGCAAGCAGTTTTAAATGGCTTTTTTTTCCTTTAGAAGTGTCATTTTGTGCAGGGACAGTTCTAAACACGGGAAACACGTGGCACTTCACAGGCATACTTTAGACACCCCCCAGGTACGATATTTAAAGGAATATTTGACTTTTTTTTTTTCACTTTATGCATCATTAAAATTACTGCTCCCGAAAAACGACCGTTTTTAAAACTTCTTTTTGCATTGATACATGTCCCCTGGTGCACAACCCGGGTTCCCAAACCCTATTTATGACAATGACATGCATAATAGTTGTTATAATTAGCACTTTAGAATTCGAACGTTCGCATCCATTGTATTTAATAGGGTTCTAATGTTCGTTCGAACTTTCGGTCCGTTCGCGGGTTCTGGTGCGAACCGAACCCGGGGGTGTTCGGCTCATCACTAGTCACAGTATAGAGAATAACTGTATCCATGTGAGCTTTAGGTGAATGCTATGCAAAGCACACAGTAGCACACTAAGTGAAACACTGACTGTCTTTAGCTAGCACAATCACCGGCCTGCCTGTCACAATATAGAGAATAACTGTATTCAGGTGAGCTTTAGGTGATCGCTATGCAAAGCACACAGTAGTACACTAAGTGAAACACTGACTGTCTGCAGCTAGAACAATCACCTGCCTGCCTCTCACAGTATAGAGACTAACAGGAACGGATCTAGCTAAACTCAATACAGTGTATAAATATATATACAACACCTAGGAAGCATATATATCCTCTACACACTGTAACAGCAGCTAACTGACTCGCCTGCCTGCTCTATCTAACTCAATATAAATGACACTGTCTCTCTCTCTGAAACTGTCTCTTTCACAAACGCCAACACACTACACAAGGCCGACTTCCAAGCGGCCTTATATAGTGTGGGGCGTGTACTAAACCCCCTGAGCCATAATTCGCCAAAGCCACCCTGGCTTTGGCCAATTACGGCTCTCCGTTTTTTCTGCGCTGTGATTGGCCAAAGCATGCGGGTCATAGTGCATGCTTGGCCAATCATCAGCCAGCAATGCACTGCGATGCCGCAGTTAATTATGGGCCGTGACGCGCCACTCGAATTTGGTGCGAACGGACCATAACGTTCGATCTTCGTCGAATGATCGAACAGCCGATGTTCGAGTCGAACACGTGTTCGACTCGAACAAAAAGCTCATACCTACTTATGAGTATTGCCCTACTTCTGCAATATTTTAGTACTGTAACATAATAAGACAACACCTCCTTTCCTTCTGAAACCCAGCTTTCTGTAACTTTTGCCACCCCACTGGGCTTAATCAGTATATTTAGATATTATGGTGCTTATAGAGTATCTTTATGTTTGTATGGACAAATTAAGATAATAATATTCAAGAGTGTTCTGCAGGTGGAATTTAGTAGTAGTAATTACTGATTTTATTTTTTTTCTATAATAAATTTGTATTTATTTTATCCAAACATATTAATTTCTACATAAATGCAATGCATTCTATTTCCTGTTTAGAACCATTATCTGTGTACATCCAATATTTCATCATTATTATTTTAATATAAACATTCCAAAAAAAAATAAAAAATTACTAATTTAAAAACAACTTCTGGTTGCAAAAGTGTAGACCTGTTGCAGTGAAGCAGCTGTCCTCTTTTTGTTTAAAACAGAAAGCTCTTTAAAGTTCTATTGAAGCAATAGAAATATCTTGACAGTAATGCCGCGTACACACGATCATTATTCACGGCGGTTTAAAAACCGCCGTGAATAATGACATTTTAAACGAGGGAACAGCTTGTTCCCCACACACGGTAATTTTTCTTATTGAAAACAAAAAATGTCATTTTTCACGACGTGAAAAATGATCGTGTGTACGCGGCATCAGACGGACTTTGTACTATCAACCTCCATTTTCTTGTTACAGGATTTGTGCAGGATGTTTGACCCCTTCACGCCTAAGGGTAAAACAAATCTTAATGCCTAAGCACATTTTGCAACTTTGACTTTGTTAATAAACCGTACATATCATCGCACCTACTTTGTTGATCAAGGTGAAATATACCTTGTTTTTTTTTTCAGGACAAATTGGGTTTTCATTTCGTGGTAAATGGTTATGGATATCTTCTGATTTTTTTTTATTATCAAAGGAAAACTGGCCCAAAATAGTAAAAAAAAAAAAAAATATATATATATATATATATTTTAGGTTTAGCTGTATATTTCTTGTTACTACCTACTGTACCACCAAAGAACAACCCAAAAAAGCATTGATACCACATACTGTACGTGTATGTTATTGGTTGTTTGTACAGCCCAGAAACTATAGTGTGCTTTTTTTGTTCTACCTAAAACACACTGGCACTAACACTAAGGCCCCCTTTGTCCGTTTTTTCATCCATCCGTTCATGGATTAAAACAGACATCAATGCATCTCTATGGGATAACGGACACTAGCGAATGATCATCCGCTAACATCCATCTCCGCTAAGCTCCGTTTTTCATGACGAAAGAAAACCCTATTTTCGGATGAAAATGAAAACGGATGTTAGCGGACGATCCGTTTACATCCGATCCGCTGACATCCGATTTTAACCAAAATATGTAATGCTATATGAATACATTCAAAAAATATATTAAATCTTATTAAATAAAAAAAAACAAAAAAAAACAAAAAAAAACAAAAACGGATGTTGACGGATGTAAAACGGAGATGAACGGAAATGACTTATAATAAAAAAAATGTGACTGAACTGAAAGGGGCCTATCTGACAATGATACTAATTTAAAAAAATCCTGCTCAACATATACTGACCCTGACCTTGACCATTGACCCTTACTTGACCCAAACACTAACCCTGGCACTGTCCTAGATCAAACCTTGATTTAGGTATTTTTCTTTAATTTTTAATTTTATTTTTTTATATTTATTTCTTTCTCTCTCTGCAAGGAGAGACAAATATACAATGTATCCTTCCTCTCCATTCACAGAGAGAGAGAAACACAGGGGAGGGCTTCACTGTGACTGATTACTGCGGTAGCCAATTAGAGGCTACCACAGCGATCAGGTGACCCAGAATCTGAAGTTCCGGGTCCCAATCATTAGAACAGTGCCCAGGGCTTTAGTGAGACCCTGGTCTTTGTGCTGGGAGCCCGCTGTGCGGCACACTCCCAGCACAAGGGGAGATACGCCAATATGTGGCCCCACTGCAAAAAGCCCAGTGCAGTTGGGCATATTTGTGTTACGTCGACGCCAAGGGTTTAAAGGTGATCTCAAGCACTAGGTAATATCCACTCCAAGCTTACATCTTCCCTTCTATAGGGTTCAGGATATATATTTTTTTAGGCCCTGTTCACATTGGCTTTAAAAGCAGGCTTTTAAGGTGCTTTTTTATTATTCCTCAAACACCTATAAAACAGTCTGCAATTGATAAGGCAATGATGTGGAATTCCCTTCCACAGGCGGTGGTCTCAGCGGGGAGCAGCAATAGTTTCAAGAAACTATTAGATAAGCACCTGAAAGACCACAACATGCAGGGATATACAATGTAATACTGACCTATAATCACACACATAGGTTGGACTTGATGGACTTTTTTCAACCTCATCTACTATGTAACTATGTAACTATTGTGACAGCAGGAAGGTAAAGTCACCTGGTTGCATCCAGGGGGGTAGATATATTTCGCCCAGATTCAGGCTTTACGCCGACTTATACAACTAGGTGGAGAGTTGTATAAGCCCAGCTGAGGCTAGTGGGCTCATGGATGACTCATACCTCTAGGGAGAGTGTGGGGCGTCGTGCAGACAGGGAGTTGATGAGACCAGCTGAAGCTTGTCAGCTCATTTAGGCCTCTATAAGAACTCCCAGATTCATTAGGTGTTAGCTCATGCCTGGAACCAGACCTGTGTGGACTGTCTAGGGAGAGTGAACCCCTGTGCGGTGAGACAAAGCCTGTGTGGCTATTTGCTTGGACATTTAAAACCAGGGACTTAGGGACTAGGACAGCACTAGGCTGATCCCAGTTGTTAGTTAGGAAACCTGTATGTTTAGTCAGAGGTCAAGTTGACCAGGATTTATTTTATTTATGTTTCTTTTGCTTTGCTGTGTTTTATCACTGTAAATAGAAAATAAACCGCACCTTTTTGATTTTGAAAACCACAACCTCCGTTTGCTGGGCCTGTTTTTGTCTGGGGAGCCCATCCCGGGGGTCACACACACCCGCTGCCGAGCTAACCCCCTCACAGTTGGTGGAGAACCAGTGGCAGTTTTTTTTTAAGCCAGCATGGAGGAGATACTGAAACAGCTGGCTCTAGTAAATGCCAATCAACAGCAGACAAATGCAGGTTTGCAAAGGAGCCTTGCAGCCCAGCAGCAAGCTCATCAACAGAGCCTTGCAGCCCAGCAGCAAGCTCACCAACAGAGTCTGGAAGCTCAGCAACAAGCCCAGCAGCAATCTGAGGCCCGCCTCATAGACCTGTTACAGAAGCAAGAGCAGAGACTACAACAAATGGAAGCAGTAATGCAGCAACGTCCGCAGACCAGTGAGGAAAGCCGTCCCACTAATACCGCGTCCTTTGGGGTGAGTCGTTTATTGACAAAAATGACTGGAGAGGATGATCCAGAGGTATTTTTGACCACATTTGAAAGGACCGCTGAAAGAGAAAAGTGGCCTGAGGAGCAGTGGGCTGGACTAGAGCCTAACCAAGCAAAAGACTATGTGATGCTAAAAGCTGAAATTTTGGCAAGGCTGGGTGTCACCCAGGCTGTCCGGGCTCAGCGTGTGCATAACTGGACTTTCCAGCTTGGAAAACCCCCCAGGTCTCAAATGTATGATCTCATTCACCTGAGCAGAAAGTGGCTACAGCCAGAGACTTTGTCCGCACCAAAGATTGTGGAACGTGTTGTAATGGATCGGTTTTTGAGAGCTCTTCCTACTGCCATCCAAAAGTGGGTAAGCCATGGAGACCCAGAGACGGCCGATGGTCTTGTGGATCGTGTGGAGAAATACTTGGCTACAGAGAACCTGACGGCCTCTTCCAGAGACACTCTGACTTTCCACCCTAAGACCAGACCATCCCCAGGGGCGGATAAGAGGATTCCAAGGGGTGAGGGTGGAGAGAGTGAGAGGGTGGGAGCTCTACCCCAAGTTTGGCGAGAACAGCCTGGGAAATCAGCGGCTCAAGAGGCGGCAAGAAGGATCGTTTGCTACCGCTGCCGGCAAGCGGGACATATTGCAGCCAATTGCCCGGTTGTGGAGGAACCCATGCAGTGTGACTTTCTGACGGGCAGACGTCAGTCGCTGTGTGCGACAGTCGCATGCACTGCCATTCGAGGAACTGAGAAACATTTATGCAAAATGTGTGTTAATGGTAGAAATGTTGTGGTATTGCTGGATTCAGGTAGCCTTGTGACCCTGATAAAGGCTGAGTTAGTTAAAACAGAGGTCTTTGGGAATAGCAAGGTAGCTGTTATTTGTGTGCATGGGGACACCCGAGAGTATCCAGTGACTACAGTGTGTTTCGAGACCCCCAAAGGTACCCTCTCTCATCCAGTGGGCTTAGTATCTCAGTTACCGCATGACGCCATTGTGGGAAGGGATTTTCCGAAGTTCTGGGAACTGTGGGATGATCCTGAGCCCCCCACTGGTGCCCCTATGTACCAGGAATGTGATAGCCAGAACTCCCCTGAGAGTGGTGAGGACTCTCCGGAATTTCCCTTATCAGTATTGGCAGGGGAGACTCAAGAAACTGGAGAGGAGCCCACCTCCTCAGACGAAAACCTACCGTCTGTGGAGTTTTCTGATCTTGAGGTTCACAGGGAAAACTTTGCCACAGAACAGTTGAAAGACCCCGCCCTAATAAAGGCACGGGAAAACGTAGTGAAAATAGATGGCGAGTTAGTGAACCCAGATAATACCTGCACTTACCCATACTTCAGCGTAGAGAAGGACCTACTGTATCGGGTGGCAAAAAGGGCAGAAGAAACCGTTGAGCAGCTTGTGGTGCCCAAACCTTACAGGAAGTTGGTGTTGGAGTTGGCCCATGGGCACATTCTTGGAGGTCATCTGGGGACAGAGAAAACCCGAGAGAGGGTATTACAGAGATTCTATTGGCCGGGGGTGATGAAGGACATAGAAAATTATTGTTCCTCCTGCCCTGTGTGTCAGAGGTCGGCCCCGATGCCACATTTCCGTAGCCCGCTGGTCCCTCTACCCATCATTGAGGTCCCGTTTGAGAGGATCGCCATGGATTTGGTAGGGCCTATAATCAAGTCCGCTAGGGGGCACCAGTACATATTAGTTATAATGGACTATGCCACCCGTTATCCAGAAGCGATCCCTCTCCGAAATACCTCGGCCAAAACCATAGCCAAAGAGCTATCTCTTGTGTTTAGCCGGGTGGGTATTTGTAAAGAACTGCTTATGGACCAAGGTACACCCTTTATGTCCCGGGTTATGAAGGAGCTGTGTAAATTGTTCAAAGTGACGCAATTACGTACATCTGTGTATCACCCCCAAACCGATGGGCTGGTTGAAAGATTCAACAAAACCCTAAAACAAATGTTGAAGAAAGTGGTGGATAGAGATGGAAAGGATTGGGACTGTCTACTTCCTTATCTGATGTTTGCTATTAGGGAGGTGCCCCAATCCTCTACGGGATTCTCCCCCTTTGAGTTACTGTATGGGAGACACCCAAGAGGGCTGTTGGATATTGCCAAGGAAACTTGGGAAAGTGAGAGTTCTCCCCACAGGAGTGTGATTGAGCATGTCGCCCTGATGCAAGACCGAATTGCACAGGTAATGCCCATCGTGAAGGAACATTTGGCCCAAGCGCAGTTAGCACAGCAGAGAGTGTACAACCGTGGAGCCAAGACCCGTACCTTTTCCCCGGGGGATAGGATACTGGTACTTGTCCCTACGGTTGAAAGTAAATTCCTTGCCAAATGGCAAGGCCCCTATGAGATAATGGAAAAAGTGAGCGAAGTGAATTACAAGGTCAGACAACCAGGAAGGCGAAAGCCCGAACAGATCTATCACGTTAATCTGTTGAAAGCCTGGAGGGATAGAGAGTCCCTAGTCGCAGACACTTGGTCACCAGCTCAAACTGGTTGCGTGATTCCTGAGGTTGGAATAGCAGCCACCTTGTCACAACCCCAACAACAGGAGGTTAAGGAGTTTGTGCTTCGCAACAAGGAGGTATTCTCTGAGCTGCCGGGACAAACATCTGGGGTAGAGCATGACATCATTACCCCGCCCGGTGAAAGGGTGAAGTTAAAACCCTATCGGATCCCAGAGGCCCGACGGGAGGCAATACGGGAGGAAGTACAGAAAATGCTGAACTTAGGGGTGATAGAGGAGTCCCAAAGTGATTGGTCTAGTCCCATTGTGTTGGTGCCTAAACCGGATGGGAGCTGGCGATTTTGTAACGATTTTCGTCAGTTGAACAAAGTTACAAAATTTGACACCTACCCCATGCCACGGATAGATGAGTTGATCGACCGGCTGGGAACAGCCCGATACATGACGACTCTTGACCTCACAAAAGGGTATTGGCAAATCCCCCTGGCCAAGTCGGCCAAAGAGAAAACCGCATTTGTAACCCCAGACGGGGCGTTCCAATATAAAAGAATGCCGTTCGGGTTACAGAATGCGCCGGCCACATTCCAGCGGAAAATGGACCAGATGCTGAGGCCCCATCGGAAGTATGCTGCGGCTTACCTGGATGACGTAATTGTCCATAGCACAGATTGGGCCTCACATCTGCCAAAAGTGCAAGCAGTCCTGGACTCTGTTCGGGAAGCGGGGTTTACGGCTAACCCCAAGAAGTGTACCATTGGGCAGGAGGAGGCCAAATATCTTGGGTACACCATTGGGAGGGGAGTAATAAAACCCCAACTCAACAAAGTCGAGGCCATCCAGAGTTGGCCACGTCCCAACAGCAAGAAGCAGGTACGAGCCTTTCTGGGAATCGCTGGGTATTATCGGCGATTCATTCCCCACTTTGCTTCTAAGGCTGTGCCCCTAACCAACCTGACGAAGGGGAAAGGGTCGGTCATGATTAAATGGACCCCCGAGGCTGAGGCAGCATTCCAATTCTTGAAACAAGCCTTATGTAGCCAGCCAGTGTTGTACTCACCCGACTTCTCTAAAGACTTTGTCGTACAAAGTGATGCGTCAGATGTGGGGTTAGGAGCAGTATTGTCCCAGGTCTGGAACGGGGAAGAGCACCCAGTCATTTACCTCAGCAGGAAGTTGAAGTCCCATGAGGTAAATTACGCCACCGTTGAAAAGGAGTGTTTAGCGGTGAAATGGGCTCTAGATTCCCTTCGGTACTACCTGCTAGGTAGGCACTTTGACATGGTTACGGATCACGCTCCGTTAAAGTGGATGGCTCAAAACAAGGAAACAAATAGAAGAGTGAATAGGTGGTTCCTGGCCCTCCAGGAATTCAACTTCACAGTAAAGCATCGCCCTGGCGTTCAAATGGGGAATGTGGATGCTTTGTCTCGAGTACATGAATGCCTGATTGCTGGTGTTCCAACCCCGAGGTTAAAACAAGAGGGGGGGGTATGTGACAGCAGGAAGGTAAAGTCACCTGGTTGCATCCAGGGGGGTAGATATATTTCGCCCAGATTCAGGCTTTACGCCGACTTATACAACTAGGTGGAGAGTTGTATAAGCCCAGCTGAGGCTAGTGGGCTCATGGATGACTCATACCTCTAGGGAGAGTGTGGGGCGTCGTGCAGACAGGGAGTTGATGAGACCAGCTGAAGCTTGTCAGCTCATTTAGGCCTCTATAAGAACTCCCAGATTCATTAGGTGTTAGCTCATGCCTGGAACCAGACCTGTGTGGACTGTCTAGGGAGAGTGAACCCCTGTGCGGTGAGACAAAGCCTGTGTGGCTATTTGCTTGGACATTTAAAACCAGGGACTTAGGGACTAGGACAGCACTAGGCTGATCCCAGTTGTTAGTTAGGAAACCTGTATGTTTAGTCAGAGGTCAAGTTGACCAGGATTTATTTTATTTATGTTTCTTTTGCTTTGCTGTGTTTTGTCACTGTAAATAGAAAATAAACCGCACCTTTTTGATTTTGAAAACCACAACCTCCGTTTGCTGGGCCTGTTTTTGTCTGGGGAGCCCATCCCGGGGGTCACACACACCCGCTGCCGAGCTAACCCCCTCACACTATGATAATATAGACAGCACACAGAGCTGTTCCCAATATCAAAACATTAAGTTTTTGTGTCATTTATGACATGTTTGCGGTGCGTTTGCACTGTGTTAGGCCTTGTTCCCAACAATAACAACAACAAAAAAGTAGAAGTCCAGTGTGCGATTTTAATACTCATCAAATACACATAGGGCATTTGGGAGAGTTTTTATTGCACATTAAATGCGTTTAAATGCGTTTAACAACACTCAATAACGCCATAGGTGCATTTTTTTAGCGTCAGTATTTTGAGCAAGTGTTAAAGTGAAGTTCTGGCCTAAATATGACTTTTAAGATAAAAATACCCCTAGAATACTCATGCCTTGTGCAATGTAACAAAGGTATGCTGTAAACTATGCCCCGTTTTTTATTTGTGCAGCATTGTTTTCTTACTTTGTGAAGTTCCTGCACAGTGCGGCCATCTCCAGTGTGGGCATTTTAAGCCACAGTGTCCTCCTTCCTGGATTCCATGCATGAACCTGCCATGCCAAGCTGACCAAGATTTTCCTTTCACGCCAATGTTAAATGTTACTGGAGCAGTGCCATGGCAAGCTGACCAAGATCTCCCAGGAGCCAATGCAAAAGTGGAAATGATGTCCACTGCCACGGCTGCTAAAGGAGGAAGTGAAATTAGATATAGGCTTAAATCAGGTAAGTGAACAGAAAAAATTAAAATAAATTGCCAATTCATTTTAAGGATGCACATTAGTGCTGCATGGTGAGGAGTCAAAAGTGTGGGTGGAACTCAGTTTTAACAAGGCCTTACTTTGTCAGAGAAGTTGATTTTCAGCAATTTAACACTTTCAATACAGGGCTTTTTATACCACTTCCATACCAGGCCTATTCTGGCACTTCTCTCCTACATGTACAAATCATCATTCTTTTGCTAGAAAATTTCACAGAACCCCCAAACATTATATATGTTTTTTTAGCAGACACCCTAGGGAATAAAATGATGATCATTGCAACTTTTTATCTTGCACGGTATTTGCGCAATAATTTTTCAAACGCCTTTCTTTTTGAATTTTTGTGTAAAATATGAAAGCTTATGTTACGCCGAGTAAATATATACCTAGGTCTCATCCGACAGGACCTGGACAAGGTCCACTCCAGATTGACTGAGGCGGAGAGTCGGGTGGGTCAGGTGAAGTATGCCGTGGGAGAAAATACCGGCGCGATCCGTTCAGTAACTTCTCGGGTGAAACTGCTGGTACACCGCGCGGAGGATTACGAGAACAGATGCCGCAGGAACAACATCCATATTGTGGGACTTGCGGAAGGTGCCGAGGGTAAGAACTCCACCGAATTTGCGGAAGGACTGCTCCGCTCCTTTCTCCCGGCGGCCCGCTTGTCTCTCTATTTTAGAGTGCCGCCGCAGCCCGGCCCGCAGGGTTCCCCTCCCCGTACCTTCATCCTGCGGCTTCTCAACTTCAGGGACCGGGACGAGCTGCTCAGGGCAGCTAGAGCGGCTGGGGAGCTGTTGCATGGTAATGGCCGCCTGATGCTATTCCCTGATTTCTCCATCGAGACTCAGAAGCTTCGGCGCTCCTTTGATGCAGTTAAAGCAGGTCTCTGCTCCAAGGGCATCAAGTACAGTGTACTCTTTCCTGCCAAGCTGAGGGTGATTGACGGAGAAACGGTCCGCTTCTTCACCTCTCCGAGGGATGCTGCAAGGTGGCTAGAAACTATCCCCCCTCTGGGATGAGACCAGCGGAGTTGCCGCTTGTATGTTTGATCCGCTTGATGCCTTGACCCCTTGGAATGCATCACTTGTCACTGTTTTATATTTTCAGCAGACCAGCGTGCTTTCACTGGCCGGAGGATCGGATGTCATCCCCACTTTACTGTGCCTTAATGTTGACACTCGTAGGCAGCCTGCAGCACGGTATGTACTGGTATTTGCTTTCTGCTTGTCACACTTCATCACTGCTCTGCCTGCTGGAGGATGTTCTATGGGGGGGGGGAACTGACTGCCTGTGAGTGACTGCTGTGCAGGAGTACTGGTTCCCCATACTGCCTTTGAACCGGCTGTTGCTCCTATCCCCCCTCTCCTCTCCTGACTGGTACTTCAATCCGTCCCCCCCTGTCCAGTGCTGGCTGCTGCAATTTTTTAATTTTTGTGTACCTTTTACTGTTACTTTGTTGAAATGGTTACCTCTAAGCACTGAGCCCCTGGTATTGCCAGGTGAATTCTACAATCCAATTGGAACAATTATAGCAGCATCTCTCGACCCTTATACTGCTCCTTCAGCTAACCCTAATTTTTGTGATTAATCTCTTCTTTACCTTAGTGTGTTTGTTGCTGGAGCACAGGCGATGCTGACCCTCTGTCTCTTGGAAAAGCACGCACGCCTCCCAAACGTTAGTTACCTTCGGGCTGGTTGATTGGGTATTATGCAGTCTTGCAGTGGGTGGGATCTGCGGGGTGGGGGGAAGGGTTGGTTGGCCGTTGCTGACCCATTTTTACATGCACTGTTGGGCATGGGTTTGGATTCTAAGTTGTCATTGTTTTGTTTTTTGTTTGTTCCTTTATGGCATGTTCGCATTTACACTGTCTGTGAATACAATGTAGGGTGGCTTGGGGGGGTTGCTACCGGCCGGCTGGACCCTAGAGGTGGTGGAGGACTAGTACCCCAGGCTCACTGCATGTCTTCTATTAACACACTCACACTGCGATGGCCCAGATATCCATAATTTCATGGAATGTGAGAGGACTTAATTCTGCCCATAAAAGATCCTTAGTACTCAATTACATCAGAAGGCACTCCCCTCACATCTGTGTGTTACAGGAGACCCACTTATTGGGATCTCGAATCCTGGATCTTAAAAATGCTTGGGTGGGCCATCACTACCACACAACGTACTCCACCTACTCTAGGGGAGTCAGCATCCTGGTGCACAAACAGCTGGCCTTTCAGCTCTTGGACATCAGGACTGACCCCGGGGGTAGGTATATTATCCTTCATGCCTTGATTGCTAATAATCCATGTGTTTTAGTAGGGCTATACCTCCCTCCACCGGCAGACCCGGCTTTGATGTATACAATTATGCAAAAGGTGATTCATTACGGTGTGGAGGATATTCTAGTGTTAGGTGACTTCGACCTGACTGCGACCGCTGACATGGATAGACTTCACACTGTCTCTCGGTGGGTGCCTGGTCTGGTGGAGTGGGCTCTCACCTTTACCTTGACGGACACCTGGCGCCACTTTAACCCCATATCTAAGCAGTTTACCTGTCACTCCAATACGTTTAAAACTCTCTCCCGTATTGATATGACCTATGCTTCTCGATCCCTGCTTAAGAAAGTTACGGCTGTAGATATTCTATCTCGGGGCATCTCTGACCACGCTCCTCTACTTCTCAAGCTATCCATGGGGCCTCCCGGGGAGCGGTTGTGGAGGCTGTCTAGATACTGGATTGAGGAGGAGGGTATTCAGGAAGCAGTTCAGGTGGGCATGTGTCACTATTGGCTGGAGAATGCGGATGCTGCTTCTCCTCTTGTCACCTGGGATGCCTTTAAGGCCTGGACCAGGGGGGAGTACATGGCGCGCATCTCCATTGCTCGTAGGATGGCTGCGCGTTCTCTGGAGGAGTTGGAGGAGAAGGCCAAGACGAACGAAGCCGCATATGTGGCTAATCCCGATCAGGTGACCTTTGGGGCTTGGCAGTTCGCTCTGCATTGGTTGTCTCTGTGTAGTGTGGAGGGGACACAGAAGTCTCTCCTCTCCACGGCGCAAAAGATCTTTGAATACGGTAACAAGAGTGGCCGGTTAATGGCGTGGTTGGCTAAGGGGCAGTTTGCTGTCACTCACATAGGTGGAGTCTGGGATTCAGGGGGGGTACTGCTACAATCTCCTAGTGAGATAAATGATAGATTTGCACAATATTACCAGCACCTGTACTCTTCCAGGGTGGATTACTCCTCTCGGGAACTCTCAGAGTTTCTAGATGGGATCCCCCTTCCCACGCTTGGGCACTGTACTGCTTTGGAGACCGACATCACCCTGGAGGAGGTGCAGATTGCTCTTTCACAGCTACAGATGGGTAAGACTCCTGGGGCAGATGGTTTACCGACGGAATTCTACTCCCAGCATCAGGACCTGCTGGCTCCTCGACTGGTGGCATTGTTTGCTCAATCATTTGAGCTGGAGGCTCTCCCTACATCCATGTCTGAGGCGGTGGTGGTGTTGATCCCCAAACCGAACAAGGATCCTGAGGACTGCTCCTTGTACAGGCCAATTTTGCTCCTGAATGTGGATGCCAAGATTCTGGCAAAGGTTTTGGCAAACAGGTTATCTACGGTTCTGGAAGAGGTGATTCACCCGGACCAGACTGGGTTTATGCCTGGGAAGGGAACTGACATTAACCTCCGACGTCTCTTTCTTAACATGTCAATACCCCATGACAATAGTGGTAAGCGGGTCATCGCCTCGCTGGACGCCGAGAAGGCGTTCGACTCGGTCGAGTGGGTCTTTCTGTGGGAGGTTTTGCACCAGTTTGGATTTGGGGTGTCCCTTATCCCCGGCCCTGTTCGCACTTGCACTGGAGCCCCTAGCCGTCTCTATCAGGACCTCGGACAGGGTTAGAGGGCTGATGGTAGGATCCTTAGAGGAAAAGCTCTCTCTTTATGCGGACGACGCCCTATTATATTTGCAAGATGCGGATGAGTCAGTAACAGCAGCTTTGGAGATATTTGACATTTTCGGTAGGTTCTCGGGGATACGTATTAACTGGTCCAAATCAATTATTTTTCCTCTTGATCCACAGGTCCGTGATCCGGATGGGGAGGCACCCTTGCTCTGGGTGGATCAATTTAGGTATTTGGGTATCCAGGTGCGGAGGGAGCTGTTGAGTTACAGGGAACTTAATTTGTTCCCTATCTTGTCCCAGCTTCAGTCCAGGTGTGCCTCATGGGCCTCCTTACCTCTGAACCTCATGGGGCGTTTAAATCTTTTGAAAATGCTGTTTCTCCCAAAGTTTTTGTATGTATTTCGTAACAGCCCCACCTGGATACCCAACTCCTTCTTTGCGGAGGTAGATCGATGCGTGGGCTCCTTTATCTGGGGTGGTACGACCCCAAGACTGGCTAAATCAACCCTAATGCTCCCCGTTCGTTACGGGGGCCTTGCGATGCCAAATTATCGAACTTACTTTTGGGCGGCGGTGCTAGTTACAGTCCGGTGGTGGTACGTCCTCTCCAAAAGCAATGCTGCGGTGTGAATGGAGGCGGCGGTTCTGGGTTCGCTCCGGGAATTGGGTTACCTCGTCTACAGGGGGCATAGGGCGTATGCCGCTCTTCCGCAGCCGACCCGTACGATCCTGCGGGCCTGAGCGGTGGCCAGGCGGGGCTTCTGGGCCCACGAGACTGGTCCCCTTTTTGTTCACTTTGGGGGAATCCTAACCTGCCGCATCTCAGGACAGTTCCCGACCCCCAGATCTGGGCTAGATACGGGATCAAGACTCTTGGGGATGTATTTTCAGCGGGAGCTCTGGTGCCATTTACAACCCTCCAGGATAAATATCAACTGCCCGGAAGGATGTACTTCAGATATCTTCAGGTCCGTCACGCTATCCGGGCCCAATTCCCATCTCCTCCCAGACTGGCTTTGGACCCGCTGGAGGAGCTGTTGGCCCAAGAACGACTCCAGAAGCCCCTGTCTGCTGTATATTTGGGGTTGCTGCGGACTGGTTCTGCTGGGGTGGACAGACTCTGGGACCAGTGGAAGGCAGACATGCCGGATCTTGACAGAGAGGATTGGGATGATTGCTTAGCTGACAGCACTGCTTTACTGATCTCGACTAAAGAAAGGTCAAATTCCTACATAGAGTTTATTACACTCCCCAGAGACTCCACAAGGTATACCCGCAGCGCACGCAGGACTGTCCCCGTTGTCAGAATAGTGTGGGCACGTATTTTCATATGTTCTGGAGCTGTCCTAGGATTGCCAGATTCTGGGCTAGGGTGGTGGACACTGTTAATGGCCGCCTCGACCTGACACTCCCTGTGTCCCCCGAGCTGGCGCTCCTGGGCGTTCAGGATGATGATCAGAGACCCTGTTACACCAAACTACTCCTCACATACCTCTTCTTCTATGCAAAGAGGGAAATTGTTTTGCATTGGAACTAGGGATGAGCTTCGAGTTCGAGTCGAACTCATGTTCGACTCGAACATTGCCTGTTCGCCCGTTCGCCGAACAACGAACAATTTGGGGTGTTCGCGGCAAATTCGAAAAGTCTATGGGAGAAATCTAAAGTGCTAATTATAAAGGCTTATATGCAAGTTATTGTCCTAAAAAGTGTTTGGGGACCTGGGTCCTGCCCCAGGGGACATGTATCAATGCAAAAAAAAGTTTTAAAAACGGCCGTTTTTTTAGGAGCAGTGATTTTAATAATGCTTAAAATGAAACAATAAAAGTGAAATATTCCTTTAAATTTCGTACCTGGGGGGTGTGTATGATATGCATGTAAAGTGGCGCATGTTTCCCGTGCTTAGAACTGTCCCTGCACAAAGTGTCATTTTTGAAGGAAAAAAAGTCATTTAAAACTCACTCGCGGCTATAATGAATTGTCGGCTTTTATCAATACATAGAAAAGTCATTGATAAAAATAAAAAAAAAAGCGTGGGGGTTCCCCCAAATTCAATTACCATGCCAGATCTCAAGGGCCTGGTATGGATATTTAGGGGAAACCCCACGCCATTTTTTTTAAATTTGCGGCGGGGTTCCCCTTAATATCCATTCCAGACCTAAAGGGCCTGGTAATTGAATTTGGGGGAACCCCCACGCTTTTTTTTATTTTTTATCAATGACTTTTGTATGTATTGATAAAAGCTGACAATTCATTAATAGCCGCGAGTGAGTTTTAAATTACTTTTTTTCCTTCAAAAATGACACTTTATGCAGGGACAGTTCTAAGCACGGGAAACATGCGCCACTTTACATGCATATCATACACACCCCCCAGGTACGGAATTTAAAGGAATATTTCACTTTTATTTTTTCATTTTAAGCATTATTAAAATCACCGCTCCCGTAAAAACATCTATTTTTTAAACCTTTTTTTGCATTGATACATGTCCCCTGGGGCAGGACCCAGGTCCCCAAACACTTTTTAGGACAATAACTTGCATATTAGCCTTTATAATTAGCACTTTAGATTTCGAACGTTCGAGTCCATTGTATTTAATAGGGTTCTAAAGTTTGCGCGAACATTCTGTCTGTTCGCAGGTTCTGGTGCAAACCGAACAGGGGGGTGTTCGGCTCATCCCTGGTTGGAACGCCTCCTCCGCCCTGACAGTGGACTCCTGGGAGAAATCTATTAATGCTGTGTTGCCACTGTACAAGTTAACTTAAATTAGCAGGAATTGCCCACAAAAATTTGATGGCCTTCTGACACGAGACCCTGGGGGGCGGGGATGTGGTACTGATACAGGATCTGGTTCAGTTGGGATTTGAGTGTATTCTGCTGTATAAATGATGGTTTTGTTAGGGTGGTATACGACTTGCCTTTTATGTGATCGTTTATCTGGGTTCCATGTGTACTGTACTTTCCCTTTTATCCCGGTGTATGACTTGGTCCATTTTGGACAATTGTTGTATAATACTTGACTTCTTCTGCCTCAATAAAGGAACAGTTTGTTGTAAAAAATATATACCTAACATGTCACGCTTTAAAATTGCGCACACTCATGGAATGGTGCCAAACTTCGGTACTTAAAAATATCCATAGGCGACGCTTTGAAAATTTTTACAGGTTACCAGGTTAGAGTTACAGAGGAGGTCTAGTGCTAGAATTGTTGCACGCGCTCTAACACACGCGGCGATACCTCACATATGTGTTTTGAACGGCGTTTACATATGTGGGCGGGACTTACGTGTGCGTTCGCTTCTGAGCGCGAGCTATTGGGGACAGGGGTGTTTTACTTTTTTTATTATTATTTTTTATTTTACTTATTTTTTTTATTTTTACACTTTAAAAAAAAAAAAAAAATTGATCACTTTTATTCCTATTACAAGGAATGTAAACATCCCTTGTAATAGGAATGTGTGTGACAGGTCCTCTTTATGGAGAGATGCGGGGTCAATAAGACCCCACATCTCTCCTCCAGGCTGGAAAGCATGAGATCGTGAAAAAAATGTCACCGATCTCATGCTTACTAGCCACAATGGCGGCTTTGTTTACTTTTAAGAACCCGGGCGTGATGTCATCACATCGTGCCCGGGCCTCTGACGGTCATAGAGATGACTGGTGACCAGCTGGTCACCAGTCATCTCTATGCTCTTCATGTGACCCTCGGCGCTAGACGATTCTTTCTCTGGGCCCCCGATGGCAAGGGAGAGCCCGGAGAAGAACCGGATGGCGGCGGGAGGGTGGGATGTCCCCTCCCGCCGCCTATAAGAACAGCCGTTATGATCGTTCTTATGGTGCGCAAAATCGCCTGCTGAAGAGAAGGATATCTGAATGATGCCTCTAGCTGAAGGCATCATTCAAATATCCCCCCACAAACCCAGGACGCCATATGACGTTCACCCGGAGGGAGAGAGGGTTCCTGTCAGCGTCATTTTACAATGACCCGGTATGGAAGTGGTTAAGCTCCTGTGTTATAACAAAGTTTAAAAAATCTTACATTTTAGAAGCCGATGTAGGCAGAAATACTGCTGTGGATATGTAGATGGTTGCAGTGGGGCATGACAACCCAGCAGGCAGCTACAATAGCCTCATTGAAAGCCTGACCCTAGCCAAAACTTTTTGACAGGGTGAAGAGGGGATAAAATCTGTTTTTTTGTTTGTTTTTGTTTTTCATTTTAATTCATTATCCCTATGGCTGTCATAGTGACTCAACAGCATGATTCAAATCTGGATTGAAGTGTTTTTATAAAGCATTGAAGGCAACTTTTCCAAAACTTTCAATGGCCGTGAATCAATCACCTGATAATTATTCACCTGCAGTGCATGTCAGATTATATCATTTATAAATATGACCCATAATGTTTGTATACATTTTAGCAATTTCAGTGGCTACAAAGCTTAGAGGGTAAAATATAGTATGCTCATAGAATGAATTTTTCCGTTGTAAACCTCACCATAAACGGTGTTTCAGGGATAAACTCTTCTTTTAAAACTATTGTTGAAGTTTATGATTTCAGTTTCAATTACAAAACTGTCTGGATGAACTTTTGTACATTTCATATGAAGGTTGACTGGAAACCTTTGAGAGATTGTAGCCTGATGAATTCAGTATTTCGTTTACGAAGAAAGAAAATAACACTTTCATGTGCCAACACTGCTATTAAGGTAATGTGTAGGTTCATTCTATGTCCCCTTGTAAATCAGCAGCAGAAGTACACTGAAAGCCTGTATTCTAGAAATATAAAGTTAGACAAAAAGAGACACACATCTCAAATAGCAGCAAGTAAATCATATTTGTGAATACTCATAAATCAGATTAGTTCCTATAAATAAAACAGACAAGAAAGGAGGTCAATTACAAATATTAAAGGATTGAGCTGGCACAGCAGCATACAGCAACAGGTGCAGAGTCAAGAAAGGCCAAGGTCAGAACCAGATAGAACATTTTGAAACAGGCCAGCAGGCAGAACAATTGTTAGCCAAAAACTGAGAGCTGGTACAGTGAGGTCTGAAGGTCAGATCAGGGACAACAGCAGGAGTCAGGACAGAGACAAAAGGACGATCCAAAGGGAAAGTCAGGAAATTAACTTGAGTCAGTAACACTTATGCACAAAGCAAATAGCTCAGGTCAAGGCAGGTAATGATTGACCATGCAGTAAGGAGGCTAGAAGTACTTCTCTGCTCTGCATAGAAATCTATGGGCTTGCTTGGCTTTAGCTCTCCCCCTGCTGGCCGGAGGAGAATTGTGCAGCATAACATGAGTATCTCATTAGAGAGAGAGAAGAATAAAATGCAATATCTCCTTCTCCATATTGCTGTTGCCCAGCACCTGGTTACAGGAACATACTATGTATTGAAAACATCAGATACTAAACAGGTCACTGTGGCAGTTATGCAGTTTTGTCAGTATAATTTAGCTAGTCAATTTAGCGTCTAGAATGTTGCATTACATTTCTAACTGTAATTTCTAAAGATCAAACTGTTTACACTATAATATCTTAAGTAAGTTACAGAATATATACCAATATCTCAAGTGTAAAAGCTTCCCCATAGGCCCATTTTTTTGACAAGAGCAAAAACCAAAACTCCTTTATCTAAGGGCAGTCCATCAGGGCCTTTTGCTTTACCAGTGGCAAGTTACAAGATCACCTGTTTAATCTTATCTTCCGTTATTTCTTTGTTTAATATCTATATTACTGACCTCAGCACTGTGCATTACTTACGCATGACATTCTAAGACACATTGCCGAGAAGTAACATATACTAGCTTAGGTATTTATCATTTAAAGACTGTTGTCACCCGGAACTTAACGTGAGAGTAGAATTACATTATAGGTCCAAGTTTTTATGAAATCCTAAGGGGTTATTCCTATTCCAATACATACTTTTTTTTAAAGGAATACACTGATTAACCAGTGATTTACACTGGGCTACTGTAGGTGAGGATGTACTCATTCATTTAATAACAATGGCTTTGCGAGAAATAAACAAACTTTCTTGCAAGTTCATTCTAGAATAGTGTGGCCAATATTCTTCACCTAATTTAAACAAACAAACATCAGGTGTAGAGGGAAGAGACAGCCACAGTAACATAGTGAGCACAGTAATAACTTGCCGATAGAAGCCAGATGTAATCTGACATCCCCAACAGTGGTGCATAAAATCTGCCTGTGGTTAATTACAGTTGTGGATCCCATTTTGTGTAGTTGAACAGGAGACACTGTAGGTATGTTTAGTATGAAATATACAATCAAAGTATTCTATTAATCACTGCTAGGAAGACTATGATTTGAGAGGAGCATAAATCATCCCATTCCTTATTAGACGTAGTGGGTAGTGGAGTCTGCCATTTAGTCCTAATATCCAAAGCAGTTTTATTAAGCTTAGTGTTCAGCAAGTGGGAATAGAAAGCGGATAATAACCCTCTGAAGTAGTGACACTTTATCTTTAACATTCCTATAAGTGGGTATTCATAGATGGGTTTATCCTGGTCCCTGAACTGAACCTCTGAGCCATAACACAGTCGTATGAGTCTATGAAGATAACTATGTGGTAATTGTGTCTCTGCTGTAATTGCATGAATGGTTTCCATCCTGATAAATGTCTGTAAGAGTTTAAATACCATGGGATTTCCATAATGCAGTATATGGAATTGCTAAGTTGTACTAATATAAACCTGCCCCATATGTTATCTGGGAGGAACTGAAATGAAGTGAGGTGAGGTATTTAACTTCAACCAACACTGATTTGGCCTGTTTCAGGATGGTTATGTGGTGTTTGTGGAGGGATAACTTAGGGGGCTCTTGGAATCTCAACAACTGTTTGGTTCCAAGAACATGTGCTAAGTGTGCTTCTGAGTTATGGGCAACTACAGGGAGGACCCATGTCAATGGATGTTTTAGTCATGCAGTCAAGTAATATTAAAACACCAACTTCTTCTTTGGGCTTTCGTATTCTGGTTATATTAATTTTAGGTCTAGTGGTGCCCCATATAAAGGATGAGTGTAGAGAGTTAAGGATTTTGGCACTGTCATAGACATATGTGTAAGTATGTATATACATTTTGTTCAGATATAAACAGAACTACAATAGTTGCATCATACATGCTTACTGGTAGTGTCTCAAGTGTAAAAGCTTCCCCGTAGGCCCATTTTTTGACAAGAGCAATAAAACCAAAATTTTAGTAGATGTTTAAGAGCTGCCCGTGCAGGCCTTTGCTTTACCAGTTGCAAGATTTAGGAGCACCTGTTTAATCTCATTGTCTGTGATTTCTTTGTCTAATATCTGGGCTGTGGACATTTGAAGAAACTCTAGTTCCCTTAAGTATATTTCATTGTCATTTTGTGTTTAGCCATACAAATCAATTCAGTGGGGTTTGCTATGAAAAAAGATTTTTGTCATCACTGGCCTAGAATAGTTTATCATTGGCCTGGCGAGAGGATTTTTTAAAATAAAGGAAATAGTGGATTTAACCCAACCCCAAAAGAAATGTGTTTAGTACATTCCAAAAGATGGTATTGGTAGCAAAGTCTTAATGGGTTTCTAAGAACAATTGCAGCTGATCCTGGATATGGTCATAAGGCCTATTAGATTGAGCCCAAAGGGGTGGATTCTCCACATTTAGGCCTGAAATTGAGGGCTAAATGTAGAAGTGGACAATGGTTAGAGATACAGTACATTTTGTCAGATAAGCTTTAACATAGGTAAAGCTTTAGCATTGCCCAACATAAGATCAATACCTGAAAATGCCTCTGGCAGGAATGAAACATGAGAATGCATTAGTATCTATGAACGAGTGTCTCCAAAAATCAATCCAGTTTAACTCTGTCTTTAGTTAGCTGGGAATTTATATAGTCTAAAACAATCTAACCTGCTTCAGATGGGCTCATTGTCTAATTTTCCAACCCAAACAACCTCAGCAACTAATAAAAAAAAATATATCTAGCAAACAGCCTGAATCTGGGACCTCCCATCCTATATCCAGGCAAAGGTTTATAATGCTGTCACACAATCAAACTATTTTAGTGTTAGATTGTTGAATTTTGATAAAGACCAACATTCATCTTTGTGGGATACCCCTACATCTAACATTCCAATGAAGAAAACCAAAAATTTAAGTCAACATCTTTCAATCTAGCGATAATGCCTGAGAATAAAGGTGACCTCCAGTCATACATCTGCATATCTGTAATTAAAGTTACCCAACCTGGTAACTTTTTTTTTTTTATTGGTTTTTATTTAAAAATTTCCAAGAATGATAGTACAAAAACAAAACAAGAAGTAAAGCAAGTAAGCAATACATACATTACATGAACATCAGTAAAAAGATAAATAGATAATTGCGTGTCAGAGACGCAGTCTCAAGAGACACAAGGCTAGATTTATAACAGTAATCCAGTGGGGTGGAGTAGCGTAACTTACTAGTAAAAGTTGGGTAAAGGTAAGGTAAAGGAGGGGTAGAGGAAAGTGAGGGGAATAGAGAGGAAAAGGGAGGATCAACCTGTGGTCAGATTATCATTCAAGTATGAAAATGAGAAACGGAGAAAAATAAAGATAAAATCAAATAAAGACAATAACATATAAAACCATATATGGAAAATTCAAGTATTACTTTTAAACCATGTTGTCCATATTTTCCAGTGGTTATCAAACCTTTGGTTATTGCCACACCAAATAGCCACCAAAGATTTATATATATAGTGTGACTGGGTGATAACCAGTACTTACGATACATTCTGTGCCTTATCTGCCTTCCAATTTTTTGCAATTAACGTCCTAGATGCCAAAAGGATATGTGTTACCACTACTCTGAAGTCGGGGGGGGGGCTGGAATTTCAATACCAATATTCAAGATTGCTAAGTTAGGGTTGGGACGGGTCAGAATTCCAGTGATCCCCGAGATGTATCGGAAAATGGAGTTCCAGAAACTATTTAAGTGTCTGCAAGTCCACAGCATGTGAAGCAAATTGCCTGTTGCGCCACAGTTTCTCCAGCACAGCAGGGAGCTATGGTTTCCAAACTTAGAGATTCTATAGGGAGTAAGGTACCACCTAAGAGCTATTTTTGGGACAGCTCCCAGTGGTTGGTACATCTGGATGCTCTATAGAGCGAACTTAGTGCATGCTGCCATTGTGGGACTGTAATATCTGTACCTAGGTCTGATTCCCATTTCCTATAGGGTTGAGATTTTATGAATTGTAGTTTTTGTTGGAAAAGATTGTAAAACAAGGAAATACCTTTAAGGGGAGTTAGGGTTAGTAGTATAGAAACGCCAGACCTCTTTTGGGAGATATATCTTTTGTGATCCAATAGAACTAAGAAAGTGGGAAATTTGAATGTATTTATATTGGTCGGTAGGTAGCAAGGAGAATTGCTTCTGTAGGGAAACAAATGGGAGGAGGGTGTTACCCTGATACAGGTCGTCTATTATCTTGATGCCCCTATCCAGCCAATCCTTAAGAGATAAGTTAGGGATGACCTGGGAAAGAATTGTTATGGGCACAGGGACTGCTGTTTGGTTGGAGAGTGGGACTGATACTTTCCTGAGGTCTCTCCAGACCGCAAGAGAGGCCTGAATGGTGAGAGGTAGTCCATGCATGGAAAATGGCTTCCATGCATCTGCAAGGAGGAGGAGTTTAAGATTTTTAGTTGGGCTCAAAGTCTGTTCAATTCTGGTCCACAGTGAGTCTGGTGTCGGGTCTATCCAACTTTTAAGTTGGGTCAGGATGGCCGCACGGAAGTAGTCTTGAATGTCAACTAGGCCCATACCACCCGCTAGCCTGTGTTTAACCAACAGAGTCTTGGAGCATCTCGGTCTCTTAGATCTCCAGATAAAGTTAGAAAGAAGGGCATTTAAAGCTTTGAGGTGTGAGCCGGGCAAGGGGACAGGTATTGTTCTGAATACATAGAGTATTTGTGGAAGGATCAGCATTTTAAACGTGGCCAATCGGCCAGACCAGGACAATTCTATAATGGAAAGTCTTTTGGTTTCTTTGGCTAGTTTGTCAATCAAAGCTGAGTAATTGGCATCTGCTAGTTGATGGGGGTCTGTCGTAAGTTTTATTCCTAGGTAAGAGATATTAGATTTGCTCCAAGAGTAGGGGAAAGTCACCTGAAGGTGTTTTTTTTAAAGGGGGTGGAATGCCTAGGTCAAGAATAATCGACTTAGTGAAATTAACCTTATAGAAAGAAATGTTACTAAATTCAGTGAGAGTGTCGTGAGCATGTTGCAAGGATGTAGAGGGGGTGGTTAGAAACAGAATGATGTCATCTGCAAATAAGTTAATATCGTGGGATCTCCCTTGTAAGGGGAAGCCCGCAATCTCTGGATGGGACCTGATCCTCTCGGCCAGTGGCTCAATAAGAAGGTTGAAGATCGAGGGAGAAAGAGGACATCCTTGTCTAGTGCCGTTTGAGATTGAGAAAGTGCTCGATAACATGTTGGATGTATAGACTTGGGCACAGGGAGAGGAGTAGAGAGCAAGTATGGCCCGAGAAGCCAAATTTTTGCGGAGTGTGACACATATAGCCCCAATGTATCCTGTTAAACACCTTCTCCACATCCAAGGATAGGAGCAATGAAGGCGTCCCACAGGATTTAGCATATTGCATAATTCCAATAACGCATCTCGTGGCATCCGACGCCTGCCTACCCTGAGTTAAGCCAGACTGGTCAGGACCAATGAGGCAGGGGAGGATGGGCAATAACCTATGTGCCAAAACTTTAGCATATAACTTGACATCAGTATTGAGTAGAGATATTGGCTTGAAAGTTTGCTGGATTATTGGGTTCCTTACCTGGTTTAGGAATTGTAACCACATATGCCTTAAGCATCTCAAGGGGAAAACGAGGCAGAGGATATTGCAGCTGCAAACACTGCCTGCAGAGTTGGTGTAAGATTGTTTTGGAAAAACTTGTAATAATCGTTTGGAAGTCCATCTGGACCAGGTGATTTGCCTAACGGAAGTGACTTAATAATTCTCTTGATCTCAGACTCCGTGATGGGCGAGTTAAGAGATTGTAGTTGTGCTTGCGATAGAGAGGGAAGGTTAATTTTCGCTAAGAAAGCTTGGATGCTTTTTTCTGTAGGTTGGGGGGTGTCGGAATCATTATTGAGATTGTTTAGAGAGGAGTAGTACTCCGCAAAGGAATTTGCTATTTCTCTAGGGTTGATTATTTTGTGTTTTTCTGTCAGGTGAAGCAGGAATGGGATTCTTGTTTTGGCTCTAGTAGTTTTAAGCCTCTGGGCTAAGAATTTACCTGACAGATTACCAGAGGAATAATGGGCTAGCTTCAAATTTTTGAGATGTTTATCATATTGTTCAATAAGTAGGAGTCGGAGATCAGAGCGACAGTGGGCGAGTTTTTGAGCTACAAGAACACTCAGGTTGGATTTATTTTGGGACTCTAATGTTTTGATGTCATTAAGAAGTTGGTTCAACCTGTGAGTCCTCTGCCTCTTCTCCCTTGCACAAATCTGCAAAATGATTCCTCTAATAAATGCCTTATGGGCACACCATAACATAGCAGGATCAGAAACAGAACCTATATTATCCTCAAAGAACTTAGATAAACTGTGCGCTATCATTGCTGCATGTGAGGGCATCTGGAAGACACGAGAGTTGGCCCGCCATATATAAGCAAGGCTAGGCGTGTGCCCCTCCATCACCGTGATCGAGACAGGAGCATGATCAGACCATGTAATATCATGGATGATGGAGGAGGACACTGCCTGTAAAAGCATTTTATCAACCAGAATCAGATCAATTCTAGAATAAGAGTTATGTCTAGCAGAATGGTAGGTGTAATCCCGTTCATTTGCATGTTGGCATCTCCATACATCAAAAATGTCCTCTGAGTGAAGTAGATGTTGAAGCTGAGGAGGAGGACGTTTAGTTTTAGAAGAAGAGTCCATTGTGTGATCAACAGTTAGGTTATGGTCGCCACAAATAAACAGGGAGCCCTTTTGAAGTGTGGCAATTTTGAAGTATAATCTTTTTAGGAAGCGGAGTTGGTGGGAATTTGGAGTGTACAAGTTAGCGATGGTAAAAGTTTTGTTGTTGAGTTCTCCTACAAATATGATATATCTCCCTTCCGGGTCAACGTGGGTGTCCATCAGGCTCAAGGCTACTGAGTCTCTGATAGCAATTAGTACTCCTTTCTGTTTGGTGGGAGCTGAAGCCAAGAAGATGTGCGGAAATTGTTTGTGATGAAAGTTAGGAGGTTTGTCAGACAGAAAGTGGGTCTCTTGGATGCAAAGGACATCAGCCTGTAGCTTGAGTGCTTCTCTCCAGACCGAGGCTCTTTTGGCCGGGTGGTTGAGGCCGTTCACATTAAAGGAAATTATTTTATGCGCCATGTGTATACATGAAATATAGGTGATGACAGTACCTTAACTTCAACGCTGAGAAGCCTCACTTCATGTGTATCAGGCAGTGGACGGAGTGAGTCAAGACGATCATGTTCACATATGAGGAAAAGCAGTGGTTCAGGCACAGGTCAGACCAGTAATGGGGGAAAGAAAGTTGAATAAAAGGAAAAAACAAAGTCATAACATAAAAAACATTAAGTGATGCAGTATAAAAAATGTGTTCAAACAAGAACCTGGGGGCAGAGCTGCTGCCCGAACCTTGAGGAGGGGGGAAAAGAAAAAAAATAACCAAGGAACTGAGTGCTCAAGATCACATCAGGAACCTTGACATATAAACAGTTGTTTAAATCTTAGTATGGGTGATTATGTGGCGTGTTTTTTGCCGCTTTTCTTGTTCGACACCGTTTGCCATTCGTAAAGGGTGCTGAGCCTCACAGGGGGTGAAGGCCCTGCAGAAGCTTGTTCCGGAAGTATATCTAATGAGCGTAGCAGTGCAAGCCCCTCATCAATCTCTGTGATCACAGTGTTTTTACCATCATGTGTAACCGTTAGCTTAACCGGATACCCCCAGCGGTATGGGATATTGTGGTTGCGAAGAACCTTGGTCACCGCAACAGGGATTTACGCTTTTGCATCGTGAAATGTGATAAGTCCGCAAAAAGTTGGATATGAGCGAATTGTTCCGGGGGTTGCTGATTTTTGCGGAATGCTACCATGAGTTGCTCCTTAACTTGGTAAAAATGTACTCGCATTAGGACATCCCTGGGAATATTATCTGGGAGGTGGGACGGTTTAGGCAGTCTATGGATGCGGTCCACTTGCATTTCTGACTCAGAAACAGATGGAAGGAACTGTTTCAATAAGTCGCAAGCATACTGTTGGAGTTGTGATGGGAGTACGGTCTCAGGCACTCCTCTGATTTTGACATTGTTCCTCCTTGACCTATCCTCAAGGTCAGCGACCTTTGCCCTAAGCCAAGAAAGTTCATCCGCATGATCAGTGTGGGCATCAATCAAAGTATTGTGGGATGATGCAAACTCCCCCATTTTTCCCTCAATGTGAGCCACCCGTCCTCCCAAGTCTCCTATTTCAGATTTAAAGTTCTGCATACAATGCATCATGTCAGCATGCATGGAGCTGCGGAGGGAGACAAGCATGTCTTTAAGTGTGGTGTCAGACACTGGCTTGCCTGTGGTGGGAAATGAGATGAAGGGATCTACCAGCTCCCTCGTGTTTTCCATGGAGTCGTGTGCTGTGCTCACCTGTCTGGTGTTGTCTTCCAGGCGAGGTTTGGACTTTGCAGGGCTGCGGGGTAGAGGGGTAGAAGCCATCGGAGATACCTGGGCGAGTGTGTTCCTGGGCTAGACGCTGCGGACCGCGAGCTGCAGGAGGAAGCCGGTGAAATGTTCCCCACGTCTGCGCCATCTTGGAGAAGTCTGCCGCCTTTTGGTGGATAGAAATCATGCAGTTTTTTAGGCTGTGTATGGTCTTTTCACTTGCGGGTCATCTCGCAGGTGTCACAGGCTCTTTGGAGAGGGAATGGAGGAATTAATTGTCGGTGGTATCCTCCCAGTCGCTAGCGGTTCCCTTGTCTGGAGTGGAGCTGTGTGGTCACACGTCCATTCAGTTGTGCGGTAGCCATGCCCCCCCCCAACCTGGTAACTTTAATGAATAACATTAATAATAGTAAGTCCACAATTAGAAGCTGACATTGTACTCAGTACTCTTTCTGGCTTTTTACAAAATCAGGCCACAGTCTTTACATTTCTGTAGTCAAGATAGAAATGGCCAGCCCCGATCCTCCTCTTCTCAGGTCCCTTACTGGTGATCCTGGCCCCTCCCTCCTGCTGAATTCCCCCACAGCAAGCAGCTTTCTATGGGGGCACCTGAGCCAAGCTGCTGCTCTGTGTGTCCATCCAAACATTAAGCTGCGGCTCGGCCGCACTCCTTCTCTCCTCATTGGCTCACTGACTTTGAGTGACAGCAGTGGGAGCCAATGGCACCCCGCTGCTGTCTCAGCCAATGAGAAGGGAGAGTCCCAGGCAGCCAATCACAACATTGCTGGATCAAGAGGGAGCTCAGGTAAGTATTGGGGGGCTGAGGGGGGCTGCTGCAAAGAGGTTTTTTTACCTTAATCCACAGAATGCATTAAGATAGAAAACCTTCTGACTTTAGAACCACTTCAATTTTGCAGCCAGGGATTTAGCCCCTCAGATTTCTGTGGAAGACCAATATTACAATTAACATAATAATTAGTAATTTGATTTAATCACGGGTGGTTTTGCAGATATTCAGCCAAAGTATGCCAAAAATCAAGTTTATTCTCAATTGTAGTCAGAGTCTTCACTTAGGAATGTGATAGGAATGTGATACCCTAACTACCAAGGCCTGAGGTGTGCCTTAGCCTGCTGGTCAGTATGCCTAAAAGTGGGCATACCCTGAATATGACTGAAGAAATGAAATAAGTAAATGGTTGTGTGAAAAAGGGGGAACGGGTGGGTGGGGACCCAGAAACACAGCCGACGCAGGAGAGGAGAGAGGAGGAGGGATAAATAGCCCTCAGACTCCTCCTACAAATTCAGGCTAGCCTGCGGCCAGCCTTCCACTTGTAGTCAGAGTCTTCACTTAGGAATGTGATAGGAATGTGATACCCTAACTACCAAGGCCTGAGGTGTGCCTTAGCCTGCTGGTCAGTATGCCTAAAAGTGGGCAAAAAGACCCGGACTAGGTATGTTAAGAGAAAGAAGGGCAGGTAACAAACCGCCTGGTAGATCAATGCACGCCCGGGTGGCGTCAATGAATGGAACCGGAACGTACCCGTTGCGACAGCAGAAACCAGTGACCTAAGAATTGATGACTAGAAGGGCCCCAACAGTTGGACCTAGCAAACCTGCCCAGAAACCAACCGACTGTTCCATAAATGACTGGATAAGCCTACAACCAGAAAACACAGACATGGGAATGAACCGCTTGTGACGAGAGGACACGTGGGAGGAACGGAACAAGGGCTGACCCAAGGAGCCCTGGGGAATAATGCAAACGGTTGTACCCAGCCAACAGGACGAAAGACAAGTAGCTCCGTGAACACCTACAACCCCTGGCCTAACTGTGCATACCTGGTAAGGGGATGAGAGAGGGAGAGGTGCCAAAAATGAACGAACTGATAGGAGGGAAGGGGGTCTACGAGCCGGATACCTGAAAGATGCGTTTGCAGGAGTAGACGGATAAGGCCAACATGCTGTAGTGACATGCAACGATAAACGCACAGAACCAGACATGGCATGACCCAACCTACCCGAGTGACAGTGAGCCCCCTAGGAACAGGCTGGGAATCGGAAAAAAGATGAAAGGTCTGACGTACCTGCCCAGAAGATCCGGCAACCTACAAACAAGAGAATAGCACCAAAAGATGAAAACGACCCAGACCTATCGTGGGCCGACACAGGGACGTTGGTATCAAGTAAGGACTGCATGGCCCCAAGGTTAAGCCAGCAGTGAAACCAACACAACCGCTGCTAACCTGCCCTGGCAACGGGCAGGCCTGAAGCTTCAAGCCTTGGGGAAATCAGCTGGATGTCCAGTAAACATGAGAGGCCGTGGAGAGCCTGTTTGGCCCGCATCCAACTGCGCTTAAGAATACAGCCCAGAACATGCTCCATGCTGGTACGTGGGAGTAGCTAGGACAGAACAGGAAGCAAACTGAAGCGAACCGCCTACCTTGTAGTGGCTGGAAAAGGAAACCCCTGAGTTGACTCACAGAAATGCAGAGCCAAGTATGATCAACTCCTGATCGGCGGAGTACTACAAATGGTCAGAAACCCCCACGTGGAGTAGAAGGGATAAACTGCATATGTTGCTGCCGAAACGTGCAGCCTGCCCAACCCTAAACACAAAAGGAAAACACAACAGACAACCAGATATGAGCCACCACCCCTCTGTACCTGCCTGGGCCAAAGACGTGAGCAGAAATGACCAGACCTCAGCGCGTGCATGAACCTGACGACAGAACCCACCCTAGAGTATGTAGTAAGTGTATGTAGCAAATGAGCCCGAGTATCCTGCCGCGCAGAGACAGGTAATTAAAATAAAACACTCAGGGCCGGTGTACCCACGGACCGTGGTGGGTAGTAGTTATAGGCGTAAGCATGAACGTGCACGTATGACGTATGGTATACAGGCGAGAAGATTGTGGTCAACAACCAATTAAAAACGAAACCTCAGCCCGTATGGATCTGTAGACGTGACAGATCCTGAGATGCGCACCCTGGCTAACTACCCCCGGTATGTAAGAACCTGAACGAAAAGTGTGACGAGACAAGGAAAACAAACAATGCTGCAACGGCTGTGGGTGCGAGCGGTGACTGCACGGCACCGCCAAGTTGTGACAGAACATGCTAGGACTGGCTGACCTGCTATACTGAAACACGCTGGGGTAAATGCTAAGACAGAACACAACCCCCTCTGTACCAACCCCCGAGCGAAGACATAAGCAGTGAAGGTGGGACTATAGTATAAATTAACCTGAAAAACGACCCCCCCCCCCCCCCGGCGTGAGACGAGTGAGCGCAAGGAAACTATTTCGCAATGACAGATCGTAGAAACTGAACCCTCAGGACCTGAGTACCCACAGACCGTGGTGGGTAGTCCTGCAGATGAAATGAAACGAAAGCAAACGTACGACGTAACGTAACGGGCGAGAAGATTGTGGTCAAAGAACAAGACCAACGAAAAACCTGAGCCCGTAGGATCTGTAGACGTGACAGAAACCGAGATGTGAAACCTAGCCAACTGAACCAGGAAAGCAAGAACCTACCAAAGTACGATGAAACCTACGGAAGTAAGATGATACGGAACTGAACGAAGAAGAAAAACAGCTACCGGTGTAAGCTGAACCCTCAGGACCTGAGTACCCACAGACCGTGGTGGGTAGTCCTGCCGATGAAATGAAACGAATGCAAATGTATGACGTAACGTAACGGGCGAGAAGATTGTGGACAAGGAACAAAACCAACGAAAAAACCTGAGCCCGTAAGGAAGGATCTGTAGACGTGACAGAAACCGAGATGTGAAACCTAGCCAACTGAACCAGAAATGCAACTACCTACAAAAAGTATGTTGGTACGGAACTAAATAAAGAAGAAAAACCGCTACCGGTGTAAGCTGAACCTGCACAAGCTGACAGGAAAAAATGCTATGACAGGAAAAACGCCATGACAGTAAAAAAAACGCTAACAGGCCGCTGAACACAACATGCTGCCGCCAGAACCGCTAAGACAGAAACCACGTGACGCATGGATACCCGAACGACCGTGGAAGTGAAGCTACCCCACCAAACAGCCCCCCTTTTTTACAGCATCCCCCCACCCTTGGCTCTGAGACCCCAAGGTAGACTGAATCCGATGAGCAAGATGCGGCTGGCTTGCACCCCCGGCTTGCAGAGCCAAGTCAGGACACCCCTATTATATCGTATAGAAAACTGCCAGCGAGACCTGTGGAGACGTGGGTGGACAACCCCTCCCATGCTGCCAGCGTGACCCCGGGAGAAAGGTGGACAGCCGCCCCCCCCCATGCTGCCAGCGTGACCCCTGGAGACGTAGGTGGACAGGCCCCCCCATGCTGCTGGAGTGACCCCGGGACGAGTGGATGATGCCCCCCCATACCGCCAGCGTGCGCCTGGGATAAATGGAAAGATGCCCCCCCCTCATGATGGCGGTGAGAGCTATGGAGGAGTGGATGGACGGATGCCCCCCCAAGCTGCCAGCAATAGCCTGGAAGGATAGGATGGCCGGACGCCCCCCCCTCAAGCTGCCCGCAATAGCCTGGGAGGATAGGATGGATGGACGCCCCCCCTCAAGCTGCCAGCAGCCTGGGAGGATGGAATGGACGGACGCCACCGCTCAAGCTGCCCGCAGCCCGGGAGGATAGGATGGACGGATGCCCCCCCTCGAGCTGCCCACAGCCAGGAGGATAGGATGAACGGACGCCCCCCTCAAGCTGCCAGCAGCACGGGAGGATAGGATAGACGGACGCCCCCCCTCAAGCTGCCAGCAGCCCGGGCGGATAGGATGGACGGACGTCCCCCCACAAGCTGCCAGCAGCCCGGGAGGATAGGATGGACGGACGCCCCCCCCTCAAGCTGCCAGCAGCCCGGGAGGATAGGATGGACGGACGCCCCCCTTCAAGCTGCCAGCAGCCCGGGAGGATAGGATGGACACCCCCCCTCAACCTGCCAGCAGCCGGGGAGGATAGGATGGATGGACGCCCCCCCAACCAGCGCCATGGGGACCTGGCCAGCCGTGCAGCATCTCTGAGCTCGGGGAGAAAGGGGGCTGGCCCCTCAAGGAGCAGGATGGATGGATGCATGGAACCCCCCCTCCCCAGCGCAAGTACCGGAAGAAGCAGGTGGCCTCCTAAACGCGAGACGGAGCCCTGGCAACGAGGGTGGGTGGATGGACGGAACGCCCCCCCCATCCCCGGCGAGAGCGCCGGGAGAACAGGCGGGCGGCCTTCAGAAGCCCACAGCTAACCCCCCCAACTGACGCCCGGCGTGGACATCGGGAGAAGCAAGCGGGGCAGGTGGATGCCCCCCTTTCTCCAAGCTGCCCGGCTACCTGATGACCTGGACAGCCCGGTTACCTGGACAGCCCCCCCTGAAGCCAGCGTATGCCCGGAGGAGTGGGGGGGGGGGGCGGACGGCCCCCCCTCTAAAGGAGTGCGCCCGGAGGGTGGACAGATGGGGGCCCCCTCAATGTGAGCCCGGGAGGAGGAGCGGGTGGCGCTACAGATGAAGCCGACGTGAGCCCGGAAGTGGAGGTGAACGAATGGCGGGCATGACATCCGGCGAGCACCGGGAGAAGCGCGCCCCCCCAAGCTGCCGGACAGACACCGGAGAGACGTGGACGCCAGGCAACCCCTCCCTGCATGTGTACAGGAGCAGAAGTGAACAATGGATGAGCGGGCGAGAGCACGGGAGGAGAAGCGGGAGACTGGCCGGGCTGAGGGATGTGCCCCCCCCCATGAAGCCTGGTGTGTGTACCGAGGGCAGCAGCAGCCCCCCCCCCCTGAGCACCGGGGAAACGTGGATGGGGGCCCCCCCAGCTGCCTGCATGGGTACAGGAAAGTGAGGATGGACGGATGGGCGGGCGGCCCTCCCCACTCCAGGATGCCGGCATGAAGACCAGGAAGAAGCAGGGTGGATTGACAGACGGCTCCCCCCCTCCAAAGCTCGGTGATAGCCCAGGAGAGGGACCGTCAGGAGACTGCTGCAGCCGGCCGCTGCTCTGCCAAACTGGAAGTGCCACAGAACCCAGCCTGGCGTAAAACCCCCCTTCCGATCCTCTGCCCGTGAATCCAGTCCGACAGACTGTCCCCGTTACCTGACCCGAACGAACACCGGAAAAAATAAGGTGGAATGCTGGCCCTCAATGCGGCGGCCCCCGCAGACGTGTCGCATCAGCCCAGGAACCGTGAAGACGAGATGAGACATGAGCCCCTGTAGCCGACAATGCTGCCCTGCTGCTGCACATGAACCGGAAGTGACGTGGACGCGCGGTAACCCGGAAATGACGTGTGACGGCTGAGACCCAGAAACACAGCCGACGCAGGAGAGGAGAGAGGAGGAGGGATAAATAGCCCTCAGACTCCTCCTACAAATTCAGGCTAGCCTGCGGCCAGCCTTCCACTTGCTGACAATCTGAATGGAATCAGGGAGAAGGCCCCTTCCAAGTGTTAAAGTCTATTTTCTATCTCTATCACCCTTTCCCTTATGTTCTGTAAGTCATGATAGATGAGGCCTATATCAATTTTTTTCTGGCTTCCCTGCAAAAGATGTATTACACGCCATAGCTGCTACCAAGACTTGTAAGTTTACGCGTTCCAGGTGACCTTCTGCATTTTCTTCCTCCTTACCAGTATCTGAGACCATGTGGGCACCACTTCAGCTGTTAGGAGGGCTCCAGCTGCCATCCTATCAATCTGGGCAGATACTTTACGCTTTTCAGTGGCTGTTTGCTGCTAGTCTCTGCTTGTGTAGTGTTATAAGGTGGTTGTATTGTGATTCTCTTGGTGGGAGCTCAGATCTGCAGCTCAGCTCAGATCTGCAGCAGCCAGGCAAATTGATGCTAGCCATCCCCACCTCCCACCACCCACCATCAATGCTCCTATATTTAATGAGGCCTTGCTAGGTAATCTCATTTAAAAAAGAGGAGAGATCTTCACCTCTCCAAGATTGCCTACCTCTGGTTTAGGCCTTTTTGTTCAGCATAGTGATGATTTATAATAATATTATATTTTTTACAGCATGGGGGTACAGTTGCATGTCCATTGTGCATGTTTAGGTGTTCTTTCTCTTACCAATACATTTCTTGAGGACATATTTGTAATCTTCTGATGCTATTATTGCATACTGCCTTTAGATGTCAGGAGCGGTATTTTTGTTGATCAGTAATATCAGAAAGAATTGGCAAGCTTTGTTTGACTGACCATATGGTGTAGGGTACATCCAAAAGGAAGCTACAGAAATGTACAATTATATTGTGTTGCTTCTTCATTGAATATGTATTCAAATATTTCTAATTAAGTCAATTCTTTAACAAAGTTCTATATTTTAAATTAATGTGGATATAATCAAAATATAAACAAATAAAAGAGAGCAAACACATTTAAGTGTTGTAAACCGTTTTGTCTTTCTACAGCACTTAGCGGTTTTCTAATACTGCCTATGGAGTGTTTATTTGTATAGACCCAACATTGCTTGTGTAAAGAGTCCACTTGTTAACAAGTAAAATTGCACTATTGCTTTAACCCCATAACGTTGCCTTTCAGTGTCCCTTCAAGTAGGGCACAGCTTCAATATCATTTGACTACTGTACTTAGCTCTCACAGCAGTTACAGGATCGTAAGCTTGCCCCGTTGGCTCTCAATCAGAAGTCGTGACTGAGAGCTGTCATTGACAGGTAGCGGTTGGGGCATTATAGACATTTAGTGAGCTGATGTCCACATATAAAAAAAAATTGTGTATAGAGTTCAGCAGAAAAAACAAAAAGGCCTCAATGGAAACCCCAGGGTAACATCTTGCTGATCACCAAACACTCTGTGCAGCACCCCTAGAAGACTGAAGAATCTCTAAGAGCAAAAATCAAGATAGCAGAAGGCACAATCTGAGTGTAATAAGTATGCTACATTTATTATAAAAACAGCAAATAGGCAACTCCTATTTGGCCAGTAAAGATTTGCTTATTATCAATGTCAGGCTTAAAGTGGAAGTAAACCCTCCTGTCGTTTTCAGCCAAAGAAGCTGCCATCTTGGCCTCTGTTCAATCTACAACTGCCATGATGCAGCACACATGATCAGTTAAGACACCAGCCATTGGATGGTTTGACAGTTTGGTTGAGAGCACAACCAATGGGAGTGTCACATTTCTGGCATGTGCTGGAAATTTAACTGTTTTTTGAAACTGTAAAATGGATAGTTTTACTTCTGCTTTAAGTGGTGTGGATCTCAGCATATTAGTGACCCAGATTTCAGTCCAGAATAAGGTATGCAGGGCTGTTAGCTGGGTGTATCTATAAGGCCAACAGAAAACCAGAGGGTGCTGGACTAAGGGGGAGATTTACTAAAACAGGAGAGTGCAACATCTGGTGCAATTCTGCATAGAAACCAATCAGCTTCCAGTTTTTTTTTCGAAAGCTTATTTGAACAAGCTGAAGTTAGAAGCTAATTGGTTACTATGCGCAGCTGTCAAATATTAAGTAGTTATGCTCCAGGCAGAATTGTGTGGCTTTGCTGTGGCTTTTGCTGGTTATTGAGATTCAGTCAGTGGAGAGGACCTGGTTGAGAGCGTAGAGGCCTATCTCATGTGAGACTGATGTGTATATAAGCTGTCTCGGATGTAAGGAAATTCATGGTCTATTGCCTAATGTGCCCTTGTGGTCTCTTTTGGATACCACTGATTAGTGAGGGTGAAGGCTGAGGAGAGTTCATCCAGGCCCAAAGCATACTGCAGAAATAGGAAGAGATAGCCTCCCTGCCACACACCTTGCCTGGCCAGAGTGGTTAGCAGGTATTTCTCTTAGACATTTGTGCATTGATTGCTATTGTTGGGAATGAAAGATATTGTATGTTTTTCCCTTTTTACTTCTGTGAGCGTTAGATCTTTTTTTATAATTTTTTATTTTACGATTTACCACACAGGTCCATTATCATGGCACATCCATCCTTACCACCTAAGCTTTTCACCTGTCTTTTAAGACTTTTTTTTTTTTAGATTTGTTTCGTATTACATATTTTTATAAAGAACGCCAATAAATAAATTAACCTCCCTGGCGGTATTCCAGAGTCTGGCTCGGGGTGAATTTCATACCAAAAGCTGTAACCCCGAGCCAGACTCTGGGCTGCATCGCAGGATACAGGGAAAGTTACTTACCTTGTCCCCTGGATACTGCGATGTCTCCCCGCTGTGTCTGTGAGCCGTGTCTCGCTCTATTCACACAGTGCTGAGCTCCGTTCCCTGCGAGCGTTGCGACGCACGGGGGCAGAGATCAGCGCCAAATTCAAAAAATTAAAAACACACAATACATACAGTATACTGTAATCTTACCTGTTGGGGCGCCTTGAGGACTGGAGTTGAGAAACACTGGATTACAGTACTGTATCAAATAATTACACATCCTCTTTGTCCCTAGTGGTCTGTCCAGTGTCCTGCATGCAGTTTTATATTATAAAAACTGTTCTTTCTGCCTGGAAACTGGAGATTGTCCATAGCAACCAAAAAAGTGTCAGTTTACGTCAAAAGTGTTTTTAGACCAGCTAGAAAACAGCGATTATAAATTAGAATAAATTAGAATCACTTGCAGAATTGAGCGATAGTGATTTGTGGGGAAATTCGTCATAAAATACTGAAAGTAATGACAGCGACAATTCGGAATCTGAGCAAATTTCAGTGTTTTTGATTTGATTACATTATTGAATAATTTTTATTATAATTACATTATTTTTTGTTATAATTATTTATAGTTAATTATTATATTATTGTAGCACTACCCCCAGTTAAGAGAGCTACTGGTTTGTTTTGGGTCTGTACCCTAGCTATCAACCCCAAGAATCTGTCTCGAACCTTCCCTTGGCACAACTGGTCCGCAAGAGATTGTGGAACCCACTGGCAATGGGGTACACAATAATACTACACAACAGTAAAATGATACATGAAATTGTTACCTTGTATAGTCACTGGTCCGACAGGGTAATATAGATAACTCCACACAGTACTCTGCTTAACCAAGAATCACGTTTACTTAGTGGTAAAAATATCAGAGTTAAACAGCTGTACAGTTAACTTGTGCAGGGTCCTGCAGAGTCAATGATATATGACAATAGACATGTGCACACTGAAATATTTCGTTTCGGAATTTCTATTCGTCCGAAAAATAAATTTATTTAGTTACTCCCGAAATTCGTTTTTATTTATTTCGTTTTTCGTTAAAAATTGCATTCGTCCAAAAATCTGAATTAATTAAGGTAGAATCTGTCATTGAAGGCTTATGGTGTCTGTCGAATGTTCAAAGAAGATTCGACGGAGCAGCAAAACTGTACGACTCTGCAATCATACATTTCTGGTCGAATGTTCCGCCTACAAGCTATAGTAGAATTCTAATGTTGTATGACTAGTAATAATTATATTTATTAATTATTATTATTATTTTTTTTTTAACAACAAAATGTTCCTTTATTGAGGCAGAAAAAGACAAGCATTATACACAAAAGTCCAGAATGGACCAAGTCATACACCGAGATAAAAGAGAAAGTACAGTACATAGAAAGCCATATAAACGAGTACATAAGAAGGGTATTAATTATTATTACTAGTCAACCAACATTAGAATTCTTCTATAGCCTATGGGCGGATGCATTTGACCGGTAATGTACGATTGCAGCTTCGTACAGTTTAGTCCACTGTGGTCCAGATCATCAGAGGGGCCCCTTCGGTAGACCACCCCTTGATGTATCTGAAGCCGGTCCCACTCTCTGTGTAACAGTCGAGCTTCTTTAGTAGAGTCTTTTAGAAGCATCTCAGGGCACTGGTTCTCCAAGGCCTTCAATACCAGCTTCCCCAGGGGGTCTTACAATTGGTCCCTTCTTAGGTCTCTCTTGGACAGTTTAGGTAGCCCCTCTTCTCCGACTTGAGTCACATTACAATAACATCCAGGTACTTCAACAGCCGAAACTCCAATCTTTTCGGCCCTTGATCCTCCCCTTGCCTGAAGTTCCGCTCCCTGGTATAGGGCTCTTACTCCTTCTGGGGTCAACTGAGTCCATTCTTCAGTAGGGTCACTGAGGGCATGGGACCTTCTGGAAAGGGCATCTGCATCCCTATTTCCAACTCCAGGTCTGTACTTCAAGCTGAACGTGAAACGCGAAATGGCAGCCAACCATTTGTGTCCTGTGGCATCCAGTTTGGTGGTGGTCAGAAGGTAGGTGAGAGGATTGTTATCCGTCTTGACCACAAATTCAGCCCCGTACAAATAGTCTTTAAATTTGTCCACTACTGCCCACTTTAAGGCCAGGAATTCAAGCTTGTGTGTGGGGTAATTCTTCTCAGCGGGGACCAGACTTCTACTCACATAGGCAACAGGCTGCAGGTGGCCACCATGTTCTTGGTAGAGTACTCCACCTAGCCCATCTCTACTGGCATCAACATGCAACTCACAGGGTTTTTTGTGGTATCTGCATAGGCCAAGACGGGGGCAGTGGTTAGGCTTTCCTTCAACTGGATGAAGGCCTCTTCACACTGAGTGGTCCATTGGTCCTGGATAGACTCTTTAGGTTTCCTGGGTCCTGTGGCAGGTTTCACTGGGTTGACCAGTTCTTGGGCCTCATCTTCCCCTTCTGTCTTCAATAGTTCATTTAGGGGCCTAGCAATCTTGGCAAACCCCTCCACAAATCTTCTATAATAGGAGCAGAACCCCAGGAATGACCTAAGCTCAGTCACGTTGGTGGGCCTTGGCCAAGAGGTGACGGCATCCAGTTTCTCGGGGTCTGTAACTACCCCTTCAGCAGACATGATATGGCCCAGGTAATGGACCGAGGACTGGTAGAATTGGCACTTCTCTAAGGAGAGCTTCAGGCCTTCTTCATGGACCCTCTTCAAGACCTTTTCCAACCGCTCCTCGTGTTCTTCCAGAGTTCTACCGAACACAATAATATCGTCCAGGTATACCAGCACTTCAATGAGGTTCATGTCTCCCACTGTTTTCTCCATCAGTCTTTGGAAAGTGGCTGGGGCTCCCGACAAGCCCTGGGGCATGCGGTTGAACTCAAAGAAACCCACTGGGGTAATGAAAGCTGTTTTCTCCTGATCTTCAGCATGCATGAGGATCTGATAGTACCCACTCTTCAAGTCCATCACACTGAACCACTTAGCCCATGACAAACTCTGTAAAGCATCTTCTATTCGGGGGGTGGTATACTGGTCAGGTATAGTCCTCCTGTTCAGTGTTCGGTAGTCAATACATAGCCTCAAGGACCCATTTTTCTTCAGGACTACCACTATTAGAGAGGCGTAGGGGCTCCGAGACTCCCGGATAATGCCCGTCCTCTTAAGCTCTGCTAGTTGCTCACGCAGATCTTCTAGGTCAGCCAAGGGAACCCATCGGACCCTTTCCCTAAATGGCTTATCTTCCTGTAGGCGAATCTTGTGGGTGGCACTTTTGGCACATCCCACATCAAATTCATTCTTGGAGAAGATCTTCTGCCATCGAGCAAGTTGGGCCTTAGCCCTTTCTTTCCATACTGGTGGGAGGGTCGTATCTTCGGAGCAGAGCTTCTGCACAGTAACTTCACCCCTTTCTTCCTTCTCCAAGTCAGATAGGGCAACTGGGGTGGCTGGGTTCACTAGGCCCAATAGAATTCTGGCTGGTACCCTCAATGGTGTGGTAGCCGTATTCCTAATGCTCACTGAGATTTTCCCATGACTTTTCCTAAGGGCCTTCAATGGGACCACTTCAGGAATTACTTCTAGTCCCCTCTGACTTTCCTGCAGATCCAGTTCAAGAATAACAAAGGGGCCGGGCTGCTCCCAGGTAAGCTTCACAGAGGCCCTCAAGCAAGTCAACTCTCTGGGCTGTAATACCTTCTCTGTCTTATCCAGCTTCCAGATCTTCCCAACCCCTTCTGCAGGGGCATTTTGCTCCAACACCAGCCGTATACTCGCTGTAACACCCTTGTTGTTGAGGTCTCCTGCTCTTGGGCCACAGGTGTCAACAGCCTCCTAACCAGGTCAGTGTTGGTTCCTATGATGAGGGAACTCTTGCTGGCTCCTGGCGGTCGGGGACAAACTACAGCCAGGGTGTCGAAGGTCTCGGCTTCTCCCACCACTGAGGGGTCAAAGGTCAACTTGATTGGAAGATATCCATCATAAGGGAAACTCTGGGTCCCTATGCCCCATATCTCCAGGTCTTCAATATTTTGTAGCGGTAGACGTCGGAGGTGCTTGTTGTAAAAGTCTCTATATAACAGGGTTACTTGAGCTCCAGTATCCAGGAGGGCCTTGGTATAGATTCCTTCTACTCGAATGGAGACTACTGGGGAGGGCCCCACTAATTTGGCAGCAGCTTCCTCGGAGAAACCTTCTTGCTCGATTCGGTAATCTGGACCTTCTTGCTTCTTTTCTTGAGCCTTTCCCTGGATCTCAATCCTGGTTGGGACTGGTATGCACTGATCCCCCGCCCTTTAGCATCTCTGGGCATGGAGCGGGAAATATCAGGTCGCTCATAGGCAATAATGGGGGTGCTTGATAAGGAACTATTTCCCCTCTTTTGTCTCCCTGAGTGGTTGATCTTTTTGGAGTTGGCTGGGACTGATGGGCACCCAGTTGACTCCTTCACCGGGGCCCTCTGAAATTTTCCGCCAACTTGCGGTGTGGTGCTGGGACACACTTGTCTGTAATGTCCAGTCCCTCCACAGTTGAAGCAAACTTCCTCATCCCTTAAGCGTTGAGATGGAGAAGTGTAAGCAGTCTGCACCACTTCTGTGGTGATTCCTCCTTCCTTGCTCATTCCTGAAGCCTTTGTCATCAAAGTAGTCAGCATCTCCATCATTTGTGTCATCTGAGATTTTAGGATAGCTACTTCAGAGTCCCGTTCGATAGTCATTGCAGACCTTACTCCGACTGAAGGGGTAGAAATGGGTTGAACGGTCGCTTGTTGATCATTCAGCAAGGCTTCTTCATCTCTCACCACTCTGATAAGGTCAGGATAACTTAGTGACATGACACCCACCAAGATTTTCAAGCCAAACTGGATCAGAACTTATAGCCCCTCTCAGGATTTGTTGCATCCTAAGTTGATCTATAGCCGATGGTGCTATTCCTTTCTTCAAAACTATTTGGCATAACATTTTGTTCAGTCTTCTAATTTACTCCGAAAGGCACTCTCCTGGCTGTTGGAGAGTGTGTTCAGATTTGTAGATGAGGTCAACTGCCTTTTCTAATTGTCCGAACTCCTCCTGTAGCATGACCAAATAGTCGTAGGCTGTACAACAGCGTTACTAAACCTTAAGTTCCTGACAGCTTCTGCAGCGGCTCCTTTCAAGCTCTCGTTTATGCGCTGCTTTTTTTGGGCCTCCGGCAGTTCCCATCCTTCTAGAGCTTGCATGGCTTGCACTATCCAGGTGTCAAATTCTTCTTCTCCAGCTGACACGAGGTCTCCCAGAGCATTAAGGAGTTCTGGACCAATCATGGTCAGGGGTGCGGGGGAGGTTGTGATTCCTCCTCCTTGTGCACACTCTTTCCCTTGAAGCTCTCTGGTATTCCTTCTTTCCACTCTAACAGTGCATGGGTGCTAGAAGTTCCTTCATCTGGCCTGATACCAAGTACCCATGCTCTCCTATGTGGGGCTCATGTCTCTATAATCTGCCTGACAAAATAATCCTACTGGGTCCCTGTTGTTGCTGTCCCTATACAATTAGTTTATTTATTTGGTAGATTAGTGTACTTTGCATGTACAGTTGATCCACTCTGGATCCAAAAACCCAGAACTACAATGCTAGCACAATAAAACAACACTTTGCCCGTTTCTTCTAGTCATTGATCAACGCTGTATCCTGGCCTAGGCCAACAAGGCCCAGGCCTAGGGCAGCACTTTACAGGGGGGCAGTGCGGAAAGAGACCCCACCGGCTTGCACTACACTGTTAGTGTAACGCAAGCTGCTTCTTATTTTGACTGTCCTATCATCCTGGACCACAAACCTTCATCACTGTGCTATATCTTTTCTGCTGCACCATTGGCATGGCTATATCTTCTTAGTCCTCTCCATAAAATTATCAGAAATTTGTGCTTAAAGTAGAACTATAGGCAACACTTTTTTTTTCATTTTGGATAGAGTAAGGGTGGGTTATAGCCCCTGTCAGGTATTTTTTTTTACCATCCCTGTCCCATTGCAGAGTATTCCCTTCACTTCCTGCCCCATAGCCAAACAGGAAGTGAGAGGAAATCTATTCAAATTAAGGGAATCCATTGCCCCCCTCCCCCAGGCCCTAAGAACTAGTGTCCCGACTCAAAAATTTCAGGGCGGATCTTAAACAGAAAGAGGTGTGGCTTTGACAGGAAGGGGTGAGTCATATTTAAATTAGGGGGTGCACGAGTTTAGTCAGGCCTAGGGCAGCACAAAACCTAAATACACTACTGTCATTGATTATAGCTTTACTAACATAGAATAGACAAACTGTCTCTTTCAGCCTATTCTTCCACAGCTTCTGTGTTCTAAGGGGGTAATTTATAATTGAAAGTGAATATCGCTATCTGTTATATACTGCAGAGCTTCGCACACAGCGGCTCACATTTTGTGGCCCATTAATTTAATTTGGGCCACAGTGTGGAGTCAGCCTATCTCTGCTGAGTTTGCTCTGCTTAAGCTGCTTTTTTTTTTGCAGTAATTAAAAATGGTTGTAAGTTTTTCCTTTGGTGGTTAGATTTCAAATATATAGAGAGAGTGGCAATGGTATTTTTAAACCATATGGAGTGGATCACAAGGCTATACTAACAATGGGGCATAAGTCTCAGCTTTTTATCGAAGCCCTTTAAAGTGATATTAACCCCTTTTTGACTGACTGACACACACAAGGGTGGGCTTTAACGTTCATATTCCTCACATATGCATTGCTGGGTGGCCAGTGTTTATGTGCTGAGAGTGTGCTCACTGTGCTTTCAGCACAAAAAACTAGCTGTTGCAGACAGCTCTTGATTCGGGCTACAGATCGTCAGCCAATGGGTCTGGCTTCTGATCATGTGACCACTGTGACAGAATCAGATGATCGTAGTTTCTTCCTGTCCATGGGCATTCTGAACTGTTTAAGGGCACGCCAGGCCAAACTGTAAAGGGTTAAACCCTCAGCTTTTAATACGCACTTTCAGCAGCTGATTTACAACACTTACTAAGTATGCAGCTTCTTCATCTCTTAATCCTTATCTATGCTCTAGCTTAGGCTAGTGCCATGACTAATACTCATATTTTTTTTAATACAGGAAACTGATTCCTTTCTCTTGCATCATCCTAGGGAGCCACCCTTGCATGCTGGGACCAGAGTTGTGTCTCCCTACACTGTGTGTATCAACACAAACACATAGAGGTTGGTTTACAAAAACTGGAGAGTGCAAAATGTGGTGCAGCTCTGCATAGAAACCAATTAGCTTCCAGATTTTTTGTCAAAGCTTGATAAAACAAGCCAAAGTTAGAAGCTGATTGGCTACCATGCACAGCTGCAACCGATTTTTGCACTCCAGTTTTAGTAAATCAATCTCATAGTCTCTTAGCCTAGGATGACAAGGCACTCCCCTGCCCCTCCTCCCTTCTCCAAGCTGACAGACTGACTGGAGACTGCACTGTCCACTGAGAGCAGGATAGCAGATGAGGCCAATGGCATATGATGTTGTTAACCCGCTGTTGATCCCTGGTGTGGTGGGTTTTGCCTGTGGTACTATATCTTTTGTGAGTATATCCACTTTTAACCACTTAAGCCCCGGACCATTTGGCTGGCCAAAGACCAGGCCACTTTTTGCGATTCTGCACTGCGTCTCTTTAACTGACAATTGCGCGGTCGTGCGACGTGGCTCCCAAACAAAATTGACGTCCTTTCTTTCCCACAAATAGAGATTTCTTTTGGTGGTGTTTGATCACCTCTGCAATTTTTATTTTTTGCGCCATAGACAAAAATAGAGTGACAATTTTGAAAAAAAATGCAATACTTTTTGCTATAATAAATATCCCCCAAAAATATATGTAGCGGAGCCTCACTCTCCCTCTCTGTGTTTCCTCGTGTGAGGGACTTGTGTCTAGGGGTACCTGGGAGAGGAGAGTGCAGGAACACTATGCCAAGCTCTCCCCTCGTATGTGTATGAGGTTCAAGCAGAGTTAGTTCAATTACCTCCGGGTCTGTCCACTGCATACGAAGCCTTAGTTGTTCTGTGGAGATGTGTCTGGCAATAATAGAGCCCCACACCAATCGAAAGTCCAACACTCCTTTATTTCTCGTACAATACGGTGAACACAATCAGTTGAACTTCCAATAACAGACGAACAAGGGGGGGTGTGGGTACGAGTAGGCCCAGGCACAACTGAACTCTCCTATTCCTTTGCTAGCGAATAGGCCTGGCGCACGGTCTCTGCCACCGACCGTGAGTTTTGGTCGCTGCCACCGACCGGATGAACTGTTTAGGCCCCTGCCACAGGCCTAATAGCAGGTCTCTGCCACTGACCTGATTGGAATCGTTGGACCGCTGCCACCGGTCATTGAACATGGACTGAACTTCCTCTCTGAACTTGGCCCCTGTTCGGAAGAGATATCCCTCCGGGCGGTCTCCAGAGGTTCACCCAGCACTGGCAATCTGCTGCACCAGGTCTTCGGGTGAGTCCCTCCTCCGGTCCCTTACGCCTCTGGATTCGGGTGCCCCACTCCCGGGGCTCCCTAGGACAATCCCTCCCTTGCGGGACCCAGCAGAAGGCACTGGGCCCCAGGCCTCCGGCTGAGCACCTCACCCCCAGACTGAAGGTGTCTGGGGTGGAACACGAACTCCAAGTGTCCAGGCCTAGGCCGCCTGGACACCGACCGCACAGCAGCCCTCAGGCTGAAGGTGCCTGGGACTCCACCTTGTGGCGAAGATGTCCGCCCCCTTTATACCCTCTCCCAGCAAGCACGGCGGGTTCCCCGTCCCGCCGTACAACCGCTGCAAGAGGTCACAAAGGGTACGGCACTGCAGTGATGGTTCAACCCTGGCCCAAAATGACAGCGCCACCTGCTGGGCCGCAGGGAACCATGCATCACTGGTGTCCTCACCAGATTTAAAAGTGCATACCCGCTACATATATAAAAAAACAAATTTTTTCCTCAGTTTGGGCTGATACGTATTCTTCTACATATTTCTTGGTAAAAAAATCCGCAATAAGCGTTTATTGATTGGTTTGCACAAAAGTTATAGCGTCTACAAAATAGTGGATAGTTTTATGGCATTTTTATTAATATTTTTTTTTTGCTAGTAATGGCAGCGATCAGCGATTTTTATTGTGACTGCGACATTATGGCGGACACATCGGACACTTTTGACACCATTTTGAGACCATTGTCATTTTTACAGCGATCAGTGCTATAAAAATGCACTGATTACTGGAAAAAATACACTGGCAGTGAAGGGGTTAACCTGTAGGGGGCGCTGAAGGGGCCAAGTGTGTCCTAGAGAGTGACTATAACTGTTAGGGGGCGTGGCTACGAATGACACGTCACTGATCGCTGCTCCCGATGAGAGGGAACATTCGATCAGTGACATGTCACTAGGAAGAACGGGGAGATGTTGTGTTTACACTGACATCTCCCCGTTCTTCAGCTCTGTGACCCGATCGCGGGACACCGGCGGACATCGAGTCCGCGGGTCCCATGGGCATGGTCACAGAGCTCGCGGCCACACAGTGGCAAATTAAAGGGGATGTACCTGTACGCACATTTGCCAAGCCGTGCCATTCTGTCGACGTATATGATCGTGCGGCGGTCCTTAAGCGGTTAATAAATCATGTGGTTTTAGTGTACTACTCTATGGACTTTTGTTCTTTCTCCTACCCATTATTACTTGGGTTTGGATAACCAGTGAAGGACCGTGGACTGTTGATCGTTAATAATTTGGAGATCTTTACAGTTTGGTAAGGAAACTGGCACACTTGTCTGTTAGGTGGTTTGGGATTCTTACACATAGACTTTTGTCATTTTCAAGATTTCATATTTAGACTTTTATATACTGTATTTCTCTTTGAAGTTTTCTTCTTTGTTTTGCAAAAGTGAATTTTACTGTATGGGACTGCTATTTTACCATTTAATTGATGCACATTGTTCATTATGGCTTAATATGAGTTAAAGTGATTGTAAAGTCTTGTTTTTATTTTATTTTAAAAATAGCAAATGTTATACTTACCTGCTCTGTGAAATGGTTTTGCACAGAGCAGCCCAGATCCTCCTCTTATCAGGTCCCTCTTCAGTGCTCCTGGCCCCTCTCTCCTGTTGAGTGCCACCACAGCAAACAGCTTGCTATGGCGGCACCCAAGTCAAGCCGCAGCCACTTTAACTTTATTAATCTACATACATTTTTGTTTTGATCACTACAAAATATTGGTTTTGCACACTTTTTAGATTAATTAACACTGAGAGAAGGAGCCAGCAGCACTGAAAACTGCAAATGCTGGAATAGAATTGTTAAATAGTTTGCTGGGAAATGATTATTTTATTGTGCTCAATAGGGATGGGCCAAACACCCCCCAGTTCGGTTCGCATCCAGAACATGCGAACGGACCGAAAGTTTGCGCGAACATTCGAACACCGTTAAAGTCTATGGGACTCGAACGTGAGAAATCAAAAGTGCAAATTTTAAAGGCTAATATGCATGTTATTGTCCTAAAAAGGGTTTGGGGACCTGGGTCCTACCCCAGAGGACATGTATCAATGCAAAAAAAAGTTTTAAAAACAGCCGTTTTTTCGGGAGCAGTGATTTTAACCACTTCAACCACGGGCTTTTTTTACCACCTCAATACCGGGCCTATTCTGGCACTTCTCTCCTACATGTACAAATCATCATTCTTTTGCTAGAAAATTACTCAGAACCCCCAAACATTATATATGTTTTTTTATCAGACACCCTAGGGAATAAAAATGACGGTCATTGCAACTTTTTTTCTTGCACGGTATTTGCGCAATAATTTTTCAAACGGCTTTTTTTGGGAAAAAAAATGGTTCCATGAATTAAAAAATAACAAAACAGTAAAGTTAGCCCAATTTTTGGGGAAAATATGAAAGATGATTTTACGCCGAGTAAATAGATACTTAACATGTCACGCTTTAAAATTGCGCACACTCATGGAATGGCGCCAAACTTCGGTACTTAAAAATCTCCATAGGCGACGCTTTAAATTGTTTTACAGGTTACCAGGTTAGAGTTACAGAGGAGGTCTAGTGCTAGAATTGTTGCACACGCTCTAATGCACGCGGTGATACCTCACATATGTGGTTTGAAAGGCGTTTACATATGTGGGCGGGACTTATGTGTGCGTTCGCTTCTGATCGCGAGCTACCGGGGATAGGGGTGTTTTAAATTTTTTTTTTTTTTTATTTTACTTATTTTTTTTTATTTTTACACTTATTTTACTATTTTTTTTTTGATCACTTTTATTCCTATTACAAGGAATGTAAACATCCCTTGTAATAGGAATGTGTGTGACAGGTCCTCTTTATTGAGAGATGCGGGGTCAATAAGACCCCACATCTCTCCTCCAGGCTGGAAAGCATGAGATCGTGATTTTTTTTTCACTGATCTTATACTTACTAGCCACAATGGCGGCTTTGTTTACATCTGAGGACCCGGGCGTGACGTCATCACATCGCGCCCGGGCCTCCGACGGTCATAGAAATGACTGGTGACCATCTGGTCACCAGTCATCTCTATGTTCGTCACGTGACCCACCACCGGCGCCGGACGATTCTCTCCGGGTCCCCGATGGCACGGGAGAGCCCGGAGAAGCACCGGATGGCGGCGGGAAGGGGGGATGTCCCCTCCCGCCGCCTATAAGAACGATCAAGCGGCAGAACCGCCGCTATGATCATTCTTATGGTGCACAGAATCGCCGGCACAACAAAAGAATATCTGAATGATGCCTCTAGCTGCAGGCATCATTCAGATATCCCCCTACAAAGCCGAGGACGTCATATGACGTCCACCCAGGATGGGAGATCCCATCTGTGGACGTCATTTGACTATGGCTGGGTAGGGAAGTGGTTAATTATGCTTAAATTAAAAATATAAAGGTGAAATATTCCTTTAAATATCATACCTGGGGGTGTCTATAGAATGCCTGTGAAGTGGCGCGTGTTTCCTGTACAGTCCCTGCACAAAATGACATTTCTAAAGGAATTCAAGTCATTTAAAACTGCTTGTGGCTTTAATGTAATAATGGGTCCCGGCAATATAGATGAAAATTATTGAGAAAAACGGCACTTGGGACCCTTCCCCTCCCCCCCAGCCCATTACCAGGCCCTTTGGTTCTTATATGGATATTAAGGGGAACCCCGCACCCAAATTAAAAAAAGAAAAGGAGTGGGGCCCCCAGGCCCTATATACTCTGAACAGCAGTATACAAGCGGTCCCAAGAAAGACAGGGACTGTAGGTTTGTTCTTAAGTTGAATCTGTTTTCAATTTTGAACAGGTACATTTTGTAAGTGGAGCTCCAGCCAAAAAATCTATTTTTAAGCTTTTTGAAAATCATAGGGAAGGGTTATCATCACCCCTGTAACATTTGTTTTGCTGTCTGTGCCCCTGTTCAGAAGATTTCACCTCACTTTCTGGCCCAGTGCAAATTGGATTTTGAAAATTTTGGGTTTTCAGGGAAACAAAGATTGGTGATTAGGGATGAGCCGAACACCCCCCGGTTCAGTTCGCATCCAGAACACGCGAACAGGCAAAAAATGTGTTTGAACACTCGAACACCGTTAAAGTCTATGGGACAGGAACTTGAAAAATCAAAAGTGATCATTTAAAAGGTTAATATGCAAGTTATTATCATAAAAAGTGTTTGGGGACCCGGGTCCTGACCCAGGGGACATGTATCAATGCAATTTTTTTTTTTTAAATGGACGATTTTTCGGGAGCAGTGATTTTAATAATTCTTAAAGTGAAACATTAAAAGCGAAATATTCCTTTAAATTTCATACCTGGGGAGTGTGTATAGTATGCCTGTAAAGTAGCGCATGTTTCCAGTGTTTAGAACTGTCCCTGCACAAAATGTCATTTCTAAAGGAAAAAAAGTCATTTAAAACTACTCGCGGCTATTAATGAATTGTCGGTCCCGACAATACAGTTCAAAGTCATTGAAAAAAACGGCAACCAAAAAAAAAAAGTGTGGGGGTCCCTCCCAAATTCCATATCAGGCCCTTCAGGTCTGGTATGGATATTAAGGGGAACCCGCGCCATTTTTTTTTAAATGGCGTGGGGTTCCCCCCAAAAATCCATACCAGACCCTTATCTGAGCATGCAACCTGGCAGGCTGCAGGAAAAGAGGGGGGTGAGAGAGCGCCCCCCCTCCTGAACCGTACCAGGCCACATGCCCTCAACATTGGGAGGATGTCCCCATGTTGATGGGGACAAGGGCCTCATCCCCACAACCCTTGCCCGGCGGTTGTGGGGGTCTGCGGGCGGGGGGGCTTATCAGAATCTGGAAGCCCCATTTAACAAAGTGGACCCAATTTAATACCAGACCTGAAGGGCCTGATATGGAATTTGGGGGGGACCCCCACGCTTTTTTTTTTTGGTTGCCGTTTTTTCAATGACTTTGATCTGTATTGCCGGGACTGACAATTCATTAATAGCCGCGAGTAGTTTTAAATGACTTTTTTTCCTTTAGAAATTACATTTTGTGCAGGGACAGTTCTAAACACGGGAAACATGTGCTACTTTACAGGCATACTATACACACACCCCCAGGTACGAAATTTAAAGGAATATTTCACTTTTATTGTTTTACTTTAAGCATTATTAAAATCACTGCTCCCGAAAAAACTTCAGTTTTTAAAACTTTTTTTTGCATTGATACATGTCCCCTGGGGCAGGACCCAGGTCCCCAAACACTTTTTATGACAATAACTTGCATATTAACCTTTAAAATTAACACTTTTGATTTCTCCCATAGACTTTTAAAGGGTGTTCCGCGGCTTTTCGGCTTTTGTTCGCCGAACGGGCGAACAGTCAATGTTCGAGTCTAACTCATGTTCGACTTGAACATAAAGCCCATCCCTATTGGTGATAAAGCATCAGTGGAGACACCTTTTTCCCATATTAACTCTTACAGGAGAGAATTTCCCTTCCCAGGGGTAGATTTCCTCTCACTTCCTGTTGTCTCCCTCCCTTTGTTAGTAGGAGTCATTTGTAAGTTGGATGTTTGAAAGTAGGGGACCGCCTGTGTATATATATATATATATATATATATATATATATATATATATACTATACGGCCTGCCCTATATACTCTGCAGAAAATTGGGCCTTAGGTGTTGGTGGTACCACAACACTGTAAGCCCTCACAGTTACTCTCTGTGGGTGCTGGAACAGGCCCTGCTATGAACTATTATATCAAGAATTGTAATTACATGCCCCTGTTGAACAGGGGCAGAAAAATTGGGCCTTTGGTGGTGGTGGTGCTGGTGCCACAACACTGTAAGCCCTCACAGCTACTCTCTATGGGAGCAGGAACGGGCCCTGCTGTGAAATATTATATGAAGAATTGTAATTACATGCCCCTGTTAAACAGGGGCAGAAAAATTGGGCCTTTGGTGGTGGTGGTGCCACAACACTGTAAGCCCTCACTGTAAGCCCAATATTACAGCAAAAATTGTAATTACACGCCCCTGTTAAACAAGGGCAGAAGAATTGGGCTTTAGGCACTGGTGCTGGTTCAGCAGCAATGCAACCCCTCACAGATACTCTAGTTGAGCGCAGGAAGGAGCCCTGCTGCAAAATATTACAGCAAAAATTTTAATTACACGCCCCTGTTAAACAGGGGCAGAAAAATTGGGCTTTAGGCACTGGTGCTGGTGCCCAGAACCAAAAATATTCTTAGAAGCTATCAACATGAACATTGAGGAGGAATAGGATAGTCACTCAGCATAACAGGATAGTCACTCAGCATCAGCATAGTCAGTCTTCAAGGGATCTCATTCATAAAATAATTAGTGACATCAGCATCAGGTGCTTGGTAGCTGGTGATCCAAGACTGATTCATTTTTATGAAGGCGAGCCGATCAACCGCCGCACTCTGTGATCGGTTACAAAGCCTCCAGCAGCACTGAATGTGCTTTCCGAAAGAACGCTGGATGCAGGACGGGCAAGTAGCTCAATTGCATACTGTGCAAGCTCTGGCCAGTGATCCATCCTCCAGACCCGGTAAGCCAGTGGATATTCAGTTGGAAAGGTCTCCAAGTCTGATCTTGCCCCTAGGTATTCCTGCAACATGTAAATCAGATGCTGGCGATGGTTGCTGGAACTGATCAGACCTTGGGGCTGCGGACTAAAAAATTGTCTGAACGCATCGGTCAGACGGCCACCTTCTCCACCGCTCCTTCTGTGACTGACTGAAGCCTCAGCAACACGTTGTCCAGGAGGACCAGGAAATTGGAACCTCCCAGGCTCTGGAAACGCATTACACAAAGCTTTCTGCAAGGCCTACCGAAGATGTTTCATTCTGTGCTCCCTCTGCCAAGGCTGTATATGTTCCACAACCTTACCCTTGTAACGTGGATCAAGAAGGGTTGCCAGCCAGTACTGATCCCTCTCCTTGATCACACGAATCCGAGGGTCCTTTCGCAGGCTTTGCAGGATTAGGGAGGCCATGCAGCGTAGGTTTGCTGAGGCATTCGAACTGGAGTCCTCTGGGTCACTAAGGGTGACATGATCCGCAGCCACCTCCTCCCAGCCACATACAAGTCCATGGGTTTCTGGGGACTGTAAACGATCCCTTGAAGACTGCTGCTGATGTTGAGTGCTAGGCTCCACCTCCATGCTGACACAATCCTCCTCCTCTTCCTGTGTGAGCGGCGGGCCCGCAGGAATACTGTCTGGAGAGGTAAGGATGTCCTCCTCTTCCTCCCTCTGTTCTGCCTCAAGTACCCTGTCCATTATTCCATGCAGCGTGTGCTCCAACATAAAGACAAGAGGGACAGTATCACTGATGCATGCACTGTCACTGCTCACCATCCTCGTGGCCTCCTCAAATGGTGACATGACAGTGCATGCATTCTTGATCATGAGCCACTGGCATAGCGAAAAAAAGCCAAGCTCCGCTGATCCTGTCCTGGTGCCATAGTCGCACAGGTACTGATTGATGGCCCTCTGCTGCGTGTGCAGCCTCTGCAGCATTGCCAACGTTGAGTTCCACCTGGTGGGCATGTCACAGATGAGGCGGTTCTTGGGCAGGTTGCATTTCTTTTGGAGGTCAGCCAGCCGAACACTGGCATTATATGACCGGCGGAAATGCCCACAGACTTTCCTGGCCTGCCTTAGGAGATCCTGTAAGCCCCGGGTACCTACACAAGAACCGCTGCACCACTAAAATTAAGGACGTGAGCCAAACAGGGCACATGGGTCAAGTGTCCAGGCCAAGGCCCTCAGGCTGAAGGTGCCTGGGACTCCACCTCGTGGCGAAGATGTCCGCCCCCTTTATACTATCTCCCAGCAAGCACGGCGGGTTCCCCGTCCCGCCGTACAACCACTGCGAGAGGTCACAAAGGGTACGGCACTGCAGTGATGGTTCAACCCCGGCCCAAAATGACAGTGCCACCTGCTGGGCCGCAGGGAACCATGCATCACTGGTGTCCTTACCAGATTTAAAAGTGCATACCCACTAGATATATATAAAAACTATTTTTTTCCTTAGTTTGGGCTGATACGTATTCTTCTACATATTTCTTGGTAAAAAAATCCTCAATAAGCGTTTATTGATTGGTTTGCACAAAAGTTATAGCGTCTACAAAATAGTGGATAGTTTTATGGCATTTTTTATTAATATTTTTTTTTTTGCTAGTAATGGCAGCGATCAGCGATTTTTATCGTGACTGTGACATTATGGCGGACACATCGGACACTTTTGACACCATTTTGAGACCATTGTCATTTTTACAGCAATCAGTGCTATAAAAATGCACTGATTACTGTAAAAATGACACTGGCAGTGAAGGGGTTAACCTGTAGGGGGCGCTTGGGGGTTTGGGGACCTGGGTCCTGCCCCAGAGGACATGTATCAATGCAAAAAAAAGTTTTAAAAACGTCCGTTTTTTCGGGAGCAGTGATTTTAACCACTGCAACCACGGGCTTTTTTTACCACCGCAATACCGGGCCTATTCTGGCACTTCTCTCCTACATGTACAAATCATCATTCTTTTGCTAGAAAATTACTCAGAACCCCCAAACATTATATATGTTTTTTTAGCAGACACCCTAGGGAATAAAATGACGGTCATTGCAACTTTTTTTCTTGCACGGTATTTGCGCAATAATTTTTCAAACGGCTTTTTTGGGGAAAAAAATGGTTTCATGAATTAAAAAATAACAAAACAGTAAAGTTAGCCCAATTTTTGGGGAAAATATGAAAGATGATGTTACGCCGAGTAAATAAATACCTAACATGTCACGCTTTAAAATTGCGCACACTCATGGAATGGCGCCAAACTTCGGTACTTCAAAATCTCCATAGGCAACGCTTTAAATTGTTTTACAGGTTACCAGGTTAGAGTTACAGAGGAGGTCTAGTGCTAGAATTGTTGCACACGCTCTAATGCACGCGGTGATACCTCACATATGTGGTTTGAAAGGCGTTTACATATGTGGGCGGGACTTACATGTGCGTTCGCTTCTGATCGCGAGCTACCGGGGATAGGGGCGTTTTAAATTTTTTTATTTTTTTATTTTTTTTTATTTTACTTATTTTTTTTTATTTTTACACTTATTTTACTATTTTTTTTTGATCACTTTTATTCCTATTACAAGGAATGTAAACATCCCTTGTAATAGGAATGTGTGTGACAGGTCCTCTTTATTGAGAGATGCGGGGTCAATTATTCCACGCAGCGTGTGCTCCAACATAAAGACAAGAGGGACAGTATCACTGATGCATGCACTGTCACTGCTCACCATCCTCGTGGCCTCCTCAAATGGTGACATGACAGTGCATGCATTCTTGATCATGAGCCACTGGCGTAGCAAAAAAAAGCCAAGCTCCGCTGATCCTGTCCTGGTGCCATAGTCGCACAGGTACTGATTGATGGCCCTCTGCTGCGTGTGCAGCCTCTGTAGCATTGCCAACGTTGAGTTCCACCTGGTGGGCATGTCACAGATGAGGCGGTTCTTGGGCAGGTTGCATTCCTTTTGGAGGTCAGCCAGCCGAACACTGGCATTATATGACCAGCGGAAATGCCCACAGACTTTCCTGGCCTGCCTTAGGAGATCCTGTAAGCCCGGGTACCTACACAAGAACCACTGCACTACTAAAATTAAGGACGTGAGCCAAACAGGGCACATGGGTTAAGTGTCCCTGTCGGAGGGCGGAGAGGAGGTTGATGCCATTTTCGCAAACCACCATTCCTGGCTGAAGCTGGCGTGGTGTCAACCACCTCTGAGCCTGCCCCTGCAGAGCTGACAGAATCTCTGCCCCAGTGTGGCTCCTGTCCCCTAAGCAGACCAACTCAAGCACCGCATGGCATCCTTTTGCCTAAGTGCTTGCGTAGCTTCTAGAACGCCTACGGAGCACCGCTGGTTCTGAGGAAAAATCTGCACAGGAAGAGGCCATAGAGGAAGAATAAGAGGAGGGGGTGGAGGAGAGAGGTGTGGCAGAATCACCACTACCAGCATTTTGGAGGCGTGGTGGCGGAACAAGCTCCAACAATACTGCACACTGTCCTGCATTCTTCCCAGCTGCCAGCAGGGTTACCCAGTGCGCCGTGAAAGAAAGGTAACATCCCTGTCCATGCCTGCTGGACCATGAGTTAGCGGTAATATGCACCTTACCGCTGACCGCCCTGTCCAACGAGGCCAAGACATTGCCTTCCACATGTCGGTAGAGAGCCGGAATGGCCTTCCGAGAAAAAAATTGGCGTTTGGGAACCTGCCACTGAGGTACGGCACATTCCACAAATTCTCGAAAGGGGGCAGAGTCTACCAGCTGAAAAGGCAGCAGTTGGAGTGCTAGCAATTTAGCCAAACTAGCATTCAGCCGCTGAGCATGTGGATGGCTGGGACCGAATTTCTTTCGCCAGTTTAGCAACTGAGGTAGGGAAATTTGCCTGCTACAATCGGATGTTGGTGTACCGCTAGCAGATTGCCAGGAAGTGCTTGGGACACCTAATTCTAAACCCTTGATTCCTCTCAGTGCAGGTCCCTGAGAGGACTGAAGGTATAGTGGGGTTGGAGATCCCAGCTGAAGAGGAGCAAGGAGAGGTCCGCCTTGTTCTTTGGTGTGGGTCTTTTAAGTACTGTTGCCAATGGACTGCATGGCAGGTCAACATATGTCTGGTCAAGCATGTGGTGCCCAAGCGGCTGGTGTTTTGGCCACGCTTGATACGCTTCAGACATATGTTGCAAACAGCAACTGTGCGATCTGCTACACACGTCTCAAGAAAGGCCCACACCAAATAACTTTTGAAAAAACATGCGGAGTCAGCAGTGCCCTGCACATGCGGAGCTCTGCGATGTGATGCAGTCGGTTGGCTGCCCTTAAGCTGGCCCCTGGAGGGCATCCTGCCTCCTCCTCTCTTCTATAAGGCACCCACTTAGAGTCAGTGACCTCATCATCCCCTCCCTCCTCGCCACTGGAGCAAACCTGGCAGTATGCACCTGGGGGGACATGACTGCCAGTTTCTTGTCCTTCATGTGCACCCCCTCTCTCTGGGCTAACGTTACTGCCTTCATCCTCAACCTGGGTACCATCATCAGAGCCTTCAAAATGCTGCGCATCCTCCTGCTGCATGTACCCTACACTGTGGTCGAACAGTTTGGAGGACTCCTTAGGGCATGATGGTGGGACTAGGGAAGGAGTGACTGATGACATTGAGCCAATGGAAGAGGCCGCTTTGGCAGCTGCATTGGCAGACAAAGTACCCTGAGCCTGAGTGACAGAGGATGAGGAGGATGAGGACGGCTTGGTCATCCACTCTACCAACTCTTCAGCATGTTGTGGCTCAACACGGCCAGCTGCCGAAAAAAAGGCAAAGCGTGCCCCACGGCCACGTACTGAGGATGCACCATGTCCATGACCACCACTGTTGGCTGTAGACACAGAGCCTGCTTGCCCTCTTTTAGTGGCCTGTGAGCATCTGCCTCTCGTTCGTGGCCTTCCAGACATACTGTACAATTAGTTTAGAAAAACAACGCCTGAAGTTTACTAAAAACAGTACACCAGGAATGGCCTACAGTCAGGTACAGGCTTGGCTGGACTACAATGCAGTGGATATATTTTTTTTTTGTACTGCAGCTCACTGAGTCACCTGCCTGCCTGCCTGAAAGTGTCTTTGAACACGTACACAAGGAATGGCCTACAGTCAGGTATAGGCTTGGCTGGACTACAATGCAGTGGATATATATTTTATGAACTGCAGCTCATTAAGTCGCCTGCCTGAAAGTGTCTTTGAACACGTACACCAGGAATGGCCTACAGTCAGGTATAGGCTTGGCTAGACTATTGTGACAGCAGGAAGGTAAAGTCACCTGGTTGCATCCAGGGGGGTAGATATATTTCGCCCAGATTCAGGCTTTACGCCGACTTATACAACTAGGTGGAGAGTTGTATAAGCCCAGCTGAGGCTAGTGGGCTCATGGATGACTCATACCTCTAGGGAGAGTGTGGGCGTCGTGCAGACAGGGAGTTGATGAGACCAGCTGAAGCTTGTCAGCTCATTTAGGCCTCTATAAGAACTCCCAGATTCATTAGGTGTTTGCTCATGCCTGGACCCAGACCTGTGTGGACTGTCTAGGGAGAGTGAACCCCTGTGCGGTGAGACAAAGCCTGTGTGGCTATTTGCTTGGACATTTAAAACCAGGGACTTAGGGACTAGGACAGCACTAGGCTGATCCCAGTTGTTAGTTAGGAAACCTGTATGTTTACTCAGAGGTCAAGTTGACCAGGATTTATTTTATTTATGTTTCTTTTGCTTTGCTGTGTTTTGTCACTGTAAATAGAAAATAAACCGCACCTTTTTGATTTTGAAAACCACAACCTCCGTTTGCTGGGCCTGTTTTTGTGTGGGGAGCCCATCCCGGGGGTCACACACACCCGCTGCCGAGCTAACCCCCTCACAGTTGGTGGAGAACCAGTGGCAGTTTTTTTTTAAGCCAGCATGGAGGAGATACTGAAACAGCTGGCTCTAGCAAATGCCAATCAACAGCAGACAAATGCAGGTTTGCAAAGGAGCCTTGCAGCCCAGCAGCAAGCTCATCAACAGAGCCTTGCAGCTCAGCAACAAGCCCAGCAGCAATCTGAGGCCCGCTTCATAGACCTGTTACAGAAGCAAGAGCAGAGACTACAACAAATGGAAGCAGTAATGCAGCAACGTCCGCAGACCAGTGAGGAAAGCCGTCCCACTAATACCGCGTCCTTTGGGGTGAGTCGTTTATTGACAAAAATGACTGGAGAGGATGATCCAGAGGTATTTTTGACCACATTTGAAAGGACCGCTGAAAGAGAAAAGTGGCCTGAGGAGCAGTGGGCTGGACTGGTGGCTCCTCTGTTAACTGGTGAATCGCAGAAAGCTTACTATGACCTAGAGCCTAACCAAGCAAAAGACTATGTGATGCTAAAAGCTGAAATTTTGGCAAGGCTGGGTGTCACCCAGGCTGTCCGGGCTCAGCGTGTGCATAACTGGACTTTCCAGCTTGGAAAACCCCCCAGGTCTCAAATGTATGATCTCATTCACCTGAGCAGAAAGTGGCTACAGCCAGAGACTTTGTCCGCACCAAAGATTGTGGAATGTGTTGTAATGGATCGGTTTTTGAGAGCTCTTCCTACTGCCATCCAAAAGTGGGTAAGCCATGGAGACCCAGAGACGGCCGATGGTCTTGTGGATCGTGTGGAGAAATACTTGGCTACAGAGAACCTGACGGCCTCTTCCAGAGACACTCGGACTTTCCACCCTAAGACCAGACCATCCCCAGGGGCGGATAAGAGGATTCCAAGGGGTGAGGGTGGAGAGAGTGAGAGGGTGGGAGCTCTACCCCAAGTTTGGCGAGAACAGCCTGGGAAATCAGTGGCTCAAGAGGCGGCAAGAAGGATCGTTTGCTACCGCTGCCGGCAAGCGGGACATATTGCAGCCAATTGCCCGGTTATGGAGGAACCCATGCAGTGTGACTTTCTGACGGGCAGACGTCAGTCGCTGTGTGCGACAGTCGCATGCACTGCCATTCGAGGAACTGAGAAACATTTATGCAAAATGTGTGTTAATGGTAGAAATGTTGTGGTATTGCTGGATTCAGGTAGCCTTGTGACCCTGATAAAGGCTGAGTTAGTTAAAACAGAGGTCTTTGGGAATAGCAAGGTAGCTGTTATTTGTGTGCATGGGGACACCCGAGAGTATCCAGTGACTACAGTGTGTTTCGAGACCCCCAAAGGTACCCTCTCTCATCCAGTGGGCTTAGTATCTCAGTTACCGCATGACGCCATTGTGGGAAGGGATTTTCCGAAGTTCTGGGAACTGTGGGATGATCCTGAGCCCCCCACTGGTGCCCCTATGTACCAGGAATGTGATAGCCAGAACTCCCCTGAGAGTGGTGAGGACTCTCCGGAATTTCCCTTATCAGTATTGGCAGGGGAGACTCAAGAAACTGGAGAGGAGCCCACCTCCTCAGACGAAAACCTACCGTCTGTGGAGTTTTCTGATCTTGAGGTTCACAGGGAAAACTTTGCCACAGAACAGTTGAAAGACCCCGCCCTAATAAAGGCACGGGAAAACGTAGTGAAAATAGATGGCGAGTTAGTGAACCCAGATAATACCTGCACTTACCCATACTTCAGCGTAGAGAAGGACCTACTGTATCGGGTGGCAAAAAGGGCAGAAGAAACCGTTGAGCAGCTTGTGGTGCCCAAACCTTACAGGAAGTTGGTGTTGGAGTTGGCCCATGGGCACATTCTTGGAGGTCATCTGGGGACAGAGAAAACCCGAGAGAGGGTATTACAGAGATTCTATTGGCCGGGGGTGATGAAGGACATAGAAAATTATTGTTCCTCCTGCCCTGTGTGTCAGAGGTCGGCCCCGATGCCACATTTCCGTAGCCCGCTGGTCCCTCTACCCATCATTGAGGTCCCGTTTGAGAGGATCGCCATGGATTTGGTAGGGCCTATAATCAAGTCCGCTAGGGGGCACCAGTACATATTAGTTATAATGGACTATGCCACCCGTTATCCAGAAGCGATCCCTCTCCGAAATACCTCGGCCAAAACCATAGCCAAAGAGCTATCTCTTGTGTTTAGCCGGGTGGGTATTTGTAAAGAACTGCTTACGGACCAAGGTACACCCTTTATGTCCCGGGTTATGAAGGAGCTGTGTAAATTGTTCAAAGTGACGCAATTACGTACATCTGTGTATCACCCCCAAACCGATGGGCTGGTTGAAAGATTCAACAAAACCCTAAAACAAATGTTGAAGAAAGTGGTGGATAGAGATGGAAAGGATTGGGACTGTCTACTTCCTTATCTGATGTTTGCTATTAGGGAGGTGCCCCAATCCTCTACGGGATTCTCCCCCTTTGAGTTACTGTATGGGAGACACCCAAGAGGGCTGTTGGATATTGCCAAGGAAACTTGGAAAAGTGAGAGTTCTCCCCACAGGAGTGTGATTGAGCATGTCGCCCTGATGCAAGACCGAATTGCACAGGTAATGCCCATCGTGAAGGAACATTTGGCCCAAGCGCAGTTAGCACAGCAGAGAGTGTACAACCGTGGAGCCAAGACCCGTACCTTTTCCCCGGGGGATAGGATACTGGTACTTGTCCCTACGGTTGAAAGTAAATTCCTTGCCAAATGGCAAGGCCCCTATGAGATAATGGAAAAAGTGAGCGAAGTGAATTACAAGGTCAGACAACCAGGAAGGCGAAAGCCCGAACAGATCTATCACGTTAATCTGTTGAAAGCCTGGAGGGATAGAGAGTCCCTAGTCGCAGACACTTGGTCACCAGCTCAAACTGGTTGCGTGATTCCTGAGGTTGGAATAGCAGCCACCTTGTCACAACCCCAACAACAGGAGGTTAAGGAGTTTGTGCTTCGCAACAAGGAGGTATTCTCTGAGCTGCCGGGACAAACATCTGGGGTAGAGCATGACATCATTACCCCGCCCAGTGAAAGGGTGAAGTTAAAACCCTATCGGATCCCAGAGGCCCGACGGGAGGCAATACGGGAGGAAGTACAGAAAATGCTGAACTTAGGGGTGATAGAGGAGTCCCAAAGTGATTGGTCTAGTCCCATTGTGTTGGTGCCTAAACCGGATGGGAGCTGGCGATTTTGTAACGATTTTCGTCAGTTGAACAGTTACAAAATTTGACACCTACCCCATGCCACGTATAGATGAGTTGATCGACCGGCTGGGAACAGCTCGATACATGACGACTCTTGACCTCACAAAAGGGTATTGGCAAATCCCCCTGGCCAAGTCGGCCAAAGAGAAAACCGCATTTGTAACCCCAGACGGGGCGTTCCAATACAAAAGAATGCCGTTCGGGTTACAGAATGCGCCGGCCACATTCCAGCGGAAAATGGACCAGATGCTGAGGCCCCATCGGAAGTATGCTGCGGCTTACCTGGATGACGTAATTGTCCATAGCACAGATTGGGCCTCACATCTGCCAAAAGTGCAAGCAGTCCTGGACTCTGTTCGGGAAGCGGGGTTTACGGCTAACCCCAAGAAGTGTACCACTGGGCAGGAGGAGGCCAAATATCTTGGGTACACCATTGGGAGGGGAGTAATAAAACCCCAACTCAACAAAGTCGAGGCCATCCAGAGTTGGCCACGTCCCAACAGCAAGAAGCAGGTACGAGCCTTTCTGGGAATCGCTGGGTATTATCGGCGATTCATTCCCCACTTTGCTTCTAAGGCTGTGCCCCTAACCAACCTGACGAAGGGGAAAGGGTCGGTCATGATTAAATGGACCCCCGAGGCTGAGGCAGCATTCCAATTCTTGAAACAAGCCTTATGTAGCCAGCCAGTGTTGTACTCACCCGACTTCTCTAAAGACTTTGTCGTACAAAGTGATGCGTCAGATGTGGGGTTAGGAGCAGTATTGTCCCAGGTCTGGAACGGGGAAGAGCACCCAGTCATTTACCTCAGCAGAAAGTTGAAGTCCCATGAGGTAAATTACGCCACCATTGAAAAGGAGTGTTTAGCGGTGAAGTGGGCTCTAGATTCCCTTCGGTACTACCTGCTAGGTAGGCACTTTGACATGGTTACGGATCACGCTCCGTTAAAGTGGATGGCTCAAAACAAGGAAACAAATAGAAAAGTGAATAGGTGGTTCCTGGCCCTCCAGGAATTCAACTTCACAGTAAAGCATCGCCCTGGCGTTCAAATGGGGAATGTGGATGCTTTGTCTCGAGTACATGAATGCCTGATTGCTGGTGTTCCAACCCCGAGGTTAAAACAAGAGGGGGGGGTATGTGACAGCAGGAAGGTAAAGTCACCTGGTTGCATCCAGGGGGGTAGATATATTTCGCCCAGATTCAGGCTTTACGCCGACTTATACAACTAGGTGGAGAGTTGTATAAGCCCAGCTGAGGCTAGTGGGCTCATGGATGACTCATACCTCTAGGGAGAGTGTGGGCGTCGTGCAGACAGGGAGTTGATGAGACCAGCTGAAGCTTGTCAGCTCATTTAGGCCTCTATAAGAACTCCCAGATTCATTAGGTGTTTGCTCATGCCTGGACCCAGACCTGTGTGGACTGTCTAGGGAGAGTGAACCCCTGTGCGGTGAGACAAAGCCTGTGTGGCTATTTGCTTGGACATTTTAGGGACTTAGGGACTAGGACAGCACTAGGCTGATCCCAGTTGTTAGTTAGGAAACCTGTATGTTTACTCAGAGGTCAAGTTGACCAGGATTTATTTTATTTATGTTTCTTTTGCTTTGCTGTGTTTTGTCACTGTAAATAGAAAATAAACCGCACCTTTTTGATTTTGAAAACCACAACCTCCGTTTGCTGGGCCTGTTTTTGTGTGGGGAGCCCATCCCGGGGGTCACACACACCCGCTGCCGAGCTAACCCCCTCACACTATATATATATATATATATATACAAGCCTGTGTGTGTGTATATATATATATATATATATATATATATATATATATATATATTAAATGCACTGCAGCTAACTGAATCAATGGCCTGCCTGAAGTATTTTAGAAACAGTATACCAGGAACGGTCTGCAGTGAGATCTAGCTGCACAGGATACAGTGTGTGTGTGTATATATATATATATATATATATATATATATATATGTAATAGAATGTATAAATAATCAACTCCATTTTAAGTAGAAATTAACTTTGACATACTTAGCTTAACTGACAGTTTGTATAGAGTCACACCCTGCTACTGATAGTCATTGTGATTAAGCCTGTTCATGCAGTAGCCTGATTGTATAAGAAAAGTCCCTTGCTAAACTAAATTCAGCAGTTAATATAAGATAAGAATATACTGAGTTTGTATAATTTTTTGAAACGTATGTGTTAAGACATAGCCCCTCCTATCTTTCTTTTTCATATAAGCCACTCTGAAATTCAATAAAGGCCAGAGATCTAATGAACACACTATCCGTTTCCATGTGTCATTTTGATTTCTCACGGATCCGGGGGTCACTGAAAATGATCTTGCATTTACCTGAAGTACACCTGGGTGGCGGTATTACCTGCTTCAGATGGTGGCAGTGGTGGGGATGAAAAAAATCACCTTTGGTAAGAAGAATCTTTTTGTCTTTTAGACAGACTGTTTTCTCTTACCTTAGCTCTGATTTAAATTTCATCTCAAACTAAATTTATGTAGAAGAGGGATACGAACCACGCCTTGGTGTATAGGGGATTTTTGGGGAAAATCTGCCTTTGAAAGTACCTTTGAGAAGGTCCTAATTAATTAGAAGCGTTTTGGGAACGCTGGAAAGTACCTCTCAGAAGGTCCTAATTAGAAGCGTTTTGGGAACGCTGTAGAAAAGTGTACACGACAGTCCTTTTGGCAATGAGCTGAAATGGTAAATGAGGATTATATTTCGGTAATCCAACCTACTTTCGCTTTTCTATCTGTTGCATAGGAGTAATAAGATAATTTGTTGTGTAGATACACTGACTGTAGGGGGCGGTTTGCACCATAGAAATGCAGTCCAGATGCGTTCCAGGTGTTTTTTTTACATGCACATTTTTGATGCGTTCCAGTGCGTTTTTTGTGCATTTTTAATGCAGTCCAGTGTTTTTTTTCACCCCTCCAGTGCGTTTTTTATGCATTTTTGCAGTGTTCCAGTGCAGGAAGGATGCAGCATGTTCTGTTTTTTCTTGAACTGAAGTGCACTGGAACTGCAAGCACTGGTGTGAGCTATGCCATTGAAGACCATATAACCTGCTTTCCATGCGTTTTTTTCAGAATTTTTATTTTTTATTTTTTTAAACTCACTGGACTGCATGTGGTGTGAACTGGCCCTAAGGTTAAACAGTCAAAGTGGTCTACAGTATTAGAAATCTCCCTTGCTTATATCCAAATATCGTGAGAGTGGTAAGTACTTTTGTATGTATGATAAATGTTGTCACTGTGGTGCAGATGGGACAAAGGGGTTTTAGCTATACTATACAAGCCAAGGTTTAAGTTGTTGTTAGTATAGGGAATTCTCTTCCATCTGCTCAGAGAAAAATGCTTACATTTTATGTGTTTGTTTGTTGTTGTCTTGGAATTCCAATTTAAAGTATAAGTTGTTTTTTCTTCTGAATGCAAACGGATTTTTGAGTAATTGATATGTCCTTTGATCCTGCCAAGTAGGAGAGCGTTGCTAAAGTGGGCAGGTGAGAGGGACAGAGTAGGGTACTCATCTGTGTGTGGTGCTTTATTTGAGTGATTCCTCCTATCCAAAGTATTGTTTAGCACAATACACAGAGGTATATGTCCGCTTGCATAAATCTGCTATTTCACTTCAAGTGAAAGAGGGGATCAAACAACCGACCATACCTTCGTCAACGCTTTTGCGCAAAGCATACTGCTATATTTGCATTCCATATTCAGCAAGGCCGAGAGACTTGCTGAGGTGGAGAAAATGTTAAAGAAGGATTTGATTCAGAAAAGTTACCTATATAGATTAAAAAAATACATGTTTATTGTTAAAATGTTGCAACTATTGTCAGTCTATTCATGAAATGTGTTGGGCACATATTCCCATGTCCAACGCATAGTTAATTGGAAACATTAAAAGGGGAATGTGACGTCACTGATAAATTACATGTATGCGCTGGTACCAAATGTTTTTTTTTGAGGAATCTGATCAGATACAATTTTTTTTTAGAGTAGCATTTCAACTTATACATGGGGTATTTTGATTATTTCAGTTAGGTTCTGTTTCCACTATTGCAACCCCAAATTTGTGTGATTTGCAGTGCGACTTTGCAATGCGATTTTTGATGCAATGTCATGCAAAAGTGTGAGAAAAGGTCGCACCGAAGTAGGAACAAAATAGTGCAAGAACCTTTTTGCGTCGCTGCAACTTGAGTCGCACAAATTAAAACAAGGATCATTGAATTACATGGGTTTTTGACTTGTCATGCGACTTCGCATGTGTCAAGTCGCACAGCAACTCACAGTAGTGGAGACAGAGCCTTAGAGCCTTGGAGTCTGACTTTGAGGACTGTTTTAATTGTGTAATTGCCTATCCTTACGTTATTGAAGTTAAAAGGTGTTGTTTTTCTTTTCAGTTTCGACAAATATAGTTTTGTTGATGTTGAAAAAAAAAAAAAAAAAAAGCGAACTTTCGCATTGTATAAGGACATTGCCTGTTACAAGACAAGGGAATGGATATTTGTGCAAATGGTTTTAATTTGTGTTTAGGCTGTATGAACAATGATTGGGGATTTAAAAATGTTTGATTTTCTTTTTTTTAAAATACAATTTTAGGGCTGGGTTCACACATATGCAGTGCGAGTTTGAGCTCTGTTTTCACAGCTAATTGACAAAGTAGTTGTTCAGCGCTTCATGTCAGTTTTTATCAGGATCAGGTCAGGATTGCATATCAGGTCAGGACTTTATACTGTTCACAACTGAATGACATGTGCGATTCAGAAGCGTTCCCATAGAAGTCAATGGCCCTGAATTCGCACGTAAGCCGGACCGCACTGCCTAGAAAACGCACACCTTTTTGGGCAGTGCGGAGTGCGAATGCACCGCAGGTGTGTGAGCCAGCCTCATTCAAGGAAGTTATGTATTCCAGGCGCTACACCAGAGGAATTGTGGTTGGTAAAGAAAAAGGAAGTAACTTAAGGTTTGTGTAATCCTATGCACTAGGGAAAAATATGAAAAAAAAAAAAAAAGTCATGGTAAAAGGTGCTTAAAAGATGTTCAAAGGGCAAATATGGAAAATATTTCTAAATGAAGAATGAATGGAGTGGCCAAATGGATGTGAATAAAAGGAGAAAGTGGTTGTATTGTGTTTAATGAATGCACAAGGTATTATTTGATTAGTAAAGTATCTTAAGTGTTTGTTTAAAATGTACACAAAGAGATGGTTGTCTCATATTGTGTTTTCTTGTTCAGGGAGTAGAAGTTATTAGGCCCATGTTCCTGATAATATATATTTCTCTAAAAGTTTGGGTTAAGTAACCAGGATATACAAAATAAATTGCTGCATATTTTGAGTCCATGAGGTACTAGAATATGATAGGAAAGTTTGTTTGAATAACAGTCAGAGTGACTATTCTGGATATATTTACCTTTTGAATTCCCAGAGTTTCAATCATGAAGTGTTAATGATGTAATGAAGTTTATCCATCAATGTTTTGTTTGTTGCTGATGATCAGATATATTTGAAAAGTTAGGAGGCTGACTTCTGAATCAGAATATGTGTTTGGGTAAAATGTTCTGTTCTGAGTTCCTCAGGTCCACTTGGGTCCCGGGGATAGAAGAAACTAAAGTTGTTTAAGTTTTATTGAAGACCTGCTGTAATACTGGATTTGAAAAAATGTTTAGTTTAACATATTGCATCTACATAATGAAGACTGTTGCTGAGAAACATTTTATATTTCTGCATGCTTTACTTATGTTTGAGTTAATGAGGAATATTATTTTTAATATCTCCAATGGTTAAGGCCTTAATTGATCAGGTAGATTCTGTGATTATTCATGTTGGATGAGGAATATCTGCCCCAGCCAGCCAGAAGAAATGCCCATCCCATTCCTACCCAATACCCCATTTATACCCTGCCTTATACCCTATCTGGATGAAGAGATGACTACAGCTTTTACATGGAAATCTTCATTGTTCATCTTCGTTGTTCATCTTCGTTGTTCATCTTCGTTGTTCATCTTTGTTGTTCAAATGCCATGGGAGATGCTGAGATGAGTAAAGGCGGACACCTGCTGGAAAATATTCCTGGAATGACACCTTGAGGGTTAGCCATGACGCACGCCCAAGGTCTACGAAATTCCAGTGAGCATCACAAGGGAGTGATACAGATATGCCAGCCTGAAGCCCAAGTCTAGCCCAATGCATCAGTTCCCGTCTGTCTGTGGATATTGAGTTCTATCCTTACAAAGAGGCAGGGTTTTGGGGTAGAGGATCTCTGTAAAATATGGATAAACACAGAATCGAACCAAAAGTTTTGGGAAAAGTTTAGGAGAATGATAATGTGGACATTTCTTTTTCCTTCCCTTTCATGAATTTATTGGACATTCAGAAGCCATACAAGAGATTTTTTTGTGCTTTTCTTTGGGACAATTTTTTTATTTTGGCCTAAAGGCTGTCATGCCCCTCCCACTTGCTTTTAAGGACTGTCATGCCCCTCCCCCCTTTGTATTTCATGGACAATTGCTATGAAGCTGAGATTATCTGTTTATTGTTACATGCTTAGGATAATGATACATTTATGAGAAAGTAGTCCAGGTGAATGTCGGGGGCTTCAGGGTTTGTGATTATCACGTTCATGATAAAAGAGGGGATTGTAATAGGATGTATAAATAATCAACTCCATTTTAAGTAGAAATGAACTTTGACATACTTAGCTTAACTGACAGTTTGTATAGAGTCACACCCTGCTACTGATAGTCATTGTGATTAAGCCTGTTCATGCAGTAGCCTGATTGTATAAGAAAAGTCCCTTGCTAAACTAAATTCAGCAGTTAATATAAGATAAGAATATACTGAGTTTGTATAATTTTTAGAAACGTATGTGTTAAGACATAGCCCCTCCTATCTTTCTTTTTCATATAAGCCACTCTGAAATTCAATAAAGGCCAGAGATCTAATGAACACACTATCCGTTTCCATGTGTCATTTTGATTTCTCACGGATCCGGGGGTCACTGAAAATGATCTTGCATTTACCTGAAGTACACCTGGGTGGTGGTATTACCTGCTTCAATATATACAAAGCTGGGATGTGTATATATATATATATATATATATATATATATATATATATATACTGAAAAGAATATACTGCAGCTAACTGAATCAACTGCCTGCCTGAAGTATTTTAGAAACAGTACACCAGGAACGGTCTGCAGTGAGATCTAGCGGCACAGGATACAGTGTGTGTGTATATGTGTGTGTGTGTGTATATATATATATATATATATATATATATATATATATATATAAAAAAGCTGGGATGTGTATATATATACTGAAAAGAATATACTGCAGCTAACTGAATCAACTGCCTGCCTGAAGTATTTTAGAAACAGTACATCAGGAACGATCTGCAGTGAGATCTAGCTAAACTGGATACAGTGTATACTGTATATATATATATACAGTATATACAAAACCAGGATGCATATATATATATACTAAATACACTGAAGCTAACTGAATCGCCTGCCTGCTCAAAGTCAATGAAATGAAATTACTCTCTCTCTCTATCTCTCTCTCAACAACGCCACCAACACACTACACATGGCCGGCGTGCAGGCGGCCTTATATAGTGTGGGTCGTGGCCTTAACCCCTGAGCCATAATTGGTCAAAGGCACCCTGCCTTTGGCCAATTATGGCTCTCTTCGCTGATGGCGCTGTGATTGGCCAAAGCATGCGGGTCATAGTGCATGCTTGGCCAATCATCAGCCAGCAATGCACTGCGATGACGCAGTGCATTATGGGCCACGACGTGCCGCTCGAATTTGGCGCGAACGGCCCATAATGTTCGATCTTCATCGAACAGCCGATGTTCGAGTCAAACTCATGTTCAACTCGAACAGATAGCCCATCCCTAGTTCTCAACAAGTTAAGCTAAAAAAACACTGAAGGTTTAATTCTACTCTAATACACCAAGGCCCTCAAATCTGTCCAACAAATACCTTAATTTCAGAAAGCTGCCATGTTAGTAATTTTAAGCAGTTTTTGGCATTAAATACTCAGTTTATAGTACTTTACAACAGCTAGCACAAATCCATAGCCTATGTGTAAGACACTGCTCAGTACCAAATAAGCATACAACAGTAACTGAGCACAAACAAACAATCACTTGTAAGATGATACAAGTAAATTACAAGTAGAGTTCTGCCAATTCTAACCCAGTCTGGAGGATCTGGAATGACAGCAGGCATATAAGCTACAAAGGAATTACAGTGGTAATGCATCACAGTGCATTGATGTGCAAGAATGCAAGAACATACTAGCTTCAGAGTTATGTATGCTGTCAATAAGAAGTGTTGCTATACATAATGTAACTTTTGGGGCACAGCCTAAGATTTTTAACAATGCCATCATCATAAAAAAGAATGGTAAGAAATAAAGAAACATATTTGCTACTCCATCTTGCAATAAAAATGTCAGATACAGCAGTGGAGGCAGTGTTGGTGGGATTTGTAGCATCTACACTGGGAATACTATAGGATAGAGATGACAGACATGATGCAATAGATACAGACTAAACAAGGAATTGTATAAATAATATTTTAAGTGTACTTTGATATAATTTAGTTGGTTTTATGTATGCATTGAAAATAAATCTACAAATGAGGTCAGCCATATTTTCTCATCATATATACTTTTTGTTTTTATTGCTAGGCAATAGATGTGTTTTAATAGTCTTTATTACTATGCATATCTTTGAGGGTGATTTAGTAAGAGTTAAAAATCTTTACACACTATTCTCAACTTCTTTAGTAAATGAGCATCCATGAGCACAGTGGCTAAGTGGTTAGCACTCCCACCTGGCAGCACTAGGGTCATTGTTTTGAATCCAACCATAGCACAACCTGACTGGAGTTTGCATGTTTTCTCTGTGCTCGTGTGGGTTTCCTCTGGGCACTCTGGTTTTCTCCCACATTCCAAAGACATGCTGCTAGGTTTGAGGGTGCATATCTTTGAGGGTGATTTAGTAAGAGTTCAAAATCTTATGGTCTGAGCACTGACAGGCTGACCCCCCCAACCCCTTCAACCTCTGCAGCAATGCTGGCAGCACTCATATGTCTATTTTACAAAGACAACCTCTGGATATGACGCTGAGCAGGTGCACTCAACTTCTTTGGTCGACCATGGTGAGGCCCGTTCTGAGTAGAACCTGTCCTGTTAAATCGCTGTATGGTCTTAACCACTGTGCTGCAGCTCAGTTTCAGGGTCTTGGCAATATTCTTATAGCCTAAACCATCTTTATGTAGAACAACAATTCTCTTTTTCAGATCCTCAGAGTTCTTTGCCATGAGGTGCCATGTTGAACTTCCAATGACCAGTATGAGAGAGTGAGAGCAATAACACCAAATTTTCACTTTTGTTGCCAGTGGTTTAGACCAGCCTTTCTCAACCGGTGTGCCGGGGCACACTGGTGTGCCGTCAGAGGTTCTCAGGTGTGCCGCGGGGTCAGGGGAGAGAAGGGCTGTCAGATGAGCCAGATCTCCTGCCGAACTGTACATCCTCACTATGAGAAGCTCCGTCGGCTTCAAAAGCAAAAGTAAGGTGCAGAAGAGTGTGCTGTGCTCTCTGCTTCCCCCTAGAGTGCAGTACCCGGCTGAATGAGGAATCTGGAAAGGTCTTGAGCTAGTAGCTATTAGATTTGTTTTAAAAGGGCTTTATACAAGTGTGTGTGCACATGTGAGTGTCTGTCTGTCTGTGTGCATGCGAGTGTCTGTGTTACTTTTAATCCTGACCCCCCCATTCGTGTACCATCAGAATGGCTTTTGTAGGGCTTGTTTAATAGCAGCAAGGGCTGCTGCTCCTCTGAAAAGCAATCCATGCACAGATCGCTTTTCAGAGGCATTTGACAAGCGGTAAAGGTAAGGTGACCAGATTTTTCAAATGAAATCTGGGGACATATTTTTTTTTTACTAGTAATGGTGGCAATCAGCAACTCTCTGCCCATCGCCGCCGCCCGCCTCACAGACTGTCAAGTCTTACTCTCCGGGCCCCGGCTACTACTGGGTGGGGAGCGGAGGAAGATCACTCCGCCAGGGAAGGCAAGGAGATAAACAGGCAGATGGCTGGCCGGGACTTGAGCCAAGGAGAAGAACATGCGAGCGGAGCTGAATGGGCACCAGAAACTGAAGAAATATTCCCTCCGCTCCGACCAGCACATGATCATCAGAAAGGGCACAGATAAGGGGAAAAAATACACCCCCTAAGCTAGTAGGAGCGGCGGAGCGGGGGGTGTAATTCTGATTTATTTTTTTCAATTCTGCACTGACTGTCTTTGAAATTGCCTCAGCCCCTGTTCAAATCCAATCCGGGGACAAAACCTTGGGACAGAATTGGTCCGGGGACAGTGTCCTCAATCCGGGGACTGTCCCCTGAAACCGGGGATGTCTGGTCACCCTAGGTAAAGGGGCATTATGTTGCCTCCTCGCCACCTGTTTTAAGCCCGTAAATGCAGCATCACTACACTGCAACCGTGCAATGCACACAGTTGCGGGGTAGTTGCAGTGCAGCCCCATTCACCCTCGGTATATCTCCAGTTGCAGCCACAGCATGTGTACACCCCAAGCTGCTGCCTCTGCAGCTAAAGGTGGAGAAGTTGGGGGTGGTAAAAACAGCTCAACCATGTGGTTTTACCGCCACTCTGACATGTGAACAAGCCCTTGGTTCACATCTGTGTGGCTGCGTGTAGGGCTGGGCAGCCCATTCATTTCAATGGGCTTTCGTACCCACAAAAATGCAGGGAAACAAGTCCCCAACCTTTTTTTTTTTTTTTAATTGCACTGCAGCAAAAGCACCCCACGTTTTCCAATTCATGGGGTACCATTAAGAATTAATGGAACCCCTAAAGAGCAGAGAATTTGTCTGTGTGTCAGGAATGAGCGCGATTTTGCACGTGTTCTGCGACACACCGTAATGTGAACCAAGCCTTGGACTAGGGTGCCTCAAGACTGAAAATACTTTTTAATGGCGCCCCGACTGGAAAAAGGTTGAGAAACACTGGTTTAGACATTAATGGCTGTGTGTTGAGTTATTTTGTGGGGACAGCAAATTTACACTGTTATACAAGCTGTACACTCACTACTTTATATTGTAGCAAAGTGTCATTTCTCGCTCATACATCATGGAACACAGAGCCTTAATTACTTAATAGGTTATGTAGTTACCACAGGTGATTGGACACTGGCAAACCCAATTAGAATTGAGTTCCTCCCCTATATAACCCCTACCAAATGGAGAGTAACTCAGTTTTTTCGCCAGTGTCTAAGGTGATTGGTCACGTTGAACATGTGCTAAGAAGAAAAGCTCTTTTGATGGTTTCTGCGAAGACCTAGGAGCTATAACCGGATCCATGCCTTGGGCTGATATCAAAGGCCTAAGATGGGTGGTACCTGGGCCTTGTGTAAAGAAGAAACAAGGTTTGCCTGTAATGTCTCTCTGTGGAGGTCTGGGGTCTGGGATCCAGGCTTTGGTGTACTAATGCAACTGTGGCACGAAAAATTACTGGCAGAGTCTTCTACAGGTCCAGGTATGAGGTTCCTCTGAGTGGGAACCCATGTAAACCTGAAGGTTGGCACAACTTTGGCTCTCTCATCAGATGAGCTTTCTGAGGGTGAAAAATCCCTTTCTGGAGATGAGGATCAGTTGCAGTCTGAGGTCTCAGAGGATAAAGAGAAGATCCCTTCTTCCTCTCAGTCGCTAAAAATGCAGGTGCAATATTATGCAGAGATGGTGCGTGCCACTTACAAATTTCCTCCTGTTGAAGCTTCTGTGTCCTCTGTTTCCTCCTTGGGATTTCGGAAATCCCCACAAGCTGCATGCTCCTTCCCAGTTCATCCCCTGCTGGATAAACTGATGTATGATGACTGGGCTCACCCAGATAAACTGTTTTCTCCTCCTAAGCAGTATTCCCTCCTTTATCCTATGGAGGAAGGTTTCACTAAGAAATGGGGGGTACCTGCTATAGATGCAGCTATTTCTTGTATAAACAAAAGCCTGACCTTTCCTATAGACAATGCTCAGGGCTTTAAAGATCCAACTGATAAAAAAATGGAATCTTTATTGAAAGCCTCCTCCTCTATGGCCGATGCTGTAGTGCAACCTGCGGTTGCAGCAATTGGTATGTGTCAGTTCCTCAAGGAACAAGTGAAGCAGATGATTAGCCTCCTCCCTGCAGAGGAGATTGAGGTTTATGAGGACCTTCCTAAGACCCTGTGTTTTGCGGTTGATGCGATTATGGACTCTGTTCAGCAAGCATCCCGCTTGAATCTCCTGCTAGTACACATGCGCAGGTCCCTTTGGTTGAAACATTGGGAAGCCAAGGTTTCTTGCAAAAGATACTTGGCGGCGTTCCCCTTTTGTGGAGGACACCTGTTTGGGGATGATTATGATAAATATATCCAAAAGATTACCTGAGGCAAGTCTACTCTGTTACTGGTTAAAAAGAAGCGTAAACGCCCTTCTTTTAAGCGTTCTCTTTCCCCAGCCCCTGGAACCTAATTTTCCAGGCAGTGGCGATGGCCTCCCCAGTCTAATACTAGGGGAAAGGCCCAGAGCCAAGCCCAAGGGCAGAAAAGGACTTGGGGCTCAAAATCTTCCAAACAAAACCCCAAAACTTCCCTGTGAAGGGGTGCTCCCGCTCGGCCGAGTGGGGGGAAGGCTGCTGCAATTGCAAACGCCTGGCAGGAAGAAGTTCAGGACAAGTGGGGAGTCTGTCCGTTCAGGGTGGAGAATTCTTGGCATCAATAGACATCATCGATGAATATCTACATGTGCCAATAGTCCCCGCTCATCAAACGTTTCTAAGGTTTGCGGTGGATCAGCGCCACTTTCAGTTTGTGGCCCTCCCTTTCGGTCAGGCTACTACACCTCGAGTGTTCACAAAAATACTGGCCCCACCCCTGGCAAGGTTGAGGGCATGGGGCATAGCAGTAACAGCCTATCTGGATGATCTGTTGCTCATAGATCAGTCCGCTACGCACTTAGACTGAAATGAAGGCTAGAATACTTGGGCATGATTATAGACACATCCCAAAGCAGGGTATTCCTACCCAAGGCAAAGGCAGAAGCCATAAGGGACTTGGTCAGAGTGATAAGGGCAAAAAACAAACCTTCCATCCGTCTATGCATGAGGTTGTTAGGAAGGATGGTAGCCTCATTCGAGGCTGTCCCTTACACCCAGTTTCACTCAAGGCCACTGCAGGGAAGCATTCTGTCCACTTGAAACAAAAAGGTTCAGGCCCTGGACATTCCAATGACCTTATCTCCAAAGGTTTGCCAAAGCCTCAACTGGTGGTTGCTCCCCCAAAATCTGTCAAAAGGAAAATCCTTTTCCCCGGTTGCTTGGAAAATAGTAACCACAGATGCCAGCCTTCTAGGCTGGGGGGCAGTGCTAGAAGAAGCATCTGCCCAGGGGAGGTGGTCCGGAACCAAAAGGCTCCTGCCCATCAACATTCTGGAAATTCGGGCAATCCATCTGGCCCTCAGAGTCTGGGTTTACAGACTGCAGTGTTGTCCTGTCTGCATACAGTCCGACAATGCCACAACAGTGGCCTATATCAGTCACCAAGGGGGACCAGAAGTCTGGATGCTCAGAGAGGTGAATCATATTTTGTATTGGGCAGAAAGGCATATTCCTTGCCTGTCTGCAGTCTTCATTCCAGGGGTAGAAAATTGGCAGGTGGATTTGCTAAGTCGCCAGCAACTGAGTCCAGGAGAATGGTCTCTACACCCCAACATATTTCAAATCATATGTCAGAAATGGGGTACCCCAGATGTAGACCTGTTGGCCTCCAGGTTCAACACAAAACTGGACAACTTTGTGTCAAGGACAAGAGATCCCTTTGCTCAGGGGTCAGATGCCCTGACAATTCCATGGGATCGATATTCTCTGATATATGCGTTACCTCCAGTTCCGCTTCTCCCACGATTCCTTCGGAGAGTCAAGAAGGAAGGAAAGCCGGTGATTTTGATATGCGGAAATCGTAAGGATGGCAGAAGGAAGACCTTGGGTTCTCCCACTACGCTCGGACCTACTGTTGCAGGGTCTAATATTCCATCCTGTCTTACAAAGTCTAAATTTGACTGTTTGGCTGTTGAGACCCACATTCTGAGAAAACGTGGACTCTCAGGCCCAGTCCTATCCACTCTGGTTAATGCTAGGAAGCCGGCCTCCAGGCTCATCTACTACAGAATCTGGAAGGCATATGTTTCCTGGTGTGAACCCAGAAGATAGCATCCTAGGAAGTATGTCATTAATAGGATTTTTGCCTTTCTTCAGTTGGGCTTAGAAATTAAGTTCTCGGCCTTGTCGGTATTCTTTCAAAGACCGCTTGCCTCTCATTCCCTAATCCGGGCCTTTGTTCAGGGAGCGGTGCGCTTCAATCCGTCGGTTAAATCTCCCGTGTGCCCATGGAATTTGAATTTGGCATTGTCTGTTTTACAGAAACTACCATTTGAACCATTACACCATGCTTCCTTAAGTCTTTTGACAAAGAAACATTTTTTTCTCGTAGCCATATTCTCAGCAAGGAGGGTATTGGAATTGGCGGCTCTTTCATGTAAAGAGCCGTATATGATTATTTATGATTTCAGGATATCATCTGAATCAAGATATAGTCCTTACGTCTTTTTTTCCAGATCCGCAGTCTGCGGAGGAAGAGAGTCTACAATCTCTAGATGTTGTAAGAGCGGTAAAAGCTTATCTGCAAGCTACGGCTCAGATACGAAAGACTGATTGTCTGTTTATTCTGCCACAAGGCCCAAGGAAGGGCCAGGCAGCGTCGAAGTCTACTATTGCATGTTGGATTCGACAAGTCATTATTATGCCTATGGTTTAGAAAAGAAGATTCCTCCTTTTCAGGTGAAAGCGCACTCGACTAGAGCAGTTGGTGCTTCATGGGCAGTGCATCACCAGGCCTCCATGGCTCAGATCTGTAAAGCTGCTATTTGGTCTTCGGTCCATACATTTACTAAGTTCTACCAGGTACAGGAAGCATTGCTATGGGACATCCCATTAAGTAATTAAGACTCTGTGTCCCGTGATGTATGAGCAAGAAAATAGGATTTTTTAATACAGCTTACCTGTAAAATCCTTTTCTTGGGAATACATCACGGGACACAGAGCTCCCGCCACTCTTCGGAGTTAAATGTGGGACACTTATTGCTTTGCTACAAAACTGAGGTACTCTCCATTTGGGAGGGGTTATATAGGGGAGGAACTCAATTCTAATTGGGTTTGCCAGTGTCCAATCACCTGTGGTGACTACATAACCCATTAAGTAATTAAGGTTTTCTGTCCCGTAATGTATTCCCAAGAAAAGCATTTTACAGGTAAGCTGTATTAAAAAAGCTGTATTAAAAAATCCTATTTTTTTCAGTGTTGTCACATAAAAAGATATAATAAAATATTTACAAAAATGTGAGGAGTGTACTCACTTTTGTGAGATACTGTTTATATACAGTGTATACTGTATATGTAAAGCCCTGCCTAAATTGTCAGCACTATGTAAGCACCTATAAGGGTCCATGCACACTGTCTTAAAAAACGTTGCTTCTACAGGAGTTTTGCATTTGGCCTGTAGAAGCAGCTCAATGTTATCCTATTTGTCCATGTACATTAGGGGGTTTAGAGGCATATTTTAAGCTAAGCGTTTAGAGGGAGAAAAAAAAAAACCTTTTGTTTTGCATTTTTGTGAGGAGTTTTCTGGCAGAAAAAAAAAATGCTGAATGCTCCCAAACCCTCCTAAACTCCTGTACAAAAACGCTCTAAATGTTATTTTTTCTGCCAAGGAAACTGCCATTTTTTTCAAGCCCATGGTGCATGGACCCTAATAAATAAAATAATAAATGAGTCGCCCAATACATTGAAAAACAGTGCAGTCAATATGTGAATGTTTTAACAAGCAACTATTTTTTTGCTACATTACTATCTGTTAAAGCGGAGGTTCCGCGGTCCCTCGTTTTTTTTTTCTAGGTGCATGTAATGGGGTTACAGATAACATGTTAGTACTCACTTGTCCTGCGATTAGAGACGTCCCCCGTCTATTTCCGTTCTAAATAATAACTTTTATAAATAGATCTTGCTCTTTGCCATTTTGCTTGTGGGCACTGTGAAGCCCACAAGCAGAGACTTCCGGGATGCGGTGAATGCATCCCAGCATTCACCGCTGTATCATCAGTGTTGACGGTGACCTGCCGAGAATTGCCCCTCAGCGGATTCTGCCAGCTCTGTTCTGCGCATGCGCAACACTTTTGCGGATTTCGCCCGCTCTGACCTGCGCATGCGCAACACTTGCGTGTCCGTTCACGGCAGATCTCCGAAAATAGCCGAATGGATTATAACCCATATTCGGCGCATGCGCTTTGAGCACAATATTGTGCCACACGCTCCCGATGCTCGCTCCACTCTGCAAGGGGGGCAGGTGTATTACTATTGTAATGAGCGGATGCATGTTTAAATAAAGGAATTGATGGACAGAGAGGGCGGGTAGTTCAATGTGGATGGCCGATTTGAATACTTGTCAGAGAATTGTTAAAAAAAATCTTATGTTTTCAAAGCGAGCAAAGTCCTTTCTTGTATTAAGAGAGGTATGGTCTCCAGAGAGAGAGATATCATTTTGCCCCTGTACAAATCATTAGTAAGGCCTCATCTGGAATACGCAGTTCAGTTTTGGGCACCAGTTCTCAAAAAGCATATCGGGGAACTGGAGAAAGTGCAGAGAAGGGCAACCAAACTGATAAGAGGCATGGAGGAGCTCAGCTATGAAGAAAGATTAGAGGAACTGAATTTATTCACTCTTGAGAAGAGGAGAATAAGGGGGGATATGATTAACATGTACAAATATATAAGGGATCCATATAGTGAACTTGGTGATGAGTTATTCACTTTACGGTCAACACAGAGAACAAGGGGGCACTCTTTACGTCTAGAAGAAAAAAGATTTCATCACCAAATGCGGAAAGGTTTCTTCACAGTAAGAGCTGTGAAAATGTGGAACAGACTCCCTGCAGAGGTGGTTCTGGCCAGCTCAGTAGATTGCTTTAAGAAAGGCCTGGATACTTTCCTAAATGTACATAATATAACTGAGTACTAACAGTTCTAGGTAAAGTTGATCCAGGGTAAATCCGATTGCCTCTCGGGGGATCAGGAAGGAATTTTTTCCCCTGCTGTAGCAAATTGGATCATGCTCTGCTGGGGTTTTTTGCCTTCCTCTGGATCAACTGTGGGTATAGAATTGGGTATATGGGATTGCACGATATTTTTTTTATTTTATTTTAGTTATTTTTTTATGGTTGAACTGGATGGACTTTGTCTTTTTTCAACCTGACTAACTATGTAACTATGTAACTATGTAACTATGTAATACCCTGTTGATTGCGCAGTCGCAGTCTACAGCTCTTAATGTTCGGCAATTTTCGGAGCTAGAGCGCTGCGCCTGCGCAGTCCAGGGCTGGCAGAATCCGCAGGGGGGGCAGATCTCGGCAGATCAACGGCTCCCAGGAGACATTGCGAGCACCTCCCAGAAATCAACGGGGCTCCGAGGAAAGAAAGATACGCCCACGCCTGCGGGAGGAATACCCGGAAGTCCACATTAAAACGACTGATTCACGGTAAGTACAACCACAAGAAAAAAAATCAATAGGAATATGTATATGTATCTGCTAGCAAGATCACTATAAGATAATGTCAGTATTTAGGGTGAACCTCCGCTTTAAATATACCTCTGAAAGCAAGGGAGAGGCAGGGCTAGGAGTCAGTCAGAACTGCTGCTTGCAAATGTGCTGAGCAGGAACTCTCCCAAAGGGAAAAGAGCAGAAAGATGACCTTATCAGTCTATGGCTGCTCTTGAGGCTGTGTAAATCTTACATGGGCATCAATACAAATCCTTTGGCAGATAACATAGCTCCCTTATACTGTATGTATTTCATATGAATGTGTAAGTATCTTTTAGTTCAGTTTAGTTCAGTTCAGTTTAGGCTGCATTCACACCTGAGCATTTCAAAGTCGCGCATTTTTACTGCGTTTTTTGCCACGATTTTGTAAAGGTCACCAATATAAAAATAAGAAAAACGGCTGTAATCTGTTCCAAATAAGCTCATGTTCTTTTTGAGCTTAAGGCATTTTTGAGGCATTTTGCTTCAGGTGACAAAACGATCAGATGCGAACAGGTGCCATTGAAATGAATGGGATTTTGTTAGTTTTTTCGGGCGTTTTCCAAGCTTTTTATGAGCTGAAAACGCTCAGATGTGAATGCAGCCTTAAGGTGAGCCCATTAAATATGTGCTCACTGAATATTCACTATATTTGCACATTAAGGGAAGCTATAATGCATTTTCTGTAAGACTGCTTTAGTTATTAATGTAAAGTTTATGTGAAAGAAATTTCCCTTTTACATTGAATCTATTTACTGTACCAGAGATTTAGTTTGTGCCATATGGAGACTAGTAGATTCTACTTTTAGTCTGCATTTTAGACAAAGTCAGTCAGTACTCCTTATGACTAACTGCTGAGTGAGTATCATCAATGGGGGTTGACCACATAAACTTTTTATTATAGGCAATCAAATTGAGTAAAGTGATGAGCTCATATCGAGAGGTTGGAACATTAAGTAGAATGGAGCTTTAACATCTCAATGGCTACTTACCACACAAAACTTACCTCTTTTCTCCCTCTACCTGACATTTCTCTTTTCTGAACTGATTAACTGCATATAAAAAAGATCCTACCCTGATTGTGTTCTTCTAAAGCCTTGTACACACGATCAGATTTTCCGATGGGAAAAGTGTGATGGCAGGCTGTTGTCGGAAAATCCGACCGTTTGTATGCTCCATTGGACAATTTTTGTCAGAATTTCCACCAACAAATGTGGGATAGCATGCTTTAAAATTTTCCGACAACAAATGTGTCTTGTCGGATTATCCGATTGTGTGTACACAAGTCCGTCTGAAAAAAATCCAAAGTACAAACACGCATTCTCAGAAGCAATGCTAACCATAACACAACATTAGCAGAATTTGCCCAAAGGGTGGCGCTAAAGAGCTGAAAAACCATGTAGTTTTGTGTTTGTTGGACGACAATTATTTTCTCAAACAGGTTTATTTCAAGTCCACCATGATGTTTGCACATTGGTAACACCAAAATGTTCTTTTTCTTTTAAAACCATTCAGTAGTTGTTCCCACCCATTCTGATGCCTGAGCAGTTGGGGCAGTAGACCAGTCATCTGTGCTAGCTGGTTGGGAGCTCCAATCTTCTGCTGCATGTTTGGGAGCTGCAGCTGCCGCAGCTGCTGCTATGGCTGGGATCTCAGGACGCTTCTGGAAAAAATCACACAAACATCAGCTGGGTTTTCAAATGCTACGATGGCACGTGCAGCAAGCAGAAGCTTCTCCCATGTCCGTTTCAGATTTATAATGTAAATACCATCACTTTTCCTTTTGTAGGAATATGGCTCCATTTAAAAGTCGAGGTTAGTGCCACCCAAGTGAGTTCCTGCAGCCAGGAACTTGAGGACATCTTCCTCTTTCATTTGCAGGACATTCAGACCTCCGGACATTGTTAAACACCCCTGAAGTTTCGATGGGGGAAAAGAGACAATGCCGTGTAGAGAGTCTGCTGCTGGAACTTAAACAAAAAGAGCGGACGACAATTCTTTGCCATTTGTACGCAATAAAAGTTCACGGCCAACGCCCTTCGAACAAAAGTACTACGCTTTGTCTGATGGAAATCCGATCGTATGTATGAGGCTTTAGACTTAGTGCCTTGGTAAAAGCCTTCACAGAAGATTAGCTCCTGTACCCATGGTAGTATACATCCTGAACTAGCATTAAAGGATCAACAATTGTCTGTGACAGCAAATCTAACAACCTGGAAGCACAGTCTGTATGCACAACAAGCAAATATGGTTGTTCCCATAAAAAATCCAAACAGATCAAGCTTTTTCAAACATTAACACACATTAGAAAAATAATTGTTGAGGGGATAAAAGTAAGGTTTTGTGGAACCACACTGTTTAAATTGCCCCAAAACGAAAAAACCCACCTGTAAAACTTATATACCTTTATGGTGGCCTATGTAAGTAGAGGCTTTTGTGTTTGAGATTAGAAAAAAAAAGTAAAAGTAGAAATAGAAAAGTATTCCTTTAGTAAGTTACAAGTCATCAGGATATCATGGAAATTACTGCAGGAAAATTTCCAAGTTAGCAAGTTTCAAGAACGGCTGACAGTTAAAAAAAAATGAGACTGTGGTTACACTGTATTCAAACTGCTAATTGCTTTTTTTGATTTGCCTAATTAATTAATTCACCACTACTGTGGTTCACTATTATCAAATGTTTTTCATATGAATGTATGACCTAATTAGCCAGAAAGAGCACATGAAATGGTGGATGACTGTGTTACACTTTAGATTAATAGTAGGTTGGGGAATAATAGGGGTAGCAATCAGTGTTAGGTGATTTGTTTTTAACTTTTTTTTTTTTTATTGTGTTCAACAGACGAGTGCCCTTATCAATATTCCATTCATGTTTGTTCTGCTGCCATTGTCATTTGGACTGAAAGTGAGGTAAAAACTTTAATTCTAAGCTGTCACCAGAACAGGAGTATAGGAGAAATCGAATGGAGACACTCATTCAATTACAAATATTTAAGTACACTTGCAGGGTCACCTGCTGTGCACTGTTGTTCTTTCTGGCAGTCCATACATCAATACTGTGTCCTTTATTAATCTAGCAGCTGGCAGGAGAAACCACAGACACAAAGTGGACGGAGGCATATACCACCCCTAAAAGTGTTGCATGCTGTAGACTCTGCCAGAGGCTGCAGGCCTTCAACAGATTTCAACCAAATTCGGACTTCCCACCCATTGGAGAGCTAGTTATTAAAAGACTTCTATTGCAGTGTGCTTTAATCAGAATGTTTTGGATTCAGGCAACATAGTTGCAACTACAGAGGCACTATAGTCAGAGTTGGGAAAAAAGCATCAAAATTATAAATTGTTTATGGTTTGCTTTACACGATTTGTTACTCAAGCTTAAGAAAGTTTGAAAACATATCAGTTTCAATTCTTTCCTCCAGTTATTTAATACGTTTTCCCAGTTGGCATGCTAAAAAAAAGAAAAAAAATCCCTAGAGCAATATTATGCATATAGGGAAGAATATGCCCTGAGCAAAACCAAACTACCAAAGGGTATAAATGCTATTAATAAACTAACATTTATTTGAGACTAAATTTGAAGTGTGTGATGGTACACCATTTTAAAAAGCCCTACGAAATATATATATATATATATATATATATATATATATATAAATAAATATATATATAATTTGTTTTCCAACCAAATATTAGCATATGCCTATGTGAAAAATGTAATGGCATATTTATTTTGATGTTTGTAGGGTCCACCCCTGAAGGAGCTGCTTATTATTGGGTTCCCTTGTTTTCAGTTATGAAGATCCTTCAGGCAGTACCGGACCCTCTGACACACCAAGGCTGAAGAAAAGTCTGTTTAGTCTGGCAAAACACCCAGCAGAGCACATAACAGCAACAAAATTAATGAACAGAGGCAAATAAAATTTGCAACAATAACACAGTTTGAAAACACGATATTATTAAAACCACTTATAAAGTGTATGTGAAACTTGATTCAAGGGGACAATGTCTATACATCCCAGTCAATCTATTAAGGGGGGGGGTGCCCTCATTATTAGATATATAAACTAAAGCATTATAGGTCAGAGTCCTTCCTTATCGCCCTGTTGATGGCTGGCGCCGGGACCCAAAATAAAATTGGAGCACAGTTTTTGTAATTCCAATATTTCAATGTGAAAAGGGAAAGGGGGTGCTCCTTAGAAAGAATCCCTACAGGGTTCCAAAAAGGGTGGTGCTGTCTCATTAAGCAGGACTATAGCAAAGATGATGGCCAAAGACCTCTCACCACCCCAAAATCAGTCACAAAGCCTTCTCCCTCTCATTGGTGTCTGAAAACTGGATAGATGAACAGGCTAATTCCTGTGGTCTCTGAAGGTGGTGGCAGCATGCGTTAACGCTATAGTAGTAACCCTGGATGAAGCAGTGTTTGTGGTACAGATGTTTTCTCTGGCTGCTCATTGGGACTTGTAGTCCTATGGCAATGCAGAGTTGAGCACTGAAGCTTCGTCGATATCCCACCTGGGCAAGGAAACAGTAAGAAGTCTCACTGACCATTATGTACAGTTGTCCACTCACAGTTTCATGGGTCCCTTGACTCCAGGGCACAGTCCCCTGTGTACACTCTGGCAGTCCCCCTGGAAGTGGTGGTCTCTAGAAGGTGTAGTAGATCAGTCTTGATCCAGCAACATAGCAAAACACCAGTAGTCAGCAACATTAGAAACCTCAGCAGCCCAGCTCTTTCCATGGCTTTGCAGGGTTTATCTATATATTGCCAACCTATTATGCTGTGCTGTATGTTAAATAGTGTAAGGGTGAAAATTATAAGCTCCAGACAAAAATAAGTATAAAAACATCACACAGGTGGAGAAAATAGCAATGTCTGTGGTGGGAAAAGTTGTTGCTGGTTAGTAGGGATGAGTTTCGAGTTCGAGTCGAAGGAGGGGAACGTGAGAAGGGACGGGTCTATTGATTTTTTACACTTGAAGAGGAAGTTCCCCATCAGGTCCGCTCAGCCAAGACGTAGGCTGGGTCTGAGATACGAGGGCGCCCCCGCCCCCTCGTACCTCAGACCCCGCCTACGTCATTGACTGAGCGGACCTGATGGGGAACTTCCTCTGCAGTGTAGGTCCGCTCAGCCAATGATGTTTCGAGTGGAGACTGCAGCGCTGGACATCGGATCGCCGCGTGACATTGGATTACATTGCTGGAATGTGTTTTTATTTTTTATTTTTAATAAAGGACTTTTCCAAGGTGTCTGTGTGTTTTTTTTTTTTTACACTCTTCGTGAAATGGTAGGGGTACAATGTACCCCTTACCAATTCACATGGGGGGGGCCCGGGATCTGGGGGTCTTCCAGATTCCGATAAGCCTCCTGCCCGCAGACCCCCACAACCACCGGGCAAGGGTTGTGGGGATGAGGCCCTTGTCTCCGTCAACATGGGGACATCCTCCCCATGTTGAGGGCATGTGGCCTGGTACGGTTCAGGAGGGGGGGGGGCGCTCTCTCATCCCCCCTCTTTTCCTGCGGCCTGCCAGGTTGCGTGCTCGGATAAAGGGTCTGATATGGATTTTTGGGGGAACTTCATGCCATTTTTTTTACATTTGGGGTGGAGTTCCCCTTAAAATCCATACCAGACCTGAAGGGGCTAGTATGGATATTTGGGGGGAACACCACGTAATTTTTTTTTATTTGATGCAGGGTTCCCCTTAATATCCATACCAGACTTGAAGGGCCTGGTAATTGAATTTGGGGGGACCCCCACGCATTTATTTAATTTTTTTATCAATGACTTTTCTCTGTATTGCCGGGAGCCGACAATTCATTATAGCCGCAAGTGAGTTTTAAATGGCTTTTTTTCCTTCAGAAATTACATTTTGTGCAGGGACAGTTCTAAGCACGGGAAACAAGCGCTGCTTTACAGGCATACTATACACACACCCCCAGGTGTGAAATATAAAGGAATATTTCACTTTTTATTGTTTCACTTTATGCATTATTAAAATCACTGCTCCCGAAAAAACAGCCGTTTTTAAAACTTTTTTTTGCATTGATACATGTCCCCTGGGGCAGGACCCGGGTCCCCAAACACTTTTTAGGACAATAACTTGCATATTAGCCTTTATAATTAGCACTTTAGATTTCGAACGTTCGAGTCCATTGTATTTAATAGGGTTCTAACGTTCATGCGAACTTTAGGTCTGTTCGCAGGTTCTGGTGCGAACCGAACAGGGGGGTGTTTGGCTCATCCCTACTGGTTAGCTATTAAAGAGTTCTAGGGCCAATAAAAATAAACTGAATTCTAAGATAATGGGGCTGATTTACTAAAGCAACTGAACAAGAGTAGGAATAAATTGTTATGTTTACATTGCAGGCCCACATGAATGCACATAGTCTACGTATAGTCTTAGTCTGTCATCCATGTGGAATAATGCTGCTTGTATGCCTTCTGTCTCTATAAGGTGAACTACTGAATGCATATTCAAGCATTATTTTTTTCATTGAGAAATATATGTCCTTTTCTTTTACATATTTTGTCATCACAATTGGATAATTAATGCGGATATTCAAGCTATTGTGTAAAGATTCTCAACATCTTTAATAAATCAGGCCAAGTATCTCAGTGACATTTGGAGTGATGTACTAAACAATGTAATAGTGTGATATAGTAAACAATTTGTGCCTGAACTTTTCATCCTTCCCTTTAAGAGTGGCTGTAATGTTTTCCATTTGATGAATGTCAGTAATCTTGGAGAACCACAGTGTAAGTGTCAGGGGGATTTCTTGTTTCCAGCGGGCAGGAATGCTGCATTTACAAGATGAATCAACATTGTTTTCTTGTATCTATGTCTAGGAAGGTGGAAGAGATGTAGCAAATAATTTGCTGGATCAGTCTCCAGGTCAAAATCAGTCAATTGTTTAATAATGGTCCTCACCTGGGACCAAAAGCACCAGTTTATTGCATATCCAAAATACATGACTAAGCATGCCCACAGTCTTCTTTTATTGTCAGCAGAGATTGGATGACTGGGGGAACATTTTACGCAGGACTGATGGGACTTTGTATCACCTGGTCAGGACCTTATAACAAATTTTCTGGTATTTATTCACTATAGAGGAGTACTGAGCAAAACAAATGATATCTGCCCTTTGGGTAGGAGAAAATGTGGCCTCAAGGTCCCATTTAAGCAAGAATGGGGGTGTAAAATTGTCCAAAGGCTGGATCAAAAGTTTCAAAGTGGCCGAAGTCTATAGATACCAGACTTCAGGAGTTGCCTGAAGTCTGCATTTGTCAGATATGCCTGGTGGAAACTCTGGGTTTCCTAGCACTGGGGTAAGTTAAGAGAAGTCCAGAATGAGGCAAGCTGGTCTACAAGTCATTGAAAGAAGTCAAAGTGTTGGGCCTATAAGGGGGTGACTCCTGAGATCTGAGATAAATTCTGGTCGGACCCAGGGTAAGCAGCGTAGAGGGATATCAGAACAAGATTGTTAAAACAATAACAATTGTTTGGACTCTCTATAGCATGGTGTAAACTCTACACCATGCTATCGCCCTGGATAGGTGTGTCACCTGATAGTACTTCATGGGCTCGGGGAATGCTACCCCCCTCTCGCAATTTAGGGATATACAGTGCCTTGAAAAATATTCACACCCCTTGAAATTTTCCACATTTTGTCATGTTACAACCAAAAACTTAAATGTATTTTATTGTGATTTTATGTGATAGACCAACACAAAGTAGCACATAATTGTGAAGTGGAAGGAAAATGATAAATGGTTTTCTATTTTTTTTTTACCAATAAATATCTGAAAAGTGTGGTGTGCATTTGTATTCACCCCCTTTACTCTGATATACCTAACTAAAATCTAGTGGAACCAATTGCCTTCAGAAGTCACCTAATTAGTAAATAGAGTCCCCCTGTGTGTAATTACATTTCAGTATAAATGCAGCTGTTCTGTGAAGCCCTCAGAGGTTTATTAGAGCACATTAGTGAACAAACAGCATCATGAATGCCAAGGAACACACCAGACAGGTCAGGGATAAAGTTGTGGAGGAATTTAATGCAGGGTTATGTAGCGGGTGGTCATATTTAGGGGAGGCATCTGAGTGGTATCAGGCTCAGATGCAACAATTGTTAGGATTCCAGGACCAATTTATGTCAGTGGAGGATATCAATGGTGTTTAGTTCCCTGTGGCCTATAGGTGGCACTGTTGCCATAGGCTGGGGTTGAACCGCCATTGGAGGGCTGTGCCCTTTGTGTCCTCTCGCGGCAGTAGTACAGCGGGGCGGGGAACCCGCTCTGTATGCTGGGAGAGGATATAAAGGGGGCAGACATCTTCCGCACGAGGTCTGCGCCCAGGCACCTTCAGCCTGGGTGCATGTGCCTGGAGTCTCCGGGTGCCCTAGGCCCGGGGATGGAGTTGCGGTTCCACCCCAGACACCTTTAGTCTGGGTGAGGTACGCTCTGGAGGCCTGGGGCCCAGTACCTTCGACTGGGTCCCGCAAGTGATCGAGGGCTCCTAAGGTGTCCTCCGGTGTTGGACACCTGAATCTGGGACGAGGAGGCCAGGGAGGTGACCCTTCCGAAGACCCAGTGCAGCATTTGCTGGTAACTGTCCGGATGGATGTCCTCTCTCTGACCGGGGCCATTTCCTATAGCAGGTAGTCCACGTTCTCATGGTCTGTGGCAGGGACCCATCGTGAATCAGGTCGGTGGCAGAGACCCAACAACCAGGTCTGTGGCAGAGGCCTTATTCATCTGGTCTGTGGCAGAGACCTCCTCACAGTCGGTGGCAGCGACTGTGCGCCAAGCCTGTTCGCGCTATAACGGAACAGGAGAAAACCCAAGTTCAAGTTTGTGCCTGGACCTCCTGTTTACTGTGTTCTGTTCTATGTCTGACCAGTCGCTCTTAAAGGACTATTTAAGGGGGGTTTTGGTAAGCAGGAATTCTTTTCATATGGTGGTGGATTTCACACTGATTTTTCTATACATTTGAAGAGTCCCGTTAAGGGTGAATCTATCAGCTTTGCACGGGTGGACTGTTATCACGTTTTTTTTGATCATTTGATGGTTATGAACCTTTATGAATTTTTATTTTTCAATTTTTCACTGTTTTGAACTTTATGAACCAATTTAAAAAAAAAAATATTTTCAAACGTTACTGTTTTAAATACAAGTCCAATTTTTTGTTTCCTTGGGTTGGAACTGAAATTTGAACCATTTCACCAGTTTTTTATTTAGTGTTTTGGTTTTAAGTGTTTACACTCAGATTTGTAATATTTTTAGGTTTAGACCCTAATTCTTTTTCCTATTTTGCTCACTGTACTGGTGTTTTACAGAAGGATTGCTGCTTCCATTTATGTTTAGAGCCATTCTTGTGGTTGCACAAGAGTGTTATGCCTCGTACACACGGCCGAGTTTCTAGTCCAAAACCGGCAAGAAAAGTGCCGCGAGAGCTTTATTGTCAAGAAAACCGTTCGTGTGTATGGTTTTACGACGAGAAAACTGCAGTGAATCTCGACGAGAAAATAGAGAACCTGCTCTCTATTTTCTCGTCAGGATTCAAGATTTCCTCGTCGTGTTTCTCGTCGGCCTGTTTTGTGACGAGAAAATGGTTTGTGTGTATGCTTTTACGACTCTTCCAAAAGCGCGCATGCTCAGAATCAAGTATGAGACGGGAGCGCATCTTCTGCTAAATCAAACCTTCGTAATGGAGATAGCACATTCGTCACGCTGTAAATTATTGCATCGTTTAAATGTTGTGCATTGAAATCTTCTTTAGAATGTTACATTAATCTAAACGAATGAACTTGTTTTGCTGCTGATATTCACACAGAGTTATGACTATCTTTTTTAAAGCTTTTTCATGCTGCTCTTAATTAGATTTAGGTGTATTATTTTTTTGTTCCATAAAGTTTTATTGAGCAAATTCACAGGAATCACAGTACAAGGATTGATGCAGAACAGGTGCATTTACAGAGAACCAGATTTTGGTACAACTTAAACAAACATTACAGGCGGGTGTAAAATAGTCTCCAAGTTTTGCATCAGTGAGAATGAAGGTGCGGATGGGCCGGAGCCTTTATTAGTTTGATCCGCATTCCAACCGCCTGCTAACTTTGCTGCATTACATGTTGATTCCAACACCCAAGAGATGGTGTCTAAGATATGGTGATAAGGGGATAGGGTGGGGGGGACAATATCTATTCATGGTGAGGGGGTATGGGACTGAAGGGAGGGTAGGGGAGGGGGGGATGTATCAGAGCACAAGGGACAACAGCGAGAATGGGGGGAAGGGGTAGGGTGGGGTTGAGGATGGGGGTGAGGATGGGGATGAGGGGAGTGACCACTCGCTTGAACCTCCGTATGAAAGAGGGGGATAAAGAGCCCCTCAGAGTACAGACTCTAATCCGAGGGAACATGCTGATTGTATTCAGCTGTAGTTTTGAAGTGTGACCAACAGGACCAGGTAGTCGAGAAATTCTCCAGTCTCTCTTGAGAGATGTGGATCAGCTCTTCCATGTCGCAAATTCTAGAGATGGTCGTAAACCATTCTTTAAGTGACGGTATATGACAGGAGCGCCAGTGTTTGGGAATGCACAGCCTGGCAGCATTCACCATGTGCATGGCTAGGGATTTGAAATAGTCCTTCCTCGAGAGATAAGTGTGATGCAGGAGAAATTGTGCTGGTGTGAAGTCCAAAGTGTAAGTGGTGATTGAGGCGATGCATCTGTGTACTTCCCTCCAAAAGGGTTGGATGTGTGAGCATTCCCACCAAATATGTATCATGGAACCCACCTCTGTATTGCATCTCCAGCATATATTGGAGGTTGAAGGAGCAAACTCATGAAGGAGAGCTGGGGTCCTATACCATCTAGTGAGCACTTTATACCCATTCTCCTGGATGGCAATGTTCAATGACCCCCTGTGTGCGTATTCGTGAATTCTCGTCCATTCAACTGGTGTCAGGGGGGTAGGTAGATCTCTGTTCCATGAGGCCTGCGATGGCGAAAGGGTGGAATCAGTAGGTTCTAAGAGTAAAGCGTATAGCAGGGAAATAAGGTGCCATTGGGGGATTCTACGATAGCAGAGGGTTTCAAAAGGGGTAAGTGGTCTTGTCCAACTGCCCTGAGCTGCATGTGTGGATAGAAAGTGACAAATTTGTCTGTATGTCCAAAAGGGGAAGGTAGAGGTGTTGGAAATGAGCCTGAGGTCCTCTATTGAAGCGAGCTTACCGTCAGTGTACAGCTGTAAAGCAAGGATGTCCTGATACGGCCATTCTTGTTTGAGGAAAGTAGAAGACTCGCCTGGGATAAAGTCAGGATTCCCTCTCAGCGTAGTCAGCGGGCCCGGGGTGGGTGAGAGGGAACCTCTGGATGGGGACCACCTAAGAAGCGTTAAGGAAGTGTGGATGAAAGGATGTGAGGTCAGAGGCTGTGGCCATTGTTTCGGGGATAGCCATGGGAGAAGATGTAGCGGAATGGGTGAGAAAGAGTCTTCGATAGCAGTCCAGACCTTTTCAAAGGAGTGGATGGACCAATCCGCGATTCTCGTAAGGTGACACGCCACATAGTATTTATACAGGTCTGGGAGAGCAATACCCCCTTTAGGCTTGGGCAAGGTGAGTCTGGCGTATTTGATTCTAGGGGGGGAACCTTTCCATAGAAATGCCGAGCAGGCCTTCCGATAAGAGGAAAAGAATCCTGCGGGTATATGCATCGGGATGGTTTGGATCAAGTATAATATACGTGGCAGGACAATCATTTTGATCAGAGCCGCTCGGCCAAACCACGAGACATTCAGTGAGGACCACTCCAAGAAGTGGTCTTGGGCTTTTTTCAGGGCAGGGTGGAAGTTAAGGGCATACAAATCTTTAAGGCAGGGTGGGATCCGAATCCCAAGATAGGAGATAGCAGTCTTTTCCCAATGAAATGGGAGAGATTCCTGACAATGAAGAACTTCCTGTGGTGGCAGGGCGTGGGACTTTGTGTAGTTAATTTTTAGGTTTGAAATTGTACCAAAGGCTTCCAGGTCATGTAGGAGAGATGGGAGGGAGGTTCGCGGGGATGTGAGAGAGAGCAAGATATCATCCGCAAAGGCGGCCACTTTAAAGTCTTTGCCTTTGACCATCAAACCCCTAATGTCCGTGTTTTCTCTAAGTTTGTTTAAGAGGGGTTCTAAGGAGAGAATGTAGATCAGGGGGGAGAGGGGACACCCCTGGCGAGTGCCATTGCTGATGGAGAAGACGTTCGACAGGTGGCCGTTAACTCTCACTGCCGCCGTGGGGTTCGAGTATAATGCCATTATGGAGGTGAGCATGCGGTCCTCCAGGCCCACCCCTTTTAGGACCTCTCGCATGTAGTCCCAGGCCACTCTGTCAAACGCCTTCTCCGCATCAAGGGAAAGCAAAAAGCCTGGTGTTTTAGTTGAGGTGAGCCAGTGATGTAGGTTGAGGGTTCGTATGGTATTGTCCCGCGCCTCCCTACCCGGGACAAAACCCACTTGATCATTGGAGATAAGACCGGGGATTAGAGGTATTAACCTGCTGGCAAGGATCTTGGCATAAATTTTTATATCGACATTAAGGAGTGAGATCGGCATATAATTCGCCACCTGGAGGGCATCCTTCCCTTCCTTAGGGATTACCGTGATGTGTGCCTCTAATAGTCTATTAGGTCAGTCTTGCGGATTGGCCAGGGCATTAAACGTCTGTAAAAGGTTGGGGGCAAGGATGTCTGCAAATGACTTATAGTACTGGAGGGTGTACCCGTCCGGGCCCGGGCTTTTGCCCAGCTTTATTTGTTTCAGGGCTATCTCCAGCTCTCTTGTCAAGAATTGTCCCTCTAAGGATTGTGCTTGTTGGGAGGAAAGGGGTTTAGGGCCATATTGAGCGAGAAAGTCCGCGATGAGCGTTTGACGTGTCTCACCTGATGCTCGGGGTGGCAGGGCAGGGCGAAGGTTATAGAGCTTTCGGTAGAAAGACTCGAATTCTTTTGCGATGTCCTCACTCTTGGCCAGGAGGGTGCCCTGGGGATCGCGTAAGGCATGTACGGTGGACGAGAGTTTGGCCTTCTGGACTGACCGCGCTAAAAGGCGCCCACTCTTATTGCCATGTTCATAAAAGACCCTCTGGCCAAGAATATAGCGTCTTCTCGTGCGTTTACCCAATTCGTCTGTAAGGAGTGTGCGGAGCTGAGTTAGTTCCTGAAGGGTATTCTGGGCTTGCGTTTGTTTGTGGGACAGCTCTAGTGCTCTAATCCTTTTGATAAGAGCATTCACCTTCTCCTGATAAGCTTTTTTGGCCTGTGCATTCAGGGCAAGCAGTTCTCCCCTTACCACACATTTGTGTGCTTCCCATATGGATATTGGAGAAATGTCAGGGTTAGCATTCTCCTGAAAATAAAGCTTGATGCATGAGCGGATCCGTTCCAATGAGGTTGGATCCGTCAAGCAGGAAGGGTTGAACCGCCATACTTTAGTCTTGGGGTACGTTTCCGGGAACGATAATGTAACTGTGATGGGATGGTGATCCGATAAAAACATCGGTTCAATGGAGGCATGTTGGAGGGCAGGGAGGTCGGTCTGGGATAGAAAAAAAAATCGATTCTGGAGTATTTCTGGTGGGGGGCCGAAAAGTAGGTGTAGTCTTTGGTTGAAGGATAGAGGGTGCGCCAAGTGTCATGAAGGGTCAAGGTTTGTAATTGGGCTTTAATTTGGCGTAATGCCTTATAGGGCAGAGATGTCGTGGCAGTGGAGGTATCTAGGAGGGGGTTCAAAGGCACATTAATGTCGCCTCCCAGGAGGACCAGGCCTCTCTGGAATGAGAACAGAAGGGCACAGGTCTTGCGGAAGAAGGAGACCTGATGTTCATTAGGGCAATATATGTTAGCCAGTGTAATAGGCTTAGTTGCATATGTTCCCCTAATAAAAATGAATCTGCCTTCAGGATCCACTAGGGAGTCAGTCAGGAGGAAGTTGGCGTGTTTTGAAATAAGGATCGAAACTCCCTTAGATTTGGCCACCGGGTTAGTGGCGTGTAGGGCAGAGCGATATATGTGATTAGTCAGTTTGGGGATAGCATCAGATCGGAAGTGCGTCTCCTGTAGAAAGATAAAGTGAGCCTTATGTTTGGTGAGCGAAGCTAACACTTGTGACCTTTTTTCAGGTGCATTCAAGCCTCTTGTGTTCAATGAAACACACTTCAGAGTCAGTGGGATATTAGTCTTAGGGGGGTTCTGCATTATGAAGAGTTAGGGAGAGGTGAAAATGAGTGTCTGGTTGTCGAGTAGGTTAGGATCTTCCTATAGAGGATGAATGTGAGGGTCACTCCCCTAGGGGAAGGGAAAGAAGGGAAGAGGACACACAGAAGGGGAAGAGGGGTAAGGAGAGAGGACACACGGGTGAGAAAATCAGGAAGAGTTGGGGGTAGGGAGAATCAGGAGGATCAGAGCAGAAAAAGAAAAAAAAAGGGGGGGAAAAAGAAGGGTAGGGGGGATCAGGGCCAAGTACCCAAGGCGGGGTAGAGAGAGAAAAAAAAAAAAAAGAGGGGGGATATGAGAGCTAAATGTAAGGGGATAAATATGGGAGAGGAGAAAGAAAAACCAGAGGTGGACTTAGCTAGGCTATCCACCTGTAGGAGTCAAGAGGAAATCTGGAGTGTCAGCTACGTCTCAGTGAGACCGCTGTGTGGGGGTAGTAGTGTGAGCGGTAACCACAGCCTAGCTGTGGACCGGGGATCAAAGTGGAGCGGATGAGGGATCCCGCTTACAGCGAGAGCCCAAGAAGCGTAGCGGGGAGCCTACCATAAGGAACAAGCTACAGAAAGTTCAAGTATCAAGTGCATAGGAACAATACACAAATCAACATAACATAACACATATAACCTTCTCCAGCTCGCAGTGCTGAAATCAATATAACCGAACCATACTATTTAGAAAGTAAACCTTTTAAAGTGTATTCAGGAGAACTCAACCGAGAAATCCACAGCCCGTGAGGCATGCTGGGGAGAGGATCCCCTCTTCAAAGACTTACGTTAAGCCACTCTATGGTGAGGGGGAAGGGGGGAGTAGGGGGGGAGGGGTAGGGCAACGGGTACAAGGACGGGAGGGGAGGGAGGAATGGGAGGGGGAGGTATGGGAGGGAGGGGGGGAAGGAGAATGAGGGACAAGGGGATGAGGCGGGGGAAGGGGCAGGTTGGGGGGAGTGGGGACAGGAAGAGGGGAAGAGGGGGGAGGAGAGGGGAAAGAGGGGGAAGGGATGGCTAGGAGGATAGAGGTGGAGGGGGAGAAGAGGGGATTAGGGGGAGGGGGAGAAGAGGCGAGGGGTGAGGGGAGAGGGGGTGAGGGGGGGGGGAGATGGGGGGGAGAGGGGGGGAGGGAGAGGGGGGGAGGGGTAATGCGGGGGAAAAAAGGGAAGGGAGGGGAAGTGATGTGGGGAGAAAGGCGGGGGGTAGGGAGGAGAGAACTAAGGGAGTGAGGGAGGGGGGGGAAGTGGGGGGAGGGGGGAGGAAACGGGGGGGAAGAAGTGGAGAGGGGAGAAGGGGAGGGATGAGGGGAGGAGAAGGGGAGAGGTGGGGGAGGGAGAGACCAGAGTGAGTTAGGATGACGGTATCTTGACGTCTGCCTTCGCATCGGGGGGGGGTGGGGTTCCCGGAACTTAGTGGTCTTTGGCATCTCCCAAAACCCCCCCCCCCGCCCGACCGACGCCCGGCACACCGTATATGTATAACCGGGGGTCAAGGGAAAACACGTGCGAATAAGGGACATATAATAGCACTGGTAATGTTAAATGAGAGACAAAATAAAGTAATATTTGGGGGAATAAAAATAAAACATAGATTGCGGATACATTGCCTGCAGGAGTTTAGGATCGTCGTCCGTGAAAGAAATGTTCCAGGGGGGGATGATGTGTTCGTGTTGCAGGCCGAGGTTTCGGACAATATAGAGATCAGTCCTCCCGTTTCCAAGAGGGGGGAAGTCTGTTCGGGCCCGAATTGCAGAGAGATCCTTATGCCTTCTCGGAAAGGGTCTCCGTAGCTGTGTGGGTAGGGGCCAATGACAGAAACCCAGGCCTACTCCTGGGCACTCATAGGGAGCCTCTCCCAGGACGGGGACATGTCGTGGGGGCGTCCATATCTTCCGGAGGACAGAGTTTCAACTTTGAGTGCAACCTCCCAGCTTTGGGGGATCCGGACGTGTACGAGGAACTAGGTGCTCTGGGGTAAAAAGGCGTAGGTAGCTTTTTCGGGGATACGCACTTCCCATATCCGCCACTTGAATAAGGCAGGCCCTAGGCCATCCGCTGGGTTACAGGTTGTGGAGCTATTGGGTGACTCCCGATGGAGAAGCGTTGTATGGAGTCCCAAACAGGGAAAGAAGGTCGCCGTGAGGGCCATTGGGACAAGGGGTTGTCAGCTATGGGGTGCAAGAGACCGGGGTGGGAATGGCATACCTATATCAGATGAGGGTCTGAGGGGTCTCTGGGAGAGTGAAAGTTCAGTGAATAATGCTTACACATACCGGGGGGGGAAGCATACTCACGGGCTGCAGGTCTCAGTCTATCCAGCAGACAATTAGTCAATAGATTTCTCGCATCACATACGCGGTGGTGAGGGGCTATGTTGTTGCAGATCCCGGCGTGAGGAACGGGCATTCGGTGACATCGGTCCAGGTCTACGGTGACGCGGTCTCTGGCGTGCAGCTTTCGGTGACGGGTGGAGCGAAACAGGAAGCCAGAGTTCCGCTGGGAAGTAAAGCGCATACCAATCCGGTAGTTCCAAGGCGGGCAGGTCGAGTTGATCACAGAACGCCTGAAGATCCTCCGGTGTGCGAAGCAGGGCAGAGCGCCCCCTCACAGATGCAGACAGGCCAAACGGGAATTTCCAGCGGTACTGGATGTTTCTCGCACGCAGAGCATCTAACAGTGGTCGTAGTGCCCTCCTGTTTTGAAGGGTAATCTGTGAGAGGTCCTGGAACAGTTTCACCTCCGCGCCATTATAAAGAATACGTCCCCTTTCCCTCGCCTTGCGGAGAATCTCTTCCTTAAGGGGGAAGCTAACTAAACAACATATAATGTCTCTGGGGGGTTCGTTATCTCGGGGTATGGGGCGGAGAGCGCGGTGGGCCCTTTCCATATCAATGGGGGAGTCCGCAGGGCGCTCAATCAGGTCATTAAAGATAGCGCTGACGGTTTGCTGTATGGCGGTGGGGTCTACGGATTCAGGGACCCCCCGTACCCTAACATTGTGCCTCCTTCCCCGGTTATCCAGGTCTTCCACATGTCTGTGGAGCTCAAAAACTTGGGCAAGTTGGGAGTCATATGCCGACTGTACCTGGCGAATGGCCGCCGCGCGCATCTGGGTCGTCTGCTCCACGTTATCCACTCGGTGGGCGACCGCGAGCATTTCGGCCTTCAGGTCTGCTATGGCAGCAGTTACCGTGTTTTTGATGTCCGTCGCAACTTTCTCCAAGTCGAATAGGCTGGGGGGGAGAGCCCCGCTGGAGCTGGGAGAGGATGTACCCGGCATATTGGCTGGAGGCGGTCTGTCAGGCGAGGCCGCGGCTTGGGCCTGTGCTGGCGCGAGGATCCGCAATGGCGCAGAGGCCTGTGTCTTTTGGGACCGGAATATGTCCGGTATATTCCTCCCCGAGTGGGTCTGAGAGTCCTTGAAGGTGCGAGAGGTGGACGAGCTCCTTGTGGCTCTGTGCATAGCAAGCTTAGGACGGTAGGCTCCCGTTCAAGGTGATAAATCAGCCCGGTCGCACAGGAGCTCTCAGGTTAGGCGTCCATCTCGGTCTTCGCTCAGGCCACGCCCCCCAGATTTAGGTGTATTATATCGTGCAAGATCTTCTGAATATTTTAATGTTTTATATTTTTGAAACAGATGTTAATTGTAATTTGTCAATGTTTTGATAGTGATCTCCCATTGTATATTTGAATTTTTTTTGTGTCAAGTTTACACCCTATATTTTTTAAATACATTTTTTTTTATTTGGGGTTGTTATCTGTCCCTTTTTTTTGGTGTCAAATGTATCTGTTTGCTCCAAAGCTAAATTAAAAAAATAAACATAGTCAAGTATGAACTTAAACCAAAAAAACATTTATTCATGTTTTTACCAAAATAAAGAGAAGGCAGCGCTGGAGAACCTGCTGCCATTTGTGCATCCCAGGGACCCCAGACCACACATCAACCCTGTGTGGACACTAAAATTGGGAGCTTGAGAAGCCCAACAGTTGTGAGCACAATCTGATGCTGGCCTCCCAGAGGTCAGGAACAGCAGCAGGTGATATATATGTCCCAAGTGTGTGGTACTACAACAGGCTGCCTTCTGTCCGACCACAATGAAGCAAGGCCATCACTTCCTCGTCTTCTTGGCAGCCTTCCCTGCAGCCTTCCCTGAAGCCTTCCCTGCAGCCTTCCTTCTTCGTGTCGCTGGAGGCTGGGCCACTGGAGGGGTACTCCTGTCAGGAGGAGGAGGAGGTGGAGGAGAAGGGGGTGGCGCAGAAGAAGAAGGTGGAGGAGGAGGTGGAGGAGAAGGGGGTGGGGCAGAAGAAGAAGGTGGAGGAGGAGGTGGAGGAGAAGGGGGTGGGGCAGAAGAAGAAGGTGGAGGTGGAGGAGGAGGGGGTGGGGCAGAAGAAGAAGGTGGAGGTGGAGGAGGAGGTTGAGGTTGTGATAGCTGTGCCACCTCACATATGGCCATATTGGGGGTAATTCTCTCCATCACCCCCTTGTTCAGCAAGGTGATGAGCAGGGGCTCGCATAGGAGGCGTTGCTCCATGCTTATCACCTTGAACTTTGCCTTAACTAGGCCGGCAATGGCCTCTTCAGGGGATGTGGGCTCCTGGAGGGTGGCATGTGCCTCTCTAATAAGGGCCATTGCTGCCTCACTAGTGGTCCTGTCCCTCCTGCTTCTTTTTGGAAGGCGGATGGGAGGCACCTGAGATCTAGTGCTTCTCCTTGGGCCGGCCACCTCCTGTCTGCCACTGGGCCCTGCCACCTCCTGTCTGCCACTGGGCCCTGCCACCTCCTGGCTGCCACTGGGCCCTGCCACCTCCTGGCTGCCACTGGGCCCTGCCTCCTCCTGCCTGACAGTTTCCAGACCCTCCTCCTGGCTGATTTCATCCTGTGTATGAAAAAGGGACATAGTTTAATATTTTGTTTTATTATTTTCATACAACTTTCAGATCATGAATGTAGCAATTTGAATGTAAATCAAGAAAAAACACCAAATTTAGGGCAGACTAATGTCTCGAGATCTTGATTTCACTTTTGGAACCCCAAATAGTTTATGATTTTCATCTTGACTTATTTTTCCATCATTAAGTTTATCCCAATACATTTGCATTAAATACTATACCTGGCTCCAGATGGCCAAATCAGGTTCATCCAGGATGGCTGCCTCCTCTTGCTCCAGAGAAGGCTCAGGTTGGCTGCAGGGAAGTCTGGGGGGAAGAGTGGACAGTGATGGCCTTGCCTCAATGTGGTCATCCAGAAAGGACATCCTGCTGTATTACCACAAATTGGGGACATACACATCATCTGCTGCTGCTCCTGACTAGTGATGAGCCGAACACCCCCGGGTTCGGTTCGCACCAGAACCCGCGAACGGACCGAAAGTTCGCACGAACATTAGAACACTATTAAATACAATGGATGCGAACGTTCGGATTCTAAAGTGCTAATTATAACGACTATTATCCATGTTATTGTCCTAAACAGAGTTTGGGAACCCGGGTTCTGCACCAGGGGACATGTATCAATGCAAAAAGAAGTTTTAAAAACGGACGTTTTCCGGGTAGCAGTCATTTTAATGATGCATAAAGTGAAAAAAAAAGTCAAATATTCCTTTAAATATTGTACCTGGGGGGTGTCTAAAGTATGCCTGTGAAGTGCCACGTGTTTCCCGTGTTTAGAACTGTCCCTGCACAAAATTAAATTTCTAAAGGAAAAAAAAGCCATTTAAAACTGCTTGCGGCTTTAATGTAATGTCTGGTCCCGGTAATATGGATGAAAATCTTTAAGAAAAATGGCATAGCTACCCCATCACCCCCCCCCCCACCCCAGCCCATTACCAGCCCCTTTGGGTCTTGTATGGATATTAAGGGGAACCCCACACACAAAATAAAAAAGGCCCTATATACTCTGAACAGCCGTATACAGGCGGTGCATACAAGACAGGGACTGTAGGTTTGTTCTTATGTTGAATCTGTTTGTAATTTTGAACAGCTACATTGTTTAAGTGTAGCTCCAGCCCAAATACCTATTTTTAAGCTTTTTGGAAAACATAGGGAAGGGTTATCACCCCTGTCACATTTTTTTTGCTGTCTGTGCCCCTGTTCAGAACATTTCACCTCACTTTGCGTCCCAATGACAACTGTTTTTGAAATGTGGTGTTTTTATTGAAACAAGGATTGGTGATAAAGCATCAGTAGAGAGGAGACACCTTTCTCCCATATTAATTCTTACAGGAGAGAATTTTCCTTCCAAGGGGTAGATTTCCTCTCACTTCCTGTTGTCTTCTTCCGTTTGCAAGTAGTAGTCGTTTGTAAGTTGGATGTTTGAAAGTAGGGACCTGCCGTATATACTCTGCAGAAATTGGCCCCTTAGGTGTTGGTGTTGGCACAACACTGTAAGCACTCAGTTACTCTTGGTGGGTGCTGGAACGCCCTGCTGTCAACTATTATATCAGGAATTGTAATAACATATAATTGTTGAACAGTGGTAGTAAAAATTGGGCCTTTGATGGTGGTGCTGGTGCCACAACACTGTAAGGCCTGACAGTTACTCTTGGTGGGCGCAGCAATGGGCCCTGCTGTGAATTATTAGATCAATAATTATAATTGCATGCCCCTGTTGAACAGGGGCTGAAAAATTGGGCCTTAGGCACTGGTGGCACAACACTGCAACCCCTCACAGATACTGTACTTGGAGCACAGCAATGAGGCCTGTTGCAAAGTATTGCATCAAAAATTGTAATTACACGCCCCTGTTAAACAGGGGCTGAAAAATTGGGCCTTAGCCACTGGTGGCGGCACCCATAAACCAAAATGATCTTCCAAGCTATCATCATTAATCGGATCATTGAGGAGGAGGAGGAGGATAGCTAGTCAACATAACAGCACAGGAACTCAGCATCAGCATCAGTCTTGAAGGGATGTGACATTTTAAAATCAATTAGTCTGTTATATAAGCATCAGGTGTGTGGTAGCTGGTGGTGATCCAAGACTGGTTCATCTTGATGAAAGTCAGTCGATCAACCGAGTCGGTGGACAGGCGCACCCTGTGATCCGTGACAAATCCTCCAGCAGCACTGAATGTGCGTTCTGAAAGAACGCTGGATGCAGGACAGGCCAGTAGATCAATTGCATACTGTGCAAGCTCTGGCCAGTGATCCATCCTCAAGACCCAGTAAGCCAGAGGATTTTCGGTGGGGAAGGTGTCCAAGTCTGACCTTGCCCCTAGGTATTCCTGCACCATGTATATCAGACGCTGGCGATGGTTGCTGGAAACGATCATACTTTGGGGCTGCGGACTAAAGAATTGTCTGAACGCATCAGTCAGATGGCCACCTTCCCCACCGCTCCTTCTTTGACTGCCCGAAGCCTCAGCAACTCGTTGTCCAGGACCAGGAGTTTGTAACCTCCCAGTCTCTGGGAACGCGTTGCACAGACCTTTCTGCAAGGCCTCCCGGAGTTGTCTCATCCTCTGCTCCCTCTGCGACGGTAACATAAGGTCCGCAACCTTACCCTTGTACCGTGGATCAAGGAGAGTGGCCAGCCAGTAATGGTCCCTCTCCTTGATCCGAAGAATACGAGGATCCTTCCGCAGACTTTGCAGGATCAGGGAGGCCATGCAGCGTAGGTTAGCTGAGGCATTCAGTCCGGAGTCCTCTGGGTCACTAAGGACGACATGATCCGCAGCCACCTCCTCCCAGCCACGTACAAGTCCACTGGTTTCTTGGGACTGTAAATCATCCCTAAAAGACTGCTGCTGATGATGCTTAGTGCCAGCCTCCACCTCCATGCTGACACAATCCTCCTCCTCCTCCTCCTCCTCTTCCTGTGCGATGGGTGGGACAGAAGGAACACTGTCAGGGTAAAGGGGGCCTTGAGAGGCAAGGAAGTCCTCCTCTTCCTGCCTCTGTTCTGCCTCAAGTGCCCTGTCCATTATTCCACGCAGCGTGTGCTCCAACAGGTGGACAAGAGGTACAGTGTCACTGATGCATGCACTGTCACTGCTCACCATCCTCGTGGCCTCCTCAAATGGTGCCATCCCTGATCATGCCCCACTGACGTGGTGAAAAAAACCCGAGCTCCCCTGACCCTGTCCTGGTGCCGTAGTCGCACAGGTACTCATTGATGGCCCTCTGCTGCATGTGCAGCTGCTGCAGCATGGCCAACGTTGAGTTCCACCTGGTGGGCATGTCACATATAAGGCGGTTCTTGGGCAGGTTCAACTCCTTTTGCAGCTCAGCCAGGCGAGCACTGGCATTATAAGATCTGCGGAAATGAACACAGACTTTCCTGGCCTGCCTCAGGACATCCTGTAAGCCCGGGTACCTGCCCAAGAACCGCTGCACCACCAGGTTAAGGACGTGAGCCATACAGGGCACATGGGTCAGTTGTCCCTGTCGGAGGGCGGAGAGGAGGTTGGTGCCATTGTCACAAACCACCATTCCTGGCTTAAGCTGGCGTGGCGTCAACCACCTCTCGGCCTGCCCCTGCAGAGCAGACAGGACCTCTGCCCCAGTGTGGCTCCTGTCCCCCAAACAAACCAGCGCAAGCACGGCATGGCATCTTTTTGCCTGCGTACTTGCGTAGCCCCTTGAACGCCTACGGAGCACCGCTGGTTCCGAGGACAAACCACAGGAAGAGGCCATGGAGGAAGAAGAAGAGGAGGGGGTGGAGGAGAGAGGTGTGTGACAACCAGTAGTAGCATTTTGGAGGCGTGGCGGTGGAACAACCTCCAACACTACTGCACCTTGTCCTGCATCCTTCCCAGCTGCCAAAAGAGTGACCCAATGGGCCGTGAAAGAAAGGTAACGTCCCGGTCCATGCCTGCTGGACCATGAGTCAGCGGTAATATGCACCTTACCGCTGACCGCCCTGTCCAGCGAGGCCAAGACATTGCCTTCCACATGCCTGTGGAGAGCCGAAATCGCCTTCCGTGAGAAAAAGTGGCGTTTGGGAACCTGCCACTGAGGAACCGCACATTGCACAAACTCACGGAAGGGGGCCGAGTCTGCCAACTGAAAAGGCAGCAGTTGAAGCGCTAGCAATTTAGCCAAGCTAGCATTCAACCGCTGGGCATGTGGATGGCTGGGAGTGAACTTCTTTCGACGGTCCAGCAGCTGGGGCAGGGAAATTTGCCTGCTAGAATCGGACGTCGGTGTACTGCTAGCAGAGTGCCCGCAAGTACTTGGCTGTGACACACCTAATTCTACACCTTCATTCCTCTCAGAGCAGGTTTCAGAGAGGACTGAAGGTATAGTGGGGTTGGAGATCCCAGCTGATGCGGTGCAAGAAGAGGTCAGCTTTGTTCTTTGGTGTGGGTCTTTAAGGTAGGCTTGCCAACGAGCTGCATGGCAGGTCAACATATGTCTGATCAAGCATGTGGTGCCCAAGCGGCTGATGTTTTGGCCACGCGATATACGCTTGAGACATATGTTGCAAACAGCAGCTGTGCGATCTTATGCACTCGCCTCAAAAAAGGCCCACACCAAAGAACTTTTTGAATGACGGACAGAGGCAGCGCCCTGCACAGGCGGAGCTCTGCGGTGTGATTCCGTCGGTGTGCTGCCCATACGCTGGCCACCCAAGGGCATCCTGCCTCGTTGGAGATGTGCCTCCTCCTCATCCTCCTCCTCCTCCTCTCTCCTATTAGGCACCCACGTGGAGTCAGTGACCTCATCATCCCCTCCCTCCTCATCACTGGAGCCAATCTGGCAGTATGTTGCAGCTGCTGGAGCATGACTGCCAGATTGGTGTCCTTCTTGAGCATCCCCTCTCTCTGCTCTCACGCTACTGCCTTCCTCTATCTGGGTATCATCATCAGATCCTTCGAAACGCTGGGCATCCTCCTGGAGCATGTACCCAACACTGTGCTCAAACAGTTCGGGGGACTCCTCAGGAGGAGGACATGGTGGGTCTAGGGAAGGATTGACTAATGAAGATAATGATACCAGAGAAGAGGACGCTTTGGCAGCTGCTTTGCCAGTACCCTGAGCCTGGGTGAGAGAGGATGAGGAGGATGAGGTGGGCTTGGTCATCCACTCTACCAAGTCTTCGGCATGATGTGGCTCAACATGTCCAGCTGCCGAAAAGAAGGACAAGCGTGTCCCATGGCCATGTGCTGATGAGAATGCACCGCGTCCACGACCAGCACTGTTGCCCCCAGACACAGAGCCTGCTTGCCCTCTTTTTTTGCCTCCTGACTGTCTGCCTCTCCTTGTTTGCCTTCCAGACATTTTAATGGATGGCCTGCAGGGAGATGGGAAAAACAGCAATAAGGGCTACCTTCAGGTGTATACTGTGCAGGAGGCTTAGCAACAATGACACTGACACTGTCCCCTGCCTATCCTTCTCTGTCCCTAAACACAAGGAATTGCAATATGCTTCAGCAAGATTGGTTTGCACAGAATAGCACACTGTCAGTTTCACTCACTGTACCTCTCTGTCCCTACAAACAAGATTTAGCACAGAATAGCACACTGATAGTTTCCACGAGTGTCCTTCTCTGTCCCTAAACTCAAGGATTTCAAATATGGTTCAGCAAGATTGGTTTAGAACAGAATAGCACACTGTCAGTTTCACTCACTGTACCTCTCTGTCCCTACAAATAAGATTTAGCACAGAATAGCACACTGATAGTTTCCACGAGTGTCCTTCTCTGTCCCTAAACTCAAGGATTTCAAATATGGTTCAGCAAGATTGGTTTAGAACAGAATAGCACACTGTCAGTTTCACTCACTGTCCTACTCTGTCCCTACAAACAAGATTTAGCACAGAATAGCACACTGACACTTTCCCTCACTGTACCTCTCTGTCCCTAAACTCAAGGATTTCAAATATGGTTCAGCAAGATTGGTTTAGAACAGAATAGCACACTGTCAGTTTCACTCACTGTCCTACTCTGTCCCTACAAACAAGATTTAGCACAGAATAGCACACTGACACTTTCCCTCACTGTACCTCTCAGTCCCTAAACTCAAGGATTTCAAATATGGTTCAGCAAGATTGGTTTAGAACAGAATAGCACACTGTCAGTTTCACTCACTGTCCTACTCTGTCCCTACAAACAAGATTTAGCACAGAATAGCACACTGATAGTTTCCACGAGTGTCCTTCTCTGTCCCTAAACTCAAGGATTTCAAATATGGTTCAGCAAGATTGGTTTAGAACAGAATAGCACACTGTCAGTTTCACTCACTGTCCTACTCTGTCCCTACAAACAAGATTTAGCACAGAATAGCACACTGACACTTTCCCTCACTGTACCTCTCAGTCCCTAAACTCAAGGATTTCAAATATGGTTCAGCAAGATTGGTTTAGAACAGAATAGCACACTGTCAGTTTCACTCACTGTCCTACTCTGTGCCTACAAACAAGATTTAGCACAGAATAGCACACTGACACTTTCCCTCACTGTACCTCTCTGTCCCTAAACTCAAGGATTTCAAATATGGTTCAGCAAGATTGGTTTAGAACAGAATAGCACACTGACACTTTCCCTCACTGTACCTCTCTGTCCCTACAAACAAGGTTTAGCACAGAATAACACACTGACACTCTCCCTACCTATCCTTATTTGTCCCTAAACACAAGGAATCCAGGATTAGTAAAGGAAAAAAATGACACTGTCCCTGCCTATGCTTCTCTTTCCCTGCTCCGGAACACACTACACAAGGCCGCCGCGCTGGCGGCCTTTTATAGTGTGGGGCGTGTACTAAACCCCCTCAAGAATAATTGGCCACAGGCATCCTGCCTGTGGCCAATCATTGCTCTCCTCACTGCCGACGCTGTGATTGGCCAAGCATGCGGGGTCACAGTGCATGCTTGGCCAATCACAGCGCCTGGATGACACTGCGATGGCGTAGTGCATTGTGGGCCGTTGGCGTCACTCGAATTTGGCGCGAATGGCCCAAATCGTTCAATCTTCGTCGAACGATCGAACAGCCAATGTTCGAGTCGAACGTATGTTCGACTCGAATACGAAGCTCATCCCTACTCCTGACCTCTGAGAAGCCAGGACCTTAGAGCGTTCAGTCCTGTATGTACCTCTCAAGCTCCCAATTTTAGTGTCCACCTGTTTTGCTGTGGCTGTGGGCACCTTGGTCTGCACAAATGGGAGCAGGCTCTCCAGCGCTGCTTTTCGTACCCCTTTTTTTTTTATGGATGGGGTTTTTTGTTTCCCACAGAGCGGGCAGCTCCCTTACCCGGTCTATAAATTCCGCAAGGAATTCCTTGTCACTTATAAAGACATTAATTTTGGGTCTGCAAGTCCAAAAAAAATTAAAATAAATAATGTGAGGCACACAGTCTAACCTCCTTAAAATCTTATTTACCATATATATCCTCCAACATTCTCAAGACAGTATAGGCCACCAATTTATCAAAGTCACAAAATCACATACCTTCGTTCGCACGTCCGTCACTTGAACTCCTCTCTCCGCACACCGAACGTGGTATAGTCACATGTGTGTTTGCTATATATACACCACGCATGCCTAAAACTACGCACACATCGCTCCGCACACGTCGCCCGTCCATGACGTTCTAAATAACATCTTTTCCCCGCCCCTTCCCTTTCGGCGCGCAGACAGATATGGCGGATTCACAGCAGGTGTCTGATAATTCCTCAAATAACGAGGAGGAGACAAGCCCGGAGACTGAGGAAACGTCACGACCAGGGAGGAGATTCAAGGCATCTAATAAAGAAATAATGTCTTCATGTGAAAATTCCACACAAACACACACTTGTACCCCACTTCCAAGCAATTTAGCCTGTTTTTAGTTTTCGTAGAGAATTTCAGTGTGATAACTAGACCTTTTGTTTGATTCTCATAGGGGAGAGAAGACTGGGAGGAGAACACTCCAGGGAGCACAGGAACCCCACAGCTTCAAAACAACCCCAACCTCACAAAGACCCACAACCTGAGGGTGTTGAGGAAGTTGAAGAGGTGGAGGAAGGAGAAGTGCAGGAAGGAGAAGTGGATGACGTGGTGGAACTGGTCACCACAACAGGTCAGTATCTGTCACCACAGCTTTAGGTAAGAGATGTAGGCCTGCAGAGTTATAATACCTTTTTATTTTGTTTTTAGGGGATGTAAATGTTGTGGTGAAAGAAAGTAAACGTTTCTCTGCTGACAGTGCCCTACGAATAATACAGCAAGTGATGGAATGTAGCATGAATTCATGTGATGGATCAAACCTTTAAAGACATCCTAGATGTTTTGGGGAGAATTGAATAAGGCATCAAAACCCCCATTTTTGTTTACAGATTGTTCTTCCCCCTTTTATTCTCTTTTAGACAATCAAACCAGCCAAAAATTGAATATGCACATAGTGTGTCAACATGTGCCATCTGCCATCAGGGGATATCCATGTACGGCTTTTGGGGGTGCAACCCCTTCCTCGTATCAAGTAGGTGAACTGAAGAAAGGGTTGCACCCACAAAACACGTCCATTGATCACCCCCGATGGCAGATGGCACATGTTGACAATAGGGATCAGGAATCTCAAATCCCTATTGGAAATGACTTCAAATTGTGTGCATATTAAATTTTTGGCTTGGCCAGGGGTGCCAAGACCCCATATTAGGATGGCCAGATAGAGACATATTTTGTGTAAGTGAATGTCTCATATTGCCCAGAGGTATCCAATGTTGTACTTTTTGGAATGCAACTGATGGTTTTGTATTTTCATTAACCACTTAAGCCCCGGACCATTTCGGGCCATTAGGACCAAGCCTGTTTTTGGGATTCGGCACTGCGCTGCTTTAACTGTAAATTGTGCGGACATGCAATGTTGTACCCAAATGAAATTTGCGTCCTTTTCTTCCCACAAATAGAGCTTTCTTTTAATGGTATTTGATTGCCTCTGCGATTTTTATTTTTTGCGATATAAACAGAAAAAGACCGAAAATTTTGAAAAAAAATGATATTTTCTACTTTTTGTTATAAGAAAAATCGAATAAACTCAATTTTAGTCATACATTTAGGCCAAAATGTATTCAGCCACATGTCTTTAGTAAAAAAAATGTCAATAAGCGTATATTTATTTGTTTGCGCAAAAGTTATAGCGTTTACAAACTAGGGTACATTTTCTGAAATTTACACAGCTTTAAATTTATGACTGCCTATCTCATTTCTTGAGGTGCTAAAATGGCAGGGCAGTACAAAACCCCCCCAAATGACCCCATTTTGGAAAGTAGACACCCCAAGGAAATTGCTGAGAGGCATGTTGAGCCCATTGAATATTTTATTTTTTTGTCCCAAGTGATTGAATAATGACAAAAAAAAATAAAAAATTACAAAAAGTTGTCACTAAATGATATATTGCTCACACATGCCATGGTTATATGTGGAATTGCACCCCAAAATACATTCTGCTGCTTCTCCTGAGTACGGGGATACCACATGTGTGGGACTTTTTGGGAGCCTAGCCACGTACGGGACCCTGGAAACCAAGCACCGCCTTCAGGATTTCTAAGGGCGCAAATTTTTGATTTCACTCCTCACTACCTATCACAGTTTCGAAGGCCATAAAATGCCAAAATAGCACAAAACCCCCCCAAATGACCCCATTTTGGAAAGTAGACACCCCAAGCTATTTACTGAGAGGCATGTTCAGTCCATGGAATATTTTATATTTTGCCACAAGTTGCGGGAATATGACAAACTTTTTTTTTTTTTGCACAAAGTTGTCACTAAATGATATATTGCTCACACATGCCATGGGCATATGTGAAATTACACCCCAAAATACATTCTGCTGCTTCTCCTGAGTACGGGGATACCACATGTGTGGGACTTTTTGGGAGCCTAGCCGCATACGGGACCCCAAAAACCAAGCACCGCCTTCAAGGTTTCTAAGGGCATAAATTTTTGATTTCACTCCTCACTACCTATCACAGTTTTGAAGGCCATAAAATGCCAAGATGGCACAAACCCCCCCAAATGACCCCATTTTGAAAAGTAGACACCCCAAGCTATTTGCTGAGAGGCATGTTGACCCCATTAATTATTTTTTTTTTGTCCCAAATGATTGAATAATGACAAAAAGAAAAAAAAAATGTACAAAAAGTTGTCACTAAATGATATATTGCTCACACATGCCATGGTTATATGTGGAATTGCACCCCAAAATACATTCTGCTGCTTTTCCTGAGTACGGGGATACCACATGTGTGGGACTTTTTGGGAGCCTAGCCGCGTACAGGGCCCCAAAAACCAAGCACCGCCTTCAGGATTTCTAAGGGCGTAAATTTTTGATTTCACTCCTCACTACCTATCACAGTTTCGAAGGCCATAAAATGCCAAAATAGCACAAAACCCCCCCAAATGACCCCATTTTGGAAAGTAGACACCCCAAGCTATTTACTGAGAGGCATGTTCAGTCCATGGAATATTTTATATTTTGCCACAGGTTGCGGGAATATGACAAACTGTTTTTTTTTTGCACAAAGTTGTCACTAAATGATATATTGCTCACACATGCCATGGGCATATGTGAAATTACACCCCAAAATACATTCTGCTGCTTCTCCTGAGTACGGGGATACCACATGTGTGGGACTTTTTGGGAGCCTAGCCGCGTACGGGACCCCAAAAACCAAGCACCGCCTTCAAGGTTTCTAAGGGCATAAATTTTTGATTTCGCTCCTCACTACCTATCACAGTTTTGAAGGCCATAAAATGCCAAGATGGCACAAAACCCCCCCCAAATTACCCCATTTTGGAAAGTAGACACCCCAAGCTATTTGCTGAGAGGCATGTTGAGCCCATTGAATATTTTTTTTTGTCCCAAATGATTGAATAATGACAAAAAGAAAAAAAAAATGTACAAAAAGTTGTCACTAAATGATATATTGCTCACACATGCCATGGTTATATGTGAAATTACACCCCAAAATACATTCTGCTGCTTCTCCTGAGTACGGGGATATCACATGTGTGGGACTTTTTGGGAGCCTAGCCGCGTACGGGACCCCAAAAACCAAGCACCGCCTTCAAGGTTTCTAAGGGCATACATTTTTGATTTCACTCCTCACTACCTATCACAGTTTTGAAGGCCATAAAATGTCAAAATAGCCCAAAACCCCCACAAATGACCCCATTTTGGAAAGTAGACACCCCAAGCTATTTGCTGAGAGGCATGGTGAGTATTTTACAGCTCTCATTTGTTTTTGAAAATTAAGAAAGACATTTTTTTTTCTTTTTTTTTCTTTTTTTACATTTTCAAAACTTTGTGACAAAAAGCGAGATCTGCAAAATAGTCAACATACCTCTCAGCAAATAGCTTGGGGTGTCTACTTTCCAAAATGGGGTCATTTGGGGGTGTTTTGTGCCATCTGGGCATTCCATGGCCTCCGAAACTGTGATAGGCAGTGAGGAGTGAAATCAAAAATTTACACCCATAGAAATCCTGAAGGCGGTGCTTGGTTTTTGGGGTCCCGTACGCGACTAGGCTCCCAAAAAGTCCCACACATGTGGTATCCCCGTACTCAGGAGAAGCAACAGAATGTATTTTGGGGTGTAATTCCACATATGCCCATGGCATGTTTGAGCAATATATAATTTAGTGACAACTTTTTGTACATTTTTTTTTTTTTTGGTCATTATTCAATCACCTGGGACAAAAAAAAAATATTCAATGGGCTTAACATGCCTCTCAGCAAATAGCTTGAGGTGTCTACTTTACAAAATGGGGACATTTGGGGGGGTTTTGAACTGTCCTGGCATTTTATGCACAACATTAGGAAGCTTATGTCACACATCATCCACTCTTCTAACCACTTGAAGACAAAGCCCTTTCTGACACTTTTTGTTTACATGAAAAAAAAAAAATTTTTGCAAGAAAATTATGTTGAACCCCCAAACATTATATATTTTTTTAAAGCAAAGGCCCTACAGATTAAAATAGTGGGTGTTGCATTTTTTTTTCCACACAGTATTTGCGCAGCGATTTTTCAAACGCATTTTTTGGGGGAAAAACACACTTTTTTTATTTTTAATGCACTAAAAAACACTATATTGCCCAAATGTTTGATGAAATAAAAAAGATGATCATAGGCCGAGTACATGGATACCAAACACGACATGCTTTAAAATTGCGCACAAACGCGCAGCGGCGACAAACTACATTCATTTTTAAAAGCATTTAAAAGCCTTTACAGGTTACCACGTTAGATTTACAGAGGAGGTCTACTGCTAAAATGACTGCCCTCGATCTGACCTTCGCGGTGATACCTCACATGCATGATGCAATTGCTGTTTACATATGACGCTAGACCGACGCTTGCGTTCGCCTTTGCGCAATAGCAGGGGGGGACAGCGGTGCTTTTTTTTTTTTATCATTTATTTGGCTTTTTTATTTTATTTTTAAACTGTGCCTTCCATATTTTATTTTTTTACCATTTTTATCGTTATCTCAGGGAATGTAAATATCCCCTATGATAGCAATAGGTAGTGACAGGTACTCTTTTTTTGAAAAAAATTGGGGGGTTAGACCCTAGATCTTTCCTCTGCCCTCAAAGCATCTGACCACACCAAGATCGGTGTGATAAAATGCTTTCCCAATTTCCCAATGGCGCTTTTTATATCCGGGGGGGACATTCCCTCCCACTGCTTGTAAAAGCAGTCTAGAGGCTAATTATCTGCTAGAATTGCTTTTACATGAAAGCCGGCTGCTGGCTGAAAAGAATGATACCAAGATGATACCTAAACCCGCAGGCATCATTCTGGTATAAACATTCAAAGTCCAGCAACATACCAGTACGTTGCTGGTCCTTGTTGGACATGTATTGTAATCTTTTTTTTCATACAGCCTATTGGCTGAACGAAAAAAAGAGATTGATTGGTGGGTATGCCCACCATTAGAATACCTCCCTTCATCCACCTACTTCTAATGATGGGCATATATGCCGAAGCATGGGGGCATCCTCCCGCAAAAAAGTTATGCCGCGTACACACGGTCAAGCCTTCGTCGGAATTTCGACCGTATGTACGCAGCATAAAAGGTTATGCCGCGTACACACGGTCGGACTTTTCCACGGGCAAGCCTCCGTTGGAATTTCAACCGTATATACGCGGCATTAGGAGCAAAATCGCTCCTCCGCCCCTGCTGCCCCCATGCTTCGGCATATATGCTCTTTTTTTTAACTGTGGTGGTGAAATCACCTCCTACAGCGTTGGAGTCACGGCTTTATGTATCGTGGGAGCAAACGCTGTTGCTGTCAAGATAAATAGATCCGCGCTGCAACTGAATGGCGTACCTGCTAAGCAAATGGTGGTTAACATTAAAACAAAGTAACATTACAGTACAACAGTAAGACCTTACCATGCCATACCTGCAAAGCAAATACCAAAACAAAACCTAGTAAAAAATAAAAAAATGTTTTAACGCAACCTGTGCCTAAAATATATATATGCCGAAGCATGGGGGCATCCTCCCGCAAAAAAGTTATGCCGCGTACACACGGTCGGAATTTTCCACGGGCAGGCCTCCGTCGGAATTTCGACCGTATGTACGCGGCATTAGGAGCAAAATCGCTCCTCCGCCCCTGCTGCCCCCATGCTTCGGCATATATGCTCTTTTTTTTAACTGTGGTGGTGAAATCACCTCCTACAGCACTGGAGTCACGGCTTTATGTATCGTGGGAGCAAACGCTGTTGCTGTCAAGATAAATAATTCCGCGCTGCAGTTGAATGGCGCACCTGAAAACAAAAAATTACATACCTGAAAAGCAAGCATGATAAAACATTGCAGAATAGAATACAGTAAAAAAGAGCAGAACAATAGAGAGAAAATAGAGAGAGAGAGAACAATAAAACGACAACTATTTTTGGTTTTTTTATTTTATATATTTTTTGTGTTTTGTTTTTTACGTTTTTTTTTTTCTTTTTTTACACTTTTTTTTGTAACTTTACAACTGTAATGGTTCGGGTCTCTCAAAATGTAATGGCATCTTGGGAGACCCTGTGTAAGTGTGTCCTTGTCTGTGAAATGCTGTACCCTACGCTAAAACTTCACTTTTGAGTGGTAGCGTTCAAAACATTCACCTTGGCAAAGACCAGGCTTGTCAGGACAGAGTGGACAAAAACTACGGGTGTCACGCCTAAATCCGCGCTTGCTACAGACACGACATCTTTTTTTGGGGGTGGCTTTGGGTAGGGGTACTCGGGAGGACATACGAATAATGCCTCTCATGCAGCCGGCTTACTGCATTTGGTTGGGGATGGTGAGGTGCAGAACCGCCTGGATACAGGAGTTCTGTGACTATCTCATTCTGGAATTTTAGAAGAGATAACGTCCCGCCTGAAGCTCTGTATAGCACATGAGCGTTCAGCAAAGCCAATTGGAATAATGATAGAGACACTTTTTTGTACCAGCGTCTCGCCTTACGGTCAATTAGATACGGCGCCATCAACTGGTCGTTGAGGTCCACCCCTCCCATATTTTGGTTATATTTGTGGACACAGAGGGGTTTCTCCACAACACCAGTCACCGTACGAATTTGGACTGTCGTGTCTGCATGAAGGGAGGTAAGAAGGAAAACATTCTTATTGTCCCTCCACTTCATAGCGAGCAAGTTATTACACTTCAAGCAGGCTCTCTCCCCCAGCCTAAGACGGGCATCTACAAGCCGCTGGGGAAAGCCCCGGCGATTAGGTCGCACGGTGCCACATGCTCCAATCTTATGATCAAACAAGTGACTAAACAGTGGCACGCTCGTGTAATAATTGTCCACATACAAGTGGTACCCCTTTCCGAATAAGGGTGACACCAAGTTCCACACTATCTTGCCAGCGCTCCCTATGTAATCCGGGCAGTTGACCGACTCAATCTGACTGTCTTTTCCCTCATAAACCGTAAAGTTCACTACATAGCCTGTTGCCCTGTCACAGAACTTGTAGAGCTTGACCCCGTATCTGGCACGCTTGCTGGGAAGGTACTGCTTGAAAGACAAGCGGCCAGAAAATTTAATCAGGGACTCATCAACGCAGACAACTTGATCGGGAGTAAACAAGGCTGCAAAACGTTCGTTGAAGTGGTTTATGAGGGGCCGAATTTTATAGAGCCGGTCGTATTCAGGGTCCCCACGTGGACGACAAAGTTCATTGTCGTTGAAGTGCATGAACCGCAAAATCTGCTCGTATCGTGCCCTGGACATGGAGGCAGAGAACACGGGCATGTGGTCAATTGGGTGCGTGGACCAATAAGCACGCAATGACGGAAATTTATGTGTGCCCATGTTGAGGGAAAGGCCCAGAAAGGTCTTAAATTCGGAAATCGTAATTGGTTTCCAATTTCTGGCAATTTTAGGCAACTGGGGGTTAGCGGCGATAAATTGACCAGCATATAAATTACTCTGGTCCACAATAGATCTATAGAGATCTTCCGTGAAAAACAGCGAATAAAAATCAATTGGAATAAAATCAGCTGTTTCCACCTGAATACCGGGTTGGGCAGTGAATGGGGGAAGTACGGGTTCTGCAGAAGTGGTGGGGACCCAATCAGGATAGGCGAATTTTGCAGGAAGGGCAGTATGGGCACGACGGGCCTGCCTTTGTCTTCTTGGTGGCAGCGGGACACTACTTGTGCTTGCCACCTCGCCAGCTTGAACTGCACTTATGGGACTCGCCACGTCACCAAGTGTTACTGCAGTGCTGGATGTACGTCCAGGCTGTACTAGGCCGCTGGTGCTTGCCAGTTCACCAGAAGGAATAGCGGCGCTAGTACTACTCTGCTCCATGATACGAGAGACCTGCGGTTCTTGCTCCTCAACAACCTCAGAAGATCGGGATCGGGTACGCCTGACCTTAGCAGGGACCTCAACTTCGTCGTCAGAGCTATCTGACGTGGGGCCGCTGACGTCACTGTCTTCTACGGGAAGATATTCTGAGCCTGAATCTGACAGATACGTGACCTCCTCTTCACTATCTGTCATGCTCAGAATCTCGTAGGCCTCTTTACTAGTGTACCTTCGTCTTGCCATTTTGGGCTCTAAATTTAGGGGTACACTAGTAAGATTCACAGGAAAAAAAGCACCTGACTGTCGTCAGCAAATATATCAAACGCTACAAAAAAACTGTTAGCGATCGCAGGGATCAGGCCTGTCTCTGCGAACGCTGCAGTTATGTGTGTTGTGTTTGGTAAGTGACAGTGATCGATCGATACTGCACTTGGGTGGGCTGGGCTGGGCTGGGCTGGGCGGAGGGGCTAAATGCAGGCGCTAGCAGGTATCTGGGCTGATCCCGCTAACACTGCGTTTTTGGGAACCCTAAACCGCTGGGGATGCTAGTATAGATCTGATCAGATACTATACCACTAAGGGGGGTGTATGCTTTGCGCGTGGGTGTTAGCGTTACTGGCACTAACCTAACACTGCCTGGGGCGACGCAGACCCTCTCTGGCGCTAAAACCTAATTGATCTCACCCGCCGGGCGATCAGGGGGGTTAAACCTTTATTGGGTTATATACGGCGGGTGCCCTGATGCTATAAAAAGCAAACTAATCAACCAGCGTCACCCGTAACCTTTATATGGTGATCACTGGTGAAAGGGTTAACTAGGGGCAATCAGGGGGTTAAAACCTTTATTAGGTTAAATATGGGGGTACCTGACACTATATAAAAACCTGACGGGTAACCTAAATAACTAAATAACTTACTGGCTAACCAGTGACACCAGTGACGCTTATACAGCGATCACTGGTGAAAGGGTTAACTCTAGGGGCAATCAGGGGGTTAAAATAATATATGGGGGTACCTGACACCAATAAAAACCTGCGGCGAACCTAAAAAAAAAATAACTGCCTATCTAAAACACCAGCGACACGAATACAGCGATCGGAAAAACAATCGCTTAGTGACGCTGAAGTTAGGGGGTGAAAGGGTTACCTGGGGGGTGATCAAGGGGTTAAACCTTTATTAGGGGGGTTAGGGGGCTACCCTGGACCTAAAGGGGCCTAATCCTAACTGCCCTGCAACTTTTTACAATCACAGATGACACTAAATGCAGTGATCAGTAAAATAAATGATCACTGCAATCAGTGACACTGTGATTGGGGGCTTTGGGGTGACCTGGGGGGTGATCTGGGGGTGACTGGGGGGTGATTTGTGTGCCTATGTGTACCTACGTGTCAGTGGACTGTTGGAGCACTAACCTCTGTCTTCACTCCTCGGCGCCGGGAACGAAAAGACCGCGGCGAGGGAGATGACATCACTTCCTCCAGCCTGTGTTTACATCACATGGCGGAGGAAGCAATTTCATTGGCCGGGAGCGATCGCGAGGGGGGGGGGGGCGGAATCGAGCGGCTGCCCCCTCATGCCTGATCGCTCCCGAACACTTAACGGCCGCTCACTGCAGTGAAGGGGGGTCCGGATGGACCCCCCAACTGCACAAAGGCGATCACGTAGATCTACGTGATTCTGCCTGTCCGTGCCATTCTGCCGACGTAAATCGGCGGTGGGCGGTCGTTAAGTGGTTAAAAAAAATTTGTGTGTGAATGTGCACAGAGTAAAATTTTTGAACACAAACGAAGTGTAGCTTCTTTTTCAAATACGCTCTAACCTTATTTGTGTATATTTTTGAGGTTCATAGTGAAATGGTTGTTATTTACTAAAGGAAAAAAAAAACATGTCACTACAAATGCACTAAGACAAACTAGGAGACAGGAAACAAACAAAGTTACAAGATAAAAAAAGATTTTTAATGATTTCTTTATGCACCAATCTTTACTCATGGCCTGGCATAGGAATCGCCCCCCTACCCGTGAAAAATTCCATATATTTATCCCGAACCTCACGGCATTTTGGGGGGGCAAGCCAGGACGGGCAGATTCGAGGCCCGGCAGGGGATTGGCATATGAAAGTCCTGCCTCAGGCAATACTGAGGCCATATAATTACTTGATTTTCGGCACAGAAAATTATGGAGCACACAGCAGCATAAAACGACATAGTTTATCTTGTACTCCGCCAAGTGGATTGGAGTCATAAAAAGGCGGAACCGGCTGGCCATTATCCCGAAGGCATTTTCAACGACTCTTCGGCCCTTGGTAATTGAACACCCTCTTCTCTGGGGTCAGGGTCCTCTGTGGAAATGGCCTCATGAGGTGCGGTCCGAGTCCGAAGGCTTCATCAGCCAAAAAAACAAAGGGGAGTCCTTCAACATTCCCTGCATCCGGTGGCAATGCAAGGTCGTCACTCTGGAGACGGAGGGCAAACTCCGTCTGGATGAAGGATCCCCCATCGGACATCCGGCCATTCTTCCCTACATCCACATAGAGGAATTCATACCGTGCTGACACCACCGCCATCAGCACAATGCTATGAAACCCCTTGTAATTGTAGTAGTAGGACCCAGAACGGGGTGGCGGCATGGTGCGGACGTGCTTCCCGTCAATGGCACCACCGCAGTTGGGGAAGTCCCACCGCGTGGCAAACTCCGATGTCACAGTCTGCCATTCCTGTGGCGTGGAAGGAAGCTGGGGAGTCAAACAAGATGAAAAAAATTTAGAAATTTAAAACATAACATTGTAAGCAGATTATAAGAAAATACATTCGAGGCCAACATCAATCAAAATCTCAGTTTAAGGTGTTTTGACTAAGTATAATGGAAGGCTCAAGTTTCATATCCATCACCCCCTCTGATGGTCCATTCTAACCAAATTTGGGGGGGGGGGGAGATGTGTTTGGCCACAGGATAGCATTGCAGTGGCGGTGCGTCCAGAGTGGGCGCTGGAGCACTGCCCCCTCTCTCCTGCGCCCGTCACTCAGAACAATACATAGGTTCATGCCTTGCATTAACCTATGTATTGTCAATGCCGCCCACTATTCAGGTGGATGGCCCCCTGTTGAGCGACGGCCATATGAATAACTGCGGCATTTATGGGGTGAAAATTGCATATCAGAAACAGGGGGGCAAATAGGCTTGGTGATTACAGCCTGAGGGATGTAATTGGCTTGCTAAAAGTTAAATAGGGGACGCAGGGGGGGGGGGCATTCCTTGGGTAAACACTGACAGGCTGCTCTGGCAATCATGTTCACCAAGTCTGTTTAACGCTAACATGATTGACTGATGCAACATTGAGGGCAGGAAAAGACATCAAGGACAGAAGAAGGATGGCGCTGACCAGAAGAAGGTAAGTGCAGGGCTGGGGGGGAACTGGCTGCATTGGAAGAGGCAAAATGGCTGCATTGGAGGGGACAAAATGGCTGCATTGGAGAGGACAAAATGGCTGCATTGGAGGGGACAAAATGGCTGCATTGGAGGGGACAAAATGGCTGCATTGGAGGGGGCAACTGGTGGCGTTTAATAGGCACAGTCGCAAAAAAGGAGGAAGTTTATATATCTAATTTGGGGGTGGCCCCCCAAACATTTGGAGCAGCAGTCGCCACTGCTGGAGAGGTTAGTAAAGGGAAATATGCATGGAGGAGAAAAAAGGGGCATTTAAAAGCTTCCAGCATGCATGAGGACAAAGGGGATATTCTCAGCATATTACAATCATGGTAATTAGGGAAGGATGAAAGAAATACAATACAATACATTAGCATACATGAAATACATAAAATGTGATGTTAATGGAGAAAACTTACCCTAATATAGTCCTCCTGCAGGACTTGTATAATGGCAGAACAGGTGTCTGGGATTATGAGGCCCAGAGCCTGGGGGGAGATGCCTGTCATGAACTTCAAGTCCTGAAGACTTCTCTCTGTCACCAGGTAACGCAACGTGGCGATGAGCCTCTGCTCAGCACTGATGGCTTCCCGCATAACGGTGTCCTGCCTGGTAATATAGGGGGACACCTAAGCCAACAGATGCTGAAAAACGGGGTCAGACATCCGCAGAAAATTCCTGTAGTCCTCAGGATTATTCTTGACGATCTCCCGCAGCAGAGGCATATGGCAGAATTGGTCCCGCTGGAGCAACCAATTCTTGGTCCATGAACTCCTCCTTACCCCGTTCATGGACTGGTCTTGGTCCAAAACAAGCAGACCAACACCAAGCGCCCGCACAGCACGAACTCGACGACGAGAACGTACCCGCGGCATGGCTAGGAAACGGTCGTCTGATCAGAACGTACAGAACAGAACGCACTTTAGAACAGCAAGGCCTATGAAGAACGAACTGAAAATCAGAAACGAACGGGCAAGAACGCACTGTAAAACAGATACGACCTGCCTACACGCCCTGAAAGACAAGATACGAACCCACAAGCACAAACTGAACCGCAGAAAACGAACTGAAAAGCACGAAGACTGAAAAGCGCGAATCGTCTCTTCCCAAACTTTTACTTCACACGCGGTAACACGAGATCAGCAAAAGCAGCCCAAGGGGTGACGCCAGGGAAATCGATCTTCCTCTTTATACTGCCGTCGTACGTGCTGGACGTGACCGCGCTGAACAACGAGGAAATTTGGAATTGTCAGTGTGTACGCATGGAAAGCTTGACGAGAAACTCGTCAAGGTTAACAAGAATCTCGTCGAAAAAAACGACGTGTTTTTAACGACGAGAAACTCTGCCGTGTGTACGAGGCTTTATAGTTCTTAGCGCAGTTCCTTTTCCTATTTTCCATATCGAAGGAAGGATTTGCTAGTCAATCGCAGGAAAGATCGGTCATTCGATCACGGAAAGGATTAGCTGATCGCAGAAATGATCGATCAGTTGATTGTTCATCCCTTGTGAAAGCAATAAAGTTGATAAAACAAAAAAGTTAAAAAGAGTGCCCACTCCCCCCTTGCTTACGCCTAAACACTAACGCAAACGTAGATCCCACACACATATGTAAACGGTGATCGCACCAAACATGTGAGGTATCGCCGCGAACGTCAGAGCAATAATTATAGCTCCAGACGTCCTGTGTAACTCTAAACTGGTAATTTTACAACCTCAAAAAAGTTTTTTTTTTCTCCAAATAAATTGAATTTGAAAAACCACTGCGCAAATACCGTGTGACATAAAAAAATTGCAACACCCACCATTTTATTCTCTAGGGTCCCTGTTGAAAATATATATATATATATATATATATATATATAATGTTTGGGGGTTCTAACTAATTTTCTAGCAAAAAATACAGATTTTTACATGTGGGTGTCAGGAACCACCTTTAAAAAATAGAAAAAAATAACACAGTTCAGGAACGTAGTCAAAAACTGAAGCCAAGGTTATGATGCCAGAGTTGGTAATCAGATGAGCCGGGGTCAGGAAACCAGAAGTCAGCGTGGTAAGGAGCAAAAACAGGAACAGGTATCAGAAAATAAGTCAGTCAAGTCGTACACAGGAACACACTGGAGATCATAGACAATGCAAGGGCACAAAGAAAATGAGTAAAGCTGTTTAAATAGCCAAAAGGGTTGGCTGTAGACCAGACTAATGAGGAGGGTAATGGTAACCAGGTGAGTCACTGTGGAAACAATGAGTGGCTGGTACTTAACCGACAGCTGAGCAGCCTCTGTGCACTGAAAGAAAAGAGCTGCTCATAAATAGCAGGAGCCCAGCCCTGACAGTACCTCCTCTTCAATGACTCCTCCCCCTCGGGGGGCACCAGGCTTGAGGGGAAAACATCTATGGAAAGCACGGAGAAGGGCAGGAGCCTGTACAATCTGAGGATGAGACCAAAGAGAGTTCCTCTGGACCGTAACCCCTCCAGTGAACAAGAACAACATATGTTCACGAAAACCTACGGAAGTCAATGATCAATTGTATCTCATACTCCTCATGGTTGTCAACATGAACCTGGGGGATAGCGTGGTATAGAGGTGGTATAGCAGTTGCACACCAAAGGTTTTAATAAGGAAACATGGAATACATTGGAAATAGGCATGTTGGAAGGAAGATCTAATGCATAGGCCACTGGGGTAACTAGCAGCAGCAGGGATGGCTTGCAACACTGGTTCTACCGGTGCAGTTGGAGTTGGAGGATCCAGATGAGCAGTTTGAATCAGGAGCGTTTGTAATGTTATGGCAAACTGATCCATGCAGTGGTCCTGCTCGGCCAATCTGGAGAAAATATTACTAGGTGGATTGCCTGCATCTTCTGAATTCATAGCCCTTGTGTAATGTCAGGAAAATAAAGTTAAAATAATACCTTTAATAAAATAGCAAAAAATAACAGGAATGTAGTCAAAAACTGAAGCCAGGGTTTGGATGCCAGAGCGGGTAATCAGACGAGCTGGAGTCAGGAAACCAGAAGTTAGCGTAGTAAGGATCAAAAACAGTTTTTACTCTTTATTCCATTTGAAAACGATTGGAAATGCACTTACATTTGCTCCTGATGACGTTGTGCTGACGAAACGTGTAGGAAGGAGCTTCCAGCGTCATTGCGTCACTTCTTGTTTTTTGTGTGTGGAGCGCAAGAGGGCCCCAGACTTTCTGCTTTTTAAAACCATACCAAATGTAAGTGCATTTTCAATTGTTTTCAAACTAAATAAAGAGTAAAAACGATATTTGCACTATGGAATGTTTACTTCTTTCCATGTGTGACTGAGATGAAGTGGCAAGTTGCATAGAGGAGAAAACATAGCAACGTGGATCTGGGTCCTGCCACACAGCAGCATAGCTGTGAATACAATATATCCCCTTAAGGGAAGAACCTTCCGGTGAGTGCAGTGGCATAGGGAGAGCACAGAGTGGAACACCTGCACCAACCATTTGTTACTAGCACGAAGGCAGAGCACCTGACACCTTATATAGTTATATATACAGTATATATTTTTATATATTTTTATAGTTTTCATATTCCATTTCTGGTTTACACTTTTTTATACATGGACTGATTAATGATTGAACATGGTTATTATATTAGTTGCTTTTTGATTTTATTTACCACCACATTTTTAGTTTAGTATTTAAGGTCCAAAAAAAGCATCTGTCACTTTGCTGCATATGCAATCAAATTATTTATTCACCTGGGAATAGAACACCGCACCATATATATGTATTTGATTTCAATTTATGTATTTGTCTATGAAGTAGCACTAAGCATTTTTCAACGTTTAATTTGGAGTATTACTTATTACATAAATAGAGCAGCGCCATACCCAGTACCGCCTTTATTTGTATAGATCCTACCAAGGTAGTAGTCTTAGTGAAGGCAGCAGCTCTCTTTTACAGCACATTACACTAACCACCTGCGCAGAACACCTCCAATTTCTTAAAATATCAGAATTTGCCTGGGTGGGAACTGGTTAAAAAAGAGGAGGGAAGGAGTAGCTTCATGGGAATAGTATTGTTCTATCTAGGCAGGAGGAGATCCATGATCGTACCCGCGGGACCCACGGACGCAATGTCCGCCAGTGTCCCACTATTGTATGTCACGGAGCTGCAGAACGGGGGATGCCTGTGTAAACAAGCATCTCCCTGTTCTGCCTAGTGACAGGACACTGATCGTCTGCTCCCTCTCATCGGGAGCAGCGATCAGTGTTGTGTCACACTAAGCCCCGCCCCCACACAGTTAGAACACATCCCTAGGACACACTTAACCCCTGCCTAGCTCTCTAGTGGTTAACCCCTTCACTGCAGTCACATTTACACAGTAATCAGTGCATTTTTATAGCACTGATCGCTGTAGAAATGTGAATGGTCCCAAAAGAGCGCCAAAAGAGTCCGATGTGTTCGCCATAATGTCGCAGTCACGATAAAAATCGCTGATAGCCACCATTACTAGTAAAAAAAAAAATATATAAATTAAAATGCCATAAAACTATCCCCTATTTTGTAAACGCTATAACTTTTGCGCAAATAAATCAAAGAATACGTATCGGCCTAAACTGAGGAAAGATTAGTTTTTTATATATATTTTGGGGATATTTATTATAGCAAAAGGTAAAAAATATTGCTTTTTTTTCAAAATTGTCGCTGTGATTTAATATCACCAAAAGAAAGCTCTATTTGTGGGAAAAAAGGACATCAATTTTGTTTGGAAGCCACGTCGTATGACCGCGCAATTGTCAGTTAAAGCGGCGCAGTGCCGAATCTCAAAAAGTACTCTGGTTTTTGGGCAGCCAAATGGTCCGGGGCTGAAGTGGTTAAAAGGACAGGAATATGTTTTTTGTTTTTTTCTAGGGTTACAACCACTTTAACATAAGACACAAAATAGAAATTATTTTGCAATTACAAGTTTTTGTTTTTAATTGTCAAGACACTAGCAAAATTACAATAAAAAAATACCACCAATAAAATAAGACAGATCTGTTTCTAAAATCACCACTTAATCTGGGGAACGCCAACATTCAGACAGTGGATTCTGCTTTAAAATGTAAATATATTATTTCAGGATCAAATATGATCCCCATAATCATTTTATCTTTCCCCCTTAAGGGCCGCTGGATATTGGGTCCCCGTTCCTCCGCATAGCCAGGCAACATGCCTTTTTGGCGGGCACACAAAGTCAGTAAAACAGTCCAAAGGCTTTGTTTTTTTGATTTTTATTGGGGTAAACAACTTGGATGTGGTATAGGCAGGGCCGGACTTACCATTGGGCTTGACTGGGCTCAAAACCCATGGGCCCCGCCCAATAGGGGGCCCCGCTCTGTCCATGTAGACAAACTGTCTTCCTTTGGCATTTTTTTTTTTTTTTAGCCTGAACACATCCGGCGCGCTGGGGCTGCTTCTGTCTCTGTTTTTTTCTCCTCCGAGTCCCCTATCACTACTGCTCTGCTGAGCTGAGCCGTGAGTCCCCTCTCTCTGCTGTCTGCAGGATCATCAGATGCCTGTCTCACTCACACACAGCAGAACGAAGCTGTCTCCTCCCCCTCCTTCTTCAGCTCTGTATACACACAAGAGGAGGGGGGGCAGCAGGAACACATGATGATTTCAGGTCTGTAAAAACGTTTTCTATGCTTTGCAGATGGACAGGGAGGAGGGGGAGAGAGTGGCTGGGATTGGGATGGAGGAAACTAAAACGATGTACAGTTGGTGGAGTGATTGGGGGGTTAGGAGGATATGTGCTTTGGTATGAGAAAGGACATATGCCAGAAGTCAGTGTGGGATTCATTTGAAACATGACAGCCCCTTCCAGCACTGACCTCCTCTCCCCCCAGCATATTTCCACCCCCCCCCCCTTCCAGCACTGACCTCCTCTCCCCCCAGCATATTTCCACCCCCCCTTCCAGCACTTACCTCCTCTCCCCCCAGCATATTTCCACCCCCCCCTTCCAGCACTGAGCACCACTCCCCCCAGCATATTTCCACCCCCCCCTTCCAGCACTGACCTCCTCTCCCCCCAGCATATTTCCACCCCCCCCCCTTCCAGCACTGACCTCCTCTCCCCCCAGCATATTTCCACCCCCCCTTCCAGCACTTACCTCCTCTCCCCCCAGCATATTTCCACCCCCCCTCCAGTACTGAGCACCTCTCCCCCAGCATATTTCCACCCCCCCTTCCAGCACTGACCTCCTCTCCCCCCAGAATATTTCCACCCCCCCTTCCAGCACTTACCTCCTCTCCCCCCAGCATATTTCCACCCCCCCTTCCAGCACTGACCTCCTCTCCCCCCAGCATATTTCCACCCCCCCCTTCCAGCACTGACCTCCTCTCCCCCAGCATATTTCCACCCCCCCTTCCAGCACTGAGCACCTCTCCCCCCAGCATATTTCCACCCCCCCTTCCAGCACTGACCTCCTCTCCCCCCAGCATATTTCCACCCCCCCCCCTTCCAGCACTGACCTCCTCTCCCCCCAGCATATTTCCACCCCCCCCTTCCAGCACTGAGCACCTCTCCCCCAGCATATTTCCACCCCCCCCCCTTCCAGCACTGACCACCTCTCCCCCAGCATATTTCCACCCCCCCCTCCCCCCCTTCCAGCACTGACCACCTCTCCCCCCAGCATATTTCCACCCCCCCTTCCAGCACTGACCACCTCTCCCCCCAGCATATTTCCACCCCCCCCCCTTCCAGCACTGACCACCTCTCCCCCCAGCATATTTCCACCCCCCCCTTCCAGCACTGACCACCTCTCCCCCCAGCATATTTCCACCCCACCCCCTTCCAGCACTGACCACCTCTCCCCCCAGCATATTTCCACCCCCCCTTCCAGCACTGACCACCTCTCCCCCCAGCATATTTCCACCCCCCCTTCCAGCACTGACCACCTCTACCCCCAGCATATTTCCACCCCCCCCCCCTTCCAGCACTGACCACCTCTCCCCCCAGCATATTTCCACCCCCCCCTTCCAGCACTGACCACCTCTCCCCCCAGCATATTTCCCCTTCCAGCACTGACCCCCCAGCATATTTCCACCCCCCCCTTCCAGCACTGACCACCTCTCCCCCCAGCATATTTCCACCCCCCCCTTCAAGCACTGACCACCTCTCCCCCCAGCATATTTCCACCCCCCCTTCCAGCACTGACCACCTCTCCCCCCAGCATATTTCCACCCCCCCTTCCAGCACTGACCACCTCTCCCCCCAGCATATTTCCACCCCCCCTTCCAGCACTGACCACCTCTCCCCCCAGCACATTTCCACCCCCCCTTCCAGCACTGACCACCTCTCCCCCCAGCATATTTCCACCCCCCCTTCCAGCACTGACCACCTCTCCCCACAGCATATTTCCACCCCCCCTTCCAGCACTGACCACCTCTCCCCCCAGCATATTTCCACCCCCCCTTCCAGCACTGACCACCTCTCCCCCCAGCATATTTCCACCTCTCCCCCCAGCATATTTCCACCCCCCCCCCTTCCAGCACTGACCACCTCTCCCCCCAGCATATTTCAACCCCCCCTTCCAGCACTGACCACCTCTCCCCCCAGCATATTTCCACCCCCCCCCTTCCAGCACTAACCTCCTTTCCCCCCCAGCACATTTCCACCCCCCCCTTCCAGCACTAACCTCCTTTCCCCCCAGCACATATCCACCCCCCTTCCAGCACTAGCCCTCTCCATCCCAGATATCCCCCCCCCCAGCACATATCCAACTTCTCACAGAGGGCATGATCATGGCATCTGGGACCCCAAGACCCCCAAGAGATGGAGGACATTTTGCCCTGGAGGCCCACACTAGCTCCTGCTTGGCAAGTTGGCTGAGCCTAGTGCCAGGACTCAGCCCGGATTCATGGGACGCTGGGATTTTGTTCAAATCTCAGGAAAGGCCCATTAAAACTGGGACAGTATGGAGGTTTGGATTAGGAGGGGGGAAAGGATTTAAGGATTTGTGTTTGTGGGGGAAAAGTGTGTACTGGCAGGGGGGGATTTAGGTGAGAAGATATGTGATGGAACTGGGGAGAGGATTTGTGTAGGAGGGGCTTGGAGGAAAGAGGATTTGCGCTGGAGAGGACAAGGGGAGAGGAATTGTTCCAGGATGAGGAGCATGTTGTGCTGGAACCCCCTTCCCCGATTTGGGGAAGAGAATTTGTACTGGGAGGAGGATTTATGCTTGGGGGATGTTGGGGTGGGGTATTTTTGCTTGGATGAGGAGCTGTGCTGGGATAGGGATTTGTGCTGGGAAGGGGGATTTTTTTTTAGGGAGAGGTTTGTGCTAGAAGTGGGATTTCCTTTTTTTTTTTTTTTGGTGGGGGAGTGGGAGGAGGAGAAAGATTTATACTACAGGAGATTTTTTTGTTGGGGGGGAGGATGTTCTACTGGAATGGGAGGCTGTGCTCGGAGGTAGGATTTGGTGGTGGCAGAGGATTATTTCTGAGAGGGGTATTGGGGGGAAGGAGGGTTTGTACTGGTTGAGAAAGAGGATTTCTATTAGGAGGGGGAATTGAGGGGGGCAGGGATAAGTGCTGGGATGAGGAAGAAGGGGGGGCTAGGACTGGGCATAGTGGAGGAGGACTTGTGCTGAGGAAGGGGGGAAGAGGATTTGTTTTGAGGGGGGAATTATTTTTGTTGGTGGCGTGGAGAGTAAGCATAAAGATTAGTGCTGGCTTTTTTATTTTTTTTTGCAGAAGAGGGAGTTGGGATATTTGATAAAAGTGTACCATGGAGGAGAGTATTGCTTGCGGGGGGGGGAATTTTGCGCTCTTCTTACCCCTACACTGTGTTACACACCCCTGACTTCTGTACTCTTTTTGTTTTGTAGTCACGACTCCTACTATGCATTCCACACTCCTGTCCCCTGCATTTTGCACAGTAAATATTCCTGACCCCTGTATTCCATGCATAACACTCACAATTCGGCCACATCCACTGCGCTACGCATTACTGTTCTCCTGGAGGCAACCAAGTGTCCCAGGTCTTGTCTTTTACAATCTTATAGCATATACAAAAAAAAAAAAAAGATGTTGTGCGCCACTGTAGTGTTCGGGTTTGGCTTGAAGAAAAGGTGGCAACCCTACCAGTCACACCTGAGCTGACCAGAGCTGCTGTGGTAAGAAGGAGGAGTGCTAAGAGGGGGGTGGTTGTTTTTACTGCTGGACACAGGTATATCATATATTTTATATATATACGTGTGTGTGTATATATATATATATATATATATATATATATATATATATATATATATATAGCTGTGTCCCGCAGCACCCCCCCCCCCCACTGGTTATCAGCTATATTATATACAGGTATGGTGGCAGAGCAGCCCACCCTGAGACGGTCTGATAACCGGGGGGGAGGCTGGGAGTGCTGCTGGACACAGCTAAATTGTATATATATCTGTGTATATAGCTGTGTCCAGCAGCACTCCCAGCCTCCCCCCCCCCAGTTATCAGACCATCTCATGGTTTGCAGCTCAGCCACTATACCTGTATATAATATAGCTGATAACCAGTGGGGGGGGGGGGTTTGCTGCTGGACACAGATATATATATATATATATATATATATATATATATATATATATATAAATATATATATATATATATATATATATATATATAATAAATATCATATAAAAAGCATAAAACTCATAAAGTCCATATGATAAACAGCGCTGGTTATGGATAAATGTCCAAAAACATATAAAACACTTGAGTGATGACTTTGCAACAGTCAAACTAGTAGTGGTATTTCTTCTATGGATACGGTCTGTAGTGCACCCTACACCAATCCCAAGTCTTCATCACAAGTGAGGCACGCTCCCCCTCTGGGGTACAAACTCACCACAAAGATGAAAAAGATAAGCCTTTTTAGTCTGTAGGTAGTCTCACTCCAACATCCGTCATCACCACCAGGGCAGTATGGGTTAAAATCCTCAGGCAAACATATAAGGACATAAAGGCACCAATAGTGTAATATTGCTTTAATCAAGAAATCCCCCAATACAAAGTCCCTGTTTCAAATGCACATACATTTCAATCACTTGTAAAAAAGCACATAAAGTATAGAGTGTATTCACCGCTATCCTGTCCCAAGAGGGCGCCCGTGTTGCAAACGTAACGCTGCAGTCTTTGTTCCGGGTTTGAGACAGTTGCCGTGGCGTTCACTCTGTACTTCCTGGTTACAGAGACGCTGCGGTATCTGGGCCTAGAGGTAGGACCCAGTGTTTCCAGGTCTATCCAGCGTATTGGGAAGTAGAGGCCTAAGTAGCTGTAGTTCAGAGCCTATCTGATAGCTTCAAGAACAGTCCCTAAGGGGGTGCCCATCTCTAGGTTGATGATTATAGGGGCCACCCGTAAGTAACCCCGACACCCCCAAATCCGCACATCATCAGATTGGGCATAGACAAAAAAAAATATAGGTTATATATATATATATATATATATATATATATAACCTAACAGAAAACGAGAGAAAGAAGGTGTGAAAGAGGGGAGGGGTGGGGGGGAGTAGGAGGTAGAATTCCCTGGGAAACTACCAGGAGAGGGGGTAGGGGAACCACCATCTACCCTCTCCGTCCAGTCTGACACTGGAGTAATACGGTCGTATCTTGCAGTATCTATGTGCCAGCCAAGAGAGTCTCTGATACAGGATCCAGTCAAACGCTCCTTGATAGCAGCGCCTGATATTCAGGGGATTTTCTAAATTTGAACCAATCATCCCAGGTAAACGAAAATTTTGAGATCCTATCTTGTGCAGTGTATATCAGCTCCTCTATCGCTGCAATGTGATTAATACGTGTTACCCATTCCTTCATAGATGATGGCACTGTGGACTTCCAATGGACGGGTACACACAGTCTGGCCGCATTTATCATGTGAATCGCTACTGAGTTGCGATAACTCTTCCTGGATATTTTGGATAGGTGAAGAAGATACTGTGCCGGAGAGAACTCCAGCGGGAGCGAGGAGATCGCTGTCGTCGCACTATGCACCTCACGCCAATATGGCTGAATCAGTGTGCACTCCCACCAAATATGGAGAAGAGTGCCCAAGTCCTTGCCACATCTCCAGCACCGGTCAGTTACATTTGGAATAAATTTATGGAGAAGGTCAGGTGTCTTATACCACCGCGATCTGATCTTGTACCCATTTTCCTGGGTATTCACATTCAGGGAGCCCTTATGGATAAACCAATGAACTCGTTCCCAGCTTTTCTTCTCAATCGTTCTGTCTAACCTCGCCTCCCAAAAGGCGTGCTCCGTTTGCATGGAAACAAAGGGTTCTCTAAACATTGAGGCATAAAGCAGCGAGATCACATGCCTCTGGAGAGGCGGGCCAGAGCATAAGGACTTGAAAACCGTAGGCGGTTTTGTAAAGCATCCTCTCTTAGAAGGATGATCAAGAAAGTGTTTTATCTGAAGGTAAGCCAAAAAGGGGAAGGACTTGGTCGGGGATAAAGAAGCTAGTTCTTTATAATCAAGAAATCTGTCCCCAGAAAAACAATGTCTGGCTTGCAAATCCGAACGTGACCATTCCCTTGCCAGATAAGATCTATCCATTCCAGGCACAAAGTCTGGATTATCCCTAATAGGAGTCAACCCACAATCCGTAGCGGAAACCGCATGAGCCCTACAGGCCTGTTCATACGCCGAAAGAGTAGCACCCACAAGGGGGTGGGATTGGGTGTCAGACGTCCAGTGCGTCCTAGTAAACCATGGGACCTTACCCAGCTCCGCTCCCGTAATCAGGTTCTCCAAGAGAACCCATCCCTTACAGCGAGCATGCACCCGCCAGTCCACAATACGCGCTAGATGAGCAGCCCAGTAATACCGCTGTAGGTCCGGGAGACCAATACCTCCCCCCAGCTTTGGCAGCACCAACTTGGCCCATCCGATTCTCTGTGCCCTGGCTCTCCAAAGGAACTTCCTACAAATTCTCTTATAGGTCACGAAGAAAGAGGGTGACAGGTGTATCGGAATTGTTTGAAACTTGTACAGTATGCGGGGAAGCACCGTCATTTTCAATATGGCGGCTCGCCCGAACCAGGAGATCGTGGGGGCATCCCACCGAAGAAGATCTTGTTCAATAGTTTTCAGCTCTGCCAAAAAGTTTTCCCCATAAAGGTCTGTCAGTCGGCCAGTAATCCGGATGCCTAGGTAGGTAATTTCATCCGTCTTCCACTGAAAGGGAAAGTTCTCTTGACACAGATCAGCAAGAGACGAAGGTAACGAGACATTGAGGGCGAATGATTTGGAATAATTAATCTTTAGATTCGAAATAATTCTGAAGAGGTCAAGGGCTTGCATCAAGTTAGGCAAGGATGTTAAGGGGGACGAGAGAAAGAGCAGAATGTCATTCGCAAAATCTGCAAGCTTGTATTCTCTTTGCTGAATGTCAATGCCCCTGATATTGGGGTTCTCCCGGATGCAATGGAGAAGAGGTTCCAGGGTGAGGATATACAGAATGGGGGAAAGAGGACAGCCCTGCCTGGTGCCATTGTGGATGGAGAAGGCCTCCGACAAGTGGCCATTGACTCGAACTCTAGCAGTCGGGTTCGTGTACAGAGCTCCGATATAAGCCCGCATTGTAGAGCCCAATCCTAGGGCTTCCAATGTCAAGTCCATGTAGTCCCAGGCCACTCGATCGAAGGCCTTCTCCGCATCCATGGACAGGAAAAAGCCTTCTTTTTTGGATGAGGAGAGCCAATGATGCAAATTAAGGGCCTTGATGGTGTTGTCCCTGGCTTCTCTGCCCGGGACAAAGCCCACTTGATCAAGACCCACCCAGGCCGGCACAAAGTGAACTAATCTGTTCGCCAAGATTTTGGAGAATAGTTTCACATCTGTATTCAAGAGCGAGATAGGTCTATAGTTCGCTACATCTGCGGGGTCTTTATTCGCCTTGGGTATTACCGCTATGTAAGCTTCCAGCAGGGTAGCGGATTGGCAGGGGGAGCTTGAGAGAGAGTTGAAGGCTCTGAGAAATCCCGGCGCCAAAAGGTCTGAAAAGGACTTGTAATATTGCGTCGAGAAGCCGTCAGGTCCCGGACATTTGCCCGGCTTAGTGGTTTTTAAGGCTTCTACCCATTCTTCAGAAGTCAGCGGGGATTCTAGGGATATCCGTTCTTCCGCAGATAGTGCCTTCGGGCTAAATTTGTGTAGAAAATCCTGAATCAGGGTTGTCCGTGCGGCCGCATCAAAAGAACCCCCCTCACTCACCGAAATGTTGTATAGCTTATCATAGAAGGCTCTAAACTGTTGAGCAATATCCTCATTCCTGGAATGGAGTGCACCGTGACCATCTCGAATATGGTGGATTGTAGAAGCAAGAGTGCGCTTCTGCGTGAGCCTAGCAAGCAACCTACCCGGCTTATTGCCTTGCTCATAATACAACTTTTGCGTCAACATCTGTCTTTTTCGCGCTCGCTTGTATAGCTCATCGCGTAAAAGAGTCCTCGCGTCTGCCAGTTCGGTCGCCACCTGCAGTGTCAAAGAACGTTTATGCTGTACTTCTAGTCTCCGGATCGTGTCCGTCAAGGACTGAATCAAAGATTGGTGCTCCCTCTTCCTCTGGGCAGCAATTGAAATCAAATGTCCCCTCACTACACACTTATGCGCCTCCCATTGAGTCATGGGAGGGACATCTGGGGTGACGTTATGTCGAAAATAGTCACTAATGACTTGTTGGAGGGTGGCTACATCTGCAAGATCAGTAAGAAGTGAAGCATCTAGTCTCCAAATCCTAGTGGACAATTCTCTTTGAAGGAATCGTAGGGTCACGGTAACCGGATGGTGGTCGGAAAGGACCATGTTTTCTATCGTCGCCTCAGATAGGTATGACAGGTCTTTCTGGGAAATAAAAAGGTAATCAAGTCGCGAGTAACGATTATGTGGGGGAGAGAAGAACGTGTAGTCCTTCCCCCGGGGGTTAAGGGTACGCCATGTGTCATGGAGGGTGAGAGAGGCCAGCCCTAACTTCGCTTGCCTCAAGGCCACAAAGGGAAGGGACGAAGTTCCGGTAGAAGTGTCGAGGGTTGGGTCCAGGGCCATGTTAAAGTCCCCTCCTAAAATCAAAAGACCATCCTTGAACGATGTGAGTCGTAGAAGCGTGTCCTTCAAAAAGGAGACTTGTCTAGAATTGGGGCAGTATATGTTCGCAAGCGTCACCGGCCTGTCCTTCCACGTTCCTTTCAGGAAAATGAACCGGCCTTCAGGGTCAGCCACCTGGTCAGTGAGGTGAAATGCGAGCGACTTTGCGATCAGTATCGCTACTCCTTTTGTCTTGGTCTCAGCAGAGGTCGCGTGGTAAACGTCAGGGTATCTCTTATTGGTAAGACGCTGAATAGAGCTAGATTTAAAGTGGGTTTCCTGGAAAAAGATGACTTGGGCCCTATGTCTGTGGGCTTCTGCCATAAGGCTACTACGCTTCTCAGGAATATTGAGGCCTTTGGCATTCAAAGAGAACACCTTGAGAGATAGAGGAGCCGAAGACTGCATGATGGAGGCCATAGGGGTATTCCGGGTGTGGTGACACCCACTCCTAGTAACCTTAAGCGGAGAGGGGAGATGGGGGGGAAATACAGAAGGGAAAAGGATGAAAAAGAAAAACAAGGAAAAGATAATAGGGAAAGTAGGAAAAGCACCTATCTTGACCCTGTTCTGATGGTGTCCGGACCTTAGAAACCCCGGGCTCTCTACCACAACAGGGAAGTTACCCCCAACTAGGGGTGTGTTTGTGTACTACCGGAGGTAGCAGTAGTCCCGCTATGCTACCTAATAAGGGAGTGATGAGAAAAATATTGATAGGATTACAGTACAATATGCCGGAGTGTTCAAGAGGGGAAACCCGCCTCCCTTGGGGTGGGGAAGAAGTCTAGAACCTAAACAAACCAACCTACTCCACCGCCCAGGTCCCCCACACCGGCTTAAAGGTAGCTCAGGGAAAAACACCTCAGTCAAAGGACAGGGATCAGAGGCATGCCACGAAGGCCCATCCATAACAAAGATATCGGGCCCCCCGCGGCACCCCCCCTCCCCCCACCCACTGCTGGGCTCAAGTCCCAGCAAAAACTCTGACAGCTACTGAGATCTTAAGATTGTTCCGCACACATGGTACTCAATATCTCACGCCTAAAGTGCAGTACTCCACGCTGTCGCTTGCAGTCCGGTTCATCCACTATAATGGTGCCCCCGGAGTGTGAGGAAGCCGCGGAGCCCTGTTCAACAACCCCAAGGAGGACAAAAAATAAATCAAGTCCCCAGGGCTGTTAAAAACCAACTGAAAGGTAAAATGGTAATAAACAATAAGCAAATCCACGATGAAACCTAACAAAGAAGAGAGGGAGGATACACCCGGGGCCACCCTCAACAGGAACACGAGGGTGACAGCCCCGGGGGCACCACCCCCCACACACAAACTGACAGGCCCATGTCCCACGAAGGGGTCGCATTTCTGTACCCCCCATGTCTGGGACAAGACCCTGCGGCCAAGAACTAAGGACATGACTGGAAGTCCCGAGCGTATGACATCCATGTAGACAGAGGGTAGTCATAAGCCAATCTCCAGACCCCCCAAGCATGCTGTAAAGCAAATTTAAAGCAAGGCAAACCCCCGGTAATATTACTACTACACGTTTCAAACAAACATAAACACAACTGCTGCATGAAGCAATCTCCCTGAGTATAAGAAGGCAAGATGATATCGCAATAAAGAGATAACATAACACACGAAGAAGGGGGGGGTAGAGGGGGAAGGACGGGAAGGGTGGAAGGAAATAGGGGGAGAGGGAGGGGAGAGATTTGGATGGAGGGGGAGGGGGAAGGGAGAAAGGAGTGGAGGGGGAAGGGAAAGGAGAGTAGGGAGGGGGGGTAGAGGGAGGGGGGAAAGGGAAGGGGGACATGGGACTCCTCTAACATGGATCAAGGTAAATTGTCATTCCAAATGCGAATATAGTAAACATCATCTGAACATTTGACAGCAAACCCGCAGCCTCTAGGCATTGTCCGTCCAGCAGAGTGTCACAATCTAGCAAATCTTCGTCAAGGAGGGTAAACAGTGTAAAGGCATATGACTTGAGAAGCAGGTTATGACCCCCCCTGGAACAAATGCCCCAAGCAGATGAACAGACATACGTTGCGGCCAGGAGGAATAGCGAGTCTAAGAGGTAAAAGCCAACCTCCTCTCCATAGTGCTCCAAAGCCTGGGGAGGGGGAACTCAGAGTAGCAGTAACGATATCTCACTTAATCAGGGACCCCAAAGCCTGGGGCTAAACCACTTGTCAAAGCAAACAAACATATTACATGACAGATAATGCAGGCTGCTTAGCGGACACTTGCTATACTCTCTTCAGAGCAAAATGGGGATCATAGCTCCCTGGAAGGGAATGTAAGTGGAACCGTGTAGGCAACAGTGATGAGGCCTGTTTGATCAACATCAGGGGAGAATGAGTTCAAAAAAGAAGGGGGGAGGGGGAGTCAGGAACCAGCTCAGCGGACCATTCTCAGTATCTTCAGTGATCCGTCTTTCGCCGGGCAGATGACGGAGATGCTCGTGGGCTTTCATCCGTCTCCATGTCCCCTCGCTCCCGTGGCGAGGGGGCGTCCGAAGATCTGCGCCTCCTTTGCCGATGCCTTTGCGACCGTGGGGTTTCGCTGGGTCGGGTGGAAATCCAGGGCTCTTGCTGCAGAAAGGAACCATACCAGTCAGGAACACTGACCTCAGGGATACCTATGGTGTCACAAAACTGCTGCAAGTCAGCTGGTATCCTCAGAAAGGCGGTATGGTTCCCAGCTGTCGCCTGAAGGCAGAAGGGGAACTTCCAGCGATATGGGATACGTCTGTCCCGCAGGACTTGTAGCAGAGGGCGTAGGTCTCTTCTATGTTGTAGAGTAATAGCTGAGAGATCCTGGAACAACTGTATGCATGCCCCCTCATACTCCAGATTTGCCTGATTACGAGCTAAACGCAGTATGTCCTCCTTCTGGATGAAATTCACCAGGCAACACACAATGTCCCTAGGGGGGTCCGTATCTCTGCCCCTGGGCCTAAGTGCTCTGTGGCACCTCTCCATCTCTACTGGGGCATCGGGCGGCCTGCCCAGCAGGGTATTAAAAACGGCCCAGACTGCCATTTGCAATTGGGGTCCCTCCACCGATTCAGGTATTCCCCTAATACGCAGGTTACGCCTGCGACCCCTATTGTCTAAGTCCTCCATGTGACAGTGCATATCCATGAGGTGTTGTGCCTGAGAGGTGGAGGCCCGTTGGACTTGGTGGATGGCCGCCCCGTGCGTCATGGCGGTCGACTCCACGTGTTCCAGCCTGGTAGCCACTGCTCTAATCTCGCCTTTCAGGTCGGAGACCGCCGCGAGTAGGGAGATTTTAATGTCCTGGGCCACCTGCTGCAGGTCGGCCATAGTCAGTGGAGGAGGGGGATATCTTGCAGACATACCTGGGAAGCTTGCGGAGGCAGAGGGGGGAACCGCGGGGAGCGCCAAACTCGAGTCCAAGGCTTGAAATGCGGCCTGTGCGTCTGCCGGCTGAGTGCGGAACATCGCCGGGACAGTCTTGCTCAGCTGAGTCGAGGGATCCGACTGCGCTCGGGTGACCGAGGAACTTCTCCCGGTCATTGTGGCGGTTCAAGACTGAGGTATTAGCTTATTAAATGCCGGTACAGGAGATCCGAGCGGCGGAGCTCTCCAACTATGCTGCCATCTCGCTCCGGTGCTAGGCCACGCCCCCCTGTATTTTATTTTTTATATGTATGAGGTTCTCATTTCATATAAATTTAAATAGCTGCTTCCTTTTACATAATTTGTATCACAGTTTAACAACTCTGATATAAATTCTTGAGCTGAGTATATCGTTTATTCCCCATTACTTTTCCAGCTAAACAGTTGGAGGAGTGAGCCACAGGTATCGCATACTAGCACCTAGGCACCGAGAAGTGCAAATTTGGGCCAGTTATTTTGCACCTTTACTTTCTATATATATATATATATATATATATATATGTGTGCATATCTATAATTTAGCTGTGTCCAGCAGGGCTGCTGATGGGGAGTACCATTGGGCCTCTTGTAGGGGGCCCGGTCCCATCACTTTAACAGGGGGGCCGGCAGCTTTAAACTTCATAATGTAGTATACATGGCATACATAGTGTGAACAAATAATGTTCCCCCGTGGCCCACTGGTGGTGAATCATATTTACTGGGTGGGGAGGGGGGGCATTCAGTTTATCCAGAGGGGCTCAAGAGACTGCAGAATAGAGGGACTTCTTTTTTCCTTTTCAGTACTGGCAGACTGACACAACAACCAGTGCCGCACTTGCATAAAGTCCTGGGTCACAGTTCCTGCTGCTGGCGGAGTGATATACTTGGCTTTCCTGCTGCCTGCCTCCTTCAGCAAGTAAGTGCTGAGGACAGGACAGACTTCGGCTGAGGGCATCAGTGGCAGGCTCAGAGCAGGCTGACAGCTATTAACAACATCAGATACCTCACCTCCCGATCTACAATCTTAAACCACAATTTATATATATATATATATATATATATATTATATTATATATAAAAAATGTAATTTAATTAGCTAAATTAAATGTCAGTCATCTTGAGTTTTGCTGATTGGTTATTGGCAGTTACGTATTACGTCTATTTAAAGTAATGTAATTGTATAGAAGGTAGGGCCCGAAAGTGACTCAAGCTCAGGGGCCCCCACCACCCTAAGTCCTGCCCTGGGTATAGGGAGGTATGGATGCCCAGAACTGACTTGAACAAAACATTTGAAGACAACTGCAGCTACTCTGTCTTCTTAGTCCAACTCCAGACTATTGCTATGTGAAACTACCTCCAAATAGACTGGCTACAATTCCAATACTGGTCCCACTGGTATTTCAACAACAAATATTCCCAAGCAGGGGGTGAAGGTTTGGCAATAGCTGTCCCTCTTAAATGGCTTGCTTGGTATTGTACATGGCTGCCTTCTCCTATACGCTGTGGGCGATGAACAAACAGAGGTTACTCACTGTGGTAGGGATGGTAACTTCTGATCAGGCCCCTGCTGAACAGGTTCCATGTGCTCCCAGGGTGTCTTAGCCTGGCTGAGGCTGAAGGGGGTCAGGGTCATCCCTCTTAGCTTCCTTCCTTCTCTTCTCCTTTCTCTGGCACCTTTTGCCTGGAGGCAGAACCCCCCCTCCAGCACAGAAGTCCCCTCCAGGCCTCTGGATACTGGAATCCCTCTCCATTAGGCCAAGCTCTACAATATTTAAGGGCCATCTCACCACCTTTTGAGTCAGCCTTACCCAGGCATTGGCAGAGATCCCTTGACTATTTAGATTCTCATCTTCATACCCCACTCACTAAGTTCTGGAACTTACTAGAAGTTTTGCAGAAGCCAGGGGGAGGAAACAGACAGAGACTCAGCCTGCATAGCCTGCCAGCTAAACTACACTGAACTTCACTTGACTCCAATTGATCTGACTTCACAGACTAAAGTGAGGTCCAACTAAATGTGCATAACCTATCCCAACTATGTACACAAGTGGGTGCTACACCTACATCATAGGCTGTATTAGGATAGTGATGAAGCCTATAATGTAGGCTAAATGCGTTGGTGTAATGAATCTGATTGGAGCTTCATGCCAGCTGTGCTTTCTGCCTTGAGCTCAGCAGCAGGATCGAGGTTTGCCTCCACTTAGATTGTCCTCTTATAGGTTTAATAAACCCAAATACTGTAAGTACCATACATTATGGATGCACATCAGCTGGAAAGGGGCATGTGATATATATTACTTTAAATTGCCCATAGAATCTAGCAGTGGGAAAGCAGCATTGTGTAATAGTTTGAAAAAGGAGTTATATACTAGTATTATGGGAGAGGACATAGATTATCATTATTGCTAGCATAATTTATTTCAGACTGGTTCTGTGCAATGTTGTTATGGGTGATAGTAACAGTCAATAGTGGTTCCTTTAGAGGTTGGATGGGACTTCTAAATCCCTGAGTTGTGCAGGAGTGAAATATAAAGGAAATTGCTAGGAATGGTCCCTGCTACTATTGACTGTAATTGACAGCTCACTAGGCTGTCAGATACAAAGCCTGGTCCACCCACCTCCATGGAGGCACTGAAAGCCGGATGGCTGCTGATAATACCCTGTGCCCTGTGGTCCTAAAAGTACAGAATTTGGGGCTGATCTCAGATCTAAAGTTTATACATTTGGGCTGAACTGAGGTCTGAAGTTTATGCATTGTGTCTGAACTAAGGTCTGAAGTTTATGCATTTGGATTGATCTGAGGTCTAGAGTATATGCATTAGGACTGATTTGAGGTCTGAAGTATTACATACTGTACATTGGGGCTGATCTGAGATCTAAAGTGCATACATTGGAGCTGAACAGGTTTTGTGTATGCACCAGTTAGAGTAAGTGAGTGAGTAACTTGTATAGCGCTACAAATGTGAACTAAATCACCTCAAGGCACTTTTTGCAGCCAGTCTCGGTCTTGTGTCTTCAGAAGAGGTGGGTCTTAAGCTTCTTCCAGAAGGCCAGATGGTTTTCTTCCATGCGGATGTCCGTGGGTAGAGCGTTCCATAGCTGTGGTCCTTGGCCTGCAAATCTTTGTTCTCCTTTTGATTTGTAGCGGGTCTTGGGGATGTGGAGGAGGTTTTGGTTAGTTGATCGGAGGGGGCGACTAGGGGTGTAGTTAATTTTGGTACTAATATTAATATTTTTATTTATTATTAATAATAATTATTATTACATAATAATTTGTGAATTTACCTTGCCATTAGCAGCACAATCATAAGTGCAAAAACCGAAAAAATAATAAAAATAAGACTACAGCATGCTATTACTTACTGGCACACCAGTTGTCTAATGCTTTTCAATATGACATCTAATGTGAAAATGTTGCTGATCCCTGCGCTGTAGTCTTGGAATATAAAGTTCAATAACTTTTATAGCAACATCTGTTTCAAAAAGCCATTTATATACGTGTTACTATTCTGACCAGAGAGAATTCACAGCTGGTGAAAAAAACAGCCTAGTTCTAGTATTGTTATATGTATTCTCAATAACAAAGATACACTACAAGTTTTATAACTTATTTTTTTTAATGTTTTTTATTATAACACAGATAAAAGTATTCGACTACAGCAAGTAGAAAAACAACCACAAACATTTATAGCATGATTTCCCCCCGTAGGACCCAAAGCACAATCCATTTGTACTGACAGTTAAATGTCAGCCAGTTTGGCGTTTTTCTTAAAGTTCTCTACAAAGGAAAGTCGGCAGTTATTTATCCTCAGATGCCATACTTTAAAGGTGAATTTTTATTTTATAAATGATAAAATAAAATGTTTTTTGGTCAATTGCATTGCATATCTTAATGTTTAATCAGAACTCAACTGGTGTTTTCAATTTTTTTATTACTACAAAACATGTCTTTACAAATACTGTCAAGGTAAAATTTCATACAGAGTGGTATGTTCTTGAGAGGGGGGTGTCACTTCTATGACTTCATCACTTCAGCTGTTTGTGTGTTCTGAATATTAAATCAAATTTGAGCTTGTTCACAGAAGAGTCATATAATGACTGTAAAGAGTCAGGAGAAAAGACCTGATTGCAGCATTTTATCAATTAAAAGTTTTAACTCTTGAAATATGCAGTCCTGAACATAATAAAAAAACATACAATCAAATAGTAGGAAAGGAAGAACTGTTTTATTTGTAGAACAGCAATTGTAAAACAGTTGACAGATACCTTTGAACACCTTTTTGAGTGTCCAAGGATCTTCAAATCCCAGGATGTTCAGATATGTAAAACCAATATTACTTCACAAAGTCTGTGAGGTATACACTAGTATATTTTTGAACAAATATTTGTATAAAAATTTGTTTGAAGTATCGTTTGTTTGATTTTCTGAATGCTAGGGGGGTGAGATTGACACTTGTTTTTGATGGCAGCGATGAGAAAAGGAGCAGAATGGAACATTTGTATGTGGTTTTCATTTCGGAAAATTACATTGATACTAAAACGTGAATGTGAAACGGAAACATTCGTAAAGCCAGTGAATGTACTGAGAATTTTCCCAGGAATCTTCAAACTTTTTTTCATCAAATCTTCTTTTTGTTCGAAAATCAACTAGTGTATGGCCAACTCCTCCTGCCTCCTACACCTTGATGGTGGTTATTGTGCCAAATTATAATGTTCAAAAACAAATAGCTAAGGGCAGGAAGTAGAAGGGGGAAGGACATTGTTTAACTCTGTAAGGGTCCGTTTACACCATCTATCAGAATTAAACCCAATGCACACTGTGTCTTTAGCCCTGTCTTTAGCCCTGGTGCATGGGCCCTGACTTTTAGGTGCAGGCAGAGGAGACATTCCAGACCACCAGCCCGGGGCACATTCTGTTTTCAATGTAAGTACTACTTTGTGTACCATCTAGCCCTATCCATCCACAACAGCTGTCAGTTTATTATAGTGTTTGACAGGCTTCTGGCAGCGGGGCTGTGCCCTCCCCCCCGCAGCTAAATGCTAGATTCTCATGCATTAGGGCTAAATGTTATTGTGGATGGGGCTTTAAAGTACAGTTTCAGAACTCTCTATGCAATTTGTCCCCTTTCCATAGGCTTGCCCAACAACAGCTCCCATTTCACCAATACTATGGCTGATTTGCGCCCCACCCCCCACTTATTGTGGACAGCTGGCTTAAACAAAAGCTCCCTTATTGGCCCTTCTAAATCTGCTGACCATAGCTCAAAGGCCACACATGTTTTATGGCTTAAAAACATTTCCTGGGCAAATCTGCACATAAATTCTACAGGGCTGAAAAACTCCAGGATTTGGCTTAAACCCATGGTAGCAGCAAACCTCAACCCTATCCCTATCTCGGCAAGACAATCCGAGCATTTTGGAGAAGGATCAAAGATCATGTATACTATGCAACTAGTGGCCTCCTGAACACCACTATTGGTCACCATGTGGCGTTCAGGCACCGCTATGAACCCCAGGTCTTTAAGGTTGCCGCCCTGGATCAGGTCTATGAGGACCCACGGGGAGGGAATTTTGATCAAAGGGTCCTCCAAAGAGAAACGGAATGGGTATATAAACTAAAAGCCACCCAGTATCCGGGTCTGAATGACATGGTTAGCTTTAAACCATTTCTGTTATACTTCTACAACACCTGATTTAGCTTTCCTCCCATTATGTATCTGTTTTTTCCCTTTTTCCTACTCTTTTGTAGGATGTTTCCTAAATGTATGCTTATCTCCACTTGGTTGAAACATCTCTCTGCCTCTTTCGGTTCAGGGAGAATATTCCAACTTTTAATAGAAGGGTTTCTCTATTTACAATATGAATACCAATATAAATACAAACCTAAAGAAGACTTTTTGTATTGATCTGCCGAGTTATGACAGAGCTACATGAATTGATATGAATATATGTCCAATGCACAAATTGAGTTCAAGTGAACATATGTCTAGATTTATAATACATGTATTGCATCACTATATGTTTATGTTAAACTGTATGATATCTTTGTGTGCTCGTTGGTGCTTGTCCCTTTCTTCCTGTGCAATTTATATTCTTGATGGCAATTGCCATGCTTAGTGTTCAAATTGACCATGTTATGATTTCTTTGATTATACATTTTTGTTAGTACCATTCTTATTTTGCGTTCCCAGCCTTTTTCCCTTTTCCAAGATGGTGTGCAAGATACTTCCTTTGTTTTGCGGCGTTCCCAGGTCTTTCCCTGCCTCTTTCCCTCTTGTAAGATGGCGTACGTGCTACTTCCGCTTTCGTTGCGGCGCGTTGCCGAGATGACGCGCGTGACGCAGATGAATGACGTCACCGCGCCACAAGTTTATGCAGGCTTTTGGCGCGATCTGGCACTATAAATATGACAGCCGTTTGAGTCATCCCTTGTGTTCAGCACGAGGCTGACTCCCGGGGGCGAGTACTACGACGTTCATTAGCCAGGTAATAAGCTTCCCTACACCATTATGTTCCTCTTTGGACATGACCTGTATGTCTATTCAATACTTTAAACAACAAATTCTTGTTTTAGATCTTACACAGTGGTAGAATCCCTACTACAATGGCTGGTTTATATGTACTTCTATTGTGAATGCCTATGGTTGGATTTGCTGGCTTAACAAACCTTCCATACTATAACGTCCTTTACCCCCGTTTTGGCAATTCCGTTTGGATACAGCTGGTAATTCATTATTTCTGATCCTATAGATATAAATTCTGGGCTTTAATATATACCTGATTACATTTATTGGTCTTTTTAGATTTGCCAAGCTATTTATAGCTGCAAGTATCAAGTTTCTCCATCTATGGAGTATTTCTCTGCGGATTATTTCTCTGCGAGAGATTCTTTTGCCTTTTGACCAGCAGGTATGAACCTTTAATTTCATTTTTCTATATATAACATCATACTGCCCTGGTCAGGATATATATATATCTATATACATTTTTATTTATTTCTACTAGATCACATATATATACTTATTTCTACACACATGAATTGGTAGTCTATTGAACAACGTTTTACTATCTGGATTGTCTTCGAAGGTACTTTTCTATATTTTGGGGTCAAGTGGCATTTGGATTTCTTGATGTGCAGGGAGGAGGGGATATGTGGCCTTCTAGCACCAAAGATATTTCTATACTATTTTAATGTGTTTTTTAATTGTATATACTATATATTAATTTGTATGTATCTCATTTCAGATAGCGAGATTTGTCCCAAGTGTGTATGTAACCGTCCCCCCCCACTTTGTCCGTCCCGACGAAGCCTCACGGCGAAACGCGTCGACGTTCAAGGGACTCTTCACTGCCACATACCCTATATACACTGTATGGTCTTTTAATCCTTGTTTAATATTTTTTGTGATAAATAAAATTATTTTGTATTCCATGTTTTGTGTGTTGCCTGCAAAGTCCTATTTTTTACTCTCTTTTGAGTACCAAACATATTCCCTTAATTTTTGGATGTGGCAATGTGAGTGCTTTCTCCCTTTTCCTTCCCTTTTTCCCTGTTATTCCTATCCTTACCCATCTCTATCAGCGGCTCTTTGCATGTTGGTGCTATCAAACAAAGCCCTATTGTACATATGAAAAAATTGCTGTGGGGTGTGGCACTGCTCACTCTTCAGGTGTGACCCAGAAGATAAATATAAGCTAATCTTATTCAAAAATAAAATAAAAAGGAGATGGAAATATCGGGACTAGTTGCTTGTCACCCCAAAAGGTTACTGGGTTCCAATCATTGAACCAAAGTCCCCTGCGGTGGGGAGATAGCAGTATAAGTGGGTGAAAAAATATAATAAATGACAAAACCTTCCAATCACATACCCACACCTCCCAAAGCCAATAGAGGCCTGATAACACAATGAGAGGCTGGGATTGCCCCTATGTAAAGTACGATAATAGTGTATTAAACAAAAATAGTGCCAGAAAATATTCAATAATATAAATAATACTAGATGTATCTGTGAGTTTGCTAAATTGCATAAGGGTCATATACAACAATAGATATGCATGTGACCAAAAAAGGGGGGATTAATTCCTCAAATATTTTGAACCAAATGGTTATAAAATGTCCAAATAAATCAATTTATAGTCCACACAGTGTATGGTGATTTCAAAGTGTCCACAGTGAAACGAATTAAATGACAAAAAATCTTCCAGTGACTTTGACAGATGCTCCCCCTCAAGGGTCCCTACTCACCAGCTCCTCGCACCCCTACAGGGGTAGACAGCATATATGGCTGGATCCAGGTGGGGTCCCGATTTCCCGATCTGTTACTTCCGGGATAGGGTATGTATCCACAGCGGGTCTCCAAAAAATCCTCGGTTTCTCACATCCAGAGATGATTTGGTTGACAAACAGCGATTGTCCAGTGCCATCAGTAAAGAAAGTGATAGGCTCCCATAGTGCAGTAAAATTCGGATAGTTTATTAAAATAAAGTTAAAATCAAAACATAAAAGGCTGCCTCCAAGGCATGGTAATTTCGAAAATACAGCTCCACGGTATCCGTATGACTAGGATCGCAGCGTGCGCCTCAGCTGCACACCAGTCTCAGGTACCCGGATGGACACAGCGTGATGTGCGTGGTTCCGCCTTATGCACATTTAGTTTTGAACGTCTTCTGAGGCGGAACCACGCACCGCCTCAGAAGACGTTCAATATGAAACGTGCGTAAGGCGGAACTACGCTGATCTGTGTGAAGCACAACACAACAGACTAATCCGCAGCCTCTAGAAAGTGGAAATAAAGTATAAATAAAGTCCAAAGGTTGGTTATTGATTGAACCCACCCCCGACCAAATTCAATATCAGTCCAATGTAAGGCTGGAGGATATCCGATGGAGGGATATGGACACACAGATGGTAGTGACTGCAACACCCGGTGATCTCATAAATAGACAGTGTCCTCCACCACATAGAATGGCAGCTTACCAAAGGTAAGCCCACGATAAACAATCGACTGTGACCCAGCCGCGGCCTTGAGTGGATGAACCAACCGGATCTGGAGACAACACACAGCACCGCCAATCGTTCTTCCCCCGATCCTCCCGATCACGGGTAAATCAACAAACAGGACTGGTGTAAAGGAGAGGACATAGACCATAGGGTGATAACGTACAGTCCAAGTTTAATAAAATAAAGATAAAACACTTACATCTATGAAGTGATTAAAAGCCAGGAAGTAAGCTGGCCCACTACCAAACGAACACCCTTCCCTTAGATCTGCGTAGTGACATCAGCACGTCGCTCCCATGGTTTCTGTTGAGGAGAGACAGAGTAGGGATACCGCTAATGGCTCCACTGCCTGGGGACAAAGATATTGCTATAGGTCTGCTTAGTGTGCCTGCACTGCTGCTATGCCTATCAGCCATACCCTTTACCCAGATGCTGCTCCAGTAACGTAAACATTAAATGTAAACAAGCATGACATCCCTCTCTATCCCCGCCCGCACAGTGTCCCTCTCTGTCCCCGTCCAAATGGCGCCCCTCTCTGTCCTCGTCCGCACGGCGTCCCTCTCTGTCCCTGTACGCACGGCGTCCCTCTCTGTCCGCACCTGCATGGCATCCCTCTCTGTCCCCGCCTGCACGCCGTCCCTCTCTGTCCCTGCCAGCACGATGTCCCTTTCTGTCCCTGCCAGCACGCTGTCCCTCTCTGTCCCCTTCCACATGGCATCCCTCTCTGTCCCCATCTGCATGGCGTCCCTCTCTGTCCCCGCCCACACGCCATCCCTGTCTGTCCCCGCCCACACACTGTCCCTCTCTGTCCCCGCCAGCACGCTGTCCCTCTCTGTCCCCTTCCGCATGGCGTCCCTTTCTGTCCCCGCCCGCATGCTGTCCCTCTCTGTCCCCGCCCGCACACTGTCACTCTCTGTCCCTGCTTGCTAGCCATCCCTCTCTGTCCCCGTCTGCATGGCATCCCTCTCTGTTCCCGCTCGCACTGAATTCCTCTCTGTCCCCGCCCGCACGGTGTCCCTCTCTGTCCCCCCCCCGCACACTGTCCCTCTCTGTCCCCACCCGCCGTCCCTCTCTTTCCCCACTCACTAGCCATCCCTCTCTGTCCCCATCCGCACGACATCCCTTTCTGTCCCCACCCGCACTGCATCCCTTTCTGTTCCTGTCTGCACGGCATCCCTCTCTGTCCCTGTCTGCACTGCGTCCCACTCTGTCGCTGCCCGCACTGCGTCCCTCTCTCTCCCTGCCCACACTGCATCCCTCTCTGTTCTTCAACATATAATAATTATTCCAGTGGCATATGAAGTAGAACTTTCAGAGTAATTTCAAATTGATACAGTATTCCATGTGTCTCTGTTTAAACCTGACATGCTTGACTGATTTACTGATTAAGATTCTGGGCCTTTCAAAATTGGGATGGTTAATGGTAAAGAAGAATTTGAGGTGGAGTCTGTTGTAGATTGCAGGAGATGTAAAGGACAGATTCAATATCTGATTAAGAAATTAAGTGAAAGCGGAATAGGCCAGGGAAAAATTCATGGGAGCCAGAAGCAAATTTTCATGCTAAGAGACTGGTGCAATCCTGCTGGCACACTAATCCTAAAAAATCTACTTAGCTGAGCATCTAGAAGCTACCCTCAAGGAGGAGGTAATGTCAGGAACATGGTGCTAGCCATCAGGCTAAGGCATGCAGTCTGGCTGCATAGACATACAAATTTCTACAGGCATAAAATACTGATTGCTTGTACATCATTACTCACACGTACAAACACGTGCACATGTGGAATGGCCTTTTTAAACCTGAACTCTGCACTCGCCTTTTGGTTAATGGTATTTAGCCTTGTTCCTATTATGCAGTTACTGACTCAGCTTCCTTTCTGACCTTGCTCTTGGATTATCCTTGTCTGCTAATGCTCACAGGTTTGCCTCTGCTACCGAATTTGGCTTGTACTACTGACGACACTTTTGTAGGTGAATTTGTACATCTCTGCTTGATTTTTGTCGACTTCTATCTGTTCCTGGCTCTGATTCTGCTTGCATCCTGGAGTTCTTCTACTCAGCTATCACTTGACAAAGTTTGGGACCTTATTCCACCCTCAACTGGACTTGGCATTTCCACAGTGCATGGTCAGCTGTACCTTGGCTCATAAGATACCAGCATTCCCAAGTTCCTGCTCACAGCCTCTACACCTTGCACATGTGTACAGTTAAAAAATGTAGTCAGTCACCCTGGGATGGGAGGTGTCTTGCTTTTAGGATCCATTCCTCAGGTAAGAATAAAAGAACAAAGAGCTTAAACAAAGAAAACTGGTGCAGACACGACTAAGCTAAGGAATGATAAGCTGCATTTTTGTGATTTTTTTTCCTGAGCTTACATACACCTTAAGTGAACAATCTCTAAAGGTACCCCATACACAAATGTAAATTTTCCCAAGATCTTAACATTTCAAATGCAGTTGTCCAACAATTTGACCTTGTTTGAAATGAGAATCATTGCATCTCGTCAAGGATGACAATTGAGACACTGAGCAGACAAGATGGAAAATTTAACAAAACTTTTTTATTAACATGCTTATTTAGTTGAGATAAACTAGCAATGTGCATTTAAGCCCACAGGGAGCCAGTTGACGTGCATGTCAGATGAAAAAGGTGATCGTCTGAGATTTCGATCATTCCTGAAGAAATGATGAGAAGCCCTTGAGTATGGGTGCCTGTAGCTGAAAAAATACATATACAGACATACGCCTTTTCTTGTTATGTGTGTTTATTAGCCTAGAAGCTGACAGTCCCCTGTTAATAAAATTCTAGATATTAATATTCTCGCATGTTGCTAGATGCACATCTTCAAATCAAACCTTTAGTTTATTCAAGGCTTAAGGCATACTGTGTGACTGTGATACATTTATGCAAAATAAATACAACTTGTTTTTATGTGTTTCTCCATTTTCTAGGTACTACTTCAACATTGTATCTATCTATTGATTTTGCATTTCCTTTTTGAGCATTTTTTTTACATTCAAGCTATTAATAGAGATGAGTGAATAGTTTTGTTCAGTTTTATAATATGTACAGATTGAGTTGTTTTGTTTTATTTGGAAGCACTGAAGATAAATTAGAGCACTCTCCCCTCTGGCACCAGAGCAGTAAAAATATCAAAGAAAATAACCCAAAGCTGTTTTTGATGCTGTATTAAGAAAGTATGTTCCTTTTAAGAAGATATTTTTATACATGTTTTAAAAAAGGATTTAAGGCTTAGAACTTCGTCCTGAAAACTCTTTAAAAGCTAAAATTCATTATTTTTACATTTATTATTTATACCCTTATTATTAAAAAGACCTGATATGGCTTAATTTTATTCTTGAGTTAAGTTTCATTTGGGATTTCCATTTTTGAGATTTGATACTGTTGACATTCTGTGTGTGTTGTAATAAGTTGTTTCCAACATTGTCCAGTTCTACTCTGAAACACTAATGGGCTTATTTAAAAGTAGATTTCATTCTGATTGAAAATCCCCTGTTTGTATAACCCCTTCTTTGTTTGTTTTTTAACAGATCTTCATAAACAACAGAAGGGTTTTAAGCTCACTGTTGTGTATTCTGCTTGGGGGAGCAAAGTCTGCTACTATCCAATATCATATACTCTAAAAATATCATTATATCTAATGAGAATAATCATCCAGTTCTGGTCAAATATGGAAGCTGCAGGAGTGGTCACTGGCAGATGGAAGCGGAGCTTTCCTTTTATTTATAAAATCACCTTTAAAGATAAATTCCAGGCTAACTTAAAAAAACTATAAAGTATATGTAGCACCAATCTGTAAAGTCATGTATACATTTTAACATGTTAATGTAATTTTAAAAGTCATTTTTAATATTTTTTTTTTCAAAGAAGCGTTAAACTTTCATCAAAATAACAGAATACAAAACAAGAAGGATTTTTGTGGGATACTGGAGATCACATCCAGATAACCATTTGATTGCTGACAACAACATAAAAAAATACAAAAAACAAGTTTATTTGTGGATTCACAATGCTTGTAAATCAGTCTCTAGGGTTGTCTATACCATTTATTTAGCAGCCGGTGTCTCATCACATATGGCTACCCATCACAGATTGCTACGGAAGTGACATTCCGCTGAAAAATTTCACACTGCGCATGCGCGACGCCGCCTTATGCGTTCCAACACTTTTACGACAAAACAGCACACTAAAAACGTGTTGGGTAGCTGAATGTGATGAAATACCACCATCTTGCTACACTCCGCACTCCTCCACACTAAGGATACAGTGAGAAGGGGACAAGCGAACATTTTTGTACACCCCCCGGAGTTTTACATTTTACACTTATTTATAACAGTAAACTGAGGTTATATAGTGAAATACAGTACTTAGAACTCTGTCTGACTGTTTTTAGATGTTGAATTTTAAAAGCAGCAGCAAGCCTGCTGATCTCACAGGTTTGCTAATCTGACAGAAGTCCGCTGCTTTTAAAATTCAACAGTCAGACTGAGTTCTAAGTACTGTATTTCACTATATAACCTCAGTTTACTGTTATAAATAAGTGTAAAATGTAAAACTCCGGGGGGTGTACAAAGATGTCCACTTGTCCCCTTCTCACTGTATCCTTAGTGTGGAGGAGTGCGGAGTGTAGCAAGATGGCGGTGTTTCGTCAAATTCGGCTACCCAAAACGGTTTTAGTGTGCTGTTTTGTCGTAAAAGTGTTGGAACGCATATGGCGGCGTCGCGCATGCACAGTGTGAAATTTTTCAGCGGAACGTCACTTTCGTAGCAATCTGTGATGGGTAGGGATGAGCTTCGAGTTGGGGTGTTCGCGGCAAATTCGAAAAATCTATGGGAGAAATCTAAAGTGCTAATTATAAAGGCTTATATGCAAGTTATTGTCCTAAAAAGTGTTTGGGGACCCGGGTCCTGCCCCAGGGGACATGTATCAATGCAAAAAGAAGTTTTAAAAACGGCCGTTTTTTCGGGAGCAGTGATTTTAATAATGCTTAAAATGAAAAAATAAAAGTGAAATATTCCTTTAAATTTCGTACCTGGGGGGTGTGTATGATATGCATGTGAAGTGGCGCATGTTTCCCGTGCTTAGAACTGTCCCTGCAAAAAATGTCATTTTTGAAAGAAAAAAATGCATTTAAAACTGACTCGCGGCTATTAATGAATTGTCGGCTCCCGGCAATACATACAAAAGTCATTGATAAAAAAAAAAAAAAAAGCGTGGGGGTTCCCCAGAATTCAATTACCAGGCCCTTCAGGTCTGGAATGGATATTAAGGGGAACCCCGCCGCAAATTAAAAAAAAAATTGACGTGGGGTTTCCCCAAATATCCATTCCAGGCCCTTCAGATCTGGCATGGATTTTAAGGGGAACTCCACCCCAAATTTTTTAAAAAAATGGCGTGGAGTCCCCCTAAAAATCCATACCAGACCCCTTATCCGAGCACGCAACCTGGCCGGCCGCAGGGGAAAAGGGGGGGACGAGAGAGCGGCCCCCCCTCCCTCCTGAACCGTACCAGGCCACATGCCCTCAACATTGGGAGGATGTCCCCATGTTGATGGGGACAAGGGCCTCATCCCCACAACCCTTGCCCGGTGGTTGTGGGGGTCTGCGGGCGGGGGGCTTATCGGAATCTGGAAGACCCCTTTAACAAAGGGGACCCCCAGATCCCGGCCCCCCCTATGTGAATTGGTAAGGGGTACATTGTACCCCTACCATTTCACGAAGAAAGCGTAAAAAAAATGTTTAACAAAACACACAAACACCTTGAAAAAGTCCTTTATTAAAAAAAAAAAAAAAAAAAAAACATTCCAGCGGTGAAATCCAGTGTCCCGCGGCGATCCCGATGTCCAGCGCTGTCCTTCATTGGTTGTGCCTGAGCGGACCTGATGGGGAACTCCCTCTCAGTATTTTAAATGTATAGACCCGCCCCTTCTAAAGTTCCCCATCAGGTCCGCTCAGCGGACCAGATGCGGAACATGAGAAGGGGCGGGTCTATACATGTATTACCAAAGTGAGAGCAGTTCCCCATCAGGTCCGCCCCCTCGGTATGTCGGACCCGCCTACGTCATTGGCTTGAGCGGGGAACTTCCTTCACTGTGTAATTTAAATTTACATAGTGATGGAAGTTCCCCGCTCAAGCCAATGACGTAGGCGGGTCCGACATACCGAGGTGGCGGACCTGATGGGGGACTGCTCTCACTTTGGTAATACATGTATAGACCCGCCCCTTCTCATGTTCCGCATCTCGTCCGCTGAGCGGACCTGATGGGGAACTTTAGAAGGGGCGGGTCTATACATTTAAAATACTGAGAGGGAGTTCCCCATCAGGTCCGCTCAGGCACAACCAATGAAGGACAGCGCTGGACATCGGGATCGCCGCGGGACACTGGATTTCATCGCTGGAATGTTTTTTTTTTTTTTTTTTTAAATAAAGGACTTTTTCAAGGTGTTTGTGTGTTTTTTTAAACATTTTTTTACGCTTTCTTCGTGAAATGGTAGGGGTACAATGTACCCCTTACCAATTCACATAGGGGGGGCGGGATCTGGGGGTCCCCTTTGTTAAAGGGGTCTTTCAGATTCCGATAAGCCCCCCGCCCGCAGACCCCCACAACCACCGGGCAAGGGTTGTGGGGATGAGGCCCTTGTCCCCATCAACATGGGGACATCCTCCCCATGTTGAGGGCATGTGGCTTGGTACGGTTCAGGAGGGAGGGGGGGCCGCTCTCTCATCCCCCCCTTTTCCCCTGCGGCTGGCCAGGTTGCGTGCTCGGATAAGGGGTCTGGTATGGATTTTTAGGGGGACTCCACGCCATTTTTTTTTAAATTTGGGGTGGAGTTCCCCTTAAAATCCATGCCAGATCTGAAGGGCCTGGAATGGATATTTGGGGGAACCCCACGTCAATTTTTTTTTTAATTTGCGGCGGGGTTCCCCTTAATATCCATTCCAGACCTGAAGGGCCTGGTAATTGAATTCTGGGGGACCCCCACGCTTTTTTTTTTTTTTTTTATCAATGACTTTTGTATGTATTGCCGGGAGCCGACAATTCATTAATAGCCGCGAGTCAGTTTTAAATGCATTTTTTTCTTTCAAAAATGACATTTTTTGCAGGGACAGTTCTAAGCACGGGAAACATGCGCCACTTCACATGCATATCATACACACACCCCAGGTACGAAATTTAAAGGAATATTTCACTTTTATTTTTTCATTTTAAGCATTATTAAAATCACTGCTCCCGAAAAAACGGCCGTTTTTAAAACTTCTTTTTGCATTGATACATGTCCCATGGGGCAGGACCCAGGTCCCCAAACACTTTTTAGGACAATAACTTGCATATTAGCCTTTATAATTAACACTTTAGATTTCGAACGTTCGAGTCCATTGTATTTAATAGGGTTCTAAAGTTCACACGAACATTTTGTCTGTTCGCAGGTTCTGGTGCGAACCGAACAGGGGGGTGTTCGGCTCATCCCTGGTGATGGGTAGCCATATGTGACGAAACACCGGCATACATTTTAAATGCATCTTTTTATGTGCTTCCACAAAGACACAAAATCACAAGGTAATGTTTTTTTTTTTGGCCTAGCTATGTAAGCTTACCATTTGGTCCAAGAGTCCTCACTTACTAGCACCATATTTCTTAACTGCAGTAGAGGAAAATGAGGTCACCAGACAACTGTTCTGTGTGATAGAAATGTGTAATTCTCAGCAACAGATAGAGAAATATATAACTATTGGCAGGCAAGATAGCTCCCATATGTGTATACACTATATTTTCAAAAGTATTGGGACATCGGCCTTTACACGCACATGAACTTTAATGGCATCCGAGTCTTATTCCGTAGGGTTCAACATTGAGTTGGCTCACCCTTTGCATCTATAACAGCTTCAACTCTTCTGGGAAGGCTGTCAACAAGGTTTAGGAGTGTGTCTATGGTACTGTTTGACCATTTTTCCAGACGCGCATTTGTGAGGTCAGGCACTGATGCTGGAAGAGAAGTCCTGGCTTGCAGTCTTCGCTCTAATTCATCCCAAAGGTGTTCTATCGGGTTGAGGTCAGGACTCTGTGCAGACCAGTCAAGTGTCTCCACCCCAAACTTGCTCATCCAATGAAAATATATTTTTTTTTTTGGGGACTTTGAGTGAGGCACAAGACGCATGGTAGGAGAAATTATGTAGATTGTTTAATTGGCATAAAAACAAAGCATACCTCATAACATGTGATACATGATTGAATATGAGTATTTAAATCTATATACAAAATGATGACATACAAAAAAGGATAATTCATATATGTTTACATGCACACATCTGAAATCGCATAGTGCCCCATGAAAGTAACTGGTATAAAAAGCCAAATACTTGTTTGGGTATGAAGAAAAGTGGGTTATAGGATACAGATGAATCACAGTTGAGATAAAGCTATGTGTTGGGAACATGATGACATTGAATAGGAACAGGGAAGGGACTATGGGATTATAGCGGTGCCAGGCAAATATCAAAAGAGTAATATAGAAATATAAAATAATATATTTTATTAATTCAACAATAAATTTTGTGTGTACACAAAGAGAGCAGTACAAAACATACACTGATTACATAAAACAGACAAGATATCCCAACATGTTTCACCAAATCATTGGCTTCCTCAGGGGTATTTGAATAAAGCAGTGTAGTATTAAATGGTCTATAAAGAGAGACACAGAATTATTAATACAAATTATAAGAAAAATATTTAATATTATTACATCATCACAGATAAAGAGACAGGAGGGCATCCGAACCAAAATTGCAAAGGCCAGTCAGGGTGGAGGTGCTAACACCAAATGCAAATCCAAGCATACCTACCAGGGTCCAGAGGCCGTGCAATCCAGGGCATCCAAGGAGGCAATCACGGAGACCAACCAAGAAGTATTGTAGCATTGATGGAAAACAGTTTCCACCAGGTACTTAGTTAGTCGCCTTAGATGTGGAGAGTTTATACAATTCTATCCCTCACCAAAAAGGCATTGAAACTATTCAGAACCAACTTAAGGAAAGAGGCTCCTCTTTTGATCGCTACAGCCAGTTTGTTTTTCAGCTGCTCAAATTCATTCTCACACGTAATATTTTTGTTTTGGCACCTCCCACTTCCTCCAGGTGCAAGGCGTGGCTATGGGGACCAAATGTGCCCCTTCCTATGCCAACTTGTACCTGGGGGGGTGGGAGAGGGAATTATTTTCTACCGAGTCTTTAATGCCATTGTTAAAACACGACGTTACCTGGTTTAGGTATATAGACGATATTTTGATATTGTGGTCTGGTACTAGAGATTAACTTTTGCAGCTGACGAGCAAGCTGTCTGTTAACGACTATAATTTATAGTTTACTATGGAAAGTAGTCAACGTTCCATAAATTTTCTTGACCTCACAATTCACATTGATCAAGATGGTTTACTCCATTCTTCCCTTTACTGGAAACCTTCAGCTGGCAACACTCTTTTACATGCCACTAGTGCACATCCCCAACCTCTTCTAAACAGCATTCCGTACAGCCAATTTTTAAGGCTTAGACGTAATTGTACCCTTGATTCTGATTTCCACTAGGCAGCCAATGATTTATGTGACAGACTATTAACTAGAGGTTATAGCCGCTCTCTGCTTAAAAAATCCTTTAACAGAGTTGTCAAATTCAACAGGAGTGACTTGATTCATTCTTCTAAATTACCCAAGCAAAATGTATCCGTTCGTGTAATCACCATATTTTCTAAACAACATGGCCAAATTAGAAACACAAAAATTCTGGCCTATCCTGTTGGCTGACAACACTGTTAAGAAATACATTAAACCTCATCCAGAGATTACTTACTGTCGCGCACCATCACTAAAGGACCGCTTGGTCTCAAGTCATTTTGGTCCACCTAAACACCAACATCTCGCTCAAGCTGGCACCTTTCCATGTGGCAAATGTGATGTTTGCCATTTTCTATCAAACACTCGAGATGTTCCACTTCCCAATGGACATGTCCATAATATCAAATATCGTATTAACTGCAAAACTGTAGGCGTTGTATATTTAGCATTATGCCAGTGTGGTTGTTTCTATGTTGGCAAAACTAAGAAACCCTTCTTCAAACGAATTTGGGACTACGTTTTGCCTTTATACAAGAAACTTACCACCACAGCTTTGAATCGCCACATTGGTTGTCAACATAATTACGATGCCAATGTTATTTATTTTCATGCCCTTGAACATGTACCGCCACATGTTCGAGGAGGCAATATAGATATAATGTAAAAACAAGAGAACCCTTGCGCTAGCTGAGTAGTGAAAATAAGTGTAGGGTGGTGCAAGGAAATGGGAAGGGAATAGAGTACTGCAGCAATCACCGGGAAGTCTGGTCCAAGTCAACAGTGAAACAATAAATATCGTGATGGTGACTGCGCTGTGGTGACTAAATACTGTAAATAAATTAGAATTATCAAAGGAATGGGAGTGTGATGGGGAAGGGAAGGGAAAAATGAGGGGATGGGTGAATCATAGGCTACAATGTAGCTAAATAGCAATGTTGTGCAATGTGCACAGTGACACAAATGGACTTACAAGTGTAATGTGTAAAAAACTAATAAACAAATGAAGACATATAAACAAATTCTCAACACTCCAATATTGCAAACATGATGGAGATTGGGAAAAAAATTCCTGGGGTATGCTGATAATAAACAACCAATAAAAATAGAACACACAAAGTGCATCTGCAAACTTAAACCAATGAGAAACAAAAATGTCAAAAGAACCTCAAAACAAACTCCCAAATAGGTATGATGAATATGCATAAAGTCATATATAGAAAAATAGAAAAATAGAAAAAATATAGTCCCATCACCAAGGGTGTGCTTGGAAGTTTTCCTGTAATGTCCACCCAGTGATCAGTAAGTCACAAAACGCTTACCTCCCTCCTAAGAGGGGGAGCAGTATATGATGGATCTTAATGATGAGGGATGATGGAGCGTCCTTGTAATGCAGTCTTTATTTCACAGTTTCTTTATAGCTCATTGGAATGCATATGAAAAGATATAAAGCAGAGGGACATCAATAGCACAACTTTGTGATAACGGGTCTGGTATCCTTACGAGCTACGTCCTGACGCGTGTCGTCATGTCACATGACTTCATCAGACATGTGACATGACGACACGCGTCAGGACGTAGCACAGACACACCGCCAGCAGAACCGAGAGGAGACGAGCTCGCCGCTCGTAAGGATACCAGACCCGTTATCCCACTTTTAAATGTGAGTTTTATTTTTGTCTCTCATTGGTTTAAGTTTGCAGATGCACTTTGTGTGTTCTATTTTTATTGGTTGTTTATTATCAGCATACCCCAGGAATTTTTTTCCCAATCTCCATCATGTTTGCAATATTGGAGTGTTGAGAATTTGTTTATATGTCTTCATTTGTTTATTTGTTTTTTACACATTACACTTGTAAGTCCATTTGTGTCACTGTGCACATTCCACAACATTGCTATTTAGCTACAATGTAGCCTATGATTCACCCATCCCCTCATTTTTCCCTTCCCTTCCCCATCACACTCCCATTCCTTTGATAATTCTAATTTATTTACAGTATTTAGTCACCACAGCGCAGTCACCATCACGATATTTAATATAGATATAACACTCTTACAACTTGAAACGAGATGGATCCATAGTCTTGATGCTGTCAGGTACCCTGGCCTTAACGAATACATTAGCTATAAGTCCTTTTTGTAGGTTACAAATAATCTATTTAAATTTGTTTTAATTTAACATTCATTATTTTTTGGTTATCTGCCCTTCCCTTCTTTCCCATGATCGATCTTTCCCAAATATGACCACCCAAATTTAGATCCGTTTTACCACACTGGGATCCACTGGGTTATATATATATTTATATATGTGGGCCCTTTTTGTTTGATTGTTTGTCTTTTGTGTATTTATATAAGTTATAATTTTATACTGAACATTTACTTTATCTGTCTTTTTGTCAGTAATGTTTTTCGCTTTTTATTTTTTAACTTTGTTTTTGCCATTGAAACTAAAATATTTATTTTTGAAACTCATTATTACTTGATTTGATTATATTTTGTTTGTTCTCTCTCTCTCATCGCAGCTTTGTAGACAGGTTGGCTTCTGACCGTGATTTTTTGTGGGCCCTCCCCTTTTTAATATCTTAATTTGGTGCGGTGTCCTATAACATTTGCTTGCCGCCTGCTTGCTGGGCTCGATTGGCACTGCGGTCTCTGGCTTCCCAGCTTTGGCTTTACTGATCCCGGCCTGTGGCTGTATGGACACCCAAGGGCAGATGTCTTTGACATTTGCCCGCCCTGTAGCCACGCCTTCGTAACCTTCCCTGTATTACCATCTGTCCTCTATGGTCCATTCTCTCCAATGGTGATGCTTTTCTCCGTCCGCCTTGGCCGCGTCTTATTTTCATCTCTGACGTCCACTAGCTTTGCATTATGGATCTTGTAGGCCTTCAGGACTCTTGCGCATGCGCGCTGGCTACCTATCTGTCTGCTGCCGCTCGGCGGCATCAGATGCTGAGCGGCTGGGGGGCTTTTTAAACTGCCACAACCAGCCATCCCTGCTGGCTTGTTGGCATGGGGCACTGGTGTACTGTATTGGTTGATTCCAGGTATTACCTCTCTGATAATAATATTGAATTCTGCTGTCTATTGAATCATGGAAACTGCACACCAGTTATCATTGACTAATTTTCTTCCTGGTGTCCTTTTTTGCTTTTCCTTTCTTTTTTAGGTTTATTTGGACTGCATTTCTGCATTGCCATTCTTTCAAATTGTCCATGCTCTAGTCATACCTTTGGACTTTATTCCATTGAAGGTCCCTTGCCTGCTGTTTCAATTCATTGCAGGCTTATTTTCTACCTATTTGCATACATACATTTTGATGCTTTGTTTCCTGCATACGCCTAGCTCCATTACAATTAGGTAAGCCCCTTTCTTTGTGGTTTCCTTTTTTTTACCTTAATATCCCTATAGTTCCTTTTTTATTAATCAGGTGATCAATACATAATTTTATTCATATTCTTTTGGGAACTTTGGATCACCATATATGTGTGTCCTGGCTTCTGATCAGGGCACTCTATTCAGCGCCCCCCCATCTTTTAATTGTTTTAATGAATTATCTTGGGTATGTATGAGAGGCTATGCTAGCCCTGATGTGGTTGACTATTAGCTACGGCACCATTGGCCTTAGCAGTTAACCCTTTCGTTATTCTTTTTCAATTTTCATTTCTAGTCATTCCAATAGCCCCCTGCAGCCACTTCTTGGTTGGTCTCCGTGATTGCCTCCTTGGACGCCCTTGATTGCACAGCCTCTGGACCCTGGTAGGTATGCTTGGCTTTTGGTGCTAGCACCTCCACCCTGACTGGCCTTTGCAATTTTGGTTCAGATGCCCTCCTGTCTCTTTATCTGTGACGATGTAATAATAATAATTATTTTGCTTATAATTTGTATTATTAATTCTGTCTCTCTCTTTATAGACCATTTAATACTACACTGCTTTATTCAAATACCCCTGAGGAAGCCAATGATTTGGTGAAACATGTTGGGTTATCTTGTCTGTTTTATTTAATCAGTGTATGTTTTGTACTGCTCTCTTTGTGTACACACAAAATTTATTGTTGAATTAATAAAATATATTATTTTATATTTCTATATTACTCTTTTGATATTTGCCTGGCACCGCTATAATCCCATAGTCCCTTCCCTGTTTCTATTCATTGTTAGGGATGAGGTGCCGTATCTATTAGAGGACACACCAACCACTTCCAAACTTTTTCGACATTGAATAGACTTGATGTGTTTCGTGGCCAGTTGCTACTCATCAGGAGAAAACGCATAGCATATCTGAAAAAAATGAAAAAAAGTTCAGAATAGGATCTAATGTTTTGCCCAGATGGTAAGAAAAAAAGGTAGGGACAAGGGGAAACAAGATGTGTATCTCTCTGGTTGCCATGTACAGCAGATTCTGTTCGCTTAAGGCTGCTTTCACACTGGGGTGGAGCGGCGTCGGCGGTAAAGCGCTGCTATCTTTAGCGGCGCTTTACCGTCGTTTTTGCGGAGGTTTTTGGCTGCTAGCGGGATGCTTTTAACCCCGCTAGCGGCCAAAAAAGGGTTAAAACCACCCGCAAAGCGCTGCTGCAGCGGCGCTTTGTGGGTGGTTCGGCTGCACTGCCCATTCATTTCAATGGGCAGAAGCGATGGAGGAGCGGTGTACACACACTGGGGAGTCGGGAGTAAAGCCCCGCTATTTTTAACGGCGCTTTACCATCGTTTTTTGTGGAGGTATTCGGCCGCTAGTGGGGCGCTTTTGACCCCCGCTAGCAGCCGAAAAGGGGTTAAAACCACCCATCCCTAGTATTTCATACCTCACTTTAGTTTTACCATTACTGGCTTTCCAGTAAGGCCATTAAGGAATGGTTTTGGGTTTAGTGGCAAACTCATTCTGCAGCTAAAGCTGCCACTGACATACAGACCACTGAAATGAATAAAACACACCACCAGAGAGAGCAGGAAATGGCTAGAGGTACTCTTGATGAAAGCAAGAATTGGCCTTTCTGTAAAAATGTGAAAAAATATGTACCATGTGGTGCCTTCACACTGTAACCCTATAAAGGTACTCGTGATAAAATAAAAGTAAGAATCAGCCTTGCTGTAATTTTTTTTAAATTATATACACCTGTCAAACAGACTTTCCCCTTGTAACGGTGGTCAAGGAGGGTGACTAACCAATAATGATCCTTCTTATTGATGACACAAATTCTCGGGTCCTTTCCCAGGCTTTAAAGAAAATGGGAGCCCTTGCACCGCAAGTTTGCAGAGGCATTAGAAGCAGAGTCCTCTGGGTCACTGAGGGTTACAGTATCTGGAACTGCCTCCTCTCAGCCATGTACTACTCCCAAGGTTCCTGGGGACTGAAAATAATCTCTTAAGGTATGACATATGTCTTCCTGTGCTTCAATGCCTCCAAAACTGCCTTAATCCTCCTCCTCTTCTCTCTCATCTTGTCTGTTCAATGGCATCGCAAGAATGGTGTCTGCATAAAGTGGGCCTTGAGAGAATAGAAAGTCCTCCTCTTCCTCCTGCTGCTCTGCTTTGAGTGCCCTGTGCATAATGCCACATACTGTAGAGTATGCTTCAAAAGGAACACAAGCAGGATAGTGGCACTGATGCATGCATTGTCACCGCTCACCATCCTTGTCACCTTCTGAAATGGTGACAGTAGAGTGCATGCATCCTTTATCAGCAGCTATAGGCTTGGTGAAAAAAAAGCAGAGGTGCCCTGAGCCTATCCTTGTGCCATAGAAGATCTTGCACACCTGGGTACCTGTTTAAAAAAACACTGCACCACCAAATTGAGAACATGTGCCAGGCATGGCACATGTGTCAACTTTCCCTGTCGAAGGGCAGACAGAAGGTTAGTGCCATTATCGCACACCACCATTCCTGGCTCAAGCTTCCATGGTGTGAATCACCTCTGGACCTGCCCCTGCAGAGCTGAAATATCTCTGCTCTGGTGTGGCTCCTGTCCCCCAGACAGACCAGCTGAAGTACTGCATGGCATCTTTTAGCCTGACTCGTTGAATAGCCCCTTGAACACTTAGGGGGTACTGGGGGTTCATAGGACAATTCAGCAGAGGGGGGCATGGAGGAGGAGGAGGAGGTAGAGCTGACAGATCTCACATCATCACCACCAGCTGTATAGAGACGTGACAACAAAACAAGCTCAAGCACTGAGCCCTGTCCTGCATCCTTCCTAGTTGCAAGCAGAGTTACCCAGTGTGTTGTGAGCAAAATATATCATCCCTGACCGTGCTTTCTGGACCAAGTTTCAGCAGTAAGGTGGACCTTGCTGCTGACTGCCTTGCCCAACAATGCCAAAAAATTGCTTTCCACGTAATGTTACATAGCTGGAATAAACTTACGTGCAAAGAAATTGCAACTGGGAACCTGCCATTGTGGTACAGCACATGTAAATTCACAGAAGGGGGCAGAATCCACCAGACGGAAAGACAGGAGTTGTAAAGCCATCAATTTGGACAAGCTGGAATATAGACACTGGGCATGTGGGTGGCAGGGAGTGTATTTTGTTTTGTGATGCAGCAGCTGGGGCAGAGAAATGTGTCTGCTATAGTTTACAGCTGGTGGTGTGCTGCTGGCAGACGTGTTGCAAGGACCTGTGACACCCTTTGCTATACCGTTATCCCTGTCAGTGGAGGCTGCTGAGATATATCGGGGGTAGACATGAAAGGTGAGGAGTGAGGAGGAGAAGAATTGTGTCCCTTTTGTGTGAATTTCAGGTGCTCTTGCCAATGGGCTGAGTGGAGGGAGGTTAAATGCCTTATCAAGCATGGGGAACCTAAATGGCTGGTGTATTTGCCACACGTTATCTGCTTGCAGCAGAGATTGCAAATTGCAACAGTGCGATCAGCTGCACATGTGCATGCAAAAAGGATAACACAGCTGAGCTGTGGGAAGGCTCATGTTACTCCCTTCCCCAACCTCTGAACCAACATCAGAATCTAGTAATGCCTGTGCATCATCAAGAAGCAAGTGGCTGGCGCTGTGTTCAAATAATCCAGCTGACTCCTCCATACATGATGCTGGGGTTTTGGCAGGAGTAGCTGTGGACAAGGAGGCAGAATAAGCCGCTCTGGCAGCTGCGGTCGACTGCGCACTAGTCTCAGCTTGGGTGATAGAGGATGAAGAGGATGAGGATAGTTTAGTAAGTCAGTCTACCGCTTCCTCTGCATGCTGTGGCTGGATAGCACAGACAACATCACTAAACAAGGAAAAATGTGCCCTGCTTGAGGACAAATCATGTCCACCTTTTTCTGTGGACACAGACGCTGCTGGCCCCCTCATAGCGGCATGGGAACTTCTGCCTCTCATTGTTGGCCTCCAAGACATAATGTGGGGGATTGTTACCTAAATTTAATAGATACTGGGAAATGTGAAATTGGATGCACTTTATTCAATGAAAAGTGGTGTTTGGTGCACTTTAAATTGAGGAATGCCGCTAACAGAAATGTAAAAACTGAAAAAAAAAAGGGAGAACAACAGCGTTGCAGTTAAAAAAACTGTGTCTGACAATTTAAAAAAAAGGGGACGGATATAATAGAATTAACAAAAGGCAGCAACACTACACTCACACTACACTATACTGACACACTATACTCACACTACACTAATACTGCACTGACACACTACATTGACACTAGACTATACTCACACTATATTCAGACTACACTAACACTTTTCTGGCACTCTACACTCAAAGTCACATCAACATACTAACTCGCTAGTAGGGATGAGCTTCGTGTTCGAGTCGAACATACGTTCGACTCGAACATCGGCTGTTCGATCGTTCGACGAAGATCGAACGATTTGGGCCGTTCGCGCCAAATTCGAGTGACGCGAACGGCCCACAATGCACTACGCCATCGCAGTGTCATCCAGGCGCTGTGATTGGCCAAGCATGCACTGTGACCCCGCATGCTTGGCCAATCACAGCGCCGGCAGCGAGGAGAGCAATGATTGCCCACAGGCAGGATGCCTGTGGCCAATTATTGCTGAGGGTGTTTAGTACACGCCCCACACTATAAAAGGCCGCCAGCACGGCGGCCTAGTGTAGTGTGTTCCGGAGCAGGGATAGAGCAGCATAGGCAGGGACAGTGACTGTTATTTCTTTCTTGCTTAACCTGGATTCCTTTAGTTTAGGGAAAGAGAAGGATAGGTAGGGAGAGTGTCAGTGTGTTTTGTGCTTGTGCTATAGTGTGCTTAAAAAAAACATTTATTCTAGGGACAGAAAACTGTAGGTAGGGACAGTGTCAGTTTCTTTCACTCTGCAAGTCCTTGTTTCCAGGGACCTGGAAGGACAGTGAGTGAATTGTCCTTGTGCTATATTGTGCTTAAAAAAACATTTATTCTAGGGACAGAAAACTGTAGGTAGGGAGAGTGTCAGTTTCTTTCACTCTGCAAGTCCTTGTTTCCAGGGACCTGGAAGGACAGTGACTGAATTGTCCTTGTGCTATATTGTGATTAAAAAAAACATTTATTCTAGGGACAGAAAACTGTAGGTAGGGAGAGTGTCAGTTTATTTCACTCTGCAAGTCCTTGTTTCCAGGGACCTGGAAGGACAGTGACTGAATTGTCCTTGTGCTATATTGTGATTAAAAAAAACATTTATTCTAGGGACAGAAAACTGTAGGTAGGGAGAGTGTCAGTTTATTTCACTCTGCAAGTCCTTGTTTCCAGGGACCTGGAAGGACAGTGACTGAATTGTCCTTGTGCTATATTGTGATTAAAAAAAACATTTATTCTAGGGACAGAAAACTGTAGGTAGGGAGAGTGTCAGTTTATTTCACTCTGCAAGTCCTTGTTTCCAGGGACCTGGAAGGACAGTGACTGAATTGTCCTTGTGCTATATTGTGATTAAAAAAAACATTTATTCTAGGGACAGAAAACTGTAGGTAGGGAGAGTGTCAGTTTATTTCACTCTGCAAGTCCTTGTTTCCAGGGACCTGGAAGGACAGTGACTGAATTGTCCTTGTGCTATATTGTGATTAAAAAAAACATTTATTCTAGGGACAGAAAACTGTAGGTAGGGAGAGTGTCAGTTTATTTCACTCTGCAAGTCCTTGTTTCCAGGGACCTGGAAGGACAGTGACTGAATTGTCCTTGTGCTATATTGTGATTAAAAAAAACATTTATTCTAGGGACAGAAAACTGTAGGTAGGGAGAGTGTCAGTTTATTTCACTCTGCAAGTCCTTGTTTCCAGGGACCTGGAAGGACAGTGAGTGAATTGTCCTTGTGTTATATTGTGATTAAAAAAAACATTTTTTCTAGGGACAGAAAACTGTAGGTAGGGAGAGTGTTTTTTTTCTTTCACTCTGCAAGTCCTTGTTTCCAGGGACCTGTAAGGACAGTGAGTGAATTGTCCTTGTGCTATATTGTGCTTAAAAAAAACATTTATTCTAGGGACAGAAAACTGTAGGTAGGGAGAGTGTCAGTTTATTTCACTCTGCAAGTCCTTGTTTCCAGGGACCTGGAAGGACAGTGAGTGAATTGTCCTTGTGTTATATTGTGATTAAAAAAAACATTTTTTCTAGGGACAGAAAACTGTAGGTAGGGAGAGTGTTTTTTTTCTTTCACTCTGCAAGTCCTTGTTTCCAGGGACCTGTAAGGACAGTGAGTGAATTGTCCTTGTGCTATATTGTGCTTAAAAAAAACATTTATTCTAGGGACAGAAAACTGTAGGTAGGGAGAGTGTCAGTTTATTTCACTCTGCAAGTCCTTGTTTCCAGGGACCTGGAAGGACAGTGACTGAATTGTCCTTGTGCTATATTGTGATTAAAAAAAAACATTTATTCTAGGGACAGAAAACTGTAGGTAGGGAGAGTGTCAGTTTATTTCACTCTGCAAGTCCTTGTTTCCAGGGACCTGGAAGGACAGTGACTGAATTGTCCTTGTGCTATATTGTGATTAAAAAAAAACATTTATTCTAGGGACAGAAAACTGTAGGTAGGGAGAGTGTCAGTTTATTTCACTCTGCAAGTCCTTGTTTCCAGGGACCTGGAAGGACAGTGACTGAATTGTCCTTGTGCTATATTGTGATTAAAAAAAACATTTATTCTAGGGACAGAAAACTGTAGGTAGGGAGAGTGTCAGTTTATTTCACTCTGCAAGTCCTTGTTTCCAGGGACCTGGAAGGACAGTGACTGAATTGTCCTTGTGCTATATTGTGATTAAAAAAAACATTTATTCTAGGGACAGAAAACTGTAGGTAGGGAGAGTGTCAGTTTATTTCACTCTGCAAGTCCTTGTTTCCAGGGACCTGGAAGGACAGTGACTGAATTGTCCTTGTGCTATATTGTGATTAAAAAAAACATTTATTCTAGGGACAGAAAACTGTAGGTAGGGAGAGTGTCAGTTTATTTCACTCTGCAAGTCCTTGTTTCCAGGGACCTGGAAGGACAGTGACTGAATTGTCCTTGTGCTATATTGTGATTAAAAAAAACATTTATTCTAGGGACAGAAAACTGTAGGTAGGGAGAGTGTCAGTTTATTTCACTCTGCAAGTCCTTGTTTCCAGGGACCTGGAAGGACAGTGACTGAATTGTCCTTGTGCTATATTGTGATTAAAAAAAACATTTATTCTAGGGACAGAAAACTGTAGGTAGGGAGAGTGTCAGTTTATTTCACTCTGCAAGTCCTTGTTTCCAGGGACCTGGAAGGACAGTGACTGAATTGTCCTTGTGCTATATTGTGATTAAAAAAAACATTTATTCTAGGGACAGAAAACTGTAGGTAGGGAGAGTGTCAGTTTATTTCACTCTGCAAGTCCTTGTTTCCAGGGACCTGGAAGGACAGTGAGTGAATTGTCCTTGTGTTATATTGTGATTAAAAAAAACATTTTTTCTAGGGACAGAAAACTGTAGGTAGGGAGAGTGTTTTTTTTCTTTCACTCTGCAAGTCCTTGTTTCCAGGGACCTGTAAGGACAGTGAGTGAATTGTCCTTGTGCTATATTGTGCTTAAAAAAAACATTTATTCTAGGGACAGAAAACTGTAGGTAGGGAGAGTGTCAGTTTATTTCACTCTGCAAGTCCTTGTTTCCAGGGACCTGGAAGGACAGTGAGTGAATTGTCCTTGTGTTATATTGTGATTAAAAAAAACATTTTTTCTAGGGACAGAAAACTGTAGGTAGGGAGAGTGTTTTTTTTCTTTCACTCTGCAAGTCCTTGTTTCCAGGGACCTGTAAGGACAGTGAGTGAATTGTCCTTGTGCTATATTGTGCTTAAAAAAAACATTTATTCTAGGGACAGAAAACTGTAGGTAGGGAGAGTGTCAGTTTATTTCACTCTGCAAGTCCTTGTTTCCAGGGACCTGGAAGGACAGTGACTGAATTGTCCTTGTGCTATATTGTGATTAAAAAAAACATTTATTCTAGGGACAGAAAACTGTAGGTAGGGAGAGTGTCAGTTTATTTCACTCTGCAAGTCCTTGTTTCCAGGGACCTGGAAGGACAGTGACTGAATTGTCCTTGTGCTATATTGTGATTAAAAAAAACATTTATTCTAGGGACAGAAAACTGTAGGTAGGGAGAGTGTCAGTTTATTTCACTCTGCAAGTCCTTGTTTCCAGGGACCTGGAAGGACAGTGACTGAATTGTCCTTGTGCTATATTGTGATTAAAAAAAACATTTATTCTAGGGACAGAAAACTGTAGGTAGGGAGAGTGTCAGTTTATTTCACTCTGCAAGTCCTTGTTTCCAGGGACCTGGAAGGACAGTGACTGAATTGTCCTTGTGCTATATTGTGATTAAAAAAAACATTTATTCTAGGGACAGAAAACTGTAGGTAGGGAGAGTGTCAGTTTATTTCACTCTGCAAGTCCTTGTTTCCAGGGACCTGGAAGGACAGTGACTGAATTGTCCTTGTGCTATATTGTGATTAAAAAAAACATTTATTCTAGGGACAGAAAACTGTAGGTAGGGAGAGTGTCAGTTTATTTCACTCTGCAAGTCCTTGTTTCCAGGGACCTGGAAGGACAGTGACTGAATTGTCCTTGTGCTATATTGTGATTAAAAAAAACATTTATTCTAGGGACAGAAAACTGTAGGTAGGGAGAGTGTCAGTTTATTTCACTCTGCAAGTCCTTGTTTCCAGGGACCTGGAAGGACAGTGACTGAATTGTCCTTGTGCTATATTGTGATTAAAAAAAACATTTATTCTAGGGACAGAAAACTGTAGGTAGGGAGAGTGTCAGTTTATTTCACTCTGCAAGTCCTTGTTTCCAGGGACCTGGAAGGACAGTGACTGAATTGTCCTTGTGCTATATTGTGATTAAAAAAAACATTTATTCTAGGGACAGAAAACTGTAGGTAGGGAGAGTGTCAGTTTATTTCACTCTGCAAGTCCTTGTTTCCAGGGACCTGGAAGGACAGTGACTGAATTGTCCTTGTGCTATATTGTGATTAAAAAAAACATTTATTCTAGGGACAGAAAACTGTAGGTAGGGAGAGTGTCAGTTTATTTCACTCTGCAAGTCCTTGTTTCCAGGGACCTGGAAGGACAGTGACTGAATTGTCCTTGTGCTATATTGTGATTAAAAAAAACATTTATTCTAGGGACAGAAAACTGTAGGTAGGGAGAGTGTCAGTTTATTTCACTCTGCAAGTCCTTGTTTCCAGGGACCTGGAAGGACAGTGACTGAATTGTCCTTGTGCTATATTGTGATTAAAAAAAACATTTATTCTAGGGACAGAAAACTGTAGGTAGGGAGAGTGTCAGTTTATTTCACTCTGCAAGTCCTTGTTTCCAGGGACCTGGAAGGACAGTGACTGAATTGTCCTTGTGCTATATTGTGATTAAAAAAAACATTTATTCTAGGGACAGAAAACTGTAGGTAGGGAGAGTGTCAGTTTATTTCACTCTGCAAGTCCTTGTTTCCAGGGACCTGGAAGGACAGTGACTGAATTGTCCTTGTGCTATATTGTGATTAAAAAAAACATTTATTCTAGGGACAGAAAACTGTAGGTAGGGAGAGTGTCAGTTTATTTCACTCTGCAAGTCCTTGTTTCCAGGGACCTGGAAGGACAGTGAGTGAATTGTCCTTGTGTTATATTGTGATTAAAAAAAACATTTTTTCTAGGGACAGAAAACTGTAGGTAGGGAGAGTGTTTTTTTTCTTTCACTCTGCAAGTCCTTGTTTCCAGGGACCTGTAAGGACAGTGAGTGAATTGTCCTTGTGCTATATTGTGCTTAAAAAAAACATTTATTCTAGGGACAGAAAACTGTAGGTAGGGAGAGTGTCAGTTTATTTCACTCTGCAAGTCCTTGTTTCCAGGGACCTGGAAGGACAGTGAGTGAATTGTCCTTGTGTTATATTGTGATTAAAAAAAACATTTTTTCTAGGGACAGAAAACTGTAGGTAGGGAGAGTGTTTTTTTTCTTTCACTCTGCAAGTCCTTGTTTCCAGGGACCTGTAAGGACAGTGAGTGAATTGTCCTTGTGCTATATTGTGCTTAAAAAAAACATTTATTCTAGGGACAGAAAACTGTAGGTAGGGAGAGTGTCAGTTTATTTCACTCTGCAAGTCCTTGTTTCCAGGGACCTGGAAGGACAGTGACTGAATTGTCCTTGTGCTATATTGTGATTAAAAAAAACATTTATTCTAGGGACAGAAAACTGTAGGTAGGGAGAGTGTCAGTTTATTTCACTCTGCAAGTCCTTGTTTCAAGGGACAGAGAAGGACACCTGAAGGTAGCCCTTATTGCTTTTTTCCCATCTCCCTGCAGGCCATCTATTAGAATGTCTGGAAGGCAAACAAGGAGAGGCAGACAGTCAGGAGGCAATAAAAGAGGTCAAGCAGGCTCTGTGTCTGGGGGCAACAGTGCTGGTCGTGGACGCGGTGCATTGTCATCAGCACATGGCCATGGGACACGCTTGTCCTTCTTTTCGGCAGCTGGACATGTTGAGCCACATCATGCCGAAGACTTGGTAGAGTGGATGACCAAGCCCTCCTCCTCCTCCTCATCCTCTCTCACCCAGGCTCAGGGTACTGGAAAAGCAGCTGCCAAAGCGTCGTCTTCCCTGGTATCAATGTCAGACAAATCATCAGTCACTCCTTCCCTAGACCCACCATGTCCTCCTCCTGAGGAGTCCCCCGAACTGTTTCAGCACAGTGTTGGGTACATGCTCCAGGAGGATGCCCAGCGTTTCGAAGGGTCTGATGATGAAACCCAGCTAGAGGAAGGCAGTAGCGTGAGAGCAGACAGAGGGGATGCTCAAGAAGGACACCAATCTGGCAGTCATGTTCCAGCAGCTGCAGCATACTGCCAGATTGGCTCCAGTGATGAGGAGGGAGGGGATGATGAGGTCACTGACTCCACGTGGGTGCCTAATAGGAGAGAGGAGGAGGAGGAGGATGAGGAGGAGGCACATCTCCAACGAGGCAGGATGCCCTTTGGTGGCCAGCGTAAGGGCAGTACACCGACGGAATCACACCGCAGAGCTCCGCCTGTGCAGGGCGCTGCCTCTGCCCGTCATTCAAAAAGTTCTTTGGTGTGGGCCTTTTTTGAGGCTAGTGCATCAGATCGCACAGCTGCTGTTTGCAACATATGTCTCAAGCGTATATCGCGTGGCCAAAACATCAGCCGCTTGGGTACCACATGCCTGACCAGACATATGTTGACCTGCCATGCAGCTCGTTGGCAAGCCTACCTCAAAGACCCACACCAAAGAACAAAGCGGACCTCTCCTTGCACCGCATCAGCTGGGATCTCCAACCCCACTATAACTTCAGTCCTCTCTGAAACATGCACTGAGAGGAATGAAGGTGTAGAATTAGGTGTGTCACAGCCAAGTACTTGCGCCCACTCTGCTAGCAGTACACCGACGTCCGATTCTAGCAGGCAAATTTCCCTGCCCCAGCTGCTGGACCGTCGAAAGAAGTTCACTCCCAGCCATCCACATGCCCAGCGGTTGAATGCTAGCTTGGCTAAATTGCTAGCGCTTCAACTGCTGCCTTTTCAGTTGGTAGACTCGGCCCCCTTCCGTGAGTTTGTGCAATGTGCAGTTCCTCAGTGGCAGGTTCCCAAACGCCACTTTTTCTCACGGAAGGCTATTCCGGCTCTCTACCGGCATGTGGAAGGCAATGTCTTGGCCTCGCTGGACAGGGCGGTCAGCGGTAAGGTGCATATTACCGCTGACTCATGGTCCAGCAGGCATGGACAGGGACGTTACCTTTCTTTCACGGCCCATTGGGTCACTCTTTTGGCAGCTGGGAAGGATTCAGGACAAGGTGCAGTAGTGTTGGAGGTTGTCCCACCGCCACGCCTCCAAAATGCTACTACTGGTTGTGACACACCTCTCTCCTCCACCCCCTCCTCTTCTTCTTCCTCCATGGCCTCTTCCTGTGGTTTGTCCTATGAACCAGCGGTGCTCCGTAGCCGTTCACGGGGCTACGCAAGTACGCAGGCAAAAAGATGCCATGCCGTGCTTGCGCTGGTGTGTTTGGGGGACAGAAGCCACACTGGGGCAGAGGTCCTGTCTGCTCTGCAGGGCCAGGCCGAGAGGTGGTTGACGCCACGCCAGCTTAAGCCAGGAATGGTGGTTTGCGACAATGGCACCAACCTCCTCTCCGCCCTCCGACAGGGACAACTGACCCATGTGCCCTGTGTGGCTCACGTCCTTAACCTGGTGGTGCAGCGCTTCTTGGGCAGGTACCCGGGCTTACAGGATGTCCTGAGGCAGGCCAGGAAAGTCTGTGTGCATTTCCGCAGATCTTATAATGCCAGTGCTCGCCTGGCTGAGCTGCAAAAGGAGTTGAACCTGCCCAAGAACCGCCTTATATGTGACATGCCCACCAGGTGGAACTCAACGTTGGCCATGCTGCAGCGGCTGCACACGCAGCAGAGGGCCATCAATGAGTACCTGTGCGACTACGGCACCAGGACAGGGTCAGGGGAGCTTGGTTTTTTTTCTCCACGCCAGTGGGGCATGATCAGGGATGCATGCACTGTCCTGGCACCATTTGAGGAGGCCACGAGGATGGTGAGCAGTGACAGTGCATGCATCAGTGACACTGTACCTCTTGTCCACCTGTTGGAGCACACGCTGCGTGGAATAATGGACAGGGCACTTGAGGCAGAACAGAGGCAGGAAGAGGAGGACTTCCTTGCCTCTCAAGGCCCCCTTTACCCAGACAGTGTTCCTTCTGTCCCACCCATCGCACAGGAAGAGGAGGAGGAGGAGGAGGAGGAGGAGGAGGAGGAGGATTGTGTCAGCATGGAGGTGGAGGCTGGCACTCAGCATCATCAGCAGCAGTCTTTTAGGGATGATTTACAGTCCCAAGAAACCAGTGGACTTGTACGTGGCTGGGAGGAGGTGGCTGCGGATCATGTCGTCCTTAGTGACCCAGAGGACTCCGGAGCGAATGCCTCAGCAAACCTACGCTGCATGGCCTCCCTGATCCTGCAAAGTCTGCGGAAGGATCCTCGTATTCTTCGGATCAAGGAGAGGGACCATTACTGGCTGGCCACTCTCCTTGATCCACGGTACAAGGGTAAGGTTGCGGACCTTATGTTACCGTCGCAGAGGGAGCAGAGGATGAGACAACTCCGGGAGGCCTTGCAGAAAGGTCTGTGCAACGCGTTCCCAGAGACTGGGAGGTTGCAAACTCCTGGTCCTGGACAACGAGTTGCTGAGGCTTCGGCCAGTCAAAGAAGGAGCGGTGGGGAAGGTGGCCGTCTGACCGATGCGTTCAGACAATTCTTTAGTCCGCAGCCCCAAAGTATGATCGGTTCCAGCAACCATCGCCAGCGTCTGATAAACATGGTGCAGGAATATCTAGGGGCAAGGTCAGACTTGGACACCTTCCCCACCGAAAATCCTCTGGCTTACTGGGTCTTGAGGATGGATCACTGGCCAGAGCTTGCACAGTATGCAATTGAGCTACTGGCCTGTCCTGCATCCAGCGTTCTTTCGGAACGCACATTCAGTGCTGCTGGAGGATTTGTCACGGATCACAGGGTGCGCCTGTCCACCGACTCGGTTGATCGACTGACTTTCATCAAGATGAACCAGTCTTGGATCACCACCAGCTACCACACACCTGATGCTGATATAACAGACTAATTGATTTTAACATGTCACATCCCTTCAAGACTGATGCTGATGCTGAGTGCCTGTGCTGTTATGTTGACTGGCTATCCTCCTCCTCCGAGTCCTCAATGATACGATTGATGATGATAGCTTGTAAGATCATTTTTGTTTATGGGTGCCGCCACCAGTGCCTAACGCCCAATTTTTCAGCCCCTGTTTAACAGGGGCGTGTAATTACAATTTTTGAAGCAATACTTTGCAACAGGGCTCATTGCTGTGCTCCAAGTACAGTATCTGTGAGGAGTTGCAGTGTTGTGCCACCAGTGCCTAACGCCCAATTTTTCAGCCCCTGTTCAACAGGGGCATGTAATTACAATTCTTGATCTAATAATTCACAGCAGGGCCCATTGCTGCACCCACCAAGAGTAACTGTCAGGGCTTACAGTGTTGTGGCACCAGCACCACCATCAAAGGCCCAATTTTTACTACCACTGTTCAACAATTATATGTAATTAAAATTCCTGATATAATAGTTGACAGCAGGGCGTTCCAGCACCAACCAAGAGTAACTGTGAGTGCTTACAGTGTTGTGCCAACACCAACAACTAAGGGGCCTATTTCTGCAGAGTATATACGGCAGGTCCCTACTTTCAAACATCCAACTTACAAACGATTCCTACTTGCAAACGCAAGAAGACAACAGGAAGTGAGAGGAAATCTACCACTAGGAAGGAAAATTCTCTCCTGTAAGAATAAATATGGGAGAAAGGTGTCTCCTCTGTACTGATGCTTTATCAGCAATCCTTGTTTCAAGAAAAACACCACATTTCAAAAACAGTTGTCATTGGGACGGAAAGTGAGGTGAAATGTTCTGAACAGGGGCACAGACAGCAAAACAAATGTTACAGGGGTGATAACCCTTACCTATGTTTTCCAAAAAGTTTAAAAATAGATTTTTGGTCTGGAGCTACACTTCAACAATGTACCTGTTCAAAATTACAAACAGACTCTACATAAGAACAAACCTACAGTCCCTGTCTTGTATGCACCGCCTGTATAGGGCTGTTCAGAGTATATAGGGCCTTTTTTATTTTATGTGCGGGGTTCCCCTTAATATCCATACAAGACCCAAAGGGGCTGGTAATGGGCTGGGGTAGGGGGGGGGTCATGGGGTAGCTATGCCATTTTTCTTAAAGAATTTCATCCATATTACCGGGACCAGACATTACATTAAAGCCGCAAGCAGTTTTAAATGGCTTTTTTTTCCTTTAGAAGTGTCATTTTGTGCAGGGACAGTTCTAAACACGGGAAACACGTGGCACTTCACAGGCATACTTTAGACACCCCCCAGGTACGATATTTAAAGGAATATTTGACTTTTTTTTTTTCACTTTATGCATCATTAAAATGACTGCTCCCGAAAAACGACCGTTTTTAAAACTTCTTTTTGCATTGATACATGTCCCCTGGTGCAGAACCCGGGTTCCCAAACCCTTTTTAGGACAATAACATGCATAATAGTTGTTATAATTAGCACTTTAGAATTCGAACGTTCGCATCCATTGTATTTAATAGGGTTCTAATGTTCGTTCGAACTTTCGGTCCGTTCGCGGGTTCTGGTGCGAACCGAACCCGGGGGTGTTCGGCTCATCACTACTCGCTAGCAGAAAACAGAGCCCTGCTCCATTTCCAACTGTGGGAAGGAACCTTTTATAGTGCGGGGTGGGGCTATGAGCACTGAGCCATGATTGAACAAAGTCATCATGACTTTGTTCAATCATAGCTCTGACTGTGCTCTGTACCCTGATTGGGCAAAGCCTTGTACCTGACCAATGGTAAGGTGCATTGCTTCATCCAATTAGGGCCTTAAAATGCTCTGTACAGTACGCAGTGCATTGTGGGGTCCTCAGCGGGGGAAAAAATGTGGGTGTTTGCTAAACGGGCAAACAGGTGAAGTTCGGGCCGAACGTTTGCTCGGCTCGAAGTGTTTTCCTAACTCTACTGGAGGGGGCTGATGAGGCCACCTATGTAGTGAATTTCAGCTGTGTTTTTTTTAGTATTGGATAGAGTAGGGAGGGCTTAGAACCCCTGCAAGGCTTTCACTGCTGTATGTGTCATAGCTGGGGAGATTTATTTCTCTCTCTTTGAACTTTCTTAAATGGGAATCGGTGTGTCTGAACACTGCTACTCTTCACTGTTTGACCATTTTAATGCAAGTGGTCAAATAAATCTGGTGAGTACTGTAAGTTGAGCCTCTGGGGTGCATCATGAACAGTGTGAAGCACAAGTACCTTTACCACATTGGAAGTGAAGATTGTTTTACTGCATTTTCCCTTGTAGTATTTATTGCTGAAACACTGCATGGTTTATGGACTTATAGCTGGTTGCACATAATACAATACTTTATTTTTATGCAATATATATATATATATATTGTGACAGAACGAGGCTCTGTCCCTATGAAATTGGAGGTAAAAGGGACACAGAGTTTGCATATATGCAGACCGCAAGACTACAAAGTGTAGAGTTTAAATGGAGAAAACTACTCAGTCAGTTTTCTCCGGGTTTTGCTATCTTCATATGGGCCTAGTTTTGAGATCCCTCAGAGACTTGGGTGGGACGGGATCTCCAACCCTGTGTCCGGATCTTGTAGACAGCCAGCAGGGTGTGTGCCCAAGTGCACACAGCCCATATAGCGAGGGACTGGTCAGAAGAGTGAGTGGAGAGAGAGAGAGTGTGTCTCCATGTGAGGAGGCACCTAGGAGCATGGCTGCTCATCCCTGAGGTTGGATAGAAAGGATTTGCATTTGTAAGGACACTTACTAGAAGGCCAAGGACTGGTCAGTCTATGGACACAGTAAGGCTCGGTAGAGCAGAAGTTTATTGTTGTTTGATGGCAAGATGGTTTTCTTCTGTTTGGGAATATCCTGTGGAATAAACATGATGTTTTCCTAAAAAACTGTGAGTTTGTCCCTGCATTGAGCCTAATCCCCCACAAGTGGCTTTCGAATGCGGGCATATAGAAGGTGGAACCTGGATCTCTTCTCCAGTGGTGAGTCGCATCAGGAACTGCTGCTAGCTGTGTGTGGCAGCCAGGCGAACAGCATTGCGCAGAAGTTAATTTGATGGACTGTGTGGCATGCAGGTTGTGTACCTGTGAAAGGAGAATCAAACATATATATATATATATATATATATATATATATACTGTATATACCGTATATGCAGCGATACCCCCAAAGGAGCTGCTGGATTAATTTTGGGTCCTGCCGTTACCCCACATTTCACCGTCCCAGAAAAAGCGTCTATGTGATAATTAGAATAGAGGTGATTGCCAGTCACATCAGTCTTTTTCTCAATTGCTTTATTAAACAACTTCAGGTAGGGGATAGAGGGGTAGGGGAAGTTCAGATACCTTGGTTTTGCAGATCACTAATGCGGTTCTTGAATCCAGATGACAACAGCTTTCAGTCTCTGGTTCTTGCGACAACCGGATAGGCCTCTCACACCGACCTAGCAGCCGGTATGAAGCACGGACAAAGTCTCTGCCACAGACTTGAGTGAAAAATGGAAACTCCTGGATAATCCCCTGCCACAGGATTGTGTATCCAGTAGTCAGTTTGTTAGGTCAGCTGCACAATAGCTGAACCTTTAAGCCATCCAGCAGTACTGTGAGGTAGGTTACTTGGGTGCATCCTCCAAACGAGTCACCAGGCCCTTCCTGAGATACAAGCCATCAGCTCGGTCCTCTCCAGTAAGGTCCTCCCCTGGAATATTCTCCCCTTGACTGGCTTCTTCCCGCAGGACAGACAGCACAGGACCACCTTCAGTTAGATAAGCCCCAGACAGACTTCTGGGACTACTTGTATCAGCATAGCCTCAAATCTACAGGGCCTGAGGTAAAAGAACCAGCAACGTGGCCTCAGGCCTGGAGGGCCATGAGGCGGGAATGGACCCCGAAGCACATGGCACTGCCCCTTAAATATCCTTCCCCCAGCATGCCCAGCTACAAAGAAGCTCCTGATTGGGCTGTTTTCTGGAGAAAGAATATCCAATATACTTCAGCTGGCTGTATTTCTCACACTGGCCTGTGACAACAGTGACACCTACTGGCAACAGTGGGAAATACGCACAAACAGCAAAAGCTGGAACAGAAACCAACAATTTACATCATCACTCTAAGCTATTTACAGCTCAGATACCCCTAAATTTACAGAAAAGCGCTCGTTCAAAAGTAGCAGGGCGCTACATATATATTTATTTTTTCTTCTCTGTGAACTGTTACAAGTTGCTGTGTGCAAGACCGCAAGGATGGGGCGGCCAAAACAGAAAAAGGAAGCAATCCTTGCTAAAGCCAGGGAACGGCTACTGTGGCTAGAGAGTATTTCACCACATGCCCCAGCTGCACCAGAGAATTTGTTTGAGTGTGAAATCTCTGCAACCTGGGGTAAATGAATCATGTCACCCCCAGTTAAAAGGGAAGTTAATGAGGTTGTCCTCAGCAACAGGAAGCCAGCTAGACAACAGCATGTGGAAAAGAGTATGGTCGCCCGTGGAAGCATCCTCCAGGCCAACAGGGATGTTGCGGATCCAAGGAGTCTGTCTGCTGATGGTCGTGACCAGTGGTATTCCATGACAACAGAGAGCCTGGCATGGAGGAGTTGGCAAGAAAGTATAGCTCAGGGTCCAATACTATGCGTGGAGTGTGGCCAAATGGGGCATTGAATCTTTACTTGCCCAAGGTTATAGAAAACCACTGAAGAGTCTGGAAAGGCTGCGGTGTCGCCCTGTGGCCACACAGAGGTAATAGCTGGTATGGATGCAGCTGAGAGACAGCGCGCTCAAGTGAAGGCTATCATGCCAGCCACTGAAAATGGTAAGACTGTTTCAATTTGGGAGACTGATCCTAGTGAAATGGGAGTGTGTCCAGCGGGGAGATCTGCAGTGCAAATGGACATAGACTTGCTGCAGTGTGCTACCCGGAGCAGTGGGGAGGCACATGGTGAAGCCCAGCTGACAGCAAGATTAAAGACTGAAATGGACATGGGGGCTATGCATGTGCCTGCTATAATCCAGCAGAGTGCTGGAGAGGCTAAACTAGGGGTGACCAAAACTGTCCTGGTGCCATGTTCCCTAGTGACAGGTGCTGCATAGTTGCCCAGGGAAACTTTTGAGGAGCTCGCTGTGACAGAGCAGAGAGTTTCCCAGGTCAGCTATGGAGCTGCCCAGGGAGCAAAGAGTTTCCCTTTAAAGATAGAGGGTGCTGTGAGGAGTGGCTTACAGGCTGTGGTGGGTAATAGACAGAGACAACCCACAAATGGTACAGTTATGTCTATGCATCAGGATGACCATGATGATGTTGATAAATGGAATGTTGGTTGAGATGACATTGAAAAATTTGTTTGCTGTAATGTCATGACTGAGAATGTTGATAATGTATTAACTACCAATGATGGGAGTAGGATATCTCCCATGACAGGCAGAGTCACAGGATTGTCCATGGGAGTCTCAGGTGGTCTCCACGTGATGGAGCCAGAGGCTGTCCAGGATAGCTCTGGTCCTACTCTGGTGGAACAAGGTTGGACTGGGTCACACAGTAAAGCCCCGTACACACGATCGGATAACCTATGGATTTTCGTCCGATGGATTTGTCCATCGGAAATCCGATGAAACTGTTTTTCATCAGTCTTGCCCACACACCATCAGTCAAAAAACCGACCGTTCCAAACGCGGTGACGTAAAACACTCCGATGAGCCGAGAAAAATGAAGTTTAATGCTTCTGAGCATGCGTCGACTTGATTCTGAGCATGCATGGGTTTTTGATCTGATGGACTTGCCCATAGATGATCTGAGTTTTCGATCGGTTTTTTATCCATCGGAAAAATTTAAAACATGTTCTATTTTTTCCAACCGATGGAAAAAAGACCGATGGGTACCATACACGATCGGTTGGTCTGATGAAAACCATCCATCGGACGGTTTTCATCAGTCAAACCGATCGTGTGTACGGGGCTTTAGAGTGTGTGGCCGCAGCCCCACAACCCTAACTGTAACCCAGTTGGCAAGGGGTTAATTCAGCCTGTAAAAGCTGAGAGCGCAAAGCTAGAGGTGTATGTAGCGCCACCAGAGCACGGTGGTCAAAATAAGATATTGCACCTTGCCTTGGTTGAGGAGGCAATCTCTCAGTGTGGTATGAGTAAAAAAATATTGTCACAATGTGAAGTAGATGGAAGTGACAAGTGTGCTGTTCTGGCTAATGAATCCCAGGTTCCTGTGTGGCCTTCTACAGCAGATGATGCAACGCTGTGGAACGCCCATGAGGGAACCACAATGGTCTGGGACAGCTGTGCCAAACAATTGCTAGCCATGCTGGATAAGGCTTGGTTAAGTAAAAAGGGTGTGGACACAACTACTATGCCAGATGAGGGAATCTGTCAGGGGGATGCCATACACAGACATCCAACACAGGTGATCAGATCATTGGGCTGCACTTAAGGAATCAGGAACAGAGTAAGTGAAAATATATATATTTATTGAAGATAAAGACACACGTGTAATCAAGCAAGAGCAAACCATAAACAAGAAATGAATACAAGAGAACACAACAAACCCCAAAACAACCTAATCTAACTATCTAACTAATATATACAAGTAAAGGGAACACGCATACATAAACAAGGCAGGGACGAGAGACAAGGGGAGCAGAAGGCCAGGTACTGGGAGCAGTCAGCAAGGGGGAGCTGGAAGCTGGTATCAGGGGACAGGTCTCAGGGACAGGATACAAGGAACAGAGTCCAGGACAAGGCAGGAAACGGATCAGGTTCAGACAACGGATCAGGTTCAGGCAGGGACCAGGCTTACAGAAGGAATTCTGGAGCATTGAGCCTTGGTTAAGGGTGGGCTTATATAGTCCAGCAGACCCAGATCAGGTGTGTTTGATGGCTGGTGGAAAGTCTTGGTGGGGAGACACCCGCTGGTGGGCACCAGAACTACACCCACTGGTGCCGAATGCAACAGTGCCACCAGCAGGTGAGCCCAGTAATGACACCATTCCTGACAGAATCGCAGAGCGGCTGGTGGTTGAGGACGTCTTGGTCCCTGGGACGGTTGCTGCCCTCCAGTCTGAAAAAACAGTTGTTCAGGGCGCTGGCATCGCAGATGTGTTGTCCACAGCCCAGCAGCTAAATAATGTTGAGTGTCAAAGTGACAGTGTGACTCGTCGTAATGACATGCAGCGGCTCACTGATGCTGTTGCCGAAGGGACAGGTGTGAGTCATACATCTGACAGCGCTACAGTTGAGCCCCAGGCTGTGATGACAGTTGCCTCCAGTGAGGTGGAGGTCGCTTTTAATGTCTCAACCTTTCTAGCTTCAGCGGATGAGCCCCTCCATGTCATTGATAAGGGAACAGTCTCTAAAAAGGCCTTGTATTTAGACTGGGGACGTATAAAGATGAATAAGGTATTGTTGAAAATGCTTGAAGTCCAAAAAGCACATTTGCTGTACACTTGGGTGTCTCCACCGTGGTTGGACAAGGTGGTACTGCGTAGCACCAGTAGGTGGAGCCTAGTGGTAAAGGTTATGCTTGATGTTAAAAACAAGAGGAACTGGTTGGTACCATATGTGTTAACAGTGTGGCAAATGGTCTCAAGGTTCTCTGAGAGGGTACTTCTAGTTACCAGTTTGGACGGAAGGAGCTCAGGAGAACGTTTGAAAACATCAGAGGTCTCTCTGCCTGATGCAGTGACTAGAAACATCTCTGCTGGTGTGGGCTGAGGTGCAGCTGAGCAGTGGTCAGTAGAGGGCGCAGAAACTGCCTCACCCGCTAGACCTCTTGAGAAGGAAGGGCCCAGAATATACGTAGCAGAGATGCTTTTTGTCACTGGCCAGGAGGTACAGGTTAAGGTACCCGGAGACACAGTGGGAGAAAGTGCTAATATTGATTGCTGTAGCAATGTAATAGGTACACCAGTCAGTGTTATCGCAGTTAGGAATGGTTTGGGCTTGGATCAGTGTCATTTGGTAGGACAGCCACCCATGGAGTGTTGGACAACAGGTGAGATGGAGCTGGACAATGTTCCCATGGAGTGTAGCCGCTCGCCTATATGTGGTCCCTCTTCAGGACTGGTCCTAACAAACGCTAAAAAATGTACTGATGGTATAATAAGTTGTGATCTCGAAATTGAGGATTTGCTAATGGTTGGTGTCTTTAATAATGATGTGGTTGCCGGGGATAACCAGAGAAAGGTATTTGAGCCTGAAGAGCCTATAGTGAAAGGTAAAGCTGATGTCAGTGAGTTGAAAGGAAGGATTAGGGAAAGCAGAGTTCCCCCAAGAAAAGTGACTAAGCCCAGGGACCCCAAAAGAAGAGGGAGAAGGCTGAGTATAGGGAAATATAGAACCCTGTTAAGATCCAGGGTGGGGCGTACATGGAAGCACACCCGTAAAAAGGGTTGGGCCTACGTGACTGACAGCCAGCACAGAAGTGTCCAAACTATGATGATGGGTGCTGGTGTTCCTCCCTCTGGATCGAAAAACAAAGGGGGAGATATGTGACAGAACGAGGCTCTGTCCCTTTGAAATTGGAGGTAAAAGGGACACAGAGTTTGCATATCTGCGGACCGCAAAACTACAGAGTGTAGAGTTTAAATGGAGAAAACTGCTCTGTCAGTTTTCTCTGGGTTTTGCTATCTTCATATGGGCCTCTGTAGTTTGGAGATCCCTCAGAGACTTGGGTGGGACGGGATCTCCAACCCTGTGTCCGGATCTTGTAGACAGCCAGCAGGGTGTGTGCCCACTGCCCAGGTGCACACAGCCCATATAACGAGGGACTGGTCAGAAGAGTGAGTGGAGAGAAAGAGAGTGTGTCTCCATGTGAGGAGGCACCTAGGAGCATGGCTGCTCATCCCTGAGGTTGGATACAAAGGATTTGCATTTGTAAGGACACTTACTACAAGACCAGGGACTGGTCAGTCTATGGACACAGTAAGGCTCGGTAGAGTAGAAGTTTATTGTTGTTTGATGGCAAGATGGTTTTCTTCTTTTTGGGAATATCCTGTGGAGTAAACGTAATGTTTTCCTAAAGAAACTGTGAGGTTTGTCCCTGCATTGAGCTGAATCCCCCACTATATATATATATATATATATATATATATATATATATCCTTACTGTATTGACTATAGACGTTGTATGTATTTTCACTGTATGATATTTTTAATCTATTAATTAATTTCCTAGGTAGTGCTGTATATTTATTCTTTTTTTTTTTTCCACAATCAAAGGTATTTTATTGAATGAAAATTAAAGCATACAATTGACAATGTAATTACAAAATAACATGTTCTGATATAACAATGTCCGTTAACAGTGCAATTGAAATCACATATAGATAGTGTTTAAACAATTATTTGATTGAATTTACGAGTATACAGTAGTTTAAATCAGGAGTGTAAAGTTAAGGGAGAAAATAGGATGGAAAGGGGAAGGGGTGGTAAAGGGTTGGATAAAGAATATTTATTCATAACTTTGTGATATTTATGCAGCTGCTTGGTTTGGTGGGTTGTTTAGGTAGAAACACAGTTTTGTTTGTGTTTTCTAAATCTTCTACTGAAAATACAGATTCGATAAACAGTTGCACTAAAAATGTGGGACTTACAAAGTTGCAATTACTATAATTTTTCTTCTTTGGGTCCTCTCCTCAAAAAAAAACATATATATAATTGAGAAGGGTGGTTTTTAAATGTGTTTTCATGTTAGAAATTGTAATTAGTGTGCAAAACATACTAAAGAAATAGCTCTGGCCATAAGGTAATGGAAGAGTTGATTGGAAGTTCTAATCTGTATATTTGCTGCGGTTGAGTGATATAAAGTGGTTCTAAAGGCAGAAGGTTTTTATCTTAATGCATTCTATGCATTAAGATAAAAAGCCTTCTGTGTGCAGCAGTTCCCCCTTAGCCCCCCTAATACTTATCTGAGCCCCCTCTCGATCCAGCGATGTTGCACGAGAGACTCGGCAGTCCGGGACTAACCCTCCTCATTGGTTGAGAAGTCAGTAAGCCAATTAGGAGAGATATGGGGGGCGGGGCCAGGCCACAGCTCTATGTCTGAATGGGCACACCGATCTGCGGCTGGGCTCGGATGCCCCCATAGCAAGCTGCTTGCTGTGGAGGGCACTCAACAGGAGGGAGGGGCCAGGAGCACCGAAGAGGGACCCGAAAAGAGGTGGATCTGGACTGCTCTGTGCAGAACTACTACACAGAGCAGGTAAATATAATATGTTTGTTATTTTTAACAAAAAAAAATAAAAAAGAACAGACTTTAGTATCACTTCAAGGTATTGAAACAAGAAGGTCTACATTGCAGCAAGGAAAGTAGAATTTTTAAAAGAAGAGGTCTGCAATGGTAACCTCAATGTTACTCTCATGACAGAGTTAGTGATAGTAAAGTCTTTCTTTTTTTATTAAATAACAAACAGGTTATACTTGGAATTGCACAGAGCGGGCCCAAACCTTCTCTTCTCGGGTCCCCGCTGGTGCTCCTGGTTCCTCCCCTTCTCTAACTGCCCCCATAGCAAGCAGCTTTCTATAGGGGCACTCATGCGGGTTTGATCCCGAAACACACTGCCTGCGTCCATTAACACAGACTGCACGGCTTGGCCCTGCCCCCTCTCTCACCACAGAATTTGATTGATGGCAATGGCTCCTACCACTCTCAGTCTGTCCAGTGAGAGGGGGGAGAGAATACATTGCCACTACAGAAAGGCACAGAACTGGATCGAATGAGGATGGCATGATTGGTAAACATGGGGGGAACCTTCTGTGTAAACTCAGTCAGGGGAATTCAAAACAGCTCTGATGGCACTTTTCTGGCAGTAGTTCTCTTACAAACTACCTGCGCCTAATTCAGACAGGCAATTACACCAGTGTCGGTAACATTACCAATAGTGATGAGCCGAACACCCCCGGGTTCGGTTCGCACCAGAACCCGCGAACGGACCGAAAGTTTGCACGAACTTTAGAACCCTATTAAATACAATGGATGCGAACGTTCGAAATCTAAAGTGCTAATTATAACGACTAATATGCATGTTATTGTCCTAAAAAGGGTTTGGGAACCCGGGTTCTGCACCAGGGGACATGTATCAATCCAAAAAAAAGTTTTAAAAACGGCCGTTTTTTGGGAGCAGTCATTTTAATGATGCATAAAGTGAAAAAAAAAAAGTCAAATATTCCTTTAAATATCGTACCTGGGGGGTGTCTAAAGTATGCCTGTGAAGTGCCACGTGTTTCCCGTGTTTGGAACTGTCCCTGCACAAAATTACATTTCTAAAGGAAAAAAAGCCATTTAAAACTGCTTGCGGCTTTAATGTAATGTCTGGTCCCGGTAATATGGATGAAAATCTTTAGGAAAAATGGCATAGCTACCCCATCACACCCCCCCCCCCACCCCAGCCCATTACCAGCCCCTTTGGGTCTTGTATGGATATTAAGGGGAACCCCGCACACAAAATAAAAAAGGCCCTATATACTCTGAACAGCCGTATACAGGCGGTGCATACAAGACAGGGACTGTAGGTTTGTTCTTATGTAGAATCTGTTTGTAATTTTGAACAGGTACATTGTTTAAGTGTAGCTCCAGCCAAAAAATCTATTTTTAAGCTTTTTAGAAAACATAGGGAAGGGTTATCACCCCTGTAACATTTGTTTTGCTGTCTGTGCAGAGTGCACCTGTTCAGAACAGTTCACCTCACTTTCCGTCCTAATGACAAATGTTTTTTGAAAATTTGGGGTTTTTATTGAAACAAGAATTGGTGATAAAGCATCAGTGGAGAGGAGACACTTTTTTCCCATATTAACTCTTACAGGAGAGAATTTGCCTTCCTAGGGGTAGATTTCCTCTCACTTCCTGTTGTATCCTTCCGTTTGCAAGGAGGAGTCGTTTGTAAGTTGGATGTTTGAAAGTAGGGGCCTGCCGTATATACTCAGCTGAAATTTGCCCCTTACATGTTGGTGTTGCCACAACACTGTGAGCCCTCACAGTTACTCTTGGTGGGCGCATGAATGGGCCCTGCTGTGAATTATTAGATCAAGAATTGTAATTGCATGCCCCTGTTGAACAGGGGCTGAAAAATTGGGCCTTTGGTGGTGGTGGTGGTGTTGACACAACACTGTAAGGCCTCACAGTTAGTCTTGGTGGGCGCAGGAATGGGCCCTGCTGTGAATTATTAGATCAAGAATTGTAATTACATGCCCCTGTTAAACAGGGGCAGAAAAATTTGGCCTTACGCACTGGTGCCACAACACTGCAACCCCTCACAGATACTGTACTTGGAGCACAGCAATGAGCCCTGTTGCAAAGTATTGCATCAAAAATTGTAATTACACGCCCCTGTTAAACAGGGGCTGAAAAATTGGGCCTTAGCCACTGGTGCTTTTGCCACAACACTGCAACCTCTCCCAGATACTCTAGTTGGAATGCAGGAATGAGCCCTGCTGCAAAGCATTGCATAAAAAATTGTAATTACATGCCCCTGTTAAACAGGGGCTAAAAAATTGGGCCTTAGGCACTGGTGCCACCACACTGCAACCCCTCACAGATACTGTACTTGGAGCACAGCAATGAGCCCTGTTGCAAAGTATTGCATCAAAAATTGTAATTACACGCCCCTGTTAAACAGGGGCTGAAAAATTGGGCCTTAGCCACTGGTGCTTTTGCCACGACACTGCAACCTCTCCCAGATACTCTAGTTGGAGTGCAGGAATGAGCCCTGCTGCAAAGCATTGCATAAAAATTTTTAATTACATGCCCCTGTTAAACAGGGGCTGAAAAATTGGGCCTTAGCCACTGGTGGCGGCACCCAGAAACAAAAATGTTCTTCCAAGCTATCATCATCAATCGGATCATTGAGGAGGAGGAGGATAATCAGTCAACATAACAGGACAGTCTCTCAGCATCAGTCTTGAAGGGATGTGACATTTGAAAATAAATTAATCTGTTATATCAGCTTCAGGTGTTTGGTAGCTGGTGGTGATCCAAGACTGGTTCATCTTTATGAAGGTCAGTCGATCAACAGAGTCGGTGGACAGGCGCACCCTGTGATCCGTGACAAATCCTCCAGCAGCACTGAATGTGCATTCTGAAAGAACGCTGGATGCAGGACAGGCCAGTAGCTCAATTGCATACTGTGCAAGCTCTGGCCAGTGATCCATCCTCAAGACCCAGTAAGCCAGGGGATTTTCGGTGGGGAAGGTGTCCAAGTCTGACCTTGCCCCTAGGTATTCCTGCACCATGTATATCAGACGCTGGCGATGGTTGCTGGAACCGATCATACCTTGGGGCTGCGGACTAAAGAATTGTCTGAACGCATCGGTCAGACGGCCACCTTCCCCACCGCTCCTTCTTTGACTGACCGAAGCCTCAGCAACTCGTTGTCCAGGACCAGGAGTTTGTAACCTCCCAGTCTCTGGGAACGCGTTGCACAGACCTTTCTGCAAGGCCTCCCGGAGTTGTCTCATCCTCTGCTCCCTCTGCGTCGGTAAGATAAGGTCCGCAACCTTACCCTTGTACCGTGGATCAAGGAGAGTGGCCAGCCAGTAATGGTCCCTCTCCTTGATCCGAAGAATACAAGGATCCTTCCGCAGACTTTGCAGGATCAGGGAGGCCATGCAGCGTAGGTTAGCTGAGGCATTCGGTCCGGAGTCCTCTAGGTCACTAAGGATGACATGATCCGCAGCCACCTCCTCCCAGCCACGTACAAGTCCACTGTTTTCTTGGGACTGTAAATCATCCCTAAAAGACTGCTGCTGATGATGCTGAGTGCCAGGCTCCACCTCCATGCTGACACAATCCTCCTCCTCCTCCTCTTCTTCCTGTGCGATGGGTGGGACAGAAGGAACACTGTCTGGGTAAAGGGGGCCTTGAGAGGCAAGGAAGTCCTCCTCTTCCTGCCTCTGTTCTGCCTCAAGTGCCCTGTCCATTATTCCACGCAGCATATGTTCCAACAGGTGGACAAGAGGTACAGTGTCACTGATGCATGCACTGTCACTGCTCACCATCCTCGTGGCCTCCTCAAATGGTGCCAGGACAGTGCATGCATCCCTGATCATGCCCCACTGGCGTGGTGAAAAAAACCTGAGCTCCCCTGACCCTGTCCTGGTGCCGTAGTCGCACAGGTACTCATTGATGGCCCTCTGCTGCATGTGCAGCCGCTGCAGCATGGCCAACGTTGAGTTCCACCTGGTGGGCATGTCACATATAAGGCGGTTCTTGGGCAGGTTCAACTCCTTTTGCAGCTCAGCCAGGCGAGCACTGGCATTATAAGATCTGCGGAAAGTCACACAGACTTTCCTGGCCTGCCTCAGGACATCCTGTAAGCCCGGGTACCTGCCCAAGAACCGCTGCACCACCAGGTTAAGGACGTAAGCCACACAGGGCACATGGGTCAGTTGTCCCTGTCGGAGAGCGGTGAGGAGGTTGGTGCCATTGTTGCAAACTACCATTCCTGGCTTAAGCTGACGTGGAGTCAACCACCTCTCGGCCTGCCCCTGCAGAGCAGACAGAACCTCTGCCCCAGTGTGGCTCCTGTCCCCCAAACACACCAGCGCAAGCACGACATGGCATCTTTTTGCCTGCGTACTTGCGTAGCCCCTTGAACGCCTACGGAGCACCGCTGGTTCTGAGGACAAAGCACAGGAAGAGGCCATGGAGGAAGAAGAAGAGGAGGGGGTGGAGGACAGAGGTGTGTCACAACCAGTAGTAACATTTTGGAGGCGTGGCGGTGGAACAACCTCCAACACTACTGCACCTTGTCCTGCATCCTTCCCAGCTGCCAAAAGAGTGACCCAATGGGCCGTGAAAGAAAGGTAACGTCCCTGTCCATGCCTGCTGGACCATGAGTCAGTGGTAATATGCACCTTACCGCTGACCGCCCTGTCCAGCGAGGCCAAGACATTGCCTTCCACCTGCCGGTAGAGAGCCGGAATCGCCTTCCGTGAGAAAAAGTGGCGTTTGGGAACCTGCCACTGAGGAACCGCACATTGCACAAACTCACAGAAGGGGGTCGAGTCTACCAACTGAAAAGGCAGCAGTTGAAGCGCTAGCAATTTAGCCAAGCTAGCATTCCACCGCTGGGCATGTGGATGGCTGGGAGTGAACTTCTTTCGACGGTCCAGCAGCTGGGGCAGGGAAATTTGCCTGATAGAATCAGATGTCGGTGTACTGCTAGCAGAGTGCCCGCAAGTACTTGGCTGTGACACACCTAATTCTACACCTTCATTCCTCTCAGTGCAGGTTTCAGTGAGGACTGAAGGTATAGTGGGGTTGGAGATCCCAGCTGATGCGGTGCAAGAAGAGGTCCGCTTTGTTCTTTGGTGTGGGTCTTTAAGGTAGGCTTGCCAACGAGCTGCATGGCAGGTCAACATATGTCTGGTCAAGCATGTGGTGCCCAAGCGGGTGATGTTTTGGCCACGCGATATACGCTTGAGACATATGTTGCAAACAGCAGCTGTGCGATCTGATGCACTCGACTCAAAAAAGGCCCACACCAAAGAACTTTTTGAATAACGGGCAGAGGCAGCGCCCTGCACAGGCGGAGCTCTGCGGTGTGATTCCGTCGGTGTGCTGCCCTTACGCTGGCCCCCAGAGGGCATCCTGCCTCGTTGGAGATGTGCCTCCTCCTCATCCTCCTCCTCCTCCTCCTCTCTCCTATTAGGCAACCCACGTGGAGTCAGTGACCTCATCATCCCCTCCCTCCTCATCACTGGAGCCAATCTGGCAGTATTCTGCAGCTGCTGGAACATGACTGCCAGATTGGTGTCCTTCTTGAGCATCCCCTCTCTCTGCTCTCACGCTACTGACTTCCTCTAGCTGGGTATCATCATCAGACCCTTCGAAACGCTGGGCATCCTCCTGGAGCATGTACCCAACACTGTGCTCAAACAGTTTGGGGGACTCCTCAGGAGAACATGGTTGGTCTAGGGAAGGAGTGACTGATTATGACATTGATACCAGGGAAGAGGACGCTTTGGCAACTGCTTTGCAAGTACCCTGAGCCTGGGTGACAGAGGATGAGGAGGATGAGGAGGGCTTGGTCATCCACTCTACCAAGTCTTCGGCATGATGCGGCTCAACACGTCCAGCTGCCGAAAAGAAGGACAAGCGTGTCCCATGGCCACGTGCTCATGGCGATGCACCGCGTCCACGACCAGCACTGTTGTCTCTAGACACAGAGCCTGCTTGCCCTCTTTTGTTGGCTCCTGACTGTCTGCCTCTCCTTGTTTGCCTTCCAGATATTCTAATGGCCTGAAGGGAAATGGGAAAACCAGCAATAAGGCCTAGCTTCAGGAGTATATTTTGCAGGAATCACACTACGCCTGCTGTAGGTGCTGCAAATGCCTGTTGGTGTAACACACCAGGAAAAAGCAGCAATACAGGCTAATTTCAGGTGTAATATGATCAGGAGGCACACTCCGCCCGCTGTAAGTGCTGCAAATGCCTGTTGGTGTAACACACCAGGAAAAAGCAGCAATACAGGCTAACTTCAGGTGTAATATGATCAGGAGACACACTCCGCCCGCTGTAAGTGCCGCAAATGCCTGTTGGTGTAACACAACAGGAAAAAGCAGCAATACAGGCTAACTTCAGGTGTAATATGATCAGGAGGCACACTCCGCCCGCTGTAAGTGCCGCAAATGCCTGTTGGTGTAACACACCAGGAAAAAGAAGCAATACAGGCTAACTTCAGGTGTAATATGATCAGGAGGCACACTCCGCCCGCTGTAAGTGCCGCAAATGCCTGTTGGTGTAACACACCAGGAAAAAGCAGCAATACAGGCTAACTTCAGGTGTAATATGATCAGGAGGCACACTCCGCCCGCTGTAAGTGCTGCAAATGCCTGTTGGTGTAACACACCAGGAAAAAGCAGCAATACAGGCTAACTTCAGGTGTAATATGATCAGGAGGATCACACTCCGCCCGCTATAAGTGCCGCAAATGCCTGTTGGTGTAACACACCAGTAAAAAGCAGCAATACGGGCTAACTTCAGGTGTATAATGTGCAGGAGGCTTAGCAACAATGACACTGACACTGTCCCCTGCCTATCCTTCTCTCTCCCTGCACACAAGGTTTATCAAAGTATATGACACTGACACTCTCCCTGCCTATCCTTCTCTCTCCCTGCACACAAGGTTTAGCAAAGAATATGACACTGACACTGTCCCCTGCCTATCCTTCTCTCTCCCTGCACACAAGGTTTATCAAAGTATATAACACTGACACTCTCCCTGCCTATCCTTCTCTCTCCCTACACACAAGGTTTAGCAAAGAATATGACACTGACACTCTCCCTGCCTATCCTTCTCTCTCCCTACACACAAGGTTTAGCAAAGAATAGATTTGACACTGTCCCTGCCTATCCTTCACTTTCCCTGCTCCGGAACACACTACACGAGGCCGCCGCGCTGGCGGCCTTTTATAGTGTGGGGCGTGTACTAAACCCCCTCAGCTATAATTGGCCACAGGCATCCTGCCTGTGGCCAATCATTGCTCTCCTCGCTGCCGGCGCTGTGATTGGCCAAGCATGCAGGGTCACAGTGCATGCTTGGCCAATCACAGCGCCGGGATTACACTGCAATGGCGCAGTGTATTGTGGGCCGGTCGCGTCACTCGAATTTGGTGCTAACGGCCCAAATCGTTCGTTGTTCGCCGAACGCGCGAACAGCCGATGTTTGAGTCGAACTTATGTTCGACTCGAACACCGAGCTCATCCCTAATTACCAACACCAGCAGCAAATGAAGGTACTTTTTACTACTGCTACTTTGATAAAACTGTCACAAAACTATGACCAATTCTTAACCACTTGACAACTGGGCACATAACCCCCTTCCTGCCCAGGCGAAATTTCAGATTTCAGCACTATCACGCTTTGAATGACAATTGCGCGATCGTGCGACGTGGCTCCCAAACAAAATTGACGTCCTTTTTTCCCCCACAAATATAGCTTTCTTTTGGTGGTATTTGATCATTTCTGAGTTTTTTATTTTTTGCGCTATAAACAAAAATAGAGCGACAATTTTGAAAAAAAACACAATATTTTTTACTTTTTGCTATAATAAATAACCCAATTTTTTTTTCTCGGTTTAGGCCGATACGTATTCTTCTACATATTTTAGGTAAAAAAAAATCGCAATAAGCGTATAGTGATTGGTTTGCGCAAAAGTTATAGCACCTATAAAATAGGGAATAGAATTATGATTTTTTTGTTTGTTTGTTTTTTTACTAGTAATGGCAGCGATCTGCGATTTTTATTGTGACTGCGACATTATGGCGGACACATCGGACACTTTTGACACATTTTTTGGACCATTCACATTTATACAGCGAACAGTGCTATAAATATGCACTGATTACTGTATAAATGTGACTGGCAGGGAAGGGGTTAACACTAGGGGGCGAGGAAGGGGTTAAATGTGTTCCCTGCTAGGTGATTGTTACTGTGGGGGGAGGGGACTGACTGGGGGAGGAGACCGATCTGTGTCTCTATGCATCGGTCTCCTCTCCCTGACAGGACGTGGATCTCTGTGTTTACACACAGAGATCCACGTCCCTGGCTGTGTGACAGCCGATCGCGGGTACCTGGCAGACATCGTGGCCGCCAGGCACGCGCATTGGCACCTGCGTGACACAGCGGGCACAGCTTTTCCCCGATGCGCGCCCGCGGCGGCGTGCATCGCGGAAGTAAACAGGAGGACGTCCATGGACATCCTCCCGGCAATTGAGCGCCGCAATGCAGGCGTCTTTTGCCAATGGCCCGGGTGCGAAGTGGTTAAGGAATTACCACCAGTTCTTAGTTTAGTAAACTGGCAATAATTGAGACCAACTCTGAGGTGGCATGCAGAATTACACCAGTTCTCAAAGCAGTGCCTGTGCTAGGAAGCTATCTTTTATATATGACGGCTTCCTGCAAAGGGCTTTATCCCCTGCCTCATTTAGCTGGTGGTTGGGAGATTCCACAGCTGAAAGCTAAAGGAAAACAGAAAGGTCGAGGATACAGCTGATGTCATTACCCAAATATGGACAGTGCCCATATTTAGAAAATTACTTGTTTCTGAGTGGGCGGAGCGGAGAAACTGAAATACTAGTTCCCCATCAGGTCCACTTCATCTCTGACTTACAGCGCACACCAGTGGGTGGATTCAAACCCCGCTATTAGGCTGCACTTTTGGGCTGTCACTCAAAAGTGAAGGGGACCTGATGGGAAACTAGTCTCTTAGTTAAAGAAAGAGAGCAAAAAAGGGCGGGACTTTAAATGAAGTATGTGCGGGATAAGGTTTGGATTGTTGTAAGGTAACCAGCATATCTATGGTACATTGTATATTTTCTAACTTCACATAATTGTTTCATACATAACTATATTATATTAATGAGAAAATTCATGAATATACACATTTATAGATATCTATATGGTTAAACTTATTCAATTTCATAGCAACAAAAAAGGCAGGAGAATAGCAAAATTTAAATTCAACAACTTTAATGTATAAAATATTGCATAGTTCAGAGCAGTCCATACAATGGATACACATTAAGAAATGGATAACAAAGACCAGAATACATAGACAAGAAATGATTGGTACAATAGAAAATTGCTGTAGTGACACATGATGGAAACACGATATTTGTTGGCTCTAAGTGTTTTGGCGCCAACCACCAGGCAGCTCTTCCGCATTGGTGTGTGGGCACCTCTCCTACCTATCTGTTCACGTGCGGCCCTTTGTTTTCAGCTACGAGTGGTATGGGAGGTGTTTTGGTGCCAACTACCAAGCGGCTCTTCCGCATTGGTGTGGGCGCCTCCCCTCCCTACCTGTTTGCGTGCGTGACGTTGGCGGGGTCCTTGGGCGGCGGCGCCTATATAAGGGCATCATCTGTGGCTGGTTCAGGCACTTGGCTTCTCTGCACTCAACAGAACAACATGCAGTACACGGTTATGTCACAGGTAACCCTTCCTTCACTTGCCCCTTGTCCCTCCTACCACTGATTCCTTTATTCCCTAGTTAAAGCTGGTGGTATTTTGTAGGACCAATCCCCATGTCCTTTTTGGCTTTTTGCCCAGTTATAGTTTGTTTGCCCCTTTTTTCTATCCATCTTACCACCACTCACCATGTCCTTTTTGGTTTTTGCCTAGTTATAGTTTGCTTGCCCCTTTCTCCTATTCACTCTACCACCACTGACCATTCCATAAGTAGTACATCACATGCATTTCTATTTTACAGCCACAACTTGTCACTGACTTTAGGTCCCTACATCCTTCATTGCCTGGTGCCTGTCCTTCCTTGATGCGCCCTGTGTGTGGGCCAATTGCCGTGAAGGACCCCGCCTCAGTCCCCGGTGGGAGCTGTCCCCGCCCTTGGGGGCATACTTGGCCCGACTTCCATGCAGGCCTTACATGGATACCCTGTAAGTACCATCTGGAACTCTGACCTTTTGTTCACTGTCTCCCAATATGTAGATGCACTGGATCAACCTGTAATGTAACTATGTAACTATGTAATTACAGAGACACAATACACGCTTGCTCCTGACGAGCGACATTAAGTCGCGAAACGCTTAGAGCCAACAAATATTGTGTTTCCATCCTGTGTCACTACGGCAATTTTCCATTGTACCAATCATTTCTTGTCTGTGTATTCTGGTCTTTGTTATCCATTTCTTAAAGCGGAGCTCCACCCTAAAGTGGAACTTCCGCTGATCGGAACCCTCCCCCCCTCCGGTGTCACAATTGACACCTTTCAGGGGGGTGGGGGGTGCAGATACCTGTCTAAGACAGGTATTTGCACCCACTTCCGGGAGTCCTCTCTGCGGGAAATCTGCGGGAAGCGCGTCACTTCCCGCAGAATACCCGTTGTGTTCTGAGAGACACTCGGCTCCCAGAACACAGGGGACCATTCAGAACGGTGCAGCGTGACTCGCTCATGTGCCGTAGGGAACCGGGCATGAAGCCGCAAGGCTTCACTTACTGGTTCCCTCACGAGGATGGCGGTGGGGGCAGCAGAATGACGAGCGATTGCTCGTCCTCTGCTGCGGACGTCGCTGGACTCCAGGACAGGAAGTGTCCATATATTAAAAGTCAGCAGCTGCTGGCTTTTATTTTATTTTTTCCGCGGCACCTCCGCTTTAATGTGTATCCATTGAATGGACTGCTCTGAACTATGCAATATTTTATACATTAAAGTTGTTGAATTTAAATTTTGCTATTCTCCTGCCTTTTTTGTTGCTATGAAAATTAATAAGTTTAACCATATAGGTATCTATAAATGTGTATATTCATGAATTTGCTCATTAATATAATATAGTTATGTATGAAACAATTATGTGAAGTTAGAAAATATACAATGTACCATAGATATGCTGGTTACCTTACAACAATCCAACCCTTATCCCGCACATACTTCATTTAAAGTCCCGCCCTGTTTTGCTCTCTTTCTTTATATACAAATACAGGGATGGTGGTAAATGACTACGTCATTACCTCATTTAAAGTCCCACCAAACTCTCTCCTTTTATAGTCTCTTAATTCCCCATCAGGCTCCACCCATTCATAGTACAGTGGAACCTTGGATTACGAGCATAATCTGTTCCAGGAGAATGCTCGTAATCCAAAGCACTCGCATATCAAAGCGAGTTTCCCCATAGAAGTCAATGGAAACGAAAATAATTAATTCCGCATTAACTTCAACGGCATGCAATACAGCATGTGGCCAGAGGTGGGGGCGCCGGAGAGCCTCGGAAACACTCGAAAAGGTCCGGGGACAGCTCGGTTGAACTCGTAAAGGCTCGGGAACAGAGTATTTCCGAGTTTTTCCGAACGGCTCCGATCGGCTCTGCTCGGCTCGGCTCCGGCGCCCCCCCACCTCAGGCTAAACGTGGCACTGCACACCGCTGTGGCTTGAATCTTGCTTGTTTTGTGAGACAATACTCGCAAACCGAGTCAGAATTTTTAAAAATACAGTGCTCATATTGGGAATTGGTCGTTAACTGCGTTACTCGCAATCTGAGGTTTCACTGTATAAAACTTCTCATCAAGGTACCTGTCAGTGTGATGGGAACAGTGACTAGGGAGGAAAGTTGCATACCTGTAGTTCCATTGTATATCCCTGTATGTTGTGGTTGTTCAGGTGCTTATCTAATTGTTTTTGAAACTATCAATGCTCCCCACTGAGACCACCGCCTGTGTAAGGGAATTCCACATCCTCACCAATCTTACAGTAAAGAACCCTCTACGTAGTTTAAGGTTAAACCTCTTTTCTTCTAATTTTAATGAGTGGCCACGTGTCTTGTTAAACTCCCTTCTGCGAAAAGTTTTTTTCTGTTTCGTTCATGGACGGACACAGCTTCCTTCTTGACAAAGTGGGTATTAGCCTTCATTCAGGAGTGACCTAGGCAGAATGTGCTAAACAATATCAAAGCTGAACAGCCCCACCCAGGGGGCGGTCCTACTGGCTATATCCCTTCACCCTGCACTCAGCAGCTCAGTTTTTTTTCTGCCTAGCAGGTGCGTGGGTCAGCATGGCATCAGAAGCAGACACTTCTCCCCCTGATACACCTGAATTTGCATCTGGTGTCCCTGCACCCGCTGTGTCAGTAGACGCTATGTCGGCGTCCTGGAGGCTTTTGTTTCCAAGGTGGAAGCGGCGCGTGGGAACACGTGGGGTAAATAGCGCCCCTCCCCCGCCATCTTCTGGGGACAACTCTGATGCGGAGCCGGGCCCAGCTATGCCTCATGGCCCTGGTTTTGACGTGTCAGAGGATGCGGACCGTGGTCGGTCGGACAGTGAGGATGACTCCGGGTCCGGGTCAGCACGCGAAAAAGGCTCTGGTAGGTGACCTTATCACCGCAGTGTAGGATACTCTAAGGATAGAGGAGCCGGCTGAAACGGCAGAGGCGTCAGTCCCTTTTGGGTTCCGTAAGCCGACCCGCACTGCTAAGGTGTTTCCTTGTACGTCTTATCTAGACAAGCTTTTATACAAGGAGTGGGACAAACCACAGAAGTTTTTTTTTTTGGTCCTTAAAAGTTTGGCGGTGTGTAACCCTTTTAATGAGAGTTTCCTGAAAAAATGGACCTCTCCTCCGATAGTGGACTCTCCTGTGTCCAGATTAAACAAGGTAACCACAATTCCGGTGGAAGGGGCTCCTGCTTTCAAGGACCCTGTGGACAGCAAGGCTGAAGCGGTCACCCGCTACCTATACATGGTGGTGGGCTCGGCTGTGCGTCCAACGATGGTTGGGACCCTGGTGTCTCAGACACTCACTGAATGGGCAAAAATGCTGCACCATGGGTTAAAAGCACATGAGGCTCCCTCGGACGAGGTGGCTATGGCCGACCAGTTGGTACAGGGCCTTAAATTTGTCTGCGAGTCAGCCTAGGACACTATTCCTCTGCTGTCCAGCTATGCGGTGGTGTTACGCTGTCTGCTCTGGCTAAAGTGTTGGTCTGCAGACCAATCTTCCAAGAAGGTCCTGATGGATTTGCCCTGTAAGGAGGTAAGAGCACGCTGCTCCCACAATCCAAAAAGGGTAAGGAGCCACGCCGTAGGCAAGGGCCCTCCTTCACCGCGCACAAGCGTTTTTTTCATCTGAACAGTGCGGCAGGTAATAGACCCCAGGCCGATAAAGTGCCTGCTGAGGGACAGAAGCGTCCCTAGTTTCGCAAGCCCAACAAACCTGCGAACAAATCTGCATCCGCATGGTGGGGGGACGGCTTCGCAACTCGGTGGACATCTCTGATCCCCGACCGGTGGGTTTGCGAAGTGGTTTCCGCAGGGTACAAGATAGAGTTTCTCTCTTGCCCACCGAACAGATTTCTTCTCTCCAACCTCCAGCTTCAGCCAACTCGTCGGACAGCCCTGTTTGGGGCAGTTCAGGATCTGCTGGTACGCGGAGTGATCATTCCTGTCCCAGTACAGGAACGGTTTCAGGGGTTTTACTCAAATCTGTTCGTAGTACCAAAGAAGGAGGGGGTTCGTCCAATCCTGGATCTCAGGGCCCTCAATTGCTTTGTAAATGTACAAAGATTCTGGATGGAGTCGGTTCGCTCTGTTGTTGCTGCCCACCATCCGGGGGATTTTCTGGCATCCTTGGACATCAAGGACGCATACTTGCATGTCCCCATATGCACCAAGCATCAGAGATGTCTGTGCTTTGCGGTCGGGGAAGACCACTACCAAGTTGTGGCTCTCCCCTTTGGCCTGGCATCAGCACCGAGAGTGTTCACCAAGGTGCTCGCCCCGATTCTGGCCCTACTAAGACAGCGTGGCATCGCTATCGTGGGCTACTTGGACGATCTTCTTCTGAGGGCCACTTCAAGCTCAGAATCAGAGTTGAGCATGTCTATAACCTGTCAGACCCTCAGACTTTGGTTGGGTGCTGAATACTCAGAAGTCAGTATTAGTGCCGACTCAACGCCTAGTATATCTGGGGTTGATTCTGGAATCCTCAGAGGCAAAAGTTTTTCTCCCTGTGGGAAGGTTGCAGACCCTTCTGGCTGCGGTGCGGCAGTTGACATCCCAAAGATGGTCGTCACTCCGCTTTTGCATGCGAGTCTTGGGCCTCATGGTAGCCTCCTTCGAGGCGGGTACCATATGCTCAATTCCACACTCGAGTGTTGCAGAAGGAAATTCTATCCAGATGGGACAAGTGCCCATCATCTCTGGATTGTCAAATCCAGGTGAGCCACCTAGTCAGGACCTCCCTAGTTTGGTGGCTGACATCACCGGCACTTCTGTCCATGAAGTCGTTCCTTCCTTTTCACTGGATGGTGGTCAGGACGGACGCCAGCCTTACCGGTTGGGGGGAGAGTCTGGGGTGTTCAGTCGACCCAGGGTCGCTGGACTCCAGAGGAATCCCGCCTGCCGAACAATATCCTGGAACTCCGGGCGATCAGGCTGTGCCTCTCCACGTGGTCTCAGAGGCTACAGGGGCATCCAGTCAGGATCCAGTCAGACAACACCACGGCGGTGGCGTAGGTCAACCATCAGGGAGGAACAAGAAGCTTGGCTGCAGCATCAGAGGTCACTGACATCCTAAGGTGGGCAGAAAGGAGCGTACCGGCCCTGTCGGCCATATACATTCCGGGCATAGAAAACTGGTAGGCGGACTTCCTGAGTCACCAGATGCTGGACCAAGGAGAATGGTCTCTACAAACGGATGTGTTTCAGCTCCTTTGCCAAAGATGGGGCGAGCCAGACATAGATCTACTGACTTCTCGACTCAATCGGAAGGTATTGAGGTTTTTGGCCAGGTCAAGAGACCCATGGGCACACGCAACAGATGCGTTAGTGGCACCGTGGAGTCAGTATCGGCTAATCTATGCCTTCCCTCCTCTGAAGCTCCTTCCTCATCTGCTTCGCACAGTGGAGGCAGGGGGGGATTCCAATGATCCTAATTGCTCCGGGTTGGCCTTGGCGTCCCTGGTACGCCATCCTAGTGCGCCTAGTAGCAGACGTCCCTTGGTGTCTACCGCTACGAGAGGACCTGCTGTCGCAAGGTCCCATACGCCATCCTGCTTTACAGTCACTGGCTTTAACGGCATGGCTATTGAAAGCCAGGTGCTAAGGGACCGGGGCCTGTCGGATTCAGTGATTTCTACTATGAGGAGGGCTCGGAATTTATCCTCTAGGAAAATTTACCATTGCACTTGGAAGGCCTACATATCCATTTGTGAGGAAATGAGGTGGAATAGGCATACTTATTTGGTTTCCAGAGCCCTGCTGTTCTTACAGCGTGGGGCGAACCAAAAGCTTACTTTAAGTACAATTAAGGGGCAGATATCTGCCCTGGCTGTCTTTGTTCAATGACCCCTGGCGGCTCACTCTCTAGTGAGAACGTTTGTACAGGGGATTCGGCATGTGGCCCCTCCGGTCCATCCTCCACTACCTCTGTGCGACTTTAATCTGGTCCTCTCGGTGCTTCAGAAGCCACCGTTTGAGAACATTAGGGAAATTCCCTTGCTAACACCTTCTCAGAAAGTGGTCTTTTTGGTGGCTGTTACGTCAGTAGACGAGTTCTGAGCTGGCAGCCTTGTCATGCAAGGCTCCCTATCTGATCTTCCACAAGGATAAGGTGGTGCTGCGCCCGCAGCCTTCTTTTCTGCCTAAGGTTGTTTCGGCCTTCCATCTCAAGAGGACATTGTACTTCCATCCTTGTGTCCTCGTCCGTCTAATCCTAAGGAGTCGGCGTTGCATTCCTTGGACGTTGTCCGAGCTCTGAGAGTATACTTGTCAGTTACTGCTCCGTTCCGGAGTTCAAACTCACTGTTTGTTTCGGTGGCTGGTCCTAAGAGGGCCTGGCGGTCTTGTCGGCCACCATATCGAGGTGGATCCGACAGATCGTGATTCAGGCTTACGCCATAAAGGGTCGGGCGCTCCCCTTTCCTGTCACGGCGCATTCGACCAGGGCAATAGGTGCCTCTTGGGCTTTCCGACATCAAGCGTCTGTTTCCCAGGTGTGTAAGGTGGCAACCTGGTCGTCTGTTCACACTTTCACAAAATTTTACAAGGTTGATGTAAGTGCATCTTCGGATGCTTCTTTTGGCCGCAAAGTTTTGCAGGCGGCTGTTTAGAGTTGCAACTCCTCAGGCTGTTCCCACCCCTTTTTGACACTGCTTTGGGACGTCCCACTTTGTCAAGAAGGAAGCTGTGTCCGTCCATGAACGAAAGAGAAAATAGGATTTTTGTACTCACCGTAAAATCCTTTTCTCTGAGTTCATGGATGGACACAGCACCCACCCCTCCTTTTTAAGTTTGTACTGCTTTTTGATGAACTGAGCTGCTGAGTGCAGGGTGAGGGGATATAGCCAGTAGGACCGTCCCCTGGGCGGGGCTGTTCAGCTTTGATGTTGTTTAACACATTCTACCTAGGTCACTCCTGAATGAAGGCTAATACCCACTTTGTCAAGAAGGAAGCTGTGTCCGTCCATGAACGAAAGAGAAAAGGATTTTACGGTGAGTACAAAAATCCTATTATCCCTATTGTGGGGTCACCAGTACGGTATTTGTAAATTGAAATCATATCCCCTCTCAAGCCTCTCTTCTCCAGAGAGAATAAGTTCAGTGCTTGCAACCTTTTCTCATAACTAATATTCTCCAGACCCTTTATTAGCTTTGTTGCCCTTCTTTGTACTCGCTCCTTTTCCAGTACATCTGTCCTGAGGACTGGTGCCCAGAACTGGACAGCATACTCTAGGTGCGGTCAGACCAGAGTCTTGTAGAGTGGGAGAATTATCATTTTATCTCAATTTAATCCCCTTTTTAATGCATGCCAATATTCTATTTGCTTTGTTAGAAGCACCTTGGCATTGCATGCCATTGCTGATCCTATCATCTACTTGGACACCCAGGTCCTTTTCCATCCTAGATTCCCCCAGAGGTTCTCCCCCTAGTGTTTAGATTGCATTAAAAAAAATTCCACCCAAATGCATTATTTAAAATTTTTCAACATTAAACCACATTTTCCATGTAGTTGCCCGCCCCATTAATTTGTTCAGATATTTTTGCAAGGTTTCCACATCCTGCGGAGAAGTTATTGCCCTGGTAAGCTTAGTATCATCCGGAAATACAGAGATTGAACTGTTTACTCCATCCTCCAGGTCATTTATGAACAAATTAAATAGGATTGGTCCCAGCACAGAACCCTGGGGAACCCCACTACCCACACCTGACCATTCCGAGTACTCCCCATTTATCACCACTCTCTGAACTCGCCCTTGTAGCCAGTTTTCAATCCATGTACTCACCCTATGGTCCATACCAACGGACCTTATTTTGTACAGTAGACGTTTATGGGGAACTGTGTCAAATGCTTTTGAAAAATCCAGATACACCACGTCTACTGCCTTCCTATATCTAGATGGCAACTCACCTCCTCATAGAAGGTTAATAGATTGGTTTGGCAAGAACAATTCTTCATGAATCCATGCTGATTACCAGGGATGAGCCGAACACCCCCCTGTTCGGTTCGCACCAGAACCTGCGAACAGACAAAATGTTCGTGTAAACTTTAGAACCCTATTAAATACAATGGACTCGAACGTTCGAAATCTAAAGTGTTAATTATAAAGGCTAATATGCAAGTTATTGTCCTAAAAAGTGTTTGGGGACTGGGGTCCTGCCCCAGGGGACATGTATCAATGCAAAAAGAAGTTTTAAAAACGGCCGTTTTTTCGGGAGCAGTGATTTTAATAATGCTTAAAATGAAAAAATAAAAGTGAAATATTCCTTTAAATTTCGTACCTGGGGGGTGTGTATGATATGCATGTGAAGTGGCGCATGTTTCCCGTGCTTAGAACTGTCCCTGCAAAAAATGTCATTTTTGAAAGAAAAAAATGCATTTAAAACTGACTCGCGGCTATTAATGAATTGTCGGCTCCCGGCAATACATACAAAAGTCATTGATAAAAAAAAAAAAAAAAAAAGCGTGGGGGTTCCCCAGAATTCAATTACCAGGCCCTTCAGGTCTGGAATGGATATTAAGGGGAACCCCGCCGCAAATTAAAAAAAAAATTGACGTGGGGTTCCCCCAAATATCCATTCCAGGCCCTTCAGATCTGGCATGGATTTTAAGGGGAACTCCACCCCAAATTTTAAAAAAAATGGCGTGGAGTCCCCCTAAAAATCCATACCAGACCCCTTATCCGAGCACGCAACCTGGCCAGCCGCAGGGGAAAAGGGGGGGATGAGAGAGCGGCCCCCCCTCCCTCCTGAACCGTACCAAGCCACATGCCCTCAACATGGGGAGGATGTCCCCATGTTGATGGGGACAAGGGCCTCATCCCCACAACCCTTGCCCGGTGGTTGTGGGGGTCTGCGGGCGGGGGGCTTATCGGAATCTGGAAGACCCCTTTAACAAAGGGGACCCCCAGATCCCGGCCCCCCCCTATGTGAATTGGTAAGGGGTACATTGTACCCCTACCATTTCACGAAGAAAGCGTAAATTTTTTTTTAAAAAAACACACAAACACCTTGAAAAAGTCCTTTATTTAAAAAAAACAAAAAACAAACATTCCAGCGATGAAATCCAGTGTCCCGCTGCGATCCCGATGTCCAGCGCTGTCCTTCATTGGTTGTGCCTGAGCGGACCTGATGGGGAACTCCCTCTCAGTATTTTAAATGTATAGACCCGCCCCTTCTAAAGTTCCCCATCAGGTCCGCTCAGCGGACGAGATGCGGAACATGAGAAGGGGCGGGTCTATACATGTATTACCAAAGTGAGAGCAGTCCCCCATCAGGTCCGCCCCCTCGGTATGTCGGACCCGCCTACGTCATTGGCTTGAGCGGGGAACTTCCTTCACTATGTAAATTTAAATTACACAGTGAAGGAAGTTCCCCGCTCAAGCCAATGACGTAGGCGGGTCCGACATACCGAGGGGGCGGACCTGATGGGGGACTGCTCTCACTTTGGTAATACATGTATAGACCCGCCCCTTCTCATGTTCCGCATCTGGTCCGCTGAGCGGACCTGATGGGGAACTTTAGAAGGGGCGGGTCTATACATTTAAAATACTGAGAGGGAGTTCCCCATCAGGTCCGCTCAGGCACAACCAATGAAGGACAGCGCTGGACATCGGGATCGCCGCGGGACACTGGATTTCACCGCTGGAATGTTTTTTTTTTTTTTTTAATAAAGGACTTTTTCAAGGTGTTTGTGTGTTTTTTTAAACATTTTTTTACGCTTTCTTCGTGAAATGGTAGGGGTACAATGCACCCCTTACCAATTCACATAGGGGGGGCTGGGATCTGGGGGTCCCCTTTGTTAAAGGGGTCTTCCAGATTCCGATAAGCCCCCCGCCCGCAGACCCCCACAACCACCGGGCAAGGGTTGTGGGGATGAGGCCCTTGTCCCCATCAACATGGGGACATCCTCCCCATGTTGAGGGCATGTGGCTTGGTACGGTTCAGGAGGGAGGGGGGGCGCTCTCTCGTCCCCCCCTTTTCCCCTGCGGCCGGCCAGGTTGCGTGCTCGGATAAGGGGTCTGGTATGGATTTTTAGGGGGACTCCACGCCATTTTTTTTTTAAATTTGGGGTGGAGTTCCCCTTAAAATCCATGCCAGATCTGAAGGGCCTGGAATGGATATTTGGGGGAACCCCACGTCAATTTTTTTTTAAATTTGCGGCGGGGTTCCCCTTAATATCCATTCCAGACCTGAAGGGCCTGGTAATTGAATTCTGGGGAACCCCCACGCTTTTTTTTTTTTTTTTTTTATCAATGACTTTTGTATGTATTGCCGGGAGCCGACAATTCATTAATAGCCGCGAGTCAGTTTTAAATGCATTTTTTTCTTTCAAAAATGACATTTTTTGCAGGGACAGTTCTAAGCACGGGAAACATGCGCCACTTCACATGCATATCATACACACCCCCCCAGGTACGAAATTTAAAGGAATATTTCACTTTTATTTTTTCATTTTAAGCATTATTAAAATTACTGCTCCCGAAAAAACGGCCGTTTTTAAAACTTCTTTTTGCATTGATACATGTCCCCTGGGGCAGGACCCCGGTCCCCAAACACTTTTTAGGACAATAACTTGCATATAAACCTTTATAATTAGCACTTTAGATTTCTCCCATAGATTTTTCGAATTTGCCGCGAACACCCCAATTTGTTCGCTGTTCGGCGAACGGGCGAACAGGCAATGTTCGAGTCGAACATGAGTTCGACTCGAACTCGAAGCTTATCCCTACTGATTACTGCTAATGATACCGTTCTCATTACTAAAATATTGTATATAGTCCCTTATCATCCCCTCTAAGAGCTTGCATACTATTGATGTTAGGCTAACTGGTCTGTAATTCCCAGGGATGCATTTTGGGCCCTTTTTAAATATTGGTGATACATTGGAATTTTCTCCAATCAGCTGGTACCATTCCAGTCAGTAAACTGTCAGTAAAAATTAGGAACAATGGTCTGGCAATTACTTGACTGAGTTCCCTAAGTACCCTCGGATGCAAGCCATCTGGTCTTGGTGATTTATTAATGTTAAGTTTCCCAAGTCTTCTTGGGAGGTGCTTCCTGTGATGTGTCATGAGGATAAACACTGCAGTTTTTGTTACTGAAGCCCCCCGATTCCCTTGTTAAGACTGAGGAGAAGAAAAGATTCAATACCTTGGCCATCTCCTCATCTTTTGTAACCAGATGTCCTTCCTCACTTTTTTTGGGGCCAATGTGGTCTATCCTACCTTTTTTACTGTTTACATACTTAAAGAATTTCTTGGGATTTTTTTTTGCTCTCCTCCGCTATGTGTCTTTTGCGTTCTATTTTAGCTGCCCTAATTGCACCCTTACATTTATTGTTGCATTATTTATAAAGTCTGAATGCTGATGATGATTAGGGATGAGCCGAACACCCCCCAGTTCGGTTCGCACCAGAACTTGCGAACAGGCAATAAATTTGTTTGAACATCCGAACACCGTTAAAGTCTATGGGACTCGAACATGAAAAATCTAAAGTGCTAATTTTAAAGGCTAATATGCAAGTTATTGTCATAAAAAGTGTTTAGGGTGGGCGTGGCTTGGCGAGCGGCGGAGATGGCAGCACACTAGAGGAGCTCCTCAGCACACACGGCCGTTTGAAGCTATACACCCGACCACAGGCTCCCAGATGCCGGGCAGGAGGCTATATTCGACCCCTCGCTCTCACCTGCGCCGCAATAACGTGTCCTCCGTGACGAAAAACATAGCGGACATCTTCAAAGCCCAACCGACTGGTCGCAGCGGTACAACAAGGCCCAAGATGGTGCCGCTGCAGCACGAGGAAGATGGCCGTGACGACTCACAGTCGACACCTGAGGATTCCAGCAGGGGTAAGCCTAAATCGGATCACCCCTTAATGTTTTCTGACATGTCTGTGATAGCTGCGGACATCAAAGCTACTTTCTCGGCGGTTATCACTGACTTGAAAATGAGAATGCTAGTGATTAATGAAAAGATGGCGGCGGTGGAACATGCTGGAAAACACAGAGACAAGGCCATCCACAGATTAGAGATGACTACTCAGGCTCGGTCACAACATTTTATTGACATGAACAGGCACATAGAAGACCTGGACAATAGGGGCAGAAGGTGCAACATTAGGGTGCGGGGATCTCTGAATCTGTTGAACATGATCAAATTGTCCCAGCACTCAGGAGAGTTTTCAACAGTCTGTTGGAACGACAAGAAGACATGGAGATTGACTTTGTGAGAGCGCATAGAGCTCTCAGACCCAGGGGTTTCGATAGAGCACCTCCGAGAGACATTATCTGTTGCCTGCAAAGCTTTGGTCTAAAGGAAGACATCATGCGCAAAGCCAGGAGAAACGATCAGATCATTTTCAATGGCGCAACGATAATGCTGTTTCAGGACTTATCACAGATCACTCTGAGAAACAGGCGGGCTTTGCGTCCCCTGCTGGAAAAATTAAGAGAAAAAGATTTAAAATACACCTGGCGTTTCCCATTTGCCCTGACTGTATCATACAACGGTCACCAGCATATACTACGCTCCCCGGCTGACCTCCCTGAGTTCTGTAAAGCACTAGACATAGAGCACATAGCTCTCCCAGAATGGTATGCTGAATTCCTTCACACTCCACTGGAAAGGAGCCCACTTGCCTCTCCTTTCATGTCGCCAGACAAAAGACTGTCAAACAGACCTAAACATGGACGCAGTGGGAGTTCCAGAACAGACACACCGGGGAAACAAGCTGGGTCTTCCAGGGACCGGGTTGCTGAATGACGCTCTGCTGTGATATCTTTCCCCTTCCCTGTTCCCCGTTTCTGCAGTCATCCTTAAGTTACCTCATTCCTCCTACCACAAAGCGACCTATGCTCAGGTTTTGATGCCCTACCCATGCCTCCCACTATTTCGTATACCCCAGAGGAAATTAATGTCTTTCACGGAGCTTCTGAGGTACTTTTCTTCTGACCTGTCCACTTGAAACACAGTTTGAACCTTTGTCAGAACGCCCAGACCAATAAGGGCAGAAAAGACCTGTCTTCTCCACTCCACACCTATTAGACCCTGATCCATACTGTGGATTCCTTGACTGAAACAGGCTGCGGTGTCAATCCCTTGATCCCCTTAGTGGTTAGCCCTGGACGTGGCTCACTTATAGTTTTTCCATAAGTTACACTTACTGATGCCTGTTTCTTATGGTGTGCTTGGGGTATTTTTGCTCCCTCGGGCTGACATGCATTGTCCATATCAGGGCTCACTTCCGCACTCCCTGAGATGAACATTCTTCATATAATTGGTTATGTTCTGTCGTGTTCCGCTCCTTAGGGCTTTAACACATATTTTACTTTGTCCTTAGGTTAACTCTGAGTCGCATTCTACATACTCAGACTTTATCTCTGATGGAGGGGGTATATATATATATATACTGTGGGCAAAGAAGAGGATGCACTTGCTACTCTACTTTTTGAACTTTTGAATATTTCTGCCTAGAATTATAGTTTACACCATGGTCGGGTGTACAATAATGTGTCTATTATGTTACAACTCATTTGGTTATGTGTGCAACGGTTAGGAAGATCCTTTTAAGTTAATTGGTTAGATCTTCCTTGGCACTGCTCTAATAGGTGGGCTGCCGCCTGGTCGTTATCGCCTCCCGGCGACCCCACAGAGGGCTCCTTACTCCCTTAGCGGGACGTGAGGAACTCTACTTAACGTTGGTGAGTGCCCTCTCCTGGGAAGACGCTTGGTCGCTCCAGAAGAGGGATGGTTTATACGCCACTCTCTTGCTACCTTAATTTACTCTAATCTCCTCATTTATTCGTTTAATTTTGTTTTCCTTCTCTTTTTCCCTCTCTTTAACCCCTCTTCTTTTTCCCCCCACAAGGTACTTCTTATAAGTGTTGTAGGATTGTTGTCATAATTCTTAGACACAGACACTAATCTACGTATCATAGTTTCATTTTTGAAGTTTGGTCCTGCGAACGCCTCCTCCTAGAATGCTTCCATGGCCTACTCATCCCTGAGGCGACGCCCCACTGTGATATCACACAATGTCAGGGGCTTAAACATCCCTGAACGTCGCTCCACTCTTCTGAGGGAACTCAAAAAAGGTAAGCCACATTTTGTATTCCTCCAGGAGACCCACTTTAAGACACATCACGTGCCGAGACTTACCGATCCCTACTTTTCCAGAGCAATTCACGCCACGACTGATGAATCTAAGACTAAGGGAGTATCTATACTGATTAGCAAGGATGCTCCTTTTGAGCTTTCTGAACAGCTTTATGATCCACAAGGCAGATTTGTGTTTCTGAAGGGGACGTATGGGGGTACACCAATAACCCTGGCGAATGTGTACTTTCCAAACAAAGCCCATATCACGTTTTGTCAAAGTATTGTCAGGAAACTCCAGGGGTTTGCAGTGGGATGTCTGATCCTAGGGGGGGATTTTAATGTGCCTCTGAATCCCCTTCTGGATACATCCAATGGTAGGACGTGTATTACTTATAGAATCCACAAACGGATCAAGTCATTACTGCAATCCCTGCAATTCGTGGACACATGGCGCTTTATTGACCCAGCCGGTCGAGACTACACCCATTTTTCTGTTCCTCATTCGAGATATGCGAGACTGGACTATCTATTTGTGTCACAGAGAGATCTCACTAGGGTTTCTGGGGCACAAATCGGGATTCAGACGATTTCAGATCCCTCCCCTATCTCCCTTTCACTTGACTTGACGAACACTAAAAGGCAACAATCTACATGGAGGCTGAACGCCTCGTTGCTGACTGAGTTTTTTAAAACAAATACCACCCCAGGGGTGGACCCTCTGGTCGTATGGGAAGCACACAAGTGCACTATCAGGGGATTATTGATTGCATTGGGTTCCAGACAGAAAAAAGAGAGGGAGGCCACTATACGAAAACTGACCACGAGGATTAATAATCTAGAGATGTTACACAAGCAATCCCTTTTGATAGACTCCGCTAAACAATTACTAGAGACGAGGAAGGACTTGCAACAGCTACTCGACTCTAGGGCTAAACGACTGCTGTTCTTCAAAAATAAAATTTACTATGAATCCAGGAATAAGGCAGGTAAATTTCTGGCCAGAGCCTTGAGGAACCATACCTCAGCCAACAATATTGCGGGTATTAGGAATAATACGGGGACACTTGATGTTACGGCAGAAGCAATAGCTGAACACTTTCACAATTTTTACTCCAAGCTCTATAACTTACCGCCACAACACAAACAACCACACATGGAAGGCGACAGAGCACAAATTATTCAAGACTATCTAACCAAGAGTGGTCTTCAGACACTGACAGACCCTTACTCTGCTTTATTAGTATCCCCAATCTCATCTCTTGAACTCAAACAAGCAATTAAACAACTTAAATCAGGCAAGATCCCTGGACCAGACAAATACTTTGCAGTCTACTATAAGACCTTTATTGACATCCTGAAAGACCCTCTAAAAAATGCTTTGAACTCCCTGTCCACCCCAACAGAGGTTACCCCCGACTTGCTAACAGCACACATTGAAGTGATACCGAAATCGGGTAAGGACTCGGGGGAATGCACTAGTTATAGACCCACCTCCCTGTTGAACCTTGATGTTAAGCTATTTTCAAAGGTTCTGGCTCTACGGCTGGGCCCACTTTTGCCAAAACTGATTGGTTTGGAACAGGTGGGCTTTATGCCTGGCAGGGAGGTAAAGGACAATGTCACCAAGGCGCTCCTCCTAATCCACGCAGCGAAATTACGAAAAATTGAGAGCTTTCTCCTCTCTACTGATGCAGAGAAGGCCTTTGATCGGGTAGCCTGGGATTTCATGATGGCAGTGTGTAGTCGGGTGGGTATAGGGCCGCACATGCTGTCGTGGATATCTGCACTCTATAGGAACCCTTCTGCGCATTTGAAAATAAATGGCACACTATCAAAAAAGGTACTCATATCAAATGGAACCAGACAGGGCTGTCCCCTATCACCCTTGTTATTTATTCTCTCCTTAGAACCCTTTATTAGAATGATTCAAAACAATAAAGCAATACATGGATTTCAGATACAGCACAGGGAGTTCAAAATGGCGGCTTATGCCGATGATCTTTTATTTTTTCTGACCAACCCAAACATAACCCTCCCCAACCTCTTAAAGGAATTTGCCCATTTTGGCTATCTAGCCAATTTAAAGATAAACTACTCGAAATCTGAAGCCCTAAATGTCTCACTCTCAGACACATCACTTAACTCGACTAAAACAAACTCCACGTTTCGATGGGATCCCACCGCACTTAAGTATTTAGGAACGTGGTTGACTCCACAACTGCAGTCTATATATGAGAGAAATTACCCCCCCCCCCCATTTAGAGCCTGCGAAAAGGACCTTGACAATTGGCATTTAGGTTCTTTTTCGTGGTTTGGCCGTGCGGCCATCATTAAGATGGTGATACTGCCTAAATTCCTATATCTGATGCGCACTTTACCAGTCAGGATCCCTCAGAAATTCTTCAAAGCTTTAAACTCTATTATCCTGAGATTCCTATGGCAACACAAAAAACCTAGAATTAAACTAGCTACACTGACAAAGCCTAAAGACTTAGGTGGGATTAATTTACTAAACTTTAAAAATTACTACCACGCAGCGCATATAGCCAGGGTCATAGACTGGCATTGCCACGATAGCATGAAAGATTGGGTAACACTGGAGGCAACCCTTTGCCCGATTCCACTTACATTCTCACCGTGGATTCCGCAGACTGGCCTTTCATCTAGCTTATACAGGTACCCGATCACGAATACTACATTAGAAATTTTAAGAACACTGACCAAGCAGACAGACATCACCATGGTCCCCAGCCCTCTGACCCCATTGAAAGACAACCCTGACTTTATACCAGGCATACTTAACTCCACACTTCATTCAGTAATGAGGGGCGCTCCCCTTACTGGCAGGTGATTGTTTTCTGGGATCTAGGGTCAGAGATTGGACATCTCTCAAGTCAGAAAATGACTTACCTTACCTACGACAGTGGACATACTTCCAGATACGGAGCTACCTAGGCAAATTTAGAAACCTTCAAGACCTTTGTAGACCTTTGACTGCCCTGGAGTCAGCTTGTCATAGCAAAACGCCAGTGGATAAGGCCTTGTCATTAGCCTACTCATGGTTGCAGTACCCCAGGGACACGGGGACGATTGAACACAGGAGGAGGTGGTCGGAGGATTTAAACATAGGAATAACAGACAAACAATGGCGGTATGCCTGCATTTTGGCGCACAAATGCTCCATTAGTACTTAACTACAAGAAACAAATTATAAGCTGTTGACACGCTGGTACCATACTCCTGTCAGACTCCACAAGTGGGACAACCAAAAGTCAGAGACCTGCTGGAGATGCCATTCTGAATGGGGCACACTAGCTCACATTTGGTGGCAATGTGCCCTGATCACAAATTTCTGGTCTGAAGTTCGGAAACTGATTAAAAAGATCACTGAAACCAAGCTAAAACTAAATGCTGCATGTTGCCTGCTACATATTACCAATTTCTCATTTAAAAGATATAAGCACTCCCTGACAAAACACCTTCTAAATGCGGCCAAATCATTAATTCCCCTATACTGGAACTCGTCTCGAGTCCCGTCCATACCTGAATGGCTAAATAAGGTAGGGGAAATAAGTAACATGGAAGATACCCTGGCCCAAGATGGTGGCAATGTGAAAAGGTTTCACGAAACTTGGCAGCCATGGTTTGTTTTTAAATACTCTCAAGATTATATGATTGCAGGAACGAACCATTCTCCCTAGGACCGATGTGATTACATTTTATACGAGAGATTTTAGAAGCATGGCTTTTGTTCTAGGAGATGAAATAGATGATGAGATTAGTCATGCATTTAGTGGGGACTCCTCCCAACTTCCAAATCAAGATGATGAAATAAGAAACAAATTTAAAGAACACAAAAAGCTACTCTTGAAACATCTGAATAGGAAGTGGGACGTGTCCTTTTTAGAAACATATGTCAACCGGAAAATAATACCACGTGGCCTAAGGGACCGGACGGTCCCGGCAGAGCACTTACATAATGAAAGGTTTCTTACCAAATGGAAGGAGCTCTGCATTAAGCATGGGATAGCCATAATGGGCCTAATAGTGGAGGAGGAAAAAAATCAATTAGATGAACTGAAAGAGAAGATAGTGGAAAGTGCGCAAGGTCTTGAACCTTTAAAAGAGCTGGAAGAATTCACGAAACAAAATGATCTGCTCAAAAAAGAAATCGAAAGGTCCCAATTGAACTTAAAAACTACCAAGCAGTCTAAACTTAGAAGGGACCTTTTGGACTTTGAAAATGACCAAGTTTTCGATCTCACCATAAGGAGATGGAGAAGCAGATCTAACAGGAGGGGGTCGAGGTCACAATTGAGATTTAGACAAGAGAATGCCTCAGCTGACGGTGATGATGATGGAACTCCCAAAGTCGTGACTTTTTTAGAGAAGGAGGGGACGGCAGATATGGAGGACCGCCCCCTTTCTCAGAAAAGAGTACAAAAACAAACACCAAAAACAAGGAAAGGGGCTCCAAAACCCAGATAGAACAGCGCACACGCAGTCAACGAAGATAACCCTAAAAAAAGATCAGATACCCATTTTGGACACCAAGGTAATCAATCTCTCTGCCTTTCCCCTAGCCCCTAGACATGTTGAACTCTTACAGAGAGGAATGTCTTTCTCTCCAGTCAACAATATGGATCACTTTGAAGTATATAAAGATGTAGCCCTCTTTTTAAGAAAGGTGTTTTTTAAGTCCTTATATGCAAATAAGGAGCTATTAACTTCAAGTGACCCAAAGCTAGATCAAGATGATCAAATAGCGTTGGAAATTCTAAACTCCCTGTTGGAAGAAAGTGAGGATCCCATAACTGAAAGCTGCCCCATTAAAAGGATTGCTGATCTAAAAATTCGATCTAACAAAATGCCCCGACTGAGTAAGAACAGATGGTTGTATATGTTCTTAGAGATGGTCCAGACTGATTTGAACAACATCAACTGGACCCAAAGTGGCCATGATAATCTTACTAAGGATGAGCGTAGGGCCCTAAAAGAACTAAAAGAAGCGAAGAACTTAGTGTTCAAAAAAAGTGATAAGGGAGGCAACGTTGTCCTAATGGACGACGACTTGTATTTGACAGAAGCAAAAAGATTACTAGGGGATCCTAAGACCCATAAAAAATTAGACTTTGATCCTTTTCCAAAGCTAGTTCAGGAACTAAATAGGATGCTGTTTGAGGCAAAGGACGCTGGGTTACAGGGCCGACGTGAATTTGACCATCTCTTCGTGAGGGAGTTCAATGTACCGACCTTCTACATTATCCCTAAAATACACAAATGCCCAGACAAACCACCAGGGAGACCTATCATGTCGGCAGTACAGGGACCCCTTGAAAGGGTGGGCCGGTACTTGGACTCACTCTTAAAGGAGATGGTCTTCGGCCTAAAATCCTATGTCCAGGACACACGGCATGTGTTATCCCAAATTGCTGAACTTGAAATTGATGAGGGTTTCCTATTAATCAGTGTAGATGTAGAGTCACTGTATACCTCAATCCCGCATCATTGTGGGATAGAGGCAGTGGCCAGTCACCTGGATTTGAACTATCCCGAGTATGGTTCCCAAAATGAGTTCCTTGTGGAGCTATTACAATTTGCTTTGGCAAACAACTTCTTCCAATTCAACACCCAATACTACCAATTAGAGGTACGTCAATGGGGGCAGCGTGGGCATCAGCCTACGCTTGCCTCCATTTGGGCCTATGGGAGGAGGAGGAGGTCTACACGTCGCCAATGTATACTAGCCATGTGTATGCATGGCTGAGGTACATTGACGACGTGCTAGTGATATGGAGTAGGGGCCAATGGGCCCTTTTCATCGGTCAACTAAATCGAAATGACCGCAATATCCGCCTAACATTCACGGTAGATGAAGAGCAGATCTCCTTCCTCGATCTCTGGATATACGTAGAGGAAGGCAAACTTTGTACCCGCACTTTCAGAAAGGAGACAGCAGCTAATACCCTCCTCAGAGCTGACAGTCATCATCCCCAGTCCCTTAAGGATGGAATCCCTATTGGACAGTTTCTGAGGATTAAAAGAAACTGTACAAAGAGGGAAGACCTTAAGAGGGAAAATGCAGAGCTCTATAAAAGGTTTCGGGAAAGGGGGTATTCGCATCGCCAGATCAGAAAGGCTAAACGGCGTGCAGCCTGCCAAGACAGAAAAAGTCTTCTCTCTTTTGATCTCAATGCAGACTCAAAAACAAAGAATCAAAACTCAGAGCAGGTGAGGGTGATTACTCCGTATGGAGCCCAATGGGACCAAGTTAGACGAGTGTTGGCAAAACACTGGGGCATTCTCCTCAATTGCCCTGGGATGCAGGACATTGTAGGAGATGCACCCAAACTGGTAGCAAGGAGGGCAAAAAACCTTGGAGATATGTTAATTCACTCTGAATTCACTAAGGAACCTAGCACCAGTTGGCTTTCAGAGTACCCCAGAAGTAAAGGCATGTTCCAATGTAATAAATGCCAAGTATGTCCTCTAGTGCAGTGTTTCTCAACTCCAGTCCTTAAGGCGCCCCAACAGGTCATGTTTTCAGGCTTTCCTAATTTTGCACAGGTGATATGATAAGTTTCACTGCCTTAGTAATTACCACAGCCGTTTCATCTGAGGGAAATCCTGAAAACATGACCTGTTGGGGCGCCTTGAGGACCGGAGTTGAGAAACACTGCTCTAGTGGACCGAACTATGTCTTTTACTGATGCATGTGGTCAGGAAACGTTTGAAATACGTGATCTTATCAACTGCTCTACAAGCAGGGTGATATATATGATCACCTGCCCATGTCCGAAGATGTATATAGGTAAGACCAAAAGGCCCCTAAAAGTTAGGATAGGGGAGCATCTTCGTGGCATTATAAAGGAAAAAGTGAGGGACCCAGAAAAAAGTCAGGAAAAACCACTGGCTAAACACTTTGCCTTGTGCCATGATGGCAAGATAGATGGCATAAAAATCAAAGGCATCTATGTGCTTAAGTTGCCCAAAAGAAGAGGCCATTTTAATCGCATTCTCCTTCAGAAGGAAAAGTGGTGGATTTTCCGTCTAGGCTCATTGGCCCCTATGGGGTTAAACACCGAATTCAATCTTCAGGTTTTCTTAAATACATGATCCCCCCCCCACCCCAAAATACCATCTTTTCACTCCACAATTTTATCTCCTATGTTGTCTGGTGATATTGATTAAATCATATACACCTTTACCCTTTACTGCCTGATCTCCTCCGGTAATTTTATCTTTATTAGAAAGTAGCCTAGTTTAATCATAGGTTCTGACTTATTTTGGTATATGGGTTGTCTTGGGGTATTAATATATGGATTGACCCTCACATGTGATTCGGAGTCCACATCCCTAATCTTGTATAAGCATATCAACATATTGAGTTGGAGTGCAGGCTGTATATCTATATAAATACCAACAGCATTGGGGAAGTTGGTTATGTGGATACTGGGCCACACGTGGAAGCATACGTAGATTAATATATGAAATAAATCTTGATGCTTTAGCTATGTGATTTATCAAGTTCAGGTCATCTGATGCATGCCCCAACGCACCCCAATATATCAAAATCGAGTTATAGATAGATTCTAAAGCTCTGAGTCCTTGATTGGCATTACTTAATTCTACAACTTGAGACATGGATTACCATCACTGGGTCACCTCCATTCCTTAACAGGAATGATGGATTTAAACAACCACATATGAAATTAATATTAATTATTGGCATGAGATGATCCAGGTTGATGGTCAAAGAATCCCTTGTCTAGTTGTAAGAATGGGAACAGAAATTGTGGTTATACCACTCCCTTTAATCTTAGTAATGTGAACAAAAGCCGTGGTTACATTGTCTTCTTCTTCTCCTTTTTCTTTACCTTTTAGAGACTATTAAAATTCCCTCTCTCGTATGGTAATATCTAATTGTTGTGGTCATCCACTAAGAATGGGAGAACAAGATGTTCACTTCCTCCCTCTACATAAGAGGGCGGCCTGTCGGAAGGACATTGTCCATAAATAGAACCGCCAGGAGCCGCCCCACCACTCAGTCCAGACGAAGCTACGCTATCCAGATAGCGAAACGCGTTGACGTCACAGCGGTCATGTGACGTCGGCAACGCAACCCCCGCCCAGCACAGCCGTGGAGCTGAGAGTGGCGTCTTCAACGTAGAGGTGGACACCTCCGTAGACGCTGACACCGCAAGTACGTGATCCACCCCGGTGAGCAGATAGCGTTCCTGTAACATTGCAGCAAGAAGTACATCACGGATGTTAATGAACCGAGTAAACTCGAGCTACTCAGCCACTCTGCCAGAAAGAGCTGCAACACTACAGGTGCCCGGTACAATGCAAGAACATTCCCGGGATGGTAATGTATGAAACGGGCTCCACTGGCCACAATTATACATAGCTGCTGAGCTGAACTAATCCAATCACCACAGAATCAGATTAAAGGAACAACCTGTTGATGCCTAGATATCAAATGAATTTGGTCTATCTTCCTCTGAATGAATACTGACTTTGTACCACCTATAGATACAGCAGCTGGCGGCCCATTCAGTCATAGACTAGATTTAAAATCTCTAGCCGCCCCATGATCAATGGACAATTAAAGGTCCAATTAAAAAATATCAATATTACATTCAAATCAACAAGACTTGCTGTTCTCCAAATAGTGGGAAGGAAAAATGGGATAACAATTATTATTTAAAGACCGCCTTGAAAATCGTTGCCTAGTCTTCTGTGGATGAATCCTGACACTTTTGCTTTTTGAGGCCCCTCGCATCTGACAATTTTCGGTCATCACCTTTTTGAATATTGAATATTATTTTGGGACCACTGCTTAGATGTTAGGATTGGTTTCTGGTTGATGGTACCACCCCGGGGTAATCCGCAGTGAGGCTGGATACGCTTTATCTTTAATTTGGGGTTTCCCAATAAATTTGATTCCCAAAATAGCGCTATTCAGCTTCACTCCGAATTCTGTGCCGACGTCCGGACTTTCTGTGTTGTGTGTTCCCTTATTTGTTATTTGTCATGTTTGTTAGTCCCTTTTTTGTTTTGTTTGACCACCCCCCCCCCCATACTGAGATCACCAATCTTGGCGGTTGTCAGTAGGCTATGTTAGCAGCTACTTTTGTAATTTTTAATGCATTTTGGAACTTCTTGAGCAATCTTTTTGATACTAATAAATTATTTAATCAATTCCCCTAGTCTCAGTCTATACCCACGATTGTACTAAGTAGCAACTTTTTACACCCCTTTAGACCAACTTGGGGTGTTCCCCCCCTTTCTTTTTTGCCGAAGTGATTACAGTCTTATCTTACGGTTCAGCCCTGGTGGTTGATTCACCTTTAGGACCGACCTCCAACTGTATACTGAAGTTTGCTACGTACCGTCCCCTCTTCCTCATCCCTCCCTTTTTCCTCTTTTCCCTCCTCCTCCTTTCTTTTCCCTTTTAGCTATACCTAATTTTGGCTATAAATGAGATAGCAGATGATGTAGACAGTGTAGATCAGAACGCAATGATCAGTATTATTCAACTTTTCCTTCTACTTGGATATCAATGTTTATGTTTTATGATTCTTATTGGTTTTATTTTTCTTACCTACACAAATAGCTTCCCGGATTTAAAATGTTCTAGTTTTATATCTATATTGGATACACAATACAAGGCTGTATCCTTAAGCCAACTTTTTCCTCAATATACTGTATTGATCACAGTTCTAGCAGTTGCATCTGCAATTTACGAAAATGTACATCCTTGTATTTTTTTCCATTCAATTCTTAATAAAAAACTTTGAATGTAAAAAAAAAAAAAGTGTTTGGGGACCCGGGTCCTGCCCCAGGGGACATGTATCAATGCAAAAAATAGTTTTAAAAACGGTTGTTTTTTCAGGAGCAGTGATTCCTGGGGGTCTTCCAGATTCTGATAAGCCCCCTGCCCACAGACCCCCACAACCACCGGGCAAGGGTTGTGGGAATGAGGCCCTTGTCCCCATCAACATGGGGACATAGTGCTTTAAGGGGTCACAGACACCCAAAGCATCTTCCCCATGTTGAGGGCATTTGGCCTGGTACGGTTCAGGAGGGGGGGCCGCGCTCTCGTCTCCCCCTCTTTTCCTGCGGCCTGCCAGGTTGCGTGCGCGAATAAAGGGTCTGGTATGGATTTTTGGGGGAATTCCATGCCATTTTTTTCTTAATTTGACGTGGAGTTCCCCTTAAAATTCATACCAGACCTGAAGGGTCTGGTATGGATATTTGGGGGGAACCCCACGTTATTTTTTTTTTTTAAATTGACGCAGGGTTCCCCTTAATATCCATACCAGACCTGAAGGGCCTGGTAATTGAATTTGGGGGGACCCCCACGCATTTTTTTTTATTTTTTATCAATGACTTTTCTCTGTATTGCCAGGAGCCGACAATTCATTATAGCCGCGAGTGCTTTTAAATTACTTTTTTTCCTTCAGAAATGACACTTTGTGCAGGGACAGTTCTAAGCACGAGAAACAAGCACTGCTTTACAGGCATACTATACACACTCCCTAGGTACGAAATTGAAAGGAATATTTCACTTTTATTGTTTCACTTTAAGCATTATTAAAATCACTGCTCCTGAAAAAACGACAGTTTAAAAAAAAAAAATTGCATTGATACATGTCCCCTGGGGCAGGACCTGGGTCCCCAAACACTTTTTATGACAATAACTTGCATATAAGCCTTTAAAATTAGCACTTTAGATTTCTCCCATAGACTTTTACAGGTTGTTCTGTGGTTTTTCGAATTTGCCGCGAACACCCCAAATTGTTCGCTGTTCGGCGAACGGGCGAACAGGCAATGTTCGAGTCGAACATGAGTTTGACTCGAACTCGAAGCTCATCCCTAATGATGATCCCTTAACCTTGTATTTCTTGAAGGCCTCCTTTGCTTTTATATGCATTTTTACATTGGAGTTAGGGATGAGCCGAACACCCCCTGTTCGGTTCGCACCAGAACATGCGAACGGCAAAAAATTTGTTCGAACACGCGGACACCATTAAAGTCTATGGGACACGAACATGAAAAATCTAAAGTGCTAATTTTAAAGGCTTATATGCAAGTTATTGTCATAAAAAGTGTTTGGGGACCCGGGTCCTGCCCCAGGGGACATGTATCAATGCAAATAAAAAGTTTTAAAAACGGCTGTTTTTTCGGGAGCAGTGATTTTAATAATGCTTAAAGTGAAACAATAAAAGTGAAATATTCCTTTAAATTTCGTACCTGGGGGGTGTCTAAAGTATGCCTGTAAAGTTGCGCATGTTTTCCGTTTTTAGAATTGTCCCTGCACAAAATGTCATTTCTGAAGGAAAAAAAGTCATTTAAAACCACTCGTGGCAATAATGAATTGTCGGCTCCCCGGCAATACAGATCAAAGTCATTGAAAAAAACGGCTGGGGTCCCCCCCAAAGTCCATTACCAGGCCTATTGGGTCTGGTATGAATATTAGGGGAACCCCGAACCAAAAAAACAAAACGTGGGGTCCCCCCAAATTCCATATCAGGCCCTTCAGGTTTGGTATGGACATTAAGGGGAACCCTGCACCAATTTTTTTTTTAAATGGCGTGGGGTACCCCCCAAAAATCCATACCAGACCCTTCAGGTCTGGTATGAATTTTAAGGGGAGCCCCGCACCAAAAAAAATAAATGGCGTGGGGTCCCCCCAAAAATCCATACCAGACCCTTATCCGAGCACGCAATCTGGCAGGCAGCAGGAAAAGAGGGGGGATCAAGAGCCACTCCCCCCTTCCTGAACCGTACCAGGCCACATGCCCTCAACATGGGGAGGCTGTCCCCATGTTGATGAGGACAAGGGGCTCATCCCCACAACCCTTGCCCAGTGGTTGTGGGGGTCTGCGGGCGGGGGGCTTTTCGAAATCTGGAAGCCCCCTTTAACAAAGGGGAACTCCAGATCCTGCCCCCTCTTACGCATCATGTTTTTTTATTCCTGCTGGAGAGGGGAGACTGCAGCGTCGCTGGAGAATGGATCATCGTTGGACATCGGGGAGACGGGAGATGGGATTACATCGCTGGAATTTATTTATTTTATTTTTAAATGAAGGACTTGTCCAACTGTATCTGTGTGTTTTTTACAAATTTTTACACTTTCTTTGTGAAATGGTAGGGCGACAATGTACCCCGTTACCAATTCACATAGGGGGGTGGGATCTGGAGTTCCCCTTTGTTAAAGAGGGCTTCCAGATTTCGATAAGCCCCCCGTCCGCAGACCCCCACAACCACCAGGCAAGGGTTGTGGGGATGAGGCCCTTGTCCTCATCAACATGGGGACAGCCTCCCCATATTGAGGGCATGTGGCCTGGTACGGTTCAGGAGGGGGGGGCGCTCTCTCGTCCCCCCCTCTTTTCCTGCAGCCTGCCAGGTTGCGTGCTTGGATAAGGGTCTGGTATGGATTTTTGGGGGGGACCCCACGCCATTTTTTTTCTTAAATTTGGTGCGGGGTTCCCCTTAATATCCATAACAAACCTGAAGGGCCTGATATGGAATTTGGGGGGACCCCCACATTTTTTTGGGGGTTCGGGGTTCCCCTTAATATTCATACCAGACCCAAAGGGCCTGGCAATGGACTGTGGGGGGGACCCCTGCCGTTTTTTCGATGACTTTGATCTGTATTGCCGGGGAGCCGACAATTCATTATAGCCGCAAGTGGTTTTAAATTACTTTTTTTCCTTCAGAAATGACATTTTGTGCAGGGACAATTCTAAACACGGGAAACATGTGCGACTTTACAGGCATACTTTAGACACCCCCCAGGTACGAAATTTAAAGGAATATTTCACTTTTATTGTTTCACTTTAAGCATTATTAAAATCACTGCTCCCGAAAAAAACGTCAGTTTTTAAAACTTTTTTTTGCATTGATACATGTCCCCTGGGGCAGGACCCAGGTCCCCAAACTTTTTATGACAATAACTTGTGTAGCGCCCTGCTCCTGTAGGGGAGGCACTGTTGGGTAGGCGCTATGTGTTAGATTCAGTTGTCTGAGCTGTAGTTTAGCACAGAAGGATTATGCTAAATTGTTGGCTCTGTTTCAGTCCAGCTGGGTTGCACGTTTTTCCACTTGACAGTAGGTGTCACTGTCACCACAGGTCAAGGTTGGAAATGCAGCGAGCTGGATGTATTGGGTATTCCTTTCCCAGAAGTGGCTCAGGGGGCGTAGTCAACCTGCTGTGCATTCTGGGGAGGGGTACTTAAGGGACAGAGACTGCTCTAGCGGGGTTCGTTTGCCAGATCCTGACCTAAGGGCCCTCCTGGCCTCAGGGATGTGTGAGCCATTCTCGGCCTCGGGGCCTGCTGGCCCGAGGTTCTGCAAATGAGGGGATGGTCCTACGCGGTCTTGCCTGCGGGAAGAAGCGGAACAATTGGGGACTCAATTGACAGACGCATCCTGGCCAATTTAAGCTGTGTACTTTCTGAGGAACTTTGCAAAGTGTCAGTCTGGTTGCACGATCTTGTGGCAGAAGATTGTGAAACAACTCGACGGCACTCATCGAGTCTGTTGCAGAGACTTTGAACGAGCTTCGCACCGGTTGCTAGGCCAGTGAGAGTAGGCCTATCCGGTGGTTGCTGAATCCAGTGTGGAACCGATTTGTCCTCTGGATCTAAGATTGTGCCTGTGATCTGCAAAGCAAGGTACCTGAACCTCCCCTATCCCTCTACCCCTCTGTTGGAACTGTTTAATAAAACTCTTGAAGAAAAAGAAACCAAGTGTTGGTGTGGACATTCATGAAAGCTCTTCAAGAGGGACCCCTGAGACGAGTGTGGTGAACAGAAAGGTAACGACAGGCCCAAATCTTAAACCAGCGGCCCCTTTGGGGGTATTGCTACAATTGCATATTAACCTTTAAAATTAGCACTTTTGATTTCTCCCATAGACTTTTAACGGTGTTCCGCGGCTTTTGGAATTTGCCACGAACACCCCAAATTGTTCACGGAACAGCTAATGTTCGAGTCGAACTCATGTTCGACTCAAACATAAAGCTCATCCCTAATTGGAGTTAAGCCATCCAGGACTTTTGTTCGCTCTTTCCCATTGGGATGCAGTGGCTAATGCCCTTATTTAATATGCTGTTAAAGATTTTATCCCAATTTATGCCTTTATGCCTTCTAGCAAGGTTCGTCGTTTAGGGAAGTTGGCTCTTTTTTAAATTCGGTGTCAATTCAGTAAGTGCATAACTATGCTTTCCCTTTCCTATGACTCTCTGTGGAGCTTCTTCAGGTGTTTGGCTGTTGGATTTGTGGCGGATGGGACATAAGATTTCTTCACTGGAATAATTTGGTATAACTTGTAAAGGATTTGGGAATTTTGTGCAGTTTGGTGGTACAAACTGTTCATATATGTGCTCTGCACACAGTTTCCCAAAGTCCCCCTAGGCCATTTGATAGGACTGGACATAGTAGTAGAAGGTAAAAACTATTTATAATACTGAAAGTAGATGTTACATGCATTTCATTATGGTCCTATATATTTTTAGATGCCCTACATGTCCAGCCTCCCTACGTCCCCTATAGTCTTCTCCCTGGTGAATTGGGTGTTTCTGCATAAATTGCCACATACTGTACACACACACCAAGATACCATTTTATAAGCATATAGCACAAAGTAAATATTATTATTGTGCAAAATGGGTAACGTTATTATGATGACTGTGTTGATTATGTCAATTATGTATCATGGTACCTTGTGAGTGATTTTAGATACTTTCATGTTGTCTGAGGAAGCAGATGTGATTTGTGAAATATGCAACCGCCATCTCACAATCAAAATTCGAATGTAATTGGTAGAAAGAAAGCCTGCATTTAATGTCAACGGTTTCATTCAAACCCATAATGGTGATGGTAAACCTATGGAAATATTATGTCACATATTGTGGTATGTCTAATGGTTGTAAATACCCCAGTATTGATTTTTATATATGCTTCATGATATGTCTTTAAACAACTTTTTAATTGTATATAATGAAAATGTAATATTTTTTTTAATTTAGGTGTATGAATTGCTTATGTATATTGGGATGACATCTTAAAAATGCCGGACAGCAAAAAGGGGGTGCCGCTCAAGGCTCCAGCCGTGGGTGCTGTAGTACACCTCTGGGAGTGCTGACAAGGACAGAGCTCATCCCATCTCCAATGATACAACAGACAAAAAAGGTCCTATGCGCTCCATATCACTGCAATACTCTGTGGATACGTGGGCCCATAATTAAAGTGATTGTAAAGTCTTGTTTTGTTTTCTATAAAAATAACAAACATATTATACTTACCTGCTCTGTGCAGTGGATTTGCACAGAGCAGCCCGCCCGGAACCTCCTCTTCTCGGGTCCCTCTTCTGTGCTCCTGGCCCCTCCCTCCTGACGAGTGCACCCACAGCAAGCAGCTTGCTGTGGGGGCACCCAAGCCTAGTCACAGCTCCCTGTGTCTATTCAGACATGGGGTCATGGCCCAGCCCCACCCCTTCTCTCTTCTGATTGACTGACTTTGATTGACAGCAGCAGGAGCCAATGGCACCACTGCTGTGTCTCAGCCAATCAGGAGGGAGAGTCTCGAACGGCCGAGACACTCGTGCATATCACTGGACAGAGATGGGGCTCAGGTAAGTATTAGGAGGGCTGAGGGGGACTGCTGCACACAGAAGGCTTTTTATCTTAATGCATAGAATGCATTAAGATAAAAAAAAGTCTGACTTTACAACCCCTTTAAGCTCCGGGGGCAGAGTGAAATGTGTTGGGAGCGCGGCTTGGCTGGAACCCAGCTGAGGCTGTCATTTCACATATTCACACAGTCTTGCAGTGATGTGCGGTGCATAGGACCCTTTTTGACTGTTTCACCTTTAAAAATCCCATTTGTTGTAAATTTATTGGATTATCTGCTATTATTGGGATGTGGTGTCTGTATGTACTATAGAGGGACACATCCCTCACATTGTGTTCACACAGGATGTTTCAACTTATTATAAAACATTTTATTTTACATATACTGTATATATTCATGTGTAGCATTAATGCACATTATTATTATATAATTACATGCAATCCAGACAATATAAAATTAGCATTTTATCCTATCCTGCAATATTACAAATTAAGTACATATATCATGCTTTATTCTTTGTGCACAAAACAAAAGCTATCTAAGATGGTATCTTAATGATGTTGGATTAATGTACACATAAGGCTTAGTAATTATTTATTTATTACCATCCAGATTTTTTATAGCTTAGTTATTTGCTTAATGTACAGAATATATTTTCTGCAAAGCTCATTATTTGAAATTAGCCACTTCATTGATTAACTCTTATCAACTTAATGAAAAGCAGACTGCACATCATTAATCAGTTAAAATGATATTTTTTTTCATCTCAGAGTCATAAACTAATATGTATTTAGATGTTCTTTTATTGGTATGATTTAATCTCAACTAGAAGAAAATTGTGTAGAGCTGTTTTATAAAGTAAAGGTTTCTTAATATAACTATTAGTGCAGGTGCTTTTAAAAGCAAAGTTTATACGTTTATATTTAAACCATTCATTTTCATAAATCAAAAGTGTACAATATACCTGTGTATATAAAAGAATACTACTATTCAAAACCCGAACCCCTTAAGTCCTCTTCAACTGTTTTTGTTAAACATTTGTTTTCTGTATAATATGTAAGATGTTTTAGGCTTTAAAATACAGTAAAAACATAAATTTGTATTATCTTGAAAATGTGAAGTGTGACACTGACAGCCTTTTTAGCCCACCTGTTTTAAATGTTGTACTTCCCCTTTAATGCCAAATATAAGATTAAAATATTACCCCCATTTGTTTCATATCCTAATAAAGCATACATAAGAAAAAAAAATGTATACAGCCTTTACTGGTACATAAGATGACACAATACAAATTATTTAAAAAGTAATAATCCTAATGTTAATTCATCTTACTTTTAAAAGATGCAGATTGGTTCAATGTTATTATCACAGATGTTTACAGTGCAGCATTATTAGCATGTATACAATTCTAATTACTTGTATTGCATAGTTAGATTCACAGGGTCAACGTGTTTCTCATATATAGCTTTCTCAGGACCATATCTTAGGATCCAACAGAAGAGCTGAACCTGGCTAGATACAAAATACAAATCAGGTGGCCTGGACGGCGACCTAGATGGCAGCATAAGCTGAGAGCTCCTGCGATCCGGGGACTGAATCTTGCTTTTTGGGAAACCTACGCCCAGCTAATACCATGAGCAGAACCACGCGGAGCTCCTCTACCGCCAGGTCGACCAGGGACGCAGGTACGTAGCTCAGCAGAAATATACTGGAGCTGTTTCGGTCACAACTCATGACTGCACACGCGGCCTCACAGGCCTCACAGGCCCAAACCCCGACCTTGCCTAGCGCGGACCCCACTACTCCATCACATGGGGGATCTGATACGAGCATGGGGCGCGCTCATCCCCCCAGCCTGTTTGACCTGGAGACAATTGCTGCTGATATTAAAAATACGGTCACGACGGCAATCGCTGACCTTAAGGCCGAAATACATGCAGTGGCTTATAGGATTGATGGGGTGGAACAGACTACCCAGCGGCAAGCAGCGGCCATCCGACAGGTCCAGACCACCTATGATGCCCAACTCTCCCAGCTCCTGGATATCTATAGACATGTTGAAGACCTTGACAATAGGGGCCGGAGACATAACGTTACAGTGCGGGGCATCCCCGAGACTGTTGACCCGGCCTCCCTGCAACAAACATTATGTGCCATCTTTAATGACTTGATTGGACGCCCAGCAGATTCTCCCATAGACATGGAAAGGGCCCACTGCGCTCTACGCCCACTACCCCGTGACAATGAACCACCGAGGGATGTAATATGTTGTGTGGTCAACTTTCCACTTAAGGAGGAGATTCTCCACAAAGCCAGAGAGAGAGGCCGTATCCTCCATAATGGCGCCGAGATAAAGTTGTTTCAAGACCTGTCTCAGATCACGCTTCAGAACAGGCGTGCCCTACGCCCCCTGCTGGAGGCTCTGCGATCCAGAAACATTCAATACCGCTGGAAATTTCCTTTTGGGCTCTCAGCATCCGCTAGGGGCCGCTCTGCGCTACTCCGCACACCTGAGGACTTGCACGGCTTCTGCGAACAACTTGATCTCCCACACATCGAGCTTCCGGAGTGGTACGCCTTCTATTTTCCTGCTGAACCGTGGCTCCCGGTCTCTCTTCATCCATCACCGAAGGCGCAAAGACACAGATCCCGAAGGTACAGAGCCGACCCTTCCTCCCCGGGGAACCATGCCTCTCGCCGCGACTTACACCACTGCAGTCCGGGCTCCCCTTCCACGCCTGCCCGGAGGAGGGATCGTGCGGATGCCTAATGTCCCTGGATTTCTATGTGCCAAGTGCCATCTCCCATGAGTAACTGCCACCAACCGTTACCCTACTCCCCCCCCCACATCCTTCTGCCTCTTGTCCCCCTTCCAGGAACTCTGTCTATGCTGTTTCCTCTGGCAAACTTGTCGGTCTTACCTGCATCACAAAGCACCCGCTGTGCCAGCGAGGGGTCGATGAGGGAGGCCCTTCCACTCTGCATCATCCTCATTCGCCCTTCCTGGACATCTTCTCCTGCACTGCTCTTCGCGGAACGACCGGTACTGCATAGGACTGACCCTGCTGATGTCTTCTGGATCCATAGGAGGTAACGCTTTGCACCGCTCACTTGACTGTCTGGAATGTCCGTGCCATCGGTTGCTCTGGCAGAGTACCCACACTAGGACTTAGTGTGCCTTCCCCTCCAGACTCTTATACCATGTCTCCCTCCTTGACACGTGGTACTCCGCATCTTTTTGGCTTTTTGATTTTGATTTTTCCCATTCCCTCACTCCCCCCTCCCCTCTCCCCTTTTTTTTTCTCCCCTTCCCCCCCTCCTGTGGAGTGAAATTGAGCTACGTGACTTTCTATGTCAACCCTGCTCCAAGGGCAAGAATGTGTTTTACTCTAACTGTTTGTGTTGTTAATCAAGCTTGGGTCCATGGGGTAGGGTTTTATCTCTAACATCATGGGCTCAGACGGGGTGCCGTTGGAACCTACCCTTGACTAGAAGGTAGTGTTGGTCTGCATAGGGTGATTCCCCTTAACTTCATGAGAGGTTCCAGACTCTTACGTTTTCGTGCAATGCTATGAGCCGTCCTCACCCTTTTGTTAGAGTAAGTTCTATTATTTTATGCTGTGATGAGATGAGATAAACACTGTCGGCACTTGGCAGAAATGTTTGAATTGTTTGAAATGTTTACAATGTTCAACATGTTTTAATTGTTGTGTGCAGGGCTCCCTGGCCTCCTGAGCTCAAGCTGCACATGGGCTATCACTTCATCAGTCCTCCTATAATTATAGGTTCCCCACTATTAATACAGGTTACTGACTGTAACGGCACCCCAAATACGAAGGGGGTTAACGCCGTATAAGATGTTCCCTCTCCTGGACACCCACTCGCTACCAATCTTCCACAGCCAGGCGACCCTTTCCCAATAGATTAATCCTTCCAGGAGAAACGAGGCGTACTCTGTCTCTTCCAGGATCGAAGGACTTTATTGTGAAAAAACATTGTAACTTTTATATACATCCAATACACATTAGTTTAACATGAACAGTGGCCCAGTTCCACCCACCACATAACAAGCCCCAATACACATTATTTTGACGTCTGCTAGGAGACAACAGGTTCTAATAATCCCCTTTATGTTTGAATGACTATGCATGACCTTTATATTCACCAGACTGTCTGATACTTTACAATACACACAAGGACAGACTTAATTTCCCCAATCCACATCACCACAAACAATGAACAGGTCTTCTAGAAGCTGGAATTCATTAGCATTACACTAGACAGGTGATTGAGGCTGAACACCTCAGTATCTCTCAATTAACTTGTTGAGTTCAGAAACAGTAAATAGTCCTTTACAGATATCCTTGGGGATATGGTGGATAAATATTACAGACCCATTTTAGGTAGCCCAAGGTATATTTCTTAATGTCCATTATTTCCTGGCTCACCCTGTGTCCAAAGTGACCCTCCTGTCACACTGACCAAGCTCAGTCTGTCACTCCCTGGGTCGCGACCCCTCTGTGGTTTGTTTCCGTCCCTTCTCTCGTCCCCACACAGCAATCCTGATGGGATTAGCTGACCCTCCAGGCTCCCCTTTTTCTAGGTGATTTAGTGAGACTATCATCACCTCTGGTTGATTTTCTATCCCCCTCTTTGTCCTTGGCTCTATTTGTATCCCCTCTCTCTTTCTTCTTTGCTCTTCGCCCCCCCCCCCTTCTCTTCTTTTTTTTTCTTTTCTCTTTGGCTGGATCCCGGTTCCTCTAAATACACGTTGTTCTTTGTAAAGAGCAGCAGTCTGCTTCCTTTTATTGTATAAGGGTTTGTGTCTCTAGCTGCAAGCCATGCCGTCCCTGACTCTGAAATGCCTATCTCTTAATTTGAAGGGCCTTAACCTACCAGAGAAAAGGTCACAAGTTTTGTCCTCTCTCACTAAACATAGAGCTCACTTCATTTTCCTTCAGGAGATCCACTTTCGTTCGGACGCTATTCCTAAACTTTCTAATCATACTTATCTAACAGCTTTCCATGCCACCAACCCTGAGGCTAAGACGAAAGGTGTATCTATTCTCATATCTAAAAACGCAAACTTTCACCTATCGGAATCCCTGATTGATCCTGAGGGTAGGTACATATTCCTCAAGGGTTCATATGCCTCAACACCGATCACGCTAGCTAACATATACTGCCCAAACGAGCGTCAGGTGGCCTTCTTTAGGAAAATTGGTGATTTACTTGCCTCCTTCAAATCAGGTGTGGTACTTATGGGAGGGGACTTCAATGTCCCCCTGAATCCGCTATTGGATTCTTCTAAGGGATCCTCCGCTTTAACCTACAAGGCGCTGCGCCAGATTAATTTGCAGCTCCAGTCCTTGACCCTACACGATGTGTGGCGCACGATGTTCCCCTCTGATAAGGACTACACCTTCTTCTCAACCCTGCATCAAAAATATTCTAGGATAGACTATTTCTTTCTCTCCCAGTCAGACCTCCCCCTACTCCAACAGTCCACTATTGAACCGATGTTTCTGTCGGACCATCACCCAATCACTGTTACCCTGTCTTTCCCTGAAACTTCTTTCAGAGCGAAGTCTTGGCGCCTGAATTCCTCCTTACTCGAGGACCCCTTGGTGATTGACCAAATTCGCACAAGAATCCAACAATACTTTGCGGAGAACTCGGGTCAGGAGGTCTCGCCGGTCTCCCTCTGGGAAGCTCACAAATGCGTGATTCGGGGTGAATTGATTGCTCTGGCCACTAAAGCTAAGAAACAACGCCAAGAACATATGAACTCCCTCATCGGGAAGATTAAATCTCTCGAAACCTCCCACAAACTAACACATGCGTGAGCCACCTTGCAGGACCTGACACACACCCGAGCTCTTCTCTTGGAGGAGCTAGGTAAGTGCTCTAGGAGACGTTACATTCTTGGCCAGAGAATCTTCTATGAACAGGGCAACAAATGTGGCCGTCTTTTGGCACGCACAGTACAAAATTCAAAAATCTCCTCTACAATTCACCACATACGCAGCCCTGGGGCAGGGCTTCTGGTCAAGAATGCGGATATCGCCAAGGAGTTCGAGAGTTTTTACTCCAAGTTGTACAATTTACAGCCCCACACTCCCTCACCGCACGCAGCCGACACCCGAGCCACACATATTAGAGAATACCTCTCCCGCTACAGTCCCAGGCCGCTCTCTCCTCAACAATTACTCGACCTGGAAAATCCTATTTCGGCATCGGAATTGGATATGGCCATGAAACAGATGAAAACGGGGAAGTCCCCAGGCCCAGACAGCCTTTCCCTCCAATACTACAGATCTTTCATTGCTCCTTTAGCCCCCAACCTTTTAGCCATCTTGAATGCCTTGTCAGACTCCCAGAATAAACCTGACAGCATGTTAGCTGCGCACCTCGCGGTAATCCCTAAGGAGGGCAAGGACTCATCCTCAGTTGCAAACTACAGACCGATTTCCCTCCTCAACGTAGACATCAAAATCTATGTGAAGATTTTAGCTAACAGGTTACTCCCTTTGGTGCCCGGACTTGTTTCCCTAGATCAGGTTGGCTTTGTCCCCGGACGTGAGGCCAGAGACAACACCATCCGTACACTAAGCTTACACCATTGGCTCACGACCTCTAAACCTCATGGATTCTTTCTTTCGCTTGATGCTGAGAAGGCGTTTAACAGGGTTGCCTGGGACTATATGCGGGAGGTGCTCGGGGCTCTGGGCCTTGGGACCCGTATGTTGTCAAAATTAATGGCCACCTGTCGGACGCCTTTCACATCAGCAATGGCACTCGTCAGGGATGCCCCTTATCCCCGCTGATTTATATCCTTGCCCTGGAACCCTTTCTTAACAGACTAAGAGACAACTTGAGCATACAGGGGATTACCGTGAAAGGCAGAGAGTTTAAAGTGGCGGCCTTTGCCGACGACATCCTCCTCTCTTTGCAGGCTCCCCGTATTTCCCTTCCTAATCTTCTCAAATATTTGGAACATTTTGGCTTCCTGTCCAATCTCAAGATCAATCACTCAAAATCGCAGGCGCTAAATGTCTCCCTCCCCATGCAGGAGGTACTACACTGTCAAGAGTCATTCCCTTTCAGGTGGGTACAGGACGCACTCACATATCTTGGCATTCGTATCCCCTCTCGCCTGACTGATTTGTATCTGAAAAACTTCCATCCCGCCCTACTTCAGGTCCAGAAACACCTCAAAGACTGGATGGGCCTAAACGTTTCCTGGTTTGGGCGCGCAGCCCTGATTAAAATTATAATTTTGCCCCGTCTACGCTACCTAATGCAGTCAATCCCCATTTCCCTACCGCCAGGGTTCTTTACATCTTACCGGAAAACATGCTCTGCCTTCTTATGGCGGAATTCCCAACCACGCATTAAGTTCTCTCGTCTCACTTTGCCCAAATCTAGAGGGGGAATCGGTCTACCGGATATTCGCCAATACCATACCGCATGTCACCTCACTAGGATCGTTGACTGGAATGTCCATGCCTTTAAAAAGGTATGGGTGTTCCTTGAGAAGGCCTTCTCGACAGGACATTTACATTTACTCCCATGGTTGCCTTCTAACAATTGGCCCCATTCTCTGTCTTCTCACCCGCTCATCTACCCTACACTTTTGGCATTTAAAAAGTCTGCATTACATGGGTCCCCAACCCCGAGCCCGAGCCCTTTGACAACGCTGAGGGGGAATCCAGACTTCCCTCCTGGGGTATCTGAGGGGTTTTTGAGTCAAGAGTGGCAACATGAGGACATGATAGCACTACAGTTTTACTCTGAGGGAAGGCCTCTGTCCTTTGAAGCGCTACAGACTTCCACCAAGATGTCCTCTCTATCTTTCTGGACTTACAGACAAATCCGACATTTTCTCATGACCTATGCAAACCAGTCAACCTGGACGAGACGACTCACACCCTTTGAATCCCTTTGTCACTGTAAAACACCACAAAGGCACCTGATCTCCCTTCTATATTCCCTTCTCTCGAACACACCATCATTGACCCCTAGCCCCTCACAGACTTCCTGGAATAGGGACTTCCAAACGCCCTTGTCTACGGAGGACTGGACCACTATCTATGACTATGCTCATAAAGGCTCGTTGAATGTGGCCATTCAAGAGAATGGCTATAAAATAATCACTAAGTGGTACAGGACCCCGTCTCGTCTCCATAAATTTTCCTCTAGCATTCCTGACACATGTTGGAGATGCGGGGAGGGAGTGGGAACTATGCTTCATGTGTGGTGGGATTGTGGGGCCCTTTAACCCTTTTGGAGGGAGGTCCACGATCTCATCTCACATGTTACAACTTATACCCTAGACTTTACCCCGTCCCAGTTTCTTTTACACCATACTTCTCTCCCTAAGAAAGATTACTACAAATCCTTGGCCTTGCACATGGTTAATGCTGCCAGACTTTGTGTTCCCAGACACTGGCGCTCCACCGGCGTTCCCACAGTCAGGGAGTGGCCTGCACAGATTTCTTCCATAAAGGAAATGGAGGAATTGATTTTCACTTCGCAGGATAGAATGCACAAATTCTCAATTAAGTGGGCCTGTTGGAACCACTTCGTCACCACCGACCGTTACCTCCAGTATCTCTCATAACTTTGTCTTGCAATAAGGGAGCTACCCCCACATCTGTGGGGGAGATGGGGGGAGACCTGGATCCACCCATGCCCCTTCTGATTGTCCCCTGCTAGACTCCTTCCCCCCCCCCCCTTTTTTTTTGTTTTTATTTTTTCCTTACTTTTTCCTCTTTCTTTTTGGACTTCCTTCCTCTTTCTTCCCTCTTTCTGCTTCACTTTCTCTTTCTTTTTTGCCCTTTCCTCTTGAATCTTTCCTTTATGTACGAGGGTACCCCATATTTGTGCAGTCACGATACCATGCACCCCGAATATTGGTCATGATCGAGGCTCTAAGCCAGTTTATCCCCTTAACATGCAACAGGGAGGTCTGGAGGGGAGGGGAGAATAGAGAATATGATCCTCCGCCCCTTTTACGCTACATCACATTGCTGCTCCTCGACTGTGGTCTGTTTGTCTCCATTGAGCTTTCTATATCGTGGTGTGCCATAGGTACCCTTTTATTTTTTGTTGTCTCTCTGTTATATGCTGTATTGTGCCCATTGTTGGGTCTTGTATGTCATGCTTTTTTTTTACAAAATAAAAACTTTTTATGGGAAAAAAAAAACGCAAAAAAAAAAAAAAAATACAAATTAGCTCAAAATAACATTACATTACATAAATGATGCCACAATAATTTTTGAAACATATCTTCACCTACCAAAACTTTAATACCACTGATATAACCAATGTGGGTAGCGAGGAGGGGCAGAATACAATCTTGGTGCAGACACTGGGACACCAATAAATGGTCCCACACACTTATACGGCTCACAGCACCTATTAGTCATAATATAATATCAATAAGTTAGGGGGATTGGGGAACGGCTCAAAATAGATATGCCACCAGTAGCCATTTCCTTTAAAAAAACTATCTCCAATATCCAAATAAAGTTCCACACTTCAACTCCAGGGGGGTTATAGAAGGAACAGCTTAAAATACACTATATTGCCACATGAACTTTAATGGCACACCAGTATTAGTCCGTAGGGTTCAATATTGAGTTGGTCTACCCTTTGCAGCTATAACAGCTTCAACTCTTCTGGAAAGGCTGTCTACAAGGTTTAGGAGTGTCTATGAGAATGTTTGACCATTCTTCCAGAAGCGCATTTGTGAGGTCAGGCACTGATGTTGGACGAGAAGGCAAGAAGGCCTAGCTCATAGTCTCCACTCTAATTCATCCCAAAGGTGTTCTATCAGGTTGAGGTCAGGATTCTGCACAGGCCAGTCAAGTTCCTCCACCCTGTGTCTTTATGGACCTTGCTGACATAGGAAAAAGGTTAAGATCATTAGCAAAGGAGGCAGAAAGCATACATCTGGTCCACAAGGGGCCATGAACACAACAAACCTAATCACCAGATTTATTACAGGAACCATATTAAAATGGCAATTCACACAGTGAAGGTGGAAAAGGGAGGAAGGGTGGGAGGCGACAGAGGGTGGGGAAATTTAGTGTCCACGCTCCTGAGAATATAAACACAGTCAGAGCAACATGAGGCCCTTAGGTCAACCAGAAGTAAAAAAATAAAACCGAGTATGAAAGACAAAGTAAAGAAGGGAGATAAAAATTATAGACCAAAAAAAAAGAGGGTAGCCAGGAGCTTCTTAAGGAACTAACAAATACTGAATCCATGGGTCCCCAATTTTATCAAACGTCTTAGTATTATTATGAAGGATACAGGTGAGTCTGTCATTAACCAGAATCCAGTTAAGCTTGTTCTTTACATAATCAAGGGGAACCACTGACTGCTTCCAATATTTTGCAATAGTAATTCTTGCCACCAAGAACATATACTGTATGTAATTAATTTCACAGATTTCTTGGGGACCTTGTCAGGGAACTTTTAAAAGAGGACTGACTGACTCTGTGGAATATTGACTGCCATCACGGAATAAATGAATCCAAAACCGGATCGCTATAGGCCGTGATGGCGAACCTTTTTGAGCCAGAGTGCCCAAACCGCGACACAAAACCCACTTATTTCTTTCAAAGTGCCAACACAGAATTAAACTTACCTACTGTCTCTGTACAGAGGATGAGACTGATCATCCCTCTGAATGAGCCCTAAAGGAGCAAAAACGTACGATTTCTGACAGATTCGCTCTAAATGCAGGGTTCAGACCGACCTGACACATGCACTCACCTACCTGATCATTACACTCACCTACTTGAACATTACACTCAGCTACCTGACACATGCACTCACCTATCTGACACATACTTCCTGCACTACTTATATCCCTATCCCCCCACACACAGTATAATGTAGATTGGAGGATCTATCCTCATCCTTACCTCTCCATGGCCTCATGGTCCAGCTCTCCCCCAGGCAGTATTGTAGGAGTCCCCGCCATCCAGCTGCTCCTCAATATCCCCACCACCGGGAGGTCAGGTAGAAGCCACTGCACCTCTCCCATGGCCATGGATGATCTGCTCTGAGCACCGGCCCTCCCCCACCACTGTTTCACAGGCTGCACCAGAGGGACAGACTGAACCAAAGTAGTCCTGGAGCAGGGGGAGCTGGAATAGGGTGCCCACAGATGAATGCCCAAATGCCTTTACTGGAGGTTTAGGGGTCTGAGGGAGGCAATAAGCTGCAGCACAGACCCTCAGGATGGTGGAGGAAGAATGTTACTTCCCCCTAAACATCACACATGGGACAAGATGACTGGTTGCACACCCCCTGCTGACATCACTGTCACTGATGCAAGGAAGGGAGCTGGCTCCTCCATGCCTGCACCACTAAGTGCAAGTGACTGCCTGGCTGGGGGATTTCCCTGGCGTGCCAACTGATTGACTGCAGATTCTAAAGGTGTGCATGCTTTTTGGAAGTATTCTATCTTTTTGAGGTCTACTGTACATGTATAAGGATATTGGGGATATAGCGGCAAAATCAACCTTTGTGTTTTTAAATGATGCAATTGCTCATAAGCCATGTTTGTGTTTACAGGGTCAGTAAAATATTATATGCATAGTATTTTAGCCATGTATTATTAGACTTGTCAGATGTCTAACTGTACCCTCTTTTACATAAATATTCGAAACGCGTTGGATTTCTCTGTCTATAAGAATCGTTTGACAGACAAATGTGGTTATTTCTGTATATCCACCAATACTACCTTCTGTAACCACATTGGTATTTTATCTGTGCATGAATGCTTCACTTCTATGTATTATATTAATAAATTTTTTTGTAGTAACATTTAATTATGGTGTAAGTCATGCCCTAAAAAAATCCCACTAGAGGATTGTGTCTGTACAGTAATGATTCTTCAAAGACCCGACCTAAAAATGATGGTATATGGGAAAAACCTGAAGGTTAGCATTTCTCAAAGACCCATTGAATAATATATAGGAAGGAAAAGCTACTTCCACAAAATACTTAGTTCTACATAAGTTAGTTTACATTCATGCTACATCAGATATACATTTAATGGTGATCTTGTTCTGTATGTATTGCAAAAGATAAACCTCCTATATAACTGCATACATTACATATTGTATGACATGATTTGTGTGTAAATAATGATGATGTAACTGATTCACCAACAAGGATAAACCCTATAAATATGACATATCCATATTTGTTAAAGTGTATGGAAGGTAAATTGTATCCTGGGGATCCAAATTATGTATCCTGATTAGGGATGGGCCCGGTGCTCGATTCGAACCCATGTTCGAATCGAGCACCGGGCGTTCGCTCGCTCGTCGAGCCCAGAACTATTTGGGCCGTTCGCATCACATTCGTGTGATGCGAGCGGCCCCGCAATGCATTGCGGCCGGCGCGGCCGGCGCAGTGCATTGCTGGCTGATGATTGGCCAAGCATGCACTGTGACCCCGCATGCTTGGCCAATCACAGCGCCCGAAACTCGGAGAGCAATAATTGGCTACAGGCAGGACGCCTGTAGCCAATTACAGCTCAGGGGCTTTAGTACATGCCCCACCATTTAAAAGGCTGCCACGCCATCGGCCCCGGTCACATGAGTTCCGGCTTTAGGAGAGATCAGTCTGCTGATTCTGTCTTTGCTTGATACTGAAAGATTTGCTCTTCTTTGCTAAACCATTGGCTATTTCTTTGCTAAACCATTGCTACCTAAGTCATTGATCGTTCATTGCTGCTGATTGCACAGTTAGCGTGTTATTAGCTGCTGCTGGGGATTAGTCTGGTGCGTGCTTACTGTTAGTACAGTATTGCAGTAGTACCAACCGCAGTGCTGTTAGCACAGCATTGCACCCCAACAGCACCCATAGGACTTCTAGTGTGTAAGTGGCAGCAAACAGAGCTCCTATATTTTCTTCTCAGCAGCACCCATAGGACTTCTAGTGTGTTAGTGGCAGCAAACAGAGCTCCTATATTTTCTTCTCAGCAGCACCCATAGGACTTCTAGTGTGTTAGTGGCATCACACAGAGCTCCTATATTTTCTTCTCAGCAGCACCCATAGGACTTCTAGTGTGTTAGTGGCAGCAAACAGAGCTCCTATATTTTCTTCTCAGCAGCACCCATAGGACTTCTAGTGTGTTAGTGGCAGCAAACAGAGCTCCTATATTTTCTTCTCAGCAGCACCCATAGGACTTCTAGTGTGTTAGTGGCATCACACAGAGCTCCTATATTTTCTTCTCAGCAGCACCCATAGGACTTCTAGTGTGTTAGTGGCAGCAAACAGAGCTCCTATATTTTCTTCTCAGCAGCACCCATAGGACTTCTAATGTGTTAGTGGCATCACACAGAGTTCCTATATTTTCATCTCAGAAGCACCCATAGGACTTCTAGTGTGTTAGTGGCATCACACAGAGCTCCTATATTTTCTTCTCAGAAGCACCCATAGGACTTCTAGTGTGTTAGTGGCAGCAAACAGAGCTCCTATATTTTCTTCTTAGCAGCACCCATAGGACTTCTAATGTGTTAGTGGCATCACACAGAGTTCCTATATTTTCATCTCAGAAGCACCCATAGGACTTCTAGTGTGTTAGTGGCATCACACAGAGCTCCTATATTTTCTTCTCAGAAGCACCCATAGGACTTCTAGTGTGTTAGTGGCAGCAAACAGAGCTCCTATATTTTCTTCTCAGCAGCACCCATAGGACTTCTAGTGTGTTAGTGGCATCACACAGAGTTCCTATATTTTCATCTCAGAAGCACCCATAGGACTTCTAGTGTGTTAGTGGCATCACACAGAGCTCCCATATTTTCTTCTCAGCAGCACCCATAGGACTTCTAGTGTGTTAGTGGCATCACACAGAGCTCCTATATTTTCATCTCAGAAGCACCCATAGGACTTCTAGTGTGTTAGTGGCATCACACAGAGCTCCTATATTTTCTTCTCAGCAGCACCCATAGGACTTCTAGTGTGTTAGTGGCAGCAAACAGAGCTCCTATATTTTCTTCTTAGCAGCACCCATAGGACTTCTAATGTGTTAGTGGCATCACACAGAGTTCCTATATTTTCATCTCAGAAGCACCCATAGGACTTCTAGTGTGTTAGTGGCATCACACAGAGCTCCTATATTTTCTTCTCAGAAGCACCCATAGGACTTCTAGTGTGTTAGTGGCAGCAAACAGAGCTCCTATATTTTCTTCTCAGCAGCACCCATAGGACTTCTAGTGTGTTAGTGGCATCACACAGAGTTCCTATATTTTCATCTCAGAAGCACCCATAGGACTTCTAGTGTGTTAGTGGCATCACACAGAGCTCCTATATTTTCTTCTCAGCAGCACCCATAGGACTTCTAGTGTGTTAGTGGCATCACACAGAGCTCCTATATTTTCATCTCAGAAGCACCCATAGGACTTCTAGTGTGTTAGTGGCATCACACAGAGCTCCTATATTTTCTTCTCAGCAGCACCCATAGGACTTCTAGTGTGTTAGTGGCAACAAACAGAGCTCCTATATTTTCTTCTTAGCATCACCCATAGGACTTCTAATGTGTTAGTGGCATCACACAGAGTTCCTATATTTTCATCTCAGAAGCACCCATAGGACTTCTAGTGTCTTAGTGGCATCACACAGAGCTCCTATATTTTCTTCTCAGAAGCACCCATAGGACTTCTAGTGTGTTAGTGGCAGCAAACAGAGCTCCTATATTTTCTTCTCAGCAGCACCCATAGGACTTCTAGTGTGTTAGTGGCATCACACAGAGTTCCTATATTTTCATCTCAGAAGCACCCATAGGACTTCTAGTGTGTTAGTGGCATCACACAGAGCTCCTATATTTTCATCTCAGAAGCACCCATAGGACTTCTAGTGTGTTAGTGGCATCACACAGAGCTCCTATATTTTCTTCTCAGCAGCACCCATAGGACTTCTAGTGTGTTAGTGGCAGCAAACAGAGCTCCTATATTTTCTTCTCAGCAGCACCCATAGGACTTCTAGTGTGTTAGTGGCATCACACAGAGCTCCTATATTTTCTTCTCAGCAGCACCCATAGGACTTCTAGTGTGTTAGTGGCAGCAAACAGAGCTCCTATATTTTCTTCTCAGCAGCACCCATAGGACTTCTAGTGTGTTAGTGGCATCACACAGAGCTCCTATATTTTCATCTCAGAAGCACCCATAGGACTTCTAGTGTGTTAGTGGCATCACACAGAGCTCCTATATTTTCTTCTCAGCAGCACCCATAGGACTTCTAGTGTGTTAGTGGCAGCAAACAGAGCTCCTATATTTTCATCTCAGAAGCACCCATAGGACTTCTAGTGTGTTAGTGGCATCACACAGAGCTCCTATATTTTCATCTCAGAAGCACCCATAGGACTTCTAGTGTGTTAGTGGCATCACACATAGCTCCTATATTTTCTTCTCAGCAGCACCCATAGGAGTTCTAGTGTGTTAGTGGCATCTAGTGATGAGCCGAACACCCCCGGGTTCGGTTCGCACCAGAACCCGCGAACGGACCGAAAGTTCGAACGAACATTAGAACCCTATTAAATACAATGGATGCGAACGTTCGAATTCTAAAGTGCTAATTATAACAACTATTATGCATGTTATTGTCATAAATAGGGTTTGGGAACCCGGGTTCTGCACCAGGGGACATGTATCAATGCAAAAAGAAGTTTTAAAAACGGTCGTTTTTCGGGAGCAGTCATTTTAATGATGCATAAAGTGAAAAAAAAAAAGTCAAATATTCCTTCAAATATCGTACCTGGGGGGTGTCTAAAGTATGCCTGTGAAGTGCCACGTGTTTCCCGTGTTTAGAACTGTCCCTGCACAAAATGACACTTCTAAAGGAAAAAAAAGCCATTTAAAACTGCTTGCGGCTTTAATGTAATGTCTGGTCCCGGTAATATGGATGAAATTCTTTAAGAAAAATGGCATAGCTACCCCATGACCCCCCCCCCTACCCCAGCCCATTACCAGCCCCTTTGGGTCTTGTATGGATATTAAGGGGAACCCCGCACATAAAATAAAAAAGGCCCTATATACTCTGAACAGCCGTATACAGGCGGTGCATACAAGACAGGGACTGTAGGTTTGTTCTTATGTAGAATCTGTTTGTAATTTTGAACAGGTACATTGTTGAAGTGTAGCTCCAGCCCAAAAATCTATTTTTAAACTTTTTGGGAAACATAGGTAAGGGTTATCACCCCTGTAACATTTGTTTTGCTGTCTGTGCCCCTGTTCAGAACATTTCACCTCACTTTCCGTCCCAATGACAACTGTTTTTGAAATGTGGTGTTTTTCTTGAAACAAGGATTGCTGATAAAGCATCAGTACAGATGAGACCCCTTTCTCCCATATTTATTCTTACAGGAGAGAATTTTCCTTTCTAGGGGTAGATTTCCTCTCACTTCCTGTTGTCTTCTTTCGTTTGCAAGTAGGAGTCGTTTGTAAGTTGGATGTTTGAAAGTAGGGACCTGCCGTATATACTCTGCAGAAATAGGCCCCTTAGTTGTTGGTGTTGGCACAACACTGTAAGCACTCAGTTACTCTTGGTTGGTGCTGGAACGCCCTGCTGTCAACTATTATATCAGGAATTTTAATTACATATAATTGTTGAACAGTGGTAGTAAAAATTGGGGCTTTGATGGTGGTGCTGGTGCCACAACACTGTAAGCCCTGACAGTTACTCTTGGTGGGTGCAGCAATGGGCCCTGCTGTGAATTATTAGATCAAGAATTGTAATTACATGCCCCTTTTGAACAGGGGCTGAAAAATTGGGCCTTTCGTGGTGGTGGTGGTGGTGGCGTTGCCACAAGACTGTAAGCCCTCAGAGTTACTCTTGGTGGGTGCAGCAATGGACCCTGCTGTGAATTATTAGATCAAGAATTGTAATTGCATGCCCCTGTTGAACAGGGGCTGAAAAATTGGGCCTTAGGCACTGGTGGCACAACACTACAACCCCTCACAGATACTGTACTTGGAGCACAGCAATGAGCCCTGTTGCAAAGTATTGCTTCAAAAATTGTAATGACAAGCCCCTGTTAAACAGGGGCTGAAAAATTGGGCCTTAGGCACTGGTGCCACAACACTCCAACCCCTCACAGATACTGTACTTGGAGCACAGCAATGAGCCCTATGGCAAATTATTGCTAAAAAAAATGTAATTACACGCCCCTGTAAAACAGGGGCTGAAAAATTGGGCCTTAGCCACTGGTGGCGGCACCCATAAACAAAAATGATCTTCCAAGCTATCATCATCAATCGTATCATTGAGGACTCGGAGGAGGAGGATAGCCAGTCAACATAACAGCACAGGCACTCAGCATCAGCATCAGTCTTGAAGGGATGTGACATGTTAAAATCAATTAGTCTGTTATATCAGCATCAGGTGTGTGGTAGCTGGTGGTGATCCAAGACTGGTTCATCTTGATGAAAGTCAGTCGATCAACCGAGTCGGTGGACAGGCGCACCCTGTGATCCGTGACAAATCCTCCAGCAGCACTGAATGTGCGTTCCGAAAGAACGCTGGATGCAGGACAGGCCAGTAGCTCAATTGCATACTGTGCAAGCTCTGGCCAGTGATCCATCCTCAAGACCCAGTAAGCCAGAGGATTTTCGGTGGGGAAGGTGTCCAAGTCTGACCTTGCCCCTAGATATTCCTGCACCATGTTTATCAGACGCTGGCGATGGTTGCTGGAACCGATCATACTTTGGGGCTGCGGACTAAAGAATTATCTGAACGCATCGGTCAGACGGCCACCTTCCCCACCGCTCCTTCTTTGACTGGCCGAAGCCTCAGCAACTCGTTGTCCAGGACCAGGAGTTTGTAACCTCCCAGTCTCTGGGAACGCGTTGCACAGACCTTTCTGCAAGGCCTCCCGGAGTTGTCTCATCCTCTGCTCCCTCTGCGACGGTAACATAAGGTCCGCAACCTTACCCTTGTACCGTGGATCAAGGAGAGTGGCCAGCCAGTAATGGTCCCTCTCCTTGATCCGAAGAATACGAGGATCCTTCCGCAGACTTTGCAGGATCAGGGAGGCCATGCAGCGTAGGTTTGCTGAGGCATTCGCTCCGGAGTCCTCTGGGTCACTAAGGACGACATGATCCGCAGCCACCTCCTCCCAGCCACGTACAAGTCCACTGGTTTCTTGGGACTGTAAATCATCCCTAAAAGACTGCTGCTGATGATGCTGAGTGCCAGCCTCCACCTCCATGCTGACACAATCCTCCTCCTCCTCCTCCTCCTCCTCCTCTTCCTGTGCGATGGGTGGGACAGAAGGAACACTGTCTGGGTAAAGGGGGCCTTGAGAGGCAAGGAAGTCCTCCTCTTCCTGCCTCTGTTCTGCCTCAAGTGCCCTGTCCATTATTCCACGCAGCGTGTGCTCCAACAGGTGGACAAGAGGTACAGTGTCACTGATGCATGCACTGTCACTGCTCACCATCCTCGTGGCCTCCTCAAATGGTGCCAGGACAGTGCATGCATCCCTGATCATGCCCCACTGGCGTGGAGAAAAAAAAACAAGCTCCCCTGACCCTGTCCTGGTGCCGTAGTCGCACAGGTACTCATTGATGGCCCTCTGCTGCGTGTGCAGCCGCTGCAGCATGGCCAACGTTGAGTTCCACCTGGTGGGCATGTCACATATAAGGCGGTTCTTGGGCAGGTTCAACTCCTTTTGCAGCTCAGCCAGGCGAGCACTGGCATTATAAGATCTGCGGAAATGCACACAGACTTTCCTGGCCTGCCTCAGGACATCCTGTAAGCCCGGGTACCTGCCCAAGAACCGCTGCACCACCAGGTTAAGGACGTGAGCCACACAGGGCACATGGGTCAGTTGTCCCTGTCGGAGGGCGGAGAGGAGGTTGGTGCCATTGTCGCAAACCACCATTCCTGGCTTAAGCTGGCGTGGCGTCAACCACCTCTCGGCCTGGCCCTGCAGAGCAGACAGGACCTCTGCCCCAGTGTGGCTTCTGTCCCCCAAACACACCAGCGCAAGCACGGCATGGCATCTTTTTGCCTGCGTACTTGCGTAGCCCCGTGAACGGCTACGGAGCACCGCTGGTTCATAGGACAAACCACAGGAAGAGGCCATGGAGGAAGAAGAAGAGGAGGGGGTGGAGGAGAGAGGTGTGTCACAACCAGTAGTAGCATTTTGGAGGCGTGGCAGTGGGACAACCTCCAACACTACTGCACCTTGTCCTGCATCCTTCCCAGCTGCCAAAAGAGTGACCCAATGGGCCGTGAAAGAAAGGTAACGTCCCTGTCCATGCCTGCTGGACCATGAGTCAGCGGTAATATGCACCTTACCGCTGACCGCCCTGTCCAGCGAGGCCAAGACATTGCCTTCCACATGCCGGTAGAGAGCCGGAATAGCCTTCCGTGAGAAAAAGTGGCGTTTGGGAACCTGCCACTGAGGAACCGCACATTGCACAAACTCACGGAAGGGGGCCGAGTCTACCAACTGAAAAGGCAGCAGTTGAAGCGCTAGCAATTTAGCCAAGCTAGCATTCAACCGCTGGGCATGTGGATGGCTGGGAGTGAACTTCTTTCGACGGTCCAGCAGCTGGGGCAGGGAAATTTGCCTGCTAGAATCGGACGTCGGTGTACTGCTAGCAGAGTGGCCGCAAGTACTTGGCTGTGACACACCTAATTCTACACCTTCATTCCTCTCAGTGCATGTTTCAGAGAGGACTGAAGTTATAGTGGGGTTGGAGATCCCAGCTGATGCGGTGCAAGGAGAGGTCCGCTTTGTTCTTTGGTGTGGGTCTTTGAGGTAGGCTTGCCAACGAGCTGCATCGCAGGTCAACATATGTCTGGTCAGGCATGTGGTACCCAAGCGGCTGATGTTTTGGCCACGCGATATACGCTTGAGACATATGTTGCAAACAGCAGCTGTGCGATCTGATGCACTAGCCTCAAAAAAGGCCCACACCAAAGAACTTTTTGAATGACGGGCAGAGGCAGCGCCCTGCACAGGCGGAGCTCTGCGGTGTGATTCCGTCGGTGTACTGCCCTTACGCTGGCCACCAAAGGGCATCCTGCCTCGTTGGAGATGTGCCTCCTCCTCATCCTCCTCCTCCTCCTCTCTCCTATTAGGCACCCACGTGGAGTCAGTGACCTCATCATCACCTCCCTCCTCATCACTGGAGCCAATCTGGCAGTATGCTGCAGCTGCTGGAACATGACTGCCAGATTGGTGTCCTTCTTGAGCATCCCCTCTGTCTGCTCTCACGCTACTGCCTTCCTCTAGCTGGGTTTCATCATCAGACCCTTCGAAACGCTGGGCATCCTCCTGGAGCATGTACCCAACACTGTGCTGAAACAGTTCGGGGGACTCCTCAGGAGGAGGACATGGTGGGTCTAGGGAAGGAGTGACTGATGATGAGTCTGACATTGATACCAGGGAAGAGGACGCTTTGGCAGCTGCTTTTCCAGTACCCTGAGCCTGGGTGAGAGAGGATGAGGAGGAGGAGGAGGGCTTGGTCATCCACTCTACCAAGTCTTCGGCATGATGTGGCTCAACATGTCCAGCTGCCGAAAAGAAGGACAAGCGTGTCCCATGGCCATGTGCTGATGACAATGCACCGCGTCCACGACCAGCACTGTTGCCCCCAGACACAGAGCCTGCTTGCCCTCTTTTATTGCCTCCTGACTGTCTGCCTCTCCTTGTTTGCCTTCCAGACATTCTAATAGATGGCCTGCAGGGAGATGGGAAAAAAGCAATAAGGGCTACCTTCAGGTGTCCTTCTCTGTCCCTGGAAACAAGGACTTTGACAGTGAAAGAAACTGACACACTCTCCCTACCTACAGTTTTCTGTCCCTAGAAAAAATGTTTTTTTTAAGCACAATTTAGCACAAGGAGAATTCACTCACTGTCCTTCCAGGTCCCTGGAAACAAGGACTTTGACAGTGAAAGAAACTGACACACTCTCCCTACCTACAGTTTTCTGTCCCTAGAAAAAATGTTTTTTTTAAGCACAATTTAGCACAAGGAGAATTCACTCACTGTCCTTCCAGGTCCCTGGAAACAAGGACTTTGACAGTGAAAGAAACTGACACACTCTCCCTACCTACAGTTTTCTGTCCCTAGAAAAAATGTTTTTTTTAAGCACAATTTAGCACAAGGAGAATTCACTCACTGTCCTTCCAGGTCCCTGGAAACAAGGACTTTGACAGTGAAAGAAACTGACACACTCTCCCTACCTACAGTTTTCTGTCCCTAGAAAAAATGTTTTTTTTAAGCACAATTTAGCACAAGGAGAATTCACTCACTGTCCTTCCAGGTCCCTGGAAACAAGGACTTTGACAGTGAAAGAAACTGACACACTCTCCCTACCTACAGTTTTCTGTCCCTAGAAAAAATGTTTTTTTTAAGCACAATTTAGCACAAGGAGAATTCACTCACTGTCCTTCCAGGTCCCTGGAAACAAGGACTTTGACAGTGAAAGAAACTGACACACTCTCCCTACCTACAGTTTTCTGTCCCTAGAAAAAATGTTTTTTTTAAGCACAATTTAGCACAAGGAGAATTCACTCACTGTCCTTCCAGGTCCCTGGAAACAAGGACTTTGACAGTGAAAGAAACTGACACACTCTCCCTACCTACAGTTTTCTGTCCCTAGAAAAAATGTTTTTTTAAGCACAATTTAGCACAAGGAGAATTCACTCACTGTCCTTCCAGGTCCCTGGAAACAAGGACTTTGACAGTGAAAGAAACTGACACACTCTCCCTACCTACAGTTTTCTGTCCCTAGAAAAAATGTTTTTTTTAAGCACAATTTAGCACAAGGAGAATTCACTCACTGTCCTTCCAGGTCCCTGGAAACAAGGACTTTGACAGTGAAAGAAACTGACACACTCTCCCTACCTACAGTTTTCTGTCCCTAGAAAAAATGTTTTTTTTAAGCACAATTTAGCACAAGGAGAATTCACTCACTGTCCTTCCAGGTCCCTGGAAACAAGGACTTTGACAGTGAAAGAAACTGACACACTCTCCCTACCTACAGTTTTCTGTCCCTAGAAAAAATGTTTTTTTTAAGCACAATTTAGCACAAGGAGAATTCACTCACTGTCCTTCCAGGTCCCTGGAAACAAGGACTTTGACAGTGAAAGAAACTGACACGCTCTCCCTACCTACAGTTTTCTGTCCCTAGAAAAAATGTTTTTTTTAAGCACAATTTAGCACAAGGAGAATTCACTCACTGTCCTTCCAGGTCCCTGGAAACAAGGACTTTGACAGTGAAAGAAACTGACACACTCTCCCTACCTACAGTTTTCTGTCCCTAGAAAAAATGTTTTTTTTAAGCACAATTTAGCACAAGGAGAATTCACTCACTGTCCTTCCAGGTCCCTGGAAACAAGGACTTTGACAGTGAAAGAAACTGACACACTCTCCCTACCTACAGTTTTCTGTCCCTAGAAAAAATGTTTTTTTTAAGCACAATTTAGCACAAGGAGAATTCACTCACTGTCCTTCCAGGTCCCTGGAAACAAGGACTTTGACAGTGAAAGAAACTGACACACTCTCCCTACCTACAGTTTTCTGTCCCTAGAAAAAATGTTTTTTTTAAGCACAATTTAGCACAAGGAGAATTCACTCACTGTCCTTCCAGGTCCCTGGAAACAAGGACTTTGACAGTGAAAGAAACTGACACACTCTCCCTACCTACAGTTTTCTGTCCCTAGAAAAAATGTTTTTTTTAAGCACAATTTAGCACAAGGAGAATTCACTCACTGTCCTTCCAGGTCCCTGGAAACAAGGACTTTGACAGTGAAAGAAACTGACACACTCTCCCTACCTACAGTTTTCTGTCCCTAGAAAAAATGTTTTTTTTAAGCACAATTTAGCACAAGGAGAATTCACTCACTGTCCTTCCAGGTCCCTGGAAACAAGGACTTTGACAGTGAAAGAAACTGACACACTCTCCCTACCTACAGTTTTCTGTCCCTAGAAAAAATGTTTTTTTTAAGCACAATTTAGCACAAGGAGAATTCACTCACTGTCCTTCCAGGTCCCTGGAAACAAGGACTTTGACAGTGAAAGAAACTGACACACTCTCCCTACCTACAGTTTTCTGTCCCTAGAAAAAATGTTTTTTTTAAGCACAATTTAGCACAAGGAGAATTCACTCACTGTCCTTCCAGGTCCCTGGAAACAAGGACTTTGACAGTGAAAGAAACTGACACACTCTCCCTACCTACAGTTTTCTATCCCTAGAAAAAATGTTTTTTTTAAGCACAATTTAGCACAAGGAGAATTCACTCACTGTCCTTCCAGGTCCCTGGAAACAAGGACTTTGACAGTGAAAGAAACTGACACACTCTCCCTACCTACAGTTTTCTGTCCCTAGAAAAAATGTTTTTTTTAAGCACAATTTAGCACAAGGAGAATTCACTCACTGTCCTTCCAGGTCCCTGGAAACAAGGACTTTGACAGTGAAAGAAACTGACACACTCTCCCTACCTACAGTTTTCTGTCCCTAGAAAAAATGTTTTTTTTAAGCACAATTTAGCACAAGGAGAATTCACTCACTGTCCTTCCAGGTCCCTGGAAACAAGGACTTTGACAGTGAAAGAAACTGACACACTCTCCCTACCTACAGTTTTCTGTCCCTAGAAAAAATGTTTTTTTTAAGCACAATTTAGCACAAGGAGAATTCACTCACTGTCCTTCCAGGTCCCTGGAAACAAGGACTTTGACAGTGAAAGAAACTGACACACTCTCCCTACCTACAGTTTTCTGTCCCTAGAAAAAATGTTTTTTTTAAGCACAATTTAGCACAAGGAGAATTCACTCACTGTCCTTCCAGGTCCCTGGAAACAAGGACTTTGACAGTGAAAGAAACTGACACACTCTCCCTACCTACAGTTTTCTGTCCCTAGAAAAAATGTTTTTTTTAAGCACAATTTAGCACAAGGAGAATTCACTCACTGTCCTTCCAGGTCCCTGGAAACAAGGACTTTGACAGTGAAAGAAACTGACACACTCTCCCTACCTACAGTTTTCTGTCCCTAGAAAAAATGTTTTTTTTAAGCACAATTTAGCACAAGGAGAATTCACTCACTGTCCTTCCAGGTCCCTGGAAACAAGGACTTTGACAGTGAAAGAAACTGACACACTCTCCCTACCTACAGTTTTCTGTCCCTAGAAAAAATGTTTTTTTTAAGCACAATTTAGCACAAGGAGAATTCACTCACTGTCCTTCCAGGTCCCTGGAAACAAGGACTTTGACAGTGAAAGAAACTGACACACTCTCCCTACCTACAGTTTTCTGTCCCTAGAAAAAATGTTTTTTTTAAGCACAATTTAGCACAAGGAGAATTCACTCACTGTCCTTCCAGGTCCCTGGAAACAAGGACTTTGACAGTGAAAGAAACTGACACACTCTCCCTACCTACAGTTTTCTGTCCCTAGAAAAAATGTTTTTTTTAAGCACAATTTAGCACAAGGAGAATTCACTCACTGTCCTTCCAGGTCCCTGGAAACAAGGACTTTGACAGTGAAAGAAACTGACACACTCTCCCTACCTACAGTTTTCTGTCCCTAGAAAAAATGTTTTTTTTAAGCACAATTTAGCACAAGGAGAATTCACTCACTGTCCTTCCAGGTCCCTGGAAACAAGGACTTTGACAGTGAAAGAAACTGACACTCTCCCTACCTACAGTTTTCTGTCCCTAGAAAAAATGTTTTTTTTAAGCACAATATAGCACAAGCACAAAACACACTGACACTCTCCCTACCTATCCTTCTCTTTCCCTAAACTAAAGGAATCCAGGTTAAGCAAAAAAGAAATAAAAGTCACTGTCCCTGCCTATGCTGCTCTATCCCTGCTCCGGAACACACTACACTAGGCCGCCGTGCTGGCGGCCTTTTATAGTGTGGGGCGTGTACTAAACACCCTCAGCAATAATTGGCCACAGGCATCCTGCCTGTGGCCAATCATTGCTCTCCTCGCTGCCGGCGCTGTGATTGGCCAAGCATGCAGGGTCACAGTGCATGCTTGGCCAATCACAGCGCCTGGATGGCGCTGTGATTGGCCAAGCATGCAGGGTCACAGTGCATGCTTGGCCAATCACAGCGCCTGGATGACACTGCGATGGCATAGTGCATTGTGGGCCGTTCGCGTCACTCGAATTTGGCGCGAACGGCCCAAATCGTTCGATCTTCGTCGAACGATCGAACAGCCGATGTTCGAGTCGAACGTATGTTCGACTCGAACACGAAGCTCATCCCTAGTGGCATCACACAGAGCTCCTATATTTTCATCTCAGAAGCACCCATAGGACTTCTAGTGTGTTAGTGGCTAGTGATGAGCCGAACACCCCCGGGTTCGGTTCGCACCAGAACCCGCGAACGGACCGAAAGTTCGAACGAACATTAGAACCCTATTAAATACAATGGATGCGAACGTTCGAATTCTAAAGTGCTAATTATAACAACTATTATGCATGTTATTGTCATAAATAGGGTTTGGGAACCCGGGTTGTGCACCAGGGGACATGTATCAATGCAAAAAGAAGTTTTAAAAACGGTCGTTTTTCGGGAGCAGTCATTTTAATGATGCATAAAGTGAAAAAAAAAAAAGTCAAATATTCCTTTAAATATCGTACCTGGGGGGTGTCTAAAGTATGCCTGTGAAGTGCCACGTGTTTCCCGTGTTTAGAACTGTCCCTGCACAAAATGACACTTCTAAAGGAAAAAAAAGCCATTTAAAACTGCTTGCGGCTTTAATGTAATGTCTGGTCCCGGTAATATGGATGAAATTCTTTAAGAAAAATGGCATAGCTACCCCATGACCCCCCCTACCCCAGCCCATTACCAGCCCCTTTGGGTCTTGTATGGATATTAAGGGGAACCCCGCACATAAAATAAAAAAGGCCCTATATACTCTGAACAGCCGTATACAGGCGGTGCATACAAGACAGGGACTGTAGGTTTGTTCTTATGTAGAATGTGTTTGTAATTTTGAACAGGTACATTGTTGAAGTGTAGCTCCAGCCCAAAAATCTATTTTTAAACTTTTTGGGAAACATAGGTAAGGGTTATCACCCCTGTAACATTTGTTTTGCTGTCTGTGCCCCTGTTCAGAACATTTCACCTCACTTTCCGTCCCAATGACAACTGTTTTTGAAATGTGGTGTTTTTCTTGAAACAAGGATTGCTGATAAAGCATCAGTACAGATGAGACCCCTTTCTCCCATATTTATTCTTACAGGAGAGAATTTTCCTTTCTAGGGGTAGATTTCCTCTCACTTCCTGTTGTCTTCTTTCGTTTGCAAGTAGGAGTCGTTTGTAAGTTGGATGTTTGAAAGTAGGGACCTGCCGTATATACTCTGCAGAAATAGGCCCCTTAGTTGTTGGTGTTGGCACAACACTGTAAGCACTCAGTTACTCTTGGTTGGTGCTGGAACGCCCTGCTGTCAACTATTATATCAGGAATTTTAATTACATATAATTGTTGAACAGTGGTAGTAAAAATTGGGGCTTTGATGGTGGTGCTGGTGCCACAACACTGTAAGCCCTGACAGTTACTCTTGGTGGGTGCAGCAATGGGCCCTGCTGTGAATTATTAGATCAAGAATTGTAATTACATGCCCCTTTTGAACAGGGGCTGAAAAATTGGGCCTTTCGTGGTGGTGGTGGTGGTGGCGTTGCCACAAGACTGTAAGCCCTCAGAGTTACTCTTGGTGGGTGCAGCAATGGACCCTGCTGTGAATTATTAGATCAAGAATTGTAATTGCATGCCCCTGTTGAACAGGGGCTGAAAAATTGGGCCTTAGGCACTGGTGGCACAACACTACAACCCCTCACAGATACTGTACTTGGAGCACAGCAATGAGCCCTGTTGCAAAGTATTGCTTCAAAAATTGTAATGACACGCCCCTGTTAAACAGGGGCTGAAAAATTGGGCCTTAGGCACTGGTGCCACAACACTCCAACCCCTCACAGATACTGTACTTGGAGCACAGCAATGAGCCCTATGGCAAATTATTGCTAAAAAAATTGTAATTACACGCCCCTGTAAAACAGGGGCTGAAAAATTGGGCCTTAGCCACTGGTGGCGGCACCCATAAACAAAAATGATCTTCCAAGCTATCATCATCAATGGTATCATTGAGGACTCGGAGGAGGAGGATAGCCAGTCAACATAACAGCACAGACACTCAGCATCAGCATCAGTCTTGAAGGGATGTGACATGTTAAAATCAATTAGTCTGTTATATCAGCATCAGGTGTGTGGTAGCTGGTGGTGATCCAAGACTGGTTCATCTTGATGAAAGTCAGTCGATCAACCGAGTCGGTGGACAGGCGCACCCTGTGATCCGTGACAAATCCTCCAGCAGCACTGAATGTGCGTTCCGAAAGAACGCTGGATGCAGGACAGGCCAGTAGCTCAATTGCATACTGTGCAAGCTCTGGCCAGTGATCCATCCTCAAGACCCAGTAAGCCAGAGGATTTTCGGTGGGGAAGGTGTCCAAGTCTGACCTTGCCCCTAGATATTCCTGCACCATGTTTATCAGACGCTGGCGATGGTTGCTGGAACCGATCATACTTTGGGGCTGCGGACTAAAGAATTGTCTGAACGCATCGGTCAGACGGCCACCTTCCCCAACGCTCCTTCTTTGACTGGCCGAAGCCTCAGCAACTCGTTGTCCAGGACCAGGAGTTTGTAACCTCCCAGTCTCTGGGAACGCGTTGCACAGACCTTTCTGCAAGGCCTCCCGGAGTTGTCTCATCCTCTGCTCCCTCTGCGAAGGTAACATAAGGTCCGCAACCTTACCCTTGTACCGTGGATCAAGGAGAGTCGCCAGCCAGTAATGGTCCCTCTCCTTGATCCGAAGAATACGAGGATCCTTCCGCAGACTTTGCAGGATCAGGGAGGCCATGCAGCGTAGGTTTGCTGAGGCATTCGCTCCGGAGTCCTCTGGGTCACTAAGGACGACATGATCCGCAGCCACCTCCTCCCAGCCACGTACAAGTCCACTGGTTTCTTGGGACTGTAAATCATCCCTAAAAGACTGCTGCTGATGATGCTGAGTGCCAGCCTCCACCTCCATGCTGACACAATCCTCCTCCTCCTCCTCCTCCTCCTCTTCCTCTTCCTGTGCGATGGGTGGGACAGAAAGAACACTGTCTGGGTAAAGGGGGCCTTGAGAGGCAAGGAAGTCCTCCTCTTCCTGCCTCTGTTCTGCCTCAAGTGCCCTGTCCATTATTCCACGCAGCGTGTGCTCCAACAGGTGGACAAGAGGTACAGTGTCACTGATGCATGCACTGTCACTGCTCACCATCCTCGTGGCCTCCTCAAATGGTGCCAGGACAGTGCATGCATCCCTGATCATGCCCCACTGGCGTGGAGAAAAAAAACCAAGCTCCCCTGACCCTGTCCTGGTGCCGTAGTCGCACAGGTACTCATTGATGGCCCTCTGCTGCGTGTGCAGCCGCTGCAGCATGGCCAACGTTGAGTTCCACCTGGTGGGCATGTCACATATAAGGCGGTTCTTGGGCAGGTTCAACTCCTTTTGCAGCTCAGCCAGGCGAGCACTGGCATTATAAGATCTGCGGAAATGCACACAGACTTTCCTGGCCTGCCTCAGGACATCCTGTAAGCCCGGGTACCTGCCCAAGAACCGCTGCACCACCAGGTTAAGGACGTGAGCCACACAGGGCACATGGGTCAGTTGTCCCTGTCGGAGGGCGGAGAGGAGGTTGGTGCCATTGTCGCAAACCACCATTCCTGGCTTAAGCTGGCGTGGCGTCAACCACCTCTCGGCCTGGCCCTGCAGAGCAGACAGGACCTCTGCCCCAGTGTGGCTTCTGTCCCCCAAACACACCAGCGCAAGCACGGCATGGCATCTTTTTGCCTGCGTACTTGCGTAGCCCTGTGAACGGCTACGGAGCACCGCTGGTTCATAGGACAAACCACAGGAAGAGGCCATGGAGGAAGAAGAAGAGGAGGGGGTGGAGGAGAGAGGTGTGTCACAACCAGTAGTAGCATTTTGGAGGCGTGGCGGTGGGACAACCTCCAACACTACTGCACCTTGTCCTGCATCCTTCCCAGCTGCCAAAAGAGTGACCCAATGGGCCGTGAAAGAAAGGTAACGTCCCTGTCCATGCCTGCTGGACCATGAGTCAGCGGTAATATGCACCTTACCGCTGACCGCCCTGTCCAGCGAGGCCAAGACATTGCCTTCCACATGCCGGTAGAGAGCCGGAATAGCCTTCCGTGAGAAAAAGTGGCGTTTGGGAACCTGCCACTGAGGAACCGCACATTGCACAAACTCACGGAAGGGGGCCGAGTCTACCAACTGAAAAGGCAGCAGTTGAAGCGCTAGCAATTTAGCCAAGCTAGCATTCAACCGCTGGGCATGTGGATGGCTGGGAGTGAACTTCTTTCGACGGTCCAGCAGCTGGGGCAGGGAAATTTGCCTGCTAGAATCGGACGTCGGTGTACTGCTAGCAGAGTGGCCGCAAGTACTTGGCTGTGACACACCTAATTCTACACCTTCATTCCTCTCAGTGCATGTTTCAGAGAGGACTGAAGTTATAGTGGGGTTGGAGATCCCAGCTGATGCGGTGCAAGGAGAGGTCCGCTTTGTTCTTTGGTGTGGGTCTTTGAGGTAGGCTTGCCAACGAGCTGCATCGCAGGTCAACATATGTCTGGTCAGGCATGTGGTACCCAAGCGGCTGATGTTTTGGCCACGCGATATACGCTTGAGACATATGTTGCAAACAGCAGCTGTGCGATCTGATGCACTAGCCTCAAAAAAGGCCCACACCAAAGAACTTTTTGAATGACGGGCAGAGGCAGCGCCCTGCACAGGCGGAGCTCTGCGGTGTGATTCCGTCGGTGTACTGCCCTTACGCTGGCCACCAAAGGGCATCCTGCCTCGTTGGAGATGTGCCTCCTCCTCATCCTCCTCCTCCTCCTCTCTCCTATTAGGCACCCACGTGGAGTCAGTGACCTCATCATCCCCTCCCTCCTCATCACTGGAGCCAATCTGGCAGTATGCTGCAGCTGCTGGAACATGACTGCCAGATTGGTGTCCTTCTTGAGCATCCCCTCTGTCTGCTCTCACGCTACTGCCTTCCTCTAGCTGGGTTTCATCATCAGACCCTTCGAAACGCTGGGCATCCTCCTGGAGCATGTACCCAACACTGTGCTGAAACAGTTCGGGGGACTCCTCAGGAGGAGGACATGGTGGGTCTAGGGAAGGAGTGACTGATGATTTGTCTGACATTGATACCAGGGAAGACGACGCTTTGGCAGCTGCTTTTCCAGTACCCTGAGCCTGGGTGAGAGAGGATGAGGAGGAGGAGGAGGGCTTGGTCATCCACTCTACCAAGTCTTCGGCATGATGTGGCTCAACATGTCCAGCTGCCGAAAAGAAGGACAAGCGTGTCCCATGGCCATGTGCTGATGACAATGCACCGCGTCCACGACCAGCACTGTTGCCCCCAGACACAGAGCCTGCTTGCCCTCTTTTATTGCCTCCTGACTGTCTGCCTCTCCTTGTTTGCCTTCCAGACATTCTAATAGATGGCCTGCAGGGAGATGGGAAAAAAGCAATAAGGGCTACCTTCAGGTGTCCTTCTCTGTCCCTTGAAACAAGGACTTTCACAGTGAAAGAAACTGACACTCTCCCTACCTACAGTTTTCTGTCCCTAGAATAAATGTTTTTTTTAATCACAATATAGCACAAGGACAATTCACTCACTGTCCTTACAGGTCCCTGGAAACAAGGACTTGCAGAGTGAAAGAAAAAAAACACTCTCCCTACCTACAGTTTTCTGTCCCTAGAAAAAATGTTTTTTTTAATCACAATATAGCACAAGGACAATTCACTCACTGTCCTTACAGGTCCCTGGAAACAAGGACTTGCAGAGTGAAATAAACTGACACTCTCCCTACCTACAGTTTTCTGTCCCTAGAATAAATGTTTTTTTTAAGCACAATATAGCACAAGGACAATTCACTCACTGTCCTTACAGGTCCCTGGAAACAAGGACTTGCAGAGTGAAAGAAAAAAAACACTCTCCCTACCTACAGTTTTCTGTCCCTAGAAAAAATGTTTTTTTTAATCACAATATAGCACAAGGACAATTCACTCACTGTCCTTACAGGTCCCTGGAAACAAGGACTTGCAGAGTGAAATAAACTGACACTCTCCCTACCTACAGTTTTCTGTCCCTAGAATAAATGTTTTTTTTAAGCACAATATAGCACAAGGACAATTCACTCACTGTCCTTCCAGGTCCCTGGAAACAAGGACTTGCAGAGTGAAAGAAAAAAAACACTCTCCCTACCTACAGTTTTCTGTCCCTAGAAAAAATGTTTTTTTTAATCACAATATAGCACAAGGACAATTCACTCACTGTCCTTACAGGTCCCTGGAAACAAGGACTTGCAGAGTGAAAGAAAAAAAACACTCTCCCTACCTACAGTTTTCTGTCCCTAGAAAAAATGTTTTTTTTAATCACAATATAGCACAAGGACAATTCACTCACTGTCCTTACAGGTCCCTGGAAACAAGGACTTGCAGAGTGAAAGAAAAAAAACACTCTCCCTACCTACAGTTTTCTGTCCCTAGAAAAAATGTTTTTTTTAATCACAATATAGCACAAGGACAATTCACTCACTGTCCTTACAGGTCCCTGGAAACAAGGACTTGCAGAGTGAAATAAACTGACACTCTCCCTACCTACAGTTTTCTGTCCCTAGAATAAATGTTTTTTTTAAGCACAATATAGCACAAGGACAATTCACTCACTGTCCTTACAGGTCCCTGGAAACAAGGACTTGCAGAGTGAAAGAAAAAAAACACTCTCCCTACCTACAGTTTTCTGTCCCTAGAAAAAATGTTTTTTTTAATCACAATATAGCACAAGGACAATTCACTCACTGTCCTTACAGGTCCCTGGAAACAAGGACTTGCAGAGTGAAAGAAAAAAAACACTCTCCCTACCTACAGTTTTCTGTCCCTAGAAAAAATGTTTTTTTTAATCACAATATAGCACAAGGACAATTCACTCACTGTCCTTACAGGTCCCTGGAAACAAGGACTTGCAGAGTGAAATAAACTGACACTCTCCCTACCTACAGTTTTCTGTCCCTAGAATAAATGTTTTTTTTAATCACAATATAGCACAAGGACAATTCACTCACTGTCCTTACAGGTCCCTGGAAACAAGGACTTGCAGAGTGAAAGAAAATAAACACTCTCCCTACCTACAGTTTTCTGTCCCTAGAATAAATGTTTTTTTTAAGCACAATATAGCACAAGGACAATTCACTCACTGTCCTTACAGGTCCCTGGAAACAAGGACTTGCAGAGTGAAATAAACTGACACTCTCCCTACCTACAGTTTTCTGTCCCTAGAATTAATGTTTTTTTTAAGCACAATATAGCACAAGGAGAATTCACTCACTGTCCTTCCAGGTCCCTGGAAACAAGGACTTGCAGAGTGAAAGAAAAAAAACACTCTCCCTACCTACAGTTTTCTGTCCCTAGAAAAAATGTTTTTTTTAATCACAATATAGCACAAGGACAATTCACTCACTGTCCTTACAGGTCCCTGGAAACAAGGACTTGCAGAGTGAAATAAACTGACACTCTCCCTACCTACAGTTTTCTGTCCCTAGAATAAATGTTTTTTTTAAGCACAATATAGCACAAGGACAATTCACTCACTGTCCTTCCAGGTCCCTGGAAACAAGGACTTGCAGAGTGAAAGAAAAAAAACACTCTCCCTACCTACAGTTTTCTGTCCCTAGAAAAAATGTTTTTTTTTAATCACAATATAGCACAAGGACAATTCACTCACTGTCCTTACAGGTCCCTGGAAACAAGGACTTGCAGAGTGAAATAAACTGACACTCTCCCTACCTACAGTTTTCTGTCCCTAGAATAAATGTTTTTTTTAAGCACAATATAGCACAAGGACAATTCACTCACTGTCCTTACAGGTCCCTGGAAACAAGGACTTGCAGAGTGAAAAAAAAAAAACACTCTCCCTACCTACAGTTTTCTGTCCCTAGAAAAAATGTTTTTTTTTAAGCACAATATAGCACAAGGACAATTCACTCACTGTCCTTCCAGGTCCCTGGAAACAAGGACTTGCAGAGTGAAAGAAAAAAAACACTCTCCCTACCTACAGTTTTCTGTCCCTAGAAAAAATGTTTTTTTTAATCACAATATAGCACAAGGACAATTCACTCACTGTCCTTACAGGTCCCTGGAAACAAGGACTTGCAGAGTGAAAGAAACTGACACTCTCCCTACCTACAGTTTTCTGTCCCTAGAATAAATGTTTTTTTAAGCACAATATAGCACAAGGACAATTCACTCACTGTCCTTACAGGTCCCTGGAAACAAGGACTTGCAGAGTGAAAGAAACTGACACTGTCCCTACCTACAGTTTTCTGTCCCTAGAATAAATGTTTTTTTTAAGCACACTATAGCACAAGCACAAAACACACTGACACTCTCCCTACCTATCCTTCTCTTTCCCTAAACTAAAGGAATCCAGGTTAAGCAAGAAAGAAATAACAGTCACTGTCCCTGCCTATGCTGCTCTATCCCTGCTCCGGAACACACTACACTAGGCCGCCGTGCTGGCGGCCTTTTATAGTGTGGGGCGTGTACTAAACACCCTCAGCAATAATTGGCCACAGGCATCCTGCCTGTGGCCAATCATTGCTCTCCTCGCTGCCGGCGCTGTGATTGGCCAAGCATGCGGGGTCACAGTGCATGCTTGGCCAATCACAGCGCCTGGATGACACTGTGATGGCGTAGTGCATTGTGGGCCGTTCGCGTCACTCGAATTTGGCGCGAACGGCCCAAATCGTTCGATCTTCGTCGAACGATCGAACAGCCGATGTTCGAGTCGAACGTATGTTCGACTCGAACACGAAGCTCATCCCTATTAGTGGCATCACACAGAGCTCCTATATTTTCTTCTCAGCAGCACCCATAGGACTTCTAGTGTGTTAGTGGCAGCAAACAGAGCTCCTATATTTTCTTCTCAGCAGCACCCATAGGACTTCTAGTGTGTTAGTGGCATCACACAGAGTTCCTATATTTTCATCTCAGAAGCACCCATAGGACTTCTAGTGTGTTAGTGGCATCACACAGAGCTCCTATATTTTCTTCTCAGCAGCACCCATAGGACTTCTAGTGTGTTAGTGGCATCACACAGAGCTCCTATATTTTCATCTCAGAAGCACCCATAGGACTTCTAGTGTGTTAGTGGCATCACACAGAGCTCCTATATTTTCTTCTCAGCAGCACCCATAGGACTTCTAGTGTGTTAGTGGCAGCAAACAGAGCTCCTATATTTTCATCTCAGAAGCACCCATAGGACTTCTAGTGTGTTAGTGGCATCACACAGAGTTCCTATATTTTCATCTCAGAAGCACCCATAGGACTTCTAGTGTGTTAGTGGCATCACACAGAGCTCCTATATTTTCTTCTCAGCAGCACCCATAGGACTTCTAGTGTGTTAGTGGCATCACACAGAGCTCCTATATTTTCATCTCAGAAGCACCAATAGGACTTCTAGTGTGTTAGTGGCAGCAAACAGAGCTCCTATATTTTCTTGTCAGCAGCACACATAGTACCTATAGTGTGTTAGTGTCAGCACCCATAGGACCTACAGTGTGTTGTGAGCACACATAGGAGTTCTATTTTTTATACTATATACACTACCGACTACAATGGCTGGAAGACCGCCAAGGAGAGGCAGAGCGTGCCGAGGCAAGAACACAGGGCAGGCAGGCTCTGTTTCTAGAGACAACAGTGCTGGCCGTGGACGTGGTCGTGCATCGTCATCAGCACGTGGCCATGGGACACGCTTGTCTTTGTTTTCGGCAGCTGGACATGTGGAGCCGCATCATGCCGAAGGCTTGGTAGAATGGATGACCAAGCCCTCCTCATCCTCCTCATCCTCTCTCACCCAGGCTCAGGGTACTGGCAGAGCAGCTGCCAACGCGTACTCAATGGCATCATCAGCCACCCCTTCCCTAGACCCACCATGTCCTCCTGAGGAGTCCCCCGAACTGTTTGAGCACAGTGTTGGGTACATGCTCCAGGAGGATGCCCAACGATTCGAAGGCTCGGATGATGATACCCAGCTTGAGGAAGTCAGTAGTGTGCGCGCAGAGAGAGGGGATGCTGAAGGACAGCAATCTGGCAGTAGTGTTCCACCAGCTGCAGCTTACTGCCAGGTTTGCTCTAGTGGTGAAGAGGGAGGGGATGATGAGGTCACTGACTCCATGTGGGTGCCTGAAGGGAGAGAGGAGGAGGAGGAGGAGGATGCAGCGTCACATGTCCAACGAGGCAGGATGCCCCCTGGAGGCCAGCTAGAGGCCAGCACAGCAACTGTACCACACCGCAGAGCTCCGCCTGTGCAGGGCGCTGCCTCTGCACGTTATCACAAAAGTTCTTTGGTGTGGGCCTTTTTTGAGACGAGTGCATCAGATCGCACCACTGCTATTTGCAATATTTGTCTCAAGCGTATCTCGCGTGGCCAAAACATCAGCCGCTTGGGCACCACAAGCATGAGCAGACATATGTCGACCTGCCATGCAGCTCGTTGGCAAGCACACATAAAAGACCCACACCAAAGAACAAAGCGGACCTCTCCTTGCTCCTCATCAGCTGGGATCTCCATCCCCACTATATCTTCAGTCCTCTCTGAAAGCTGCTCTGAGAGGACTGAAGGTGTAGAATTAGGTGTGTCACAACCAAGTACTTGCAGTACACCGACGTCCGATTGTAGCAGGCAAATTTCCCTGCCCCAGCTGCTGGACCGTCGAAAGAAGTATACTCCCAGCCATCCACATGCCCAGCGGTTGAATGCTAGCTTGGCTAAATTGCTAGCACTTCAACTGCTGCCTTTTCAGTTGATAGACTCGGCCCCCTTCCGTGAGTTTGTTCAATGTGCGGTTCCTCAGTGGCAGGTTCCCAAACGCCACTTTTTCTCACGGAAGGCGATTCCGTCTCTCTACTGGCATGTGGAAGGCAATGTCCATGCCTCGCTGGACAGGGCGGTCAGCGGTAAGGTGCATATTACCGCTGACTCATGGTCCAGCAGGCATGGACAGGGACGTTATCTTTCTTTCACGGCCCATTGGGTCACTCTATTGGCAGCTGGGAGGGATGCAGGACAAGGTGCAGTAGTGTTGGAGGTTGTTCCGCCACCACGCCTCCAAAATGCTACTACTGGTTGTGACACACCTCTCTCCTCCACCCCCTCCTCTTCTTCTTCCTCCATGTCCTCTTCGAGTGCTCTGTCCTCGGAACCAGCGGTGCTCCGTAGGCGTACAAGGGGCTACGCGAGTACGCAGGCAAAAAGATGCCATGCCGTGCTTGCGCTGGTGTGTTTGGGGGACAGGAGCCACACTGGGCCAGAGGTTCTGGCAGCTCTGCAGGGGCAGGCCGAGAGGTGGTTGACGCCACGCCAGCTTAAGCCAGGAATGGTCGTTTCTGATAATGGCACCAACCTCCTCTCCGCCCTGCGACAGGGGCAGCTCACCCATGTGCCCTGTATGGCTCACGTCCTCAACCTGGTGGTGCAGCGGTTCTTGGGCAGGTTCCCAGGCTTACAGGATGTCCTGAGGCAGGCCAGGAAAGTCTGTGTGCATTTCCGCCGATCTTATAATGCCAGTGCTCGGCTGACTGAGCTGCAAAAGGAGCTGAACCTGCCCAAGAACCGCCTAATATGTGACATGCCCACCAGGTGGAACTCAACGTTGGCCATGCTGCAGCGACTGCACACGCAGCAGAGGGCCATCAATGAGTACCTTTGCGACTACGGCACCAGGACAGGGTCAGGGGAGCTTGGCTTTTTTTCCCCACGCCAGTGGAGCATGATCAGGGATGCATGCACTGTCCTCTCACCATTTGAGGAGGCCACGAGGATGGTGAGCAGTGACAGTGCATGCATCAGTGACACTGTACCTCTTGTCCACCTGTTGGAGCATACGCTGCGTGGGATAATGGACAGGGCACTTGAGGCAGAACAGAGGCAGGAAGAGGAGGACTTCCTTGTCTCTCAAGGCCCCCTTTATCCAGACAATGTTCCTTCTGTCCCACCCATCACACAGGAAGAGGAGGAGGAGGAGGAGGAGGAGGAGGAGGATTGTGTGAGCATGGAGGTGGAGCCTGGCACTCAGCATCAGCAGCAGCAGTCTTTTAGGGATGATGTACAGTCCCAACAAACCAGTGGACTTGTACGTGGCTGGGAGGAGGTGGCTGGCGATCATGTCATCCTCAGTGACCCAGAAGACTCCGGACCGAATGCCTCAGCTAACCTACGCTGCATGGCCTCCCTGATCCTGCAAAGCCTGCGGAAGGATCCTCGTGTTCTTCGGATCAAGGAGAGTGACCATTACTGGCTGGCCACTCTCCTTGATCCACGGTACAAGGGTAAGGTTGCGGACCTTATCTTGCCGTCGCAGAGGGAGCAGAGGATGAGACATCTCAGGGAGGCCTTGCAGAAAGGTCTGTGCAACGCGTTCCCAGAAACTGGGAGGTTACAAACTCCTGGTCCTGGACGACGAGTTGCTGAGGCTTCGGTCAGTAGCAGAAGGAGCGGTGGGGAAGGTGGACGTCTGACCGATGCGTTCAGACAATTTTTTAGTCCGCAGCCCCAAGGTATGATCGGTTCCAGCAACCATCGCCAGCGTCTGATATACATGGTGCAGGAATACCTAGGGGCAAGGTCAGACTTGGACACCTTTCCCACCGAAAATCCTCTGGCTTACTGGGTCCTGAGGATGGATCACTGGCCAGAGCTTGCACAGTATGCAATTGAGCTACTGGCCTGTCCTGCATCCAGCGTTCTTTCCGAACGCACATTCAGTGCTGCTGGAGGATTTGTCAACGATCATAGGGTGCGCCTGTCCACCGACTCGGTTGATCGACTGACCTTCATAAAAATGAATCAGTCTTGGATCACCACCAGCTACCAGACACCTGAAGCGGATATAACGGAATAATTTATAATGTCACATCCCTTCAAGACTGCCTATGCTGATGCTGAGTGACTGTCCTGTTATGTTCACTGACTATCCTCTTCCTCCTCCTCAATGATCCATGCCACCACACCAGTGCCTAAGGCACAATTTTTCAGCCTCTGTATAACAGGGGCGTGTAATTACAATTTTTTAAAAAGATGCTTCGCAACAGGTGTGACTGCTGTGCTCAGAGTACAGTATCTGTGAGGGGTTGCAGTGTTGTGGCACCAGCACCAGTGCCTAAGGCACAATTTTTCAGCCCCTGTTGGGGCGTGTAATTACAATTTTTAGGCAATGCTTTGCAACAGGTCTCATTGCTGTGCTCAGAGTACAGTATCTGTGAGGGGTTGCAGTGTTGTGGCACCAGCACCAGTGCCTAAGGCACAATTTTTCAGCCCCTGTATAACAGGGGCGTGTAATTACAATTTTTTAAAAAGATGCTTCGCAACAGGTGTGACTGCTGTGCTCCAAGTACAGTATCTGTGAGGGGTTGCAGTGTTGTGGCACCAGCACCAATGCCTAAGGCACAATTTTTCAGCCCCTGTTTAACAGGGGCGTGTAATTACAAATCTTGATCTAATAGTTCACAGCAGGGCCCATTCCTGCGCCCACCAAGAGTAACTATGAGGGCCTACAGTCTTGTGGCAACACCGTCCACCACCACCACCACCACCAAAGGCCCAATTTTTCTGCCCTGTTCAACAGGTGCATGCAATTACAAATCTTGATCTAATAACTCACAGCAGGGCCCATTCCTGCACCCACCAAGAGTAACTGTGAGGGCTTACAGTCTTGTGGCAACACCGTCCACCACCACCACCACCACCACCAAAGGCCCAATTTTTCTGCCCGGTTCGACAGGTGCATGCAAGTACAAATCTTGATCTATTAACTCACAGCAGGGCCCATTCCTGTGCCCACCAGTCTTGTGGCTACACCAACATCTAATAGGGCAAATTTCTGCAGAGCATATACGGCAGGCCCCTACTTTCAAACATCCAACTTACAAACGACTCCTACTTGCAAACGGCAAGAGAAAACAGGAAGTGAGAGGAAATCTACCCCTAGGAAGGAAAATTTTATCCTGTTAGATTTAATTTGGGAAAAAGGTATCTCCTCTCTACTGATGCTTTATCACCAATCCTTGTTTCAATTAAAACCCCACTTTTCCAAAAACATTTGTCATTGGGACGGAAAGTGAGGTGACATGTTCTGAACAGATGTGCAAAGACAGCAAATGTTACAGGGGTGATAACCCCTCCCTATGTTCTCCAAAAAGCTTAAAAATTGATTTTTTTGGGATGTAGCTACACTTCATAATGTACCTGTTCAGATTCTACTTAAGAACAAACCTACAGTCCATGTCTTGTTTGCACCACCTATATACTGCTGTTCAGAGTATATAGGGTTGTAGGTATAGGGTTTTATTTTGGGTGCGGGGTCCCCCTTAGTATCCATACAAGACCCAAAGGGGCTGGGGTGGGGGGGGGGGGTGATGGGGTAGCCATGCCATTTTTCTCAAGGATTTTCAGCCATATGGCGGCCAGGACAAGACATGACATTAACCTCCCTGGCGGTATGATTCTTTCTGGAATTATGTACCAAAAGCGGTACAATTATTTTGCATGAAAATTTGGTGTTATGTATTATAGGCCTGCGATTCTTAGTAATTACTTACTTAAACCTAAGCAAACCAGAGTCTAGTAAACATCCCGGGTATGATAAATATAAAACACAAAATTATAAATTATAATATAATAAATAACTATAAATAATTATAAAAAATAGTAATCTAATTATAATAAAAATTATTCAATAATGTAATCAAATCAAAAACACTGAAATTTGCTCAGTTGCAGAATTGTCGCTGTCATTAGATTTAGTGTTTGATGACGAATTTCCCCACAAATCGCTATCGCTCAATTCTGCGAGTGATTCTAATTTATTATCGCTGCTTTCTAGTTGGTCTAAAACCACTTTTGACATAAAGGGACACTTTTTGGTTGCTATGGACAATCCCCAGTTTACAGGCAGAAAGAACGATTTTTATTATATAAAAGTGCATGCAGGACACTGGGCAGACCACTAGGGACCAAGGGGGTGTGTAATTATTACATACAGTACTGTAATCAGTAAGATTACAGTATACTGTATGTATACTATGTGTTTACCTTTTTGAATTTGCCGCCCAGTTCCGCTCCCATGCGCCGCTGCGGCTCGCAGGGAACGGAACTAGGAAGTCAGATGGGGTCGAAAGTGCCGACACTCGCCGGAGATCTCGCTGGCGATCACAGCAGAGGACATCATCGCTGGATCGCCAGGAGAAGGTAGGGAAACTCCGCTGCGAGCTCTGCAATGTCTACCCCGAGCGTGACTCGGGGTTACCGATCCTAGCATAAAAAAACAACCCCGAGTCACGCTCGGGATTACCGCTAGGGAGGTTAAAGCCGCAAGTGGTTTTAAATGGCTTCTTTTTTTCCTTTACAAATGTCATTTTGTGCAAGGACAGTTCTAAACACGGGAAACACATGCCACTTCACAGGCATACTTTAGACACCCCCCAGGTACCATATTTAAAGGAAAATTTCACTTTTTTTTTTTCACTTTATGCATCATTAAAATGACTGCTCCCGAAAAAACTTTAGTTTTTAAAATTTCTTTTTGCATTGATATATGTCCCCTGGGGCAGGACCCGGGTCCCCAAACCTGTTTTATGACATTAACATGCATATTGGCCGTTGTAATTAGCAATTTTGATTTCGAACGTTCGCGTCCATTATAACGAATAGGGTTCGAAAATTCGCGCAAACTTTCGGTCCGTTCGAAGGTTCTGGTGCGAACCGAACCCGGGGGTGTTCGGCTCATCCCTAATCCTGATATTTGATTTACATTATTTTCACTTTAGGAAGCAACATTGCAAATGATTGTGAACTGGGAAAAGAGCTGTCATTCACAAAAACACAAGCTGACAACAGCACAAGCCAGTTACTACATTAGGGTGCATCGGACTAGTGTGATAGTTGGTGTTTTTGTGTTTTTGTAAATTAAACCACTCTTCTCAAGCTGCAAGCATTCACAATACAGGCTGTGCTCTGAACAGCAGGCTGCAGTCTGCAGCTCAGGACTGTGTAAACTAAAGCGGAGAGCTAAGCAGATAGAACACTGATGTTCTGATTAACAGCTTAGGAGGAGGGGGTAAGGCTGTGCAGGCTCTGCATGCACTGACTGTCACACTCCCTCCAACGTATTTAACCACTTCAATGTCGGGCACGTTTACCCCTTTCCCGCCCAGGCCAATTTTAAGCTTTCAGCGCTGTCACACTTTTAATGACAAGTGCACAAACATGCAACACTATAACCATATGAAATTGTTATCTTTTTTTTTTTATTTCACACAAATAGAGCTTACTTTTGGTGGTATTTAATCACCACTGAGTTTTTATTATTTTTTTTGCTTAATAAACAAAAAAGCCCAAAATGTTTCTGTTATAAAATTTTGCAAATAAATAATTTCTTCATAAATTTAGGCCAAAATGAATTCTGCTACATGTCCTTGGTGAAAATAACTAAACTCAGTGTTTATTAATTTAGTCTGTAAGAAAGTTATAGTGTCCAAAAAGGATGGTGTGTGTGTGTGTGTGTGAAAATTGAGCAGTCCTTATCTACTGGCACCCTGTTTTATTTCTTGAGGCCTGAAAATGCCTGGACAGTACAAATACCCCCAAATGACCCCTTTTTGGAAATTAATCAGTCCAAGGTATTTAGTAAGAGGCATGGAGTTTTTAAAAGTTGTTATTTTTTTGTCCAATTTTTTGGGAAAATTAGGAAATTAAAAAAAATAAGTTTCACAGCTAGCAACACAATCATATACAATGGATGGCATGAAAGAAAGCCGGTGACAGGTGTGACAGGTTGCTCCACTGTGCGGCCCCTTCTTGGAGAACATCATATGATGTCGACTGAAGGACGAAAGGCTGTCAATCTGCTATAGGCCAGGCAGGAAGGTGTTATGAGTCTTTTGAAGACCACATTTTTTGCCACACTTTTTTGGGAAAATGAAGAAAGAGAAAATTTAAAATGTATTTTCTTACAAATATCTGTCAATTAATAAGACATTTATTACAAACAGCATGGGCATTCTTAGAATTACACCCCAAAACGCTCTGCTATTTCTCAAGTGCATGGGAACACTGCATATGTGGAACTATGTGAGGGGCTCATAAAACAGGGAGCATCTTCAAACTTTCAAAGTGCATAAAATACACATTGTATTTCTTTTTTCTTTCCAAAACCAGTTTATTGAAATTGAAAATGTTTCCATATAGTAAATAGCCATTTATCAATCACACAGTATAAAGTCATGATTTCAAGCAAAGTGGTGATATAAGGTATTCAATGTACAGTCAGGGCCGGTGCTACCACTAGGCAAACTAGGCAGTCGCCTAGGGCGCCCTGCTGCCTATGGTGCCCGGACACTGATGTTTCTACTCTCTTCTCTTTGCAGCAAGCAACTAAGTCTCAGCATTAGTAGGCAGCCACCCCTCCATTTGCACATAGTGTCAGAAGCGCAGCGGCGGCCGAGGACTGTGTCTGTGTTCCAACTCCAGAATGAATGGAAGCAAGCAAACATTAATTGATGGGCGTTGGTGTGGCTGCATTTGATGGGCCCTGGTGAGGCTACATTTGATGGGCGTTGGTGTGGCTGCATTGATGGGCGCTGGTGAGGTGGCATTGATGGGCGCTGGTAAAGCGGCATTGATGTGTGCTGGTGAGGCTGCATTGATGGGCACTGGTGAGGCTACATTTGATGGGTGCTGGTGAGGCTGCATTTGATGGGCGCTGGTGAGGCTGCATTGATGGGCGCTGGTGAAGCTGCATTTGATGGGCGCTGGTAAGGCTGCATTTGATGGGCACTGGTGAGGCTGCATAGATGGGCACTGGTGAGGCTGCATTGATGGGCGCTGGTAGGCTGCATTTGATGGGCGCTGGTGAGGCTGCATCGATGGGCGATTCATTAAAAAGGTGGGGTTTACATGGGCAGGGGAAAAGAGGTGGAGTCACGGGTGGAGCCAAGGGGGGTGGCAAAATTAGGTTTCGCCTAGGGTGTCAAAAATCCTTGCACCAGCCCTGTGTACAGTGTATATTATAAACCAAAGGGCCTAAGCTTATAGATATATGTCAAAACAGAGATAATGGAACAAGTAATAGGTATTCCGGCATCAAATGTGCAGTGCTTTCTTAGGTAACTGAACATTAGAGGGAGGTACATAACTTGAAAAGAGGTGATGTAGATCGAGGAAGAAGGAGAAATCAAGGGAAGGGGAGGCATCAAGGTTCTTACTCCTGGAAAGGGGGTAATGCCTATTAAGAGGCAGGGGGAAGCAAATTAGAAATCTAGCGTGGGGAAGAGTAACACTATGACCAATGTGATTCTCCCTGGTGACAAGATATTTTAGGAGGAAATTGTGTCTTGGTTAGATATGGAATTGTGGAGAAGAAGAGAAGAAGAAGAAGAAAAAAAAGAGGGGGAAGTGGGGGAGGGGAAGGAGCAGGTGGGGGGGGGGGTAGAAGGTATGTCAGAAACAGGAAAGGGGCATAGGTATTATCCAGCAAGATACTTTTGTCAGTCTGGTTGTATTAACTTAATGAAGAAGGTCGGGGGCAGAACAAGTGAGCTGTGTTGTAGCGGGATCTAATAGAAGATGGAAGGCCTCAGTGGTTTGAAATTGTATCCAGCATGCCCATGTGAAGGAAAATTTGGATGAGCAGTCATTCGCAATGCAGATGCGTTCCTCCCATTTCTGCGATTTTTGATTGTGGGTGAACCATTCAGACAAAGAGGGAGAGTGGGTTGAGCCCCTGTGAACGGGACGCATAGCTTAGAAGAATTTTATTATGTGTATCGCTAGGGATTTAAAGTAAGATTTGTGGGGGATAGAGGCATGATGCAAAAGAAATTGCCCTGGGGTAAAGTCTAAGGTGTACAGTAGGTCATTACCTGTGTTATCGCATAGTGAACTTCTGACCAAAATGTTTGGATTAGTGGGCACTCCCACCAAATGTAAAGGAGCGAACATCTTATTTCCTGACTACCTATCCCATGCTCGAGGGTCCTGGAGTGCTAGGACAATAGAAACACCAAAAAAAATTACCTCGTTTTGAGATTAAACACTCCAAGGTATTTCTAAGATGCATCGTGAGTCTTTTGAAGATTTATTTTTCTGCCACAAACTTTTGGAAACTTCAGAAAGAAAATAAAAATGTATTTATTTATTTTTTACACAAAGTTGTCAATTAATAAGATATTTCTAACACACATACTTGTGCATACTTAGAATTTCACCCTAAAACAAATTCTACTACTCCTCCCGTGTCTGGGCTCACCACATATGTGAAACTTTTTCACATAGAGGGGCCCAAAATTTAAAGAGCATCTTCAAGCTTTCAAGGGGCATAACTTATGCATCTAATTTCCTGACTACCTTTCAGATTTTTGGAGGCCCTGTAGCACCAGGACAGTAGAAACAACCACAAAATCACAACATTTTGTAGAGTAAACACCTCAAAGTATCTTTCAAGTCTGCACAAGTTTTTGGAAAATGTGGAAAGAAAATATTTTATTTTATGGACGGAGTTATCAATTTAATCAGATATCTTTGACACACAGCATGGGCATACTTAGAATTTCACCCCAAAACACATTCTGCTTCACCTCCCGAGTATGGGGATATCACATGTGTGAGACTGTTTCAATGTTTTGACTGATTATGTACCTGATATTGGCTCTCATTTATGACAAAAATCAACCAACATTGTATCAAAAACAGTGTACGGTAATGCTCACCTCTGCATGGGTGGTCAGGGAATTCAGCTTAGTGCTGTGTTACCTTAAGCAGTCACCATACCTATAAGTCAAGCAAGCCCAGCCGACTGGTACATAGCTGCCCCCAAAAATGTCATACTCACTGGCTAGGATGAACAAAAGTGTTCCTATGTTTCCAGGAGTGCAGTTGTCTGCATTGGTTACTTTGAACTGGTTTCCCTTTAGGAATATAGTCAACAAGAAGTGCAGATGGGTCAGTTGGTGGGCAGAGTCCTGGTCAATAAATAGGCAAAAGATAAGACCAGTCAGCAAGCAGAAACATGGTCAATAAACAGGCCAGTGTCAGGACAGGTGGCAGGCACTGGCCTGGTGAAACTGGGTTCAAGAAAGGATGGGTAACCCCCTGGAAGTCACACATCTATGGTGTTGAATGAATGGAGTGGCAACCTCAGCCTGGACTTCGACCAGGCCACACCACCAACGCATTTTACTCCGCCCCCCAGAGCTTAGTCATGGGGATAGGGAACTCATGTGTATGGGGAGTATTTAAACATCATCGGAACTCACTTGTTAGGTGCAAAAAAGTAGCAGGTGTGTGTAATTAATTGTGATTGGTGTTAGTATGGAGAAAAGGATCCATCAGTGCAATTTAGCTTATTTTAGCAATTTAAACTATTGTGAGTGCAAGAAAAAAAATATAAGCATTTATACTCCCAATTGGGCCAATGAGCAAAAAAACAAACAAACACATTTTATTAAAATATATGCAATAAAAATAATATAATAAAAGTTTTTAATTCATGTTCATAGTTAAAACTGTTTGTGAAAGAATGTTTTTTGTTATTGTCCACAATTTTATGTAGAAAGAGAGGAGAAATGGATTCCCTAATAATAGTTCCAAAAGACACTCAATGTTGTGCAGGAGTAAATCCTATATAGATCTTTTAACGAATGATGTGTTGAATATGTAAATAGTATGTGGTCCCAACTATTTGTGCATAGATAGCTGTAGCAATTTGGTATATCAATGTGTTAATAGTTCAGGCACTGTTGATGAGACATTCATTCATAACAGTGGGTAACATAGTTAAGACCTCTAGAAAATCTTGTATCCATCCCAAAGATCCAAAAGACCCCCCTTTTCCAAAGAAGGCAAACGTGATCTCCGCCACGGAACAGACAGTTGACTTTTTCGAAAATTTTTGGACTTTGAAGGTCTATTTATTTTGTTGATGTGTTTCACTATGTTCATATTTTTGTTGGTTCTAATATCTGACAGGTGATCTGTAATTCTGTCACTGAGACATCTGGTAGTTCTGCCTATGTATTGGATTTTACATGCGGTACAGGTGATAATGTAAATTATGTATTAGTGTGGCAATTGACTAACTGTTTGATGGTTATGGAAAGGCCATTGGAGTGTGAGATTATAGTATGGGGACCGCCTAAAAGATTGCAGGTGGAACACCTGGTAGCATTTCATCTAAACAATCCAGTCGTGTTCAACCAAGTATTAGTGGTTGTGTTTGAAAGTGTACATGTTGTGATCATGTTGCCTATTGTTCATGTTTTCCTTGCAACATATCTGATCCCGCCCCTTAAGATGATTTTGTAGCTCTCATTACTATGTAAAATGGAGAGCTGTCTTGTAATGTTTTTTTTTTTCTAAAAATTGTAGATTGTAATTGGCTAAATACACAGGTTTATTTGATGGTCTATTGTCTTGAGGCGAACCATTGGTCAAAAGGTTGGTTCTATCACAAGGCCCCTGATTTGGCCACAAACCTTTCGGACCATTGGGTTGCAATATCCTCGTTCACAGAGTCCCTGTTCGAGTATATATGCTTCTATATCATAATCGATTAGGTAAGAACAGTTTCGCTTTGTTCAGATAAACTGGCCTCGAGGTATTGCTTTGATAGTTTTGGGAGCATGACAGCTGGTTGCATGCAGAAGAGAGTTCATGGAGGTGGTTTTCCTAAATTAATGTACGGTACTTTGACAGTCTTGTCCTGAATGGATCCAAATAGGGTGAGATCTAGAAAGTTGGTTTTGGTTTTGTGTTCCTCTATGGTGGAGTTCAGATGGGTCAGTTGGCAGGCAGAGTGTTTTAACATATTAAGGGCTACAGAAAAACAAGCCACCATATTCCCCATCACCAATTATCGTATTGAAAATTTCCAGGTGACCAAGGCACGTAACCACTTGTCTACCGCCCACCGTCAAATGACGGCGGGACGAAGACCCTCTCGTGCTGGGCGGACAACATATTACGTGATCACCTTCCCGAGCCACTAGGGGGGACGCGGCAATGGCCGCCGGGCACCCGCGATTGCCCAGTAACTGAGCAGGACCGTGGATCTGTGTGTGTAAACACACAGATCCACATCCTGTCAGGGAGAGGAGACCGATGGTGTGTTCCTTGTACATAGGGACACCGATCGGTCACCTCCCCTAGTCAGTCCCCTCCCCCCACAGTAAGAATCACTCCCTAGGGAACACATTTAACTCCTTGATCGCCCCTTAGTGTTAACCCCTTCCCTGCCAGTCATATTTATACAGTAATCAATGCTTTTTTTATAGCAGGGATCGCTGCATAAATGTGAATGGTCCCAAAAATGTGTCAAAAGTGTCCAATGTGTCCGCTGCAATATCGCAGTCATGATAAAAATCGCTGGTCGCCGCCATTACTAGTAAAAAATAAAATAATAATAATAAAAATGCTATAAATCTATCCCCTATTTTGTAGCCGCTCTAACTTTTGCGCAAACCAATAAATATACGCTTATTGCGATTTTTTTTTTTTTTTTACCAAAAATATGTAGAAGAATACATATCAGCCTAAACTGAGGAAAAAATGTGTTAAAAAAAAAAATGATATTTATTATAGCAAAAAGGAAAAAATAACTTTTGTTTATAGCGCAAGAAATAAAAAACGCAGAGGTGATAAAATAGCACCAAAAGAAAGCTCTATTTGTGGGGAACAAATTATAAATATTTCATTTGGATACAGTGTTGCATGACCACGCAATTGTCATTCAAAGTGTGACAGCGCTGAAAGCTGAAAAATGGCTTGGGCAGGAAGGGGGTGAAAGTGCCCTGTATTGAAGTGGTTAAACAAGTTGCTATGGTTTCCGGTCAGGAATTACAATGTGCCTTTAGCCCCAAAGCCACTGAAGTCCTAAAACTTTTGCTTAATTATATTGTCTTTAATATAGTATCAAATTTTATTTTCATCTACCTTTACAGAAAAAATGTAAAGGTGAACTAACACTGCACCGTATATCCTATCCAGCCACCCCAGGTCCCTACTCTACTTACCTGCAGTGATGCTCAGCTGTGAGCATCCCCGCAGCTGCTCCAGTGGACTAGGGATTTGAAATTCCTGCTCTTCTCCCTCTTCTCTGTGTGGCACTTCCATGACAGACCATAGCGATTCACTGTGGCTGCACTTGTCCATCCTGGAAGTGCACCACAGAGAAGAGTTACTAGTTTACCATTACATTTTTCTTTAACCTCTTGACGACCGCGTCACGAGGATATACGTTGGCAGAATGGCACGGCTGGGCAAAGTTACGTATATATTTCCATCAGTTTGAATTTCCCGCCGTGCATCCCCTGCCGTGAGCTCCGTGACCGTACCCACGGGTCCCGTGGACTCGATGTCCGCCGATGTCCCACGATCGGGTCACAGAGCTGAAGAACTAGGAGAGGCCAGTGTAAACAAGGCATCTCCCGATTCTGCTTAGTGACACAACACTGATCGTCTGCTCCCTCTCATCAGGAGAAGCGATCAGTGACGTGTCACAGTAAGAATCACTCCCTAGGACACACTTGACCCCTTCCTAGCCCCCTAGTGGTTAACCCCTTCCCTGCCAGTCACATTTATACAGTAATCAGTGCATTTTTATAGCACTGATCTCTGTATAAATGTGAATGGTTCCAAAATAGTGTCAAAAGTGTCCGATATGTCCACCATTATGTCACAGTCACGATAAAAATCGCTGATCGCCGCCATTGCTAGTAAAAAAAAAGAAATGTTAATAAAAATACCATAAAATTATCCCCTATTTTGTAGACGCTATAACTTTTGCGCAAACAGATCAATATACGCTTATTGCGATTTTTTTATTTTTTTTTACCAAAAATATGTAGAAGAAAACGTATCGGCCTAAACTGAAGAAATTTTTTTTTAATATATATTTTTGGGGGATATTTATTATAGCAAAAAGTAAAAAATATTGCTTTTTTTTCAAAATTGTTGCTCTATTTTTGTTTATAGCGCAAAAAATAAAAACCGCAGAGGTGATCAATTACCACCAAAAGAAATCTCTATTTGTGGGGGGAAAAAAGGATGTAAATTTTGTTTGGGAGCCACGTCGCAATTGTCAGTTAAATCGACGCAGTGCCGAATCGCAAAAAGTGGCCCGGTCATTTGGCAGCCAAATGGTCCGGGGCTGAAGTGGTTACAGGTGAGCTAGCACTTTAAGTGCTAAAGTGGGGGCAGACAGTGTTTTCTCTTTAGTCCACCAAGGAATTCAATTTGAACCTGGAAGCTTATAATTATTTTACTGAATCTCACCTTAGCTTAGACACTTTATTGGAAATCTTCCCTTCTGGGGACAGGCAGTCGCCAACTTCTTGTATTGCTTTACCCTGTACAGGAATAACCTCTCAGGAATGTAAATACCAGAGCTAACTTTTCTTTGATGCGTAGAGGAAAACAGATACTTTCTTAAATGACCTGTTTAGTGAAATGTTGTAATCATTGTTTTATTATTACTTGATTATCTCTACTATATTTAGTCTTTGTGATAATTCTAAAACTATCTGCTAACGTTCTCTTTTATGTTTTGTATTCATGCATGATTATCTGGAAGGCACCTGCTCATTCCACCACCTGAAAAATTACAGGAGATAAAAATGTAACCGCTTGACCTCACCAATCTGGATTTCATCCTGTTATTCCATTTTCCAAGACTAGGGAGGGGGGCAGGAAGGATACTAGTATTTGGTGATGTATTTAGTGTATTTACTGTTCTTCCAAAGCTAAGGGATGAAGGATCATTGCAGCACAAAACTCGTGGTTTGGAAGCTAAATCCTGGGGGTTTGCTGCCACCAGTTTGCATCCTTGTTTGAGTAATACCATTTTTAGCCTCCCTAGGTGTGTTTGTCCAACCAGATCAAGAGTCTGCTTGGATTCAAAGTACAGGAAGGACAAAAGAGATCTGGTGGTTGGGGGGGTTGGGCCCTTCCAATGTCTCATAAATGGGTATAAGATCTTTTAAGAAGTTCCTTAGTTCAGGGATTAACTTACAGAGGGTAAATACGTTGGTCCTATAGATTCACAAGGCTTTTGCCACCATATTCCAACAGATTTTATTTGCCATTTTGTGAAAATTTCTGGCATGTGCTTTGCTATGCTGCTTAAAACTATGTTAACCTTCCCCCTACTTTTCCTTAGTCATTTACATATTTATAAACTGTTGGTATCTGTTAGACTTAAAGTGGTTGTAAAGGCACAGGGTTTTTTTTTTATTCATTCTATGATAAAAAACCTTCTGTGTGCAGCAGCCCCCTTAGCCCCCTAATACTAACCTGAGCCCATCTGAATCCAGCGATGTGCATGAGTGCCTTGGCCTTCTGGGACTCCCCCTTCTGATTGGCTAAAACACAGCCGTGGTGATATTGGTTCCCACTGCTTTCAATCAAAGTCAGTTAGCCAATGAGGAGAGAGAGGGGGTGGGGCTGAATTGTAGCTCCATGTCTGAAAGGACACACAGAGCTGCAGCTCAGCTCAGGTGCACCCATAGCAAGCTGCTTGCTGTGGGGGGCACTCAACAGAAGGGAGGGGCCAGGAGTGCTGACAAAGGACTCGAGAAAAGGAGGATCCAGGCCGCTCTGTGCAGAACCACTGCACAGGGCAGGTAAATATACCATGTTTGTTATTTTTAAAGAAAAAAACATGAGACTTTATGTTCATTAGGACACTAGCTATGACAAAATGGGTGTTCACCTATGCTAACATTTCCAAGAATTGGCATTTTATGTTTCCTTTCTGGATATGTTAATTTTATTATAATACTGTTACACCCAGGCAGGTACTTTTTTTATCTATGCTAATTGCTAGCCTTAGAAATCTTGTGCACATAAAAAAATAAAAATCCTCAGAGCAATAGCCATATTTGATAGTTCTTACACATGTGTGTAAAATAAAGCTTTAATTGTCGTGACAAAGCATTCATGTTCTTAGAGAAGAAAGGAATGGTCCACATTTTCAGGACATTAGATCTATTATATGACCAGATGAGGGGAACGCGGTCAAATGAGGCTACAGGTACCATTGATAAATCCCCAGAACAATAGCTATATTTGATTATTCTCAAGGATAAAAGAGTTTATATTCAAGGGTGTGGTCCCCATTGCCAGGACGCTATTTTCTGCCTATTCAAGTACTTATGTAAAGAAGCCCATACGTTATGCATTTTTTCAACCAGCAGGTTGAAGGAAATGTAATGCCATGATTTTCCCATCCACCTTCAAGGTGGATGGGGAAATCCCCTGTGGTAATGTATTCTAAAAGCGGAGAGCCTTCCCAACCATCAGAATACAGTGATCAGTGCTGGCTGATGCAGTTGCTGGCTATAATTGGTCAGATTGTTCAGTAAAAACCAGACAGACTGGTTGTACACAAGTTGATCTATCATCATTACTGCCCATACATGGATCAAAATTCAGCTGATCCCTGCTGAACCGGCAAAATTCTAATCCATACCTTTAGCAAAATTGATAAGTAGCTTCCGTTCCTGATGACACATTGAGTATGCGAAACATGTCGAGGCATAGTGACGTGACTAGCATGTGAGTTCCTGCCTTTGGTAATCTGAACAGCTAAGACTGGAATGCATGCCGGCTGCAACACACGGAGCGGCGTGTGGAGCATACATCTGTTTACTGGATAGACATTGTCCCGGTCAGAGGGAACTTTTAAATGTGAGTGGGCATTTTTTTAATGTATTTTTACACTTTTATAAAATAAACTTTTTGGGCTATGATGGTACCTTTCTCATTATATGAGTGATACAGAGTGGATGCGCAGGATTCCTGGATGGTTTAAAGATCAAGGATATATTGAGCAACATACTTATCCTAACATCCCTGGTTGAGTGGATGGACACGTTCTGTATTAGAGGATTTCTGATGAGTGAGTCGTGTTTTGTGGTGAAAGATTCACTTACAGTGATGTGAAACAGAATCTGTGGCACTGAATCAGAATCACTAAGGAGTGTTCACGGACTATATTTGTCCAAATAAAGGGGATTTGCATGTTATATATTAGTGCAGCTATCCACTTGTAGCATTGTTATTTCGATATTTTCATTGTGTAGTGAAGCACTTTAGCTGCAACTGATAAACTTTTTATCAATTATTGTTTACTATTTGCGCAGGTGGCCGCACTGATTGTTCAGTAAAAATCAGACAGACTGGTCTTACACTAGTCGAACTATCATCATGCCTGCCCATACATGGATCGAAATTCAGCTGGTCCCTGCTGAACCGCCAACATTTTAATCCATGTACTGTTTGACTGGCTTAACTGTCTTGATACAGGTCAATTTCTACCAAACACATATTTTACGTCTATATTTTGAATATAATGGGAATAATAGGGGATATGAGTGTCACAGCTACAACTAAAAAGCCTTTTCTTTAAGGAGAAACTTCTGTCCCCATTATGGTGCATGCACAGATGTTCCAAAGAGCCTGGCTTTCAGGTTCTGGCAGAGCCCTTCCCAGGGCCGGCCCAAGACATTGTGCTGCCTGGGACCAAGAATGAAATGCTGCCCCCCCCAAAAAAAAAAATCACGCCCACCAAAAGGCCCCCCACATTCATTATTTTATATCATGATAACTAAAGGGGACCCGTCATGGCTCTATACATGTATAGGAGTAAAAAGAGGACCTGTCGTGGCTCTATACATGTATAAAGAGGACCTGTCATGGCTCTATACATGTATAAAGGATAATAAAGAGGACCTGTCGTGGCTCTATACATGTATAAAGGATAATAAAGAGGACCTGTCGTGGCTCTATACATGTATAAATGAGTATAAAGAGGACCTGTCATGGCTCTATACATGTATAAAGGAGTATAAAGAGGACCTGTCATGGCTCTATACGTGCATATAGGTGTATAAAAGGACCTGTCAGGGCTCTATACATGTATATAGGAGTATAAAGGGACCTGTGCATGGCGGGCGGCCGCAATGTCTTTTGCGCAAACTAATCAATGTACGCTAATTATGTTTTTTTTGGTACCAAAAATATGTAGAAGAATACATATTGGCCTAAACTGATGAAGAAATTATTTTTTTATACATTTTTTGGATATTTATTATAGCAAAAAGTAAAAAATATTGTTTATTTGTTTTTTTTTAATTGTTGCTCGTTTGTTGTTTATAGTGCAATAAATAAAAACCGCAGAGGTGATCAAATATCACCAAAAGAAAGCTCTATTTGTGGGAAAAAAAGGACGCCAATTTTATTTGGGTACAGTGTCGCATTACCGCGCAATTGTCAGTTAAAGCGACACAGTGCCGTATCACAAAAAATGGCCTGGTTATTAAAGGGTTTGTAAAGGTTCGTGATTTTTCACCTTAATGCATCCTATGCATTAAGGTGAAAAAACACCTGGCAATGACTGCCCCCCAGCCCCCCTGTTTTACTTACCTGAGCCCGTTCACTTGCTGTGCGCGTCCCCCGGCGTCCTCTTCTCCACGGAGTCTGGCCGTTAATTGGCTAGATTGATAGCAGTGCAGCCATTGGCTCGCGCTGCTGTCAATCACATCCAATGACCCGGGCCCTGGGGGGGGGCGGGAACGAGTCATACACGTTGTGTCTATGGACGCAGCGTGTATAACAGGGAGCGCGCCCGCAAGCTAACCCCCTTGGGAGAGTGCTTCCCAGAAGGGGGTTAGCTGATGCAGGGAGGAGCCAAGACAGCCGCCGAGGGACCAGAGAATCGGGGCCACTCTTTTCCAAACGCACTGCACAGTGGAGGTAAGTATAACATGTTTGTTATTTAAAAAAACAAAAAAAACAAAGCCATACAACCGCTTTAAGTGGGCAAATCCTTCCGGTCCTTAAGTGGTTAATCAGGGCTGGGCAAGGCAAGTCCCTCTCAGAGGCTCTCATGTCTCATACAATTTGTGATGTGTGTTTGTACTTACAGTTTTGCTTCGGAATCCACCACCAAATGCGGGTTGTCACCTGCCACACGTTGCGGATTGTCGGCTGCCACATGTTGCGCATGGTCACTTATGTCACCTGCCACACGTTGCGGGTTGCCACTTGCCACACGTTGCGGATTGTCACGTCACCTGCCACACGTTGCGGATTGTCATCTGCCACACGTTGCGGGTTGTCTCTTGCCACGTCACATGCCACAACATCACCTGCCACACGTTGCGCATTGTCACTTGCCACAACGTCACCTTCCGACACGTTGCGGATTGTCACTTGCCACAATGTCACCTGCCACACATTGCGGATAGTCCCGTGCCACACATTGCGGATAGTCCCGTGCCACACGTTGCATATTGTCACTTGCCACAACGTCACCTGCCACACATTGCGGATAGTCCCGTGCCACACGTTGCGGATTGTCACTTGCCAAGCGTCACCTGCCACACCTTGCGTATTGTCACTTGCCACAACGTCACCTGCCACACGTTGCAGATTGTCACTTGCCATAATGTCACCTGCCACACGTTGCAGATTGTCACTTGCCACAACGTCACCTGCCACACGTTGCAGATTGTCACTTGCCACGGCGTCACCTGCCACACGTCGCGGATAGTCCCGTGCCACACGTTGCGGATTGTCACTTGCCAAGCATCACCTGCCACACGTTGCGCATTGTCACTTGCCACACGTTGCACATTGTCACTTGCCAAGCGTCACCTGCCACACGTTGCGTATTGTCACTTGCCACACGTTGCGGATTGTCACGACATCACCTGTCACACGTTGCGGGTTGTCACTTGCTGTGTCCCAGAGTGAAGGCAGGCAGCAGAGAGATGATATAATCTCTCTGCTGCCCATGGCTGCACAGTGAGGGTGAAACTGTGGTGATGCAGGGCGGCGGGGAGAGATGACATCATCACTCTGCTCCGCTGCCCGCTCACTTGCTGACTGCTCCCAACCCCCGCTGCGAGTGCTCTGTCCGCCCCTGTCACCAACAGCAGCGGCGCCGGGCTCCTCACAGGGAGCGGTGCCTGCAGTGTTCACTCGCTGACTGCCCCCTCCCCCCGCCTGTGAGTGTCCTCACAGGCAGCGGCGCCGGTACACCGGGCTCCTCACAGGGAGCGGCGCCTGCCCATGCCTGCTCACTCGCTGACTGCCCCCCCCGCCTGTGTGAGTGTCCTCAGCGGCGCCGGGCTCCTCACAGGCAGCGGAGCTGGCTGGCGGGCGTCAGTTTGCCGCCCCCCTAACAGTGCCGCCTGGTACCATGGTACCACCCGGTCCCATCATAGGGCCGGCCCTGGCCCTTCCGCACATCTACACAAATGCAGAAGATTTCCTGTGCATGCGCAAGGATGGCAAAGTTTTGGGGCTTCTGTGTTGGCCCATCTCTGCTGATGTATGCAGGAGTTGCATATGTACAGATGTGCTGGAAAGACCATGCATGGATGTGCCACAGGGCTCATTTAAGACCCAAAGCCCTGCAGCACATCTGCATGCAAGCAGAATCTGGCCGAAGGGGCGGGTGGGCACAAACATTTTTGCCTAGGCAAGAAAAAATATTTTAAATAAAAAAAAGACATCCAATTGTGAGAGAGGAAGGGGAGGAGACAGGGCAATATGAGAGTTAGTTTAGGGTGAAGGTCCACTTAAAATTTAAACAAATCAGATTGGGCTGCTGGTGCTGTATTTAACCCAAGCAAAATGTAAAAGTTAAAAAAATCAATTACACATGTAGCAGGATGTCAATATGTAAGAAGGAATCCGGCTCCCTCCGGTGGTATAAGTGTTACAATGCAACTAATGCACTTTGGGACAGATATCAGCTAGGAGAAAAGACTTTGTTGCTTTTAGTAAAAGACAGACTACATTACCCAGGGTGCATTGCAACACCGCAGAGCATTCTGGGCAGACTACTTAAACCAGGGGAGGGGCCAGCGTCTCTCTCTCTGGATCCAGCTCTCAATCAAGCAGGAAGTTGGCACGGAGGCCTGCTTCCTAAGGATTAGGCCAGAAGCCTGGGCCTAAATTACGGAGTGCCTGAGTGATTTCCAGCAGAGGATCGTCCACAGCGTCCTGTGATTGCCCAGCAGAGACCGGAGTCGTCCATCACCATATGCTGTTAGTGACGGAGTCCGGAGACTGCAGCTGAAGCAGAAGCGTGGAGATCGAGTGAACGGGACAAGCCAGAGGAGACTATCTGAAAGTCGGGCCTGTTTGGTGAGAAGGGCACCTGCCCAGAATTGACTACTACCTTAGAGGAAAGTGATTTAGTTAGTGCCAGCCACACTTCACCTATCACGCCACAGCTTGCGGCCTAGTGTATCTCACTGGAGACTATGTGATCAGAGATTGGTGCATCCGTCATTAGTGGGTGGCAGGCACACGAGTACTCAGGTATATTGCGGATAATTACAGCATCTTGTTGAAACCCTGTGGATTATAATTTAACTTGTGCACCGACGGTGGCTAGCGAAGACTTCATTGGAGAAAGGAACTTTGAGTGGGACGCAGATAGGCCTTGCTTACCTATTATAGGGAATGAACACGTGCAAGGTATTGCAATAAAGGGGGAGCTCGCGAGCAACCAGTTAGCCGTGCAGAGACACATATAGATACATGTACATATATATAGCTGATGTTATTTCCTGTTATTACCTAATCTCAGTGATACCTATCCTTATTGGTTTATTGACTCTGCAATGCGCATGCAGAGTCAACTGTGTGTATTAATGTGATTCTTTACCCTTCCCTTTTATACTGAGTAAAGGTACCTTTGATTAAGCATATAACTTGTGTGAAGTATCTCTGTCACTTAGAAGGACTAGTGACCAGCAAAGGTAATAACATTTACAGGTTATTGGGTGATGTATGCAGGATTGTGTCTCCTAATACTCAATAGGTCTCACACTCCTTATTCATATCAGTTGTGCTAAGGGAAGGTTTGAGCCACTTCCAGGGGTTGATAGGCAGGACATAGACCCAAATCAAACAAACAGCAGCTCCTACGGGGGTAGTGCTACACGTGGGGGCTCGTCCGGGATATTCTACGGTTCTGCAATCAACTTTCCCCCTAGACAGAACCCTTACAGCACAGAAATGGACCCTGCTGCCGTAGCCCGATGGTGCAGGGATGAAGGCATCCTACCCGGAAATGGCCTGGTGGTTGAAATCCAGAGAGAGGCCTGGGTAGAGGAGCAGCTAACTCCAGTCTTGAGAGCATTGTCCACGGACAGGAAGCCATGGGTGATTGACATAAAGACAGATACTGTAAATCCCCACACCTATGCATTATGTGAGTGGAGGAACGGAATCTCTGACTACTTCAAGGGTGCCAGCATAAAAACTACAAACCAAGTAGAACTCCTCCTGATACACCCAGAAGAGAATAAAGATGGCCCCACATCCACTACTTCAGGAGGCCCCAGCACAGGAGGGAGCGCCCAACAAAAGGGTCCCGGTTCACCACCATTGACCACCCTTAGCTCAGAATTGTGCGCTGTCCTGGGGGAGATTGTGACCAAGTGTAAAAAGGACCCTCCAGACTACCTGATGTCAGGATACAGGAAACTCAGGACCTTTTCTGGGAAGAAACCTGTACCTTCAGTGGAAGATGGATTTGAAGAGTGGCTAGATGGTGCCACTCAGGCCCTAGAAGAGTGGGAGATGCCAGAACAACAAAAAAAACAACGGATTGTGGAAAGCTTAAAGGGGCCTGCTCTGGAGGCCATACGTAACCTCAAGTTAAGCAAGAAGGACTGCAATGCACAGGATTATCTGGATATTCTGCAGAATGTGTTTGGCGGGACGGAAAACGTCACTGAACTCACTTACCAGCTGGGGCATTGCTACCAAAAAGAGGGAGAGAAGCTGTCAGAATTCATAGGACGCCTGGATAAGATCCTGCATCGGATCCTACTGAAGAAAGGGATCGATCCAAGAAAAGTGGATGAGGCCCGTGCCCAGCAGGTGTTGAGGGGAGCTCAACCCTTGGACCCCATCGCATTATTGCTACGCACCCGGCGGGACGGGAGCAGCCTGGAATACCCCGACTTGATCCGGATAGTCAGGGAGGAGGAGGCCATGTTGGAAGACAAAAGGAGGAGTCAACACACCGAACCAACTGCCCGAGTCAGAATGTTAAGTGCAGAAGAAGGTGATTCAGAAGTTGAACTCCTAAAGACCCAGGTGTCACAACTAGTAGAAATGGTGTCCATGCTGACTAGCCAGGCCTCTGTGCCACACAACAAGAACACGTCAGGGGAACCAAAAAAACCTCCTAGCTCCAATATGGAACTAGTACAGAAGCCTAAGAGATTGATAACATGCTTCAATTGTGGGGGAATCGGGCATGTTAGAGCAGTGTGTCCCAGCCCAGATGAAGTTGCATCCAGATATCACAAGCCGGCGGAAAAATTCAGAGGGCCCCGGTGAAGGAGTCAGCCGGGCGCCCACCAGTTTCCACGAACTCCTTCAAGAAGTCCAATGATCCAAAACATCAGAGTCAGGGACCTAAACCTCTGCCAATTAGGCCCCGTCCCACAACTCAGGCTGCTGTTGAACGGAAGGCCAGTGCACACCAGACCCAGAAGGGACTGAGACCCACCGGAAACTCAAGAAAAAAAGAAGTGAGGGTACAGGTAACTGAACCCAGCAAGAAGTCTGTGTTGAAGGAGTTCCCTGCCAAGTTAGTGGGGCCTTCTCCAGTAGTCTCCATACAAGTAGAAGGGATCTACACCAAGGCTCTTCTTGACACTGGGGCTCAAGTGACTCTTCTGTATAGGGATTTCTATGATAAACATCTTAAACATCTGCCCCTACAGAAATTAGAGGAACTGGAAATATGGGGTATTGGAACTCAGAGCTTTCCCTATGACGGTTACCTGCCAATCAAGTTGACCTTTGATCCCTCAGTGGCTGGGGAGACAGAGACCTTCGATACTCTGGCAGTAGTGTGCCCTCACCCACCAGGGGCCAGCAAGAGCTCACTCATCATAGGGACCAACACTGATCTAGTCAGGCGACTGCTGACACCGTTGGCCCAACAGGAAGAAGCCTCGACCACAAGAGTCCACCCCATGTTAAGGCAAGCCTACCAGCGCCTGGTACTGGAGCAGAAGGCCCCGGCTGAGGGAGTTGGCAAGATTTGGAAGCTAGACAAGACGGAGAAGGTATTACAACCGGGAGAGGTGACTTGCCTGAGGGCTTCTGTCAAGCTCACATGGAAACAGCCAGGCCCCTTCATTGTCTTCGAACCAGGCCCACAGGAAAGACAGAAAGGGATTGAAGTAATCCCTGAAGTGATCCCATTGAAGGCCCTACAGAAAAGCCATGGGAGAGTTTCAGTGAGTATAAGGAACACTGCTAATACACCAGTGAAGGTGCCGGCCAGAATGCTGTTGGGCCAGGTGAATCCAGCCACCCCCATTGCCCCGTGTGAATTGAAGAAAGAAGAAAGGGGTGAAGTCACCATAGAGAAGCTCTGTTCTGAAGACACGGCCCTCCCACCAGAATGGAGAAAAAGGGCCAAAGCTCAACTTGCAAGGTGGGAAAAGATCTTCTCTAAAGATGAGTTCGATGTGGGGTGCGCAAGGAGTGCCACTCACAAGATACGCTTACAAGAAGATAAGCCCTTTAGAGAGAGAGTTCGACGGGTCCCACTGGGTGACTTAGAAGACTTGCGGGAACAGTTGGCTGAGCTGAAGAGGACGGGGATTATTCGAGAATCCAGGAGCCCTTACGCTTCTCCAATAGTGGTAGTCCAAAAGAAGAACGGGTCGCTGAGACTGTGTATCGACTACAGAACACTAAACAGAAGGACCATCCCAGATCAATACACCACTCCCCGAATTGAAGACGCCCTGCAGAGTCTGTCAGGGGCCAAGTGGTTCAGTGTAATGGATCTAAAAAGTGGATATTATCAAATCCCCATGCACCCTGAGGATCGGGAGAAGACAGCCTTCATCACCCCTGTGGGGTTCTTTGAGTTCAACCGTATGCCTCAAGGGTTATCAGGAGCCCCCGCCACTTTCCAAAGGCTAATGGAGAGAACCGTCGGGGACATGAATCTAATAGAGGTACTGGTATATTTGGACGACGTCATTGTGTTCGGGAGAACCCTAGAAGAGCATGAAGAGAGACTGGAGAAGGTCCTGAAGAGGCTCAGTGAAGAGGGCCTGAAACTCTCCCCAGAGAAGTGTCAATTTTACCAGTCCCCAGTCCATTACCTGGGCCATATCGTTTCTGCAGAAGGGGTGGCCACGGACCCAGAGAAGCTGGATGCCGTCACCTCTTGGCCGAGACCTACCAACGTGACTGAGCTTCGGTCATTCCTGGGGTTCTGTTCTTACTACAGAAGATTTGTAGAAGGATTCGCCAAGATTGCCAGACCCCTGAACGAGTTACTCAGAAACGAAGGGGAAGATGATGTTCCAGAGCTGGTCAAACCAGTGAAACTCACCATGGGACCCCGAAGGCCCAAAGAGTCGATTCAAGACCAGTGGACAGGGGAGTGCGAGGAAGCCTTCCAGATGTTAAAGAAGAGTCTTACCACTGCACCAGTCCTGGCCTATGCTGATCCAAAGAAGCCTTATGAACTGCATGTAGATGCCAGCCGAGATGGGCTGGGTGGGGTGCTGTACCAGGAACATGATGGTTACCTAAGACCCGTCGCATATGTGAGCAGGAGTCTGATACCTGCAGAGAAGAATTACCCCACCCACAAGCTTGAATTCCTGGCCTTGAAATGGGCAGTGGTAGACAAACTGAGAGACTACCTATATGGGGCGGAGTTTGTGGTGAAGACAGATAATAACCCGCTCACCTACCTTCTGACCACTGCCAAGTTGGATGCAACGGGACACCGGTGGTTGGCTGCCCTTTCAAGCTTCACCTTCAGCTTGAAGTACCGACCCGGAGTGGGAAATAGGGATGCAGATGCCCTGTCCAGGAGGTCTCATGCCCCCACCGACCCTACCGAAGAATGGGCCCAACTAGACCCAGAGGGAGTGCGAGCCCTATATCAGGGGACAGAACTTCAAGCCAGAGGTGGGTCAAGAGCCGAAGAAATTGGGGTCTCAGCTGTTGGAGTACCGAAGTGCTATTGCAGTGTGACCCAAGTCGAAGGGGAGGGCTTGCCCAAGCTGACAAAAAGGGATTTGAGGAAGGAGCAAGAAGAAGACTCTTTAGGGAAACTCCTGATAAAGGCCCTGGAAAGCCAGCGTCCCGAGATGCTTGAAACAGACTCCCCAAGAGAAGCCCGATTGTTGCGCAGGGAGTGGGATCGGCTACACATACGTCAAGGGGTGGTCTACCGAAGGGGCCCCTCTGACGACTCAGAAGAGAAGTGGCAGCTGTTTCTACCAGCCAAATATCGAGAAGCGGTCCTAGCTGCCCTCCATGACAACCATGGTCACCTAGGGTCCGAACGGACTTTTCACCTTGTACGGGATAGGTTCTATTGGCCCTGCATGCGGGCTGAAGTGGAAGGATATTGCCATTCCTGTGTCCGATGCATTCAAAGGAAGACCTTGCCACGTCAAGCAGCCCCAATGGGCCATCTGCAAAGTCAGGGACCTATGGAACTGGTGTGCTGTCACGTACCTGACGGTGACGAGCCCGGTTAGCAGAGGGAGGGCTCCCTTACGGCTCCCACCGGCGGCCCCTGGTGGTATAACAGGAAGCACGGAGGTGGAAGGGGTACGAGTGCCTGGCAGGATCAAGAACTACCGCAGGTGATCAGGAACCAGCAGGTGAGGAGGCAGGAACCAGGAACTACAGCAGGTGAGTGGACAGGAACCAGGAACTACAGCAGGTGAGTAGACAGGAACCAGGAACTCAGAAGATGACCCGGACCGGAGGCACAGCATGTAGACTGGAACCACTGGGCAGCAGCAGGTGAACAGGAACCAGCAGATGAGCAGACAGGAACCAGCAGATGAGCAGACAGGAACCAGCAGATGAGCAGACAGGAACCAGGAACTCAGCAGATGACCCGGACCGGGAGGCACAGCAGGTAAACTGGAACCACTAGGCAGCAGCAGGTGAACAGGAACCAGCAGATGAGCAGACAGGAACCAGCAGATGAGCAGACAGGAACCAGCAGATGAGCAGACAGGAACCAGGAACTCAGCAGATGACCCGGACCGGGAGGCACAGCAGGTAGACTGGAACCACTAGGCAGCAGCAGGTGAACAAGAGCCAAGGTCAGGCAGGATCGTCAGACAAGCCGGGGTCGGGTAAACTGGCAGGCAGCGAGGCACAAAAGGATCAGGCAATACCGAAGTCAGAAAACAGGCCGATGGTCAGGTACAGGCAGATAGCAGGAGGGTCACAGGAAGCCGGGTCAGATACAGGTAAACAAGGCAGATCAGGTCACTTGGGATAAATGCTGTAGAGCAGACAGCAGGGACTGTCTGCAAGTGAGGAGTTTAAAAAGCCCTTCGGGCGTCACCTGCGGGGGCGGGAACCAGGAAGTCCAGGGCGTCTGTTCCTGACAGGGTTTCCATGACATTGCCCCCCCCCAAGGGGCAGCCTCCGGATGCCCCTAGGAGCAAACTTCTCGGGGTGAGACCTCCTGAAGGCTTGTATCAGGTCTTTGGCGTGAATGTTCTCTTCGGGTTCCCAGGAGTTCTCCTCTGGTCCGTAACCCTTCCATTTTATTAAAAATTGACTCTGGCTATTTCTTCTTCGTGCGTCTAAAATAGCTTCTACCTCGAATTCCTGTTCCCCGTCTATGATGACGGGATCAGGGCGAGTCGGGGTCCGACCTGGGAATGGGTTGGAGACTGACGGTTTCAATAGAGAAACATGAAAAACAGGGTGGACCCTCAGGGAGTCGGGGAGCTCCAGCTCGTAGGCCACCTCGTTGATTTTCCTTTTGATAGGAAAAGGCCCTAGAAACTTGGGGCCCAATTTCTTGGACGGGCAAGCCAATCTTAGATTGATGGTGGAAAGCCATACTTGGTCGCCCGGTGCCAGCGCTAATTCACCCCGTCTCCTCCTGTCATAGACCGTCTTGTTATACTCCTGAGTTCTTGCCATGGCTTCGCGTAGAAGCTGGTTGTTAGAGGAGAAGAAATTCACTTTTTCCAGAACTGCGGGCACTGAGCACTCAGGGAGAGAGTTGGGCAGAAATGTGGGGTGAAACCCGAAGTTCGCAAAAAATGGGGTCTGGTTAGTTGCGGAGTGGATGGAGTTATTGTAGGAGAACTCCGCTAGCGGAAGCAGGGAGAGCCAGTCATTCTGAGCAAAGGAGGAGAAACAACGCAAATATTGCTCGAGGGTCTGATTTGTTCTCTCAGTCTGTCCGTTGGTTTGAGGGTGGTAAGCCGAAGAGAATGATAGCTCTATTCCCAGAGTCTTGCAGAGGGACCTCCAGAACCGGGAGGTAAATTGTACCCCCCGATCGGAGACTATATTAGCAGGTACCCCGTGGAGCCTGACGACTTCTTTAATGAACATTTGTGCAGTTTCCGGGGCCGAGGGGGTCCCTCTCATAGGAACAAAATGTGCCATCTTGGACAGACGGTCCACAATCACAAAGATGGTGGTGTGATTCTCAGCCGGGGGGAGTTCAACTATGAAGTCGATAGAAAGCATTTTCCACGGTCTCTCTGGAACGGGTAAGGGCTTCAGTAGTCCCCAGGCTTTGGATCTGGACCCTTTATTCCAGGTACATGTAGTACAGGACTCCACGAACCTCCTGCAATCCTCGCGTAGTCGAGGCCACCAGAAGGTACGTTGTACCAACTCAGTGGTCTTAGCCACGCCAAAGTGCCCAGCAAGGGCATGATCGTGGCAGAGCTCTAGCACGGTTATCTTTAGTTCTTCTGGTATGAATATCCTGTCTTGGTGCCAGAGTAATCCATCCTTGGTTTGCAGATCCAGTTCAGGAGAGGGTTCCTGTCTAGTGGTGGCTTGTCTGATCCGGGAGAGTAGGTCCTCCTGAAGTAGGAGAAAATTCCCAGGAGCGAGGATTGTATCGGGTGAGGAGAGTTCTTTGGATCCATGAAACATTCGGGACAAGGCGTCAGGTTTAGTGTTCTTGGCACCGGGGCGGTATGTCACATGGAAGGAGAACCGGGAAAAAAACAGGGCCCATCTGGCTTGTCGTGGTTTTAGTCTTTTTGCAGTTTTCAGGTACTCTAAGTTCTTATGGTCGGTGAATACTAAGATCGGGTGAGCAGCACCTTCAAGTAAGTACCTCCATTCTTCCAGGGCGGACTTAATCGCCAAGAGTTCCCGGTCTCCCACGTCATAGTTCTTTTCTGCCGCAGATAATTTGCGAGAAAAGAAAGCCACCGGATGAAGCAAAGCCTTGGTTCCTTGCCTCTGTGACAATATTGCCCCTACTGCAACCTCAGAAGCATCTACCTCAAGTACAAATGGTAGGGAGGAATCTGGGTGTTTTAAGATGGATGCAGAGGTGAAGAGCCCTTTGAGATCCTCAAAGGCCTTTTGGGCCTCAGGGGACCAGTGGAAGCGGGTACCTTGCTTGGTTAGCTGAGTAATGGGTGCAATGATGGCGGAGAACCCCCGGATGAATTTATGATAAAAGTTGGCGAATCCAACGAACCGTTGGATTCCCTTCTTATCCACTGGCGCTGGCCAGTCCAAGATTGCGGTGATCTTCTGTGGGTCCATCCTGATGCCTTCGCCAGAGATGATTAATCCCAGAAATGCTATGCTCTCCCGCTCAAACTCGCATTTCTCAGCCTTCGCATATAGTTTATGCTGCCGAAGCCGGTCTAACACACTTCTGACATGCCTGCGATGAGAGTCAAGGGAGGAAGAGAAGATTAGTATGTCATCTAAATAAGCAATCACAAAGAGATCTAAAAAGTCCCGAAGAACATCATTAATTAAATACTGGAAGGTGGCAGGGGCATTGCACAGCCCGAAGGGCATCACTAAATATTCGAAATGTCCGAACCGGGAGCGGAAGGCGGTTTTCCACTCATCGCCCTCCTTGATTCGGACCAGGTTATAGGCTCCCCGGAGGTCAAGCTTAGTGAAAATAACGGCAGCTCCCAATCTTTGGAACAACTCTGGTACCAGAGGAAGAGGATAACGATTTTTAATGGTGACCTTATTTAGTTCACGGTAGTCCACACATGGCCTGAGGGTATGGTCCTTCTTTTCTACAAAGAAAATGCCTGCGCCTGCTGGCGACGTAGAGGGGCGAATGAACCCCTTTAAAAGGTTCTCATCGATGTAGTCCTTCAGGGCCCCCTGTTCCACCTCCGTTAAAGGGAAAATCCTACCGAAAGGAATAGCTGCTCCGGGAAGTAGATCAATGGGGCAGTCGTAGGCTCGGTGGGGTGGTAGTGTCTCTGCCCCCTGTTTACTAAACACATCGAGAAAGTCCAGGTAAGCGTCAGGGATGGCCTGACGTATTCCGGCCTCAGTGTCGGTACACATTAAGGTGGCAGGCCCAGGGGGTTTGTGTGAGCCACAGGACCGTTGGCAGTAGGAGGAAGGAAACGTGATCACCCCCGTGACCCAGTTAATGGTAGGATTATGGGCTTGTAGCCAGGGCATACCGAGAATTATGGGGAACAGTGGAGAGGAGATAATATCCAGCCGTAGATATTCTCGGTGCACCCCGGTAGAGGAGAAGACAGTGACAGGTAGGGGAGCCGTCTCTTCGACCACGGGCCCCGACTTGATAAGGGACCCATCAGCCAGGTGAACCCGTAGTCCATGGGTCTTGGGAAGTAGAGGAATAAGTTGAGTACGGGCAAAAGTTGAGTCCATGAAGCAACTACAAGCCCCAGAGTCAATAATTGCGACGACTTGCAGGGTCCTTCCTGGGAGCTGCAGGGAGATAGAAAGAGCGAAGTGAGAGGGGGATTTAGTCTGAGGGTTGATCACAGTAGGGAATACTGACAAGCACTTACGGAACTTCAGGGGACAGTTCCTAACGAAGTGACCGGGCTCCCCGCAGTACAGGCGCAGGTTGTGCACGCGTCGGCGTTGGCGTTCCTCCGGAGTAAGGGAAGGGCGGAGGACCCCAAGCTGCATGGGTTCAGGAGCATCGTACGAGGGGGTCAAGGGTGCTGCAGAAGCTGGGTGCGGATGACTGGGGACCCGGGGAAGCATCCAGGTCGGCCGGGTGAAGCCCGTGGCCCTCTCAACCCTCCGTTCCCTCAGGCGTCGGTCGATCTGAATTGTCAGATCGATCAGTAGGTTCAAATTTTCTGGTATTCCTACCCTAGCCAGTTCGTCCTTCAATGGGTCAGAAAGGCCTATGCGAAACTGGTGACGGAGGGCAGCGTCATTCCACCTGGTGTCTGCGCTCCAGCGCCTGAATTCAGCTACATAATCTTCCGCTGCTCTGCGTCCCTGCTGAAGGGTCCGCAGGGCGTTCTCTGCAGTGACCGAGAGCTGAGGGTCCTCGTACACTTGGGCAATGGCGTAAAAAAAAAGTGTAAGGCTGTCCAAGGACGCATCTTTGCGTTCTAGCAGGCGGTGGGCCCAGTTCTGTGGGTCTCCGGAAAGCAGCGAAATTACAAAGCCCACCTTGGTAGCTTCTAAGGAAAAGGTGCGGGGCTGTAAGGCAAAGTACAACTCACAAGAGTTCCGGAAAGCCCTGAACTTGCTCCGGTCCCCGGAGAATCTTTCGGGTGTAGGGACCCTGGGTTCAGGGGGAAGCATGACCACCGTGGGCGCAGCTCCTGCCCCGGCGGAAGAAGTGGAGGCACGTGGACCCCCTTGAGCTCCATCGGGGTTGGTGAGGGCCCGCACTTGTCCTTCCAGGTGAGTGTAGCCTTGCTGGAGGCTCTTAACGGCCTCGGTCAGTCCCGCCAGGTGTCGGCATAGTTCCTCCATAGGTGAGGCTCCCTGCTCGGGCTCAGACATGGCTGTCTGCTACTGTCACGTACCTGACGGTGACGAGCCCGGTTAGCAGAGGGAGGCCTCCCTTACGGCTCCCACCGGCGGCCCCTGGTGGTATAACAGGAAGCACGGAGGTGGAAGGGGTACGAGTGCCTGGCAGGATCAAGAACTACCGCAGGTGATCAGGAACCAGCAGGTGAGGAGGCAGGAACCAGGAACTACAGCAGGTGAGTGGACAGGAACCAGGAACTACAGCAGGTGAGTAGACAGGAACCAGGAACTCAGAAGATGACCCGGACCGGGAGGCACAGCATGTAGACTGGAACCACTGGGCAGCAGCAGGTGAACAGGAACCAGCAGATGAGCAGACAGGAACCAGCAGATGAGCAGACAGGAACCAGCAGATGAGCAGACAGGAACCAGGAACTCAGCAGATGACCCGGACCGGGAGGCACAGCAGGTAAACTGGAACCACTAGGCAGCAGCAGGTGAACAGGAACCAGCAGATGAGCAGACAGGAACCAGCAGATGAGCAGACAGGAACCAGCAGATGAGCAGACAGGAACCAGGAACTCAGCAGATGACCCGGACCGGGAGGCACAGCAGGTAGACTGGAACCACTAGGCAGCAGCAGGTGAACAAGAGCCAAGGTCAGGCAGGATCGTCAGACAAGCCGGGGTAGGGTAAACTGGCAGGCAGCGAGGCACAAAAGGATCAGGCAATACCGAAGTCAGAAAACAGGCCGATGGTCAGGTACAGGCAGATAGCAGGAGGGTCACAGGAAGCCGGGTCAGATACAGGTAAACAAGGCAGATCAGGTCACTTGGGATAAACGCTGTAGAGCAGACAGCAGGGACTGTCTGCAAGTGAGGAGTTTAAATAGCCCTTTGGGCGTCACCTGCGGGGGCGGGAACCAGGAAGTCCAGGGCGTCTGTTCCTGACAGGGTTTCCATGACATGTGCATTGACTTCCTTTGCCTGGAGCCTGATCTGAGTGGTCAAGGGAATGTCTTGGTGATAACAGATCACTTTACCAGATATGCTCAAGCATTCCCAACAAAAGACCAGAAGGCCTCAACAGTAGCCAAAGTACTGGTAGAAAAATTCTTTGTGCACTATGGTCTACCCCAACGCCTTCATTCAGATCAGGGCAGAGACTTTGAAAGCAAATTAATAAAGAAGTTATTAGACCTGTTAGGCATCCAGAGGACCAGGACAACCCCTTATCACCCACAAGGAGATGCTCAGCCTGAACGGTTTAACCGGACTCTCTTGGATATGTTGGGGACTCTGAGTTCAGAGAAAAAGCAGCATTGGAGCAAGCATGTAGCTGCCATAGTGCATGCCTACAATAGCACTGCCAGTGATGTCACCGGGTATTCCCCATACCGTTTGATGTTCGGGCGGGAGGCTCGGTCGCCAGTGGACTTGGCCTTTGGCATATCGCTGGATCATACCTCAGCAGCATCCCACAAGGGGTATGTAGACCGATTGAGAAAGAGTCTGAAGACAGCTTTTGAAAAGGCCCAAGCAGCATCTGACCAACGGGGGCTGAGAAATAAAAGAAACTTTGACCTAAGAGTCAGAATTCAAGATTTACAGCCAGGAGATAGAGTGCTGTTGAGGAACTTGGGAATTCCGGGAAAACATAAGTTGGCTGACCGTTGGAAATCCCAACCTTATGTTATCTGCAAGAAGCTGGAAAACCTTCCTGTGTATCAAATTAGGCCAGAAGGAAGCGTGGGACCGTTAAAGACCTGGCACAGGAATCACTTGTTGCCCCTCTCCGAGGCAGTTCGCATGCCTCCTGCATCTGACTCACAAGAAACCCCTTCAACTTCTCAAGGTTCCAGACCCATCACCCGATCTCAAACAGTGCTTCCAGATGTGAGAGATGGAGACTCTGACAATGAAGGTCAAGAGGATGAAGAAGCAGAATCTGACTGGTTGTGGTCATCCCAATTGCCAGAACCCATGACCACCTCCCAAACCTCACCCAAAACAGTTGACAATGGAACTCTTCGGGCAGAAGCTCCTGAATTCGTGCCTTCAAACATTCTCATTGAGGAGGTAGCTGATGACTCAGACTCTTTGTCAATGGAAGACCCAGAAGAAGGGTCGTTGTCTCTATCTGAAGGAGAGCGGGACGCTCCTGAAGTTCTGGAGCCCAACATGCCTGAACTAGATGAGGAAGCCCCTGAAGAGCTTCTAGAAACAGCCAGCCCCAATGTCCTTGAGAATATGATACCTAAAGAGCAGAGGGAAAGAAGAGTAATTCCCCCCCCCAAAAAGACTGACGTACGACCAATTGGGTGAATGCTCTGAGGAGGCCATCATCACTTCTAAGAGAACCATTGATCAGTCTAGCTCTTCCACTCCAGATTCAGATTCAGTGGAAGACAACCCCAGCTCACTCCCTAGCACATCTGAAACAGACACCCAAGTGTCGGTGGTCCGTATACAGGACAACCTCCCTCCTTGTGATAATTGGTGGGAGGTTCCTCTGTCGGCTCTGTGTTATGATATGAGCTGTTTAAGTTTAAATCCTGCTTATGAAAAGGCAAGTTGTTTATTGTCATGCATAAACTAACAAATTTCCCTGCAGGTATTGCCAAAGTATGTGTTAGGTTACATACTGTTGTCCTCTTTGGGGACCAAAGACTTTAAGTTTGGGGAGTGTGTAGCAGGATGTCAATATGTAAGAAGGAATCCGGCTCCCTCCGGTGGTATAAGTGTTACAATGCAACTAATGCACTTTGGGACAGATATCAGCTAGGAGAAAAGACTTTGTTGCTTTTAGTAAAAGACAGACTACATTACCCAGGGTGCATTGCAACACCGCAAAGCATTCTGGGCAGACTACTTAAACCAGGGGAGGGGCCAGCGTCTCTCTCTCTGGATCCAGCTCTCAATCAAGCAGGAAGTTGGCACGGAGGCCTGCTTCCTAAGGATTAGGCCAGAAGCCTGGGCCTAAATTACGGGAGTGCCTGAGTGATTTCCAGCAGAGGATCGTCCACAGCGTCCTGTGATTGCCCAGCAGAGACTGGAGTCGTCCATCACCATATGCTGTTAGTGACGGAGTCCGGAGACTGCAGCTGAAGCAGAAGCGTGGAGATCGAGTGACCGGGACAAGCCAGAGGAGACTATCTGAAAGTCGGGCCTGTTTGGTGAGAAGGGCACCTGCCCAGAATTGACTACTACCTTAGAGGAAAGTGATTTAGTTAGTGCCAGCCACACTTCACCTATCACGCCACAGCTTGCGGCCTAGTTTATCTCACTGGAGACTATGTGATCAGAGATTGGTGCATCCGTCATTAGTGGGTGGCAGGCACACGAGTACTTAGGTATATTGCGGATAATTACAGCATCTTGTTGAAACCCTGTGGATTACAATTTAACTTGTGCACCGACGGTGGCTAGCGAAGACTTCATTGGAGAAAGGAACTTTGAGTGGGACGCAGATAGGCCTTGCTTACCTATTATAGGGAATGAACACGTGCAAGGTATTGCAATAAAGGGGGAGCTCGCGAGCAACCAGTTAGCCGTGCAGAGACACATATAGATACATGTACATATATATAGCTGATGTTATTTCCTGTTATTACCTAATCTCAGTGATACCTATCCTTATTGGTTTATTGATTCTGCAATGCGCATGCAGAGTCAACTGTGTGTATTAATGTGATTCTTTACCCTTCCCTTTTATACTGAGTAAAGGTACCTTTGATTAAGCATATAACTTGTGTGAAGTATCTCTGTCGCTTAGAAGGACTAGTGACCAGCAAAGGTAATAACATTTACAGGTTATTGGGTGATGTATGCAGGATTGTGTCTCCTAATACTCAATAGGTCTCACACTCCTTATTCATATCAGTTGTGCTAAGGGAAGGTTTGAGCCACTTCCAGGGGTTGATAGGCAGGACGTAGACCCAAATCAAACAAACAGCAGCTCCTACGGGGGTAGTGCTACACGCGTGTAGTGGCCACCCCCTCACCCCGTCCTCTTTAGCCTAGGGGTATGTCACGCGACAGGGGTGAGGTGCGCTACGGCCCATGTCCTCCCCACTACTTGCGGGCGAGGTGAAGGCCAATACCTAATGTTTCCTCGGGCCGGTGTCCTGAACATGTACCGAGTCTGTCGTGCAGAAACCTCCCTTTGCTCCCATTAACAGAGTCCATACACCGATCACAGTCCAACGGTTAGATTTATTTCGTATCTTCAGTTACAAGGCAATGCGATGGCATGATACGGTGGAATGAGCAGGTCGAGGCACTATACTGATCTGGGTCCCTACACCCCCTATGCTATGACCAAGGGTTGTAGGAGTCTTGACATGAATACCTCCGTTGCGCTGCGGGCCTCTATCAGGGGAAGATGTCCTCCAAGGGAGTTACTGCAGGCCCATCCGTCACGGGGTTGACACAACACCGGGTCTTCGAACGAGTGACCTCCCCAGCCTCCTCACCTCAGATGCTGGTCCCCTCGCAAGGGGCGCCCTGGAGCAACTCCACCCTCGCGGGACCCAGTCGGAGTCACCGGGTCCCAGGCCTCCTCAATAGTACCTCATCCCAGGCTGAAGGTGCCTGGGATGGACTCCATCTTCATCCCGGCCAGGCCTAGGGTGCCTAGGCCGGAACCTTGAACCGCCCGCACCCAGGCCTAAGGTGCCTGGGTGCGTGAAGAGATGATCCCCGAAGACAGACCGACCTTGTGGTGAGGGCGTCTCCCCCTTTTATCTCCTCCCGTCGATACCACGGCGGGTTCCCCGCCCCGGCCGTACCATCTCCAGGAAGGGACAAAGAAGGGTAGCACTGCGGTAGTGATTCTACCCCGAGCCAGTAGGTACTGTGAGGGGGTTAGCTCGGCAGCGGGTGTGTGTGACCCCCGGGATGGGCTCCCCACACAAAACAGGCCCAGCAAACAGAGGTTGTGGTTTTCAAAATCAAAAAGGTGCGGTTTATTTTCTATTTACAGTGACAAAACACAGCAAAGCAAAAGAAACATAACCAAAATAAATCCTGGTCAAGTTGACCTCTGACTAAACATACAGGTTTCCTAACTAACAACTGGGATCAGCCTAGTGCTGTCCTAGTCCCTAAGTCCCTGGTTTTAAATGTCCAAGCAAATAGCCACACAGGCTTTGTCTCACCGCACAGGGGTTCACTCTCCCTAGACAGTCCACACAGGTCTGGTTCCAGGCATGAGCTAACACCTAATGAATCTGGGAGTTCTTATAGAGGCCTAAATGAGCTGACAAGCTTCAGCTGGCCTCATCAACTCCCTGTCTGTACGACGCCCCACAGTCTCCCTAGAGGTATGAGTCATCCATGAGCCCACTAGCCTTATACAACTCTCCACCTAGTTGTATAAGTCGGCGTAAAGCCTGAATCTGGGCGAAATATATCTACCCCCCTGGATGCAACCAGGTGACTTTACCTTCCTGCTGTCACATACCCCCCCCTCTTGTTTTAACCTCGGGGTTGGAACACCAGCAATCAGGCATTCATGTACTCGAGACAAAGCATCCACATTCCCCATTTGAACGCCAGGGCGATGCTTTACTGTGAAGTTGAATTCCTGGAGGGCCAGGAACCACCTATTCACTCTTCTATTTGTTTCCTTGTTTTGAGCCATCCACTTTAACGGAGCGTGATCCGTAACCATGTCAAAGTGCCTACCTAGCAGGTAGTACCGAAGGGAATCTAGAGCCCACTTCACCGCTAAACACTCCTTTTCAACGGTGGCGTAATTTACCTCATGGGACTTCAACTTCCTGCTGAGGTAAATGACTGGGTGCTCTTCCCCGTTCCAGACCTGGGACAATACTGCTCCTAACCCCACATCTGACGCATCACTTTGTACGACAAAGTCTTTAGAGAAGTCGGGTGAGTACAACACTGGCTGGCTACATAAGGCTTGTTTCAAGAATTGGAATGCTGCCTCAGCCTCGGGGGTCCATTTAATCATGACCGACCCTTTCCCCTTCGTCAGGTTGGTTAGGGGCACAGCCTTAGAAGCAAAGTGGGGAATGAATCGCCGATAATACCCAGCGATTCCCAGAAAGGCTCGTACCTGCTTCTTGCTGTTGGGACGTGGCCAACTCTGGATGGCCTCGACTTTGTTGAGTTGGGGTTTTATTACTCCCCTCCCAATGGTGTACCCAAGATATTTGGCCTCCTCCTGCCCAATGGTACACTTCTTGGGGTTAGCCGTAAACCCCGCTTCCCGAACAGAGTCCAGGACTGCTTGCACTTTTGGCAGATGTGAGGCCCAATCTGTGCTATGGACAATTACGTCATCCAGGTAAGCCGCAGCATACTTCCGATGGGGCCTCAGCATCTGGTCCATTTTCCGCTGGAATGTGGCCGGCGCATTCTGTAACCCGAACGGCATTCTTTTATATTGGAACGCCCCGTCTGGGGTTACAAATGCGGTTTTCTCTTTGGCCGACTTGGCCAGGGGGATTTGCCAATACCCTTTTGTGAGGTCAAGAGTCGTCATGTATCGGGCTGTTCCCAGCCGGTCGATCAACTCATCTATACGTGGCATGGGGTAGGTGTCAAATTTTGTAACTTTGTTCAACTGACGAAAATCGTTACAAAATCACCAGCTCCCATCCGGTTTAGGCACCAACACGATGGGACTAGACCAATCACTTTGGGACTCCTCTATCACCCCTAAGTTCAGCATTTTCTGTACTTCCTCCCGTATTGCCTCCCGTCGAGCCTCTGGGATCCGATAGGGTTTTAACTTCACCCTTTCACCGGGCGGGGTAATGATGTCATGCTCTACCCCAGATGTTTGTCCCGGCAGCTCAGAGAATACCTCCTTGTTGCGAAGCACAAACTCCTTAACCTCCTGTTGTTGGGGTTGTGACAAGGTGGCTGCTATTCCAACCTCAGGAATCACGCAACCAGTTTGAGCTGGTGACCAAGTGTCTGCGACTAGGGACTCTCTATCCCTCCAGGCTTTCAACAGATTAACGTGATAGATCTGTTCGGGCTTTCGCCTTCCTGGTTGTCTGACCTTGTAATTCACTTCGCTCACTTTTTCCATTATCTCGTAGGGGCCTTGCCATTTGGCAAGGAATTTACTTTCAACCGTAGGGACAAGTACCAATATCCTATCCCCCGGGGAAAAGGTACGGGTCTTGGCTCCACGGTTGTACACTCTCTGCTGTGCCAACTGCGCTTGGGCCAAATGTTCCTTCACGATGGGCATTACCTGTGCAATTCGATCTTGCATCAGGGCGACATGCTCAATCACACTCCTGTGGGGAGAACTCTCACTTTCCCAAGTTTCCTTGGCAATATCCAACAGCCCTCTTGGGTGTCTCCCATACAGTAACTCAAAGGGGGAGAATCCCGTAGAGGATTGGGGCACCTCCCTAATAGCAAACATCAAATAAGGAAGTAAACAGTCCCAATCCTTTCCATCTCTATCCACCACTTTCTTCAACATTTGTTTTAGGGTTTTGTTGAATCTTTCAACCAGCCCATCGGTTTGGGGGTGATACACAGACGTACGCAATTGCGTCACTTTGAACAATTTACACAGCTCTTTCATAACCCGGGACATAAAGGGTGTACCTTGGTCCGTAAGCAGTTCTTTACAAATACCCACCCGGCTAAAAACAAGAGATAGCTCTTTGGCTATGGTTTTGGCCGAGGTATTTCGGAGAGGGATCGCTTCTGGATAACGGGTGGCATAGTCCATTATAACTAATATGTACTGGTGCCCCCTAGCGGACTTGATTATAGGACCTACCAAATCCATGGCGATCCTCTCAAACGGGACCTCAATGATGGGTAGAGGGACCAGCGGGCTACGGAAATGTGGCATCGGGGCCAACCTCTGACACACAGGGCAGGAGGAACAATAATTTTCTACGTCCTTCATCACCCCCGGCCAATAGAATCTCTGTAATACCCTCTCTCGGGTTTTCTCTGTCCCCAGATGACCTCCAAGAATGTGCCCATGGGCCAACTCCAACACCAACTTCCTGTAAGGTTTGGGCACCACAAGCTGCTCAACGGTTTCTTCTGCCCTTTTTGCCACCCGATACAGTAGGTCCTTCTCTACGCTGAAGTATGGGTAAGTGCAGGTATTATCTGGGTTCACTAACTCGCCATCTATTTTCACTACGTTTTCCCCTGCCTTTATTAGGGCGGGGTCTTTCAACTGTTCTGTGGCAAAGTTTTCCCTGTGAACCTCAAGATCAGAAAACTCCACAGACGGTAGGTTTTCGTCTGAGGAGGTGGGCTCCTCTCCAGTTTCTTGAGTCTCCCCTGCCAATACTGATAAGGGAAATTCCGGAGAGTCCTCACCACTCTCAGGGGAGTTCTGGCTATCACATTCCTGGTACATAGGGGCACCAGTGAGGGGCTCAGGATCATCCCACAGTTCCCAGAACTTCGGAAAATCCCTTCCCACAATGGCGTCATGCGGTAACTGAGATACTAAGCCCACTGGATGAGAGAGGGTACCTTTGGGGGTCTCGAAACACACTGTAGTCACTGGATACTCTCGGGTGTCCCCATGCACACAAATAACAGCTACCTTGCTATTCCCAGAGACCTCTGTTTTAACTAACTCAGCCTTTATCAGGGTCACAAGGCTACCTGAATCCAGCAATACCACAACATTTCTACCATTAACACACATTTTGCATAAATGTTTCTCAGTTCCTCGAATGGCAGTGCATGCGACTGTCGCACACAGCGACTGACGTCTGCCCGTCAGAAAGTCACACTGCATGGGTTCCTCCACAACCGGGCAATTGGCTGCAATATGTCCCGCTTGCCGGCAGCGGTAGCAAACGATCCTTCTTGCCGCCTCTTGAGCCGCTGATTTCCCAGGCTGTTCTCGCCAAACTTGGGGTAGAGCTCCCACCCTCTCACTCTCTCCACCCTCACCCCTTGGAATCCTCTTATCCGCCCCTGGGGATGGTCTGGTCTTAGGGTGGAAAGTCCGAGTGTCTCTGGAAGAGGCCGTCAGGTTCTCTGTAGCCAAGTATTTCTCCACACGATCCACAAGACCATCGGCCGTCTCTGGGTCTCCATGGCTTACCCACTTTTGGATGGCAGTAGGAAGAGCTCTCAAAAACCGATCCATTACAACACGTTCCACAATCTTTGGTGCGGACAAAGTCTCTGGCTGTAGCCACTTTCTGCTCAGGTGAATGAGATCATACATTTGAGACCTGGGGGGTTTTCCAAGCTGGAAAGTCCAGTTATGCACACGCTGAGCCCGGACAGCCTGGGTGACACCCAGCCTTGCCAAAATTTCAGCTTTTAGCATCACATAGTCTTTTGCTTGGTTAGGCTCTAGGTCATAGTAAGCTTTCTGCGATTCACCAGTTAACAGAGGAGCCACCAGTCCAGCCCACTGCTCCTCAGGCCACTTTTCTCTTTCAGCGGTCCTTTCAAATGTGGTCAAAAATACCTCTGGATCATCCTCTCCAGTCATTTTTGTCAATAAACGACTCACCCCAAAGGACGCGGTATTAGTGGGACGGCTTTCCTCACTGGTCTGCGGACGTTGCTGCATTACTGCTTCCATTTGTTGTAGTCTCTGCTCTTGCTTCTGTAACAGGTCTATGAAGCGGGCCTCAGATTGCTGCTGGGCTTGTTGCTGAGCTTCCAGACTCTGTTGGTGAGCTTGCTGCTGGGCTGCAAGGCTCCTTTGCAAACCTGCATTTGTCTGCTGTTGATTGGCATTTGCTAGAGCCAGCTGTTTCAGTATCTCCTCCATGCTGGCTTAAAAAAAAACTGCCCGCATTCTCCACCAACTGTGAGGGGGTTAGCTCGGCAGCGGGTGTGTGTGACCCCCGGGATGGGCTCCCCACACAAAACAGGCCCAGCAAACGGAGGTTGTGGTTTTCAAAATCAAAAAGGTGCGGTTTATTTTCTATTTACAGTGACAAAACACAGCAAAGCAAAAGAAACATAACCAAAATAAATCCTGGTCAAGTTGACCTCTGACTAAACATACAGGTTTCCTAACTAACAACTGGGATCAGCCTAGTGCTGTCCTAGTCCCTAAGTCCCTGGTTTTAAATGTCCAAGCAAATAGCCACACAGGCTTTGTCTCACCGCACAGGGGTTCACTCTCCCTAGACAGTCCACACAGGTCTGGTTCCAGGCATGAGCTAACACCTAATGAATCTGGGAGTTCTTATAGAGGCCTAAATGAGCTGACAAGCTTCAGCTGGCCTCATCAACTCCCTGTCTGTACGACGCCCCACACTCTCCCTAGACTTATGAGTCATCCATGAGCCCACTAGCCTTTGTGACAGCAGGAAGGTAAAGTCACCTGGTTGCATCCAGGGGGGTAGATATATTTCGCCCAGATTCAGGCTTTACGCCGACTTATACAACTAGGTGGAGAGTTGTATAAGGCTAGTGGGCTCATGGATGACTCATATGTCTAGGGAGAGTGTGGGGCGTCGTGCAGACAGGGAGTTGATGAGACCAGCTGAAGCTTGTCAGCTCATTTAGGCCTCTATAAGAACTCCCAGCTTCATTAGATGTTAGCTCATGCCTGGAACCAGACCTGTGTGGACTGTCTAGGGAGAGTGAACCCCTGTGCGGTGAGACAAAGCCTGTGTGGCTATTTGCTTGGACATTTAAAACCAGGGACTTAGGGACTAGGACAGCACTAGGCTGATCCCAGTTGTTAGTTAGGAAACCTGTATGTTTAGTCAAAGGTCAAGTTGACCAGGATTTATTTTGTTTATGTTTCTTTTGCTTTGCTGTGTTTTGTCACTGTAAATAGAAAATAAACCGCACCTTTTTGATTTTGAAAACCACAACCTCCGTTTGCTGGGCCTGTTTTTGTGTGGGGAGCCCATCTCGGGGGTCACACACACCCGCTGCCGAGCTAACCCCCTCACAGTTGGTGGAGAACCAGTGGCAGTTTTTTTTTTTAAGCCAGCATGGAGGAGATACTGAAGCAGCTGGCTCTAGCAAATGCCAATCAACAGCAGACAAATGCAGGTTTGCAAAAGAACTTCGCAGCCCAGCAGCAAGCTCATCAACAGAGCCTTGCAGCCCAGCAGCAGACAAACGCAACTTTGCAACAGAGTCTGGAGGCTCAGCAACAAGCCCAGCAGCAATCTGAGGCCCGCTTCATAGACCTGTTGCAGAAGCAAGAGCAGAGACTACAACAACAGATGGAAGCAGTAATGCAGCAACGTCCGCAGACCAGTGAGGAAAGCCGTCCCACTAATACCGCGTCCTTTGGGGTGAGTCGTTTATTGACAAAAATGACTGGAGAGGATGATCCAGAGGTATTTTTGACCACATTTGAAAGGACCGCTGAAAGAGAAAAGTGGCCTAAGGAGCAGTGGGCTGGACTGGTGGCTCCTCTGTTAACTGGTGAATCGCAGAAAGCTTACTATGACCTAGAGCCTAACCAAGCAAAAGACTATGTGATGCTAAAAGCTGAAATATTGGCAAGGCTGGGTGTCACCCAGGCTGTCCGGGCTCAGCGTGTGCATAACTGGACTTTCCAGCTTGGAAAACCCCCCAGGTCTCAAATGTATGATCTCATTCACCTGAGCAGAAAGTGGCTACAGCCAGAGACTTTGTCCGCACCAAAGATTGTGGAACGTGTTGTAATGGATCGGTTTTTGAGAGCTCTTCCTACTGCCATCCAAAAGTGGGTAAGCCATGGAGACCCAGAGACGGCCGATGGTCTTGTGGATCGTGTGGAGAAATACTTGGCTACAGAGAACCTGACGGCCTCTTCCAGAGACACTCGGACTTTCCACCCTAAGACCAGACCATCCCCAGGGGCGGATAAGAGGATTCCAAGGGGTGAGGGTGGAGAGAGTGAGAGGGTGGGAGCTCTACCCCAAGTTTGGCGAGAACAGCCTGGGAAATCAGCGGCTCAAGAGGCCGCAAGAAGGATCGTTTGCTACCGCTGCCGGCAAGCGGGACATATTGCAGCCAATTGCCCGGTTGTGGAGGAACCCATGCAGTGTGACTTTCTGACGGGCAGACGTCAGTCGCTGTGTGCGACAGTCGCATGCACTGCCATTCGAGGAACTGAGAAACATTTATGCAAAATGTGTGTTAATGGTAGAAATGTTGTGGTATTGTTGGATTCAGGTAGCCTTGTGACCCTGATAAAGGCTGAGTTAGTTAAAACAGAGGTCTCTGGGAATAGCAAGGTAGCTGTTATTTGTGTGCATGGGGACACCCGAGAGTATCCAGTGACTACAGTGTGTTTCGAGACCCCCAAAGGTACCCTCTCTCATCCAGTGGGCTTAGTATCTCAGTTACCGCATGACGCCATTGTGGGAAGGGATTTTCCGAAGTTCTGGGAACTGTGGGATGATCCTGAGCCCCCCACTGGTGCCCCTATGTACCAGGAATGTGATAGCCAGAACTCCCCTGAGAGTGGTGAGGACTCTCCGGAATTTCCCTTATCAGTATTGGCAGGGGAGACTCAAGAAACTGGAGAGGAGCCCACCTCCTCAGACGAAAACCTACCGTCTGTGGAGTTTTCTGATCTTGAGGTTCACAGGGAAAACTTTGCCACAGAACAGTTGAAAGACCCCGCCCTAATAAAGGCAGGGGAAAACGTAGTGAAAATAGATGGCGAGTTAGTGAACCCAGATAATACCTGCACTTACCCATACTTCAGCGTAGAGAAGGACCTACTGTATCGGGTGGCAAAAAGGGCAGAAGAAACCGTTGAGCAGCTTGTGGTGCCCAAACCTTACAGGAAGTTGGTGTTGGAGTTGGCCCATGGGCACATTCTTGGAGGTCATCTGGGGACAGAGAAAACCCGAGAGAGGGTATTACAGAGATTCTATTGGCCGGGGGTGATGAAGGACATAGAAAATTATTGTTCCTCCTGCCCTGTGTGTCAGAGGTCGGCCCCGATGCCACATTTCCGTAGCCCGCTGGTCCCTCTACCCATCGTTGAGGTCCCGTTTGAGAGGATCGCCATGGATTTGGTAGGTCCTATAATCAAGTCCGCTAGGGGGCACCAGTACATATTAGTTATAATGGACTATGCCACCCGTTATCCAGAAGCGATCCCTCTCCGAAATACCTCGGCCAAAACCATAGCCAAAGAGCTATCTCTTGTGTTTAGCCGGGTGGGTATTTGTAAAGAACTGCTTACGGACCAAGGTACACCCTTTATGTCCCGGGTTATGAAGGAGCTGTGTAAATTGTTCAAAGTGACGCAATTACGTACATCTGTGTATCACCCCCAAACCGATGGGCTGGTTGAAAGGTTCAACAAAACCCTAAAACAAATGTTGAAGAAAGTGGTGGATAGAGATGGAAAGGATTGGGACTGTCTACTTCCTTATCTGATGTTTGCTATTAGGGAGGTGCCCCAATCCTCTACGGGATTCTCCCCCTTTGAGTTACTGTATGGGAGACACCCAAGAGGGCTGTTGGATATTGCCAAGGAAACTTGGGAAAGTGAGAGTTCTCCCCACAGGAGTGTGATTGAGCATGTCGCCCTGATGCAAGACCGAATTGCACAGGTAATGCCCATCGTGAAGGAACATTTGGCCCAAGCGCAGTTAGCACAGCAGAGAGTGTACAACCGTGGAGCCAAGACCCGTACCTTTTCCCCGGGGGATAGGATACTGGTACTTGTCCCTACGGTTGAAAGTAAATTCCTTGCCAAATGGCAAGGCCCCTACGAGATAATGGAAAAAGTGAGCGAAGTGAATTACAAGGTCAGACAACCAGGAAGGCGAAAGCCCGAACAGATCTATCACGTTAATCTGTTGAAAGCCTGGAGGGATAGAGAGTCCCTAGTCGCAGACACTTGGTCACCAGCTCAAACTGGTTGCGTGATTCCTGAGGTTGGAATAGCAGCCACCTTGTCACAACCCCAACAACAGGAGGTTAAGGAGTTTGTGCTTCGCAACAAGGAGGTATTCTCTGAGCTGCCGGGACAAACATCTGGGGTAGAGCATGACATCATTACCCCGCCCGGTGAAAGGGTGAAGTTAAAACCCTATCGGATCCCAGAGGCCCGACGGGAGGCAATACGGGAGGAAGTACAGAAAATGCTGAACTTAGGGGTGATAGAGGAGTCCCAAAGTGATTGGTCTAGTCCCATTGTGTTGGTGCCTAAACCGGATGGGAGCTGGCGATTTTGTAACGATTTTCGTCAGTTGAACAAAGTTACAAAATTTGACACCTACCCCATGCCACGTATAGATGAGTTGATCGACCGGCTGGGAACAGCCCGATACATGACGACTCTTGACCTCACAAAAGGGTATTGGCAAATCCCCCTGGCCAAGTCGGCCAAAGAGAAAACCGCATTTGTAACCCCAGACGGGGCGTTCCAATATAAAAGAATGCCGTTTGGGTTACAGAATGCGCCGGCCACATTCCAGCGGAAAATGGACCAGATGCTGAGGCCCCATCGGAAGTATGCTGCGGCTTACCTGGATGACGTAATTGTCCATAGCACAGATTGGGCCTCACATCTGCCAAAAGTGCAAGCAGTCCTGGACTCTGTTCGGGAAGCGGGGTTTACGGCTAACCCCAAGAAGTGTACCATTGGGCAGGAGGAGGCCAAATATCTTGGGTACACCATTGGGAGGGGAGTAATAAAACCCCAACTCAACAAAGTCGAGGCCATCCAGAGTTGGCCACGTCCCAACAGCAAGAAGCAGGTACGAGCCTTTCTGGGAATCGCTGGGTATTATCGGCGATTCATTCCCCACTTTGCTTCTAAGGCTGTGCCCCTAACCAACCTGACGAAGGGGAAAGGGTCGGTCATGATTAAATGGACCCCCGAGGCTGAGGCAGCATTCCAATTCTTGAAACAAGCCTTATGTAGCCAGCCAGTGTTGTACTCACCCGACTTCTCTAAAGACTTTGTCGTACAAAGTGATGCGTCAGATGTGGGGTTAGGAGCAGTATTGTCCCAGGTCTGGAACGGGGAAGAGCACCCAGTCATTTACCTCAGCAGGAAGTTGAAGTCCCATGAGGTAAATTACGCCACCGTTGAAAAGGAGTGTTTAGCGGTGAAGTGGGCTCTAGATTCCCTTCGGTACTACCTGCTAGGTAGGCACTTTGACATGGTTACGGATCACGCTCCGTTAAAGTGGATGGCTCAAAACAAGGAAATAGAAGAGTGAATAGGTGGTTCCTGGCCCTCCAGGAATTCAACTTCACAGTAAAGCATCGCCCTGGCGTTCAAATGGGGAATGTGGATGCTTTGTCTCGAGTACATGAATGCCTGATTGCTGGTGTTCCAACCCCGAGGTTAAAACAAGAGGGGGGGGTATGTGACAGCAGGAAGGTAAAGTCACCTGGTTGCATCCAGGGGGGTAGATATATTTCGCCCAGATTCAGGCTTTACGCCGACTTATACAACTAGGTGGAGAGTTGTATAAGGCTAGTGGGCTCATGGATGACTCATATGTCTAGGGAGAGTGTGGGGCGTCGTGCAGACAGGGAGTTGATGAGACCAGCTGAAGCTTGTCAGCTCATTTAGGCCTCTATAAGAACTCCCAGCTTCATTAGATGTTAGCTCATGCCTGGAACCAGACCTGTGTGGACTGTCTAGGGAGAGTGAACCCCTGTGCGGTGAGACAAAGCCTGTGTGGCTATTTGCTTGGACATTTAAAACCAGGGACTTAGGGACTAGGACAGCACTAGGCTGATCCCAGTTGTTAGTTAGGAAACCTGTATGTTTAGTCAAAGGTCAAGTTGACCAGGATTTATTTTGTTTATGTTTCTTTTGCTTTGCTGTGTTTTGTCACTGTAAATAGAAAATAAACCGCACCTTTTTGATTTTGAAAACCACAACCTCCGTTTGCTGGGCCTGTTTTTGTGTGGGGAGCCCATCTCGGGGGTCACACACACCCGCTGCCGAGCTAACCCCCTCACACCTTATACAACTCTCCACCTAGTTGTATAAGTCGGCGTAAAGCCTGAATCTGGGCGAAATATATCTACCCCCCTGGATGCAACCAGGTGACTTTACCTTCCTGCTGTCACAGTACACTGACACCTACTGGTCGAAGAGAATATTACACCACCCAATCCTCCACGAATAAGAAAAAGGGGTCTGAACCCTAACATAATTACACACTTGGGTCACACTACTCCCCAAGTGTACCCCACTAAATTGAGGACCCCGCTACACACTCCCCCCTGTGATTTGACGCTGGTCCCCAGCGTCAGGTGCACACCCATGTCTCCCAAAGAGTGGTGACATGAAGTGGGCCCCAGAGGCTATCCCTCAAATTTCTGGATACTAAATGTGCCAAGACCTGCTCAAAAGGGAAAGGAGAAATATAAACGATAAACATTTGTATAAAACATCTGTTCTGTGCACATGTACAATCCCTCCCATCGCTGTCTAAGAACCACCCCACTCTCAGTAGTTTTGACCGATGAATCTCCTGCAGAAGGGAAACAACAAAAAGAAAACACATCCTAACACTCTGTGTTAACTTGGCATGAGTGGGTCTGTCGGCCGAGAGACCCGCTCACTCCAATAAGCAAGTAATGCATATGTAAAATTTTCAAACATTCGTTGCGCAACACTGCCACCTGGTGACAGAGCTGCGGTAATGACACTTGGTGAGATCTTCATTCTTCCTGCTTTCCTACTCTGACTCTACCCCAAAAGTCTCTGCCTTTGGCACATGAAGAAAAGGGAGAAAAAAAAAACACAACAGCTCCCAAGTCTCCAGTGAGTAAAAGAAAAGCCCAAATCAAAACAAAAGTAGGGCACAGTTCTAGGCGTCTGGGAATGTCTCATCCAGAAAGTTTCAACAGCAACAAGATAGGAGCTCACTCCTCCTATAAGTAGAACCTTGGATCCGGCAGAAACAGAGGCTTCAGGTGCCCGTCAAACACTTCCACTGAATACTCGACATCCTCTCCTTCTTTCCTACAGATGAGCACCTTATCAGCATGAATATGGCGCCCAAGTCTCCAATCAGCTCTGCAGTCCTTGAACTTTTTAGACACAGGCGGCGAACATGACAGGTATCGCCTGGCATGGGGTACTTTAAGCTTTTCCCATACAAACTCGTCATACCACCTTGGTCGCAGGACCTCAACTTCATACAATAAGTCCCGGGGCAAGTAGGGGTACTCCCACCCATATTCACGGGCGACTCTCTGGGAGAAAAGTCTCTGCAATCTGGCTAGGGGCGGCATCACATCTCGCTCACCTTCTCCTGGCTGTACGATGGCCTCCGGATGCCGAGGTACCTTCACCATCTCAGGTTGCTTTGTCTTTGGTGCCCGCAACGAAGCACGCTGCGTCCCCACCATCAAAGCGGATGATGTAGTTGAGTGAGGAAAGTTGGTCGAAGGGTTAGATTTCCTCTGAAACTCCGGGGTCTGCGCCCGGAGCGTATTATCTTCTATGGACATGGGGGAATCCTGTGGTTTACTCAGCACAGGTAGTGGGCGTCTGTCCCAGCCCTTCCGTTGAAACAGCTTGTCTATTTCCCCGTCATCACCACAGTCTGACAACGACTCTAAGTCGGAGGTGTCATACATCTCGGCGGGAAGATAGTCTCTAGTAGACGGAAGGCTACCTTCCCTTTCGGGCTCCACCGGCTGTGAACTCCCGACACCTCCAACCAACACCGCAGTCCCAGCCCCTAGCTCACCTGGACCTACTGAAGAACTGGGATGTCCGGGACTCTCTTCTCTACCGGCGCCACCCAGGCCAGGCAAGCGGCGGGGTGAAGCTCGACCACGACCACAGGAGGCCTGCACCAGGCCTATCTTCCTCTTCGGGGGTGGTAGCAGGGAGTCTGTGGTGACCGAAGCAGTGTCTTCGGATTTTTCTCTCTCAATCTCTGGTTGGGCAGTCACTTCGCCCTGGTAAGCGCGTACGGGGACCTCCGCAGAGGCCTGGATCTCTCCCTCCGGAGTGGCGGTTCCTGTGATGCAGTTGAGGCGTAGGGCCCGGGGCCTTTCCGTGTATGGTTCAACCTCAAAAGGGAACTCCTTGCAGGCCTCACATCGCCCGAATGGCTTTAGTTGGACCACCAGTCCCGAGCATCCGGGACAGATCACACCGAGAGCCTCCGTGTCTCTGCATGAATACAGAGCCAACTCTCCTCGGGGCCTAAGTCTTATCCCCGTGTCTGTCAGGGGAGCAGCAAATGCAGTCATCTTCGTGGGGTAAGGTACCGGTATCCACGGGGAGCTTGAGGCCATCCCGACCACTTGCTGTTCCATCACGCGCTGACCACGCGCCGGAGTCTCCACGTGTATCTCCACACGTGGCCAGACTCCTCCCACAACTTGTACGTTTTTGCGGGCTTCCGCCAGCCTCCGCCCACAAATTGTACAGTCATGGGGTGCTTTGTGGCGCAGTGCATTAACAGTCCCCACATGTAGTACTTCACACGGCTGGACCTTTCCCTTTCTACGCTCCTCTGCGTGGGCCTTTCCCGACTTAGGGTCATGTCCACAACTCCGAGCAGGGATGCACTCTGACCAATCACATGGCCGACCCGCTCGGAACTCCTCCGGGCAGCAAAGTTCAAACACAGACGCTCTCAGTTCCATCGCCAAGACACACGATATCCCGGACGAGCCCCCACGTGTAGCGGCCACCCCCTCACCCCGTCCTCTTTAGCCTAGGGGTATGTCACGCGACAGGGGTGAGGTGCGCTACGGCCCATGTCCTCCCCACTACTTGCGGGCGAGGTGAAGGCCAATACCTAATGTTTCCTCGGGCCGGTGTCCTGAACATGTACCGAGTCTGTCGTGCAGAAACCTCCCTTTGCTCCCATTAACAGAGTCCATACACAGATCACAGTCCAACGGTTAGATTTATTTCGTATCTTCAGTTACAAGGCAATGCGATGGCATGATACGGTGGAATGAGCAGGTCGAGGCACTATACTGATCTGGGTCCCTACACCCCCTATGCTATGACCAAGGGTTGTAGGAGTCTTGACATGAATACCTCCGTTGCGCTGCGGGCCTCTATCAGGGGAAGATGTCCTCCAAGGGAGTTACTGCAGGCCCATCCGTCACCGGGTTGACACTACACCGGGTCTTCGAACGAGTGACCTCCCCAGCCTCCTCACCTCAGATGCGGGTCCCCTCGCAAGGGGCGCCCTGGAGCAACTCCACCCTCGCGGGACCCAGTCGGAGTCACCGGGTCCCAGGCCTCCTCAATAGTACCTCATCCCAGGCTGAAGGTGCCTGGGATGGACTCCATCTTCATCCCGGCCAGGCCTAGGGTGCCTAGGCCGGAACCTTGAACCGCCCGCACCCAGGCCTAAGGTGCCTGGGTGCGTGAAGAGATGATCCCCGAAGACAGACCGACCTCGTGGTGAGGGCGTCTCCCCCTTTTATCTCCTCCCGTCGATACCACGGCGGGTTCCCCGCCCCGGCCATACCATCTCCAGGAAGGGACAAAGAAGGGTAGCACTGCGGTAGTGATTCTACCCCGAGCCAGTAGGTACACTGACACCTACTGGTCGAAGAGAATATTACACCACCCAATCCTCCACGAATAAGAAAAAGGGGTCTGAACCCTAACATAATTACACACTTGGGTCACACTACTCCCCAAGTGTACCCCACTAAATTGAGGACCCCGCTACACACATTTAAAATGTAATGTCAGAATACTTTGTTGCTGATGCTGTAAATGGATATTGTACTGTTCCCTCACACTACACACAGCTTAAAGTGTTTGTAAAAGCAGAAGGTTTTTTATCTTAATACAATCTATGCATTAAGATAAAAAACCTTCTGTTTTGGCAGCAGCCCCCCTAATACTTACTTGAGCCCCATCTCTATCCAGGGATGTCCATGAGTCCCTCGGCCGTCTGAGACTCTCCCTCCTGATTGGCTGAGACACAGCAGCGGCACCATTGGCTCCCACTGCTGTCAATCAAACTCAGTTAGCAAATTAGGAGGGGGGGCAGGCCATAGCTCCATGTTTGAATGGATACACAGAAATGCAGCTCAGGCTTGGGTGCCCTCATAGCAAGCTGCTTGCTGTGGGGGCACTCAACAGGAGGGAGGGGCCAGGAGCAGCGATGAAGGACCCGAGAAGAGGAGGATCCAGGCTGCCCTGCGCAAAACCACTGTATAACTAGTTTATTATTTTAATAGAAAAAAAACAAGACTTTACAATCCCTTTAAATACATCTCCCAAATATATAATTAAAATTATTGCTTTTTCCATGTAAGCTATTTCAAACATTGATTTGTTAAATGTTCTCCATCTGAGTGCCCAGTTCCCCATGCCTATAGCTGTGCCTATAGTTTTGCCTATAGCTTTGCCTATAAGCCTTAAAAGTAGCCAGGATTTAGTATTAAGATCAGCCCCTTCCTTCATAAATTTCAATAAGATTTGCTTTTAAGTTCAGGTTTTGCACATTTCAAACAGGAGTTGACGTACCCCCTGCAAATCAAACACGGGCAGATTTGTCCTTTCCTACTCATCATTAGCTGGGCCAGATCAGGTTGACAGCACTAGAGATTGCATCTTAAAAGCAATGGCAGCTGCCTTATTTCTATCTGCTCGGGTTACCTGTCTAAATTGTATTCATTTTACCAGATTAACTTTTAGGAGATGACAGGTTTATTTCAAATACAAATTTCTGATTTCCTTTGCCACACATGCTAGAATTATGTAGGTCACCTACTTAATAACTGTAACTATGCACTATTAGGTATCAGTGCACAATACCATATTTTTGCAAGGAAGGTACAGGCAATGCATAACTTTTATGGTTTCAGTTGAAAGCCATTTCTTTGTTTCAGCTCCTGTAGATTTTAATACATTAAATGTGGTTGCAACATTTGCATAGATACATAATGGATACAAAGAGGTACAACTGACATGAATATTTTGCAAAGGAGATTAAGTCATTACCAGGGAATTATCTCATATGTTTAGGAAATAAATTCATTAGAATGCACACAGGAGCATTTCAAAGGCTTTGCAATCAAAGAAGCAGAGTTTTCTCTTGTTGGAAAGAAGTGAAAAGGATCATAAAATCTGCACAAAGGTGAATCCATCAGCCTGTAAAAATGTTGAATATGCCAGTTTATTACTCTCTGTAATCCATGGTTTACCAGACCACATGGCTTGTATTTGTAGTCATACAGAGATACAGTAAATCCATTTTTTATGGTTTCCGTTTTTACTGGCTTGCACTCCCAACCACAAAAAGGGGGGGGGGGGGGTAATGCTAGCCATCAAAAACTCCCTTTCTTTTCAACACAAGGAGACATTCGTTGATGGAGGAGGCAGATACATCATTGTTACAGGAGCAATCAACTCCCAACCATACACACTGGTAACACTCTATGCCCCAAACTCCCACCAACTTCAATTTATAAAGAAAATAATCAAAAAAGCCATGACTACACCTTTTTTTCGCATAGACACTGCTCATACTCACGTATAGAAAGGTCTATAACTGACAAATGGCTACTACAACAAATATCAGATGCTAAAATTCATGATATTACGTGGTCAGACCATGCTGCAATATCTCTGCCTATCAGAGAACAGGGTGTCTCTTCTTCCTCCCCCATCTGGCACTGTAATGTTAGGCTGCTACAAGAACACCAAACCCACACAACACTCTCTCAGCATCTTCAGGAATTTTTCTTGAACAACAACTCATCTTTACATGACCCATACACACTATGGAATGACCATAAGGCGGTCATGATGGGCATATTCATACAATTAAGGGCAAAAGCGAAAAAATGCCATACATCAAAACAAAGCACCTTACTGTCCGAAATCCACACTGTAGAAACCCTAAATAAATAGTCGCCTACTGATACCTTGACAAACAAACTCTCAATACTTAGAGAAAGTCTGAAAGAACACCTATCCCAATAATATGATAAACATCTCAGGAGCCTACAACTTAATTACTATGCCAATGCTAACAGAGCAGGCAAATACTTAGCCAACAGAATCAAAGCAGCACACACTAAATCCAGGATAGCACATTTGATACACCCCACTCTACAATGCAAAATCACCAATCCACGAGACATAGCGAACCAATTCGCAGAATACTACAGTGCGCTATACAACTTAAACAAAAACACATCAACACCACAACCAACCATAGAAAAACAACAATTCCTACAAAAAATACATCTTCCATCTATCTCAAACACCCAGTTAGCAGAACTGAATGCCCCGTTCACAACTCAAGTAATAGAATCAGTTATAAATACACTACCAAATGGAAAATCACCAGGACCAGACGGGTTCTCCAATGAATACTTCAAAACATTAAAACACAGACTCACTATACTCAAACAGTATTTACAAAAGCAATATTCCCTCAAGAGCTGCTGAGAGCACACATTGTAACCCTACCTAAACTGGGAAAAGAACCTTCTACACTGGCCAATTTTAGGCCAATATCCCTCCTCAATACAGATATCAAAATGTACGCAAAACTATTGGCCAAAAGGCTAACAAATATCATCCCCTCCATTATTCAGCACTAGGGATGAGCTCGGTGTTCGAGTCGAACATACGTTCGACTTGAACATCGGCTGTTCGATCGTTCGACGAAGATCGAACGTTTTGGGCCGTTCGCGCCAAATTCGAGTGACGCGAACGGCCCACAATACACTGCGCCATCGCAGTGCAATCCCGGCGCTGTGATTGGCCAAGCATTAACTGTGACCCCGCATGCTTGGCCAATCCCAGCGCCGGCAGCGAGGAGAGACATAATTGGCCACAGGCAGGATGCCTGTGGCCAATTATAGCTCAGGGGGGTTTTGTACACGCCCCACACTATAAAAGGCCGCCAGCGCGGCGGCCTTGTGTAGTGTGTTCCGGTTCAGGGAGAGAGAAGGATAGGCAGGGACAGTGTTAGTGATATTTGTTCATTTACCTTGTGTGTAGGGAGAGAGAAGGATAGGCAGGGACAGTGTCAGTGATATTCTGCTAAACCTTGTGTGCAGGGAGAGAGAAGGATAGGCAGGGACAGTGTCAGTTATATTCTGCTAAACCTTGTGTGCAGGGAGAGAGAAGGATAGGCAGGGGACAGTGTCAGTGATATTTTTGCTAAGCCTCCTGCACAGTATACACCTGAAGCTAGCCCTTATTGCTGTGTTTTCCTGTTGTGTAACACAGGCAGGCAACTGCAGCAGTTATAGCAGGCGTAGTGTGCTTCCTGCAAAATATACACCTGAAGCTAGCCCTTATTGCTGTTTTTTCCTGTTGTGTAACACAGGCAGGCATCTGCAGCACTTACAGCAGGCGTAGTGTGCCTCCTGCAAAATATACACCTGAATCTAGGCCTTATTGCTGTGTTTTCCTGTTGTGTAACACAGGCAGGCATCTGCAGCACTTACAGCAGGCGTAGTGTGCTTCTTGCAAAATATTCACCAGAAGCTAGCCCTTATTGCTGTGTTTTCCTGTTGTGTAACACAGGCAGGCATCTGTAGCACTTACAGCAGGCGTAGTGTGCCTCCTGCAAAATAAACACCTGAAGCTAGGCCTTATTGCTGTGTTTTCCTGTTGTGTAACACAGGCAGGCATCTGCAGCACTTACAGCGGGCGTAGTGTGCCTCCTGCACATTATACACCTGAAGCTACCCCTTATTGCTTGTAGTTTCTTTTCTTTTGTGTTACACTAACAGGCATCTGCAGCACTTACAGCGGGCGTAGTGTGCTTCTTGCAAGATATACACCAGAAGCTAGCCCTTATTGCTGTGTTTTCCTGTTGTGTAACACAGGCAGGCATCTGCAGCAGTTATAGCAGGCGTAGTGTGCTTCCTGCAAAATATACACCTGAAGCTAGCCCTTATTGCTGTTTTTTCCTGTTGTGTAACACAGGCAGGCATCTGCAGCACTTACAGCAGGCGTAGTGTGCCTCCTGCAAAATATACACCTGAATCTAGGCCTTATTGCTGTGTTTTCCTGTTGTGTAACACAGGCAGGCATCTGCAGCACTTACAGCAGGCGTAGTGTGCTTCTTGCAAAATATTCACCAGAAGCTAGCCCTTATTGCTGTGTTTTCCTGTTGTGTAACACAGGCAGGCATCTGTAGCACTTACAGCAGGCGTAGTGTGCCTCCTGCAAAATAAACACCTGAAGCTAGGCCTTATTGCTGTGTTTTCCTGTTGTGTAACACAGGCAGGCATCTGCAGCACTTACAGCGGGCGTAGTGTGCCTCCTGCACATTATACACCTGAAGCTACCCCTTATTGCTCGTAGTTTCTTTTCTTTTGTGTTACACTAACAGGCATCTGCAGCACTTACAGCGGGCGTAGTGTGCTTCTTGCAAGATATACACCAGAAGCTAGCCCTTATTGCTGTGTTTTCCTGTTGTGTAACACAGGCAGGCATCTGCAGCAGTTATAGCAGGCGTAGTGTGCTTCCTGCAAAATATACACCTGAAGCTAGCCCTTATTGCTGTGTTTTCCTGTTGTGTAACACAGGCAGGCATCTGCAGCACTTACAGCAGGCGTAGTGTGCCTCCTGCAAAATATACACCTGAAGCTAGGCCTTATTGCTGTGTTTTCCTGTTGTGTAACACAGGCAGGCATCTGCAGCACTTACAGCGGGCGTAGTGTGCCTCCTGCACATTATACACCTGAAGCTACCCCTTATTACTCATAGTTTTTTTCTTTTGTGTTACACTAACAGACATCTGCAGCACTTACAGCAGGTGTAGTGTGCTTCTTGCAAAATATACACCAGAAGCTAGCCCTTATTGCTGTGTTTTCCTGTTGTGTAACACAGGCAGGCATCTGCAGCACTTACAGCAGGCGTAGTGTGCTTCTTGCAAAATATACACCTGAAGCTACCCCTTATTGCTGGTTTTCCCATCTCCCTGCAGGCCTTTAGCATGTCTGGAAGGCAAACAAGGAGAGGCAGACAGTCAGGAGCCAATAAAAGAGGGCAAGCAGGCTCTGTGTCTAGAGACAACGCTTGTCCTTATTCATGCCGAAGACTTGGTAGAGTGATGACCAAGCCCTCCTCATCCTCCTCATCCTCTCTCACCCAGGCTCAGGGTACTGGCAAAGCACCTGCCAAAGCGTCCTCAATGTCATCATCAGTCACTCCTTCCCTAGACCCACTGTGTCCTCCTGAGAAGTCCCCCGAACTGTTTGAGCACAGTGTTGGGTACATGCTCCAGGAGGATGCCCAGCGTTTCAAAGGGTCTGAAGATGATACCCAGCTAGAGGAAGGCAGTAGCATGAGAGCAGAGAGAGGGGATGCTCCAGAAGGACACCAATCTGGCAGTCATGTTCCAGCAGCTGCAGCATACTGCCAGATTGGTTCCAGTGATGAGGAGGGAGGGGATGATGAGGTCACTGACTCCACGTGGGTGCCTGATAGGAGAGAGGAGGAGGAGGATGAGGAGGAGGCACATCTCCAACGAGGCAGGATGCCCTCCGGGGGCCAGCGTAAGGGCAGCACACCGACAGAATCACACCGCAGAGTTCTGCCTGTGCAGGGCGCTGCCTCTGCCGGTTATTCCAAAAGTTCTGTGGTGTGGGCCTTTTTTGAGTCGAGTGCATCAGATCGCACCGCTGCTGTTTGCAACATATGTCTCAAGCGTATCTCGTGTGGCCATAACATCAGCCGCTTGGGCACCACATGCTTGACCAGACATATGTTGACCTGCCATGCAGCTCGTTGGCAAGCCTACCTTAAAGACCCACACCAAAGAACAAAGCGGACCTCTCCTTGCTCCACATCAGCTGGGATCTCCAACCCCACTATACCTTCAGTCCTCTCTGAAACCTGCACTGAGAGGAATGAAGGTGTAGAATTAGGTGTGTCACTGCCAAGTATTTGCGGGCACTCTGCTAGCAGTACACCAACGTCCGATTCTAGCAGGCAAATTTCCCTGCCCCAGCTGCTGGACCATCGAAAGAAGTTCACTCCCAGCCATCCACATGCCCAGCAGTTGAATGCTAGCTTGGCTAAATTGCTAGCACTTCAACTGCTGCCTTTTCAGTTGGTAGCCTCGGCCCCCTTCCGTGAGTTTATGCAATGTGCGGTTCCTCAGTGGCAGGTTCCCAAACGCCACAATTCCGGCTCTGTACCGGCATGTGGAAGGCAATGTCCATGCCTCGCTGGACAGGGCGGTCAGCGGTAAGGTGCATATTACCGCTGACTCATGGTCCAGCAGGCATGGACAGGGACGTTACCTTTCTTTCACGGCCCATTGGGTCACTCTTTTGGCAGCTGGGAAGGATGCAGGACAAGGTGCAGTAGTGTTGGAGGTTGTTCCGCCGCCATGCCTCCAAAATGCTACTACTGGTTGTGACACACCTCTCTCCTCCACCCCCTCCTCTTCTTCTTCCTCCATGGCCTCTTCCTGTGCTTTGTCCTCGGAACCAGCGGTGCTCCGTAGGCGTTCAAGGGGCTACGCAAGTACGCAGGCAAAAAGATGCCATGCCGTGCTTGCGCTGGTGTGTTGGGGGACAGGAGCCACACTGGGGAAGAGGTTCTGTCAGCTCTGCAGGGGCAGGCCGAGAGGTGGTTGACGCCACGCCAGCTTAAGGCAGGAATGGTGGTTTGTGACAATGGCTCTGTGTGGCTCACGTCCTTAACCTGGTGGTGCAGCGGTTCTTGGGCAGGTACCCGGGCTTACAGGATGTCCTGAGGCAGGCCAGGAAAGTCTGTGTGCATTTCCGCAGATCATATAATGCCAGTGCTCGGCTGGCTGAGCTGCAAAAGGAGTTGAACCTGCCCAAGAACCATCTTATATGTGACATGCCCACCAGGTGGAACTCAACGTTGGCCATGCTGCAGCGGCTGCACACGTAGCAGAGGGCCATCAATGAGTACCTGTGCGACTACGGCACCAGGACAGGGTCAGGGGAGCTCGGGTTTTTTTCACCACGCCAGTGGGGCATGATCAGGGATGCATGCACTTTCCTGGCACCATTTGAGGAGGCCACGAGGATGGTGAGCAGTGACAGTGCATGCATCAGTGACACTGTACCTCTTGTCCACCTGTTGGAGCATACGCTGCGTGGAGTAATGGACAGGGCACTTGAGGCAGAACAGAGGCAGGAAGAGGAGGACTTCCTTGCCTCTCAAGGCCCCCTTTACCCAGACAGTGTTCCTTCTGTCCCACCCATCCCACAGGAAGAGGACGAGGAGGAGGAGGAGGAGGATTGTGTCAGCATGGAGGTGGAGCCTGGCACTCAGCATCAACAGCAGCAGTCTTTTAGGGATGATTTACAGTCCCAAGAAACACGTGGACTTGTACGTGGCTGGGAGGAGGTGGCTGCGGATCATGTCGTCCTTAGTGACCCAGAGGACTCCGGACCGAATGCCTCAGCTAACCTACGCTGCATGGCCTCCCTGATCCTGCAAAGTCTGTGGAAGGATCCTCGTATTCTTATGATCAAGGAGAGGGACCATTACTGGCTTGCCACTCTCCTTGATCCACGGTACAAAGGTAAGGTTGCGGACCTTATCTTACCGTCGCAGAGGGAGCAGAGGATGAGACAACTCAGGGAGGCCTTGCAGAAAGGTCTGTGCAACGCGTTCCCAGAGACTGGGAGGTTACAAACTCCTGGTCCTGGACAACGAGTTGCTGAGGCTGCGGTCAGTCAAAGAAGGAGCGGTGGGGAAGGTGGCCGTCTGACCGATGCGTTCAGACAATTCTTTAGTCCGCAGCCCCAAGGTATGATCGGTTCCAGCAACCATCGCCAGCGTCTGGTATACATGGTGCAGGAATACCTAGGGGCAAGGTCAGACTTGGACACCTTTCCCACCGAAAATCCTCTGGCTTACTGGGTCTTGAGGATGGATCACTGGCCAGTGTGCAATTGAGCTACTGGCCTGTCCTGCATCCAGCGTTCTTTCAGTGGCAACACCACCAGCACCACCACCACCAAAGGCCCAATTTTTCTGCCCCTCTTCAACAGGGGCATGCAATTACAATTCTTGATCTAATAATTTACAGTAGGGCCCATTCATGCGCCCACCAAGAGTAACTGTGAGGGCTGACAGTGTTGTAGCACCAGCACCACCACCAAAGGCCCAATTTTTCCTACCACTGTTCAACAATGGCATGTAAATACAATTCCTGATATAATAGTTCACAGCAGGGCGTTCCAGTGCCCACCAAGAGTAACTGTGAGGGCTCACAGTGTTGTGGCAACACCAACATGTAAGGGGCAAATTTCAGCAGAGTATATACGGCAGGCCCCTACTTTCAAACATCCAACTTACAAACGACTCCTACTTGCAAACGGAAGGAGACAACAGGAAGTGAGAGGAAATCTACCCCTAGGAAGGGAAATTCTCTCCTGTAAGAGTTAATATTGGAAAAAGGTGTCTCCTCTCTACTGATGCTTTATCACCAATCCTTGTTTCAATAAAAACCCCACTTTTCAAAAACAGTTGTCATTGGGACGGAAAGTGAGGTGAAATGTTCTGAACAGGGGCACAGACAGCAAAACAAATGTTACAGGGGTAATAACCCTTCCCTATGTTTTCCAAAAAGCTTAAAAATATATTTTTTGGCTGGAGCTACACTTAAACAATGTACCTGTTCAAAATAAAAAAACAGATTCTACTTAAGAACAAACCTACAGTCCCTGTCTTGTTTGCACCGCCTGTATACTGCTGTTCAGAGTATATAGGGCCTTTTTTATTTTGTGTGCGGGGTTCCCTTTAATATCTATACAAGACCCAAAGGGGCTGGTAATGGGCTGGGGTGGGGGGGGGTTATGGTGTAGCTATGCCATTTTTCTCAAAGATTTTCATCCATATTACCGGGACCAGACATTACATTAAAGCCGCAAACAGTTTTAAATGGCTTTTTTTCCTTTAGAAATGTCATTTTGTGCAGGGACAGTTCTAAACACGGGAAACACATGCCACTTCACAGGCATACTTTAGACACCCCCCAGGTACGATATTTAAAGGAATATTTGACTTTTTTTTCACTTTATGCATCATTAAAATGACTGCTCCCGAAAAACAGCAGTTTTTAAAACTTTGTTTTGCATTGATACATGTTCCCTGGGCAGAATCCGGGTCCCCAAACCCTTTTTAGGACAATAACATGCATATTAGTCGTTATAATTAGCACTTTAGATTTCAAACGTTCGCGTCCATTGTATTTAATAGGGTTCTAACGTTCGCGCGATCTTTCGGTCCGTTCGAAGGTTCTGGTGCGAACCGAACGGGGGGGGGGGGTGTTCAGGTCATCCCTATTCAGCACGACCGGATGGGATTTGTGAAGGGGAGACAAACTTTAAATGCTACGAGAAGAATTATTAATGTTATGCATTATGCTGAACAAAATCGAACGCCTTCTCTGCTGCTATCCATAGACGCAGAGAAGGTCTTTGATAGAGTCCATTGGACATAATTGGAAATGGTACTATCCAAATTTGGCTTTAAGGGATCTATATTAACAGCAATCCTAGCTCTATACTCATGCCCTTCAGCACAAGTGTACACTTCAGGTCTCCTGTCAAAACCCTTTAGCATAACAAATGGGACCCGACAAGGATGCCCCTTATCGGCAATCATATTTAACTTAATGATAGGGCCACTAGCAGAATCCATCAGAACACATGCTTTAATCACAGGCTTCCAAATTGGTTCTCACACGCACACCATAAACTTATTTGCGGATGACGTCATCCTTCTTTTGACTAACCTGCTCACATCTCTAGCACATCCCCACAATATCCGACTTTTGGAGATGTTTCCTATTACAAGGTATACTTCACAAAATCCCTAATTCCCTGTACGCACGGTCGGTTTTTCCAATGAAAAAAGTCAGATGGACTTTTTTCATCGGAAAAAACGATCGTGTGTGGGCCCCATCTGACTTTTTTCCATCGGTGTTAAAAAATAGAACATGTTTTAAATTTTTCCGATGGGGAAAAAAAAACGATAGGAAATCCTGATCGTCTGTGTGGAACTCCAACGGGGAAAAATCCACGCATGATCAGAATCAAGTCGACGCATGCTCAGAAGCATTGAACTTAATTTTTCTCGGCTCGTCGGAGTGTTTTACGTCACAGTGTTTTGGACGGTCGGAATTTTGTCTGATGGCATGCAGGCAAGACTGACAAAAGTCAGCTTCATCGGAATTCCGACGGAAAATTCCATCGGATTTTATTCCATCGGAAATCCGATCGTGTGTACAGGGCATAATTCTCAACATGTGAGTACCACCAAACACCCAATCCATCCTACAGAATAATCTTCCTTATACCTGGAGCACCAAATGCATTACGTACCTAGGAATTACACTAACTAACACAACCACATCACTAGCTGCTGCCAATATCAAACCACTAATGACCAAAATAGAAACACAACTGAAAAATATATAAGGAAAAACAGCGGCCTTCAAAATGTTGATTTTACCTCAAATGCTATACATATTCCGTACCTTACCAATCCATATACCTCACCATTATATAAAAACACTGTCAAACCTCATCTGGAAATTTAGTTGGAATGGGAAAAAAGCCAGATGTTCCAGAAATAATCTAGATTAGATTAGATCACTTTAAATACTGGTTATAGGAAAACAACAAACCACTGTGTGTAGACATAGAAAAAACAAGAACCCCAACGAAGGACCTTACAGCATTCCTCTTGGGCGACACTTGGACTCCTTGGGAAATCAGAACCCCCCCCCCCCCCATGCTGGTGTCATTACAGACGCGGAGACGCCTCCTAAATCAAACACACAATAACACATGTGAGATAGAATACAAACTACCCATCGACCTCCAAGAAGCTAAAATTCCCATGATCTCAGTAAAATCACTCTCAAAGAATGGTATTCTACATATACAAGAATTCTCCAGTGATATCAAACCTAAATCTATAGAATAAATAATGCCAGAATATAAAATACCGAGCAACATGATCTTTACTTGTATACGCATATTACATTTCCTAAAGGTACAACCAATACCAACTATAAAAGTATCGGCCACAGCATGGCACTTTTACACAAATACTAAGCCTCATATAAAAGGAATATCAATATTCTCTAACCTCTCCCAGGATACACAAGTATTAAAAAAAAACACAATTCGAAAATGGGAAACAGAATTGGGTACCACTTTCTCAGACGCTCAATGGCAATATGCCTTTAAAGAAATCCATAAAGCTTCCCACTGTGTCAAACACTGGGAATTGACGAATAAAATAATAAATAGATGGCACTATGCCCCATTTAGACTTGTTAAATACTATCCAGATAAGTCACCATTATGCTGGCGGAACTGTGGCCAAACAGGGAATCTGCTACATACATTCTGGGACTGTCCGAGTAAAAAAAGTCTATGGAACCAAATCTTAAAACTAACCTCCTCAATCACAGGAATTTATAACCACTACTAACCCAGCACTGGCAATCCTCCACATAAGAATAGAAAGGTTTCCTCCTCAATTCAGATCAGTTATAACCCACATCCTGCTCGAAACTCGTACCCTATTACTTTTCAAATGGAAAGATAATTCATTCATAAATATTTCTGAAGTAATAAAATCTGTCCATTGTAACCAAACCTTTGATGTTTCCTACAAGTTGGGGTGCAGAGCTGTGCTGGCCATTGTGTTCTGTTATCTATGGAAGCTGTGCCCCCCCCCCTTACACACGTTTTCAGCATGGCTCTTTATGTTAGAGCAGATGACAGAGAAGGAGAATAAGACAGCAAACCGAGGAACTATTAAAACAGTAGAGGAACCAGAGAGCCCAGCACTGCCTGCTTCCCCATACTGTGTGCTGTAACTAAGATAGATTTACATATCCATATACAGAGCAGAAGACATCATGTATGTCTGCAGAATGATGGTCTGTGGGTGTTACTACATTATTGCTTATTGCTCCTAAAATCCTCCTAATAGAGACTACTATATTTATAAACTCAGAATTCTGACATTTAATCTCAGAATTCTGACATTTAAACTCAGAATTCTGACATTTTATCTCAGAATTCTGACATTTAATCTCAGAATTCTGACATTTTATCTCAGAATTCTGACATTTTATCTCAGAATTCTGACATTTGAATCTCAGAATTCTGACATTTAATCTCAGAATTCTGACATTTGAATCTCAGAATTCTGACATTTAATCTCAGAATTCTGACATTTAATCTCAGAATTCTGACATTTTATCTCAGAATTCTGACATTTAATCTCAGAATTCTGACATTTGAATCTCAGAATTCTGACATTTAATCTCAGAATTCTGACATTTTATCTCAGAATTCTGACATTTAATCTCAGAATTCTGACATTTTATCTCAGAATTCTGACATTTTATCTCAGAATTCTGACATTTTATCTCAGAATTCTGACATTTAATCTCAGAATTCTGACATTTGAATCTCAGAATTCTGACATTTGAATCTCAGAATTCTGACATTTAATCTCAGAATTCTGACATTTTATCTCAGAATTCTGACATTTGAATCTCAGAATTCTGACATTTAATCTCAGAATTCTGACATTTTATCTCAGAATTCTGACATTTTATCTCAGAATTTTGTCTTTTTTTTTTATGATGGCCCCAGGGCTCTATCATAGGCCAAACAGGGAATCTGCTACATACATTCTGGGACTGTCCGAGTAAAAAAAGTCTATGGAACCAAATCTTAAAACTAACCTCCTCAATAACAGGAATTTATAACCACTACTAACCCAGCACTGGCAATCCTCCACATAAGAATAGAAAGGTTTCCTCCTCAATTCAGATCAGTTCTAACCCACATCCTGCTCGAAACTCGTACCCTATTACTTTTCAAATGGAAAGATAATTCATTCATAAATATTTCTGAAGTAATAAAATCTGTCCATTGTAACCAAACCTTTGAACGCCTCATTGCTATTAATTCTATGCATTGCAAAACATTTAATAAACATTGGTCAATTTGGACGGAGAAATATAGTAACATATGGGGCCTACACAGGAATATTGATCTATATCAACAACCTTGAATATTGACGATGAATATATAACAATACGTAATGTGTGTATTGAGCTATCTTATTTAACCTTACTGTACTGTTTTATTAATTTGTTAACAACTGTAAACTCAATAAAAATGTATTGAGAAGAAAAATCCACTTAATTTCTATTCTTGACAACTCCCTGACTTTAAGGCTACCCCTCCAATGGGAAGTGAAACTATCTATGTCCAAAAAGTGTCTGGATACACTGGTTTTTATATCCTTTACGGATATTTGCTATATGTTCATTTAATCTTACGCTCAGTGCCCGGGTGGTCCGGCCCACATATTGCAGACCACACGGGCACTGAAGAAAATATACCTTGTATACCAAGTATACGTCTTAGATGCCACTCCAGAGGAGAATTCAAAAATTTGTAGTTTTTTACACTAATTTAATTTACACACCGGGCAGCCACCACACCTAAAATATCCAGTAAGGCTATGGAACAGATGATCTTGAAGGAGGGTCAAGAACATTGTGTACTAACCTGTTTTTTAAAGAAGGGACACCCCTATAAATGACTTGGGGTTTGGGAGGCAAGACAGGGCCTAAGATTCTATCATTCAGAAGGATATGCCAATGTTTGTCTCTAATGCGTTTAATGGCCAAATGTTGTGTGAAATTAAATATGACCATAGAGAAATTACTCCGATAGGCTGAAAGTGTGTAGGTGTGTGTCGTGTGCTGCCAATTATATTTTAACCACTTCCCGCCCAGTCAATAGCAGATTGACGTCCGGGAAGTGGTTCTGTTATCCACACTGGACGTCATATGACGTCCTGCGGGATAACAGCCGCCGCGCGCCCGGGGGGGCCGCGCATCGCGGCAATCGGTGGAGCGGTGGGTCAGTCTGACCCACCGCTACACTGATCTCGGTAAAAAGCCTCCGTCGGAGGCTTTTTACCACGTGATCAGCCGTGTCCAATCACGGCTGATCACAATGTAAACAGGAAGAGCCGTTGATCGGCTCTTCCTCACTCGCGTCTGACAGACGCGAGTAGAGGAGAGCCGATCGGCGGCTCTCCTGACAGGGGGGGTTTGCGCTGATCGTTTATCAGCGCAGCCCCCCCTCGGATACCCACACTAGACCACCAGGGAAGCCCCCCAGGACGCCCCAGGAAGCCCCAAGCATGTGGATGGCCATCCACATGTAATAAAATAAAAAAATAATAAAATAAAATATGCCAATCAGTGCCCACAAATGGGCACTGACTGGCACTATGATGGCACCACCACAATGTGTGGTGGCTGGCATTGCTGGACATCAGTGTCCATCAGTGCCACCTACTAGTGTCCATCAGCGCCACCTATCAGTGCCCATCCGTGCCCATCTGTGCCCATAAGTGCCCACCTATCAGTGCCCGTCCGTGCCACCTATCAGTGCCGCCTATAAGTGCCAATCAGTGCCGCCTATGAGTGCCAATCAGTGCCGCCTATGAGTGCCAATCAGTGCCGCATACCAGTGCCGCCTATCAGTGCCCATCAGTGCCGCTTATCAGTGCCGCTTATCAGTGCCCATCAGTGCCACCTCATCAGTGCCACCTCATTGGTGCCACCTCATCGGTGCCCATCAGTGTCGCCTTATCAGTGCCCGTAAGTGCCGCCTTATCAGTGCCCGTCAGTGCCGCCTTATCAGTGCCCGTCATTGAAGTAGAAAAGGTACTTATTTCCCCAAAAAATTAACAGAAACAAAGAAAAACGTCGTTTTTTTCAAAATTTTCGCTATTTTTCTATTTGTTGTGCAAAAAATAAAAATCGCAGAGGCGATCAAATACCACCGAAAGAAAGCTCTATTTGTGGGAACAAAATGATAAAAAATTTGTTTGGGTACAGTGTAGCATGACCGCGCAATTGTCATTCAAATTGCGACAGCGCTGAAAGCTCAAAATTGGCTTGGGCAGGAAGCTGTGTAAGTGCATGGTATTGAAGTGGTTAAACAAATGAGTCTATGCTTTTCTGCATAGGGGGTTAGCTTGTAAAAGGCATCCCAATTACTTCTTAACACTGCCTCCACTATGGGATTATTGTTTCACAGGACATGCTTAGCTTTTTTTAAATCCTTTTTTATTACATTTTTTGAAGTAGAAATACACAGCAAAAGAAATCTGACATAACTCAACACACAGCCAGTTATGTCTAAACTGCTGGCAACAAAAGTAAGTACACCACTTAATGAAAATGTCCAAATTGGGCCCAACTAGCCATTTTCCCTCCCCGGTGTCTTGTGACTCGTTAGTGTTTACAAGGTCTCAGGTGTGAATGGGGAGCAGGTGTGTTAAATTTTGTGTTATCGCTTTCACTCTCTCATACAGGACACTGAAAGTTCAACATGGCACCTCATGGCAAAGAACTCTCTGAGCATCTGAAAAAATAATAATGGTTGCTCTACATAAATATGGCCTAGACTATAAGAAGATTGCTAAGACCCTGAAACTACGCTGCAGCACGGGGACCAAGCCCATACAGCAGTTTAACAGGACAGGTTCCACTCAGAACAGGCCTTGCCATGGTCAACCAAAGAAGTTGAGTGCACGTGCTCAGCGTCATATCCAGAGATTGTCTTTGGGAAATAGACACATGAGTGCTGCCAGCATTGCTGCAGAGATTGAAGGGGTGGGGGGTCAGCCTGTCAGTGTTTAGCCCATACACCGTACACTGCATCAAATTGGTCTGCATGACTGTCATCCCAGAAGGAAGCCTCTTCTAAAGATGATGCACAAGAAAGCCCGCAAACAGTTTGCTGAAGACAAGCCGACTAAGGACATGGATTACTGGAACCATGTCCCGTGGCCTTATGAGGCCAAGATAAACATATTTGATTCAGATGGTGTCAAGCGTATGTGGTGGCAGCCAGGTGAGGAATACAAAGACAAGTCTATCTTGCCTACAGTCAAGCATGGTGGTGGGAGTGTCATGAGTGCTGCCGGCACTGGGGAGCTACAGTTCATTGAGGGAACCATAAATGCCAACATGTACTGTGACATACTGAAGCAGAGCATGATCCCCTCCCTTCGGAGACTGGGTCGCAGGGCAGTATTCCAACATGATAACTGAAAGGTGCATTTTTACCTTTAAACATTAGTCCTGACTATCATTTTATTATCTAATTATAATTACCTTTTATCGGCCAATTCCGTTGCTTTCACACCCAAATATATCTCTATGCATAGGAAACAGCATACATGAATAATTCACACAGCAAAATTGCTTTGTACACTGTTTAGTTTATCATCCCAGACATGGTGTTAAATAATAATGAAAGGTAGGCATTACAGACCATCGTCCACCAATAAGGGGTACATATTCAAATGACACATTTCCTTTTTAACATAAAATCAAACAATCACAGTCATTAACTCTTTATCTAAGCAAATCTATCATGTCTCATTATTATTATGTCACCCAGACAGATATAAATTTAGATCATCTCATGACACATACGTCACTTCCTTATATCTAGATTTGTTTTCAACACATGACCCATCTTACACAACAATATATTTTTACTTTAATCAGCAAAATGATAACTTCTAAAGGAACAGTTGTGGATTAGATTAGAAAACACAAAGGGGCCTTTTACATGACACTTTCAATAACAACCCCAAGCACACCTCCAGGAGGATCACTGCCTTGCTAAAGAAGCTGAGGGTAAAGGTGATGGACTGGCCAAGCATGTCTCCAATCCTAAACCCTATTGAGCATCTGTGGGGCATCCTCAAATGTAAAGTGGAGGAGCGCAAGGTCTCTAACATCCACCCGCTCTGTGATTTCATCATGGAGGAGTGGAAGAGGAGTCCAGTGGCAACCTGTGAAGCTCTAATGAACTCCATGCACAATAGGGTTAAGGCAGTGATGGAAAATAATGGTGGCCACAATATTGACACTTTGGGCCCAATTTGGACATTTTAATAATGCTTAAAGGGAAACAATAAAAGTGAAATATTCCTTTAAATTTCGTACCTGGGACGTGTCTAAGTATGCCTGGGAAGTGGCGCATTTTCCCGTGTTTAGAACAGTCCCTGCACAAAATGACATTTCTAAAGGAAAAAAAGTCATTTAAAACTACTCGCGGCTATAATGAATTGTCGGGTCCCGGCAATACAGATAAAAGTCATTGAAAAAAAACGTCATGGGTCCCCCCCCCAGTCCATTACCAGGCCCTTTGGGTCAAAATAAAAAAAAATGTGTGGGGGTCCCCCCAAATTCCACACCAGGCCCTTCAGGTCTGGTATGGATATTAAGGGGAACCCTGCACCGATTTTTTTTTTAAATAGAGTAGGGGCCCCCCTCAAATTCCATACCAGACTCTTCAGGTCTGGTATGGATTTTAAGGGGATCCCCGTGCCAAAATTAAGAAAAATGGCGTGGGGGGGTCCCCCCAAAAACAAAGCACGCAACCTGGCAAGCCGCAGGAAAAGAGGGGGGACGAGAGAGCACCCCCCCTCCTGAACCATACCAAGACACATGCCCTCAACATGGGGAGGATGTCCCCATGATGATGGGCCTCATCCCCACAATGTATTAACCTAGACGGTCAATGCGTTGACCGTCTAGGCTCTCAGGAAATGGGTACGCCCTTGAAACGCGTCAGCCATTTGATATATCATCTAATCCCCTCAACATCAGGTCCGGTTTGCAGGGATCTAGAGACGCAGTCTGACCAATTGAAAAGCCTCTTTTACATGGTTGTTTGCGAGTATAATCATTGTTTTTATGCTTTTAATAAAATTCTACCATTGGTAATGCACAAGGTCAGTGCGCCCTCCTTCTTTCTTTTTTGTTCCAGTTTCAAGAATACCCATTGCTTTGAGGAGGGCAGCAAGACTACAGGCTTTGCCTAAATTTAAAGAGTTGGCCACACCACCTTTTTATAGACTAAACACCCAAGCGCAGGAGATTATTACTGTTTTGCTGAGGCAGGATTTCTAATGTGGAGAAGTCTTGGAAGACACAAAGGGGATATAGGCTGTACAAATAGCTTTACTTGTATCCCTGTAAAGGGTAGAGAAAAAAGAAGCGCCACCTAAGTGCAGTATTAAAAGATTCTTTTAATGACACAAATATCAATCTGCACTTACAGGAAAGGAAGCAAAGGAAGGCTCGTCTGTAAAGATCCTGTAGTCCTTGTCCCGGATCCATGGGCTGCACTGATGTAGAACATGCAGAGTTTGTTTTCCTCAGGCTTGTCCTGTGGCCATCAGGATGAGGCCTGGTCCAGCGTGGAACGCACGTGATGTCACGGGAAGGGGGTTACACAGGAGAAGCAAGGGGCAAATTGGCCCAATACTGCACTTAGGTGGCGCTTCTTTTTTCTCTACCCTTTCTTGTTTACTATCTGCTTTTTTAACCCTTGAACTGCCTGTTACTATTATTATTTTAAACAGACTCATTGCTATATCCCCATTTACTTATACACTTTGTGTTTGCGCTAACAGTTACCTTTTCCATTGTTACTTGTGTCCCTCACCATGTTACCTAGGGAACAATTTTTGTTTTTAACCTGCCAGGATACTGTCAACAAGATTAACTGACTGAATGTATTTACAGCAGAGTATTGGAGTGGCTTCATAAGACAAGAGTTCAGGGGACAATATATGTCCGAGATTGTGTACCGCTGTAATTGAAATAGAGTGTCAGTTAAGAATGTTTGTATACTTCGAGGCTTATGTGGGTAGATGCGCAAACTGTTGAACTTGAAGAAAGTGTTTTGGCAGGTGATAATCCTCAGCCAAAGCTGTGGAAGGTTGGAGGGCCGCTAAAGATATATATCATATAGGAAACAAGCACAAGTCAGTCCATTGGATCTCAATAAATGGAAGGTCTTGTATTGCTAAGCATACCAGAACATTGGGTTTCTGTGGATATGTAGATAGTTAGAAATGTGAAGTGAGAGACCCGGTTGTGATCGGATCGCTTTCAACACTATCTGGTGCCTCTAATCAGAAGCTTGTGTTGAAGAGGCTGAGGAAATATTCATAACTTACTGTGCAATATCACAGACAAGTTGTATGGGTATACCATATGGGATTCCAAATCAAACTTAGTATATTAACAGACTTGTAAGACCCAGTCTAAGCAAATGCATAATAAGCAAGCTAATGCCGCGTACACACGACCGTTTTTCTCTACGTGAAAAAAAAAGAAGTTTTTCTCGACGTGATTCTTCTCAAGCCTGCCTTGTCTACACACGATCATGAAAAAAAATGCTCGAGCAAAGCGCAGTGACGTACGAAATGTACGATGGCACTATAAAGGGGAAGTTCCATTCGGATGGCGCCACCCTTTGGGCTGCTTTTGCTGATTCTTGTGTTGGTAAAGTTTGGTGAGAGACGATTCGCTCTTTTCAGCCTCGTGCTCTCCAGTCCCTTACAGCGTGATGAATGTGCTATCTCCATTAGGAACGCTAGTTATACCAGAACAAGTGTTTTTTTCACATCGTTAAAGCCTACACACGGCTGTTTTTCATGACGAGAAAAACGACGACGTGAAAAACGACGAGAAAAATTACAGCATGTTCCAAATTTTTAATGCCCATTTTTCACGTAGTGAAAAATGCTCTGGAGCCCACACATGATCGTTTTTAATGACCAAATAAAAAACGGTCGTGTACACGCGGCATTAGTTGTATATTTTAATGTTGGGGAGATTGATCCCCTTCACTCCTCAGGAGATGCAATTTAAAAAAAAGCTATGAGTGTTTTCCCATGCAAGAGGAAGGAGGAAAGCAGCCTGTTGAGTGTTTGGAGATCTTTATGCCAGATCAAAAGTGGAATGGTTTGGAAAGGGTACAGAAGGCACTTGAAGCTTACCATTTTAAATAAGTGACATCTCCCAAATAGCGAGATGGGGAGGTCCATCCTTGCTTCCAACTCACCCACTATTTCCATTATCAGAGGCGGATAGTTGAGGTAGGAAGAAGGCACTTTGCCTATCTTTTAGCCAAGATATTTTAAGTAACCTTTGGCTATTGGAAAGTGAGAAGACTGAACCCATGGAGGGCATCTGACATGAGAGAGGGGAGAACCTCACTCTTCAAGAAGTTTTTCTGCAATCCTGAACCTTGATGGAACATGGTCAATACCTCTCGAATAGTGAGCATGTCTGATTGGGGACTGAGGATGAGGATGTCATCTGCAAAAAGTGCTAAGCAAAGTTTGTGGTGGTCCACCCGTACCCCATGAAGTGTAGACTTAGAGACTTGAAACCAGGAGAGAGGCTCTAATGCCAAGTTAAAGAAAAGAGATGATAGGGGACAGCTTTAATTCAAAGTTATTTAGTCTGAAATGTATATTGATGTGCGTTAGTGCACATTTACTGCAGTATATTGAACTGCATTAGTGCACGTGTACTGCAGTATATTGAGGTGCGTTAGTGTACGTTTACGGCAGTATATTGAGGTACATTAGTGCACCTTTACTGCAGTATATTGACGTGCGTTAGTGCACGCTTGCTGCAGTATATTGACGTGCGTTAGTTCCGGCAATGGTATTGTATTGCCGGAAATTTAAATGTAATTTCATGCATTTTTTTTCTTTAGAAATGTCATTTTTGCTGCAGAATATTCTTTTTTTTATAATTCTTTATTTTTCTTCCATATTTGTCAATAACAACAAAGAAAAAATAAATTTACAACAATTTTCATATCCAGTAAGGATATATATTGACAAAAATTATTATTTCAAAACCTTTATCCACCCTATCCCTCCCAACCCCCGCCCCCAGCAATCCATAATCTACAACCCCTCTCTCCAAAAAAAAAAAAAAAAAGGGGAGAGGAAATATCCATCGCCAGCTCCACGAGAGGCACATTTCTCTTTCCCCTAAGACGTATGTTTCTCATTAAATATTTCTTATACCTCTAAACCTTCTTCAAATAGTTTCTTTCCCTTTTCTGAGTTTCTAAATATATTCCAATTTGACCATGTTAAATCATATTGTTCTTTCTTATTTTGGGCGGAGAGGACTAAGTCCTCCATGGCCTCTATCTCTCTAATCCGGTTTAGCCATTCTAAGATTGATGGAGGTCTAATATCCCTCCAGTGCAGGGGAATCCCAACTTTAGCTGCATTGATCATGTGGCATATTACTGATCTTTTATAGGACTGAACCGGGATCTGTGAACCGTGAAGGAGGAATAGTGCAGGGTCATCTGGTATTTGTAATTCCGTAATTTCCTGAATAATTTTTTGAATCCCCAGCCAGTATTGCCTTATTTTCTTACAGGACCAAAATATGTGTAATATTGACACGCTCTCTTCCCCACATCTCCAACACCTATCCGAGTTCTCCTTTGAAAATGTATGAAGTTGTACCGGAGTATAGTACCACTGAGTCAAAAGTTTATAATTAGCTTCCTGGGTTCGAGTACAAACTGAAGAAATGAAAGTCAAATAAATGATTTTTTTACGTTGCAATGGGGAAAAGGTCCTGTTTAGATCTCTTTCCCACTTACTAATGCCGGGCATCACATAATCAACCGATGGTTTATTTAATAGTCTATACAGCTTAGAGATCCCTTGTGAGAATGGTTCTTTCTCATCACAATATGATTCAAAAGTCATTAGTTGCCGTTGGAAATTTATAGGAGATCCTAAAGATCTCAGAAAATGATTAATTTGAAAAGCTTGCCACAGATTAATTTCAAAGAGGCCCCCCACTTGGGTCAATATTTTGACAGTTGGCCATGTCTCTGATTTAAGGAAATGTGATACCTGGTATAGCCCCTTGTCTTTAAGATTTTGAAATGCACCAGTTTCCATACCTGGGAGAAAACCTGGGTTTCCCAGGATAGGAAGCAGGGGTGATTGTCTTGATGAGAAATTTGTATTTTTACAGATCCTTGCTGTAATTCGTAACGTTGTTCCAATTAAGGGATGATTCTTAAGAGAACTCGGCAATACTGTATAGCACCAGGGTGCTCTACACAAAGGGACGGGACTCTTCTGTTGTTCCATATTAACCCATCTCTTAAGGTCCGTATGTCTACACCAGTCTACTACTCTCAGTAAGTGTACTGCATAATAATATTTCTTTATATCCGGTACTGCAATCCCCCCAAAATCTTTTGGTAATGTCAATAGGTCTCATTTAATCCTTGGTCGTTTTCCTGCCCAAATAAATTTCATAAAAAGTGTGCGTACTTGCTGCAGAAAGACGTTAGGGATCATAATTGGCAGTGCTTGAAGTAAATATAAAATTTTCGGGAGAATAGTCATTTTAATTATATTAGTACGACCGAACCACAAGTGTAGGCCATGTTGCAATTTGTCAAAAAGAGATCTAATTAGATTATATACTGGTGGGAAATTTATCTTAAAGGTATCTTTTACTTTTTCAGGTATGTTTGTACCCAGATACTTTAGAGACTTGCTCCATTTAAAGCCAAAGTTTGATTGTATAGTATTTCGTACTGAAGGTGTTATCGCCACACTCATGGCTTCTGATTTACTGTGGTTTATATTCAAGTTAGATAGAATACCATATTTCTCAATCTCCCCTACTAAGTTGGGGAGAGAGATATGTGGGTGTGACAAAGAGAACAACAAGTCATCCGCATACGCAGAGATCTTGAGTGACCTTTCTCCCACCTGTATTTATTTAGAAGAGGTTCTAGTGACAGAGCAAAAAGTAAGGGAGATAAAGGACATCCCTGGCGCGTACCATTCAAGATACTGAAAGGCTTCGAAAGAACACCATTAACCCTCACAACCGCCTGAGGGGACGCATACACAGCCGTAATCCAACCAACCATACGTTCCCCCAGGCCCACCTGTTTCAGTACCTCAAAAAGGTATCGCCAGTTAACTTTATCAAATGCTTTCTCAGCATCAGTGTTCAGGAACACACAAGGGGTATTCTTCTCGTTAGCATGATATACCAAAATAAGTATCTTTGTTGTATTATCTCTCCCTTCCCTTGTTGGAATAAAGCCCACTTGATCTAGATCTACTAAATGTGAAAGCCACGGTTGAAGTCTAACAGCCAATATTTTAGTAGAAAATTTTAAGTCAACATTAAGTAGAGAAATGGGTCTGTAGCTTCCGCACTCCGCCGGGTCTTTCCCCTCCTTTGGAATTACCGTAATCTGTGCTCTAAGTGTGTCCCGAGGAAAAGCTGAAGTCAGGCCCACTGCATTGAAAACTTTTATCATTTGTTCACTGAGTATGTCTGCAAATTCTTTATAGTATATTATGCCAAAGCCATCAGGGCCTGGTGACTTTCCATGTTTAATCATTTTTAGTATCGTGTTGAGCTCCTCAACCGAGATAGGTTTTTCTAAATTATGGCGGGTTGGGGAGGGTAATCTAGTAAGGCCTGTTGATGAGAGGTACTTTTCTATTGAAGATGTTAAAGTGGGTACTTCTTTCAAATTATAAAAGGTAGAATAGTATTCTCCAAAAGTCCGAGCAATATCTTTTGGCATTTGTATTAGTTGTCCCTCTCTCCCTTTAATTTGTGATATATATATGTTGATCTACTTTTTTCTTTAATTTTCCCTGCTAGAAGTCTATTACATTTATCTCCCAATTCGTAATTTACTTTCTTGGCTCATTGTATTACAGCATTAGCTTTAAAGCGTAAAATGTCAGTTAACTGTCTTCTCAAATATCCAAGCTCCCTACCTACTGTGGGTAGTTGTGTTTTTTTCTGTTGAATTTCTAATGCCTGAATTTCCTCTAGTAGAGTCTTAATCTGTTTCTCTCGTTTTTTCTTCAAAATTTATCAATGTTTGATCAAAATTCCCCTGATCACCGCCTTGAGTGCCTCCCACACCATACACGGATCACTCCCTGGAGTATCATTTATTTGAAAGTATGCTGACATTTCTTTAACTATATCTTTTTTCACTTCAGAATTCTGAAGTAAACTTTCTTTCAATCGCCAACTCTTCTCCTGAGCGTGATCAGACCAAGTTATATTTCCAATATTAGTTTCTGTGACAGAAGATATCAAATAATGCGGAGTCAAGAACATGTCTATCCGGGAATACATTTGATGGGGATTAGAAAAAAAGGTATAATCTCTCTCTTCTGTATGTAAAATCCTCCCGATGTCCACTAATTGTAGATCATGTATCTTTTGGAGTATACTTCTTCTAATCCCTCCCGGAATTGACGATGTCCCTGACGATCAATTCTAGGGTCTAAAGTAATGTTAAAATCTCCTCCAAAAATAAGCTTGCCCTCTGTAAATTCCTCTAATTCAGAAAGAGTTTTCTTCAGAAAGGTATCTTGATGTTTGTTTGGGGCATACAATGTGGCCAACGTCACTTTAAAATTACCAATGCAGTCCTTAAGAAAGAGAAATCTCCCATTGGGGTCCACACATTTGTCTACAAGAGTCCAAGGGATCCGATTGGAAATTAGTATGGAAACCCCTTTGGATTTTGTCTGTTTATTCGGTGCATGGTATGCGCAGGGAAAGAATCTATTTTGAAGAAATGGGAGCCCTTTTTCCCTGAAATGTGTCTCTTGAACAAATGCGACATCTGTCCCTGAACGCTTCAGGTCATCCAACAGCATCCTTCTTTTTTCTGGGACATTGAGTCCTTTGGCATTCAGGGAGGTAATTTTCACTCCTTCCATCTCTCTCCCCCTTCCCTTCTCCCCCTCTTCTCTCCCACCCCTCCCTTCCCCCCTCCCCCTCTCCCTCCTTCCCCTCCCCTTTCTTCCCTCCCCCTATCCCCCCTTCCCCTCTTCCCCTCTCTCCTCCCCCTCCCCTCCCTTCCCAGAGAGGAAAAAAAAAAAAACCCCGCTCCATCTAAGCCCCGATGGGGACACACCTTTAACTGAGCCACTCGGTTGGCTTCAGTTGGTGTAATACCTAATTAGGGGCCTGGTCCTAGAAGGCTGAGGAACTCCGGCCTACCCTCCCCCACCCCCGGCAACAAATCACAATTTACAATAGTATGCAAGATCACATATATCCATATAATCTCTTTTTTTCCTTTTCTTTTCCCTTTTTCCTTCCCCTATATCCACTTCCCTCCTCAAACTATCTACATATTTGGTTTCATATGCCTTATATCCAGGAGGCTGGTTTCTATCTCCCTTACTTACCCCCTTTACCTATCTATCTCCCACCTTCCTCCCCCCCTCCCCGCGTCCCCCTTCTCTCCCATCTATATGCATGTCTTTAGGTTGCATATATTGGAATTGACAATGCGCTACCCTTTAAATAAGCAAACAAAGTGCTAATTAAAATATGTGAGTTCTCACACACACAAAACACCAAAAAGAAAGTCCCGTGTAGTTCTCATTAGGCATAAAATGTTACATGTGAACAAAAAAATAATAATATAAAAATATTAATAAAAATTAAACATAAAAACGTGTGTATAAATATATGTGCAAAGTTCCAAATAACGTTGATTCAGCCGAACAATCACATCTGCTGATGTGTGTGCGATGTAATCTTCTAAACTGTTGTGAGTGGAGACTCCATATCCAAATGGTTCAGATAAGAAATAGAAGAAATAGCAGCTTACCGAATCCAGTGGATCTCTATGACGGAGATCTTTAGGGGCTCAAGCTCATATATACTTCCCACCAAGCTGACAACCAAAGAGCATTGGACTCAGACGAAATCTTCCTCCACTTCCTAGGCTAAAAGAAATTTCCCTCCTGGTATCAGCTGGCGTGCTTATCTCATACGAAAAAAGATTTGTTTGGAAGAAAAAAATGAAGAACTCATGGTGCAGTATTTCTTTGTTAAAAAAATAAGATATCCTTTATTTAAGCTGGATAAAAAATGCATCAAACACGTAATCCATTAAGGAGCGACAAGTTCAAAAAACACTGCAAGTACTCAGCTGCGGTCTCTGCCGATCAGCTGTTGCGTAGTGACATCACGTTCGACAGCTCCACCCGACGCTGCGTTTCGGCATACAAGGCGTCCACTGGGAAAGGAGGCTGGAGAACGGACGTCACCTGTCACGCTTATGAATGGCAAGGAGAGATGACACCGGAGGTTCAAGAAAGAAACATCCGGCGTCCAGAGTGTAAATGTTATGTTCCCTCAACCTTCACAGCTCCGATTAAGGGTACTGTTAGGTGAAACAACATATACTCTCCTAATTGTATACCTCATATAATGATTTAATGAACACAATTAGCATGAATACAAACAAAATTAAATATATGTAAAAAAATTAAAATAAAATTAAATAAATAAATGTATATATGTGGGGTCAATTTCTACCTATTATTTGACGATAGAAGAACATTATAGCCAGATCTTGAGGGAGCACGAATTCTCATGCAACCATAATCAGACCCCAATTCCAAAGCAGTTGACTAATATTATTTAGTTAAAAGTGCACTTAGTAGTATTTTTTAAAAAAATGTTCTAATATGACCCCCCCTCCTGGGGGTCATTAATCAGACACATACTGATTAATAATACTAGTATGACAATCAGTCAAACATAAAAAGTATATTTAAACATATATAATAATACAGGGATATATAAAAAATGTAGTTAAATAGAAAAAACTGTTATCGACCGTTAGGCTTGAACATAGAGTGGGATATAAATTGTTTTATAAATAATAGCTAATCCCACCCATTTAGGAATTTTTGCCATGTTCCATCACTCTCTGTCATTTATTAATATCCTGTAATATTAAATTAAATTATTGTCCTATTCCCAAATCCGAATATCTGAGGTTAATTGGTAATATGTGTGGGAAATTTGGTCATTTGTAATTTTTTTCTATATACATATTCAATCACATGCATATGTGAATACCAATTCCATATATAATGTAGGACAGTGTAGAAAGAAGTTTTCTCTTTTTCCACTGGGTGGTAGTATTTACTGACCTAATGGAATTAATTACCATATCTGTCGAGCCTACAGGCTTTTATGTCTTAATTTAGTTGGGTAGAGACATAGTTTTTTCTATTTAACTACATTTTTTATATATCCCTGTATTATTATATATGTTTAAATATACTTTTTATGTTTGACTGATTGTCATACTAGTATTATTAATCAGTATGTGTCTGATTAATGACCCCCGGGAGGGGGGGTCATATTAGAAAAATTTAAAAAAAAATACTACTAAGTGCACTTTTAACTAAATAACATTAGTCAACTGCTTTGGAATTGGGGTCTGATTATGGTTGCATGAGAATTCGTGCTCCCTCAAGATCTGTCTATAATGCTCTTCTATCGTCAAATAATAGGTAGAAATTGACCCCACATATATACATTTATTTATTTAATTGTAATTTTAATTTTTTTACATATATTTAATTTTGTTTGTATTCATGCTAATTGTGTTCATTAAATCATTATATGAGGTATACAATTAGGAGAGTATATGTTGTTTCACCTAACAGTACCCTTAATCAGAGCTGTGAAGGTTGAGGGAACATAACATTTACACTCTGGACGCCGGATGTTTCTTTCTTGAACCTCCGGTGTCATCTCTCTTTGCCATTCATAAGCGTGACAGGTGACGTCCGTTCTCCAGCCTCCTTTCCCAGTGGACGCCTTGTATGCCGAAACGCAGCGTCGGGTGGAGCTGTCGAACGTGACGTCACTACGCAACAGCTGATCGGCAGAGACCGCAGCTGAGTACTTGCAGCGTTTTTTGAACTTGTCGCTCCTTAATGGATTACGTGTTTGATGCATTTTTTATCCAGCTTAAATAAAGGATATCTTATTTTTTTAACAAAGAAATACTGCACCATGAGTTCTTCATTTTTTTCTTCCAAACAAATCTTTTTTCGTATGAGATAAGCACGCCAGCTGATACCAGGAGGGAAATTTCTTTCAGCCTAGGAAGTGGAGGAAGATTTTGTCTGAGTCCAATGCTCTTTGGTTGTCAGCTTGGTGGGAAGTATATATGAGCTTGAGCCCCTAAAGATCTCCGTCATAGAGATCCACTGGATTCGGTAAGCTGCTATTTCTTCTATTTCTTATCTGAACCATTTGGATATGGAGTCTCCACTCACAACAGTTTAGAAGATTACATCGCACACACATCAGCAGATGTGATTGTTCGGCTGAATCAACGTTATTTGGAACTTTGCACATATATTTATACACACGTTTTTATGTTTAATTTTTATTAATATTTTTATATTATTATTTTTTTGTTCACATGTAACATTTTATGCCTAATGAGAACTACACGGGACTTTCTTATTGGTGTTTTGTGTGTGTGAGAACTCACATATTTTAATTAGCACTTTGTTTGCTTATTTAAAGGGTAGAGCATTGTCAATTCCAATTTATGCACGTTTATGTAGCGGTTATTCCAGCTAATTTTTTCACTTTAGCAGCACCCATAAAGTTGTTTATCATATTGACTATTATAATCAAATTTAGTCACTTTTTTGTAAAGTAATTCACCAATTTATTTTAAGGTTAGCGCGGATTTTTCCCAATATATCCATATATCTTTTTTGAATAATCATTATCACGCAGCTTTCCTGTATATATCTTTTATTGCCGGAACTTTTTTATTAAGTTGCGGTGATCCAGCTATATACACTCTCACCAATCACTATGGATATTTTTGATTTTCATAAAAATAGGAAAATTAATCCAGATGAAGTGTTTGATAAAGCCAATTCTGAAGTAGATAGTATCAGGGGAACTTTTATGAGACTAAAGAATGTGCTCATAGCTGAGTTACATGCCACTTGGGATATTGTTTTTTTGGAACGGTATTTGCAGGAAAAGATGATTCCTAGGAGTCTGAGATGGCATGTTTTCCCGGATAGGGGGGATAGTGATTTAAGTGAATGGTTCCTATACTTTAACGGAGTAGGTTTAGCATTCCTTGAGTTCCTAGTAACCCGGAAAAGAACTAAAGTAGCCAAATTACAGCAGGAAATAAACGAGATTAAAGATAAATTGACCCCTATGACTAAAGAAGGGCTATATCAAGTTTATACCAAAGAATTGAGGGAGATTAGGATTGAAGAGGAAGAGGAGCAACGCATCAAGAAACGGAAAATGTATTTTAGGGATGTTGAGGACTATAAGTCCCACAATGTCTTCAAATGGCAGGAGAACCATCGTGAAAGTTTTGCTAAATCAGTTGAAACAGTAGCCATGGAAGAGCAGAATGCTGGAGATGAAGCACCGACTATGCCTGGTCTAGGATATTCGGAGTCTCGAATGGGGCCTCCCCCTCCTTCCACTCCAGGATATAATGACCAAGGACAGAGAAAAAGCGGAGGATCAAAAACTCCACAGCAGAATAGGAAGAAGGCCAACCCTAATCAAGGAAGACCTTCCACTAGTGGTTTTAACCACTATCCACCCCCGTACCAGCAACCATACCAACACCCTAGGAATCAGGGAAGGTTCCCAAATCAAGGGGCGAACAGGGGTAATCGACAACCATATGGTTATAACTCACACAATACCAACACATATGGTTATCCTCAGAATAGACCTACATATATGGACCATCATGGTCAGTATGGAGATCCTAATTACAGGAACAGTTCTGAGGATGCACACAGGGAAAATACATATGTTTCTCCACAGGTGCCATGGAGATATGACATTCCAGTGCACAATCAATATGGACCTTTACAACGTACTAATGATGATTTTGAGGAGAATGAACAATATGGTGCTGGATCTAGGTCCCAAAACAATACAAAAGGAAGGCCACATGAAGGTCCCCCTGGAGCAGCACCTCTTAAGAATAAGACGGACAATTTTTTAGGAAAGGGTCGGGGAAAAAAGGGAAGACTAAGAGAGGATGTAGAGGAGGACAGCGGAGCAACGCCAAAAAAACTGAGACAGAACTAACATGCCAGGGAGTTTTTAATCTTAGTGGAGAGGAACTCACCAAATCCGAAAAAATTACATTAAATAAATTCCAGATGTTTCTGGATGTACAAAAATTTACTAGGAAATTGAGCATAAAACGCCACTTTCTGACCAATCCAGTACTCAGGAATAGTACCCCGATGATAGAGACAAACAAAGTTGGGACAGGCCTGAAAAATGCGTCAATGTTTAATCCCCCGGGAAAACCAGCACCGAGCATCACGGTGTTCAAGGAGCTTGTCTTACAAGAATTATCATCGGTAAAATTTAAGAAAGTAAAACCTGGGAATGCTGAGGAGGGCATAGCATCCTTATGTGAAAGAAAGAATTTAATAAAAAGACCAGCTGACAAGGGGGGGGGGATTGTGGTCCTAAAAAAAGAAGACTACATTAAGGAAATGGAATCTTTATTAGCAGATAGGAAAACGTATACTATTCTACGCAAGGACCCTATGGAGAACTATAGACAAGTGTTATGTGGCATAGTTCAAGAGGGTCATAGAAAAGGAGTCATCAATGATAAGGAATTTGATTTTCTAATACCTCTAGCTCCGCGTACCCCTATCATCTACTATATTCCCAAGGTCCATAAAAACCCAGTACAACCCCCCGGACGTCCCATTGTGAGCGGAATTGATTCCCTGACCGCAAGGATTGGCAAATTTGTTGATGTATTTTTACAACCGTTTTAGTAGCTAAAACCCCCGCATTTTTGAAGGACTCAACGCAGATTATTAGGGAAATGTCTGAATACCAAATCGGAGAAGATGTCCTGCTAGCAACAGCGGACGTCGCTTCTCTTTACACGATTATACCCCACGAATTGGGTTACAAAGCTGCTGAGTTCTTTCTTCGTAAAGATTTGTCTATCAAATCCTCCACTCTAGATTTTGTGATGAAATTATTGAATTTCGCTATGGAACACAACTATTTTTACTATGGCGGTCAATATTATCTCCAAAGTACCGGCGTTGCTATGGGGGCTAAATTCGCCCCAAGCCTCGCAGGTTTATTTATGGCCCTGTGGGAAAATGATCATCTTTTTTCCCTACAGGAGCCCCGCCTACTTATATGGCGGAGATATATTGATGATGCTTTCTTTTTGTGGAGGGGAGATGCGGGGTCACTATGTGATTTTATGGCTACCCTCAATACCAACAGTTGGGGAATCAGATTCACATACGAATATAGTTCTCTATCGGTCAATTTCTTGGACTTGGTGATATTCAAAGAACAGGATTCCCTCTTAACCAAGACTCATTTTAAGAGTACGGATAAAAATGGATATATCCCAATTAACAGTGGGCATCACCCTAACTGGCTTAGAGCCATTCCCAAGGGTCAGTTTCAGCGGATAAGACGGAACTGTTCACGTTTGAGTGATTACGAGACTCAGGCCACTGTTTTACAAAAACGATTTGTAGAAAAAGGATATGAGCTCCACACTTTGGAAAAAGATCTCAGAGATGTTGCAAAAATAGAGAGACAAAATCTACTAACACCTAAAGCCAAGGAAATGAATAATACAACGGATTTCCAATGGTCTTTTTTGACCACTTTTTCTGCACAATTTTGGTGGGTGAATAGGGTCATACGTAAATTTTGGGGAGTGCTTAAGAGTGATCAGGCCTTGGGGCCTACACTCCCTGAGAAACCACAGGTCCTTTTTAGGAAAAATCAAAATTTAAAGGAGATAATAGCACCTAGTATGGTAGACCCACCCCAACGAATGAGTATGTTTGGAAACCTGAAAGGCTTCTTTCCGTGTAGAAGGTGTAAGGTGTGTAAATCATCTAGAACCTACAAAACTGCCTCTTTTACCTCTCATATCACCTCCAAGGAATATAAGATTACCAGCTTTATTACATGTGCTACAGTGGGGGTGATATATCTACTCCGTTGTCCTTGCGGGTTTCAATACGTTGGAAGAACTACCCGCGCCCTAAAAATTAGGATAGGTGAACATTTGACTAATATCCGTAAGGGATTCAAGGACCACAGTGTTTCGTGGCATTTCCATCTATGCCACAACAGAGATCCCTCTCTACTTGAGGTAATAGGCATTGAGGCCTACACCCCCCATTGGAGAGGGAGTGACCTGAAACGTACAATATCTCGTAGAGAAACGCGGTGGATTTTTGACTTAAAATGTTATCGACCTTTAGGCTTGAACATAGAGTGGGATATAAATTGTTTTATAAATAATAGCTAATCCCACCCATTTAGGAATTTTTGCCATGTTCCATCACTCTCTGTCATTTATTAATATCCTGTAATATTAAATTAAATTATTGTCCTATTCCCAAATCCGAATATCTGAGGTTAATTGGTAATATGTGTGGGAAATTTGGTCATTTGTAATTTTTTTCTATATACATATTCAATCACATGCATATGTGAATACCAATTCCATATATAATGTAGGACAGTGTAGAAAGAAGTTTTCTCTTTTTCCACTGGGTGGTAGTATTTACTGACCTAATGGAATTAATTACCATATCTGTCGAGCCTACAGGCTTTTATGTCTTAGTTTAGTTGGGTAGAGACATAGTTTTTTCTATTTAACTACATTTTTTATATATCCCTGTATTATTATATATGTTTAAATATACTTTTTATGTTTGACTGATTGTCATACTAGTATTATTAATCAGTATGTGTCTGATTAATGACCCCCGGGAGGGGGGGTCATATTAGAAAATTTAAAAAAAAAATACTACTAAGTGCACTTTTAACTAAATAACATTAGTCAACTGCTTTGGAATTGGGGTCTGATTATGGTTGCATGAGAATTCGTGCTCCCTCAAGATCTGGCTATAATGCTCTTCTATCGTCAAATAATAGGTAGAAATTGACCCCACATATATACATTTATTTATTTAATTGTAATTTTAATTTTTTTACATATATTTAATTTTGTTTGTATTCATGCTAATTGTGTTCATTAAATCATTATACGAGGTATACAATTAGGAGAGTATATGTTGTTTCACCTAACAGTACCCTTAATCGGAGCTGTGAAGGTTGAGGGAACATAACATTTACACTCTGGACGCCGGATGTTTCTTTCTTGAACCTCCGGTGTCATCTCTCCTTGCCATTCATAAGCGTGACAGGTGACGTCCGTTCTCCAGCCTCCTTTCCCAGTGGACGCCTTGTATGCCGGAACGCAGCGTCGGGTGGAGCTGTCGAACGTGAGGTCACTACGCAACAGCTGATTGGCAGAGACCGCAGCTGAGTACTTGCAGCGTTTTTTGAACTTGTCGCTCCTTAATGGATTACGTGTTTGATGCATTTTTTATCCAGCTTAAATAAAGGATATCTTATTTTTTTAACAAAGAAATACTGCACCATGAGTTCTTCATTTTTTTCTTCCAAACAAATCTTTTTTCGTATGAGATAAGCACGCCAGCTGATACCAGGAGGGAAATTTCTTTCAGCCTAGTAAGTGGAGGAAGATTTCGTCTGAGTCCAATGCTCTTTGGTTGTCAGCTTGGTGGGAAGTATATATGAGCTTGAGCCCCTAAAGATCTCCGTCATAGAGATCCACTGGATTCGGTAAGCTGCTATTTCTTCTATTTCTTATCTGAACCATTTGGATATGGAGTCTCCACTCACAACAGTTTAGAAGATTACATCGCACACACATCAGCAGATGTGATTGTTCGGCTGAATCAACGTTATTTGGAACTTTGCACATATATTTATACACACGTTTTTATGTTTAATTTTTATTAATATTTTTATATTATTATTTTTTTGTTCACATGTAACATTTTATGCCTAATGAGAACTACACGGGACTTTCTTATTGGTGTTTTGTGTGTGTGAGAACTCACATATTTTAATTAGCACTTTGTTTGCTTATTTAAAGGGTAGCGCATTGTCAATTCCAATTTATGCACGTTTATGTAGCGGTTATTCCAGCTAATTTTTTCACTTTAGCAGCACCCATAAAGTTGTTTATCATATTGACTATTATAATCAAATTTAGTCACTTTTTTGTAAAGTAATTCACCAATTTATTTTAAGGTTAGCGCGGATTTTTCCCAATATATCCATATGTCTTTAGGTTGACCCAGAGATACACATACAGTGAGGTCAATTAAATAAGTAAATTTCAACAGTATATAAATACATTTTCCTCAACTCAAATACTTCAGAGGTCCTGTCCCTGATTTATGCATGTCTGTATTTACATTATACATCATTTAATGTTCAACATACATTATAAGTAAATAAAATGTATCAAAAAATTAAGAACAGAGTCTATTTGATAAAACAGCGCTTAGTATTGGATAATGTCCAACTTCAAAAAATGTATGCGGTATGGTGGAAAAGAAATAAAATCACAAAGGATGCAGTAAAGTCACAGTTCTTAGTGTGGTAGGTGTTTCTAAAAGATGGATGAATCGTGCACCCTACACCAGCTCCCAATCTTCACCACAGATGTGATATACGGTCCCCCGCTGGGGTTCAAACTCACCAGAACAGTAAATCAAATGAGCCTTGCAAGATATATTCCTCCTAATTCAAACTTCCATCACCACCTCAGGAATCGGTATGGGTTAAAACTCCATTCGAGGTACATATAAAACACAAATTCACTGACATAGTGTAATCCTGCTTTATTTTAAATTAACCCATATAAAACATATCCCCGCTTCCAATACACGTACAATAGTTCAACTTGTAAATGACATATAGGAATGAAACATAATCACCGCTCTCCTCCGAACACAGGGGCCGCACTCGTGCTGCAAGAGCAAAACTACAGATGCTTCCTGGTTAGGTTCTGGTTAGCGGTGGAACGCACACTCCTCACTTCCTGGATACGCCGTTGTAGCCACGCCCTGACGCGTTTCGTCACTTCCGACTTCAACAGAGGGCGTGGCTACTCGGCGTAAACACGGACCTTATATTATCCCTCCTCCACGGCCATTGGATAGGACAGCCCTACTCGTCCGCTCCTATTGGTACAGAGCCCGAGCGGAAGACGAGACGGACGTCGGCCGTGTTGAGTCACAGGGAATGCATAAATGCATAAACAAGGCTCCGTGACATAAAGACTGCACTTTTTCAAAAAATAATAATAACCGGTGAAATGCGGTTTGTTTAAACTATGAAAAATATTTGGTTTTCACCTAACAGTATATTTTCAATATAATAAATGTGCCACATTTCGAACACTACTAATCACTCTATTACAAACAGGGGGGTTGCGATGCCACAGCCCCATATGTATAATATATTAAAAAGTGTGCCTTAATGATTTTTAAAATGAATGTCTGACTGTCGGTCACAGAGGGCCAATTAGGTATCCGTGATTTCAGTGGGTTAATGAGAAATGGACACCCAAGTTTTTTATATATGTCCATATCCCCAGTGTTTAACCCACTAATCACTGACAGTAGAATTAATACATAAAACAACAATGGGAATATAACCAAAACTGGAGGATCTGCTACTATATAAATATAGCAGATAAAATACATACAATGTTAAATCTCAATAAGCATTACATGTATGAAAAGTAATGGAGAATAAAAAAGCATAAATTAAATAAAAATAAAATAAAATAAAATAAAATAGACAAGGCTTGGAGTAAAATGAACCGTATATATAAGACTGGATTTTGATAAAATCGTTCAAAGGTGATATGCCAAAATTAAAATCCTTAATAAAAATACGATGAGAAATAAAATGAAAACAGAGAACCTCAAATATCTAAAAAATTACATCACTTTAAAAATGAAATAAAATAATAATAGATATTTGTATATTCGTGGATAACAGTTGATAATATAAGAGGGGGCACAAATGCTTTAATAATCACTGATAAAGCAGTTGATATCTAAATCAACGTTTAACCCCCTCGGTGCCAATGTATCAACTGAAAATATCCATTGAGTTTCTAGTTTGGAAAGTTCTCTTACAAGGTTTGCCCCCCTCCATGGAGGTTTAAGGTGATCAACCCCCCAAAATTTTAGGCCTGCTGGATTTTGATCATGAAAGAGCTTGAAGTGTAAGGACACGTTATGGTCTTTATAACCTAATTTGATATTTGCTACGTGTTCAGCTATCCTTATTTTGAGTGCTCTTTTAGTGCGACCTACATACATGAGTTTGCATGGGCATTCCAGGATGTAGACCACATAGGTTGTATTACATGTAATAAAATCATTTATTTGGAACTCAGAATTATTAGAGGTAGAGACAAAGGTCTCAATAGCTCTTAGAGGTCTTTCAACTTCTCTACATGGGCGACATTTCCGACAAGAGAAGAACCCATCTCTATCCCAGAAAGATGGAGGTTTTTTGGGGGGTCTAATACCTTTTTAACTATTCTGTCTCCATAATTTGGAGCTTTTCTGTAGATAAAACCTGGTTTCAGTGGAATAACATTCCTGAGTATTTTATCAAGTAAAAGGATGTGCCAGTGAGAGGAAAAAATCTTTTCTACTTCTTTATATTGTGAGTGATATCCAGAAATGAAACTCCACTCATGTATATTTTTGTTTTGCAGAGGTACGGTATCCGTTAGACAAACTCTTCTAGGTATTTTTAGGAGGTCACTTATAATTGTATCAATGCATATTTCTTTGTAGCCCTTTTCTATGAATTTTCCTTTTAGGGTCAGTGCTTGGGACTTGTAATCTTCATCGTTAGTGCAATTTCGACGAACTCGCATTAGTTGACCTTTCGGTATGTTCTTAAGCCACATCGGGTGGTGTCCACTTTGTGTTGGGAGGTAGCTGTTAGAGTCAGTTGGCTTAAAGTAGACTTTTGTTCCCAATTTATTACCAGTCCGAAAAATATTCAAATCCAAAAAGTGGATACTTTGTTGGTTGTATTCACTAGTGAGTCTAATATTGCACTTATTGTCCGTTAGTTCTTCTAAAAACATTTCCAATGAAGATAAAGTACCCGCCCAGATAAAAAATAAATCATCGATATATCTTCGATATAAAATCAGCTGATCTCTCCTGTGATTAAAAATGGTCTTATCCTCCCATTCCGCCATAAATAAATTAGCTATACTCGGGGCAAATTTAGCCCCCATAGCTACCCCTTTTTTCTGGGAGTAAAAATGGCCATCATACCAGAAATAGTTACTTGCAAGACAAAAATCCAAGCAGTTCCGTAAAAAGATTTTTTGAGCGAATGTGATATCGTCTCTTTTGCATAATGCCCAATTGAGGGCTAAGAGAGCGTCATCGTGCTGAATCACAGTGTACAAAGATGACACATCAGCTGTTACCAGAAAAACTTCTTCTTTCCCAGTTAAATCAATCTCTTCAAGTAATATGAGTAAATCCTTAGTGTCCTTTAAATATGCACATGTCTGGGTAACGCTTTTTTGAAGAAAGTGGTCAAGATATTGGCCCACTCGAGCGGTAACAGACCCAATTCCATTTACTATGGGTCTTGCTGGAGGGCGGTTGAGATCTTTATGAATCTTGGGCAAAGTATAGATGGTGGGTATTCTGCTATAGCTTGGTGTCAAATATTTGCGTTCTTTCATAGAGAGAGCTCTTTTCTGAAAACCAGCTTCTACAAGTGTCCCAAGATTTTCTTCATATTGTGAAGTGGGATCATTATTTAGCATACGGTAAGTCTCTTTATCTAACAACATTTCCATCATCTGTTCATGATAAAATTCTTTCGTTAAGATCACGACACCTCCACCTTTATCTGCGGGCCTGATGATAATATCCTTTCTCTTCTCCAAAAGTTCTATACCCTCTTTAATGTGTCTTGGATTCACATTTCTCTTCGGTTTTATGTGTTCCAGGTCACGCAGTACCAATCCCTTGAACACGTCAAGAGGCTGATTAGTGCCTATCAGAGGGTTGAACAGAGATTTATTGCGCAAACCACTATCTGTGGGGACTGAGGATACATTTGTTACTGGATTAGAATTTTTAGTTAAAAAATATTTCTTCATATTTATCTTCCTCATGTACTTATGCACATCAATGAACACATTGAATTTATTTATCAGGCGATTCAATCCACATTTAAGTCCTAGGTTTAAAATGTTTGTTTCCTTATCGGTTAAAATTGCATTGCTTAGGTTAAAAATACCACTTATTCTTGTTCCCTCCTTCTTCTTTTTCTGTTTTTGGGTCCTTCTCCCGGCCCTACATCCTCTAATTCTTCTCTCCACATACCGGTTTGTGGTGTCCTCTCTCGTTCCCAATGGGGTGGATTTTGCCACTGTGGTTCCCTGTATACCAGCCCGTGAGGGGGGTCCCTGTATTGAGGCATTTGTTGAGGGTGTGTAGCTGGTCTTCCTCTGTAATTGGATGATCCTCTGCCCCTCTTCTGCCATCCTCGGCCTCTCCCTAAAAAAGGCTGTGGTGCTTGATATCTTTGTCTATTTTCTTCCTCCCACAGGGGTTCATATCGATTATATACCGGTAGGTGGTAGTGGTTATCTATAGGTGCAGGACGGTGTCCAGAAATCGATGGTCCCATATTCTTAGCTCTTCCCCTTGTCTGATTTGTTGTATTCCTTACAGGTGTAGAGTGACTAATAGGGGCATGAGGTAGAACCAAATCTCTCCTGTCTGTTGAGGGTAATATTGGATTGGCTGTTCCCTGTGGTCTGTCAGTATTGACATTAATGTGAGGTCTATCAGAGATAATCTCTTGTTGAGTATCCATAATATTTCCCTCATTTTCTCTTATGGCAGCTGTATTTGTTTGTTGCCATAGATAAATATTGTTGGTTCTAAAGTCACCTACATCCCGATGGAATTTTTTAGTTTTCTTTTTTTGTGTTTCCTTGTCGACTTTCTCCAATTTTTTCTTTATACGACTATTGAAATCAACAACTTGTTGGGTGTCCTTAATGGGATCCAGTTGTTGTTGTAATTCATTAATTTTTCCTTCCAGTTTTGTCATCTTCCTCCTTTTTCTTTTTAAAATTAATTCTTGCAATTTAAAACCCACCCCATTAAAAAACTCCAACCATTCAGTCATGGAGTCAATATCGTCTAAGCCATCTTGGGGGACTACTTCCCACCTGAGGCTTCTAATTATAACATGCTCTTTTAGATATTGTTCTAGGGTACAAATGTCCCACCAAGTTCTAACTTGTTTCTCAAGGGTATTACCCAGAGCAGTCATAATTCCATTATAATTCACTTGTGCAGTGGTATGTTCATTTACAGTGAATATACTGTTGATATCTAAATTTCTATTACTCAAAAAAAGTAACGCATCCATGGCAGCCAAGAAAAAATATTAAAAAGTAATCTAAAAAAGGTGCACATAAACTATAGGGGCCCACAAGTGCACTTCTCGGCGCCAAGAGGAACGGTTTACCAATTAACTTATTCTGAGATCAGAGTGATGATAGAGTAAAAAGATATCATACAGATATATATATATAAAATTAGATATAACCAATATCACATTAATGATAAAAGGTGTTCTTATAAGGAATAGCAGCAGCTGTTTAAAATTATAGATGAAAGAAACTGACACCCATAAAACAGTAAATAAATAAAATGTATCAAAAAATTAAGAACAGAGTCTATTTGATAAAACAGCGCTTAGTATTGGATAATGTCCAACTTCAAAAAATGTATGCGGTATGGTGGAAAAGAAATAAAATCACAAAGGATGCAGTAAAGTCACAGTTCTTAGTGTGGTAGGTGTTTCTAAAAGATGGATGAATCGTGCACCCTACACCAGCTCCCAATCTTCACCACAGATGTGATATACGGTCCCCCGCTGGGGTTCAAACTCACCAGAACAGTAAATCAAATGAGCCTTGCAAGATATATTCCTCCTAATTCAAACTTCCATCACCACCTCAGGAATCGGTATGGGTTAAAACTCCATTCGAGGTACATATAAAACACAAATTCACTGACATAGTGTAATCCTGCTTTATTTTAAATTAACCCATATAAAACATATCCCCGCTTCCAATACACGTACAATAGTTCAACTTGTAAATGACATATAGGAATGAAACATAATCACCGCTCTCCTCCGAACACAGGGGCCGCACTCGTGCTGCAAGAGCAAAACTACAGATGCTTCCTGGTTAGGTTCTGGTTAGCGGTGGAACGCACACTCCTCACTTCCTGGATACGCCGTTGTAGCCACGTCCTGACGCGTTTCGTCACTTCCGACTTCAACAGAGGGCGTGGCTACTCGGCGTAAACACGGACCTTATATTATCCCTCCTCCACGGCCATTGGATAGGACAGCCCTACTCGTCCGCTCCTATTGGTACAGAGCCCGAGCGGAAGACGAGACGGACGTCGGCCGTGTTGAGTCACAGGGAATGCATAAATGCATAAACAAGGCTCCGTGACATAAAGACTGCACTTTTTCAAAAAATAATAATAACCGGTGAAATGCGGTTTGTTTAAACTATGAAAAATATTTGTTTTTCACCTAACAGTATATTTTCAATATAATAAATGTGCCACATTTCGAACACTACTAATCACTCTATTACAAACAGGGGGGTTGCGATGCCACAGCCCCATATGTATAATATATTAAAAAGTGTGCCTTAATGATTTTTAAAATGAATGTCTGACTGTCGGTCACAGAGGGCCAATTAGGTATCCGTGATTTCAGTGGGTTAATGAGAAATGGACACCCAAGTTTTTTATATATGTCCATATCCCCAGTGTTTAACCCACTAATCACTGACAGTAGAATTAATACATAAAACAACAATGGGAATATAACCAAAACTGGAGGATCTGCTACTATATAAATATAGCAGATAAAATACATACAATGTTAAATCTCAATAAGCATTACATGTATGAAAAGTAATGGAGAATAAAAAAGCATAAATTAAATAAAAATAAAATAAAATAAAATAGACAAGGCTTGGAGTAAAATGAACCGTATATATAAGACTGGATTTTGATAAAATCGTTCAAAGGTGATATGCCAAAATTAAAATCCTTAATAAAAATACGATGAGAAATAAAATGAAAACAGAGAACCTCAAATATCTAAAAAATTACATCACTTTAAAAATGAAATAAAATAATAATAGATATTTGTATATTCGTGGATAACAGTTGATAATATAAGAGGGGGCACAAATGCTTTAATAATCACTGATAAAGCAGTTGATATCTAAATCAACGTTTAACCCCCTCGTGCCAATGTATCAACTGAAAATATCCATTGAGTTTCTAGTTTGGAAAGTTCTCTTACAAGGTTTGCCCCCCTCCATGGAGGTTTAAGGTGATCAACCCCCCAAAATTTTAGGCCTGCTGGATTTTGATCATGAAAGAGCTTGAAGTGTAGGACACGTTATGGTCTTTATAACCTAATTTGATATTTGCTACGTGTTCAGCTATCCTTATTTTGAGTGCTCTTTTAGTGCGACCTACATACATGAGTTTGCATGGGCATTCCAGGATGTAGACCACATAGGTTGTATTACATGTAATAAAATCATTTATTTGGAACTCAGAATTATTAGAGGTAGAGACAAAGGTCTCAATAGCTCTTAGAGGTCTTTCAACTTCTCTACATGGGCGACATTTCCGACAAGAGAAGAACCCATCTCTATCCCAGAAAGATGGAGGTTTTTTTGGGGGGTCTAATACCTTTTTAACTATTCTGTCTCCATAATTTGGAGCTTTTCTGTAGATAAAACCCGGTTTCAGTGGAATAACATTCCTGAGTATTTTATCAAGTAAAAGGATGTGCCAGTGAGAGGAAAAAATCTTTTCTACTTCTTTATATTGTGAGTGATATCCAGAAATGAAACTCCACTCATGTATATTTTTGTTTTGCAGAGGTACGGTATCCGTTAGACAAACTCTTCTAGGTATTTTTAGGAGGTCACTTATAATTGTATCAATGCATATTTCTTTGTAGCCCTTTTCTATGAATTTTCCTTTTAGGGTCAGTGCTTGGGACTTGTAATCTTCATCGTTAGTGCAATTTCGACGAACTCGCATTAGTTGACCTTTCGGTATGTTCTTAAGCCACATCGGGTGGTGTCCACTTTGTGTTGGGAGGTAGCTGTTAGAGTCAGTTGGCTTAAAGTAGACTTTTGTTCCCAATTTATTACCAGTCCGAAAAATATTCAAATCCAAAAAGTGGATACTTTGTTGGTTGTATTCACTAGTGAGTCTAATATTGCACTTATTGTCCGTTAGTTCTTCTAAAAACATTTCCAATGAAGATAAAGTACCCGCCCAGATAAAAAATAAATCATCGATATATCTTCGATATAAAATCAGCTGATCTCTCCTGTGATTAAAAATGGTCTTATCCTCCCATTCCGCCATAAATAAATTAGCTATACTCGGGGCAAATTTAGCCCCCATAGCTACCCCTTTTTTCTGGGAGTAAAAATGGCCATCATACCAGAAATAGTTACTTGCAAGACAAAAATCCAAGCAGTTCCGTAAAAAGATTTTTTGAGCGAATGTGATATCGTCTCTTTTGCATAATGCCCAATTGAGGGCTAAGAGAGCGTCATCGTGCTGAATCACAGTGTACAAAGATGACACATCAGCTGTTACCAGAAAAACTTCTTCTTTCCCAGTTAAATCAATCTCTTCAAGTAATATGAGTAAATCCTTAGTGTCCTTTAAATATGCACATGTCTGGGTAACGCTTTTTTGAAGAAAGTGGTCAAGATATTGGCCCACTCGAGCGGTAACAGACCCAATTCCATTTACTATGGGTCTTGCTGGAGGGCGGTTGAGATCTTTATGAATCTTGGGCAAAGTGTAGATGGTGGGTATTCTGCTATAGCTTGGTGTCAAATATTTGCGTTCTTTCATAGAGAGAGCTCTTTTCTGAAAACCAGCTTCTACAAGTGTCCCAAGATTTTCTTCATATTGTGAAGTGGGATCATTATTTAGCATACGGTAAGTCTCTTTATCTAACAACATTTCCATCATCTGTTCATGATAAAATTCTTTCGTTAAGATCACGACACCTCCACCTTTATCTGCGGGCCTGATGATAATATCCTTTCTCTTCTCCAAAAGTTCTATACCCTCTTTAATGTGTCTTGGATTCACATTTCTCTTCGGTTTTATGTGTTCCAGGTCACGCAGTACCAATCCCTTGAACACGTCAAGAGGCTGATTAGTGCCTATCAGAGGGTTGAACAGAGATTTATTGCGCAAACCACTATCTGTGGGGACTGAGGATACATTTGTTACTGGATTAGAATTTTTAGTTAAAAAATATTTCTTCATATTTATCTTCCTCATGTACTTATGCACATCAATGAACACATTGAATTTATTTATCGGGCGATTCAATCCACATTTAAGTCCTAGGTTTAAAATGTTTGTTTCCTTATCGGTTAAAATTGCATTGCTTAGGTTAAAAATACCACTTATTCTTGTTCCCTCCTTCTTCTTTTTCTGTTTTTGGGTCCTTCTCCCGGCCCTACATCCTCTAATTCTTCTCTCCACATACCGGTTTGTGGTGTCCTCTCTCGTTCCCAATGGGGTGGATTTTGCCACTGTGGTTCCCTGTATACCAGCCCGTGAGGGGGGTCCCTGTATTGAGGCATTTGTTGAGGGTGTGTAGCTGGTCTTCCTCTGTAATTGGATGATCCTCTGCCCCTCTTCTGCCATCCTCGGCCTCTCCCTAAAAAAGGCTGTGGTGCTTGATATCTTTGTCTATTTTCTTCCTCCCACAGGGGTTCATATCGATTATATACCGGTAGGTGGTAGTGGTTATCTATAGGTGCAGGACGGTGTCCAGAAATCGATGGTCCCAAGAGTGCGCATGCGCGGGGACTCGGAGAAGGACGTGTGCTGACCGAGCTCCCGGCACCCCGACCCACCAGAGCTAACGATAGCGCAGGCACTGAGGTCCGTGAGCCAGGACCGATCCCACACCAGCCCCGAAGTGGCGATGAACCGTAGGGCACAGGGGCAGCCGCGGAAAGGACACGATACGCAAACTACAGCCCAGAAGAGAGCAGGGCCTTCCCCTACAGCACAGCCGCGATCCAAGATGGCGCCGGGTAAGCCAGACACACGAGGCAGCACGGCAGCAGCCAGATCCGACGGCGCTACACAGAGAGGAGACAGGCAGCTAAATCTGGAGCCAACTAGGGATTCATTCTCCTCACAATCCTCGGGAGAGGTGGAGACCGGACAGCGGGGTGAGTCACTATCACATCCCCCATCCCCAGCCATATACGCTGATAGACATGACTCTCCAAACTCCCCTGCCTCCCCTGCCTCCTCCATGGATAGGAACATGGCAGACTTAGCAGAAGTCCTCATTAGCCAATCCAGCCAATCCAGCCAGGATATGCCAATTCCCCAGCTCTCACACTATTCCCCTGATGCTGTACTGTTGGGCAGATTCTCCACCATGCTGCAGCAGGAGCTCTCTAAGGCCTGCACATTAATCACCACTGACCTGAAAAAAGACATCCATAGCTTGGGAGAGCGTTTTGAGCTAATTGAAACCAAAGTGGATGGAGCCATCAAAAGGGTCAACCAGAACTCAGCCATGGTGACAGACCTCCAGGATAGATTAGAAGAGACATTCACAAAAATTGAAGATTTGGAGAATCGTTCTCGTAGGTACAATGTCCGCGTGCGTGGCCTCCCTGAAACTCACACAGATCTAGAGGGGGCTGTAAAAGACCTGATGAAAACCCTTATCCCTGATATAGCCAACCACCACATGGAAGTTGATCGCGTTCACCGAGCACTGACAGCCCCAAGGGCCGACGGCCTACCACGAGACATTATTGTTAAGCCACATTACTACCGCATTAAGGATAAGATGATGCTTGCGGCTCGCAACAGGCCGGACCTGTCGCTATTTGGAACACCAATACAGCTCTTTACAGATTTGGCGCCATCAACGGTCCAGAAACGCAGAAACCTACGGCCATTACTCCAGCAACTTATGGCCAAACAGATTAAGTATCGATGGTCGTTCCCTTTTAAGTTATCATTCACTTACAACGGAAAGTCCCACTCCTTTTCCACGTTCCAAGCAGGCGAAGACCTACTGCTTAGTCTCGGCATCATTGCACGGGACTCTCCGACTCCGATTTCATCTCCCCCTTGTCTGGATCATCGTCCCCTCTCCCCGATATGGCAGGATCGCACACGCTCACAGGCCAGAAATGCTCGCCGGAATACCTGAGTATTATTGCTCTTCTCTCTTTTTGCTTTTTTGCCCCTTTTGGGAACTGTTAGTGCTTGATTGCACGGATATGGCCTGGGCCCATGGTGGACTATGGGCCTGATGGGGCCATCGTTACCGTTCACAGTTCACAGGTTACAAAGTCACGGGTTACAAAGTTACTGGAGTTCCTGGTTCTTCGGACTGGCTGCCAGCCGAATATTTTACAACCCCGACGGGCCCAACCTGGTCGAAGAAATTTTGCTTTTTGCTTTTTAGCAGTCTGGGGGCCTTAGTCGGACCGCAATGTGTTCCCCTGTTGGGCTGTGGCTCGGGGGCCAGAACGACCGATGGGGACCCTTCCGGCCCCGGCGCCACTGGCCTTGGGAATGCATGTTCCTATAGACAGCCTGTTATGTTAAAACTGTATTGATTGATTTTGTCATTTCCGATATGACCTCGAATAGCCTGCTCGTACAGAGTGTAATCATATTTGGGTCGGGGTGGTCATGCTTGCCACCCAACTGCAAGACTACCTATCCTACGACAAGGATGGTACCCTTGCACCTAATTTGCCGGATGTTGTCTCCGGCAGGGGTTATTCCCCATTCCTTCATTCATCAGCTAGGATTGAGTTATATTGATTGTTTGGGCCTAAGGCCTATGTATATGTTTTTTTGCTTTTATTTTTGTTTCTCTTCTTCTCTAATGCCTTTTCCTTCTCTCCCTTCCCCCTCTTTCTTCGGAGCCTCGGTTCAGCGCCCTTCCCTTATGTCATGGTCTGAGAGGTCACATAGCCAAACAGTCATCATCATCGGGACCCTTCTCGCTTCATTCATTATGCAAGGTAAGAGTGCTCTGCCCTACCACGATGGCCACCACATATAACACAGACTATTCGATAGTTAGCCACAATGTACATGGATTTAACTCCCCTACTAAAAGAACTAAGGCTTTCCAGTTTTATCATAAACAGAAGGCTGAAGTCCTGCTATTGCAGGAAACTCATTTCTCCAATGTCTCAGCGCCCCGTTACCTCAATGGGAAGTATCCACAGTTTTACTTGGCAGGGGGTCGGGAAAAGAAGGGCGGTGTAGCCATCTGCTTTTCGAAACGGACCCCCTTTACCCCCATCGCTATCGTTAAGGACAAGAGAGGTAGATATATTTTGGCAGTGGGGCGGCTCCATGACCAGGAGGTGTCCTTTATATCATACTATGCCCCGAATACTGGACAGCCGGAATTCTTTAGCAAAATGCTGAAGATTCTTATGCCCAAAGTCCAGGGTCAGGTCATTATGGGAGGCGATAGTAATATTCCCTTGGACAGAATTATGGATAAATCGGACTCCTCTAGACCAACATTGAAACGCCCACCGACTGGAAGCAGCAAGGTTGCACGTCTGTTTCATTTCTATGACCTCATCGACGCCTGGCGAGAAAATAACCCTACGGTCAGAGACTTTACACACTTTTCACAAGCCCATCATACTTACTCGAGGATAGACCACGTTCTAGTACGTACGCCTTTGCTACCATTTATTAAGTCGGTTAAGATTTTATCTACCCCTTGGTCTGATCATTCCCCGATAAAACTCTCTACTTCAGGGCTATGGACTAAATCTAGACCCTCCCCGTGGAGACTTAATGTGAGCTTGCTGAATGACCCTACAATCTTTTTAGAGATTCAAAAGGAAATACAGGAATACTTTAGACTTAATAAGGCATCGGACACATCCCCCGCAATTAACTGGGTAGCTCATAAAGCAGCGATTAGGGGCATATTGTTACAAGTGGCAGCCAGGATTAAACGCAATAGGGAACAGGCAAATAAGATTCTGGAAACTAACTTAGATAACTTACTTAGTGAACAGCACAGAAATCCCCTGGTAGATATAAGGCATAAAATTGACGAGGCTCGACTAGCACTAAATCTTAGCTTGACTACTCAAGCGGAGAAACATATTAGTTGGTCTAAGCACAGGTTCTATACGATGGGTGATAAACCTACCACAATGTTAGCTAGAAAACTGGTTCCTCGACCGTACACACCGACTTTGCCTAAACTACGACTATCCACGGGCCTAACCTCCCAGAACCCCGAACGGATAATTGGAGAATTTCACAAATTTTATGCTAAGCTGTATGGAGTGCAGGACAAGTTCGATTCATCTGAAGCGAGCACATTCTTTCGCGACTTACAGCTGCCTAAATTGACACAAGCCCATGCGGAACTGATGGACGGTGCTCTTACAGAGCCTGAAGTCAGGGCTGCAATCAAAACCCTACACCCTACCAAGGCCCCTGGGCCAGATGGATTCCCGGGTCACTACTATAGGAAATATCACGATCTTCTGGCCCCACATCTCTGTACTTACTTTAATGACCTGAGAAGCGGCAGCAAGCTCCCCAGCCATGAAAATGTAGCCTATATAAGTGTTATCCCGAAACCAGGAAAGGACCATACAGACTGTTCCAATTATCGCCCAATTTCTCTGATCAATACGGATCTTAAGATTCTAACCAAAATACTGGCCCAGAGACTTAATACTTTTCTTCAGTGTTATATCCATCCTGACCAAGCAGGTTTTGTCCCGACAAGACAGGCATCGGACCAAACCCGCCGGATAATTAACCTTATCTCGGCAGTTCGGTCTGATTGGGATGGAAAGGGGACTAGGAGGGGAATGTTACTTTCATTGGATATCCAGAAGGCATTCGATTCTATCTCCTGGGACTATCTTTTTGATGTTCTCACACGCTTTGGATTTGGGAGACGCTTTCTGGATCTCCTTCACATATTATATGATTCCCCCAGTGCCTCGCTAATGCTCAGAGGATATACATCCCAAACATTTCCTATCAGGAGAGGAACTAGACAGGGCTGCCCGTTGTCGCCACTATTATTCGCCCTGGCGATTGAACCACTAGCGCTCAAAATTCGCGCCTGCAGAGATATACAGGGCATTTATTGCGGAGACTATGAACACAAATGTTTACTCTTTGCGGACGACTTGTTGCTGACCTTGACCTCACCGATCACATCCCTACCTAACTTGTATGCTATTTTGCAGCCTTTCTCCAACATTTCCGGGTTGGCAATTAATCATAGTAAGTCAAGAGCACTGAACTTATCTTTGCTAAGCTCCACTCAGGCTACGCTTGAAAAATCATTTCAATTCCGATGGGAATCCACAGCTCTCCCTTATTTAGGCATACAGCTGACCTCATCTATTGGTGAGTTGTACAAAGAGAATTATCCAGCCCTTTTCAAACGGCTAACAGCTGACATGGCTAAGTGGCAGGTTCACCCGCCATCGTGGTTTGGCAGACTTCACTCAATTAAAATGAATGTTCTACCTCGATTATTGTATTTCTTCCGTACCTTGCCAGTTTCATTGGCCCGTGATGACCTTAAACGATTCCAGAATAAAGTACTACAGTTTATTTGGGGTGATAAGAGACCCAGGGTGAATAGGAGCACTCTATACACGTTGAAGCGGAGAGGAGGACTTGGTCTTCCAGACTTATTAAAATATTTTTATGCTGCCCAGATAGCACAACTTACAAGGTTTCACTCCCAACAGGCACAGGCCATTTGGATGGCTATGGAATCTTATTCCTGCCGTCCCAAACCTATTTCTTATATTTTATGGCTCCCTATCAAGGAGCGACTTCCTATACTTTGCCCTACTTTATCCATGTCACTGGAACTATGGGACAGACTCTCCAGATCTCACAAATTCAAATCTCCTCATTCTCCACTGACACCTCTGCTTCAAAATAAAGCATTTACCCCGGGTCTCACTCCACTAGCGTTCGAATGGTGGACTAATAAGGGTTTTAAGTGTATTGCTGACTTGTGCGATCATAGAGGTATGCTGACCGAACGGACTATGGCTGACAGGCATCAAATGCCTCCAGCGGAGGGTTATAGGTTCGCCCAAATCTCACATTATGTACAAACCCTGGCTCGCAAGAGCAACCTAGCAACCCAAACTCCCATGGAACATCTATGCAAAAATTATGATAAAATTAAAGGACATTTATCTGCTATATATTCGATATTGCTGAGTGTATCGACAAAGCTGACTTATATGGTCCAATGGGAGACCGACTTGCAGGAAACCCTGGATCTGGACGAATGGCATAGGATAGCCGAGACAGCATCTCGTTCGCTCGTCAATACTTCAATAATTGAGGCCAATTATAAGGTTCTACTGAGGTGGTATATGGTGCCGGTCAGACTGGCAACTTTTGTCTCAGGAGCTACCCCGTTGTGCTTTAGAGGATGTGGCCAGATGGGCACCACCTATCATATTTGGTGGACATGCCCAAAGGTCCGGAGGTTTTGGATCAGGGTGTATAATTTAGTTTACTCCCTTACCCAACTAAACCTAACTAAATCAGCTAAGCAAGCACTACTGGGGGGAGGAGATGTGGAAGCCTCCAAGTCCTGCAAGAGGCTCTTGACATTTATTTTTATTTCAGCCAAAATCACTATTGCTAGGAACTGGAAATCGGCAGCTCTACCATTCGATCAGCTTAAAGGCAAATTGTCTTGGTTGATGCTAAACGAACGCTTGACCGCTCTGGCCCAAGATAAAATGAAACTGTTTCATGGAGTTTGGGACCCATGGCTTCGTTACCTAACTAATGACCCGGAGATGTTTACAGCATAGCCTAGGGGATTAGGTTGAGATGTCTGGATGCTGAATCGGGGCTCCTCCCCCCCCCCTCCCTCCCCCCATTCCCCCCTCCTCAACTGTCCTTTCCTTACTCTGTCTCCTTCCTTCTATTCTTTGTCACTGTCCTCTTTCCTCTCTTTTGAAATTTGTTTATTGTTTATTTTTGGAGTCAGATCCAGACCTTAGAGGTTTGTGCTGCTCCCTGTTTTCTCAGCTCCTACGGGACCATTGTCAGTCTGATCAGACCTCTGGGCTGCCCACACGGCCGGCTGAGTTGCGCCCCCCCCGATAGATGGATGGGGGGGCGGCTCATCTGGGTGGACGGTTCAGATATGATCTGCGATGCTAATAGGGGTTAACGGCTCTACGGAGCTTCGGACTACTCCAAGGACCCCTACACTTGGTGATCTTCATTGTGTTACCCCAAATGTTGATTGTGACTGTACAATGTTATGTGGCGACTTTTATACATTTTGTATGACAAAACTTGAATAAAAAGATTGAAACACAGAAATCGATGGTCCCATATTCTTAGCTCTTCCCCTTGTCTGATTTGTTGTATTCCTTACAGGTGTAGAGTGACTAATAGGGGCATGAGGTAGAACCAAATCTCTCCTGTCTGTTGAGGGTAATATTGGATTGGCTGTTCCCTGTGGTCTGTCAGTATTGACATTAATGTGAGGTCTATCAGAGATAATCTCTTGTTGAGTATCCATAATATTTCCCTCATTTTCTCTTATGGCAGCTGTATTTGTTTGTTGCCATAGATAAATATTGTTGGTTCTAAAGTCACCTACATCCCGATGGAATTTTTTAGTTTTCTTTTTTTGTGTTTCCTTGTCGACTTTCTCCAATTCTCTTGACGTGTTCAAGGGATTGGTACTGCGTGACCTGGAACACATAAAACCGAAGAGAAATGTGAATCCAAGACACATTAAAGAGGGTATAGAACTTTTTGAGAAGAGAAAGGATATTATCATCAGGCCCGCAGATAAAGGTGGAGGTGTCGTGATCTTAACGAAAGAATTTTATCATGAACAGATGATGGAAATGTTGTTAGATAAAGAGACTTACCGTATGCTAAATAATGATCCCACTTCACAATATGAAGAAAATCTTGGGACACTTGTAGAAGCTGGTTTTCAGAAAAGAGCTCTCTCTATGAAAGAACGCAAATATTTGACACCAAGCTATAGCAGAATACCCACCATCTACACTTTGCCCAAGATTCATAAAGATCTCAACCGCCCTCCAGCAAGACCCATAGTAAATGGAATTGGGTCTGTTACCGCTCGAGTGGGCCAATATCTTGACCACTTTCTTCAAAAAAGCGTTACCCAGACATGTGCATATTTAAAGGACACTAAGGATTTACTCATATTACTTGAAGAGATTGATTTAACTGGGAAAGAAGAAGTTTTTCTGGTAACAGCTGATGTGTCATCTTTGTACACTGTGATTCAGCACGATGACGCTCTCTTAGCCCTCAATTGGGCATTATGCAAAAGAGACGATATCACATTCGCTCAAAAAATCTTTTTACGGAACTGCTTGGATTTTTGTCTTGCAAGTAACTATTTCTGGTATGATGGCCATTTTTACTCCCAGAAAAAAAGGGGTAGCTATGGGGGCTAAATTTGCCCCGAGTATAGCTAATTTATTTATGGCGGAATGGGAGGATAAGACCATTTTTAATCACAGGAGAGATCAGCTGATTTTATATCGAAGATATATCGATGATTTATTTTTTATCTGGGCGGGTACTTTATCTTCATTGGAAATGTTTTTAGAAGAACTAACGGACAATAAGTGCAATATTAGACTCACTAGTGAATACAACCAACAAAGTATCCACTTTTTGGATTTGAATATTTTTCGGACTGGTAATAAATTGGGAACAAAAGTCTACTTTAAGCCAACTGACTCTAACAGCTACCTCCCAACACAAAGTGGACACCACCCGATGTGGCTTAAGAACATACCGAAAGGTCAACTAATGCGAGTTCGTCGAAATTGCACTAACGATGAAGATTACAAGTCCCAAGCACTGACCCTAAAAGGAAAATTCATAGAAAAGGGCTACAAAGAAATATGCATTGATACAATTATAAGTGGCACCGAGGGGGTTAAACGTTGATTTAGATATCAACTGCTTTATCAGTGATTATTAAAGCATTTGTGCCCCCTCTTATATTATCAACTGTTATCCACGAATATACAAATATCTATTATTATTTTATTTCATTTTTAAAGTGATGTAATTTTTTAGATATTTGAGGTTCTCTGTTTTCATTTTATTTCTCATCGTATTTTTATTAAGGATTTTAATTTTGGCATATCACCTTTGAACGATTTTATCAAAATCCAGTCTTATATATACGGTTCATTTTACTCCAAGCCTTGTCTATTTTATTTTATTTTATTTTATTTTTATTTAATTTATGCTTTTTTATTCTCCATTACTTTTCATACATGTAATGCTTATTGAGATTTAACATTGTATGTATTTTATCTGCTATATTTATATAGTAGCAGATCCTCCAGTTTTGGTTATATTCCCATTGTTGTTTTATGTATTAATTCTACTGTCAGTGATTAGTGGGTTAAACACTGGGGATATGGACATATATAAAAAACTTGGGTGTCCATTTCTCATTAACCCACTGAAATCACGGATACCTAATTGGCCCTCTGTGACCGACAGTCAGACATTCATTTTAAAAATCATTAAGGCACACTTTTTAATATATTATACATATGGGGCTGTGGCATCGCAACCCCCCCTGTTTGTAATAGAGTGATTAGTAGTGTTCGAAATGTGGCACATTTATTATATTGAAAATATACTGTTAGGTGAAAACCAAATATTTTTCATAGTTTAAACAAACCGCATTTCACCGGTTATTATTATTTTTTGAAAAAGTGCAGTCTTTATGTCACGGAGCCTTGTTTATGCATTTATGCATTCCCTGTGACTCAACACGGCCGACGTCCGTCTCGTCTTCCGCTCGGGCTCTGTACCAATAGGAGCGGACGAGTAGGGCTGTCCTATCCAATGGCCGTGGAGGAGGGATAATATAAGGTCCGTGTTTACGCCGAGTAGCCACGCCCTCTGTTGAAGTCGGAAGTGACGAAACGCGTCAGGGCGTGGCTACAACGGCGTATCCAGGAAGTGAGGAGTGTGCGTTCCACCGCTAACCAGAACCTAACCAGGAAGCATCTGTAGTTTTGCTCTTGCAGCACGAGTGCGGCCCCTGTGTTCGGAGGAGAGCGGTGATTATGTTTCATTCCTATATGTCATTTACAAGTTGAACTATTGTACGTGTATTGGAAGCGGGGATATGTTTTATATGGGTTAATTTAAAATAAAGCAGGATTACACTATGTCAGTGAATTTGTGTTTTATATGTACCTCGAATGGAGTTTTAACCCATACCGATTCCTGAGGTGGTGATGGAAGTTTGAATTAGGAGGAATATATCTTGCAAGGCTCATTTGATTTACTGTTCTGGTGAGTTTGAACCCCAGCGGGGGACCGTATATCACATCTGTGGTGAAGATTGGGAGCTGGTGTAGGGTGCACGATTCATCCATCTTTTAGAAACACCTTCCACACTAAGAACTGTGACTTTACTGCATCCTTTGTGATTTTATTTCTTTTCCACCATACCGCATACATTTTTTGAAGTTGGACATTATCCAATACTAAGCGCTGTTTTATCAAATAGACTCTGTTCTTAATTTTTTGATACATTTTATTTATTTACTGTTTTATGGGTGTCAGTTTCTTTCATCTATAATTTTAAACAGCTGCTGCTATTCCTTATAAGAACACCTTTTATCATTAATGTGATATTGGTTATATCTAATTTTATATATATATATCTGTATGATATCTTTTTACTCTATCATCACTCTGATCTCAGAATAAGTTAATTGGTAAACCGTTCCTCTTGGCACCGAGAAGTGCACTTGTGGGCCCCTATAGTTTATGTGCACCTTTTTTAGATTACTTTTTAATATTTTTTCTTGGCTGCCATGGATGCGTTACTTTTTTTGAGTAATAGAAATTTAGATATCAACAGTATATTCACTGTAAATGAACATACCACTGCACAAGTGAATTATAATGGAATTATGACTGCTCTGGATAATACCCTTGAGAAACAAGTTAGAACTTGGTGGGACATTTGTACCCTAGAACAATATCTAAAAGAGCATGTTATAATTAGAAGCCTCAGGTGGGAAGTAGTCCCCCAAGATGGCTTAGACGATATTGACTCCATGACTGAATGGTTGGAGTTTTTTAATGGGGTGGGTTTTAAATTGCAAGAATTAATTTTAAAAAGAAAAAGGAGGAAGATGACAAAACTGGAAGGAAAAATTAATGAATTACAACAACAACTGGATCCCATTAAGGACACCCAACAAGTTGTTGATTTCAATAGTCGTATAAAGAAAAAATTGGAGAAAGTCGACAAGGAAACACAAAAAAAGAAAACTAAAAAATTCCATCGGGATGTAGGTGACTTTAGAACCAACAATATTTATCTATGGCAACAAACAAATACAGCTGCCATAAGAGAAAATGAGGGAAATATTATGGATACTCAACAAGAGATTATCTCTGATAGACCTCACATTAATGTCAATACTGACAGACCACAGGGAACAGCCAATCCAATATTACCCTCAACAGACAGGAGAGATTTGGTTCTACCTCATGCCCCTATTAGTCACTCTACACCTGTAAGGAATACAACAAATCAGACAAGGGGAAGAGCTAAGAATATGGGACCATCGATTTCTGGACACCGTCCTGCACCTATAGATAACCACTACCACCTACCGGTATATAATCGATATGAACCCCTGTGGGAGGAAGAAAATAGACAAAGATATCAAGCACCACAGCCTTTTTTAGGGAGAGGCCGAGGATGGCAGAAGAGGGGCAGAGGATCATCCAATTACAGAGGAAGACCAGCTACACACCCTCAACAAATGCCTCAATACAGGGACCCCCCTCACGGGCTGGTATACAGGGAACCACAGTGGCAAAATCCACCCCATTGGGAACGAGAGAGGACACCACAAACCGGTATGTGGAGAGAAGAATTAGAGGATGTAGGGCCGGGAGAAGGACCCAAAAACAGAAAAAGAAGAAGGAGGGAACAAGAATAAGTGGTATTTTTAACCTAAGCAATGCAATTTTAACCGATAAGGAAACAAACATTTTAAACCTAGGACTTAAATGTGGATTGAATCGCCCGATAAATAAATTCAATGTGTTCATTGATGTGCATAAGTACATGAGGAAGATAAATATGAAGAAATATTTTTTAACTAAAAATTCTAATCCAGTAACAAATGTATCCTCAGTCCCCACAGATAGTGGTTTGCGCAATAAATCTCTGTTCAACCCTCTGATAGGCACTAATCAGCCTCTTGACGTGTTCAAGGGATTGGTACTGCGTGACCTGGAACACATAAAACCGAAGAGAAATGTGAATCCAAGACACATTAAAGAGGGTATAGAACTTTTGGAGAAGAGAAAGGATATTATCATCAGGCCCGCAGATAAAGGTGGAGGTGTCGTGATCTTAACGAAAGAATTTTATCATGAACAGATGATGGAAATGTTGTTAGATAAAGAGACTTACCGTATGCTAAATAATGATCCCACTTCACAATATGAAGAAAATCTTGGGACACTTGTAGAAGCTGGTTTTCAGAAAAGAGCTCTCTCTATGAAAGAACGCAAATATTTGACACCAAGCTATAGCAGAATACCCACCATCTACACTTTGCCCAAGATTCATAAAGATCTCAACCGCCCTCCAGCAAGACCCATAGTAAATGGAATTGGGTCTGTTACCGCTCGAGTGGGCCAATATCTTGACCACTTTCTTCAAAAAAGCGTTACCCAGACATGTGCATATTTAAAGGACACTAAGGATTTACTCATATTACTTGAAGAGATTGATTTAACTGGGAAAGAAGAAGTTTTTCTGGTAACAGCTGATGTGTCATCTTTGTACACTGTGATTCAGCACGATGACGCTCTCTTAGCCCTCAATTGGGCATTATGCAAAAGAGACGATATCACATTCGCTCAAAAAATCTTTTTACGGAACTGCTTGGATTTTTGTCTTGCAAGTAACTATTTCTGGTATGATGGCCATTTTTACTCCCAGAAAAAAGGGGTAGCTATGGGGGCTAAATTTGCCCCGAGTATAGCTAATTTATTTATGGCGGAATGGGAGGATAAGACCATTTTTAATCACAGGAGAGATCAGCTGATTTTATATCGAAGATATATCGATGATTTATTTTTTATCTGGGCGGGTACTTTATCTTCATTGGAAATGTTTTTAGAAGAACTAACGGACAATAAGTGCAATATTAGACTCACTAGTGAATACAACCAACAAAGTATCCACTTTTTGGATTTGAATATTTTTCGGACTGGTAATAAATTGGGAACAAAAGTCTACTTTAAGCCAACTGACTCTAACAGCTACCTCCCAACACAAAGTGGACACCACCCGATGTGGCTTAAGAACATACCGAAAGGTCAACTAATGCGAGTTCGTCGAAATTGCACTAACGATGAAGATTACAAGTCCCAAGCACTGACCCTAAAAGGAAAATTCATAGAAAAGGGCTACAAAGAAATATGCATTGATACAATTATAAGTGACCTCCTAAAAATACCTAGAAGAGTTTGTCTAACGGATACCGTACCTCTGCAAAACAAAAATATACATGAGTGGAGTTTCATTTCTGGATATCACTCACAATATAAAGAAGTAGAAAAGATTTTTTCCTCTCACTGGCACATCCTTTTACTTGATAAAATACTCAGGAATGTTATTCCACTGAAACCAGGTTTTATCTACAGAAAAGCTCCAAATTATGGAGACAGAATAGTTAAAAAGGTATTAGACCCCCCAAAAAAACCTCCATCTTTCTGGGATAGAGATGGGTTCTTCTCTTGTCGGAAATGTCGCCCATGTAGAGAAGTTGAAAGACCTCTAAGAGCTATTGAGACCTTTGTCTCTACCTCTAATAATTCTGAGTTCCAAATAAATGATTTTATTACATGTAATACAACCTATGTGGTCTACATCCTGGAATGCCCATGCAAACTCATGTATGTAGGTCGCACTAAAAGAGCACTCAAAATAAGGATAGCTGAACACGTAGCAAATATCAAATTAGGTTATAAAGACCATAACGTGTCCTTACACTTCAAGCTCTTTCATGATCAAAATCCAGCAGGCCTAAAATTTTGGGGGGTTGATCACCTTAAACCTCCATGGAGGGGGGCAAACCTTGTAAGAGAACTTTCCAAACTAGAAACTCAATGGATATTTTCAGTTGATACATTGGCACCGAGGGGGTTAAACGTTGATTTAGATATCAACTGCTTTATCAGTGATTATTAAAGCATTTGTGCCCCCTCTTATATTATCAACTGTTATCCACGAATATACAAATATCTATTATTATTTTATTTCATTTTTAAAGTGATGTAATTTTTTAGATATTTGAGGTTCTCTGTTTTCATTTTATTTCTCATCGTATTTTTATTAAGGATTTTAATTTTGGCATATCACCTTTGAACGATTTTATCAAAATCCAGTCTTATATATACGGTTCATTTTACTCCAAGCCTTGTCTATTTTATTTTATTTTATTTTATTTTTATTTAATTTATGCTTTTTTATTCTCCATTACTTTTCATACATGTAATGCTTATTGAGATTTAACATTGTATGTATTTTATCTGCTATATTTATATAGTAGCAGATCCTCCAGTTTTGGTTATATTCCCATTGTTGTTTTATGTATTAATTCTACTGTCAGTGATTAGTGGGTTAAACACTGGGGATATGGACATATATAAAAAAATTGGGTGTCCATTTCTCATTAACCCACTGAAATCACGGATACCTAATTGGCCCTCTGTGACCGACAGTCAGACATTCATTTTAAAAATCATTAAGGCACACTTTTTAATATATTATACATATGGGGCTGTGGCATCGCAACCCCCCTGTTTGTAATAGAGTGATTAGTAGTGTTCGAAATGTGGCACATTTATTATATTGAAAATATACTGTTAGGTGAAAACCAAATATTTTTCATAGTTTAAACAAACCGCATTTCACCGGTTATTATTATTTTTTGAAAAAGTGCAGTCTTTATGTCACGGAGCCTTGTTTATGCATTTATGCATTCCCTGTGACTCAACACGGCCGACGTCCGTCTCGTCTTCCGCTCGGGCTCTGTACCAATAGGAGCGGACGAGTAGGGCTGTCCTATCCAATGGCCGTGGAGGAGGGATAATATAAGGTCCGTGTTTACGCCGAGTAGCCACGCCCTCTGTTGAAGTCGGAAGTGACGAAACGCGTCAGGCCTGGCTACAACGGCGTATCCAGGAAGTGAGGAGTGTGCGTTCCACCGCTAACCAGAACCTAACCAGGAAGCATCTGTAGTTTTGCTCTTGCAGCACGAGTGCGGCCCCTGTGTTCGGAGGAGAGCGGTGATTATGTTTCATTCCTATATGTCATTTACAAGTTGAACTATTGTACGTGTATTGGAAGCGGGGATATGTTTTATATGGGTTAATTTAAAATAAAGCAGGATTACACTATGTCAGTGAATTTGTGTTTTATATGTACCTCGAATGGAGTTTTAACCCATACCGATTCCTGAGGTGGTGATGGAAGTTTGAATTAGGAGGAATATATCTTGCAAGGCTCATTTGATTTACTGTTCTGGTGAGTTTGAACCCCAGCGGGGGACCGTATATCACATCTGTGGTGAAGATTGGGAGCTGGTGTAGGGTGCACGATTCATCCATCTTTTAGAAACACCTACCACACTAAGAACTGTGACTTTACTGCATCCTTTGTGATTTTATTTCTTTTCCACCATACCGCATACATTTTTTGAAGTTGGACATTATCCAATACTAAGCGCTGTTTTATCAAATAGACTCTGTTCTTAATTTTTTGATACATTTTATTTATTTACTGTTTTATGGGTGTCATTTTCTTTCATCTATAATTTTAAACAGCTGCTGCTATTCCTTATAAGAACACCTTTTATCATTAATGTGATATTGGTTATATCTAATTTTATATATATATATCTGTATGATATCTTTTTACTCTATCATCACTCTGATCTCAGAATAAGTTAATTGGTAAACCGTTCCTCTTGGCGCCGAGAAGTGCACTTGTGGGCCCCTATAGTTTATGTGCACCTTTTTTAGAATACATTATAAGTACATTATAACTCCAGAATGCTTCAAACATAATTCTCCTCTTCTCCATCCCCCTCCCTGCTCAGTCCACAGGTCTCAACCGAGACTCCACAGCTCATAAACTAAAAAAAAATACATACTGGCATATTAATTTTTTTCAAAAGTTTTTTATTACAGTTTTAACAGGAATACAAAGGAATCACAAGTCATCGAGCAGATTGCTTCAGTAAACAGTAGTACAATCGATAAAAATAGTACCTAGACTTATATCAACAGTTTGTGAACATATGCAAAAATAGCAAGTAAACGCATAAGAGTGGGAGCCACGAACGTGGTCAAAGGTTAGTTAGGCGTTGTGCACGGTTTCAAGAGGAAAGGACCTCAGCCAGTGATCTGAACAAGATCAGAGATGAAGGTCAGGATGGGATAGTAGCAGGAACCTAGGGAGTGGGGGCGGCATGTGGGTGGGGAATCTCAAAAGGCACGTCAGTTCGTACCAGTGAAGGCCAACCTAGGACCCACTCACCCCTAAAGGGTGCAGACTGTGAGTGGGTAGGGGCCAGGGGAGTGTGGGGGGGGAAGCCGCCAATTAATGTCAGGTTTGTGTGGTACTATAGGGTTAAAAAAAGATCCCGTGTTGGGACATGTGCTGCCCACTGAGCGTGGGCATGGAATGCCAATGACCCAATGAGGGTGTGTAATTACTCAATCAGGTTTTAATATATAGTGAGGGGGATGAGTAGGGCAATGAGGGGTTGAAATGGAGGGAATTGTCATGAGGCAACAAGAAAGTGGAGGGAGACTCAATCTGGTACGGAAGAGGTGGGTGGGGGTGGATCTGAAACGGTCTTTTCTCTGAAATGAATCCAACAGGCCCATATGTCAGTGAATTTCGTTGGGTTATCATGTGCCTGGTGTACTAGCCTTTCCAATTACACTGTCCTGTCTACTCTCTGGAGCCAGTCCGAGATTGTAGGGGGAGTTGTGCTTCTCCAGCGTACCAGGATGCATAGGTTGGCTGCATTAATGAGATGCAGCATGAGAGACTTCTTATAAGTGGAAAAGGACCTGGAAGTGTGATGTAGTAGGTATTGCGCAGGAGTAAATTTGGGGGTGTAGGTGGTGATCTGAGATATCAGACGGTGGATTTCGGTCCAGAACGGTTGGATTAGTGGGCAGTTCCACCAGTTGTGGAGAAGGGAGCCGGGATGTAGATTACATCTCCAGCAGGTCGGTGTGATGCTGGGGTGGTATTTGTGAATTCTGTCCGGTGTCCTGTACCATTTTGAGAATATTTTGTACCTGTTTTCTTGTGTGGAAACGTTAATAGAGCCCTTGTGCATGTGTGTAAATACGCGTTCCCATTCAGCCGCAGAAAGTTGCAGTGATAAATCCGTTTCCCATTGTTGCACCAGATTGTCGGATTTGATGTTGTGTTTGTGGAACATGAGTGTATACAGGGATGATATGAGATGTCGTTGGGGTTCTCCATCCGCACACATTAATTCAAAGGGTGTGAGATCTCGAGTCCAGATAGAGTACGAATCTACTGATTTGAGAAAGTGTCTAACTTGTAGATATTTGAAAAAGGGAAAACTATATTCAGGGAATTTGGAAGTTAAAGCCTGGTTAGATAGAAGGTCATCATTAAGGAAGAAGTCACGGGCCCTGGCAGGGGGAACTACAGGGGTCTGTAGTCGTGGTACTTCGGGAGAGGCCTGGCTGGAAGTCGGGGTTATGGTCCAAAGGGGTCAGAGGACCTGGGGCAAACGATGTGGTTAAGCGTTTGCCGGCTAGATTTAAGCACGACAGGGTAGCTCCAACTAGTAGGTGAGTAGCTTGTTCTTTTGGGATGGACTTGCGTGAGATCCACGGTAAGTGAGATAGTGGGACGTTTGAGAAGGCGTTCTCAAGTGAGATCCAGTCTTTGTTGCGTCCGTGTAGTTGCCAATCAGCGACTCTAGTCATATGGCAGGCCCAGTGGTAACTTAAGATATCAGGAAGGCCGAGACCCCCTAGTAATTTTGGTAGTGTTAATCTGGTCCAGCTCAATCTGGGGGGGTGGGATGACCAGACGAATGTCCTGCACATGCGTTTGTATTGTGTAAAGAAGGAGAGCGGTAGTCTAATGGGAATGGCCTGTAGAAGGTAAAGAATTCTAGGGAGGATGTTCATTTTTAGTATAGCAATCCTACCCAACCAGGAGAAGTTGCCAAGATGCCATTTTTGTAGGTCTCCGTGGATTGTCTGGAGGGTAGGCAGAAAGTTTTTAGTATACAGTTCAGCTAGATTAGTGGGAATTTGGATACCTAGATAGTTGAGTTCGTTGGGTTCCCATCTAAATGGGAAATTTAATTTACATTGAGCGACCAAGGCGGGGGGGAGTGGGACGTTGAGTGCTTTTGATTTTGAAAAATTGATTTGAAGGTTGGATAAAGATCTGAATAGTGTGAAATCAGCTAGTAGGTTGGGGATAGTCGTGGTGGGATCCCTAAGGAATAAAAGGATATCATCCGCGTAGGCGGCTATCTTATATTGTTTATCCTTTATGTCAATGCCCTTGACGTCTACATTCTCTTTTAATTTACAGAGCATGGGTTCCATTGTGAGGATGAATATTAAAGGGGATAGGGGGCAACCCTGGCGCATCCCGTTTGAGATGGAGAAGGCGTTCGACAAATGACCATTGATTCTAAGTTTGGCGGTGGGGGACGAATAGAGTAACATTATCATTTGAAGCAGGTGTGGAGGGATTCATATCATCTGGAGTGCTGCCTCCATGTAGTCCCAAGCCACTCTATCAAACGCCTTCTCTGCATCTAGGGATAGAAAGAAACCGGGGTTTGATGTCTTAGTCAGCCAGTGGTGTACATTGAGGGCTTTAATGGTGTTGTCTCTGGCTTCCCTGCTTGTGACAAAGCCTTCTTGATCTAAAGAGATAAGTCTAGGTAGAAATGGGAGTATGCGGTTCGCTAAAACTTTGGCGTATAATTTTAAATCTACGTTCAGTAGGGAGATTGGGCGATAGTTAGTGACTAATAATGGGTCCTTACCTGGCTTTGGGATGAGTGTGACGTGAGCTTCAAGGATTTCACTGTGAACTGTTGAGTGGGAGGACAGGTTGTTAAAAGCTTTGACAAGGTGGGGCAGTAAGGTATCAGGGAAGGATTTATAATAACTAACAGTCAGTCCGTCTGGACCAGGGCTCTTGCCCGTTTTCATTTGCTGGAGAGCTGCCCTCGTTTCTTCTACTGAGAGAGGGAGGTCAAGATCTGTGGATTCTTCTGTTGTGAGCGGAGTCGGGCTGTATCTAGTCAGAAAGTCCCTAATAGCTGTGAGCCTTTCTGAAGAGGAGTTTGAAGGGCATGCAGTAGGTAGGTTATACAGGTTGGAGAAGTAAGTCATGAATTGCTCTGATATGTCTTCTTGCTTTACTAGGGTGGTCCCCGACGGGGTCTTAAGCTTATGTATGGTGTTGGCTGCTTTTTTTGATTGAAGAGCCCTAGTCAGGAGCTTGCCAGATTTGTTACTAAACTCATAGAAAAGTCTCTGTGACATAGTGTAGTTGCGTTTGATTGTTTGTGTGAGTTCTCCCAAGAGCTCCTCCCTAGTTTGGATTAACTCCGACAGGGAGTCCTGTGCTAAAGATAACTTGTGTGTATGTTCGAGACGGCGTAAGCGTGCGGTCAATGTTTCGATACAAGCTTTTCTAAGGCGGTTTCTTTTGGCCGCCAGTGATAGGAAGACCCCTCGAATTACACATTTGTGGGCAGCCCAAACAGTTTGGGGAGGGGTGTCTTCTTGGGTATTGTCAGCAAAGTAATCAGAAAGGCTGGAAGATATATGTTGAACGTTATCCAAATCATTCAGAGAGTTGTCCAGTCTCCAGATGTTAGTTCTGGTGTTGGACGTGGGGAGTGTTAGGGTCATGGAAATTGGGTTATAGTCGGATATTACCATAGGCCAGCAATAGTTGAGACCGTCTTTCTGGAGTGTTGAGTCCTCTGACATTAATGGAATAAAGTTTGAGTGTAGAGGAGTGTGTAGGGGGGTTAGAAGGCGTTACAGCAGTGGGTGGGTTTTCTGGCATGGCGGAGGGGTGGCAGGTGAGGGAAGGGGGAATGTAAAAGGATGCCTGAGAGTAGGGTACTTTGGCTGCAAATGGGTCAATGGAGAAAAACCGATGAGGACGTGTAGAACAATTCCAGTCTCAAAAAAAATCTACGATCGGTGGGGTACAGTGTATAGACAGGGCACGGAACCCGCAATGGGAGTCCGCACTCTGTTACACAGCTGTGTGGGGGTTGGCAGGCACAAAACAGAGAAGGGGTATCAAAGAGAGAGAGATATCCTTCGCCACAGACTTTCAAACTAGAGTAGGAGAGGTTATTTAAAGCTAACACTCGGGGGGGGCAATCTGAGGGAGAACCTGTGTATGGGGGGAGGGGAGGAGTGTTAGAGGTGTGAGCAGTAGTCAATTGTCATTTTCAGAGAGACCCTGCAATTCTAGACATCATAAATCAACATGGCGATCTTTTAGCATCTGGGGTTGTCGCGCAGTCACAGCTCCTGAGGCCCCTCATTGCTCCACTGGAGCTGCCAGCCTTCGGAGGTGGTATACAAAACTCAGGAGGCTAATGAAAGGGAGGAGCCGGCTGTATGGCAAGCACAGAGCTAACTGTAAACATATAAAGGAACATTGCCAAACGCTTATCAATGGGTCAAGTGTTCATTCAACAAGAGCAATTGCTCGTAACCGCAAAATATAAAAGTTAGAAAAAGTCATAAAAAACAAACAAAACAACAGCACCTGGAGGTGTAACAACCGGCCAAACACAGGGCCAAGGAGTGTGGAGTGTTCATACTTGCATGCAAGGAGGTCTCCAGCTGTGAGTATCTTTGCATTGGGTGCGCAGCGGGGTCTGTCCATGGCTCTCCCGGACCCTCGAGGAAAGTGCAATGTATCTGGGCTGACTTTGCTGGAAGGGGGAGGAAAAAAGTGATGGAAGCGGCAACAGGCAGGTATCCGTCGAGGGAGAGGAAACATGTCATTCAGCAGCCAGCGGCTTAGAGAGTGAAAGGGCTGTGTGGAGAGGAGTCCGTTGGATCCGGAAGCGGGGTCGTAGCGTGCCAGGCGGTGAAAGATGGTCGAGGTCTGCACGAGAGCTGTCATCACAGGAGTAGAAGTAGTACTGCAGGGTGAGGAACATAGTCCCAATCCAATAAGCGGAGGGGAGGAGGTATCCGGACGGTGCAGGTATCGTGGTATAGAACGACCATCCGTATTTCATGGCTCTGATGAGAGGTAACCTCCGTGAGTATGAAGGCGCGGAACAGTGATAGCCGATGCTAATTGTCTGTGGAGAGATTTGCTGGGAGAAAGATAGGCTGTTTAGGAAGTGCATCCAGGGTATGTGAGCAGAGCTTTGTGGTGTGAAGTGTCAACAGTGGAACGTGGCACCGGAAATGAAGTGTAGGAGCCCTAGTAGAGCGAAGAGGATTATGGTCATTGTAGGTTCCGGGAGATTCGTGAGTGACACAGTGGCCGACCAATAGAGAGGGCGGATGTGAAAGTCCTCGGAGCGAATCATATCTCGAGGGGGTTGTAGGTCAGATCCGTGCGCTGTGCGGTGTTCAGCAGCAGGCTATACATGTTTGTGTTTTGGCCTGCATGATTGAGACTAAGTCAGAGCCGTAAAAAAGAAAAAAAAAATGGGATAAAATAAAACAATGTCACTATAGGGCAACGTGTTCAGTCAGTAAAACAGAGGAGAAGGTTCTAAAGTCAAGCAACAGGTCCGACTGAGTGATTATTCAACTTGCCTTAATAATCACGGTGGGTTCTCCGAGCTTTTGGAGAGGCAGAGGGGCTAGTGTCCTGGCGCGGGTTGCGGGTTGATGGGTAGCGAGTGATCGGTGAGGGAGAGCGTCTCCTGCGATATCCGCCATATTGCGCCTCCATAGGCTCCTCAGGCGATGGGGTTTTTCTCATCGGAGCATGGCGGAATTCCGCATACCAGTTCGGGACATCCACAAGGGGGATGTCCAGGGCATTTCAGAAGTGTGGTAGGTCTTCTGGCACTTTTAGAAAGGCTGGGCGGCCCTGTGCAGAAGCTGACAGGCAAAATGGAAATTTCCACTTGTATGAAATACCTTTTGAGCATAGGGTGTCCAAGAGGGGTTTCAGGTCACGGCGGTGTCGTAGGGTAATTCCCGACAGGTCTTGATAAATTTGGACTTGGCGCATGATGTCCTCCTTCAGTTGAAAATTCACCACGCAGCATATAATATCCCGTGGGGGATCAGTATCCCTGCCTCTCGGCCTTAAAGCACGGTGGATACTTTCAAGTTCAATGGCAAATTGGGGAGGCCGACCAAGTAAATCGTTGAAGATGCCAATGACGGTGGGGGGAGTTGATCACCCTCTACCGATTCCGGTATGCTACGGATCCGGAGGTTATGGCGTCGACCTCTATTATCGAGGTCCTCGAGATGGCGCTGCATGTCTCGCATTTGCTGGGTATGCGAGTCTATGCGAGCGGTGGCCTTGCGGAGGGTTGCATCATGGCGATGGGTTACTTTTTCCACACAGAGAACCCTGTCATTGAGTGCGTGGATGTCCAACCGCAAGTCAGCTATGGCGGCCGACAATGTGTCCTTGATGTCCGTAGCGATGGACCTCAGGTCGTGTATGCTCAGTTGAGGGTGAGGGGTCAATTCAATTCCCGCTGTGCCCGGAGCAGGAGCCTGTGGCAGCGAAGACGGGGACTCGGACATGTTCGGCGTTTGAGCCTGTGAGCGGCTGTGGCGGGAAGACGCCATGCTTCCTCTAGTGCTGCGGAACATTTCTGGGATGGTTTGGCTCAATCAATCGGTCTGTTCCCTCGGCAAGCGGGATCTGAAGCTGAGGAGGTTCTCGAATCTGTACCCATTGTTTTCAGCTAGGTTTGGAGTGTAGGAAGCCTCTGTATAAGCTCGTATGTGTCTGTGGTGGCCGGAGCTCAGGAATTAAGCGTTCATCTTCTTGCTTCGTCAGGTCACGCCCCCCATACTGGCATATTAATACATTACAGCAATGGTGAGGGTCTTCTTCCTCTGTTTCCCCTTCCTTCCGCCAAACCCCTCTTACTACCCCAAGTCTCCCCTCCTCCGTCCTCCCCCCCTTCATTTCCGAATCAGTGCTAAATTTGTGTTTGTCTTAATCCAGTGTAAGTTGTGTAAAAAAAAAAAATATTTAGTATATCTAATGTGTCAAAAAAGTTTCTGGTTAATACCCTAATGTTATTTCAGTGAAAAAATGTGAATAAATGTATATGTGTAAGGGGAAAAGAAAAAAAAGGAAAAAAAGACAAAATGGTGTTATGTTATAAGGTCTCATTTCTATTATGAGACATATGATCCAATTAAAAAAAGGTCTTCTATAAAAAGTAACCAGGTATGGAGGACAGGAGGAGGAGTGAAGTGAAATGGTAGTCCCCATATAAGTCAAAGCAATCCCCCTGAGTACAGTAAGGTTAATACCCAAAAAAACCTAATGAGGGGGCGGTCTATCTTACGTCAGAAAATAGTATAGGGGAAAATGCTAAAGGGGGTGAAGAGGGAGAGGGATACAACAAAATACAAAGGGAGGGGAAGCAAAAAAAAAAAAGCTAGAAAGACAGAATGGTATGAAGGAAAAAAAAAAGGAGAAGAGGGGGAGACAGGGTGGAGAGAAAAAAAAAAAGGAGAGAGGGGGAGGAACTCAGAATTTAAAAAATAACAAAGCAAAAAGTAGATAAAGCCCAAAAAGCTCAGTCTAGAAACAAGTTCTAGTTCAAAATACTAAGCAATTACAGATCATTTCATTAACCCTTTAAGGGGCTTCCTAATGTCTCTTCTTCTCCGTTTCTCTGATTTAATGGGCCCTTTGCCTCTATTAAATGTATTTTTTGCTTTAATGGTCCTGGGATATGTTGCAACCAGTCTGGTATTTCCAGTGTCTCTATCTCCAGAAACGTAAACAAATCTGGTAGGTCTGATATTTGTCGTAGAGGGAAAAACCGCGTGTTTTTCTTAACAGTAAGAGAAAAGGGGTATCCCCAACGATAGGTCACCCCAGACTTCCTAATTTCCTCTAAGAGGGGGCGCAACATTGCTGTGCGCTGTAGGGTGGCCCATGAAAGGTCAGGTAAGATTTTTATCTGAGATCCCTCAAACAAAATTTCTCCAGCCTCCCAGGCTTTGCGACTTATCATCTCCTTATGAGCTTATCGATGGAAGCAACATATCACATCTCTAGGTCTATTTATAGTCATTGAACGTGGCCCCAATGATCTATGAATTCTTTCAAACTCAAAAGCCTGGGAAGGAGGAGGGGTATCCATCTGTAGGCAGATCGCCAGAATAGCCTCTCTTAATTTCTCTTTTTCAATTGTCTCTGGGACTCCCCTGAACCTCAAGTTCTTACGATGGCTGCGGTCCTCAATTTCCTCCAACCTTAATTGTACCATATTTGTTTGAGCAGAGTGATGCGTTTGCACTTGTCCTAATTGTGTGATACGTTTTTCTAAAGAAACTAGCAATGTCTCATCCTGATTTAATTTATCTTTTATTTGTTGTATATCTCCCCTCATTGCTTCCAGGTCTTTCCGGTGTATTTCCTCTACCCGGGCGACTAAAGCTTCCATATCATCTTCAACCCATGATACAAACATCTCCAAATCCACACGGGTTGGAAGTGCCTGTAAATCTTCACGGGTTGGGAGAGCTTGTATCAGTGTCCTAAGCTCTAACTCGTGCGCTTCAGGACATGGAGGCGGTGTATCAGGGCTCACCTGGTTGGCCTGGGATCCCAGAGGCTCCATTGTGATCCCTGTCTCCATCTCCAAAGAAACCACAGAGACCTCAGTTGTAACAGTTTTCATGGGCAGGGTATTCACTGCAGGTTTATATTGCTCGTCCTGTACACACTTTCTCTTTGCTAAACAACCTGTCTTTTAACATACAGCGTACCTCTGTGCCTCTGTCAGGTCTCTCAGTCAGGTCTCTCAGTACAATCCTTTCGTTTGGCGTGCACTGCTCCGACCGCGTCTCCAAGTGTGTCCCTGAGGCACGTGATCCGCTTTCCGTCTCACGATGACGAGCTGCAGCCGCCGCTCACGTCAGAGGAAAAAATCTAGGAATCTCCGTTTGTGGAGCCTGAGCTATCAGGTTAGTTACCTTCACAGCTTTAATTTTCACTTTTCCTTCTCTTCTCTTCATCCCAGGAAGGGAATACTTCAAAAGTAGTGGGCTCCCGAGGGTTTCTACAGGTGGCTATCAGGTGGATATCAAAAGATCTCACAGTCTCTACTCTACTGCTCCAGATCAGCCGGGTGGGTGGATGTAGGGAGCTCCGAGTAAGTGTGTGTTACTCTACTCCGCCATCTTGCAGCCACGCCCCCCGCCATCTTGCAGCCACGCAGAATATTCTATACATGCCACAGATGCACCACTTTACAGACAGACTAAGGGGACCCCCAGGCACTATATATATATATTATATGGGAACCCTACTTTAAGTGAAAGAATTAAAATGCAAAAATAACATTTCTAAAGAAAAAAAATGAGTCAAATACCATAGCCCGGCTATTTAAAACAAAAAATAAAGAAAAAATCGTTGTGTGGTCCCCCCCCCCCCCCCCCCAGTCCATACCAGGCCCTTTGGGTCTGGTATAGATTTTAACGGTAACATTATTCCTTTTTTTTTTTAAACGGTGCAGAGTCCCCCCCAAAATCCACACCAGACTCTTACGGGCTCTGCCCCCCACCCAAAGCCCCTTGTTTCCATGTTTATGGGGACAAGGGCTTCATCCCCACAACTGTGGCTGATGTTAAAAGGGGCTTCCAGAGTCCGATAAGCCCCCTGCTCGCAGACCCCCACAACCACTGGCCCTTGTCCAGGTACCCTGTGACCCCTCAAAGCACCATGTCCCCATGTTGATGGGGACAAGGGCCTCATCCCCACATCCCTTGCCCGGTGGTTGTGGGAGTCTGCGGGCGGGGGGCTTATCGGAATCTGGAAGACCCCTTTAACAAAGGGGACCCCCAGATCCTGCCCCCCCTACATTGTACCCGTACCATTTTACAAAGAAAGTGTAAAAAATTGTAAAAAAACACACAGACACCGTTGGGAAAGTCCTTTATTAAAAATAAAAAAATAAAAAACCCATTCCAGCGATGTAATCCAGTCTGTCCAGCGTTGTTCTCTATGTCCCACGGTGATCCGATGTCCAGCGCTGCAGTCTCCTCCAGTCTCCACTCCACATGAAAACCCCCATGACGTACGAGGGGGCGGGGTCACCCGTCACATCATAGGGTAAGCACCAGCTTTCCCCGCTTGCCGGGGAATAGCCAATGACATAGGCGGGACCCACGGGCTTTCCTAGTGAGGTGCGGGTGACCCCGCCCCCCTCTGATGTAATGCAGGTTTCCCGTTACATCAGAGGGGGGCGGGGTCAGCCGCACGTCACTGGGAAAGCCCGGGTTTCCCCGCTTGCCGGGTGAATAGCCAATGACGTAGGCAGGGTCTGACGTACGAGGGGGCGGGGTCACCTGTCAGATCATAGGGTAAGCCCCGTCTTTCCCCGCTTGCTGGGGAATAGCCAATGACGTAGGCAGGGTCCCGCCTACATCATTGGCTATTCCTCGGCAAGCGGGGAAAGCTGGTGTTTACCCTATGATGTGACAGGTGACCCCGCCCCCTCGTACATCATGGGGGTTTCATGTGGAGTGGAGACTGGAGGAGACTGCAGCGCTGGACATCGGATCACCGCAGGACATAGAGAACAGCGCTGGACAGACTGGATTACATCGCTGGAATGTTTTTTTTTTTATTTAATAAAGAACTTTCCCAACGGTGTCTGTTTTTATTTTTTTATTTTTTTTACACTTTCTTTGTGAAATGGTAGGGGTACAATGTACCCCTTACCAATTCACATAGGGGGGCCGGGATCTGGGGGTCCCCTTTGTTAAAGGGGTCTTCCAGATTCCGATAAGCCCCCCGCCCGCAGACCCCCACAACCACCGGGCAAGGGTTGTGGGGATGAGGCCCTTGTCCTCATCAACATGGGGACATGGTGCTTTGAGAGGTCACAGACCACCAAAGCATCCTCCCCATGTTGAGGGCATGTGGCCTGGTACGGTTCAGGAGGAGAGAGCGCCCCTCCCTCTTTTCCTGCGGCCTGCCAGGTAGCGTGCTCGGATAAAGGATCTGGTATGGATTTTTGGGGGGAACTCCACGCCATTTTTTTTTCAAATTTGACGCAGGGTTCCCCTTAATATCCATACCAGATCTGAAGGGCCTGGTAATTGAATTTGGGGGGACCCCCACGCATTTTTTTTTTTATCAATGACTTTTCTCTGTATCGCCAGGAGCCGACAATTCATTATAGCCGCAAGTGCTTTTAAATTACTTTTTTTCCTTCAGAAATGACACTTTGTGCAGGGACAGTTCTAAACACGGGAAACACGCGCTGCTTTACAGGCATACTATACACACCCCCTAGGTACGAAATTTAAAGGAATATTTCACTTTTATTGTTTCACTTTAAGCATTATTACAATCACTGCTCCCGAAAAAAACTGCAGTTTTTAAAATGTTTTTTTGCATTGATACATATCCCCTGGGGCAGGACCCGGGTCCCCAAACACTTTTTATGACAATAACTTGCATATGAGCCTTTAAAATTAGCACTTTCGATTTTTCATGTTCGAGTCCCATAGACTTTAACAGTGTTCAGATGTTCGAACAAATTTATTGCCTGCGAACCGAACTGGGGGGTGTTCGACTCATCCCTAGTGTTAACCTCTTCCCTGTCAGTGCCATTTATACAGTGATCAGTGGCTATTTTTAGCTCTGATCACTGTAATAATGTCACTGGACCCAAAATATGTCAAAAGTGTCCGATCTGTCCACCGCAATGTTGCAGTCCCGCTAAGAATCGCTGATCACTGCCATTACTTGTAAAAAACAAATTAATAATAAAAATGACATAAATATATCCCGTATTTTGTAGACACTATAACTTTTGCACAAACCAATCAATATACGCTTATTGCGATTTTTTTTTTACCAAACATATTGGCCTAAACTGATAAAGAAATTTGTTTTGTTTTTTTAAATTGGGATATTTATTATAGCAAAAAGCAAAATTGTCGGTCTTTTTTTTGTTCTCCCTGTTTTTAACGAATGAAACCACCAAGCTACTCATTCACTCCCTTGGTACATCTCTCCTTGACTATTGCAACTCCCTTCTTATAGGCCTACTTCTCCATGGCTATCCCCTGCTCAGTCTATCATTACACTGGCTTCCGATCGCCCAGTGAATTAAATTCAAAATACCAATAACATACAAAGCCATTTACAACTCTGCCCCAAGCTACATCACCAATCTTGTATCTGAATATTACCAACACCGTTCTCTCTGCTCCTCTCAAGACCTCCTGCTCTCAATCTCCCAAGTCTCCTCCTCTTATGCTCATCTCCAGGACTTCTCCATGACTTCTCCAGAGCCTCTCCCATCCTCTGGAACGCTCTACCTCACTCTGTCCAGCTATCTCCTACTCTGTCTGCCTTTAGGCGATCCCTTAAAACAAATCTCTTCAGGGAAGCCTATCATGCCTCCAACTAATCTTTTATCACTTCCATCAGTTTATCTCCCAATGTTACAACCTTTTGCGCCACTTGCCCCATCCTATTAGATTGAAAGCTCCTATGATCTTTACCTCCTTGCATTTTATGGTATTGTAACTGTACGGTCTCCCTTTTATATTGTAAAGCGCTGCCTAAACTCTGTGCACTATATAAATCCTGCATAATAATAATAACCAGAAATGTTTAGCTTGATTCTGATTTTAGAAAATTATGATTTGAGCTGGCTTTCCTGTTCCACACCACAATTCCATTAAAGTCACTCAGAAACTTCTCCCAGACCCATAAGTCCTCCTTCATTTGCCTTGTCACCCTAATCTTATGATGCTTTGGTGACCCCTTCCCATTGCTGAATTCCAGCCAGTGACAAACTCTTCCCATAGATATCACTCTAACTGGGTCTACATTTCCTTCAGTGACACCTTATTATCTCCACCGACCACACTCACATTGGCTAGCAGGGCAGCGATTTTGCCTGCAGGTAATCTGCATATGCTCTCAGAAATACCACAGTACTTTCTTCCAAGCCAGTTATTGTATTGTCAGAAACCATGACTCAGACCGAGACAGAAGTACAGTTAAATCACACTTGTTTAATAATAAAAGTAAATAGAACAAACATAGTCAAAACATAGGCAAAGTTCGGTAACCGGAACGGATAGTCAGACAAGCCAGAAAGTCAGGAAGCCAGGAATCAGCGTAGTGGAACAGCAAGCAGGATCTGGAGCCAGAAGTAATGTCAGCCAAGCAAGTCTTTAACAGGAACGCAGGAGCTAGTCTCTGTGATGTTGACCAAGGCAAAGGCAGAGATCATCTGGGCAACACGGCTTAAGTAGGCAGGACTGACGGGCAGGAAATCATCAACAGGAGAGTCACTGTGGAGAGATAGGAGCTGGCAATTAGCCGACAGCTCAGAGAAGAATGGGCTGGGCCCAGCCCTGTCATGTATGCAGAAGCATCGTCCCCATTTGGGTTCCCCTACTGTTGGTTCCACCACTGCCTGCAAAGTGAAACTTTCCTACATTCACTAAGCTCTGGGGAAAATTCCCTTTCATAATGCATATTCCCTTATTACAGCTTATTTGTCCTTAGTAAATCAACCCTGTCGTTTTGGACTTCTACACTATAAACTGCGACTGTTAGGACTAAACCCAGCTTTTAAATGATGTCTACAAACTGCCATACTTTTGCCATTTTGTTCTTAACACTTTACAATATTCCCCTCCTCTCACACACATTCTGCTAATGTTTGTTTCAAGAAAAAAAAAAGAAATAATGTATGTAAAAACCTGTATTTGGCATACTGGGTCCATATAAGCAAGCCTAGATACAGTGTGTAATTGTATGTAAAAATTTCCTGCCTATCATTTAACTTTCTGAACATGTACTTAGCCTTTCACTTCTAACCAATTGTATGGATGTTATAAAGATGTCAGAACTTTGAGGATATCTGCTGGAAAAGTTATTATACTGAAGTATAGGATGAAATATTAATAACACAAGGAATATGCAAATGAAGACAGTTAGGACACTCGTACTTTGTGATTTTTTTTAATTGGCTACAATGCATTTGTCAAACAAGAGACATTACTTTTCTCTTAGCATTGAAATTATATAATTATTATAATTGGGAAAGACCTAGGAAGCTCTAAATAATATTTTTAAATGACCAAAAAGGAAGGAATGATTCTGATCAGTTTTATTAGCAGTTTGCCCTCCTAAGTGAATACAGAATATAATAGGTCAACCCCACAGTTGACACAAATAATGATTACTGACAGTTTAATTTACTGCATTTTAAATGTACTCTAACCAACTAGAATCTAGAAAATATGAAACTGACTGCTATGAATTCACTGATTTAACAATAAGGACTGCAGAATTGGCAACACCTACTTAGTAAATAACATTAGGGGATCCAACTCCGATCTTGGTTCAAGAGTGTATTTTTGACTAATTTTTATTAGTTTTACATGAATATTGTCTGTTATCTGTGTAGCGGGTACTTACTTTCCCGGGGTAATTTTTTAATTTTTCAGTGACACCGGTGGTGTGTTCCCGGCGGCCCACTGGGTGGCGCTGTCACCATGGGCTGATGGACGGATACCGCTGTGTGCTGAGCCTCCTTTTTGTCCTCTCTCGGCAGCGGTATGGTGGGGCGGGGAACCCGCCGTGCTTGCTGGGAGGGGGTATAAAGGGCCGGCCATCTTGGTCACGGGGTCAGAGTCCCAGGCACCTTCAGCCTGCGGACGGTGGTTCGTGTCCGTCCTCTAGGCGGCCTAGGCCTAGAGGACCACCGGAGATCGTGTTCCACCTCAGGCACCTTTAGTCCTGGGGTGAGGTACTTGGATGGAGGTCCGGAGCTCAGTGCCCAACACTGAGTTCCGCGAGGGAAGGATCCTAAGGCACTCCGGGGATGGATGCCTGAATCCAAGGTGGGCGTAATGGACCGGGAAGAGCTCCTCATCGAAGACCCGGTGCAGCATACTGCCGGTGACGGGTGAGTCTCTTGTCGGAGACCGTCCGGAAGGAGAATTTCCCTCGTGCGGAGACCATAGCCCACTCTCAGGGAGGAGAGTGGAGGATCGAATTTATGTCTGGGCCTATTCGCACCCACACCTCCTTTTCCGTTCTATAGCCAAGGGAGTCCATGTTATGTTCTACAATAAAAGTGTGTTGGACGTTAATGGTGTGGGGCTCAATTTCTGGCAGACGAGGTTCACGGAGACTCTTGGAGGGAGGATCCAGATGCACAGCACAGACCCGAAGGTAAAAACAACAGAGACATTGCTGATACCACATCACATCTGTGGTAGAAGCCTGGCGTAGCTCACCCTCTCCCTCCCCTATCATACCCCTAGACCAGAGACAGTGCGAGTTGAACTTTAATAGAGGGGACTGGGACGAGGGTGTCCGCTACACGTGGGGGCTCGGGTCCGGCATTGTGTTGTGCATCACTGTATGGAACGTGTCTGCTGGAAGAGTTAAACGAATAGGCCAAAGTGCAGCCCTGCTCGAAGTCGTGGACATGACCCCAAGAAGGGAAAGGCCCGCGCAGGAAGAGCGGTGAACGGGGGGAGCTCAGCCGTGTGAAGCAGTACACGTGGGGGCTTCTAATTGCACTGCGCCACCAGACACAACCCCCGCCGCTTGGTTCGTGGGCGTGGCTCAACCAAGGAAAGTGAAGAAAGCCCGCGAACTGGAGCAAAGTGGAGGAGTCCAATACGTGTGAAGGGACTACACGTGGGACATTGTCGCGAAAACTCTGCAGTGTGCGATGGATCAGCAACAGGTCGCCATGTTTGGACATACCTCGTGGATTCCGGTTCATCCTTCCACCACGACATTGACTGCTGCTGCTCCGATAACGGATACGGGGATCCGACTGAAGCCAAGGGGTCGATTCGCCCTATACTCGTGTATGGACGTTGAGGCCCTGGGTATGATTTGTCCCGGGTGTTCGGGACTGGTGTGCCTGTTGAAGCCGTTCGGACGCTGTGAGGCCTGTGGGGAGTTCACGTTTGAGGTGGATCCGGCAGTTGAGAGGCCGAGAACCATCTACCCAGGCCGGGCTTCAGGTACCACCACTCAGAGAGGAGAAATCACTGCTGTGAGAGTCACCCCTGCGCACACTGCAGCGACCGCAGAGGAGGTCGTTAAAACTCTACGGGAGAAATCCGAGGATGCTGACTCGGTCGCCACTGTCTTGCAGTGTCCACCACCGAAGAAAAGAAGGTGGCGGTGGACCGTCTTGCATGCTTACGACAGGCCCGGATGGATCCGTTGATGAGGGTTCCAGACGTCCCGCTTCAAGGAAAGGCCGAGGTAAGCCAGGCAAAGAGACTTGGTGTGTGGGAGGAGGTGTCGGGAAGGCATGGCCTAGCAAGTCCGCGGAGTGTGGAGGCTCTGGTTCCACAAAGGGCTACATACCCGCGGAGGAGTGTGACACCTCCGACCTGGAATCGCTTTCGGATCTGGGAGATGATGCCATCATAGATGATCTGTTTGCCAAGAAAGGCTGGGACAAGGTACCACTTGCTTCATTCCGCAGACCTCGGAATTCACCCATGTCAACAGGGGAAAGTACACCCCGGGTGGAGGCGTCAGTGCCTGAAGAAGGGTCCCGTCCCCAGCTTGTCCCTGGATCCCCGGCGCAACCTGCATCTGATGCTGGGGTACAAAGACTGTTGCTGTGGGCACCGATGCCCAGATTGGAGGTGGTCAGGGCGCCTCGTCATCCAGAATCAATAGTTTTGCCTGGTGAAGGAGACAGAGCTACCATGCCTCCTTTGGCGAGACTACAACGCTTATTTGGCCAAAAGGTTGCAGAGGAGTACGGATGGGAGTATCCCTACTTATCGAAGGACTTGCTTTATGAGGTGGAGGTGTACAGGGAGTGCTGGTACAATGACTTTGTGTGGACCCATATTAAGGTTCCGCACACCCGCAGGTACCTGGCATGCTCTTCCACTGCTTCACAACGGTTCAAAGATTGCAAGGCCGAATGGATGTTAGGACGACACATCCATGCAGATAAAGTGTTGATCCGGTGCAAAGAAAGCGAAGATGTGGAGTATCATCTGGAGACCGTGGACCAGCACTTGAAGCCACTGATTCTGCGGCATCCCCGCTTTTACTTATAGGAGAGAAAGACTCCGTTCTTATCATGTTGCTGAACTTTTTGGGGCAGTTGTTTTGTGTGTGCCCAAAGGAATGAGGAACTATTCCTGTTGTTTTTTTCATCTTCCTGCAAAGAGATCACAGACTCTGGAGTAGATAGGGCCAAAGAAGAAGAAGCTCCACGAGTGCAGTACCACGAGGCTGTCACAAGGTGGCAGTCTTGCGCAACGTTTTTTTTTTTACACTTTTCATGCACTCACTCTTTGGAGAAAAGGAATTTCTTTTCGGAGAAGTTTCTTTCCTTCACTACACGAATACATGTGTCAGGATTTGTGTGCTGGTTTTTTTTTTCCCCCTCTGCAGGAGAGCATCCCGGCAAGATTATGGAACCTGGGGGTTGTTTCTTAGTCAGGATGGGAGGGAAAAGTATAATGTTGAATGTGTTGTTCTTCACTCCTTTTTTGTTACAGGGGCTCAGACACAACTTCTTTGTTAGGATAGTTTTCCTAAAAATTTTTGTTTTTCAATTTGTTAGTTGGTTTCTGGACTGGATTATGTCAGCCGGGGAGGGCATGATTCACTCCAGACACTGGGGACCAGTGTCAAATGACAGGGGGGAGAATGTAGCGGGGACTTACTTTCCCGGGGTAATTTTTTAATTTTTCAGTGACACCGGTGGTGTGTTCCCGGTGGCCCACTGGGTGGCGCTGTCACCATGAGCTGATGGACGGATACCGCTGTGTGCTGAGCCTCCTTTTTGTCCTCTCTCGGCAGCAGTATAGTGGGGTGGGGAACCCGCCGTGCTTGCTGGGAGGGGATATAAAGGGGCCGGCCATCTTGGTCACGGGGTCGGAGTCCCAGGCACCCTCAGCCTGTGGACGGTGGTTCGTGTCCGTCCTCTAGGCGGCCTGGGCCTAGAGGACCACCGGAGATCGTGTTCCACCTCAGGCACCTTTAGTCCTGGGGTGAGGTACTTGGATGGTGGTCCGGAGCTCAGTGCCCAACACTGAGTTCCGCGAGGGAAGGATCCTAAGGCCTCCGGGGATGGATGCCTGAATCCAAGGTGGGCGTAATGGACCGGGAAGAGCTCCTCATCTGAAGACCCGTTGCAGCATACTGCCGGTGACGGGTGAGTCTCTTGTCGGAGACCGTCCGGAAGGAGAATTTCCCTCGTGCAGAGACCATAGCCCACTCTCAGGGAGGAGAGTGGAGGATCGAATTTGTGTCTGGGCCTATTCGCACCCACACCTCCTTTTCCGTTCTATAGCCAAGGGAGTCCATGTTATGTTCTACAATAAAAGTGTGTTGGACGTTAATGGTGTGGGGCTCAATTTCTGGCAGACGAGGTTCACGGAGACTCTTGGAGGGAGGATCCAGATGCACAGCACAGACCCGAAGGTAAAAACAACAGAGACATTGCTGATACCACATCACATCTGTGGTAGAAGCCTGGCGTAGCTCACCCTCTCCCTCCCCTATCATACCCCTAGACCAGAGACAGTGCGAGTTGAACTTTAATAGAGGGGACTGGGATGAGGGTGTCCGCTACATCTGCATAAACACTACATTGAAATTCATAGTGTTGCAGCTAGGTGACAATGCTATGTCAGGCACCTCATCCCTGGACTGATGTATATGATGGCAGGTATTTCATGGGATTATAATGGTGCCATAAAATATAAAACATACATAGTTTATTTAACAAATGGTTAGAAACAGACCATTAAAAAAAGGGTTATTACACATTACACACACAGCAGTTATACAGTCATGGTTGTATGTAGAATAGGTGCTTGCAATGTAGTGTCTGATCACCGGTATTGGCTTCTTCAGGGGATTTGGAGACCGCTACTGGTAAACAGACTACAACAAGGCAAAACAACAACACATGTGTATACATAATAAAGAATTGGTAAGGACAAACAGTGCATATCAATACATATGATGACATTATCAGTTAAACATGATATTCGCTCTGTTAAACACCATCCTCAGCTTACCCAAGCAAGGACCAGTGAACACCAAATGAACTGTCCGCACACCCAAGGAAAGATCACAGGAGACACACATAGACCAGGCTAAAGTGAACAATATAAAGGGTTAGATCAAGTGTTGCATGGACAAGAATGTGCCCAGCAAATGGCTGTATTAGCCTGATGGTACTACTTACAATAAGTGTAATAAACAAGGGATTGGTGTGAGGGCGCTTAAATCAGCAAACACTGTCAATATCCAAAGTGGATAGGTTGAAAAGAGAGAAGGGTATTTATATAATAAACAGCTGCTCATCTGCCAAGTAATTAGTTCTTTATCAATATACACCAATATAGGTTTAATAGAAGTTTTTTAAGACAAGTGCAAACCCAATTGAGGTTAAACTTCAATCCATGGCATTTTAGTATGATTAGTAAGCTTAATGAATAATGAGGTTTGGCTGAGCTGAGAAACAGCTCTAAAGCCCTGTACACACGATCGGTTTTACCAATGAAAACAGTCCATCGGACTGTTTTCATTGGACAAACCGATCGTGTGTGGGCCCCATCAGACTTATTGCCATCTGTGAAAAAAAATAGAACAAGTTTTAAATTTTTCCGATAGAAAAATAAACGATAGGAAATTCCGATCGTCTGTGTGGAACTCCATTGGAGGAAAAACCCATGCATGCTCAGACTGAATTAGGAGACGGGAGTGCTCGTTCTGGTAAAACTAGCGTTCGTAATGGAGATAGCTCATTCGTCATGCTGTAACGGACTGAAAAGCACAGATACTGAAAAGCACGGGGACTGAAAAGCGCAAATCTGCAAACTTTTACTAACACGCTGTAACACGAAAGCAACCCAAAGGGTGGCGCCATTGGATTTGAACTTCCCATTTATAGTGCCGTTGTACGTCACAGCGTTTGGGACAGTCGGAATTTTGTCTGATGGTGTGTAGGCAAGACTGATGGAAGTCGGCTTCATCAGAATGCTGATGGAAAAATCCATCGTGTGTACAGGGCTTTAATCTGAATAATAATTCAGATATACAACACAACATACTAAAGCAAAAGGAGAAGAGTGGGGTTCAATAGCCATATAACCACATGGTATCCTAAATCAGCTATATAGTTAGACAAGAATCCCATTTCAGCATAAGGGTAGTGTAAGACAGCTTGTTAGAACCATTAGCCAAGTATCTAACCTATTAGTGGCAGAGTAGCAGCATGTAGGTCACCCTCCAAGTTCCAGTAAGAATGCAAGCTGGAAGTGCCGGCTATAAATGCCTCTCATTCGGTCGGCGTGTGACGTCACTGGCTGAATGCGGACGTCGAGGTGCTACTGTGCATGCGCCAAGCCCAGATCATGGATCCGACTACAATCCCCAGAGGTCCCCACAGGCCAGCCCAACAGGGATTTGTCGTTAACGGGGGAGGACACGTCGGGAGGGGGATCATGCCCACCAATGGCAACGCCAGACCACAGCGAACTGCCCAATCAGGGCCATCCAATTCAAATTGTCCAGGACTACTTACTTGCAATAAATTCCAAATAAACATTCAATCTCAGGTGATGTTATTTGCTCAGGATGTACAGAAATGTGCCAGCCACTTTAGTAGATGAAACAAGTTTGTTGTACACAGCAATATGGGAAAGAGGATGATGGCTGAATCAGGATATCCTTCAACATATACTGAATCTTAAACATCAAGCTAATTCACAAACGGTGCTGGCTAGACTCTTATAGTGCTCTAGCTCCTGGGCAACTGAGGTTCTGGTGGCATTCCAATTGTTATTTTCCAAGGCAGAAGATAACAAAAGTAGGTTGCGTGTGACAACAGCACCAATCTGCTGTCTACAGGGAGCGTTTAACACTGGCACATGTCCTGAACCTGGAGGTGCAGCAGTTCTTGATGAGTTATTCTTCTTTCCAGGATGTCTAGTGAAAAGTCAAGAGTGGGCAGCCATTTAAGGTAGTCATATTCAGTAAGTGTTCACCTTGCTGAAATGCAGTGGCAACACAAGCTTCCTGCTTACCATGGGATATATGATACACTCTTATGCTGGAACCTAATGTTTGCTGCTGGTGCAGCCTCTGCAACATAGCTGAGGGCCATCCATGAGCATTTGTGCAAGTGTGAGGTGAGGACAGGCTCTGGAAAGCTATAGTTCTCTTGTGCAGAGGCGTTGCTAGGGGGGTGCGGGGGGTGTGGTCCGCACCCGGGTGACACCCGCTAGAGGGGTGACACCCTTCCGACGTTGAGAAAAGTTTTTTTTTTTTTTACAGCAACTTCACCCCGCTGGGCTGGAACTACACTTCCAGCGCCGCGGCCGCGCCTGGTGTGTGTGTTCCTTATTCTTTTTCCTCCTCCCTCCATACCCTACAGAGCGTCAGCCTGTCACATCATCACACTGCACTGTGATGATGTGACGTCACACACAACTTTCTCTGGCTGCACGCTGTGAGGGTCGCTGCCCAGCCCTCCTCCTCTCCAGTCAAGACTCCAGAAGAACAGGTGCGGGGGGGTCTCCACCGCCGGCCCGACTCCCGAGCACAAGATGAGGTAGGTGTGTGTGTGGGAAGCGGGGGGGGGGGGGGGCGGTTGCCATTGTAAGAGGCAGAGCTAGTGTGGGAGGAGGACTCAGTCTGTCTGGCGCCCTGACCTGTATTATATGATAATGAAGGGAGGGAGGGAGGTGCAAGGTGGTCTGCTGCTGCTAGACACAGCTATAGATTATATATAGATATTATGTAATATAGCTGGTCCATCCGCCCCTCCCCCCACCAGACCAGCTAACTCAACTACTGTGCCTATTATATGTAATATAATATATCTGTGTCCAGCATCACCCCCCCCCCCCCCATTATCAGACAGACAACACTGACTATATAATTTATATTAGCTGACTGAGACACCCCCACCCTGAGCTGGTCTGATGATGATGATGATTGGGGGGGGGGTGCTGGACACAGATATATTATATTACATATAATAGGCACAGTAGTTGAGTTAGCTGGTCTGGTGGGGGGAGGGGCGGATGGACCAGTTATATTACATAATATCTATATATATATATATATATATATATATATATATATATATATATATATATAGCTGTGTCTAGCAGCAGCAGACCACCTTGCACTCCATGATGGAGTCCTAATCTGGCACCATACCACCCCAGCCTGCCTATGCCACCGCAACCTGCCTTATGCCACCGCAACCTCCCCTATGCCACTGCAACCTGCCCTATGCCACTGCAACCTGCCCTATGCCACCCCAGCCTGCCCTATACCACCGCACCCTGCCCTATGCCACCCCAGCCTGCCCTATGCCACCGCACCCTGCCCTATGCCACCCCAGCCTTCCCTATACCACCGCAACCTGCCCTATGTCACCCCAGCCTGCCCTATGCCACCGCAACCTGCCGTATGCCACGCAAACTGCTCTATACCACCCCAACCTACCCTATGCCACCGCACCCTGCCCTATGCCACCCCAGCCTTCCCTATACCACCACACCCTGCCTTAATGCCACCCCAGCCTTCCCTATACCACCCCAACCTGCCCTATGCCACCGTAACCTGCCCTATGCCATCACACCCTGCCCTATATAACCCCAACCTGCCCAATGCCACCCAGCCTGCCATATACCACCCCAACCAGCTCTATACCACCCCAACCTGCCCTATGCCGCCCCAACCTGCTCTATGCCATCACACCCTGCCCTATATAACCCCAACCTGCCCAATGCCACCCAGCCTGCCAGATACCACCCAACCTGCTCTATACCACCCCAACCTGCTCTATACCACCCCAGCCTTCCCTATACAACCCCAACCTGCCCTATGCCACCCCAGACTGCACTATACCACCGCAACCTGCCCTATATCGCTCCAGCCGGCCCAATACCACCCTATACTTTAATTTACAGGGGTCATTTGGGGGTGCGCCTCGTGACTGTGCGTTGCCTGCAGGGCGCTGGGCAGGATAGACAGGAGAGAGGTGACACCATGTTTTGCCGCACCAGGTGACACCAACCCTAGTGACGCCACTGCTCTTGTGTGTATCATCTTAAACCATGACGAGTATTATTGACACTACCCTGCTGTATCCCACACCATGTAGTAGAATAAACTGGGCTCTGGAGGCATAGTGGCAGAAGGAAGAGGCAAGGCAAGCAGGATACTTTGCCCACTCCCTTTATTCTTGTGAGGACACTGTTCTCCATAGTGACACCTTGGTGAATAGGCTAATTTATTCTGAAATATCTAAACAAAGACCGCAGAAATTGGGCCATGAAGAGAAGGGATGAATACTTTTGGTCACACTTTTGGATATCCAATATAAGAGCAAAATCATAGCTTTAAAGGAGGAGCAGGAACAGGAGGGAACAAAGAATATGTTACTTAGAAGACAGTGTTTGGAAGAACCTCCTGGCTACATTTCCAGATAGTGGCAGGTTTACCTTTCATGCATCCATCCTCTGAATGAAGCTTTAACAATTGAGCGATAGGCTTGCCTGTCCCCTAATACAATTGACCTCTTCACTTTCATAAAAATGAAACTGCTCTGGATCAGCAAATATTGCAAAACTCTTGCAGATGATTCCAACAACAATTGTTTCCTTGTAATCACCCTCCCTCCCAAAAAATCTATACCCAGCACCATTACCAGCTCCTTCCACATCTGCTAGCTATCATCTCCTGCCATCATTGTCATCTTCTGCCACTGCTGCTGGCCTGCTATCACTACCAGCTCCTGCCACTGCTGCTGGCCTAGCACCAGATTTGCAGCCTTCTTTTTTGTTATTTACCAGTGATCTGTAAAAATGCCACACATAATTTTTCAGAAGCTGGGCCTCGGCAGGGTAAATCCTGCATTGCACCTGAAAGTTTGTGGTCTATTCCAAAGATTAAACTCTGAAATAATGCCACGGGTAATATTCTGCAACTGGGTCTTAGCTACAAAATGTATAGTGCTTTCTGAAGGCCAAATCATTTTCTCTATCTCATATATCCCGCTGCACCAGCAATCAAAAATAATTTTGGTTTTTGTCTCAAATACAGTATAATATGCTTTATTTTTTATTTTGTGCCTGGTCTCTGCCTCAAACTGCAGACTAGTAAAAAAGGCTGGCATAGTGTGCATTTAGTCTGTAAAAGAAAATACCCATCAAGTCTGTGCAATATTTATGTCTTTTATCTTAGAAATAATACACTCTTAAGCCCTGTACACACGATCTGATTTCCGATGGAATCAAATCCGATGGATTTTTCCATCGGAATTCCGATGAGGCTGACTTCCATCAGTCTTGCCTACACACCATCAGACAAAATTCCGACCGTCCCAAACGCGTACGACAGCACTATAAATGGGAAGTTCAAATCCAATGGCGCCACCCTTTGGGCTGCTTTTGCTGATTTCGTGTTACCGCATGTTAGTAAAAGTTTGAGCGTTGCGCTTTTCAGTCTCCGTGCTTTTCAGTCAGTTACAGCATGACGAATGTGCTATCTCCATTACGAACGCTAGTTTCACCAGAACGAGCGCTCCCGTCTCCTAATTCAGTCTGAGCATGCATGGGCTTTTTCTCCGATGGAGTTCCACACAGACGATCGGAATTTCCTATCAATTTTTTTTCCATCTGAAAAATTTAAAACATGTTCTATTTTTTTTTCACCGATGGAAATAAGTCCGATGGGGCCCACACACGATCGGTTTGTCTGATGAAAACAGTCCATCGGACTGTTTTCATCGGTAAAACCGATCGTGTGTACAGGGCTTAATACTTAATACTTATTTTCTGATAAAACATGCCTTGTTTCTCAATCCTTAAATGTGGTCAAGTAAAAAGGCTGTCACAGTGTGCATTAGGTCTGTAAATATTTCTTGCTATTGTTTCTGAAACACTACACACTCTAATTTTTATTTTATGATAAAATATCTCCCTCTTAAATTACGGTCTACTAAATTGCCCACCAATTTATATAAAAAGGAGGACCCTCTCTCTCTGCTGTACAGTATTTTTTTTTTTTTTTTTTACATTGGCATATGTTCTCCATGGCAGTGCCCAGCTTCCCCAACTCTTTGTTTGACTATCCCTGGCTTATTGGACTTGAAAAAGGACAGAATTTATTTTCAAGATTATCCCCTATAGGTTTCAAAGGAAGTTTGAATAAAGGGCCCATTTTTTTGGACTTCATGATGGGTTTGACAAACAGCCTGCAAACCAACTCAGGCCAATTCACTCATCCCTAGGTCTTTTGTTGTGAATAAGTTAAATATATACATCTCCACAAAAGTTAAAAAAAACGAATTTCTACACTAAAACACCTTCAAAACCCATGCCCTTTCACTACCTGAACACTTAACCGAATCCCTAATCGATAACTTGCCCCTCCTCAATGCCAATCCTTAATCTAACCCCGACAACACTTAGTTTACCACTTTTCCCTATGTGAAAATTTTACTTTTCACACAGATTGCATGCAAATGCTACAGATAAAACTTTGTTTGTGAATTTGTATTACAGCTTAACTTCATTTAAATAGCATAATAAGCAGATACAAAACAAATAAATAAAATGTCTCCTATGCCAAGCAGAACAGCCAAAAGAGTGACATAACTTTTTATATTACAGTTAAAGAGGAAGTAAACCCTCCGAAAAAAAAAAAAAAAAAAAAACCCTGCAAGACAAAGGCATAATCAGTTAGTATGCACAGTATGACACAGTACAACTGAAGCAACGGCACATAGTGCCATTGCTTCAGTTGGCTTAAGTGTGCATGTGCCGCATGACGTCGGCACATGCAAATACAGGGATATGTCCTAAACTGTGCAGGTTTAGGAGATATCCTTGTTAGCTACAGGTAAGCCGTAATATAGGCTTACCTGTAACATAAAATTGTAAACAAGGGTTTACAACCACTTTAAGGAATACAGGGGTGTCACCTACTAACTGCACCCTTCTGACAGAGCGATCAAAGAATAACAACATCCTGATAAATCATCTACTCACTCCACTCAAACTATCCTCCCAAGTTATCCTCCCTTTCTAATCCTGATCATTGAAACAGGATTACCGATGCCCTTGATGTCACAGGTTTGTGACTTGACTTATCTGGAAAATTAGAGCACATTATCTATGATTGTAGTGGCAGCATAGAAAATATGCTTACAGGTCAGCAGACCCAATCACAAATACACAACTGGACAATACAAACAACAGGATGTATTTAAATGATTATCATAATAATATTACATGATTCACACTTTTTATATATTTACATATTTTTCATTTGTTGTTCCTTGTAAATGAAACCATAATGTATATTGTGTTGTTTTGAGCACTATGCTGATCATTTGTCTTTGTTGCTAATTGGAGGGGTAATTCAAAGGCAAGCTAAACCCTTATGGCAGTTGGTGATGAGCATGAAAAAATCTAATGAACAAGTAGTTAGTATGAAATCTCCTGTTCGAATGCCTCTGGCTAACTAATGACGTTAGTATTTCCTAGCTCCTGAAGTTGAATACTGACTCAGAAACAGGAAAATAACGAATGGACACCAAAATATTTTATTTGTCAGCAACTTATGCCTGGGGCGGTAAATTTGGATCAGCTTCAGATACTTACTGTATTAGGTGAACAGTAAAATTACTTCATATATTTCCAAAGGCCATACACAACCACGCAGGATCTTAGGGGAAAGTTTGCTGAAATAAAATAAAAAAAAACACTTTCATGACCACAGTATTTAATATCTTTCTTTCTTCTACAAGTCACAGGAATGCAATGTTCTTAATAAACTGCAAAGCAATAATATAGTAGATTAGCAAAATAAACGCATTTAAAATGTATGTATGTGTTGGAAAAAATAATATGATTTCTCTTGGTTCGTTCTAAAAAGATTTCAGCTCTGCAGACGCTAAATGATTTCTTGAATTTTGACTAAGCATGCCATAATTAACCCCAGGGCTGGTTTTCATGCCTATATGTGCCACTATGGCAGGGGTGCCTACAGTTTGAGACAGTATCTTAGTAGGTCCTGTATGAACAAAGCATGCAAACATGTTCATTTTATGTAGTATTACCATGAACCAATAACACAAATGTCTTCAATGTGAAGCATTTTAGTCTCATAGTTAACAGTACATTCAGTATACTTGGAATTAAAGCCCAAGTAAGGCATTTCTGTATAATAAATTTGGGGTTATTTTACCCCCCCCCTCTCTCTCTCTCTCTCTCTCTCTCTCAATGGAACTGATCATGCAAAAAAATCTTTTATTTAAGGATAGCAATCACATGAAGCCATTTATTATCAAATAGTTTTTTGAATCCTTTTTAAATCATAATGATAGCAGAAATCGCCCAAATGGCCCTGATAAGAAGTTTACATACCCTGGAATGTTTGGCCTTGGTACAGACGCAGAAGGTGGCACACACAGGTTAAAATGGCAACTAAAAGTAAATTTCCCACATTTGTGGCTTTTTAAATCACAATTAGTGTCTGTGTATAAATAGTCAATTAGTTTGTTAGCTCTCACATGGATGCACTAAGCAGGTTAGACACTGAGCCATAAGGAGGTAGAAAAGAACTGCGTAACAAGGTAACAAAACTTTACAAAGATGAAAAAGGATATAAAAAGATATCCAAAGCCTTGAATATGTCAGTCAGTACTGTTTAATCACTTATTAAGAAGTGGAAAATTCAGGGCTCTTTTGATACCAAGTCAAGGTCAGGTAGACCAAGAAAGATTGCGGCCACAACTGGCAGAAGGATTGCTCAGGATAAAAGAAAAACCCACAGGTAACCTCAGGAGAAATACAGGCTGCTCTCCAAAAAGACGGCATGGTTGTTTTTTGGCACACAATTCAATGATACTTGAACAAAAAAGAGCTGCATGGTTGAGCTGCCAGAAGGAAGCCTTTACTGTGCCAATGCCACAAAAAAGCCAATGAGGCATGTCAAGGTGTTGTTGGGCATATTGTAACCAGGCTTATTTGTGAAACTTGTACATTAAAGGCTTCTTTCTGGCAACTTAACCAACATTAAAGGCTTCTTTCTGGCAACTTAACCATGCAGCTTTATTTTGTTCACGTGTCATCATATTGTGCTCCTTAAAAACAACCACGCCATCTTTTTCCAGAACAGCCTGTATTTTTTCTGAGGTTACATGTGGGTTTTTCTTTGTATCCCGAACAGTTCCTGTGGCAGTTGTGGCTGAAATATTTATTGATCTACCTGACCATGGCTTGGCATCAAGAGATCCCCAAATTTTCCACTTCTTATTAAGTGATTGAAAAGTACTGACTGGCACATTCAAGGCTTTGGATATCTTTTTATATCCCTTTCCATCTTTGTAAAGTTTCATTACCTTGTTACGCATGTTCTTTTCTACCTACTCATGGCTTAGTGTCTAGCCTGCTTAGTACATCCATGTGAGAGCTAACAAACTCATTGACCATTTATACACAGACAATAATTGTGATTTAAAAAGCCACAAATGTGGAAAATTAAGCTTTAAGTACCAAAGAGAGAGAGAGAGAGAGAGAGAGAGATTGTCCTAAACAAAAACACTAAAATTACTGCTGAATTAATAGGGCCTTAGCTGAAATATAAAAATTATTCTTGTTATTATGAGATCATGTACAATGAGAATTACATACTTTTCACTCAGCTGCCTCTGCTAACAATTAGTTTAATGGATTTTCTGGGTCCCATTGCTTTTTGTCTTTTTCTGGATCCTCCTTCCTATCAGTGTCCACACATCTGATGCAGTGTTCCCTTTATAGGTTCAGGTATCTTTCCCACCTGCAGTGGGATGGTCTGGGACATGGGCATCTGCATGCAACTTATTGGTTGTCTGAGCTTGTTAGCCTGCAGGAATGACTCCCTTTTGCACTTCTGATTGACTTAATTTGCTGAGCTTGTTTACTTTACTAGTGCGCCCAGCACATTTACCAGCTAGCAAAAAAAAAAAAAAACAACACCTTTGCTTCCATGTGCTGGGTGTTTAGTGTGCTCCTGCCCCTTTAATGGAGGGTGGGCTCCCCCCAGTCACCTGCCCTATATCTATCCATCAGCATACATGTGCTTCCATTGAGGAGACCTTAAATTTTAGAGTTAGGACTGCAGCATACAGGGAGCCTTGACGCGGCCTGCAGCTTACACATGTATTTGCAAATGCGTGCAACTAAACCCCTGTTTTTAAACGCACTGTTAGACAGGTAAATTCGTTTTGTTGCTGATTGGTTGGTAAGTTGAGCTTGGATATTCTGTGTGTTTTTTATTGACATGCGTCCGCCCATCCAGTGCTCCTTGCTGTGAAGACCAGTCATAGATGAGGGCAGTGACATTTTTGTTATATGTATTGTTGTCATTGTGGTCAGGCAACGCACTAGCACCTTTGCTTCCATGTGCTGGGTGTTTAGTGTGCTCCTGCCCCTTTAATGGAGGGTGGGCTCCCCCCAGTCATCTGCCCTATATCTATCCATCAGCATACATGTGCTTCCATTGAGGAGACCTTAAATTTTAGAGTTAGGACTGCAGCATACAGGGAGCCTTGACGCGGCCTGCAGCTTACACATGTATTTGCAAATGCGTGCAACTAAACCCCTGTTTTTAAACGCACTGTTAGACAGGTGAATTTGTTTTGTTGCTGATTGGTTGGTAAGTTGAGCTTGGATATTCTGTGTGTTTTTTATTGACATGCGTCCGCCCATCCAGTGCTCCTTGCTGTGAAGACCAGTCATAGATGAGGGCAGTGACATTTTTGTTATATGTATTGTTGTCATTGTGGTCAGGCAACGCACTAGCACCTTTGCTTCCATGTGCTGGGTGTTTAGTGTGCTCCTGCCCCTTTAATGGAGGGTGGGCTCCCCCCAGTCACCTGCCCTATATCTATCCATCAGAATACATGTGCTTCCATTGAGGAGACCTTAAATTTTAGAGTTAGGACTGCAGCATACAGGGAGCCTTGACGCGGCCTGCAGCTTACACATGTATTTGCAAATGCGTGCAACTAAACCCCTGTTTTTAAACGCACTGTTAGACAGGTGAATTTGTTTTGTTGCTGATTGGTTGGTAAGTTGAGCTTGGATATTCTGTGTGTTTTTTATTGACATGCGTCCGCCCATCCAGTGCTCCTTGCTGTGAAGACCAGTCATAGATGAGGGCAGTGACATTTTTGTTATATGTATTGTTGTCATTGTGGTCAGGCAACGCACTAGCACCTTTGCTTCCATGTGCTGGGTGTTTAGTGTGCTCCTGCCCCTTTAATGGAGGGTGGGCTCCCCCCAGTCACCTGCCCTATATCTATCCATCAGCATACATGGCGCTTCCATTGAGGAGACCTTAAATTTTAGAGTTAGGACTGCAGCATACACGGAGCCTTGACGCGGCCTGCAGCTTACACATGTATTTGCAAATGCGTGCAACTAAACCCCTGTTTTTAAACGCACTGTTAGACAGGTGAATTCGTTTTGTTGCTGATTGGTTGGTAAGTTGAGCTTGGATATTCTGTGTGTTTTTTATTGACATGCGTCCGCCCATCCAGTGCTCCTTGCTGTGAAGACCAGTCATAGATGAGGGCAGTGACATTTTTGTTATATGTATTGTTGTCATTGTGGTCAGGCAACGCACTAGCACCTTTGCTTCCATGTGCTGGGTGTTTAGTGTGCTCCTGCCCCTTTAATGGAGGGTGGGCTCCCCCCAGTCACCTGCCCTATATCTATCCATCAGCATACATGTGCTTCCATTGAGGAGATCTTAAATTTTAGAGTTAGGACTGCAGCATACAGGGAGCCTTGACGCGGCCTGCAGCTTACACATGTATTTGCAAATGCGTGCAACTAAACCCCTGTTTTTAAACGCACTGTTAGACAGGTGAATTTGTTTTGTTGCTGATTGGTTGGTAAGTTGAGCTTGGATATTCTGTGTGTTTTTTATTGACATGCGTCCGCCCATCCAGTGCTCCTTGCTGTGAAGACCAGTCATAGATGAGGGCAGTGACATTTTTGTTATATGTATTGTTGTCATTGTGGTCAGGCAACGCACTAGCACCTTTGCTTCCATGTGCAGGGTGTTTAGTGTGCTCCTGCCCCTCTAATGGAGGGTGGGCTCCCCCCAGTCACCTGCCCTATATCTATCCATCAGCATACATGTGCTTCCATTGAGGAGACCTTAAATTTTAGAGTTAGGACTGCAGCATACAGGGAGCCTTGACGCGGCCTGCAGCTTACACATGTATTTGCAAATGCGTGCAACGAAACCCCTGTTTTTAAACGCACTGTTAGACAGGTGAATTCGTTTTGTTGCTGATTGGTTGGTAAGTTGAGCTTGGATATCCTGTGTGTTTTTTATTGACATGCGTCCACCCATCCAGTGCTCCTTGCTGTGAAGACCAGTCATAGATGAGGGCAGTGACATTTTTGTTATATGTATTGTTGTCATTGTGGTCAGGCAACGCACTAGCACCTTTGCTTCCATGTGCTGGGTGTTTAGTGTGCTCCTGCCCCTTTAATGGAGGGTGGGCTCCCCCCAGTCACCTGCCCTATATCTATCCATCAGCATACATGTGCTTCCATTGAGGAGACCTTAAATTTTAGAGTTAGGACTGCAGCATACAGGGAGCCTTGACGCGGCCTGCAGCTTACACATGTATTTGCAAATGCGTGCAACTAAACCCCTGTTTTTAAACGCACTGTTAGACAGGTGAATTCGTTTTGTTGCTGATTGGTTGGTAAGTTGAGCTTGGATATTCTGTGTGTTTTTTATTGACAAACAAATTTATACTGACTAGCAATTTGCGTTCAAAAACATTTTATTTAAACAACATTTGCATGCCTGTGCCCTTGGGGAGGAATGGACTGCCTCCAGACCTACCTGCCCTTAGTAGGTGCTGGGAAAAAAAATGTATTTGTTTGCTCTATGCAAACCTCTTCCATATGCACTTTAGTCTTAAAGCTAGTTATGAATTGGGGTGGTTGCCATTTTTTGTTTAGCTTGCTGGAGGAACACATTGTATGCTTTCATTGTGCTATGTTGGGCTTCTGGTGTGTCCATGTGCCTTTAAGGAAAAATTAGCTGCCTCCAGGCATACCTGCCCTAATGTGTCCTTTGCTATATGCTTCAACATGAAGGCTCTCATAGACTATAGTAAAGACCTCACTACATAGAGGGGCTTTGACGAGGCAATACAGCGTCCACAATTTTTTTGTAGTTTTGTGCAACTGTTTTTATTGCAAATTGTTAGACAGTGCAATTTGTTTTCTGCTGGCTAGCTGGTAGGTATGCTGGGATGGGAAATGCATTTTCTTTTGTTTGCTCTGTGCAAAACTGTAGCGGCCCCATTGGCTTTGAGTAAATAACGAGAGGAGAGCTTCTGACGGGTGCAGTACTTTTATTTTTCTGCCTCAAAGGTGTGCAGTAGGGTTGAACACCACAGAGGTTAATCCTTTTAACTCTGTAAACATGTGAAAACTGTAAAATGACATGCAATATATTAGTTTACATAGATCACCAAAAGGGGGTTACAACAGAATTACAAATGTGGAGTTCCGTTATCTCTTTTTCTTTTATTCTCCATTCTACTGATTGTCACCCCCACCCCACACCACCACTATCTTTCACACTACTCTATACACTTCTCTACTGATTACTGATTAGCCCACTATCACACCGCCCGCAGCCGCCGACTTCCCCCTGCCGCCATCTAGGCGCCCGCCTCTAGACTGCTAGACCTGCAAGACAGACCGCGGCTGCGGCCTAGCTCTGACCACCCTATTACCTTCCCCCAGTTCTCTCTCCAGCAGGCCCGCGTGTGCGGACCTGGAAAGTACATCGAGGCACCTCCAACCAGTAGGAAGTTAATCCAGGGTTCACCCGATCGCCTTTCAGGGGGGTCAGGAAGGAATTTTTCCCATGCTGTAGCAATTGGCCTCGATTCGGCTGGGGTTTTTCGCCTTCCTCTGGACCAACGAGGGGGTGGCTAGGTCACTGGGCCCTATTCACCATCCCCATCACCTTTTTCTTCCCATCATGTGCAACTTTAAATATTCAGCGGACACCCTCCACAGGCTAAGGAATAGACATGTGCACACTGAAATATTTAGTTTCGGAATTTCGTCCGAAAAATAAATTTGTTTAGTTACTCCCGAAATTCGTTTTAATTTATTTCGTTTTTCGTTAGAAATAGCATTCGTCCGAAAATCTGAATTAATTAAGGTCGAATCTGTCATTGAAGGCTTATGGTGTCTGTCAAAGAAGATTCGACGGAGCAGCGAAACTGTACGACGCTGCAATCATACATTTCCGGTCGAATGTTCCGCCTGCAAGCTATAGTAGAATTCTAATGTTGTATGACTAGTAATAATTATATTTATTAATTACTATTACTAGTCAACCAACATTAGAATTCTTCTATAGCCTATGGGCGGATGCATTTGACAGGAAATGTACGATTGCAGCGTCGTACAGTTTAGCTGCACCGTCGAATCTTCTAACTTTCGACAGACACCAAAAGCCTTCAATGACAGATTCGACGTTTGTATGTTTTTCGATGCTTTGTCGAATCTTCTTCGTTCTAGCTATTTTACTGCTCCTCCTCTTTGGTTACAATCAGCCAATAACATTCATCATCATCATTATTTTTATTTTACTTCCCCCACCCAATTCCAGCAGTGATCTTTTCTCTCTGTAGCGGGTACTTACTTTCCCGGGTGCATTTTTTGAATCTGGCTGTGACATCAGTGCTATGCTTCCTGCGGTCCATGAGCTGGCGCTGTCACTGTGACCGGAGGGACGAATATCACTGTGTGCCGGGGCCTTTTTGTCCTCTCTCGGCAGCAGTATGATGGGGCGGGGAACCCGCCGTGCTTGCTGGGGGAGGGTATAAAGGGGGCCGGCCATCTTGGTCACGGGGTCTTCGTCCCAAGCACCTTCAGCTTGCGGACGTGAGTTTGTGCTCGTCCCCTAGGAGGCCTCGACCTAGGGGACCAACGGAGATCGTGTTCCACCTCAGGCACCTTCAGTCCTGGGGTGAGATACTTACAAGAAGGTCCGGAGCTCAGTGCCCAACACTGAGTTCCGCGAGGGAAGGGTCCTAAGGCACTTCGGGGATGGAGGCCTGAATCTGAGTAAGACGCAATGGACCGGGGAGAGCTCCTCACTCGAAGACCCGGCGCAGCAGACTGCCGGTGACGGGTGAGTCTCTTGTCGGAGACTGTCCAGAAGGATCCCCTTCACCTCGTGCAGAGACCATAGCCCACTCTCCAGGAGGAGAGTGGAGGACCGAATTTGTGTCTGGGCCTATTCACACTCACACCTCCTTTTCTGTCCTATCTATCAAGGAAGTCCCTGTATGGTTTGTTCTAATAAAGGAGTGTTGGACTTTAATGGTGTGAGGCTCACTTCCTGGCGGACGAAGTTGACTCTTGGAGGGAGGATCCGGGTGCACAGCACAGACCCGAAGGTAAACAAGACATTGCTGATACCACAGGTATTCCCACGTGGTGGAAGCTAGGCGTGGCCCACCCGCTCTCTCTCTCTCCCCCATCAGATACCCCTAGACAAGAGACAGTGCGAGTCGCACGGAGAGAGAAGAGGGGAAGGCGCTACACGTGGGGGCTCGGGTCCGGTATTGTGTTGTGCATCACAGTACTGAACAAGTCTGCTGGATGAGTTAACTGAATAGGCCAAAGTGCAGCCCTGCTCGAAGTCGTGGAATTGACCCTAGACAAGGGAAAGGCCCGCACAGGAAGAGCGGTGAACGGGGGGAGGCCCAGCCGTGTGAGGTACTACACGTGGGGGCTTCTAATTGCACTGCGCCAACAGACACAACCCCCGCCGCTTAGTTCGTGGGCGTGGCTCAACAAAAGACAAAAAAAAAAGAGCCTGCGAACTGGAGCAAAGGGGAGGAGTCCAATACGTGAGAGGGCTACACGTGGGACTTTGGCGCGAAAACTCTGCAGTGTGCGATGGACCAGCAACAAGTCACCATGTTTGGACATACTTCATGGATCCCAGTTCACCCTGCTACTACCACGATGACTGCTGCTGCTCCGATAACGGATACCGGGATCCGGCTGAAGCCAAGGGGTCGATTCGCCCTGTATTCGTGCATGGATGTAGAGGCCCTGGGTGTAATTTGTCCCGGGTGCTCGGGACTAGTGTGCCACCTGAAGCCCTTCGGACAATGTGAAGCCTGTGGGGAGTTCCTGTTCGAGGTGGATCCAGTAGTAGACAGGCCGAGAACCATCTACCCAGGCCGGGCTTCAGGTAACACTACTCGCAGAGGAGGAATTACTGCTGTAAAAGCCATCCCAGCGCACACTGCAGCGACTGAGGAGGTGGTCGTTAAAACTCAACGGGAGAAATCCGAGGATGCTGACTCGGTCACCACTGTCTCACAGCGTCCGCCACCGAAGAAGAGAACCAGCGTGGTGGCCCCGACCAGCGGTAATGGCGGACCATCTCGCCAGCTTACGCAAGGCCTAGACGGATCCGTTGACGAGTGTTCCGGACGTCCCGCTTCAAGGAAAGGCCGAGGTGAGCCGGGCAAAGAGACTTGGTGCATGGGCGGAGGTGCCGGGAAGGCATGGCTCAGTATGCCTGCGGGAGGTGTTAGCTCCGTCTCTACAACGGGTTACATACCCGCGGAGGAGTGTGATACCTCGGATCTGGAGTTGCTCTCTGATATGGGAGATGACACTGCCATTGACAAACTTTTTGCAGAGAAGGGCTGGGACAAAGTACCGCTAGCTTCATTCCGAAGGCCTCGAGATTCACCCATGTCCACGGGGGAGAGTGCACCCCGGGTGGAGGCATCAGCGTCTGAACAAGGGTCCCGTCCCCAGCCCACATCTACATCTCCGGTGCCACCTGCATCAGGTACTGGGGAGCAGAAGTTGATACTACGGGCACCTATGCCTCAACCAGAAGTGGTCAAGGCCCCTCGCCATCCGGACTCTATAGTTCTTCCCGGCGAAGGGGACAAAGCCACAATGCCTCCGCTGTCAAGGCTTCAGAGACTCTTCTGCCAGAAAGTTGCTGCTGATTACGGGTGGGAATATCCGTACCTCCCCAAGGAGTTACTCTACGAAGTGGAGGTGTACCGAGAGAGCTGGTATAATGACTTCGTGTGGACCCACCTTAAGGTCCCACACGCCCACAGGTATTTGACATGCTCTCCAAAGACATCTCAGCGGTTCAAAGACAGCAAGGCAGAGTGGATGAGGGGAAGACACATCCATGCGGACAAGGTGTTGATTCGACGCAAAGAAGGTGAGGATGTGGAGTACCATTTGGAGACCATGGATCGGCATCTAAAACCTACCGTTCTGCCGCATCCCCGCTTCTACCTCTGAGAAGAAAAAGACTCCATTTGTTTGCTTTTTGAAAGGACTTTGCACCCCCTGAACTTTGCTGTTTGACTTTCTTGTTGGTGCCATCATCAGTGCTTTTGCCCCGCAAGAGGGGTGCTTGTTTTATTCCAAGGAAGAGCTGTTCCAGTTGTTGTTCTTTCCTCTCCGGTGAGAAGTTGCAGACTTTGGGGTAGATAGGGCCCGGAGTCAAGCAGCAGAAAAAAAGAGAAGATGGCTCAACGGGTGCAGTTACCGCAAGGCTGTCACCAGGTGGCAGTCTTGTGCAACGTTACACATTGTACACACTCACACTAGAGGAAAAGATATTTCTCTTCGGAGGAGTTTTTTTTCTCTCACACATACACATGTGTCAGGGTTTTATTGTTTCTTTTCTCTTCCCTCTGCAGGAGAGCGTCCCGGCAAGATTATGGAATCTGGGGTGGTTCTTAGTTAGGATGGGAGGGAAAAGTATAATGTTTTAAATGTTGTCTTTCACTCCTCTTTTGTTGCAGGGGCTCAGACACAACTTCTCCATTAGGATAGTTTCCTAAATTTTTTTTGGGGTTTTTCAAATTGTTAGTTGGTTTCTGGATTGAATTATGTCAGCCGTTGAGGGCGTGATTCACTCCAGACACTGGGGTCCAGTGTCAAAAGACAGGGGGGAATGTGTAGCGGGTACTTACTTTCCCGGGTGCATTTTTTGAATCTGGCTGTGACATCAGTGCTATGCTCCCTGCGGTCCATGAGGTGGCGCTGTCACTGTGACCAGAGGGACGAATATCACTGTGTGCCGGGGCCTTTTTGTCCTCTCTCGGCAGCGGCATGGTGGGGCGGGGAACCCGCCGTGCTTGCTGGGGGAGGGTATAAAGGGGGCTGGCCATCTTGGTCACGGGGTCTTCGTCCCAAGCACCTTCAGCTTGCGGACGTGAGTTTGTTCTCGTCCCCTAGGAGGCCTCGGCCTAGGGGACCAACGGAGATCGTGTTCCACCTCAGGCACCTTCAGTCCTGGAGTGAGGTACTTACAAGAAGGTCCGGAGCTCAGTGCCCAACACTGAGTTCCGCGAGGGAAGGGTCCTAAGGCACTTCGGGGATGGAGGCCTGAATCTGAGTAAGACGCAATGGACCGGGGAGAGCTCCTCACTCGAAGACCCGGTGCAGCAGACTGCCGGTGACGGGTGAGTCTCTTGTCGGAGACCGTCCAGAAGGATCCCCTTCACCTCGTGCAGAGACCATAGCCCACTCTCCAGGAGGAGAGTGGAGGACCGAATTTGTGTCTGGGCCTATTCACACTCACACCTCCTTTTCTGTCCTATCTATCAAGGAAGTCCCTGTATGGTGTGTTCTAATAAAGGAGTGTTGGACTTTAATGGTGTGAGGCTCACTTCCTGGCGGACGAAGTTCACGGTGACTCTTGGAGGGAGGATCCGGGTGCACAGCACAGACCCAAAGGTAAACAAGACATTGCTGATACCACAGGTATTCCTACGTGGTGGAAGCTAGGCGTGGCCCACCCGCTCTCTCTCTCTCTCCCCCATCAGATACCCCTAGACAAGAGACAGTGCGAGTCGCACGGAGAGAGAAGAGGGGAAGGCGCTACATCTCTATAATGTCGAATCTTTTCTCTCTATAATGTTGAATCTTTTCTCTCTATAATGTCAAATCTTTTCTCTCTATGTCGAATCTTTTCTCTCTTTAATGTCAAATCTTTTCTCTCTATGTAGAATAATCTTGGACTAATAGAGTTAAGGTTAGGCACATTCGACCACAGGTTCGATAGACACAGATTGTTATTGTCAGCGTCACGTCGAATCTCCTATCTATATCGAACTGTTGTCACAACGAAAACTAAAATAAAGCATTTGTTTATGTCGGATCTTTCGGTTTTCGGAATTCTGTGCTTTCGTTTTCGTTTGTTAAAACGATAACGAAAATAGCTGAAATTCGGACGATAATGCATTCGGACGAAAACGAATGCACATGTCTACTAAGGAATACGGCCTCAACATTACCAACCTCCACCCAAAAAATACTACGAAAAGAACAACTGCTAAGGATCAATCAAAAACACGAAAACACCACTTCAACTACAACATTTATCATGCGCCCTGATCAACACCAGATCGGCAGTCAAGCACAGACAGGAAATTCACGACTTCATCACGCAAAACGAGATAGATTGCCTCTTTATCACAGAAAGCTGGCTAACACCGGACTGTAACACCAACCTAACAGAATTAGTACCTGAGAACTACTGCATCCTAACCGAGCACAGAATAGGACAGAGAGGAGGAGGCCTAGCAGTGATCTTCAAATCTAACCTCTCTCTCACCAAACCAACTATACAGAGTTCATTGCCATTCATGGAGACACTCACTCTGCAACTCCAAACAACACCCCAGGACACCATCCACATACTGCTTTGCTACAGACCGCCAGGACCAAAGACAAATCTCCTCACACCCCTTACCGAATTCATCTCGACATATACTCTAAAAACCAAAAACTTCCTTTTACTAGGGGACTTGAACCTCTGGGCTAACTCACTAAGAAATATCACAAAGCAATTTTCAGAGCAAAAAAGGAACATTTCTCAAACACCATCAAAAAAGCCCTAAACCGACCTCGGGAACTCTTCAAACGAGTCACTCAGACTATGAACCCCACCTGCCTAGAACCTCCAGCAAGCGAAACCCAAGAGTTCTGTAATGAGCTATCGGATTTTTATATCAACAAAATCAAAAACAATCAGGAAATAATTCAACAGAAAAAAACAACCAACCCCACTCCGCCAAAGCAAATAGAGGAAATCAATACGAACATTATACAATTGACAACATTTTCACTGGTCCCGATCACCATTGACACCACCAAAAACATAATCAGAAGCCTCAGAGACAGCACTTCTCCAAACGACATAATTTCTACAAAACTCCTGAAAGAATGTACCAACATTCTAGCACCTAACATAACACACCTCATAAATAAATCATTCAAAGAAGGTATTGTTCCGAGCTCTCTCAAGCAAGGATTAATCAAACCCCTCCTAAAGAAACCCAACCTCGACCCCAAAGACCCAAACCACCGCAGACCGGTAACACGCCTCAACACCATCTCGAAGATTATGGAGAAAGCAGTAGTACAACAGCTACAACTCCACTTGGACACTTACAAACTCTTGGATCCACTACAATCAGGCTTCCGCCCTGGCCATGACACAGAAACAGCACTTCTTAAAATATGGGATGACGCCCTCGAAGCAGCAGATGATGGAGAATCATGCCTTCTGATGCTGCTGGACCTCAGTGCAGCGTTCGACACAGTAGACCACACAACTCTACTCATTCGCCTTAAAGAAGTAGCAGGATTCGCAGACCCGGACCTATCCTGGTTCGCATCCTTCCTAGATAATCGTTCCCAGACAGTAAAACTAGGAGCCTTCACCTCTGAAACTCGCGCAATTTTTTGCGGAGTCCCTCAAGGATCACCCCTGTTACCCTTGCTCTTTAACATCTACCTCCGCCCACTCCTCAAAATCATCAGCAAACAGGACCTGTGCTACCACTTATATGCTGACGACACCCAAATCTACTTTCGTATCACCGGGAAAAAAGACCAATATCACGGATTGGAAAATTGCCTCACATTGATCAATGAATGGATGACTGAGAGTTCCCTCAAACTCAACTGATCCAAAACAGAACTCCTTCTTCTCCACGCAAACCGAAAGACAAAAAATAAAATTTCTTGGACACTCCCCTCCATCCTTGGACAGACTATTACCCCAAGCACCAAAGCCAAAAGCCTCGGAGTCATCATTGATTCGGAGATGTCGATGGATGCACAAATAGGATCAGTAGTCAGCAGATCTCACCATCTCCTCCGTCTGCTGCATAGACTCATCCCCTTTATCCCGGAAGAGGACAAAGCAGTAGTAGTTGGAACAATTGTCAACTCGCGACTCGACTACGCAAACGCCCTCTACCTTGGACTACCCAAATACCAGATTTCGCGCCTACAAGTCGTCCAGAACACGGCTGCCAGACTGGTAACGGGAAAAAAAACCTGGGAATCCATCACCCCATCACTGAGGACCCTTCATTGGCTAACCGTAAAGGATCGGATCACATTCAAGACCCTCTGCCTCACCCACAAGTGCACACAAGGAAACACTCCTCAATATCTATGCGAGAAGATAAAACACTACACCCCCAATCGCACTCTCCGATCAACAAACCAAAACCTCCTTCACATCCCCAAGTCCCGCTACAAAACAAAGGGAGAACGAAGATTTGCAGTCCAAGGACCACGGCTATGGAACGCTCTACCCACGGATATCCGCATGGAAGAAAACCATCAGGCCTTCAGGAAAAAACTTAAAACTTAACTCTTCTGATGGATCAGGACGTCACTGGATGCAAGTGCCTTGAGGCGATTTAGTTCGCATTTGTAGAGCTATACAAGTTATTCACTCACTCACTCACTCACTCACTCTCTCTATCTACACACATTATGTAAATTAACATTAAACATCTATGGAAACATGACTATATGTTCAAACATTTGTATTGTCTACAGCATATCTTTTAACTAACAGCATGGACTCAATTTATGCCTAAAAACATATATACTTTTATAGACAATGCACCTTTACTACATACCTTGCTTCGCTTACCAAGGGGTGCAACTTTAAACTTTAGAAAACTTCAATAAACAATCGCCTTCACACGAGGTACTGCTGACATGCTTTCCCTCTGAATGCTGAATCAATGAGAGCCCCCTTTCTCCAAAACTAGAGGAAGGAGGAAGGGTCTGATGATTAAAACATTCCCCGGGGAAACAAGATGAAGGCATAAAGGCTCCACCTCAGCGCTGAACAAAGTTTTAAAGTGACAATCATACAGTTACAAAAACCTTTCTATATATTTTTGTTTAGCTTGATGGAATTGGCACATGGACACAGTGGATGTGTTCAGTTGTCTATGTGCTGTGTTGAGCTTCTGGTGTATCGCTGCTCCTTTAGGGAGGAATAAGCTGCACTAGGAATACCTGTGCTAATTTATCCATCGCTATATATTGTATGCTCCAACATGAAGGCTGTCATTGACTAGCCACTTTAAGACTGGGCCTATTTTTCAAACTTGTTGTTGCGGTCATTGCAATACGTTACGTCACACCGTATTTGGGCAGCAGTCTTACAAGTGCACTTCTTTTGAAAAATACACTTTTTTGAATGAAAAAACAAGACAAAAAGTAAAGTGAGCCCTTTTTTTAATATTGTGAAAGATGATGTTATGCCGAGTACATTGATACCCAACATGTCACGCTTCAAAATTGCGCCCGCTCGTGGAATGGCGACAAACTTTTACCCTTAAAAATCTCCATCGGTGATGTTTAAAAAATTCTACAGGTTGCATGTTTTGAGTTACAGAGGAGTTCTAGGGCTAGAATTTTTGCTCTCGCTCTAATGATCGTGGTGATACCTCACTTGTGTTATTTAAACCTGGTTTTCATATGCGGCGCTACTCAAGTATGTGTTCGCTTCTGCGCACGAGCTCGGCGGGACAGGCAAGTTACAAATTTTATGTTTTATTTTTATTTTTATTTTTAAATGCAATAAAAAAAAATTGTTTGGAAAAAAAAAATGTCTCTTTAAGAGCTATGGGCGGAAGTGAAGTAAGCTTCTGCCCAGCAGTGGTATGGAGCCAGGTGGGGCCATCTTCCCCTCACTCAGCCCCATACCTAACATGGAAGAGGACCCAATTGCCTCTGCCACTGTGGCAGCTCTGGTAAGCTGTTGAGGGCACTGGAGCGTGGTGGGAGGGGGTCCCTTCTCCCACCGCCGATAAAAGTAATCTTGAGGTGAATCCGCCACAGAGACCACTTTTATCTAATAGCGGACCGCGCGCTGAGGAAGAGGATACTGGGATTATGGCAGCTAGCTGCGGCCATAACAACGATATCCCTCTTCAAAGTGTCGCCGTATTTTGACGGCAGGCGGTCTGTAAGTGGCTAGACTTAGGACAACACCATACAGAAAAGTTTTGAAGAGGCAGTACAGCTTTCACAATTTTTTTGTGGTTTTATGCAACTAAAACCTCTGATTTTAATGCAAATTGTTAGTGCAATTTTTTTTTTAGCTGGCTAGCTGGTAGTTGTGCTGGGAAATATCACTTGTTTTGCTTGCTTTGTGCAAAGCTCTTCATGTGCACCTTACTCTGAATTCTAGTAATAAATTGGAGCAGTTGTAATTTTTTTATTACAGTTACCGGTACTTATGTAGTGGCAGCAATTTACGCCGCACTTTACATACAGGGGCTTATTTACTAAAGGCAAATCCACTTTGCACTTTAAGTGCACTGCAAGTGCACTTGGAAGTGCAGTCGCTGTAGATCTGAGGGGGGACATGCAAGGAAAATAAAAAACAGCATTTTTGCTTGCACATGATTGGATGATAGAAATCAGCAGAGCTTCTCCTCATTTCTGATCTTCCCCTCAGATCTACAGCGACTGCACTTCCAAGCCAAAGGATTTGCCTTTAGTAAATCAACCCCACAGTATTTACTAAACATTCACATCACTCATTGCCCTCAAGCTTACAATCTAAGGTCCCCAACTCATTTTGATACACATACTAGGGCCAATTTAGACAGTAGTAAACCCTCCTATCATTTTCAGCCAAGGAAGATGCCATCTTTGCCTTTGTTTAATCTACAACTGCCATGATGTTGCACATGTGATCAGTTATGACACCAGTCATTGGATGGTTTGACAATGGCACGCGCCGGAAATGAAACTGTTTTATGGATGGGTTTACTTCCGCTTTAAAGGAGAAGTCCAGCCTAAGCTTTTTAGGCTGAGCTTCTCCTATGGGTCACAGGAGTGCAATTAGTTTTGCACTTCTGTGACCTGTTTTCAACGTACCAGAGTATGCAGCGGAAACCAGATTACACCCATGCAGGCACAGGGAGATCTATGCAAGTAGTGCAGTGGGTGGGATTCAAACTTACAACCCTGGTGCTGCTTTTTGTTTAATTTACTAGTACTTCACCTGTCCTGACTTTTGCTGTGTTTTCTTACTATGCGTTTTTCTTTTGTTCGGGTTTAGCCCTTTGGTCTGTCTATATTAGGACCTGGGCTTGAACCTGGGACCTCTGGTGTGTCTGGTAGTGACTCTGCTTGCTGAGCCACCTGGAATGCTGGACAGCTCCTTGGACAATTCCTTGAATGATCTTTCTTGTCTTGAATCTTGTTTGCCTTAAAACCTTGAACCCTTTACTCCTCCCATGAACTTCCTGATTTAAGCCATGTCCCTGCACTTCCTGGTTGCCAGAATATTGTGTTTTCACCAGCCAATATCTTGCTCCTGTCTACTGCTGCCGACCGCATCTTTGCTATTACTCACTACCGACTTTTGGCTCGTCCCCGACTACGCTTCTGCTGAATCCCAACCTGCAACTGTTACCGACTTTTGGCTCGTCCCCGACTACGCTTCTGCTTGATCCCTACCTGTATTATCTGCTTACGGACCCCAGCTTGCTCACCGCCTGGTGGGGCTAACCTGAGGACTGCGACCTGGCACTGACACGCAGCGAAGCCCATCTCCACCTTTAGGAGCCCTGGTGAATACCGGTCAGTGCTTAGACCCCGCACCTCAGGTGAACCCGTGTCATCAGCCAGGGAGCCCTGGTGAATACCTGCTCTGCTGCCATAGCTGAGTCCCTGGCGGCGTAGTGTTACTGATGGTAGCCTTTGTTACATTGGTCCCAGCTCTCTGCAGGTCATTCACTAGGTCAATATAAACTATGTAAATTTATACTGCGCTGTCCATTAGGTGAGACATAAACCACTGAATTAGTGAATCTATCTCTCCATAAATTGTTGCTGCAACTTCTATGTGAGACACACACAAAAAAGAAATAATAAAAATAATAAAGCTGCGCAAATAATGAAAATTGGTATATGAGCACCACCTTTAAACCAAAAGAAAAAAATAAATATTGAATAAAATTAATATACTCAGACTGAGTCTTAATTGCCAATGTGACAAATAGAACTGATGAAAGTCCCGACTGTCAATCAGACACCTACATCACATTCAGCAAGAGTCCTGTATAGTGAAAGAATTAATATTGAATAGTAACTGTGTAAATTCAAACAGTCCTGATAGCCAAAACTGAAACGAAGTGTGGATAAGAATCTTCTCGTTCAGCTAATTGGTGACTTCAAACGCACAACACCCAATGAAAAGTGCCAAACACTTGATAGATATAGATTCCACCACCATCAGTTCTCACTGCCGCTTACCAGAACTAGTGATCTCCGCAGAGATCGATACAAACAGATGGCTATTCCCCAGCCAGGGTCTCTAGATAATTTCAGCTTATCTCCTGAATTTCACGCCACTCCTCTCCACATATCGCAATGTTAGAATGCAAATGGAAAGAAAGCCACCATAGCGTGAAACCGATAAAACAATTTATTATAAAAAGTAATGCACTTACATGAATCGCAAGTAATTAAGGCGTGTAGTATATTTAGCCGGCCGGCTAATACTGCCCGTTCCTTCCGGGACTCGTTGGTATGTTGGTGACGTCAGCACGCCGCTCCTCCCTACGCCGTTTTGTCACAGATGACGTCGTCCAGGGGCACGGGCGGCGTGCTGACTCACTGCCATAAATACTCATGAATACAATAGGAACGCCCAGATCTGATCATTCAGCGCTCCTGACAAATGAATCGCCATGTTGACTATTGGCAAAAATGCCCATACAGCAACAAAGTCGTAGGGCCATAATCCATATTGCCAGCTAAAATGTAAACAATCCCAATCATAGGACAAAAATTCCGCTGATTGGAACATGGGGTTGAAAGAAGGAACTTTAGTCTGTAAATGGTATGCGGGCTGGCTGGTGGTGCCGCGCACAGCACAACCATAACTGACCATATCACAACTTCCAACATCAACCCCATATATAAACAATATATATCGCCAACTCATATATGTTACCTTTATTAGAAATACAAGTTGGTTCATGTTATTATAATCCAACTCAAATTGACAACATTAAAATATAATTAAAAAATAATATTAGAAGATGAAGCAGCCCTCTAGCGGTCAAACTCCACCATTAACATGGAAATAGACCCAGACAGGATGCTCTACATAATAGCACTTCCAAAAAATGTTAAAAATGAAAATGCTTATTTATATATTTGCATCGTGCAGCTAGGTGATAGAACACACATCAAAGGACATAAGATGTATGGCTACCACCCCCCAAAACCAATGCAAAAATAAGAAGAAAAGGAAAAAACAAAAACAAAAAACAAAAATTAATTGGTCATTGGACCAATAAATATTCGTTAGGTTGAATAATAGCTTCTCACATTTTATGAGTACTCTCTGTGATATTAGTAACTCACAATGTGTGATGTCATATCATCATACAGGGTCAAAAAGATGTATCCCATTATAAACATCTAGATGTATCTATTCAAAGATATTAACATTTCGATGCATCATAGAAACAAAAACTAATAGTTTCCGTTCGTATGATGAGTATAATGGTTGTGTTATGTAGCTAGTAGACAATCACCACTAAATGATCAGATCTAGTTCACAGATCTCTATAACAAAAACAAAGAAATTATGAGAACCATAAACTCATGTCCTATGCGTTATCTATAAATGCGTTCACATCTATATCGATGTTAAGGCCATAAGGGGTGTAGCTACGAACCCTATATATCCAAGACATTTCCATCCTCGATATCTCTCTCACTAGGGAACCTCCCCTCCAATGTGGACTGTACCTATCTATACCCAAAAATAGTGTTCCAGCTGGATTACGTTGGTGATGCAAATCATAATGTCTTGAAACTGAGTGATCCTTAAATCCACTCTTAATGTTTGTGATGTGCTCACCGAGACGCACCTGCATAGATCTTTTTGTTCTACCTATGTATTGCATGCCACATGGGCATTCCAACAGGTAGACCATACCCGTGGAGCTACAAATCACAAAGGCCTCGATTTTATGTTCCCTAGAGGTGCTAGTTGATTTGAACGACATTGTTTTCTTTGATTTAGTTTTATTCAGTGTACATACCTGGCACCTACGACACTGGTGGTAGCCAGAAATGTTCTGAAAGAAACTTTTTTTGGGGGTGGGTCAACCACATTTGGCGCTATTTTATCCCTTAGTGAAGGGACACCCCTAAATATAACTTGTGGAGTGGCTGGCAAGAATGAGTTGATAATTAGATCACTTCTCAAAATATGCCAGTGTTTACGTAAAATCTTCTTCACTAAATAATGTTGGGTAGAATAGGTAGTGATTAATGGTATTAGTGGTCCCTCACGTTTAGTTTTAGAATTTGTATCCAACAAAACAGATCTTTCTATTTTTTCAACTTCTTTTAAAGTTGTTTCCAAAGAGTTTGCATCATAACCTTTATCCATCAGTCTTTTCTTCAAAGTGTTAGCTTGAAGAACATAGTCAGATACATCCGAACAGTTCCATCTTATTCTCAAAAATGGACTCTTGGGTACTGATTTTAACCATGATTCCTTGTGGCAACTCCCCAAAGGAATGGAGTTGCGATCCGTCTGTTTAAAGTATGTAATTGTTTTGAAGCCAGTTCCCTCCTTTCTGATTGTAAGATCAAGGAAGTGTATCCTATCCTGACTGGCCTCATAGACGAAACGTATACCTCTATCGTTAGCATTAATTTTCACAAAAAATTCTTCCAATTGGGGGGCCGTCCCCTCCCATAGGAGGAGGACGTCATCAATATATCTTGCCCAAAATGTAAGGCAAGGATTTCGATCTTTATAGATGACGTCCTCCTCCCATTTGGCCATGAACAGGTTGGCCAAACTGGGGGCATATTTGGCCCCCATGGCAACACCCCTTTTCTGTTTATAGAAATTCTGGCTAAACCAGAAATAATTATGGTTAGCAGCAAATTCCAATAATTCCATCACAAACATTTGCTGTTCATGTGGGATTTTAGAAAGGAGATTCAAATAATATTTTACAGCAAATAATCCCAACGTGTGCGGTATGACCGTGTACAATGATGTTACATCAGCCGTAACCATCCATGTAGATTCTGTTGTTTTCTGGTTCGCCAATAGATTGATTACATGCCGACTATCTTTAAGATACGATGGCATTTGTTGTACCAACGGCTGCAAAAAGTAATCTACATACTTGCCCACCCGGGACGTGATGGAATCTATCCCGCTTATGATCGGACGACCCGGGGGGCAAGTGAGGCTTTTGTGGATTTTCGGCAGACAGTAAAGGATAGGAACCCTTGGTGCTTTGGGGATCAGGAATAGTTGCTCCTTCTCATTCAAAATACAGAGTAATGCACCTTTCTGGATCAATGATTCCAGTGTTTTTTTGTATTGTACTACTGGATTTCCCAATAGAGGCACATACGTATCACTATCTCCTACAATCCTAGATAGTTCCTGGAGATAACTCTTTCGATCCAGGACAACTATCCCTCCCCCCTTATCTGCAGGGCGGATAACCAACTCTTTGTTATTGCACAAAGAGTCTAAACTCTTTTTCAAGTTATTTTCCATTTCTTTATTTATGACCTTCACTGATTCCAAATCCCTTAACACCACATCACGGAATACCCTTAGTGAAGGAGCCAATGTTCCTGGGGGGTTAAATGTGGAGGCATTAGACAATCCCGAATAATGATATTTGGATACAGTGCATCCTCCCTGTAAAGATGGCATACTGGCAAAATGTCTTTTGATGTTAATTCTTCTTACATACTTGTGTATGTCCATGTATGTCTCAAATTTGTTAAGTTTTTTTGGGGGAGCGTATTTTAAACCTTTATTCAACAATGCAGTCTCTGACGGTGATAAAACTTGTGAGCTCAAATTAAAGATGCCCTCTCCAGTCAATTCCTTGGCTTTTTTTGATTGTGCTCTCCTCCCCCCTCTAGTTCCTCTTTGCTTTCTATTGGCCTCTTTGTGCCTTGATTGGGCCTGAGAAAACCCCAATGGTGTTGTTCATGGGAATTATCATCCGATCCATTGGAGTGGTCCCTAGGAGTCCAAGAATAATCCTGGTCTCCATAATCAAATTGGCCTGATTGAGTCGGACCATCTCTATCTCTTAGGGGAAAAAAACGATTCCTGGAGTCTCCTCCACCATTATACTCCCATTCATCCCTACCTCTTTCTGGGCAGGTCCACTCATCATGATACATATCCTGATAAGATGGTCTCTCTTGACCATAATTGTTATAGGAGAATCTTTCAGAGTCTCTCCTTGATCTTGGAGGTTCCCTGTATTGCTGGTATTGAGGTTTATTGTATTGGGTATGGTAAACTCGATCCCCATTTCCATATTGATGGTAGACATGTGCATTCGTTTTCGTCCGAATGCATTTTCGTCCGAATTTCAGGTATTTTCGTTATCGTTTTAACAAACGAAAACGAAAATGCAGAATCCGAAAACCGAAAGATCCGACATAAAAAAATGCTTAATTTTCGTTTTCGTTGCAACAACAGTTCGATATAGATAGGAGATTCGACATGAGGCTGACAATAACAATCTGTGTCCATCGAACCTGTGGTCGAATGTGCCTAACCTTAACTCTATTAGTCCAAGATTATTCTACATAGAGAGAAAAGATTCAACATTATAGAGAGAAAAGATTCGACATAGAGAGAAAAGATTTGACATTATAGAGAGAAAAGATTCAACATTATAGAGAGAAAAGATTCGACATAGAGAGAAAAGATCACTGCTGGAATTGGGTGGGGGAAGTAAAATAAAAAAATGATGATGATGAATGTTATTGGCTGATTGTAACCAAAGAGGAGGAGCAGTAAAATAGCTAGAACTAACTCGGCAAATTCGAAAAATCTATGGGAGAAATCTAAAGTGCTAATTATAAAGGCTTATATGCAAGTTATTGTCCTAAAAAGTGTTTGGGGACCCGGGTCCTGTCCCAGGGGACATGTATCAATGCAAAAAGAAGTTTTAAAAACGGCCGTTTTTTCGGGAGCAGTGATTTTAATAATGCTTAAAATGAAAAAATAAAAGTGAAATATTCCTTTAAATTTCGTACCTGGGGGGTGTGTATGATATGCATGTGAAGTGGCGCATGTTTCCCATGCTTAGAACTGTCCCTGCAAAAATTTCATTTTTGAAAGAAAAAAAGTCATTTAAAACTCATTCGCGGCTATTAATGAATTGTCGGCTCCCGGCAATACATACAAAAGTCATTGATAATAAAAAAAAAAAAAAGCGTGGGGGTTCCCCAGAATTCAATTACCAGGCCCTTCAGGTCTGGAGTGGATATAAAGGGGAACCCCGCCGCAAATTTTAAAAAAAATTGACGTGGGGTTCCCCCAAATATCCATTCCAGGCCTTTCAGATCTGGCATGGATTTTAAGGGGAACTCCACCCCAAATTAAAAAAAAATGGCGTGGAGTCCCCCTAAAAATCCATACCAGACCCCTTATCCGAGCACGCAACCTGGCCGGCCGCAGGGGAAAAGGGGGGGACGAGAGAGCGGCCCCCCCCTCCCTCCTGAACCGTACCAGGCCACATGCCCTCAACATGGGGAGGATGTCCCCATGTTGATGGGGACAAGGGCCTCATCCCCACAACCCTTGCCCGGTGGTTGTGGGGGTCTGCGGGCGGGGGGCTTATCGGAATCTGGAAGACCCCTTTAACAAAGGGGACCCCCAGATCCTGGCCCCCCCCTATGTGAATTGGTAAGGGGTACATTGTACCCCTACCATTTCATGAAGAAAGCATAAAAAAATGTTTAAAAAAAACACACAAACACCTTGAAAAAGTCCTTTATTTAAAAAAAAAAAAAAAACATTCCAGCGGTGAAATCCAGTGTCCCGCGGCGATCCCGATGTCCAGCGCTGTCCTTCATTGGTTGTGCCTGAGCGGACCTGATGGGGAACTCCCTCTCAGTATTTTAAATGTATAGACCCGCCCCTTCTAAAGTTCCCCATCAGGTCCGCTCAGCGGACCAGATGCGGAACATGAGAAGGGGCGGGTCTATACATGTATTACCAAAGTGAGAGCAGTTCCCCATCAGGTCCGCCCCCTCGGTATGTCGGACCCGCCTACGTCATTGGCTTGAGCGGGGAACTTCCTTCACTGTGTAATTTAAATTTACATAGTGAAGGAAGTTCCCCGCTCAAGCCAATGACGTAGGCGGGTCCGACATACCGAGTAGGCGGACCTGATGGGGAACTGCTCTCACTTTGGTAATACATGTATAGACCCGCCCCTTCTCATGTTCCGCATCTGATCCGCTGAGCGGACCTGATGGGGAACTTTAGAAGGGGCGGGTCTATACATTTAAAACACTGAGAGGGAGTTCCCCATCAGGTCCGCTCAGGCACAACCAATGAAGGACAGCGCTGGACATCGGGATCGCCGCGGGTCACTGGATTTCACCGCTGGAATGTTTTTTTTTTTTTTAAAATAAAGGACTTTTTCAAGGTGTTTGTGTGTTTTTTTTAAACATTTTTTTACGCTTTCTTTGTGAAATGGTAGGGGTACAATGTACCCCTTACCAATTCACATAGGGGGGGCGGGATCTGGGGGTCCCCTTTGTTAAAGGGGTCTTCCAGATTCCGATAAGCCCCCCGCCCGCAGACCCCCACAACCACCGGGCAAGGGTTGTGGGGATGAGGCCCTTGTCCCCATCAACATGGGGACATCCTCCCCATGTTGAGGGCATGTGGCCTGGTACGGTTCAGGAGGGAGGGGGGCCGCTCTCTCGTCCCCCCCTCTTCCCCTGCGGCCGGCCAGGTTGCGTGCTCGGATAAGGGGTCTAGTATGGATTTTTAGGGGGACTCCACGCCATTTTTTTTAAATTTGGGGTGGAGTTCCCCTTAAAATCCATGCCAGATCTGAAGGGCCTGGAATGGATATTTGGGGGAACCCCACGTCAATTTTTTTTAAATTTGCGGCGGGGTTCCCCTTAATATCCATTCCAGACCTGAAGGGCCTGGTAATTGAATTCTGGGGAACCCTCACGCTTTTTTTTTTTTTTTTATCAATGACTTTTGTATGTATTGCCGGGAGCCGACAATTCATTAATAGCCGCGTGTCAGTTTTAAATGACTTTTTTTCTTTCAAAAATGAAATTTTTTGCAGGGACAGTTCTAAGCACGGGAAACATGCGCAACTTCACATGCATATCATACACACCCCCCAGGTACGAAATTTAAAGGAATATTTCACTTTTATTTTTTTATTTTAAGCATTATTAAAATCACTGCTCCCGAAAAAAACAGCCGTTTTTAAAACTTTTTTTTGCATTGATACATGTCCCCTGGGGAAGGACCCAGGTCCCCAAACACTTTTTAGGACAATAACTTGCATATTAGCCTTTATAATTAACACTTTAGATTTCGAACGTTCGAGTCCATTGTATTTAATAGGGTTCTAAAGTTCACACTAACATTTTGTCTGTTCGCAGGTTCTGGTGCGAACCGAACAGGGGGGTGTTCGGCTCATCCCTGTTGACTAGTAATAGTATTTAAAAAATATAATTATTACTAGTCATACAATAGAATTCATCTATAGCTTGTAGGCGGAACATTCGACCGGAAATTTATGATTGCAGCGTCGTACAGTTTCGATGCTCCGTCGAATCTTCTTTGAACATTCGACAGACACCATAAGCCTTCAATGACAGATTCAACCTTAATTAATTCAGATTTTCGGACTAATGCAATTTCTAACGAAAAACAAAATAAATAAAAACAAATTTCGGGAGTAACTAAATAAATTTATTTTTCTAACGAAAACGAAATTCCGAAATGAAATATTTCAGTGTGCACATGTCTAATTGATGGTTCCAATTATTGCTTTTATTATATTGAACTCCTTTATTAGGGCCCTGAGATCTGGATGGAGATTGGTAGGATACTCTCCTACCTTTCTGTCCAGTTTTATTAGTATTGAAAGTCTTTTTTGAAATTTTTTGGGGCACTTCCCTGACCGGTAGGTGTTGTATTTCCCCAGAAGATGCTGTGGGCCCATTCTCACCTTGAGTTATGGCCTCCATCCTTGACTCCTGCTTATCTCGTTCTTCACTGGCTAGTTTTTTTTGCCATTCAAAAAAGCTATTAGCTTGATAATCCCCATAGTCCCTATTATATTTCTTTCTTTTTTTCTTTTTTTGTTCCTTTTCCTCTTTATCTAAAATTTTTCAAAGATTGGCTGATCTTTCCTTATATTCTTCCGTATCTTTAAACGGGAGAAGGCCATCTTTAAGAGATTTCACTTCCGTATCTAATCTGGTAAGTTTACTATTTTTTCTTTGTACCAAGAAACGTAAAAAATTGACCCCAGGTTCGTTGAAATAGCGGAACCAACTTTCCAGATCTACTGCTCCCTTTTGTGGGCATACTTCCCACCTTAAGCTCCTTGGGACCATACTCAGTTTGATGTATGTCTCCAAATAGGCCACATCCCACTGAGTATGAAGCTCAGAGATGGTTAGATTTTTTAGGCGGACAAAAAGCCCTCCCATATCACTATCTTTAGACCTATAGCAAAGAGGAAAAGGAACAAAAAACTAATAGTGTTTTTTTGTATTGTACTACTGGATTTCCCAATAGAGGCACATACGTATCACTATCTCCTACAATCCTAGATAGTTCCTGGAGATAACTCTTTCGATCCAGGACAACTATCCTGACTGGAGAGGGCATCTTTAATTTGAGCTCACAAGTTTTATCACCGTCAGAGACTGCATTGTTGAATAAAGGTTTAAAATACGCTCCCCTAAAAAAACTTAACAAATTTGAGACATACATGGACATACACAAGTATGTAAGAAGAATTAACATCAAAAGACATTTTGCCAGTATGCCATCTTTACAGGGAGGATGCACTGTATCCAAATATCATTATTCGGGATTGTCTAATGCCTCCACATTTAACCCCCCAGGAACATTGGCTCCTTCACTAAGTGTATTCCGTGATGTGGTGTTAAGGGATTTGGAATCAGTGAAGGTCATAAATAAAGAAATGGAAAATAACTTGAAAAAGGGTTTAGACTCTTTGTGCAATAACAAAGAGTTGGTTATCCGCCCTGCAGATAAGGGGGGAGGGATAGTTGTCCTGGATCGAAAGAGTTATCTCCAGGAACTATCTAGGATTGTAGGAGATAGTGATACGTATGTGCCTCAATTGGGAAATCCAGTAGTACAATACAAAAAAACACTGGAATCATTGATCCAGAAAGGTGCATTACTCTGTATTTTGAATGAGAAGGAGCAACTATTCCTGATCCCCAAAGCACCAAGGGTTCCTATCCTTTACTGTCTGCCGAAAATCCACAAAAGCTTCACTTGCCCCCCGGGTCATCCGATCATAAGCGGGATAGATTCCATCACGTCCCGGGTGGGCAAGTATGTAGATTACTTTTTGCAGCCGTTGGTACAACAAATGCCATTGTATCTTAAAGATAGTCGGCATGTAATCAATCTATTGGCGAACCAGAAAACAACAGAATCTACATGGATGGTTACGGCTGATGTAACATCATTGCACAGGGTCATACCGCACACGTTGGGATTATTTGCTGTAAAATATTATTTGAATCTCCTTTCTAAAATCCCACATGAACAGCAAATGTTTGTGATGGAATTATTGGAATTTGCTGCTAACCATAATTATTTCTGGTTTAGCCAGAATTTCTATAAACAGAAAAGGGGTGTTGCCATGGGGGCCAAATATGCCCCCAGTTTGGCCAACCTGTTCATGGGCAAATGGGAGGAGGACGTCATCTATAAAGATCGAAATCCTTGCCTTACATTTTGGGCAAGATATATTGATGACGTCCTCCTCCTATGGGAGGGGACGGCCCCCCAATTGGAAGAATTTTTTGTGAAAATTAATGCTAACGATAGAGGTATACGTTTCGTCTATGAGGCCAGTCAGGATAGGATACACTTCCTTGATCTTACAATCAGAAAGGAGGGAACTGGCTTCAAAACAATTACATACTTTAAACAGACGGATCGCAACTCCTACATTCCTTTGGGGAGTTGCCACAAGGAATCATGGTTAAAATCAGTACCCAAGAGTCCATTTTTGAGAATAAGATGGAACTGTTTGGATGTATCTGACTATGTTCTTCAAGCTAACACTTTGAAGAAAAGACTGATGGATAAAGGTTATGATGCAAACTCTTTGGAAACAACTTTAAAAGAAGTTGAAAAAATAGAAAGATCTGTTTTGTTGGATACAAATTCTAAAACTAAACGTGAGGGACCACTGATACCATTAATCACTACCTATTCTACCCAACATTATTTAGTGAAGAAGATTTTACGTAAACACTGGCATATTTTGAGAAGTGATCTAATTATCAACTCATTCTTGCCAGCCACTCCACAAGTTATATTTAGGGGTGTCCCTTCACTAAGGGATAAAATAGCGCCAAATGTGGTTGACCCACCCCCAAAAAAAGCTTCTTTCTTTCAGAACATTTCTGGCTACCACCAGTGTCGTAGGTGCCAGGTATGTACACTGAATAAAACTAAATCAAAGAAAACAATGTCGTTCAAATCAACTAGCACCTCTAGGGAACATAAAATCGAGGCCTTTGTGACTTGTAGCTCCACGGGTATGGTCTACCTGTTGGAATGCCCATGTGGCATGCAATACATTGGTAGAACAAAAAGATCTATGCAGGTGCGTCTCGGTGAGCACATCACAAACATTAAGAGTGGATTTAAGGATCACTCGGTTTCAAGACATTATGATTTGCATCACCAACGTAATCCAGCTGGAACACTATTTTTGGGTATAGATAGGTACAGTCCACATTGGAGGGGAGGTTCCCTAGTGAGAGAGATATCGAGGATGGAAATGTCTTGGATATATAGGGTTCGTAGCTACACCCCTTATGGCCTTAACATCAATATAGATGTGAACGCATTTATAGATAACGCATAGGACATGAGTTTATGGTTCTCATAATTTCTTTGTTTTTGTTATAGAGATCTGTGAACTAGATCTGATCATTTAGTGGTGATTGTCTACTAGCTACATAACACAACCATTATACTCATCATACGAACGGAAACTATTAGTTTTTGTTTCTATGATGCATCGAAATGTTAATATCTTTGAATAGATACATCTAGATGTTTATAATGGGATACATCTTTTTGACCCCGTATGATGATATGACATCGCACATTGTGAGTTACTAATATCACAGAGAGTACTCATAAAATGTGAGAAGCTATTATTCAACCTAACGAATATTTATTGGTCCAATGACCAATTAATTTTTGTTTTTTGTTTTTGTTTTTTCCTTTTCTTCTTATTTTTGCATTGGTTTTGGGGGGTGGTAGCCATACATCTTATGTCCTTTGATGTGTGTTCTATCACCTAGCTGCACAATGCAAATATATAAATAAGCATTTTCATTTTTAACATTTTTTGGAAGTGCTATTATGTAGAGCATCCTGTCTGGGTCTATTTCCATGTTAATGGTGGAGTTTGACCGCTAGAGGGCTGCTTCATCTTCTAATATTATTTTTTAATTATATTTTAATGTTGTCAATTTGAGTTGGATTATATTAACATGAACCAACTTGTATTTCTAATAAAGGTAACATATATGAGTTGGCGATATATATTGTTTATATATGGGGTTGATGTTGGAAGTTGTGATATGGTCAGTTATGGTTGTGCTGTGCGCGGCACCACCAGCCAGCCCGCATACCATTTACAGACTAAAGTTCCTTCTTTCAACCCCATGTTCCAATCAGCGGAATTTTTGTCCTATGATTGGGATTGTTTACATTTTAGCTGGCAATATGGATTATGGCCTTACGACTTTGTTGCTGTATGGGCATTTTTGCCAATAGTCAACATGGCGATTCATTTGTCAGGAGCGCTGAATGATCAGATCTGGGTGTTCCTATTGTATTCATGAGTATTTATGTCGGTGAGTCAGCACGCCGCCCGTGCCCCTGGACGACATCATCTGTGACGATAGTAGGGAGGAGCGGCGTACCAACGAGTCCCGGAAGGAAGGGCAGTCTTAGCCGGCCGGCTAAATATACTACACGCCTTAATTACTTGCGATTCATGTAAGTGCATTACTTTTTATAATAAATTGTTTTATCGGTTTCATGCTATGGTGGCTTTCTTGCCATTTGCATTCTAACATTGCGATATGTGGAGAGGAGTGGCGTGAAATTCGGGAGATAAGCTGAAATTATCTAGAGACCCTGGCTGGGGAATAGCCATCTGTTTGTATCGATCTCTGCGGAGATCACTAGTTCTGGTAAGCGGCAGTGAGAACTGATGGTGGTGGAATCTATATCTATCAAGTGTTTGGCACTTTTCATTGGGTGTTGTGCGTTTGAAGTCACCAATTAGCTGAACGAGAAGATTCTTATCCACACTTCGTTGCAGTTTTGGCTATCAGGACTGTCTGAATTTACACAGTTACTATTCAATATTAATTCTTTCACTATACAGGACTCTTGCTGAATGTGATGTAGGTGTCTGATTGACAGTCGGGACTTTCATCAGTTCTATTTGTCACATTGGCAATTAAGACTTAGTCTGAGTATATTAATTTTATTCAATATTTATTTTTTTCTTTTGGTTTAAAGGTGGTGCTCATATACCAATTTTCATTATTTGCGCAGCTTTATTATTTTTATCATTCACTAGGTCCCCTCGTGTGGTTCTGGGATTTTTGCTCACCATTCTTGTGATCATTTTGACCCCACGGGGTGAGATCTTGCGTGGAGCCCCAGATAGAGGGAGATTATCAGTGGTTTTGTATGTCTTGCATTTTCTAATTATTGCTCCCACAGTTGATTTCTTCACACCAAGCTGCTTGCCTATTGCAGATTCAGTCTTCCCAGCCTGGTGCAGGTCTACAATTTTGTTTCTGGTGTCCTTCGACAGCTCTTTGGTCTTCACTATACTGGAGTTTGGAGTGTGACTGTTTGAGGTTGTGGACAGGTGTCTTTTATACTGATAACAAGTTCAAACAGGTGCCATTAATACAGGTAATGAGTGGGGGGCAGAGGAGCCTCTTAAAGAAGAAGATACAGGTCTGTGAGAGTCAGAAATCTTGCTTGTTTGTAGGTGACCAAATACTTATTTTCCACCATAATTTGCAAAAAAAAATCTTTCCAAATCAGGCAATGTGATTGTCTGGATTTGTTTCCACATTTTGTCGCTCATAGTTGAGGTATACCTATAATGACAATTACAAGCCTCTCTCATCTTTTTAAGTGGGAGAACTTGCACAATTGGTGGCTGACTAAATACTTTTTTGCCCCACTGTATATCTTCCTGGGTATTGGTCTAACAGAGAAATCTAACAGATGATGTGGCATTTAAGTTCTTGGGAGCACTTGAGCACCAGTGCTGGCACATAAGGCATGATTGAAAGATAACTTCTATGGGTGAAGCATGCTCCAGCAATGGTTTGGTCCTCCAGAGCTTCTCCCATCCTCTGGAACTCCCTACACCAATTTGTCTCCTACCCTGTTTACCTTTAGGCAATTCCTGAAAACTCATCTTTTCAGGGAAGCATATACTAAGTCTGCTCAGGGTGATCTATGTACATTGCACGGAATTTTAACAAACTTTGTTGCATAATCCTACCTTTTTGTTATTTTGAAGGAATAGCTGTTTGTCTGTGTCCATGGGCTAAGTGAATCTATATGGGAGTGGTTTTATAATTATTAATCAGCTGTTGCACCTGCAGGACACTAATGAGGCAAGCTGCAGTGTCTGCATCCCCTTTGACATCATTTCCCTTGATCTCACCAAAAATGAAATTTTTGTTGCTGGAGATGCTCAAAATCTGATTTGTATCTTAGTGCAGACTTCTGGGAAAATCAGTGAGCCAATCACACAGGCAGGAAATGACATATCTAGGGAGTGTTCATTACACGTTCTGTGTACAGGACTGCTTCAGTTAGCCAAATTGCATTGCATTTTACAGAAATGACAGCACTGCAGATTGAAAAGGAAAGGTCATTTTTAATAACATTCAATTACAATATGACTTTTGTGCCACAAATGTATATGCTATATACATTTTTTTTGATTTGCTAATTTTTTCCCACAAAAGTGGAGTTAGCTTTTAACATTCCCGATAAGCTCATCTCTCACAGATATTACTTTCTGTAGCACTTGTCCCTCCCTATTAGATCGGAATCTCTCAGGAGCAGGGTCCTTTTAACCCATTGTATTGAATTATATTATACCTGTACTGTACCTCTTTGTAATGTAAAGTGCTGCCTAAAGTGGTTGTAAACCTCTGACATGAAATATGAACAAAGCATTTGCCTTTATAGTGTATACTTGTCTCAATCCAGAGCACTAAGTGCCATTTCTGTCTGCTGCTTCTGAATTCTGACAGTTTTCCCTGACACCAAGAGAAAAAAAGTGACAGGGGACGGAGCTCTAGGACACAGGGATTGAGAGCCTTTGTTCTGTTTCTGTTTGCTGTGTCAAGGAGGGGGGGGGGTTGCTCCATTCACTAAAGTATCTTGCATGCAGTATTTGGTGTCTGGGCACGTTTTCCCTAAATATAGCATGCCATCCTTAAACTGTCAATTCACTATGCCACTTTGCAGTGTTTACCACAAAATGCTGAAAATGCTCGGCAATTACCTCATGGAGAGGCAGGAAACTAAATTCACAGAAGGAATTAAATAATGAAATGCATGCAGTAATTAAGTGATGGTCCAGGCATGCAGTATTTAAGGAATGTAATAATATAATAGCCAATTTTGAGTACTCTCTGCCCTTTCGCATCAGTTCTCTCAACAGTAATGCATAGAAACCCAAATATGGAAATATGGAGATCATTGGGGTTGATTTACTTAACCACTTCGCGTCCACGCTATAGCCGAATGACGGCTACAGCGCGGACCTGCTTTGCCAGGAGGCCGTCAATAGACGTCCTCCCCTTTGCACGCTCCCCGCGCGCCCCCTGCAGGGCACGCACGCTGTGATCACCGAGTCACTGAGACTCGGGTGATCACAGACCCGAGTAAGGGGCCGACCCCGGCCCCTTACCACGTCATCAGCTGTCAGCCAATGACAGCTGATCACGTGATGCAAACAAAAGCTTGGTAATGTTTTGCTGACAGCGTGAGACGAAAAAAAAAAAAAAATCACCGGCTTTTGTGCAAGGGACATCGGTCCCGAAGAGGAAGAGGCACATCAGCCTCTTCTGTGCCCACCAGTACCACCTTCCAGTGCCACCTGCTAGTGCCACCTGCCAGTGCCCACAGTGACCATTAGTGCAAAACAGTGCCACCTATCAATGCCCACCAGTGCCACCTATCAATGCCCACCAGTGGTGCCAATCAGTGCCACCCAGCAGTGCTGCCTATCCATGTCACCTACCAGTGCTAATCAGTGCCCATCATTGCCACCCATCAGTGCCTATTGCTGACACCCATCAGTGCCCATCACTGCCACCTATCAGTGCCCATCACTGCCAGCTATCAGTGCCATCTATCAGTGCCACCTATTAGTGCCATTTCTCAGTGCCCACCAGTGCCACCTATCAATGCCCTTCAGTGCCAACCTTTAGTGCCACCTCTCAGTGTCACCTCTAAGTGCCCATCAGTGCAGCCCATCAGTGCTCATCAGTGCAGCCCATCAGTGCCCATCAGTGCCTTCTATCAATGCCCATCAGTGCAGCCTCATCAGCGTACATCAGTGAAGGAGAAAAATTACCTGTTTACAAAATTTTATAACAAAATATAAAAACGGTTTTGTATTTATTTTTTTTTACAAAAAGTCAAAACCGCAGAGGTGATCAAATACCACCAAAAGAAAGCTCTATTTGTGGGATTTTTTTTTTAAATGTATTCATTTGGGTACAGTGTTCTATGACCGCGCAATTGTCATTCAAAGAGTGAGAGCACTGAAAGCTGAAAATTGGTCTGGGCTATGGATGAGCTTCGTGTTCGACTCGAACATCGGCTGTTCAATCGTTCGACAAAGATCGAACGTTATGGGCCGTTCGCGCCAAATTCGAGTGGCGCGTCACGGCCCATAATTCACTGCGGCATCGCAGTGCATTGCTGGCTGATGATTGGCCAAGCATGCACTATGACCCACATGCTTGGCCAATCACAGCGCCGTATGTACAGAGAGCCGTAATTGGCCAAAGCCAGGGTGGCTTTGGCCAATCATGGCTCAGAGGAGTAGGTACACGCCTGGAAGTCGGCCTTGTGTAGTGTGTTGGCATTTGTGAAAGAGAGAGTTACAGAGAGAGAGAGAGAGAGAGAGAGAGAGAGACAGTGTAATTTATATTGAGTTAGATAGAGCAGGCAGGCGAGTCAGTTAGCTGCTGTTACAGTGAGTAGAGGATATATATGCATCCTAGGTGTTGTGTGTGTGTGTGTGTATATATATATATATATATATATATATATATATATATATATATACACTGTATTGAGTTTAGCTAGATCCGTTCCTGTTAGTCTCTATACTGTGACAGGCAGGTAGGTGATTGTGCTAGCTGCAGACCGTCAGTGTTTCACTTAGTGTACTACTGTGTGCTTTGCATAGAGATCACCTAAAGCTCACCTGAATACAGTTATTCTCTATACTGTGACAGGCAGTCCGGTGATTGTGCTAGCTGTAGACAGTCAGGGTTTCACTTAGTGTACTACTGTGTGCTTTGTATAGCGATTACCTAAAGCTCACCTGAATACAGTTAGTGACTATTATAGTGGTGTTCTCATAATAAAACCACAAGCAGAGAGCTGCAAGTATTACTCTTTCGTTCATGGACCGACACAGCTTCCAATTCACAAGTGGGTATTATCCATTAATTAGGAGTGACTAGGCAGAAAAAAACTTGTAAAAAGTGTTGCATCACACCTTCTACAGTACCGCCCAGGGGGCGGGCCCTCTGGGTATATCCCCTCACTCTGCATCTCGCAGATCAGTTTTTTTCTGTCTTGCAAGGAGTAGGACATGGCTCCCTTCGGGCCCATTGGTCCGGGGAATTTTTTTTCTAGATTTTGTTTTTTGTTTCCTGCGATCTTCGATCAACTGCGGACTGGGTGACAGGCTGGATCCTCGATCCTTGTAGTCTCCCCAGTTCGGCCATCGAGCGTGTGCCGACCCTAGCTACGCGCTGGTTTTTCCACAACATGCCCGTCGCTCTACGGGTGGCCGGTGAGACGATGCTCCAAGGCTTGCATTGGACCGCTCAGCTTCGGCTGACATTACGGCCGAGTCGCAGCAGCCTGTCCGGTGAGCTTACTCTCCAAGGCTTGCATCGGACCGCTCAGCTTTGGCTGACCTTACGGCCGAGTCACAGTAGCCTGTCCAGTGAGCACTCTGTGGCATGCATATGATCGCTCCCGAGGGTTCAATCACAGCATTCCTGGTCGACAGTGACCCCCGTGCGCGGATGATGATCTGTCCGGAATGTCTTCCAGCAGGATTCAGCAGAAAGGGTAAGTAGCTCCCCTGCTTCGGAAGGGTGACTTGGCTGGACATTACTGGAGAGATCAAGTGGTTGTGACCACTTTCTTTCCTCTCTCCCTGCCCTCCCTCCTCCCTGGGCTTTAGCTAAGGTTGCTGGGGGTCACCTGGGGGGCTCCATCTGGAGCGGGACTGCGCTGTGTATCATTTTTAAAAAAAAATTCATTTTGCCTACCTGTGTGTCTGTGTGCTTCTCCCTCCATGCTGTCGGCGGCCATTTTGCGGTGGTCCATGCTGGGTTCGGCCTCTAGTGACTGTCCGGCGGCCATTTACTTGTGGTTTCGCGCCAATAGCTATAGATCGGCAGCCATTTTCTTGTGGTTCGCGCCGTTTTGGCCTCTACCGACTGTTCGGCGGCCATGTTTGCTAGGATTCATGCCTGTATGTATATATCGCCGCTCGGCGGCCATCTTTTTGTGGTCCACGGCCGCTTTGGCCTCTATATTCGGCCCGGCGGCCATTTTCTTAGAGCCCATATTGTTTAATACAGCCGCTTGGCGGCCATTTTGCGGGAGTCTCCGGCCTCTAGGGTGCATGTCACTGGCGCAAAAATTCACACAGAGAACGCTGATGAGAATCAGACTGACACAGGCAGCAGAGGGATGGCATCACAGGCGCAGCACACGGCAGCATAGCGGTACCGTTCCAAGGGTGGTGAGTCCTCTGGGAGACCCTGCATCTCTGAAGCAGCTAGGAGGGTGGCCTATGATACCTTGCCTGGATCCCTGTGGGGGTCAGCACGTGGGTCAGTAGGGCGTCTGAAGCAGACGTTTGTTTCCCCTGAAACACCTGACTTGATAGCTGGTGCCCCTGTCTGTTGCCAGGGTGGAAGCAGGAAAAGGGGAACATGGGGGGTAGTGATGATCAAACGCCCCCATCCCCTGCAATCTTCCGGGGATAAGTCTGATGCAGAACCAGGTCCAGCTATGGCTCATGGCCTGGATTCTGAAGCTTTAGAGACTACAGACTGTGACCGATCGGACAGTGAGAATGCTCCAAGTCCAGGTCAGCACGCAAGAAGGCTTGGTATCTGACCTTTGTTTGCAGTGCGGAATACGCTAAAAATAGAGATTCTGTAGAAGCAGCAGAGATACAGGTCCCCTTTGGGTTCCGTTAGCCGGACTGCACTGCTAAGGTGTTTCCTTGTGTGTCTTATTTTGATAAGCTCTTGTACAAGGAGTGGGAAGACCCACTGAGGATTTTTTGCAGCCCCAAAATGTTTTAATTAATTTTGTTGGGCAGTCTGGTATCCCTTGGGGAGAGTCCTGAAAGGATGAAGCTCCCCCCCGATAGTGGACCCCCCTGTGTTCAAACTTTACAAGTTACCACAATTTCAGTGGAAGGGGCTCCTATCTTTAGGGACACTCGCTACCTATATACAGGGGGGCTCAACGATACGCAGGGCTAGGGGTTGTCTGATGTCTCAGACACTGAATGAGTAGGCAAAGATGCTGCTCCAGGGGTTAAAAGCACGGGAGGCTCCTCCGAACGAGGTAGCTCTGGTCGATCAGCTGGTACAGGACCTTGAGTCTGTCTGCAAGTCAGACATGGATACTATCCCCTTGCTGCCTTGGGCATGCGGTGGCGCTAAGCCACCTGATCTGGTCTGCGGACCAATCTTCCAAGAAGGCCCTGTGGGATCTGCCCTTTTAGGGCGACAGACTTTTTTGGGGCCTCTCTGGATGACATCAGTAAAGATGCCCCAGAAGGTAAGAGCACGTTGCTCCCACAATCTTAAGAAGGTAAGGAGCCATGCCATAGGCAAGAGCCCTCCTTACCGCGCACAAGTGGTCTTTCGCCTGCCTAGTGAGGCAAGTTAACGACCCCAGGCCCGATAAAGTGCCTGCTGAGGGACAGAAGAGTCCCTGGGTTCGCAAGTCCAACCTTGCTTGCCTACCGAACAGATTTTTTCCCTCAAAACCGCCAGCTTCAACCGACTCATCGGGAAGTCCTATATGGGGCGGTTCAAGATCTGCTGATACGCAGGGTGGTCCTTCCTGTCTCAGTACAGAGAAGGATTCAAGGGTTCTACTCTGTTCGTAGTGCTGAAAACGCAATGTTGTCGCCGCCCTCCATCCGGGGGATTTTCTGGCATCCTGGACATCTAGGATACATGCTTGCATGTCCCCAGATGCACCAGGCATCAGAGATGCCTGAGTTGCTGGCCGGGGCAGACCACTACCAATGGTGGCTCTCCCCTTTGGCCTAGCAACGGCACCAAGGGTCTTCACCAAGGTGCTTACCCTGATGCTGGCCCTACTAGACAGCATGGCATCGCTATCATGGGCAATTTGGATGATCTTCTTCTGAGGGTCACTTCAAACTCAAATCTAGAAGTGAGCAAGTCTATAACCTGTCAGACCCTCCGATGCTTGGTTGGGTGCTGAACACTCAGAAGTCAGTATAGGTAACCTCCTTTGAGGCGGTACCATAGGCACTATTCACTAGTTCACACGCTAGTGTTACAGAAGGTAACTCTATCCTGAAGGGTCAAGTGCCCTTCATCCCTGGATTATTAAAATCTGGGTAAGCCACCTAATCAGGACCTCCCTAGTTGGTGGCCGACATCACAGGCATTTCTGTCTGGGAAGTCGTTCCTTCCTCTTTACTGGATGGTGGTCATGGCGGACGCCTGTCTTCCCAGTTACAGAGCTCAGTCAACCTGGGTCGCTGGACTCCGGAGGAATCCCATTGCAGATCATTGGCCCGTAAACCGGGCGATCTGGCTTTGCCTCTCCACATGGTCTCAGAGGCTACAAGGGCGTCCAGTCAGAATCCAGTCGGACAAACACCACAGTGTTGCGTATGTCAAACATCAAGGAGGAACAAGCAGCTCTGCTGCAGCATCGGAGGTCACTCACCTCCTAATGGGGGCAGAAAGGAGCATACAGGCCTGTCGGGCCTTATACATTCCTGGTGTGGAAAACTGACAGGACGAACTGCCTGAGTTGCCAGGCTGGACCAAAGAGAATGGTCTTTACACCCAGAGGCCTTTCAGCTCTTTTACCAGAAGGGAGGCACACCAGTCGTATATCTCCTGGCTCCTCGACTCAATCGGAAGGTATTGAGGTTTGTGGCCAGGTCTAGAGACCCAAGGGCAACATGACGGATGCGTTGGTGACACCGTGGAGTCAGTACAGGCTAATCTATGCCTTCCTTCCTCTGAAGCAATTCCTCATCTGCTTCGCAGACTGCAGGCAGAGAGGATTCTAATGGTCCTAATTGCTCTCGAGTTGCCCTCGGCGTCCTTGGTACGCCGCTCTAGTGCGTCTGGTAGCAGACGCCTTTTTGACATCTACCGCCAAGAAGGACCTTCTGTCGAAAGTCCCATATGCCATCCTGTCTTTTACAGTCACTGGCTTAAGGGCATGGCTTGAGAGTCAGGTACTAAGAGACCGGGCCTGTCAGACTCGGTATCTCTACCATAAGGAGTGCGCGGAAATCATCCTCTAGGAAGATCTACCGTCGCACCTGGAAGACCTACAGATCCAATTGTGAGGAAATGAGGTGGCATCCGCGTACTTATTTGGTTCCAGAGTCCTGCTGTTCTTCAGCAGGGAACGGGCCAAGAATTTTACTTAAGTACAATTAGGGGGCAGGTATCTGCCCTGGCTGTCCTTTTTTCAACGACCTTTGGTGGCTCACTTTCTAGTGAGAACGTTTGTACAGTGGGTTCGGCAGGCGGCCCCTCCGGTCCACCCTCCACTACCTCCGTGGGGCTTGTGTAGCAGATGTCTTTTTGGCGTCTACCACTAAGAGGACCTGCTGTCGCAGGGTCCCAGACACCATCCTGCTTGCAGGCAATGGCTTCAACGGCATGGCCTCTAAGTGCCTCAGAAACCACTGTTGAAGAACTTCAGGGAAATTCCCTTGTTGACACTTTTTCAGAAAGTGGTCCTTTTTAATGGCTGTTACGCCAGTTAAGACGGGTTTCTGAGCAGGCAGTCTTGTCATGCAAGTCTCCCTATCTGATCATCCACAAGGATAAGGTGGTGCTGCGTCCGCAGCCTTCTTTGCTTCCTTCTAAAGGAAGACATTGTACTGCCATCCTTGTGTCCTCATTCGTCGCCTAAAGAGACAATGTTGCATTCCTTGGACGTTGTCCAAACTCTAAAGCCCCGTACACACGATCGGTTTGACTGATGAAAACCATCCGATGGATGGTTTTCATCAGACCAACCGATCGTGTATGGTACCCATCGGTCTTTTTTCCATCGGTTGTAAAAAATAGAACTTGTTTTAAAATTTTCCGATGGATAAAAAACTGATGGGAATTTCCGATCGTCTATGGGCAAGTCCATCGGTTAAAAAACCCACGCATGCTCAGAATCAAGTCGACGCATGCTCAGAAGCATTAAACTTAATTTTTCTCGGCTCATCGGAGTGTTTTACGTCACCGCGTTTGGAACGGTCGGTTTTTTGACTGATGGTGTGTGGCCAAGACTGATAAAAAACAGTTTCATCGGATTTCCGATGGACAAATCCATTGGACGAAAATCCATAGGTTATCCGATCGTGTGTACGGGGCTTAAGAGAATGCTTGTCTGGTACTGCTCCGTTCCGGAGTCCAGACTCACCATTTGTTGGCTGGTCCCAAGTAGGGCCCAGCGGTCTTGTCGGCCACCATCCCTAGGTGGATCCGACAGATCGGGATCAGGCTTACGCCATGAAGGGTCAGACGTCTAGCTTTCCCGGCGCATTCGACCAGGGCAAGAGGTACCTCTTGGTGCTGAGCCAGCAGCCTTATCATGCAAGGCTCCTTATCTGATCTTCCACAAGGATAGGTGGTGCTGCGTCCGCAGCTTTCTTCTTCCATCTCAAGGAAGACATTGTCCTGCCATCCTTGTGTACTCATCCGTCGAATCCTAGGAGATGACGTTGTATATTTTGGATGCTGTCTGAGCTCTGAGAACATCAAGCGTCTGTTTTCACAGGTGTAAGACAGCGACCTGCTCGTCCGTTCACACTTTCACTAAACTACTTTTACAAGTTTATGTGTGTGCATTAGGGATGAGCTTGGTGTTCAAGTCGAACATAGGTTCGACTCGAACATCGGCTTTTCGCGCGTTCGGCGAACAACGAACGATTTGGGCCGTTCGCGCCAAATTCGAGTGATGCGAATGGCCCACAATACACTGCGCCATCGCAGTGTAATCCCGGCGCTGTGATTGGCCAAGCATGCACTGTGACCCTGCATGCTTGGCCAATCACAGCGCCGGCAGCGAGGAGAGCAATGATTGGCCACAGGCAGGATGCCTGTGGCCAATTATAGCTGAGGGGGTTTAGTACACGCCCCACTCTATAAAAGGCCGCCAGCGCGGCGGCCTCGTGTAGTGTGTTCCGGAGCAGGGAAAGTGAAGGATAGGCAGGGACAGTGTCAAATCCATTCTTTGCTAAACCTTGTGTGTAGGGACAGAGAAGGATAGGCAGGGAGAGTGTCCGTGTCATATTCTTTGCTAAACCTTGTGTGTAGGGAGAGCGAAGGATAGGCAGGGAGAGTGTCAGTGTCATATTCTTTGCTAAACCTTGTGTGCAGGGAGAGAGAAGGATAGGCAGGGAGAGTGTCAGTGTCATATACTTTGATAAACCTTGTGTGCAGGGAGAGAAAAGGATAAGCAGGGGACAGTGTCAGTGTCATTGTTGCTAAGCCTCCTGCACATTATACACCTGAAGTTAGCCCGTATTGCTGCTTTTTCCTGGTGTGTTACACCAACAGGATTTTGCGGCACTTACAGCGGGCGGAGTGTGCCTCCTGACCATATTACACCTGAACTTAGCCTGTATTGCTGCTTTTTCCTGGTGTGTTACACCAACAGGATTTTGCGGCACTTACAGTGGGCGGAGTGTGCCTCCTGACCATATTACACCTGAACTTAGCCTGTATTGCTGCTTTTTCCTGGTGTGTTACACCAACAGGATTTTGCGCCACTTACAGCGGGCGGAGTGTGCCTCCTGACCATATTACACCTGAACTTAGCCTGTATTGCTGCTTTTTCCTGGTGTGTTACACCAACAGGATTTTGCGGCACTTACAGCGGGCGGAGTGTGCCTCCTGACTATATTACACCTGAACTTAGCCTGTATTGCTGCTTTTTCCTGGTGTGTTACACCAACAGGATTTTGCGGCACTTACAGCGGGCGGAGTGTGCCTCCTGACCATATTTCACCTGAACTTAGCCTGTATTGCTGCTTTTTCCTGGTGTGTTACACCAACAGGATTTTGCGGCACTTACAGCGGGCGGAGTGTGCCTCCTGACCATATTACACCTGAACTTAGCCTGTATTGCTGCTTTTTCCTGGTGTGTTACACCAACAGGATTTTGCGATACTTACAGCGGGCGGAGTGTGCCTCCTGACCATATTACACCTGAACTTAGCCTGTATTGCTGCTTTTTCCTGGTGTGTTACACCAACAGGATTTTGCGGCACTTACAGCGGGCGGAGTGTGCCTCCTGACCATATTACACCTGAACTTAGCCTGTATTGCTGCTTTTTCCTGGTGTGTTACACCAACAGGATTTTGCGGCATTTACAGCGGGCGGAGTGTGCCTCCTGACCATATTACACCTGAACTTAGCCTGTATTGCTGGTTTTCCCATTTCCCTGCAGGCAATTAGAATGTCTGGAAGGCAAACAAGGAGAGGCAGACAGTCAGGAGCCAATAAAAGAGGGCAAGCAGGCTCTGTGTCTAGAGACAACAGTGCTGGTCGTGGACACGGTGCATCGCCATCAGCACATGGCCATGGGACACGCTTGTCCTTCTTTTCGGCAGCTGGACGTGTTGAGCCGCATCATGCCGAAGACTTGGTAGAGTGGATGACCAAGCCCCCTCATCCTCCTCATCCTCCTCATCCTCTCTCACCCAGGCTCAGGGTACTGGCAAAGCAGCTGCCAAAGCACCCTCTTCCCTGGTATCAATGTCATCATCAGTCACTCCTTCCCTAGACCAACCATGTCCTCCTGAGGAGTCCTCCGAACTGTTTGAGCACAGTGTTGGGTACATGCTCCAGGAGGATGCCCAGCGTTTCGAAGGGTCTGATGATGATACCCAGCTAGAGGAAGGCAGTAGCGTGAGAGCAGAGAGAGGGGATGCTCAAGAAGGACACCAATCTGGCAGTCATGTTACAGCAGCTGCAGCATTCTGCCAGATTGGCTCCAGTGATGAGGAGGGAGGGGATGATGAGGTCACTGACTCCACGTGGGTGCCTAATAGGAGAGAGGAGGAGGAGGAGGATGAGGAGGAGGCACATCTCAAACGAGGCAGGATGCCCTCGGGGGGCCAGCGTAAGGGCAGCACACCAACGGAATCACACCGCAGAGCTCCGCCTGTGCAGGGCGCTGCCTCTGCCCGTTATTCAAAAAGTTCTTTGGTGTGGGCCTTTTTTGAGTCGAGTGCATCAGATCGCACAGCTGCTGTTTGCAACATATGTCTCAAGCGTATATCGCGTGGCCAAAACATCACCCGCTTGGGCACCCCATGCTTGACCAGACATATGTTGACCTGCCATGCAGCTCGTTGGCAAGCCTACCTTAAAGACCCACACCATAGAACAAAGCTAACCTCTTCTTGCACCGCATCAGCTGGGATCTCCAACCCCACTATACCTTCAGTCCTCTCTGAAACCTGCTCTGAGAGGAATGAAGGTGTAGAATTAGGTGTGTCACAGCCAAGTACTTGCGGGCACTCTGCTAGCAGTACACCGACGTCCGATTCTTGCAGGCAAATTTCCCTGCCCCAGCTGCTGGACCATCGAAAGAAGTTCACTCCCAGCCATCCACATGCCCAGCGGTTGAATGCTAGCTTGGCTAAATTGCTAGCGCTTCAACTGCTGCCTTTTCAGTTGGTAGACTCGGCCCCCTTCCGTGAGTTTGTGCAATGTGCGGTTCCTCAGTGGCGGGTTCCCAAACGCCACTTTTTCTCACGGAAGGCGATTCCGGCTCTCTACCGGCATGTGGAAGGCAATGTCTTGGCCTCGCTGACCTTCATAAAGATGAACCAGTCTTGGATCACCACCAGCTACCAAGCACCTGATGCTGATGTAACAGAATAATTTTCTTTGAAATTTCAGATCCCTTCAAGACTGCCAATGCTGATGCAGAGTGACTATCCTGTTATGCTGAGTGACTATCCTCTTCCTCCTCAATAATCATGCTGATAGCTTGAAAGAACATTTTTAGTTCTGGGCACTGCCACCAGTGGCTAAGGCCCAATTTTTCATCCCCTGTCTAACAGGGGCGTGTATTTACAATTTTTGATGCAATGCTTTGCAGTAGGGCTCATTGCTGTGCTCCAACTAGAGTATCTGTGAGGGGTTGCAGTGTTGTGGCACCAGCACCAGTGCCTAAGGCCCAATTTTTCAGCCCCTGTTTAACAGGGGCGTGTAATTACAATTTTTGATGCAATACTTTGCAACAGGGCTCATTGCTGTGCTCCAAGTACAGTATCTGTGAGGGGTTGCAGTGTTGTGGCACCAGCACCAGTGCCTAAGGCCCAATTTTTCTGCCCCTGTTGAACAGGGGCATGTAATTACAATTCTTGATCGAATAATTCACAGCAGGGCCCATTCCTGCGCCCACCAAGAGTAACTGTGTGGGCTTACAGTGTTGTGGCACCAGCACCACCACCAAAGGCCCAATTTTTCCTACCACTGTTCAACAATGGCATGTAATTACAATTCCTGATATAATAGTTCACAGCAGGGCGTTCCAGCGCCCACCAAGAGCAACTGTGAGGGCTTACAGTGTTGTGGCAACACCAACACCTAAGGGGCAAATATCTGCAGAGTATATACGGCAGGCCTCTACTTTCAAACATCCAACTTACAAATGACTCCTACTTGCAAACAGAAGGAGACAACAGGAAGTGAGAGGAAATCTACCCCTAGGAAGGGAAATTCTCTCCTGTAAGAGTTAATATGGGAAAAAGGTGTCTCCTCTCTACTGATGCTTTATCACTAATCCTTGTTTCAACAAAAAAAAACAAATTTTCAAAAAACATTTGTCATTGGGATGGAAAGTGAGGTGAAATGTTCTGAACAGGTGCACAGACAGCAAAACAAATGTTACAGGGGTGATAACCCTTGCCTATGTTCTCCAAAAAGCTTAAAAATTGATTTTTTGGCTAGAGCTACACTTGACCACTTCAACACCGGGCTTTTTTTACCACCTCAATACTGGGCCTATTCTGGCACTTCTCTCCTACATGTACAAATCATCATTCTTTTGCTAGAAAATTACTCAGAACCCCCAAACATTATATATGTTTTTTAAGCAGACACCCTAGGGAATAAAATGACGGTCATTGCAACTTTTTTCTTGCACAGTATTTGCGCAATAATTTTTCAAACGCCTTTTTTGGGGGAAAAAAATGGTTTCACAAATTAAAAAATAACAAAACAGTAAAGTTAGCCCAATTTTTTTGTAAAATATGAAAGATGATGTTACACCGAGTAAATAGATACCTAACATGTCATGCTTTAAAATTGCGCACACTCATGGACTTCGGTACTTAAAAATCTCCATAGGCGACGCTTTAATTTTTTTTACAGGTTACCAGGTTACAGTTACAGAGGAGGTCTAGTGCTAGAATTGTTGCACGCGCTCTAACGCACGCGGCAATACCTCACTTTTATTCCTATTACAAGGAATGTAAACATCCCTTGTAATAGGAATGGTGTCTGACAGGTCCTCTTTATGGAGAGATGCAGGGTCAATAAGACCCCACATCTCTTCTCCAGGCTGGAAAGCATGAGATTGTGAAAAAAAATTCACCAATCTCATGTTTACTAGCCGCAATGGCGGCTTTGTTTACATCTGAGAAGCCAGGCGTAACGTCATCACATCGCGCCCGGGCCTCCGACGGTCATAGAGATGACTGGTGACCATCTGGTCACCAGTCATCTCTATTGTTCACCTCTGGCACCGGACGATTGATTCTCCGAGCCCCCGATGGCACGGGAGAGCCCAGAGAAGCACAGGATGGCGGCGGGAGGGGGGGTGTCCCCTCCCGCCGCCTATAAGAACGATTAAGCGGCGGAACTGCCACTATGATCATTCTTATGGCGCACAGAATCGCTGGCAGAACAAAAGGATATCTGAATGATGCCTCTAGCTGCAGGCATCATTCAGATATACCCCCACAAAGCCCAGGACGTCATATGACGTCCACCCAGGATGGGAGATCCCATCTGTGGACGTCATTTGACTATGGCTGGGTAGGGAAGTGGTTCAAAAAATGTAACTGTTCCAAATTACAAACAGATTGTATTTAAGAACAAACCTACAGTCCCTGTCTTGTTTGCACCGCCTGTATACTGCTGTTCAGAGTATATAGGGCCTTTTTTTATATTGGGTGCGGGGTTCCCCTTAATATCCATACAAGACTCAAAGGGGCTGGTAATGGGCTGGGGTGGGGGGCGGGGTGTGATGGGGTAGCCATGCCATTTTTCTTATGGATATGGATATTTTCATCCATATTGCCGGGACCAGACATTACATTACAGCTGCAAGCATTTTTAAATGGCTTTTTTTCCTTTAGAAATGTCATTTTGTGCAGGGACAGTTCTAAACACGGGAAACACTTGGCACTTCACAGGCATACTTTAGACACCGCCCAGGTACGATATTTAAAGGAATATGTCCCTTCTTTTTTTTTTCACTTTATGCATCATTAAAATCACTGCTCCCGAAAAACTACGGTTTTTAATAATTCTTTTTGCATTGATACATGTCCCGTGGGGCAGGACCCGGGTCCCCAAACCCTTTTTAGGACAATAACATGCATATTAGCCGTTATAATTAGCACTTTAGATTTCGAACGTTCGCATCCATTGTATTTAATAGGGTTCTAAAGTTCGCGCAAACTTTCGGTCCGTTCGAAGGTTCTGGTGCGAACCGAACGGGGGGGGGGTGTTCGGCTCATCCCTAGTCTGGGCAGGAGAGTGGTTTAAGTGCTCAGTAAGCAATTGGTTAAAGTATAACTAAAGGACATTTTTTTTTTTTTTTTAGTTTTGAATAGAGTGGAGGTGGATTGTTGTCAGTGCCTCCATTAGGAAGATTCAGGCCTCGTACACACGACCGAGTTTCTCGGCAAGAACCAGCAAGAAACTTGCTGGCAGAGATGTCTTGCCGAGAAATTTGTTCGTGTGTATGGTTTCTCGTCAAGTAAACCGACAAGTAATCTCGACGAGAAAATAGAGAACCTGCTCTCTATTTTCTCGTCGAGATTCTCGTCAGCCTGTTTCTCGACGAGAAAATTGTGTGTGTGTGTGTACACTTACCTGTCCTCCGGGAAGCCCGCGCATGTTCGAAATGAATTCGACGCATGCGCGGTAGCTTCCTAGGCATAGGTAGGGTATACCAAGATGGCGGCGACGGCATCGAATGTGACGAGCGCATGCTCGTCGTAGTCGATGACGTCACTGCGTACGCTCCATTCAAAGAACCGCGGGTTCTTTGAAAGGAGCGTGTGTACACTCGGCCGGGACAAGTTTCTTGTCCAAGAATCTCGTCGAAAAAAACGACATGTTTTTTTCGACGAGAATCTCGGCCGTGTGTACGAGGCTTTACCCTCTCTATTCGTTCTGTTTACCATTATCATTAAAAATGAAAGTAAAAGAAAATCCCAAATTTTGGGTTGTCCCCAGAAAAGTAATGGAGGGGAAATCTTCCAATGGGGACACAGATGTAAAAAAAATTACATGAGTTATAATCCTCCCTTACGCTATCCAAAATGAAAAAAAAAAGGCAAATAGACTGTGCAATTTGCAAGTTGTTCCAGAGCTTAGTACATGAGGTACATCTTCACTTTACTAAGAATATCCAATCACATGCAAGGGAAAAAAAAACAGCATTTTTGCTTGTCTATGATTGGATGATGGAAGTCAGCAGAGCTCCCCCTCATTTACTAAGCTCTGGAGCAACTTAATTTACAAAGTGCTCAGTCTTTATGCCTTTAGTAAATCCACACCATTACATTAAAGTAGAAGTGCACGCTAACACTAAAATCCCTACATCTACAGACATCCACGATCTAACACTAACCTATCAAGCCCTGTAAAGAAGAAATCAGTATACATACCTTTTTTTAAACTGGTCCGACCTGATCCTATGCAAAGCTGTCAGCTGCGGCTTCTCTGTGTGGGCGGGTGCAGAGGACACAGCCGCCAACAGAAGCCCCATAGTAAGTCTATGGGTAACATTACTCCCCATTAATTTCAGAGCTGTTCTTGGTTGTGTCCTCTGCAGAGCTTCCCCTGTTGGAGATTGGATTGGCTTGAAAAAATCTGTTCTGATACTGATTTCTTCTTTACAGGGCTAGAGAGGTTAGTGTTAGATCGTGGATGTCTGTAGGTGCAGGAAATTTTAGTGGTAGGATCCACCCCATTACATGTAGTAAAATATACTTATTTTCTCCTGACATTTCACCAGATTTTTTGAGTTTTTTTTATTTTTGTGAATATCAAAGCATATACATAATTTGCTGCAAAAAAACTCCCAATCACTTCAAAAGAAAATACAATATACACACATATCACAATGGTCTAATCTCTTGTTAAAACATATGTCATATGTAGTGGGGATACTTTACCTTTTCACAATTATTTTTAGAGATATCTTCCCACTGACAAGTTCCCACCGACACCATTGATCTTTAGCTATCTATAAGGGGGTTATTCCTCCAACTGACCACAATTGTAAGGAGCATCCATCACTCCAATGTATCATGAGTTGTAGATATAGTCATTTTTAGCAGGGGTTTTATGAAACTAGAAAATAATTTCAAGGGTTCCTCTGTGTTGAAAGGGTTGAGAAAGTCTGCTTTAAAGTGTAACTAAAGGCAAAACCTTCTTTTTCATGTTGGATAGATTAATGGAGGGTTAGAACCCCTGTCCATTTTTTGCCATCTGTGTCCCATAGGAGAGATTTACCTTCACTTCCTCTCCCATTGTTAACCGCTTGCCGACCGCCGCACGACGATATACGTCGACAGAATGGCACGGCTGCGCAAAAGGACGTATATATACGTCCCCTTTAAGAAGCAGCATTGTGGGCGTGCACCCGCTGCGAGCTCCGTGACTCCGAGCGCGGGTCCCGCGGACTCTATGTCCGCGGGAATACCTGCGATTGTGTCACGGTGAGGAAGGAGGGGGAAACGCTGATGTAAACAAGCATTTCCCCAGTGTTCCTAGTGACAGGACAGTGATCACAGCTTCCTGTAATCGGAATCTGTGATCAGTGTCGTGTCACACACAGCCCATTCCCCCTACACTTAGAAGCACTCCCTAGGGCACACTTAACCCCTTCAGCGCCACCTAGTGGTTAATCCCTTCACATGTCAGTGTAATTTTCACAGTAATCAGTGCATTTTTATAGCACTGATCGCTGTAAAAATGACAAAAGTCCAAAAAATTTGTCAAAAGTGTCTGATGTGTCCGCCATAAAGTTGCAGTCACGATAAAAATCGCAGATCGCCGCCATTACTAGTAACTTTTGCGCAAACCAATAAATATACGCTTATTGCGATTTTTATTTTTTATTTTTTACCAAAAATATCTAGACAAATACGTATTATCCTAAACTGAGGAAAAAAAGATATTTTGTTATACATTTTTGGGGGATATTTATTATAGCAAAAAGTAAAAAAATATAGCATTTTTTTCAAAATTGTCGCTCTATTTTTGTTTACAGAGCAAAAAATAAAAACCACAGAGGTGATCAAATACCACCAAAAGAAAGCTCTATTTGTAGGGGAAAAAAAGGTTTCAATTTTGTTTGGGAGCCACGTCGCATGACCGTGCAATTGTCAGTTAAAGTGACGCAGTGCCGAATCGCAAAAAGTGCTCTGGTCTTTGGCCAGCGAAATGGTCCGGGGCTTAAGTGGTTAAAACAGGAAGTGAGAGGAAATCCATGCAAATTAGGAGAATCCCTTGGGCTCCCCCAGGTCACTAGAACTAATCTCCCCATTGGAAAATGTCCCCTCTATTATTTTCTAGGGACAACCCAAATTTGGGATTTTCTTTTTATTTCACTTTTAATGATAGGGTAAACAGGACAAATAGAGAGGGTGACTCTCCCTAATGAGAGCACAAACAGCAGTAAAAACCTAATAGGTGTTCTAATCCCTCTCCACTATCCTAAACAAAACAAAAAAAGCTTATCCTTTAGTTATATTTTAAGTAAATACAAAATATCTTTATACATGTCAAATATTGAAAGAAAATAGTATCAAACATCACACATAAAAATAAATATCCTTCTTCCACCAATAAAAAAGATAATATTGTAGAAGAACGATATTTATATAGTATATGTGTGTGATTTTTTTAATACTTTTTTCATTCAATATTTGACATTTATAAAGATATTTTGTATTTACTTAACCTCCCTGGCGGTATTGTTCTGTCTGGAATTATGTACCAAAAGTGGTACAATTATTTTGCATGGGAATTTGCTGTTATGTATTGTAGGCCTGCAATTCTTAGTAATTACAGGCATACCCCACTTTTAAGTACACAATGGGGTGTATTTACTAAAGCTGGAAAGCGCAAAATCAGGCTCACTTCTGCATATAAACCAAAGAGATTCTAAGCCCGGCTTGTTCAATTAAGCCTGGTAATAAAACCTGGAAGCTCGTTGGTTTCTATGCAGAAGTGAGCCTGATTTTGCACTTTCCAGCTTTAGTAAATAAACCCCATTGTGTACTTAAAAGTGGGGTATGCCTGTACTTACTTTAAACCTGACCAAACAAGAGTCTAGTAGACATCCCGGGTGTGATAAAGTTTGAAACACAAAATCATAAATTATAATATAATAAATAACTATAAATAATTATAACAAATAGTAATGTAATTATAATAAAAATTATTCAATAATGTAATCAAATCAAAAACAGTGAAATTTGCTCAGTTGCAGAATTGTCGCTGTCATTAGATTTAGTGTTTGATGACGAATTTCCCCACAAATCGCTATCGCTCAATTCTGCGAGTGATTCTAATTTATTATCGCTGTTTTCTAGCTGGTCTAAAACCACTTTTGACATAAAGGGACACTTTTTGGTTGCTATGGACAATCTCCAGTTTCCAGGCAGAAAGAACAGTTTTTATAATATAAAACTGCATGCAGGACACTGGACAGACCACTAGGGACAAAGGGGATGTGTAATTATTTGATACAGTACTGTAATCTGTAAGATTACAGTATACTGTATCTATACTGTGTGTTTCACTTTTTGAATTTGGCGCCAAACTCCATCCCCGTGCGTCGCAACGTCGCAGGGAACGGAGCTCGGCACTCGGCAGTGTGTATCGAGCGAGGAGACAGCTCGCACACACTGCGGGAGGACATCGCAGGATCCAGGGAACAAGGTAAGTAACTTCCCTGTATCCTGCAATGCAATCCCGAGTCTGGCTCGGGGTTACCGCTCTCAGCATGAAAAACTCGCCCCGAGCCAGACTCGGGATTACCACCAGGGAGGTTAATTGAACTTAGATGTTTTTGATACATGTGTCCTGTGAAAGCAGCTTTCCTTTGACTGGTATTCTAGTCACCTTTTTTCTTTTGTATTAATACATACGCTGTAGGGACCACACTGACTTAGTGAGTTGGCATATTTCTTAGGTTTAAACCATTTTACATTTTTATTAGCAATTAAAACTGACAGGGGTTCTAATTCTTCTCCACTTTATTCATATTACTGGATATCTCATGAGATAAAATACTGCATGGTTTCATGAGATAAATACTGTATATTTCAGAAAAATACAGCATGCGGTATTTTAGAAACATTTTTTAGTGAATGCCAAAAAATCCTTGAAGTGGTAGATACTGCTTCATTAATGGAGCCCACTGTCTGTTATATATAGTTACATAGTTACATAGTAGGCGAGGCTGAAAAAGACACAAGTCCATCAAGTCCAACCTATGTGCATGATATTATATTGAAGCACTTCTGCAATATAGTGATGATGCATTTAGTAGACATGTGCATTCGTTTTCGTCCGAATGCATTTTCGTCCGAATTTCAGCTATTTTCGTTATCGTTTTAACAAACGAAAACGAAAGCACAGAATCCGAAAACCGAAAGATCCGACATAAACAAATGCTTTATTTTCGTTTTCGTTGCTACAACAGTTCGATATAGATAGGAGATTCGACGTGACGCTGACAATAACAATCTGTGTCTATCGAACCTGTGGTCGAATGTGCCTAACCTTAACTCTATTAGTCCAAGATTATTCTACATAGGAGAGAAAAGATTTGACATTATAGAGAGAAAAGATTCGACATAGGAGAGAAAAGATTCGACATAGGAGAGAAAAGATTCGACATAGGAGAGAAAAGATTCGACATAGGAGAGAAAAGATCACTGCTGGAATTGGGTGGGGGAAGTAAAATAAAAATAAAGTTGATGATGAATGTTATTGGCTGATTGTAACCAAAGAGGAGGAGCAGTAAAATAGCTAGAATGACGAAGATTCGACAAAGCATCGAAAGTTAGAAGATTCGACGGTGCAGCAAAACTGTACGACGCTGCAATCGTACATTTCCGGTCAAATGCATCCTCCCATAGGCTATAGAAGAATTCTAATGTTGGTTGACTAGTAATAGTAATGAATAAATATAATTATTACTAGTCATACAACATTAGAATTCTTCTATAGCTTGTGGGCGGAACATTAGACCGGAAATGTATGATTGCAGCGTCGTACAGTTTCACTGTTCCGTCGAATCTTCTTTGAACATTCGACAGACACCATAAGCCTTCAATGACAGATTCAACCTTAATTAATTCAGATTTTCGGACGAATGCAATTTCTAACGAAAAACGAAATAAATAAAAACAAATTTCGGGAGTAACTAAATAAATTTATTTTTCGGACGAAAAAGAAATTCCGAAACGAAATATTTCAGTGTGCACATGTCTAGCATTTAGGTTGATGATGATACAATTAAATAAAAAAGTGTCTTGTCACCAGTAGAGACGAAGATTCTGAAAAGAACGGCAGTACTTAGAGATAGGTCTATCTGAAAGTGCACCCAGAAACTGGTAAACATGTGCTACCTAATGACTTTAATATAAGGGAATAATTTTATTAAATAATGTAAATTGATTGATTGGCTATGAGGCAGCAAGACATCAGGGTAATAAAGGCCTGCAAGGTTCCAGCCAAACCTTAGTTTAACCACTTTCCGTCCGCGCTATAGCCGAATGACACAGCTACAGCGCGGACCTGAATTTCTGGGAGACCGTCAATAGACGTCCTCCCCTTTGCACGTGCCCCCTGCAGGGCACGCGCAGCGCACGCTGTGATCACCGAGTCACTGAGACCCGGGTGATCACAGATCCGAGTAAGGGGCCAGTCCCGGCCCCTTACCACGTGATCAGCTGTCAGCCAATGACAGCTGATCACGTGATGTAAACAAAGCTCTGTAATCTTTTTTACTCTTTCGTCCATGGACCGACACAGTTTCTCTATTGACAAAGTGTGTATTATCCGTTAATTAGGAGTGACTAGGCAGAAAAACTTGTAAAAAGTGTTGCATCACACCTTCTACAGTACCGCCCAGGGGGCGGACCCTCTGGTATAACCTCTCAGTCTGCATCTCGCAGATCAGTTTTTTTCTGTCTAGCAAGGAGTAGGACATGGCTCCCTTCGGGCCCATTGGTCCGGGGGAAAAAATATATATTTTTTTGCTACATTTGTTGTTTCCTGCGATCTTCGATCAACTGCCGACTGGGTGACAGGCTGGATCCTCGATCCTTGTAGTCTCTCCAGTTTCGGCCATCGAGCGTGTGCCAACCCTAGCTACGCGCTGGGTTTTCCACGACATGCCCGTCGCTCCATGGGTGGCCGGTGAGCCTACGCTCCATGGCCTGTATCGGACCGATCAGCTTCGGCTGACCTTACGGCCGAGTCGCAGCAGCCTGGCCGGTGAGCTTACGCTCCAAGGCTTGCATCAGAACGCTCAGCTTCGACTGACCTTACGGCCGAGTCGCAGCAGCCTGTCCAGTGAGCGTCACGCTCCAGGGCATACATATGATCGTCCCTTTTGGGTCCAATCACAGCATGCCTGACCAACAGTCACCTTCCGTGCGCGGACGATGATCTGTTTGGAATGTCTTCCAGCATAATACATGCAGGATAGGTAAGTAAAACTCCTCTGCCTCGGCTGGGTGATTTAGCTGGACATTCCTGGAGGGACCAAGTAAGTGGTTGTGGCCCCTTTCTTCCTTCTCTCCCTGCCTTTCCCTCCTCCCTGGGCTTCTAGCTAAAGGTTGCTGGGTGCTGGGGGTCACCTAAGGGGTTCCACTGGAGCGGGGCTGGCTGTAACTAACATTTAAAAGAAATGTAATTTCTGCTTACCTGTATGTGCTTCCTCCTCCATGCTGTCGGCGGCCATTTTGGGGTGGTCTATGCCGAGTGCGGCCTCTTGTGACTGCCCGGCGGCCATCTTCCTGTGGTTCAGCCACACCCACTGGCCCCTATCAGCTGATCGGCGGCCATGTTTGTCCACCCTGTATGTATATAGTGCCGTTCGGTGGCCATCTTTTTGTGGGCTACAGCTGCTTGACCTCTATCTTCGGCTCAGCGGCCATTTTCTTAGAGCCCACATTATCTTCCATACAGACGTTTTTGGCAACCATTTTGCGAGAGCCTCCGGCCTCTAGGGTGCATTACACTGGCGTGAAAATTCACACAGGAAGTGCTGATAAAAGAAGCAGACTGACACAGCAGCAGTGGGACAGCATCACATGCGCAGCACACGGCAGCATAGCAGTACCGTTCCAGGGTGGTGAGTCCTCTGGGTAACCCAGCATCTCTGCAGCGCAGGAGGGTGGCCTATTGATATCTTGCCTGGAGCCCTGTGGGTGTCAGCGTGTGGTCAGCATGGCATCTGAGCCAGATGTCTTCTCCCCTGAAACACCAGATTTAGCAACTGGTGCCCCTGAGGTGTCTATGAACGCTATGACGGCAATCCTAGAGGCGTTTGCTGCCAGGGTGGAAGCAGCACACGGGAATACAGGGGGTAGTAAACGCCCTGTCCCCTGCAAGCTTCTGGGGATAATTCTGATGCAGAACCAGGTCCAGCTACGGCTCAGGGCCCAGATTCTGACGCATCAGAGACTGCAGACCGTGACCGGACAGTGAGGATGACTCCAAGTCCAGGTCAGTACGCGAGACGGCATTGGTATCTGACCTTATTACTGCAGTGCAGGATACGCTAAAGTTGGAAAATACTGCAGAAGCAGCAGAGACTCTGGTCCACTTGGGTTTCATAGACCGGCCCGCACTGCTAAGGTGTTCCCTTGTGTGTCTTTTGATAAACTCTTATACAAGGAATGGGAGAACCCACTGAGGGTCTTTACAGCCCCAAAGAGGTTTGCGGTACGGTACCCCTTTGAGGAGAGTTTTCTGAAGAAATGGACCTCTCCCCCTATAGTGGACCCTCCGGTGTCCAGACTTAATAGAGCCACCACAATTCCTGTAGAAGGGGCTCCTGTTTTCAAGGACCCTGTGGATAAGAAGGCTGAAGCACTCGCTTGCTACCTATACTCAGTGGTAGGCTCGACAGTACGCCCGGCATTTGGCGGGGGGCCCTAGTGTCTCAGACACTTACTGAATGGGCAAGATTGCTACTCCAGGGGTTAAGGAGCAAGATGCTCCTCCTGATGAGATAACATTGGCCGACCAGTTGGTCCAGGGCCTTAGGTTTGTCTGCGAGTCAGACATGGATACTATTCCCCTGCTGTCTAAAGCTTCGGTTTATGCAGTAGCAATACGCCGCCCGATCTGGCTAAAAGGCTGGTCTGCGGATCAGACTTCCAAGAAAGCCCTGTTGGATCTGCCTTTTAAGGGCGACAGACATTTTGGGGCTTCTCTGGATGACATCATCAAGGATGCCACAGGTGGTAAAAGCACTTTGCTTCCCCAAATTAGCAAGGGTAAGGGGCCACGCCAAGGGCAAGGGCCCTCCTTTACTGCACGAAAGCGGTTTTTTTCGTCCCCCTAGGGCGACAGGGAAAAGACCCCAGGCCGATAAAGCACCTGCCCAAGGACAAAGGCGTCCTTGGTCCCGCATAACCAACAAGCCTGCGGACAAATCTGCGTCCGCATGAAGGTCCGCCCCCACCCAGCTCTCGGGTGGGAGGACGTCTTCGCAAATTTGCGACGCAGTGGACAGCTCTAGTCTCCGACAGGTGGGTTTGCAAAGTAATCTCCTCAGGCTACAAGATAGAGTTTCTCTCTTGTCCACCGGACAGATTCATCACCTCCAATCTCCAGCTACTACCGACCCGTCAGGAGGCCCTGTATGGGTCGGTCCAGGGTCTACTGGAACGTGGAGTAGTTATTCCAGTTTCAGAACAGGAACGGGTTCAGGGTTTTTACTCAAATCTGTTTATTGTGCCGAAGAAGGAGGGGGTTCGTCCAATCTTGGATCTCAGAGCCCTCAATTGCTTTGTGAAAGTACAAAGATTTTGGATGGAGTTGGTTCGATCTGTAGTCACGGCTCTCCATCCGGGGGACTTTCTGGCCTCCTTGAACATCAAGAACGCATACCTGCATGTCCCCATATACTCCAGACACCAGAGGTTTCTGCGATTTGCTATTGGGAAGGACCACTACCAGTTTGTGGCCCTCCCGTTTGGCCTTGCCTCAGCACCCAGGACGTTCACCAAGGTGCTCGCTCCAATTTTGGCACTTCTAAGACAGCGGGGTATCGCTATCATGGGCTACTTGGACGACCTTCTACTGAAGGCGCCTTCAAGCTCAGAATTTAGAGGTAAGCGTGTCCATTACCTGTCAGACGCTTCGAGACTGTGGTTGGATACTAAACACGCAAAGGTCAGTATGGTGCCCACTCAACACCTAGTGTACCTGGGGTTGATTCTGGATTCCTCAGAGGCAAAGGTATTCCTCCCTGTGGAGAAGTTGCAGACCCTTCGGGGCAGCAGTACGGCAGCTGACTTCCAGGAATTGGTCGTCACTCCGTTTTTGCATGCGAGTGTTGGGCCTCATGGTAGCCTCCTTCGAGGCGGTCCCATATGCTCAATACCACACTCGGGTGTTACAGAAGGAAGTTCTGTCCAGATGGAACAGATGCCCTTCATCTCTGGATTATCAAATCCGATTGAGCCACATAGTCAGGAGATCCCTGGTATGGTGGCTGACAGCACCGGCTCTAATGGCCGGGAAGTCATTTCTTCTGGTTTACTGGATAGTGATCACTACGGACGCCAGCCTTACAGGTTGGGGGGGGAGTCTGGGGTGTTCAGTCGGTGCAAGGTCGCTGGACCCCAGAGGAAGCACTCCTGCCGATCAATGTCCTGGAAATCCGGGCGATCAGGCTGTGCCTCTTCAAATGGTCTCAGAGGCTGCAAGGGCGTCCAGTCAGGATCCAGTCAGACAAGGCCACAGCGGTGGCATATGTCAATCATCAAGGAGCAACAAGAAGCACAGCTGCAGCATTCGGAGGTTGCTCGCATCCTGAAGTGGGCAGAGAAGAGAGTACCGGCACTATCGGCCATGTACATTCCGGGTGTGGAGAACTGGCATGCGGACTACCTGAGCCGCCAGATGCTGGACCAGGGAGAATGGTCCTTACACCCGGAGGTGTTCCAACTCCTCTGCCAAAGATGGGGCACACCAGACGTAGATCTTCTGGCTTCCCGACTCAATCGGAAGGTATTGAGGTTTGTGGCCCGGTCAAGAGACCCATGGGCAGACGCAACGGACGCGTTGGTGGCATCGTGGGGTCAGTATCGGCTAATCTATGCCTTCCCTCCCTTAAGGCTTCTTCCTCTTCTGCTCTGCAGAGTGGAGGCAGAGGGAATTCCAATGATCCTAATCGCTCCAGATTGGCCTCAGCGTCCTTGGTACGCCGATCTAGTACGTCTGGTAGCAGACATCCCCTGGCGCCTACCACTACGGAAGGACCTGCTATCGCAAGGTCCCATACTCCATCCTGCTTTACAGTCATTGGCTTTAACGGCATGGCTGTTGAGAACCAGGTACTGAGAGACTGGGGCCTGTCAGACTCAGTAATCTCTATGATGAGAAGTGCTCGAAAACCGTCCTCTAGGAAGGTTTATCACCGCACTTGGAAGGCCTACATCTCCATGTGTGAGGAAATGAAATGGCATCCGCGTACCTATTTGGTTTCCAGAATCCTGCTGTTTTTACAGCATGGGGTGGACCAAAGGCTTGCCCTAAGTACGATTAAGGGACAGATATCTGCCCTGGCTGTCTTTTTTTCAGCGACCCCTGGCGGCTCACTCTCTCGTGAGTACTTTTGTGCAGGGGGTTCGACATGTGGCCCCTCCAGTCCGCCCCCCGCTACCTCCGTGGGACTTGAACCTGGTCCTCTCGGTGCTTCAGAAGGCACCGTTTGAGAATATTAGAGATATTTCCCTGTTGACAATTTCTCAGAAAGTGGTCTTTTTGGTGGCTGTTACATCAGTTAGACGAGTCTCTGAGCTGGCATGTAAAGCGGCGACTTGGTCGTCCGCTCACACTTTCACAAAATTCTACAAAGTTGATGTAGGTGCATCTTCGGATGCCTCTTTCGGCCGCAAGGTTTTGCAAGCGGCTGTTTAGAGTTGCAGCTCCTCCGTTGGAGGAGTGCTGTTTTGTGTTTTGGGGTGAAGTTTATTTTTATGCTGTTACCACCCCTCGTTTTTTCTCTGACACTGCTTTGGGACGTCCCACTTTGTCAATAGAGAAGCTGTGTTGGTCCATGGACGAAAGAGTAAATAGGATTTTTTACTCACCGTAAAATCCTTTTCTCTGAGTCCATGGACTGACACAGCACCCACCCCTCCTTTTAAGTTTGTACTGCTTTTTGACGAACTGATCTGCGAGATGCAGACTGAGAGGTTATACCAGAGGGTCCGCCCCCTGGGCGGTACTGTAGAAGGTGTGATGCAACACTTTTTACAAGTTTTTCTGCCTAGTCACTCCTAATTAACGGATAATACCCACTTTGTCAATAGAGAAGCTGTGTCGGTCCATGGACTCAGAGAAAAGGATTTTACGGTGAGTAAAAAATCCTATTTTTTTTCTCCTCACGCTGACAGCGTGAGGAGAAAAAAAAGCCGATCACCGGCTTATGTGCAAGGTACATCGGTCCCGAAGAGGAAGGCGGCAAAATCTGCCTCATCTTTGCCAACAATTACCACCTGCCAGTGCCCCGGTGCCCACCAGTGCCACCTGTCAATGCCCAATAGTTCCACCTATCAATGCCCACAAGTGCCACCTATCAATGCCCACCAGTGGTGCCCATCAGTGCCACATACCAGTTCTGCCTATCAGTGTAACCTACCAGTGCTGATCAGTGCCCATCATTGCCACCCATCAGTGCCCATCATTGCCACCCATCAGTGCCCATCACTGCCACCCATCAGTGCCCATCACTGCAACCTATCAGTGGCCATCACTTCCAGCTATCAGTGCCACTTCTCAGTACCCACCAGTGCCACCCATCAGTGTCACCTCTCAGTGTCACCTCTCAGTGCCCACCAGTGCCACCTATCAGTGCCCACCAGTGACGCCTATCAGTGCCCACCCTTGCCGCCTTATCGGTGCCCATCAGTGCAGCCCATCGGTGCCCATCAGTGCAGCCCATCGGTGCAGCCCATCGGTGCCCATCAGTGCAGCCTCATCAGCGTACATCAATGAAGGAGGAAAATGACCTGTTTTCAAAATTTTATAACAAAATATAAATATAAATATATATATATATAAATATATATATATATATATATATATATATATATATATATATATAAATATATAATTATTATTTTATTTTTATTTTTTTATTTTCAACAAAAAATAAAAACCGCAGAGGTGATCAAATACCACCAAAGGACAGCTCTATTTGTAGGAAAAAATATAAAACTTTCATTTGGGTACAGTGTTGTATGACCACGCAATTGTCATTCAAAGTGCATCAGCGCTGAAAGCTGAAAATTGGTCTGGGCAGGAGAGTGCCCAGTAAGCAAGTGGTTGAAGTGATTGTAAGGTCTTGTTTATTTATTTTTTTAAATAACAAACATGTTATACTTACCTCCTCTGTGCAGTTGGTTTTGCACAGAGCAGCACAGATCCTCCTCTTCTCGGGTCCCTCCTTGCTGATCCTGGTTCTTCCCTCCTATCGAGTGCCCCCACAGTCAGCAGCTTGCTATGGGAGCACTGGAGCTGAGTCACAACTCCATGTGTCCATTCAGCCATGGAGCCCCCGGCCAGGCCCCACCCCCTCTCTCCCCTGATTGCCTGACTGACTTTAATTAACAGCCACGTGAGCAAATGGCACTGCTGCTGTGTCTCAGTCAATCAGGAGGAGTGTTCCGGGTGGCTTAGACATTCGTGGACATTGTTGGAGAGAGATGGGGCTCAGGTAAGTAATTAGGGGATATTGGGGAGGCTGCTACACACACAATGTTTTTTATCTTAATGCGTAGAATGCATTAAGATGAAAAACCTTCTGCCTTTACAACTCCTTTTAAATGTAAAATATCTAAATTATTTACCTTGTTTCTAGCAGTAGCCTATTGCATTTTTTTACTTTACTGGGGCCAAATTAGTGCATTATTCATTTTGAATGGTTGATGTGCTTACTACAATGCAATGTAATCTTTGCTCCTTGCAATGATTTTGTGAATAAACCCACTGAAGACTAACTGTTGTGTCAATGTATTTTACATTATAATTAACCACTTAACGACCGCTCACTGTACATATACGTTGGCAAAATGGCACGGACAGGCACAATCACGTACCTGTACGTGACTGCCTTTGTATGGGTGGGGGGTCCAATCGGACCCCCCTCTGGTACAGCGAGCGGTGGTTCTCGGTGCGGGAGCGATCCGTGATGAGGGGATGGCCATTCGTTTCTGACCACCCCCTCGCGATCGCTCCCGGCGAATGAAATGCTTCCTCTGCCTGTGTAATGTGTACACAGGCAGGAGGAAGTGATGTAATCTCTCCTGTGGCACTCACATATACCGAGCGCCGTGGAGAGAAGACACACAGGTTAGTGCACTGAACAGCACACTGACACCAGGACACATAGGAACACGATCGCCCCCCCAGACACCCCCAGATCACCCCCCAGCCCCCAGTCACAGTGTCACTGATTGCAGTGACCATTTATTTACTGATCACTGCAATCAGTGACATTTGTGACTGTAAAAGTGTCAGGGCAGTTAGTTTTAGGTCCAGTGTAGCCCCCTAACCCCCCCTAATAAAGGTTTAAACCCTTGATCGCCCCCCAGGTAACCCTTTCACCCCCTAGCACCACTGTCACTTAGCGATCGTTTTTCTGATCGCTGTATTAGTGTCGGTGATGCTGCTAGGTAGTCAGTTATTTTTTTTAGGTTCGCCGCAGGTTTTTATAGCGTCAGGTACCCCCATATATTACCTAATAAAGGTTTAACCCCTTGATCGCCCCCCAGGTAACCCTTTTACCCCCTTTTGCCAGTGTCACTAAGCAATCGTTTTTCTGATCGCTGTATTAGTGTCGGTGGTGCCGATAGGTAGCCAGTTATTTTTTTTAGGTTCGCTGCAGGTTTTTATAGCGTCAGGTACCCCCATATATTACCTAATACAGGTTTAACCCCCTAATTGCCTCTAGTTAACCCTTTCACCAGTGATCACCGTATAAGTGTTACTGGTGACACTGGTTAGCCAGTTAGTTATTTTATTATTTAGGTTCCCCGTCAGGTTTTTATATAGCATCAGGTACCCCCATATATTACCTAATAAAGGTTTAACCCCCTGATTTCCCCTAGTTAACCCTTTCACCAGTGATCACCATATAAGTGTTACGGGTGACGCTGGTTAGTTAGTTTGCTTTTTAAAGTTTCAGGGCACCCGCCGTATATAACCCAATAAAGGTTTAACCCCCTGATCGCCCAGCGGGTGATATCAATTAGGTTTTAGCGTCAGAGAGGGTCTGCGTCGCCCCAGGCAGCGTCAGGTTAGTGCCAGTAACGCTAACACCCACGCATGAAGCATACACCTTCCTTAGTGGTATAGTATCTGAACAGATCAATATCTGATCTGATCAGATCTATACTAGCGTCCCCAGCAGTTTAGGGTTCCCAAAAATGCAGTGTTAGCGGGACCAGCCCAGATACCTACTAGCACCTGCGTTTTGCCCCTCCGTCCAGCCCAGGCCACCCAAGTGCAGTATCGATCAATCACTGTCACTTACAAAACACAACACACATAACAGCAGCGTTCACAGAGACAGGCCTGATCCTTGCGACTCCAGTGCTGTAGGAGGTGATTTCACCACCACAGTTAAAAAAAAGAGCATATATGCTGAAGCATGGGGGCAGCAGGGGCGGAGGAGCGATTTTGCTTCTAATGCCGCGTACATACGGTCAAAATTCAGACGGAGGCTTGCCCGTGGAAAAGTCCGACCATGTGTGTGCGGCATAACTTTTGTGGGAGGATGCCCCCATGCTTCGGCATATATAAATGGTGCATGTATGCCCATCATTAGAAGTGGGTGAATGAAGGGAGGTATTCTAATGGTGGGCATACCCACCGATCAATCTCTTTTTTTCGTTCAGCCAACAGGCGTGCGGTTCCCCCTAAATATCCATACCAGGCCCTTCAGATCTGGCATGGATTTTAAGGGGAACTCCACCCCAAATTTAAAAAAAAATGACGTGGAGTCCCCCCAAAAATCTATACCAGACCCTTATCCGAGCACGCAACCTGGCCGGCTGCAGGGGAAGAGGGGGACGAGAGAGCGGCCCCCCTCCCTCCTGAACCGTACCAGGCCACATGCCCTCAACATGGGGAGGATGTCCCCATGTTGATGGGGACAAGGGCCTCATCCCCACAACCCTTGCCCGGTGGTTGTGGGGGTCTGTGGGCAGGGGGCTTATCGGAATCTGGAAGACCCCTTTAACAAAGGGGACCCCCAGATCCCGCCCCCCCCCCTATGTGAATTGGTAAGGGGTACATTGTACCCCTACCATTTCACGAAGAAAGTGTCAAAAAATGTAAATAAAAACACACAAACACCTTGGAAAAGTCCTTTATTGAAAAAAATAATAATAATAATAATAATAAAAAAACATTCCAGCGATGAAATCCAGTGTCCCGCGGCGATCCCGATGTCCAGCGCTGTCCGTCATTGGTTGTGCCTGAGCGGACCTGATGGGGAACTTCCTCCGCAGTGTTTTAAATGTATAGACCCACCCCTTCTAAAGCTCCCCATCAGGTCCGCTCAGCGGACCAGATGCGGAACGCGAGAAGGGGCGGGTCTATTCATGTATTACACAGCGAACGAAGTTCCCCATCAGGTCCGCCCCCTTGGTATGTCCGACCCCGCCTATGTCATTGGCCTGAGCGGGGAACTTCCTTCACTGTGTAATTTAAATTTACACAGTGAAGGAAGTTTCCCGCTCAGGCCAATGATGTAGGCGGGGTCTGACATACCGAGGGGGCGGACCGGATGGGGAACTTCGTTCGCTGTGTAATACATGTACTGTATAGACCCGCTCCTTCTCATGTTCCGCATCAGGTCCTCAGCCTTACACCTAGTCATTGGCTGAGCGGACCTGATGGGGAACTTGAGAAGGGGCGGGTCTATACATGTATTACAAAGTGCGAGAAGTTCCCCATCAGGTCCGCCCCCTCGGTATGTCAGACCCCGCCTACGTCATTGGCCTGAGCGGGAAACTTCCTTCACTGTGTAAATTTTAATTACACAGTGAAGGAAGTTCCCCGCTCAAGCCAATGACATAGGCGGGGTCGGACATACCGAGGGGGCGGTATACATGTACTGTATAGACCCGCTCCTTCTCATGTTCCGCATCAGGTCCTCAGCCTTACACCTAGTCATTGGCTGAGCGGACCTGATGGGGAACTTGAGAAGGGGCGGGTCTATACATGTATTACAAAGTGCGAGAAGTTCCCCATCAGGTCCGCCCCCTCGGTATGTCAGACCCCGCCTACATCATTGGCCTGAGCGGGAAACTTCCTTCACTGTGTAAATTTTAATTACACAGTGAAGGAAGTTCCCCGCTCAGGCTAATGACATAGGCGGGGTCGGACATACCGAGGGGGCGGACCTGATGGGGAACTTCGTTCGCTGTGTAATACATGAATAGACCCCGCCCCTTCTCGCGTTCCGCATCTGGTCCGCTGAGCGGACCTGATGGGGAACTTTAGAAGGGGCGGGTCTATACATTTGAAACACTGCGGAGGAAGTTCCCCATCAGGTCCGCTCAGGCACAACCAATGACGGACAGCGCTGGACATCGGGATCGCCGCGGGACACTGGATTTCATCGCTGGAATGTTTTTTTTTTATTATTTATTTATTTCTTTTTAATTAAGGACTTTTCCAAGGTGTTTGTGTGTTTTTATTTACATTTTTGACACTTTCTTTGTGAAATGGTAGGGGTACAATGTACCCCTTACCAATTCACATAGGGGGCGGGATCTGGAGTTCCCCTTTGTTAAAGGGGTCTTCCAGATTCCGATAAGCCCCCTGCCCGCAGACCCCCACAACCACCGGGCAAGGGTTGTGGGGATGAGGCCCTTGTCCCCATCAACATGGGGACATCCTCCCCATGTTGAGGGCATGTGGCCTGGTACGGTTCAGGAGGGAGGGGGGCCGCTCTCTCGTCCCCCCCCCTCTTCCCCTGCGGCCGGCCAGGTTGCGTGCTCGGATAAGGGTCTGGTATGGATTTTTGGGGGGACTCCAAGCCATTTTTTTTTTAAATTTGGGGTGGAGTTCCCCTTAAAATCCATGCCAGATCTGAAGGGCCTGGTATGGATATTTAGGGGGAACCGCACGCCTTTTTTATTTTATTTGCGGCGGGGTTCCCCTTAATATCCATTCCAGACCTGAAGGGCCTGGTAATTGAATTTGGGGGAACCCCCACGCTTTTTTTTATTTTTTTTATCAATGACTTTTGTATGTATTGCCGGGAGCCGACAATTCATTAATAGCCGCGAGTGAGTTTTAAATGACTTTTTTTCCTTCAAAAATTACACTTTGTACAGGGACAGTTCTAAGCACGGGGGACATGCGCGACTTTACATGCATATCATACACACCCCCCAGGTACGAAATTTAAAGGAAAATTTCACTTTTATTTTTTCATTTTAAGCATTATTAAAATCACCGCTCCCGTAAAAACGTCTATTTTTTAAACCTTTTTTTGCATTGATACATGTCCCCTGGGGCAGGACCCGGGTCCCTAAACACTTTTTAGGACAATAAATTGCATATTAGCCTTTATAATTAGCACTTTAGATTTTGAACGTCAAGGTCCATTGTATTTAATAGGGTTCTAAAGTTCACACGAACATTCTGTCTGTTCGCAGGTTTTGGTGCGAACCGAACAGGGGGGTGTTCGGCTCATCCCTGTTTCGGAGGCCATGGAATGCCCAGATGGCACAAAACCCCCCCAAATGACCTCATTTTGGAAAGTAGACACCCCAAGCTATTTGCTGAGAGGTATGGTGAGTATTTTGCAGATCTCGCTTTTTGTCACAAAGTTTTGAAAATTGAAAAAAAATGATTTCCTTTCTTCATTTTCAAAAACAAATGAGAGCTGTAAAATACTCACCATGCCTCTCAGCAAATAGCTTGGGGTGTCTACTTTCCAAAATGGGGTCATTTGGGGGGGAGTGTTTTGTGCTATTTTGCCATTTTATGGCCTTCGAAACTGTGATAGGTAGTGAGGAGTGAAATCAAAAATTTGCGCCCTTAGAAATCCTGAAGGCGGTGCTTGGTTTTCGGGGGTCCCGTACGTGGCTAGGCTCCTAAAAAGTCCCACATATGTGGTATCCCCGTACTCAGGAGAAGCAGCAAAATGTATTTTGGGGTGCAATTCCACATATAACCATGGCATGTGTGAGCAATATATAATTTAGTGACAACTTTTTGAAATTTTTTTTTGTCATTATTCAATCACTTGGGACAAAAAAAATAATTTTCAATGGGCTCAACATGCCTCTCAGCAATTTCCTTGGGGTGTCTACTTTCCAAAATGGGGTCATTTGGGGGGGGGGGTTTGTACTGCCCTGCCATTTTAGCACCTCAAGAAATGAGATAGGCAGTCATAAATTAAAAGCTGTGTAAATTCCAGAAAATGTACCCTAGTTTGTAGACGCTATAAATTTTGCGCAAACCAATAAATATACGCTTATTGATTTTTTTTTACTAAAGACATGTGGCTGAATACATTTTGGCCTAAATGTATGACTAAAATTTAGTTTATTCGATTTTTCTTATAACAAAAAGTAGAAAATATGTTTTTTTTTCAAAATTTTCTGTCTTTTTCCGTTTATATTTCAAAAAATAAAAATTGCAGAGGCAATCAAATACCATTAACCACTTACGCCCCGGACCATTTTGTAGCTAAAGGACCAGAGCTGTTTTCAGAATTTTGCACTGCACTGCTTTAACTGGAAATTGTGCGGACATGCAATGTTGTACCGAAATGAAATTTGCGTCCTTTTCTTCCCACAAATAGAGCTTTCTTTTAATGGTATTTGATTGCCTCTGCGATTTGGATTTTTTGCGATATAAACGGAAAAAGACTGAAAATTTTGAAAAAAAATGATATTTTCTACTTGTTGTTATAAGAAAAATCGAATAAACTCAATTTTAGTCATACATTTAGGCCAAAATGTATTCAGCCACATGTCTTTAGTAAAAAAAAGTCAATAAGCGTATATTTATTGGTTTGCGCAAAAGTTATAGCGTCTACAAACTAGGGTACATTTTCTGGACTTTACACAGCTTTTACTTTATGACTGCCTATCTCATTTCTTGAGGTGCTAAAATGGCAGGGCAGTACAAAAACCCCCCAAATTACCCAATTTTGGAAAGTAGACACCCCAAGGAAATTGCTGAGAGGCATGTTGAGCCCATTGAATATTTTTTTTTTTTGTCGCAAGTGATTGAATAATGACTAAAAAGAAATAAAAGAAATAAAATTACAAAAAGTTGTCACTAAATGATATATTACTCACACATGCCATGGTTATATGTGGAATTGCACCCCAAAATACATTTTGCTGCTGTTCCTGAGTATGGGGGATACCACATGTGTGGGACTTTTTGGGAGCCTAGCCGCGTACGGGCCCCCGAAAACCAAGCACCGCCTTCAGGATTTCTAAGGGCGCAAATTTTTGATTTCACTCCTCACTACCTATCACAGTTTCGAAGGCCATAAAATGCCAAAATAGCACAAACCCCCCCCAAATGACCCCATTTTAGAAAGTAGACACCCCAAGGAAATTGCTGAGAGGCCTGTTGAGCCCATTGAATATTTTTTTTTGTCCCAAGTGATTGAATAATGACAAAAAAAAAAATACAAAAAGTTGTCACTAAATGATATATTGCTCACACATGCCATGGTTATATATGGAATTACACCCCAAAATACATTTTGCTGCTTCTCCTGAGTACGGGGATACCACATGTGTGGGACTTTTTGGGAGCCTAGCCGCGTACGGGACCCCGAAAACCAAGCACCGCCTTCAGGATTTCTAGGCACAAATTTTTGATTTCACTCCTCACTACCTATCACAGTTTCGAAGGCCATAAAATGCCAAAATAGCACAAAAGCCCCCAAATGACCCCATTTTGGAAAGTAGACACCCCAAGCTATTTGCTGAGATGCATGGTGAGTATTTTACAGCTCTCATTTGTTTTTGAAAATGAAGAAAAAAATACATATTTTTTTTTTTTTTTAATTTTCAAAACTTTGTGACAAAAAGCGAGATCTGCAAAATACTCACCATACCTCTCAGCAAATAGCTTGGGGTGTCTACTTTCGAAAATGGGGTCATTTGGGGGGGTTTTGTGCCATCTGGGCATTCCATGGCCTCCGAAACTGTGATAGGCAGTGAGAAGTGAAATCAAAAATTTACACCCTTAGAAAGCCTGAAGGCGGTGATTGGTTTTTGGGGTCCCGTACGCGGCTAGGCTCCCAAAAAGTCTCACACATGTGGTATTCCTGTACTCAGGAGAAGCAACAGAATGTATTTTGGGGTGTAATTCCACATATGCCCATGACATGTTTGAGCAATATATCATTTAGTGACAACTTTGTGCAAAAAATAAAAAATAAAAAAATAAATTGTCTATTTTCCACAACTTGTGTCAACATATAAAATATTCCATGGACTCGACATGCCTCTCAGTATATAGCTTGGGGTGTCTACTTTCCAAAATGGGGTCATTTGGGGGGTTTTGAACTGTTCTGGCATTTTATACACATTAGGAAGCTTACATCCACTCTTCTAACCACTTGAAGGCAAAGCCCTTTTTCACACTTTTTGTTTACATAGTTACATAGTTAGTCAGGTTGAAAAAAGACACAAGTCCATCCAGTTCAACCGTAAAAAAAATAAATAAAAAAATAAATAAATAAATAAATAAATAAAAAAAAAATAAACATATATCGTACAATCCCATATACCCAATTCTATACCCACAGTTGATCCAGAGGAAGGCAAAAAAACCCAGAAGAGCATGATCCAATTTGCTACAGCAGGGGAAAAAATTCCTTCCTGATCCCCCGAGAGGCAATCGGATATTCCCTGGATCAACTTTACCTATAAATGTCAGTACCCAGTTATATTATGTACATTTAAGAAAGAATCCAGGCCCTTCTTAAAGCAATCTACTGAGCTGGCCAGAACCACCTCTGCAGGGAGTCTATTCCACATTTTCACAGCTCTTACTGTGAAAAAACCTTTCCGTATTTGGAGGTGAAATCTCTTTTCCTCTAGACGCAAAGAGTGCCCCCTTGTCCTTTGTGTTGACCGTAAAGTGAATAACTGAACACCAAGTTCACTATATGGACCCCTTATGTATTTGTACATGTTGATCATATCCCCCCTTAATCTCCTCTTCTCAAGAGAGAATAAAATCAGTTCCTCTAATCTCTCCTCATAGCTGAGCTCCTCCATGCCTCTTATCAGTTTGGTTGCCCTTCTCTGCACTTTCTCCAGTTCCCCAATATCCTTTTTGAGAACTGGGGCCCAAAACTGAACTGCATATTCCAGATGAGGTCTTACTAATGATTTGAACAGGGGCAAAATGATATCTCTCTCTCTGGAGACCATACCTCTCTTAATACAAGAAAGGACCTTGCTCGCTTTGGAAACCGCAGCTTGGCATTGCATGCCATTATTGAGCTTATGATCTACCAAAACCCCCAGATCCTTCTCCACTACGGATCCCCCCAGTTGTACTCCCCCTAGTATGTATGATGCATTCATATTATTAGCCCCCAAGTGCATAACTTTACATTTATCAACATTAAACCTCATCTGCCACATAGTCGCCCAATTAGACAGAGCATTGAGGTCGGCTTGTAAATTGGCGACATCCTGTAAGGATGTTATTCCACTGCATAGCTTGGTGTCATCTGCAAAGACAGAAATGTTACTTTTGATCTCAGACCCAATATCATTTATAAACATATTAAAAAGTAAGGGTCCCAGCACTGAACCTTGGGGTACACCACTGATAACCTTGGACCATTCAGAGTAAGAATCATTAACCACTACTCTCTGAATTCTGTCTTTTAGCCAGTTTTCTATCCATTTACAAACTGATATTTCCAATCCTGTAGACTTTACCTTACACATGAGCCGTGTGTGGGGAACTGTATCGAACGCTTTTGCAAAATCCAAGTATACCACGTCCACTGCCACCCCTCTGTCCAAGGTCTTACTTACCTCTTCATAAAAAGAAATCAGGTTTGTTTGACAACTTCTGTCTTTCATGAATCCATGCTGTCTGTTGCTCTCCTCTATGTGGTCTTTTATTAATCTCTCCAGTATTTTCCCAACTATAGAAGTTAAACTAACAGGTCTATAGTTACTTGGTAAACACTTAATTCCCTTTTTAAATATAGGCACCACATTGGCCCTGCGCCAATCCAGTGGTACTATTCCTGTCATTAATGAGTCCCTAAAAATTAAATACAATGGCTTTGAAATTACAGAGCTCAATTCTTTTAGGATCCGTGGGTGTATGCCATCTGGTCCAGGTGCTTTATCCACCTTTATTCCATCTAAATATTTCTGGACCATATCACTTTTGAGCCATTGTGGATTTGGGGCTGTGTCACTACCACCCCCATTTTGGACATGAGCTCCCCCATGCTCCTTTGTATACACAGAACTGAAGAAAGTATTTAATAAATTAGCCTTCTCTTTGTCCCCAGTCACCCACTCTAGATTATTTTGTAAAGGGCCTACATGCTCAGACTTGACCTTTTTACTATTAATACATGAAAACATTTTTTTTTTTTTTTTGCAAGAAAATTATGTTGAACCCCAAAACATTATATATATAAACATTATATATATTTTTAAAGCAAAGGCCCTACAGATTAAAATGGTGGGTGTTGCATGCAATTTTTTTTTCTACACAGTATTTGCGCAGCGATTTTTCAAACGCATTTTTTGGGGAAAAAATACACTTTTTTTAATTTTAATGCACTAAAACACACTATATTGCCCAAATGTTTGATGAAATAAAAAAGATGATCTTAGGCCGAGTACATAGATACCAAATACGACAAGCTTTAAAATTTCGCACAAACGCGCATTGGCGACAAACTACATACATTTTTAAAAGCCTTTAAAAGCCTTTACAGGTTACGCCGTTAGATTTACAGAGGAGGTCTACTGCTAAAATTACTGCCCTCGATCTGACCTTCGCGGTGATACCTCACATGCATGGTGCAATTTCTGTTTACATATGACGCCAGACCGACGCTTGCGTTCACCATTGGGCAAGAGCAGGGCAGGACAGGGGTGCTTTTTTTTTATTTATTTATTTTTTTTATTATTAATTTTGCTTTTTTATTTTATTTTTAAACTGTTGCTTCCATATTTTTTTTTTTTTTATCATTTTTATTGTTATCTCAGGGAATGTAAATATCCCCTATGATAGCAATAGGTAATGACAGGTACTCTTTTTTGAAAAAACTGGGGTCTATTGGACCCTAGATCTTTCCTCTGCCCTCAAAGCATCTGACCACACCAAGATCGGTGTGATAAAATGCTTTCCCAATTTCCCAACGGCGCTTTTTATATCTGGGGGGGGGACATTCCCTCCCACTGCTTGTAAAAGCAGTTCAGAGGCTAATTAGCCACTAGGATTGCTTTTACATGAAAGCCGGCCACTGGCTGAAAAGGATGATACCAAGATGATACCTAAACCCACAGGCATCATTCTGGTATAAACATTCAAAGTCCAGCAACATACCAGTACGTTGCTGGTCCTTGTTGGACATGTATTGTAATCTTTTTTTTCATGCAGCCTGTTGGCTGAACGAAAAAAAAAGATTGATCGGTGGGTATGCCCACCATTAGAATACCGCCCTTCATCCACCCACTTCTAATGATGGGCATACATGCACCATTTATATATGCCGAAGCATGGGGGCATCTTCCCGCAAAAGTTATGCCGCGTACACATGGTCAGACTTTTCCACGGGCAAGCCTCCGTCGGAATTTCGACCGTATGTACGCGGCATTAGGAGCAAAATCGCTCCTCCGCCCCTGCTGCCCCAATGCTTCGGCATATATGCTTTTTTTTTTAACTGTGGTGGTGAAATCACCTCCTACAGCACTGGAGTCGCAGGGATCAGGCTTGTCTCTGCGAACGCTGCAGTTATGTGTGTTGTGTTTTGCAAGTGACAGTGATCGATCGATACTGCACTTGGGTGGCCTGGGCTGGACGGTGGGGCAAAACGCAGGTGCTAGCAGGTATCTGGGCTGATCCCACTAACACTGCGTTTTTGGGAACCCTAAACTGCTGGGGACGCTAGTATAGATCTGATCAGATCAGATATTGATCCGTTCAGATACTATACCACTAAAGGGGGTGTATGCTTAACGCGTGGGTGTTAGCGCTACTGGCACTAACCTGACGCTGCCTGGGGTGTGACGCAGACCCTCTCTGATGCTAAAACCTAATTGATATCACCCGCCGGGCGATCAGGGGGTTAAACCTTTATTGGGTTATATACGGCGGGTGCTCTGACACTATAAAAAGCAAACTAACTAACCAGCGTCACCCGTAACACTTATATGGTGATTACTGGTGAAAGGGTTAACTAGGGGCAATTAGGGGGTTAAAACCTTTATTAGGTAATATATGGGGGTACCTGAGGCTATATAAAAACCTGACGGCGAACCTAAAAAAAAAATTACTGGCTACCTATCGGCATCACCGACACTAACACAACGATCATAAAAACGATCGCTTAGCGACAGTGGTGATAGGGGGTGAAAGGGTTACCTGGGGGGCGATCAGGGGGTTAAACCTTTATTAGGTAATATATCGGGGTACCTGACACTATAAAAACCTGCAGCGAACCTAAAAAAAATTACTGGCTACCGATCTGCATCACCGACGCTAAGACAGCGATCAGAAAAATTATCGCTTAGTGACAGTGGTGATAGGGGGTGAAAGGGTTACCTGGGGGGGTGATCAAGGGGGTTAAACCTTTATTAGGTAATATATGGGGGTACCCGACGCTATAAAAACCTGCGGCGAACCTAAAAAAAACTACTGGCTACCGATCAGCATCACCGACGCTAAGACATCGATCAGAAAAATGATCGCTTAGCGACGGCGGTGCTAGGGGGTGAAAGGGTTATCTGGGGGGTGATCAAGGGGGTTAAACCTTTATTAGGTAATATATGGGGGTACCCGACGCTATAAAAACCTGCGGCGAACCTAAAAAAAATTACTGGCTACCGATCAGCATCACCGACGCTAAGACATCGATCAGAAAAATAATCGCTTAGCGACGGCGGTGCTAGGGGGTGAAAGGGTTATCTGGGGGGTGATCAGGGGGTTAAACCTTTATTAGGAGGGGTTAGGGGGCTACACTGGACCTAAAACTAAATGTAGTGACACTTTTACAGTCACAAATATCACTGATTGCAGTGATCACTAAATAAATGGTCACTGCAATCAGTGACACTGTGACTGGGGGCTGGGGGGTGATTTATGTGCCTATGTGTCCTGGTGTCAGTGTGCTGTTTTGTGCACTAACCTGCATCTTCTCCTGTACGGCGCTCGGTATATGTGAGCGCCGCAGGAGAGATGACATCACTTCCTCCTGCCTGTGTAAACAGTACACAGGCAGGGGAAGCTCTCTCATTCGCCGGGAGCGATCGAGAGGGGGGGGGGGGCGGAATCGAACGGCTGTCCCCTCATGCCGGATCGCTCCCGAAGGTAAAACGACCACCCACTGTAAAGAAGGGGGGTCCGATCGGACCCCCCAACTATACAAAGGCAATCACGTATATGTACGTGATTCTGCCTGTCGGTGCCATTCTGCCGACGTATATTTACAGTGGGCGGTCGTTAAGTGGTTAAAAGAAAGCTCTATTTGTGGGAAGAAAAGGACGCAAATTTTGTTTGGGTACAACATTGCATGTCTGCACAATTTCCAGTTAAAGCAGCGCAGTGCCAAATTATGAAATCACCTCTGATCATTATGGTCCGTATTGGTCCGGTCCTTAAGTGGTTAATACATGGTTACATAGTTGGTAAGATTGAATAAAGATGGGGGGCGTGGCTGACCGGAGCTGAAGATGGCTGCTTAAGTTGAGAGCTCCTCATCCCAGAGACGACAGCGGAGCGACTACGGCCCACACAGCTACACCATCCATGGCCATCCTAGCTGCAGAAGCTCTCCTGCATACAGGAAACATGTCCAGGTAAAGATACACGGACTACAAGCCGCAGAAACTGACCGAGTTTGCTTTTAACCTGCGGAGAAGGTCAGTGGGTTCAAAGATGGCGTCGGCTCTGCCGCGCTGAGAGAACAGCGGGCCTCTTACACTGACCTTCCAGACGCTGATCCGGACAATCCACACCTCCCTGAGCCCCCAGGCAGCTCCGATCACCTCCCCGAGTGTGATCCCCTCACCAGCAGCCCCGCAAAGGCTAAAATGCGTCTTGACACGCTGCCGCACCAGACGCCACAGGCACTAATTGAGGCCCCGGCTTTCAACCCCTTCTCCTCAAACCAGGCCCTGCACTCCTCTATGGTGTCCTTCCCCACCTCAGGGCAGCCTGTACTAGATTCGACCCTGAAGGATATGCTATTATCACTACAATCCTCTCTAATGACTGACCTCTCCTCACTCTTCACAAAAGTCACATCTGACATACACTCACTAGATGAAAGAGTGTCGACCATAGAAAGGGGTATGACTGAATGTACCTCCACGATGAATGAGGTCATAGATGCGTATGAAGACTAGGGATGAGCTTCGTGTTCGAGTCGAACATACGTTCGACTCGAACATCGGCTGTTCGATCGTTCGACGAAGATCAAACGATTTGGGCCGTTCGCGCCAAATTCGAGTGACGCGAACGGCCCACAATGCACTACGCCATCGCAGTGTCATCCAGGCGCTGTGATTGGCCAAGCATGCACTGTGACCCCGCATGCTTGGCCAATCACAGCGCCGGCAGCGAGGAGAGCAATGATTGGCCACAGGCAGGATGCCTGTGGCCAATTATTGCTGAGGGTGTTTAGTACACGCCCCACACTATAAAAGGCCGCCAGCACGGCGGCCTAGTGTAGTGTGTTCCGGAGCAGGGAAAGAGCAGCATAGGCAGGGACAGTGACATTTATTTCTTTCTTGCTTAACCTGGATTCCTTTAGTTTAGGGAAAGAGAAGGATAGGTAGGGAGAGTGTCAGTGTGTTTTACTGTTCGAGTCCTTGTTTCTAGGGACAGGGAAGGACAGTGAGTGAATTCTCCTTGTGCTATAGTGTGCTTTAAAAAAACATTTTTTCTAGGGACAGAAAACTCTAGGTAGGGAGAGTGTCAGTTTCTTTCACTGTGCAAGTCCTTGTTTCTAGGGACAGGGAAGGACAGTGAGTGAATTCTCCTAGTGCTATAGTGTGCTTTAAAAAAACATTTTTTCTAGGGACAGAAAACTCTAGGTAGGGAGAGTGTCAGTTTCTTTCACTGTGCAAGTCCTTGTTTCTAGGGACAGGGAAGGACAGTGAGTGAATTCTCCTTGTGCTATAGTGTGCTTTAAAAAAACATTTTTTCTAGGGACAGAAAACTCTAGGTAGGGAGAGTGTCAGTTTCTTTCACTGTGCAAGTCCTTGTTTCTAGGGACAGGGAAGGACAGTGAGTGAATTCTCCTTGTGCTATAGTGTGCTTTAAAAAAACATTTTTTCTAGGGACAGAAAACTCTAGGTAGGGAGAGTGTCAGTTTCTTTCACTGTGCAAGTCCTTGTTTCTAGGGACAGGGAAGGACAGTGAGTGAATTCTCCTTGTGCTATAGTGTGCTTTAAAAAAACATTTTTTCTAGGGAAAGAAAACTCTAGGTAGGGAGAGTGTCAGTTTCTTTCACTGTGCAAGTCCTTGTTTCTAGGGACAGGGAAGGACAGTGAGTGAATTCTCCTTGTGCTATAGTGTGCTTTAAAAAAACATTTTTTCTAGGGACAGAAAACTCTAGGTAGGGAGAGTGTCAGTTTCTTTCACTGTGCGAGTCCTTGTTTCTAGGGACAAAGAAGGAAAGTGAGGGGAATTCTCCTTGTGCTATAGTGTGCTAAAGCATTCCTCATCAACCATCTTTGAAATCCTTGTTTTTTGGACAGTCAGGGTAATTGTCGTTGTGCTATTCTGTGCAAAAGCAATCATCCTCAACCATATTTAGAAATCCTTAAGTAAAGGGACAGAGAAGGACACCTGAAGGTAGCCCTTATTGCTTTTTTCCCATCTCCCTGCAGGCCATCTATTAGAATGTCTGGAAGGCAAACAAGGAGAGGCAGACAGTCAGGAGGCAATAAAAGAGGGCAAGCAGGCTCTGTGTCTGGGGGCAACAGTGCTGGTCGTGGACGCGGTGCATTGTCATCAGCACATGGCCATGGGACACGCTTGTCCTTCTTTTCGGCAGCTGGACATGTTGAGCCACATCATGCCGAAGACTTGGTAGAGTGGATGACCAAGCCCTCCTCCTCCTCCTCATCCTCTCTCACCCAGGCTCAGGGTACTGGCAAAGCAGCTGCCAAAGCGTCCTCTTCCCTGGTATCAATGTCAGACTCATCATCAGTCACTCCTTCCCTAGACCCACCATGTCCTCCTCCTGAGGAGTCCCCCGAACTGTTTGAGCACAGTGTTGGGTACATGCTCCAGGAGGATGCCCAGCGTTTCGAAGGGTCTGATGATGAAACCCAGCTACAGGAAGGCAGTAGGGTGAGAGCAGACAGAGGGGATGCTCAAGAAGGACACCAATCTGGCAGTCATGTTCCAGCAGCTGCAGCATACTGCCAGATTGGCTCCAGTGATGAGGAGGGAGGGGATGATGAGGTCACTGACTCCACGTGGGTGCCTAATAGGAGAGAGGAGGAGGAGGAGGATGAGGAGGAGGCACATCTCCAACGAGGCAGGATGCCCTTTGGTGGCCAGCGTAAGGGCAGTACACCGACGGAATCACACCGCAGAGCTCCGCCTGTGCAGGGCGCTGCCTCTGCCCGTCATTCAAAAAGTTCCTTGGTGTGGGCCTTTTTTGAGGCTAGTGCATCAGATCGCACAGCTGCTGTTTGCAACATATGTCTCAAGCGTATATCGCGTGGCCAAAACATCAGCCGCTTGGGTACCACATGCCTGACCAGACATATGTTGACCTGCCATGCAGCTCGTTGGCAAGCCTACCTCAAAGACCCACACCAAAGAACAAAGCGGACCTCTCCTTGCACCGCATCAGCTGGGATCTCCAACCCCACTATAACTTCAGTCCTCTCTGAAACATGCACTGAGAGGAATGAAGGTGTAGAATTAGGTGTGTCACAGCCAAGTACTTGCGGCCACTCTGCTAGCAGTACACCGACGTCCGATTCTAGCAGGCAAATTTCCCTGCCCCAGCTGCTGGACCGTCGAAAGAAGTTCACTCCCAGCCATCCACATGCCCAGTGGTTGAATGCTAGCTTGGCTAAATTGCTAGCGCTTCAACTGCTGCCTTTTCAGTTGGTAGACTCGGCCCCCTTCCGTGAGTTTGTGCAATGTGCGGTTCCTCAGTGGCAGGTTCCCAAACGCCACTTTTTCTCACGGAAGGCTATTCCGGCTCTCTACCGGCATGTGGAAGGCAATGTCTTGGCCTCGCTGGACAGGGCGGTCAGCGGTAAGGTGCATATTACCGCTGACTCATGGTCCAGCAGGCATGGACAGGGACGTTACCTTTCTTTCACGGCCCATTGGGTCACTCTTTTGGCAGCTGGGAAGGATGCAGGACAAGGTGCAGTAGTGTTGGAGGTTGTCCCACCGCCACGCCTCCAAAATGCTACTACTGGTTGTGACACACCTCTCTCCTCCACCCCCTCCTCTTCTTCTTCCTCCATGGCCTCTTCCTGTGGTTTGTCCTATGAACCAGCGGTGCTCCATAGCCGTTCACGGGGCTACGCAAGTACGCAGGCAAAAAGATGCCATGCCGTGCTTGCGCTGGTGTGTTTGGGGGACAGAAGCCACACTGGGGCAGAGGTCCTGTCTGCTCTGCAGGGCCAGGCCGAGAGGTGGTTGACGCCACGCCAGCTTAAGCCAGGAATGGTGGTTTGCGACAATGGCACCAACCTCCTCTCCGCCCTTCGACAGGGACAACTGACCCATGTGCCCTGTGTGGCTCACGTCCTTAACCTGGTGGTGCAGCGGTTCTTGGGCAGGTACCCGGGCTTACAGGATGTCCTGAGGCAGGCCAGGAAAGTCTGTGTGCATTTCCGCAGATCTTATAATGCCAGTGCTCGCCTGGCTGAGCTGCAAAAGGAGTTGAACCTGCCCAAGAACCGCCTTATATGTGACATGCCCACCAGGTGGAACTCAACGTTGGCCATGCTGCAGCGGCTGCACATGCAGCAGAGGGCCATCAATGAGTACCTGTGCGACTACGGCACCAGGACAGGGTCAGGGGAGCTTGGTTTTTTCTCCACGCCAGTGGGGCATGATCAGGGATGCATGCACTGTCCTGGCACCATTTGAGGAGGCCACAAGGATGGTGAGCAGTGACAGTGCATGCATCAGTGACACTGTACCTCTTGTCCACCTGTTGGAGCACACGCTGCGTGGAATAATGGACAGGGCACTTGAGGCAGAACAGAGGCAGGAAGAGGAGGACTTCCTTGCCTCTCAAGGCCCCCTTTACCCAGACAGTGTTCCTTCTGTCCCACCCATCGCACAGGAAGAGGAGGAGGAGGAGGAGGAGGAGGAGGAGGATTGTGTCAGCATGGAGGTGGAGGCTGGCACTCAGCATCATCAGCAGCAGTCTTTTAGGGATGATTTACAGTCCCAAGAAACCAGTGGACTTGTACGTGGCTGGGAGGAGGTGACTGCGGATCATGTCGTCCTTAGTGACCCAGAGGACTCCGGAGCGAATGCCTCAGCAAACCTACGCTGCATGGCCTCCCTGATCCTGCAAAGTCTGCGGAAGGATCCTCGTATTCTTCGGATCAAGGAGAGGGACCATTACTGGCTGGCCACTCTCCTTGATCCACGGTACAAGGGTAAGGTTGCGGACCTTATGTTACCGTCGCAGAGGGAGCAGAGGATGAGACAACTCCGGGAGGCCTTGCAGAAAGGTCTGTGCAACGCGTTCCCAGAGACTGGGAGGTTACAAACTCCTGGTCCTGGACAACGAGTTGCTGAGGCTTCGGCCAGTCAAAGAAGGAGCGGTGGGGAAGGTGGCCGTCTGACCGATGCGTTCAGACAATTCTTTAGTCCGCAGCCCCAAAGTATGATCGGTTCCAGCAACCATCGCCAGCGTCTGATAAACATGGTGCAGGAATATCTAGGGGCAAGGTCAGACTTGGACACCTTCCCCACCGAAAATCCTCTGGCTTACTGGGTCTTGAGGATGGATCACTGACCAGAGCTTGCACAGTATGCAATTGAGCTACTGGCCTGTCCTGCATCCAGCGTTCTTTCGGAACGCACATTCAGTGCTGCTGGAGGATTTGTCACGGATCACAGGGTGCGCCTGTCCACCGACTCGGTTGATCGACTGACTTTCATCAAGATGAACCAGTCTTGGATCACCACTAGCTACCACACACCTGATGCTGATATAACAGACTAATTGATTTTAACATGTCACATCCCTTCAAGACTGATGCTGATGCTGAGTGCCTGTGCTGTTATGTTGACTGGCTATCCTCCTCCTCCGAGTCCTCAATGATACGATTGATGATGATAGCTTGGAAGATCATTTTTGTTTATGGGTGCCGCCACCAGTGGCTAAGGCCCAATTTTTTAGCCCCTGTTTTACAGGGGCGTGTAATTACAATTTTTTTAGCAATAATTTGCCATAGGGCTCATTGCTGTGCTCCAAGTACAGTATCTGTGAGGGGTTGGAGTGTTGTGGCACCAGTGCCTAAGGCCCAATTTTTCAGCCCCTGTTTAACAGGGGCGTGTCATTACAATTTTTGAAGCAATACTTTGCAACAGGGCTCATTGCTGTGCTCCAAGTACAGTATCTGTGAGGGGTTGTAGTGTTGTGCCACCAGTGCCTAAGGCCCAATTTTTCAGCCCCTGTTTAACAGGGGCGTGTCATTACAATTTTTGAAGCAATACTTTGCAACAGGGCTCATTGCTGTGCTCCAAGTACAGTATCTGTGAGGGGTTGTAGTGTTGTGCCACCAGTGCCTAAGGCCCAATTTTTCAGCCCCTGTTCAACAGGGGCATGCAATTACAATTCTTGATGTAATAATTCACAGCAGGGCCCATTGCTGCACCCACCAAGAGTAACTCTGAGGGCTTACAGTGTTGTGGCAACGCCACCACCACCACCACCACGAAAGGCCCAATTTTTCAGCCCCTGTTCAAAAGGGGCATGTAATTACAATTCTTGATCTAATAATTCACAGCAGGGCCCATTCCTGCACCCACCAAGAGTAACTCTGAGGGCTTACAGTGTTGTGGCAACACCACCACCACCACCACCACCACGAAAGGCCCAATTTTTCAGCCCCTGTTCAACAGGGGCATGCAATTACAATTCTTGATCTAATAATTCACAGCAGGGCCCATTGCTGCACCCACCAAGAGTAACTGTCAGGGCTTACAGTGTTGTGGCACCAGCACCACCATCAAAGCCCCAATTTTTACTACCACTGTTCAACAATTATATGTAATTAAAATTCCTGATATAATAGTTGACAGCAGGGCGTTCCAGCACCAACCAAGAGTAACTGTGAGTGCTTACAGTGTTGTGCCAACACCAACAACTAAGGGGCCTATTTCTGCAGAGTATATACGGCAGGTCCCTACTTTCAAACATCCAACTTACAAACGACTCCTACTTGCAAACGCAAGAAGACAACAGGAAGTGAGAGGAAATCTACCCCTAGGAAGGAAAATTCTCTCCTGTAAGAATAAATATGGGAGAAAGGTGTCTCCTCTGTACTGATGCTTTATCAGCAATCCTTGTTTCAAGAAAAACACCACATTTCAAAAACAATTGACATTGGGACGGAAAGTGAGGTGAAATGTTCTGAACAGGGGCACAGACAGCAAAACAAATGTTACAGGGGTGATAACCCTTACCTATGTTTTCCAAAAAGTTTAAAAATAGATTTTTGGGCTGGAGCTACACTTCAACAATGTACCTGTTCAAAATTACAAACAGATTCTACATAAGAACAAACCTACAGTCCCTGTCTTGTATGCACCGCCTGTATACGGCTGTTCAGAGTATATAGGGCCTTTTTTATTTTATGTGCGGGGTTCCCCTTAATATCCATACAAGACCCAAAGGGGCTGGTAATGGGCTGGGGTAGGGGGGGGGTCATGGGGTAGCTATGCCATTTTTCTTAAAGATTTTCATCCATATTACCGGGACCAGACATTACATTAAAGCCGCAAGCAGTTTTAAATGGCTTTTTTTTCCTTTAGAAGTGTCATTTTGTGCAGGGACAGTTCTAAACACGGGAAACACGTGGCACTTCACAGGCATACTTTAGACACCCCCCAGGTACGATATTTAAAGGAATATTTGACTTTTTTTTTCCACTTTATGCATCATTAAAATGACTGCTCCCGAAAAACGACCGTTTTTAAAACTTCTTTTTGCATTGATACATGTCCCCTGGTGCAGAACCCGGGTTCCCAAACCCTTTTTAGGACAATAACATGCATAATAGTTGTTATAATTAGCACTTTAGAATTCGAACGTTCGCATCCATTGTATTTAATAGGGTTCTAATGTTCGTACGAACTTTCGGTCCGTTCGCGGGTTCTGGTGCGAACCGAACCCGGGGGTGTTCGGCTCATCACTAATGAAGACATTAAAGAAGAACAAGCATGGCTGCGCACCAAGCTGTCCGATTTAGAAGATAGATCTTGCAGAAACAATGTTAAACTGCGTGGGGTCCCTGAAACCATACCACCAGCCGACCCACCCAAATACGCTAAAGAGCTCATGCACATCATACTCCCTGAAGCGTCACCCAGGGATTTAATAATTGACAGAATACACAGGATTGCTAAACCATCCCATCTCGCTGCCACTGTCCCCAGAGATGTACTTATGAGAGTGCATTTTTTTCACATTAAGGAGAATCTCATGTTTGGGGTTAGAGCAAAATCCCCCCTTCCTGCTCCCTTTACTGATGTGCAAATGTTCCCGGATCTGTCCAAATTCACACTCCAACTCAGAAGACAACTAAACCCAATCACTAAGGGGCTCCAAAACCACAAAATTCAATATAAATGGAGACACCCAGCCACACTCCTTATCACTAAAAATGGCAAATCGCATGTGGTCAGCGACCTTACTGCAGGGCTGAACCTGCTCCACGCCTGGGGTATACTGCCGGAACCACCCGCTCCTCTTCCACCACGCAACAGCAACACCCAAGCACGCCGTAACCTGGACCAAAACTTCACCTAGGTGACCACTAGCTCCACTAGGTCGAGCAACCTTTTTTCTCATACGCCTCTGGGATGTCAGAGTATATTTCTGAAGACTTCAGTTCTCTTTGTTCAGACTGTTTTTTTTACCCCCTTTCAGAGGTCGCAGCGGAGATACGCTCCACCTCTATATACCACCTTAGTTGAGCACCACAGTTCTAGTGGACTTTTGCTACAATTGCTCCTTCGAGCTAGCATAGTGCATGCTCCTCAGAGCCGCGCCTTTACTTTGTAACACGCTGACTGTGTCCAGATTTTTGTCTCCTTTAAAGTTTTTTTTTTTTCTTGTCTTGCTTCCATTTTGACATATTGCTCTATTCACGGCTCTAGCATCGACTTCGTGGGAAGACCCGGATCCTTTCTTCTCCAGCCACGACTACCTGGACCCGCCTGACGACATACCGGATACCAACCAATTAACTGTAAGTGCGGACCTAACACCATAGCCTTGCCCACACTGACACAATGCCTATCAATTTTCTGTCCTTAAATGTTAACGGGCTTAACCACCCAGCTAAACGCCACTTCCTGTGGAAAACTGTCCAAGCTCTTCACAGCGACGTTGTTTGCATTCAAGAGACACACCTCCTGCAAGCCGACATACGACTGTGTACCAACCGGCTGTTTCCCCACGTCTTCCATGCACACTACACCTCTAAAGCTAGAGGTGTTCTGATAGCAATTAGAGACAAGGTCGATTTCCACCTATCCTCTGTAACCCTTGACCCAGAGGGGCGCTACATAATCCTGGTCTGCACCATCGGCAATACACCATACACCATCGTCAATCTCTATGCCCCAAATGCTCACCAGATTAAATTCATTCGCAAGATCTTCAGACTCATTAAATCTGTAAAGAAGGGCCACCTCATAATCTGCAGGGACTTCAACATAGTCCCAGATATTCACTTGGACTCCACTTCTGCTGCGAAAAGGAGACCTTCCCCATTGAAAGGGCTACTAACGGCACATGACTTGCTTGACGTATGGAGGTGCCACCACGGCACAGAAAAAGACTATACTTACTTCTCACATAGCCAAAATTCTTACTCCAGAATTGATTTGTTTCTGTCCGACAAATGGGTACTACAAAAAATTGTTGCCTCCGCAATCCACACCACCACATGGTCAGACCATGCCCCAATCTCACTTTCCATTGACGATTCTAAACGCACCCACAACTCATTTATCTGGAGAGTTAATAACTACATTCTACAACACAAGGACTACGCTCCAGAGATAGCAGCCCACATTAATGAATTTTTTTAATTAAACGACGGCTCAGTGTCTGACCCTAACGTGGTGTGGAGTGCGCACAAGGCTTATATGGGGGGAATCCTGATGAAAATTAATGCGGTACATAGGAAAAAGAGAACGCAGCGTATAGATGAACTTTCTTCCCAGATAGCAGACCTAGAAACGCACCACAAAACAAACCCCCACACCCCTTTACCTGACCAGCTATCGTCCCTAAGACAGGAGCTTCGCTCTTTACTACTACATTCCTTTGACCGTATCCAACGGAAATTAAAAGCCACCACTTACTCAACTTCCAACAAAGCTGGGAAACGCATGGCACAGCGCCTTAAAGGTAGACGCGCCAAGTCCAAAATACACCACCTGTACCACCCCCATACTAACACCCCCTTGACGAACCCTCAGGACATCGCCAACGCATTTAGCGACTATTATAAAGACCTGTACAATTTGAACGCAGATCCGAACACCCCCCAACCCTCTCAAGACGACATTAACCGCTTTCTTAATGACTTGCATCTGCCTGTTTTGACACCTGACCAACTCAAACATCTGAATGCTCCGTTCTCGGAACATGAACTATGGAAAACAATTTGCTCTATCCCCACTGACAAAGCCCCAGGTCCCGACGGACTATCGGGAGAATATTATAGACAATTCTCTGACCAATTAATCCCACACTTGGTTGAGGTATTTAATAACGCTGCCTCCTCTTCTCAGTTTCCAAATGACATGTTAAATGCTCTTATAATAACGATACCCAAACCAGGGAAGGAGCCGACCAGTCCCCAGAATTTCCGCCCGATATCCCTACTAAATCTGGATATCAAGCTATACGCTAAAACAATAGCAGCGAGAATGATCGACATAATGCCCACACTGATCCACAATGATCAATCAGGCTTCACGAAAGGCAGACAGGCATCGGATGCCACGAGGAGAATGATAAACATCATACATCAAGCGGAAATTACTGGAACGCCTTCTCTGCTCCTCTCTCTGGACGCGGAGAAGGCGTTTGACAGAGTACACTGGGCCTACCTCAGATCGGTACTACAGAAATTTGGTTTTGATGGATATATTCTTAACGCTATCATGGCACTGTATTCATCCCCCTCGGCCACAGTCTTTACGGAAGATATGACCTCCCACCCATTCCCCATAACCAATGGCACCCGACAAGGTTGCCCCTTGTCACCCCTTATTTTCAACCTTCTTATGGAACCTCTGGCATTGCGCATACGAGAACACAACTGCATCTCGGGTATACAAATAGGCCAGATCTCACATAAAATAAGCCTATTCGCGGATGATGTGATACTAATCCTTACAAACCCGGCTTCTTCCCTGGCAGAGGTGCAAAAAATACTTACCTGGTTTAGCGAGATCTCTTACTACAAGGTCAATACAGCAAAGTCGTTTATACTCGACATTAATCTAGATGCTACCACAAAAAACTTACTACAAATGCAACACAAATTCAAATGGGCAGAGACAGAAATCTCCTACCTAGGGATTAAATTGACCAGATCAACTACACTCCTATTCTCCACCAACTTCTTACCCCTGCTTCTCAAGATACAAGGTGAATCCCAGAACATAGCGAAACATTAATTATCCTGGTCGGGCAAGTTAGCGGCCTTCAAAATGATCTGCCTCCCGCAAATTTTATACTACTTTAGGACACTTCCCATTCCTGTTCCCCCCTCTTTTTTCAGATCCCTTCAACATGTCCTGAATACCCACCTATGGAAAGGTAAAAAACCCAGATGTGCCCACACTAAACTGATCAAAAACAAATTAGCGGGCGGGGTGAGTTCTATAGATTTTGAGGACTATTATTTCGCTGCCATACTAGCCCAATTACAAGATTGGTTTCGTACCCACTCCACCACACTATGGGGACAAATAGAAAACTCCTTCCTCCCTCGCTCAGATCTGAAATCTTGGTTAATGAGTACCCCTTTCGGGACAACTATCCCATCAGCTTTCCCCCCTACCATGAAAGCATCCGCGCATGCATGGAAAAAAATTATCATACACTCAGGCTACATTCCCCACAAGCCACCATTCCAAATACCTCTGGAATCTCTCCGCTATCTATCTCCAGACCTGTCACTAACACACTGGTCTAGTAAAGGCATATGCTTCCTGCAATCTCTTCTCCTGGGGCCTCACATCAAGCCATTCGCTGACATACAAAAAGAATTTGACCTCCCCTCCAGGGAGCATTATACCCACCTAAGAATTAGCCATTGTCTAAATGCAGTACCCACTCCCCTATACGCCATTCCGCCCAAAACCTGGGATTTCCTTACAAATGTTCTCTACAAAACAAAAGGCATATCTCATTTTTATAACCGCCTCCACTGCAAACAACACTTCTTTAAAACATCCTCGCACTTGCGTTGGGAAGCGGATTTAAATTGCTGCTTCTCCACAGATCAATGGACCTCTGCACTGAAATCCATATATTCCTCCACCAAATGCTCTGCCTTATGGGAACTTACCCAAAAAATCACCCTACGATGGTATCTGACACCTGCCAGATTAGCGTACTTTTCTCCCCAACCCTCTGACACTTGCTGGCGGTGCAAATCCCTTAAAGGTGACTTACTACATACACTCTGGTCTTGCCCCATCATACAACCATTTTGGGAAGACATATTTAAACTCTTGTCTCGAGTCACTCACTGTGAAATACTCCCTTCCCCAGAGTTGGCGATCCTAAACATAAAGAGAGAAGATCCCCCATGCCCATAGGTATGTTACAACCCACATTCTCCTGGCGTCCAGGCTATGTATCACAAGACTGTGGAGATCGGAAAGGGTCCCGGCTACTTCCCAAATCATTGACCTTGTGAATCTACACTTTAGCTACGAATCTGTTATGGCAGCCAGCAATGGTCAGGCCGAAAAGACCCGGAAGGCCTGGGTCCCGTGGACCAATTGGTCCGGAGCTGTGCCTATCTCATAAAGCACCCTGTTTAGTTATAAATTTTCTTGACTGAGCAATATGTAGGTTACACTATACCATGTGAATATCACCTATATCAGGGATATGCAATTAGCGGACCTCCAGCTGTTGCCAAACTACAAGTCCCATCATGCCTCTGACAGCATTAAGCATGTAACCCAGAGGCAGAGTCTCGCTATGCCTCATGGGACTTGTAGTTTGGCAACAGCTGGAGGTCAGCTAATTGCATATCCCTGACCTATATAGTATTTTTGGAACTATACATGTTTGGACTTATCTTCTATTACTTGGGCGACCGCGGCCGTCTCTCCTCCTGGGACACAGAAGTGCTCCAATACGGGTGGCCTCGGAGGAGAGAGGACCTTGTACTGATGTTTTCTCATGCACTCTTAGTATCACTGTGCTAAATCTCGTTTCTTGTACTCTTCTATATTTTATCGTATCCTACCGTTGTTGCACGACGAACATTGTTAAGTGTTCTTGTACTATATGAAAGGAAAAAAAAAAAAATTTCAATAAAGAATGATTTTGAAAAAAAAAAAAAAAAGATTGAATAAAGACACTAGTCCATCCAGTTCAACCTGTGTATGTGTGTTCACTAAGATGCACGTCCAAGAGCCTTTTAAATAAATGTGCTTGTAAATTAAAATGATAAATGTATTGGCATTTTTGTTTTACAATTACATATTTTAAGTTGTTTTTTTCAGCTTTGCGTTGCATTTACCTTAGATTATCTGGTACCATCAGCTATGTAGTCTGACCAAGAGTTATGAAAACGTACAAATCATACATTTTATTGTATTAAAAAATGCATACTTTTCATGCTTTTATTGCTGTTCTGAGCACTTAGTTTGCACTTAGTTTGGTGTACCAAGGTTGCGCTAGTAATTCTTTTATATTGGCCTTAATATGTGAAGATTTTAAGATTAGGCTAAAAAAAACAAATGTGATAGACGCTTTCAATTTGAACTATGTACAAGCGAAAACATTTAAAATAAATATAAAATCCTGGATCAGATGTGATGCCCGAATACTAAAAGAAGGCAGAGATGCGAATCACTGAACGTGTCCTGGTATAATTTTACAGAGCAGTTATAGCATACATAATAATGACACATATAGATAGTGGAGCTACAAACGTAGCCCATTCCTATTACATATTAAATCCTACAAAAACTGAAAAAGCTCATTAATGTTATAAATTGCTGATGCAGTTTTACCAGTTCAGTGATCCATGCTATAAAATAATTGCTACAATGTTAGTTTTAAAAGAAATGTGTAGTCTTTGTGTTTTTAGATGCATGCAATATGTGAATGTGATCAGTTTAGAGAAAAACTCTAGTCTGGATAAAAACTGCCAGTAAACAGGCATATAGCGCTTTTAACAAGAACTCACCTCTTTGGATGTTTTCATGTTTTCGTTTCCTCGAACTATGAATTCAAATTTTTTTTGTCTTTTTTTTTTTTACTGACACTGGTCAGCAGAAAATTGAAAATTTATTATCAAATACTTACCATAATTTTCCTTTCCTGATGGACTCCATGGCAGCCTACGTGTGGGTTAATCCCGCCTCCTCTCCAATGCTATAGGACCCTTAAAAGTAAGCTCACCTCTCAGTACTGCGTTCCGTAACTAGCCAACTCTTTGACACTTACTTTCCTGTTATTATTATTTTCATTTAGGGTGGGAACTCCGTCTGCCATGGAGTCCATCAGGAAAGGAAAATTCCGATAAGTATTTGATAATACATTTTCCATTTTCCTGACAGACTCCATGGCAGCCTACGTGTGGGAAATAACTAGCCAAACCACACGGGTGGGTATGCTGAAACAGAAAATAATTTTAATTTGTCCCGTCAACCGACAGGATTTTCAAACCAAAGTTCACAGAAGACAGTGATGCAGGCTCTATACAGTAATGGGACATAAATGTATTGATAGAGGCCCAGGAGGCCGCTTTACAAATGATGTCTGGAGCCACATGTTGGGCCGCTGCTCAAGACGCTGCCATTCCTCTGGTGGAGTGAGCTGTCACCGCCTGTGTAGGAGCCAAGCCCTTAGCCCTATATGCTTGCTGGATGGTCTGGACAATCCAGGACGCGATTGTCCTGGTTGAAGCTTTTTTCCCTTTATTGCTGCCTGAATGCAATATGAACAAATGGTCAGAACGTCTGAAGGGAGAAGTCATTTGTAGGTACTCTGACTGGACGTGAACAGCGTGTGTAGGTCCATTGGAGGAGGACAAAAAAGGAATGCAGTACTGAGAGGTGAGCTTACTTTTATGGGTATGGGTGGGGTCCTATAGCATTGGAGAGGAGGCGCGGTTAACCCACACGTAGGCTGCCATGGAGTCTGTCAGGAAATAAAAATTTTCACTTGTGAACATTTTAACATTTTCAAAGTGAAAATGAATTTATTACAATGAAAAAACACAAACTAATTAACGCAAACTAATATACTACCATATTTTCCGTAGTATAAGACGACCTTTTATGCTTAAAAATATGCCTCAAAACTCAGGGGTCTTCCAGGGTTGCCAACTCTCAGTAAATTTACGAACAGTTTGTAAAATCTGTACTTTTTGCATCTGTCCTTGAATGTCCATTATGGACATGTAGGTTGCATGTCCGTAACTGACATTCATGGACAGATGCAACAATTATGGATTTTACAAACTGTTTGTAAATTTACTGAAAGTTGGCAACCCGGGGGTCGTCTTATACACTGGTACCTGTATGCAGAGTCTCAGTCAGACCGCGGCCATCCATTGTTCAAAAGCCGCGCCTCCTCCTCATGCTGTTCCGTGATAGGCGGAACACCCATTTTCCCAGCAGAGCCTCTGTTCAGTGTTCCGCCTATCATGGATGTCTTCTCATCTTCGGACGAGAGGGCATCACAGAACAGCACGAGGAGGAGGCGCGGCTTTTGAACAATGGACGCCTGCGGTCTAACTGACTCTGTATACAGGGATAAGGTATGGGATCGTCGAGGTGAGGCATGTAATGGCACAGTGAGGCATGCAATGGCACAGTGAGGCATGCAGTGGCACAGTGAGGCATGCAGTGGCACAGTGAGGCATGCAGTGGCACAGTGAGGCATGTAATGGCACAGTGAGGCATGTAATGGCACAGTGAGGTTAGGCATGACTAGTCGGAAGGGGGTCGTCTTATACGGCGAGTATATCCCAAAACCAACATTTTAGCTGGAAAATTAGGGGGTCGTCTTATACGCCCAGTCGCCTTATACGCCGGCAAATATGGTACATAAAAATATACCCTGTTTAATATGACACAATTACATTACATATATTTAATGTGAATTGGAGATGACCTTTGTGTTGTCAAGGGGTTTAACCTCCCTGGCAGTACGATTATGTCTGATTTTTGAATGTCAAAGCGGTACATTGTTTTGCATAGAAATTCGTTTAAACCTGTTTAAACCTGTCACTGAGATTTCACCTATAACATACATATTCACACTACTTTTCTTCAATGCCCAACTGCTATCTTACTCTCTTTATTGGTACTAAAAACCTTTTGTTTTAACCTTTATTGCCATATTCATGTATACACTCTGTAGATTCTAGCATTACTGTATTTTACACATTGCTTTATAATGAAGTATGTCATGTTTACTTGTCTTCCAAATAAAAAATTTGTAAACGAAAAAAAAAAAAGAAAAAAAAAAAAAGAAATTAGTTGTATTATATTGTAGGCCTGTAATTATTAGGAATAACTCACTTAAATCTAACCAAACAAGAGTCTAGTAGACATCCCGGGTATGATAAAGTTTGAAACACAAAATAATAAGTTATAATATAATAAATACATATAAATAATTATAACAAATAATAATATAATAATAATACATTTTATTCAATAATGTAATCAAATCAAAAACACTGAAATTTGTCTAAACAAGGGTGCAATATTACTAGACACTGTAATACTAGACACTGCATATTGGTCGACGTCTGACGTCACCGCGCCGGCGTCGTGGACGTCTTTCACGTCTGCGTGGGTGCGCGGTGACGCCGGACGCCGCCGGGATCGAGGGCGGCCTCTGTATGCGATGCCTGTCCTATAAGAACCTCTCTTTTCATTTACAATACGCAGTTAATTGGGTTTCTACCCGGACACATAGTCTAGCCCTGTTGTGGCCTCCCACGCTCTACCCCATTGGTTGAATTCCTCCCTTTTGCAGCTTTACCTTTGGCGCCATTTGAGCTGATTGGCTGCAACACCAGCGACAGCTCTATAAAAAGTCCCACCTGACTTGGCCAATTGCCGCACAGCCAGAGTGTGGATGTTTTTGCGCCACATTGACAGGTATTAAGCTTCTTTTTAAACACTTCATCAGAGTTATGGGATGCCTGGTTACAGGGCTGGTCTGCGATCTAGAAACTATAATCCATGTATGTATGTTTTTACAGAGAGGCCGTGGCAGTCTGTCCGCTGCAATTTGAGGCTTCCCTGTGAGCTTTGAGGGGCGTTTTTGGTGTTGGTCCTCTTATACATTTCCCCGTGGCTCTGTCATCTTGTCTGCAGTGTCTTTTTGGCCGCTGCATTGTCTTTATGCGACCATTAAACCCGCACCATATCCGTTTGGGCTCTATATCACCGGGACAATTCCTCCAAACGGCTGATGTTTATATTACCATTGGAAATGTATGTATGCAACACTATTTGATATAGATGTACTGTATCGTATAGACATACAATTATACGATGTATATATACATCCATGTATTCTTAAATGAACTTTCATGTATATTTATTCTTCCTTTTCCCTTTGTCTCTCTCCCCTCCTCCTTTCTTCTTTTCCTCTCTTATTGTTTATTTTATTATTTATTTTTTATTTTCTCTTTGCAACAATGTCTATCTTCTAGCTGCCCACATATGGGAGAAATTCAAAATAATGTAATCATGCCAGTACACTGTTGTGTATTATACAGCTATCACATACTATGTTGTGTTTTTTTCTCTTATATAGAGACTAAATTGTCTTCAAACTATTGCATGAACCTTGAAGAAGGAAATAATGGAGGCTATCACAGATATAGCTCGAGTATCCGAAACATGTCGGTTGTGTCACCACTAGCTATATGACTTATATGTCTCAAGTAGTAAGGTGTCCTCATGCAATTGTTCTTTAATGACTATATATGTCTGTTCCTTTCTTTGATTTTAAACCATTTTGATATATATGTGTATTATGTAAAATAAAATTCTTTATATTTTTCTATATATACTTGGTGGCAATCCATAATTTACTCCAATCCACACAATCCCAGGGGCACCCCTTTTCCAATTTTTTTCAAAATTACCGGGATGTGATTGGTAAAAATGGTAACTTGCCCTGTATCTGCTGGCTAATGGCTTCATCTCCCCCCAATCAATATATTCTATTTTTGGGTAGCAAATACCCCCTAGTCCCCATCCATATTTGAAGCTTTCCAGCGTTATCTACATAAACAATTTACTGAATTAATTTTTTGCTTGCTCCCTATTATATGAGCAATTATTTTGAAAACGCACTGCTGCAATTCTTTCTCTCTCTCTTTTTTTTTTTTTTTTTTTTTTTTATTGTTATTGTGTTGGTATATCCATTTGTGTAGAGCTCAGTGACACCATCATCATGGCTGAACTTTACAGTGAATCATGGGAGGTTTTCACTGAACAATTACAATCAAATTATGGTAAAAATGAATCTTTGGAATCTGAGCTAACCTTTCTTTTCTCCAACCTAACTAAATGGTTGGAGAGGAAATCTTCAATGCACTGGCATATAAAAACGTTTGATGAGTACATAAGAGATGATTTAAACCCACTTGGACTTCGAGTCCAGATCTTCCCAACTTTTGAGGATCTGGACCCGACGTTCAAACAAGCATGGGAAATGAATTTAAAATCATGCTCGGCTGGTATGATGAGGCTTCTTTCTGATGAATATCGGAGACGTCTCGTCTATATCAACACGAACATTGAAAAAATCTATTCTAGAATCAAACCCTTACAAGCCCATTCCTCATATAAAGATCTAAATGAGAAACTTAAAACCCATATTGAACTATTTAACAAATCGATCTTAGCAAAAAAAGAGTTTAAATACATGCGGGATAAACAAGCCTTCGAAGAAGGCAGAGCATATAGATGGGCTTTTTCAACTAGATCTAGAGTCCAATATAAGAACGACAATCATCGCTCTACACAGTTGGATACGTCTGATACCTCTTCGGTTTCGTCCAACATGTCATATGTACCGATGAAAGGAAAACGCACAAAACCATCTAAAAGAAATCGTGACTTTGAAAATTCCTCCAATAGTAATATTACTAAAAAACGTCCCCCTAAACAGTATCCTCGTACTCTGCTCCCATCAGTCCCCAACACTTCCACATTGACGGCTTCGGATGTTACCGTCAGTGCACATGAATCACTTGAAAATATGGGCACTTTTGTCACGCCCAAGGTTCCCTTGATGTTCTCTAAGAACTCGGGAAACTCACTCACTCCTCACAACCCGATTATGACATAGCCTCGGCTTTTAATATTATAAATTTGTCATCACATGTCCTGAGTGTCGATGAGATCTCAGTCCTCTCAAAAGGATTAACTTTCTGCCCTAATAAATCTGTAGACAAATTTGAGACCATCAAAGATCTTCACTTATATGCCCGCAAATTGCTACTTAAAAGCATTTTTGAAAAGAGCGACCCGGATACACGGGAATTTCACACGTATAGTGAACGTCAAGCTCTGGGTAATCTCAAATCCTTACTTGAGGAAAATGAATCCAAAGACCTCATCGACACCCTGGACCTTGATTTACTTTTGGCTAATGCCAGCACAATTGACACCGAGATCCCCAGTACCCCAAAACAAACTTCCCTTAAAAAAACATCTACCTTGTACCCAGTGCCTAGCTCAAATCCAGGTGTATCTAATTTTCTTAAAAATATCAGCCAAGAAATAAATAACCTAGTACCTATAACACCCAGACATACAAATCTTATTCCTACTGAAAAGATGGCCTTAAAAAATCTATCCAAAAATCATCAAATTACGATTAAATTATCGGATAAAGGAGGAAACATTGTCATCATGGACAACCCCCAATATCTTGAAATGTGTTTTAACATATTGAGAAATCATGAGTGGTATCGCCCAGTCAGTAGGGGTGTTGTAGATGCCTTTAATAAAAAATTCTACACTTTGGTAGATGAAGCTTTTCAAAACAATGTCATTTCTAAAAAAACTTGGGAATTTGTTCGCACCTCCTTTCCCCGCACACCAACATTCTACTCACTCCCTAAAATTCACAAGGATCCCATAAATCCCCCAGGACGTCCTATTATATCTGGAAACGGAGCTATTATTGAAAATCTTTCACGACTCATTGATGAGCATTTAAAACCCTTTGTTCAGAGCATCCCCTCTTATGTTAAAGATACACCTCACTTATTACGCATTATCGAGGGAGTACAAATTCCTATAGATTCGATCCTGGTCAGTATCGACGTGGAGGCACTTTACAGCTCGATTCCTCACTCTTTAGGTATTGCTTGTATTAGACATATTCTATCACAAACCAGTCACCATGAACGTTTGTTCAATGAATTTATAATCCAGTCCTTGGATTTCATACTGAGACACAATGTCTTCACTTTTGATGGTCAATGTTTCCTCCAGGTACAGGGCGTAGCCATGGGCACCAGTTGTGCCCCTGGCTACGCCAACCTGTACCTGGGGGAATGGGAGCATTCAATCTTTTCCAGTGGGGATCTCTCAATGTACCTGTGCCATGTAGCTCTATGGCACAGGTACATTGATGACATCTTCATTGTATGGACGGGCTCCCAGCAATGTTTGGATGAGTGTCTCATCGCCCTAAACTTAAATACTTTTAATCTTAAGTTCACAATGACATCGGACCCAAATACCATAACCTTCCTTGATGTGGAGATCTTCAGGGACAAGCAAAACATGTTATCATGTAAGCTGTTCCGCAAACCAAGTGCAGGCAATACAATCCTACATTCTTCTAGTTTTCACCCTAAATCCCTAGTTGAATCTATTCCCTATGGACAATATTTAAGAATAAAAAGAAATTGCTCTAACGAGGTCGATTATAAAAGAGAAGCTAATAACTTAAGGCAAAGACTTCTAGCAAGGGGATACAGCCATAAGTGCCTCAAAAAGGCCTTTAAACGCACCTCAAATCTAAATCGACACGAATTATTAATATCTAAATCTAAAAAAAGTGAAAGTGATCATCGTATTATCAACACTTATTCTGATGATCACGCTGAACTTCTTAAAATCTACCAAAAGCACTGGCATCTACTTACAGCAGATCCTGTGATAGGACCATTAGTACCCCCCAGGCCAAATATTGCCTATAGACGAGCAACGTCCCTGAAGGACATGCTAGTGCAGAGTGAATTTGAGAACACCAATAGGGGAGATCCATGTAAGGACCTGGGAACTTTCCAATGTGGTAATTGCACATACTGTAAATATATGAACACTAGAAAGAACATTCGGTTACCGAATGGCCAAAAATTTCGACCAAAACATTATGCAAACTGTCAAACTACGGACGTAGTATATCTCATTATTTGCAGTTGTAACTGCTTTTATGTAGGAAAAACTATACAAAAATTGTGGCAGAGAATTTACCGGCATCTAAAAGGGATGAAGGAACAAAATCCTGATCTCCCTCTTGGCAGACATGCTGCCCAAGTTCATGGAGATTGCGTACCAAACCTTGAGGTGTTAGTTTTGGACAGGGTCCACCGCAGCCCCCGCGGAGGTGACCTTAACAAGCACCTTCTTCAAAGGGAGCTGAGATGGATCTCGATCCTCAACGCCACCTCACCCCCTGGCTTGAACCAGGCAATTAACTTTAAACCCTTCCTACCAGGTTTTACATCTGCGAAGTTTGATAGGGATCTGCTAAACTGAGCTCAACAATTTGTTTATACCGTGTTTGTGTGTTGTTTTTTTTTTTTTTTTTTTGGAAAATAAATAAATATGTATGAACTATGCCAGCTGTATAACATGTGTACTAATGTTTCTGATGTATGCCGGTTAGATATTTATGTAAAAACTAAAAAATCCTTTTTAAACAAGATTGGATCTATTTGGTGGAACTTTACCTGATGATTCGCCCACTGGAGATTAGTGCCTAGTTATTACATTGTTGATTACTGTTTATTATTTAGAAATTAATCAAATGACAATTGTACCCTGCACTTTTTGACATATTGGAGCCCGGGGATTTGGGGACCACCCATTGGGCCCACTGACGCTCCCCAGCACAAAAACAGCCCCCGGTTGTTTTGATAATCGGGGGCTGACTGCTCATACTTGAGCAAATGGACGGTTATGTGCATATGAATAAATTTCTCTCCCTGTCCCAAGAATTACATACATATGGGACGGAGGGTATTCATGTCACACGGTTTACTACCCATGGGGTGTTGGATTAGTCAATTTTTCCCCATTCCTCCGATGGCGCCGTTTGGCGCAGCACATACAATTGTGCTGCCTTTGCGCTGACCTTTTTGGGTCTGGTGCGGGCAACGGAGTGATTTTCTTTTAGCACTTCCGCCCTTTTCGTTGTGTTGGCGGTCGGGTCGACGTCTGACGTCACCGCGCCGGCGTCGTGGACGTCTTTCACGTCTGCGTGGGTGCGCGGTGACGCCGGACGCCGCCGGGATCGAGGGCGGCCTCTGTATGCGATGCCTGTCCTATAAGAACCTCTCTTTTCATTTACAATACGCAGTTAATTGGGTTTCTACCCGGACACATAGTCTAGCCCTGTTGTGGCCTCCCACGCTCTACCCCATTGGTTGAATTCCTCCCTTTTGCAGCTTTACCTTTGGCGCCATTTGAGCTGATTGGCTGCAACACCAGCGACAACTCTATAAAAAGTCCCACCTGACTTGGCCAATTGCCGCACAGCCAGAGTGTGGATGTTTTTGCGCCACATTGACAGGTATTAAGCTTCTTTTTAAACACTTCATCAGAGTTATGGGATGCCTGGTTACAGGGCTGGTCTGCGATCTAGAAACTATAATCCATGTATGTATGTTTTTACAGAGAGGCCGTGGCAGTCTGTCCGCTGCAATTTGAGGCTTCCCTGTGAGCTTTGAGGGGCGTTTTTGGTGTTGGTCCTCTTATACATTTCCCCGTGGCTCTGTCATCTTGTCTGCAGTGTCTTTTTGGCCGCTGCATTGTCTTTATGCGACCATTAAACCCGCACCATATCCGTTTGGGCTCTATATCACCGGGACAATTCCTCCAAACGGCTGATGTTTATATTACCATTGGAAATGTATGTATGCAACACTATTTGATATAGATGTACTGTATCGTATAGACATACAATTATACGATGTATATATACATCCATGTATTCTTAAATGAACTTTCATGTATATTTATTCTTCCTTTTCCCTTTGTCTCTCTCCCCTCCTCCTTTCTTCTTTTCCTCTCTTATTGTTTATTTTATTATTTATTTTTTATTTTCTCTTTGCAACAATGTCTATCTTCTAGCTGCCCACATATGGGAGAAATTCAAAATAATGTAATCATGCCAGTACACTGTTGTGTATTATACAGCTATCACATACTATGTTGTGTTTTTTTCTCTTATATAGAGACTAAATTGTCTTCAAACTATTGCATGAACCTTGAAGAAGGAAATAATGGAGGCTATCACAGATATAGCTCGAGTATCCGAAACATGTCGGTTGTGTCACCACTAGCTATATGACTTATATGTCTCAAGTAGTAAGGTGTCCTCATGCAATTGTTCTTTAATGACTATATATGTCTGTTCCTTTCTTTGATTTTAAACCATTTTGATATATATGTGTATTATGTAAAATAAAATTCTTTATATTTTTCTATATATACTTGGTGGCAATCCATAATTTACTCCAATCCACACAATCCCAGGGGCACCCCTTTTCCAATTTTTTTGCATATTGGTTTAGTAAACATCCCGGGTATGAAAAATTTTGAAACATGGGACTGCACAAAGTCCAACGTCACAACGTCACAATTAGGGATGAGCCGAACACCCCCCAGTTCGGTTCGCACCAGAACTTGCGAAAAGGCAATAAATTTGTTCGAACATCCGAACACCGTTAAAGTCTATGGGACTCGAACATGAAAAATCTAAAGTGCTCATTTTAAAGGCTTATATGCAAGTTATTGTCATAAAAAGTGTTTGGGAACCCGGGTCCTGCCCCAGGGGACATGTATCAATGCAAAAAAAAGTTTTAAAAACGTTTTTTCGGGAGCAGTGATTTTCATAATGCTTAAAGTGAAACAATAAAAGTGAAATATTCCTTTAAAATTCATACCTAGGGAGTGTGTATAGTATGCCTGTAAAGTAGCGCTTGTTTCCCGTGCTTAGAACTGTCCCTGCACAAAGTGTCATTTCTGAAGGAAAAAAAGTAATTGATAAAAAAATGCGTCCCCCAAATTCAATTACCACGCCCTTCAGGTCTGGTATGGATATTAAGGATATTATGGATATTAAGGGGAACCCTGCGTCAAATAAAAAAAAAAATGACGTGGGGTTCCCCCCAAATATCCATACCAGACCTTTCAGGTCTGGTATGGATTTTAAGGGGAACTCCATGCCATTTTTTTTTAAAAATGGCGTGGAGCTCCCCCTAAAAATCCATACCAGATCCTTTATCCGCGCACGCAACCTGGCAGGCCGCAGGAAAAGAGGGGGGACGAGAGAGCACCCCCCCTCCTGAACCGTACCAGGCCACATGCCCTCAACATGGGGAGGATGCTTTGGGGTCTGCGGGCGGGGGGCTTATCGGAATCTGGAAGACCCCTTTAACAAAGGGGACCCCCAGATCCCGGCACCCCCTATATGAATTGGTAAGGGGTACATTGCCCCCCTACCATTTCACAAAGAAAGTGTATTATTTTTAAAAAAACACACAGACACCATTGGGAAAGTCCTTTATAAAAAATAAAAAAATAAAAACCCCATTCCAGCGATGTAATCCAGTCTGTCCAGCATTGTTCTCTATGTCCCGCGGTAATCCGATGTCCAGCGCTGCAGTCTCCTCCAGTCTCCACTCCACACGGAACCCCCATGACGTACGAGGGGGCGGAGTCACCCATCAAACATCATATGGTAAGCCCCAGCTTTCCCCGATTGCTGGGGAATAGTCAATGACATAGACGGGACCCCCGCCTACGTCATTGGCTATTCCCGGGCAAGCAGGGAAACCCGGGCTTTCCCAGTGACGTGCGGGTGACCGCGCCCCCTCTGATGTAACGCAGGTTTCCCGTTGCATCAGAGGGGGGCGGGGTCATCCACACGTCACTGGGAAAGCCCAGGTTTCCCCGCTTGCTGGGGAATAGCCAATGACATAGGCTGGGTCTGATGTACGAGGGGGCGGGGTCACCCGTCAGATCATAGGGTAAGCCCCGGATTTCCCCGCTTGCCTGGGAATAGCCAATGACGTAGACGGGGTCCCGCCTACATCATTGGCTATTCCCCGGAAAGCGGGGAAAGCTGGGGCTTACCCTATGATGTGACGGGTGACCCCGCCTCCTCGTACGTCATGGGGGTTTAGTGTGGAGTGGAGACTGGAGGAGACTGCAGCGCTGGACATGGGATCACTGCGGGACATAGAGAACAACGCTGGACAGACTGGATTACATTGCTGGAATGTTTTTTTTTTTTTTTAATAAAGGACTTTCCCAATGGCGTCTGTGTGTTTTAAAAAAAAAATGTACACTTTCTTTGTGAAATGGTAGGGGTACAATGTACCCCTTACCAATTCACATGGGGGGGTCGGGATCTGGGGGTCCCCTTTGTTAAAGGGGTCTTCCAGATTCCGATAAGCCCCCCACCCACAGACCCCCACATCTACCGGGCAAGGGTTGTGGCGATGAGGCCCTTGTCCCCATCAACATGGGGACATGGTGCTTTAAAGGGGTCACAGACCCCCAAAACATCCTCCCCATGTTGAGGGCATGTGGCCTGGTACGGTTCAGGAGGGGGGGCGCTCTCTTGTCCCCCCTCTTTTCCTGCGGCCTGCCAGGTTGCATGCTCGGATAAAGGGTCTGGTATGGATATTTGGGGGGAACCCCACGTCATTTTTTAAAAAAAATTGACGCAGGGTTCCCCTTAATATCCATACCAGACCTGAAGGGCCTGGTAATAGAATTTGGGGGGACCCCCAGGCAATTTTTTTTTTTTTATCAATGACTTTCAATGACTGTTTGCCGGGAGCTGACAATTCATTATAGCCGCGAGTGCTTTTAAATTACTTTTTTTCCTTCAGAAATGACACTTTGTGCAGGGACAGTTCTAAACATGGGAAACATGCGCTGCTTTACAGGCATACTATACACACCCCCCCCCAAGTACGAAATTTAAAGGAATATTTCACTTTTATTGTTTCACTTTAAGCATTATTAAAATCACTGCTCCTGAAAAAACTTCAGTTTTTAAAACTTTTTTTTGGATTGATACATGTCCCCTGGGGCAGGACCCGGGTCCCCAAACACTTTTTATGACAATAACTTGCATATAAGCTTTTAAAATTAGCACTTTAGATTTCGCCCATAGACTTTTACAGGGTGTTCCGTGGCTTTTCGAATTTGCCGCGAACACCCCAAATTGTATGCTGTTCGGCGAACGGGCAAACAGGCAATGTTTGAGTCAAACATGAGTTCGAATCGAACTCGAAGCTCATCTCTAGTCACAATCAGGAAAATGGAACCTGGTTTCCTTTTGGATTTCCACTGTCATCTCACATCGAGCAACAAACCACCCACATCCTTGTAGGTGCTGACTTTTTCTCGGTTGGTGGTATGTAGTCCATGAAGTGACAACCAGTCAGGCGTTCTGGGTTGACAACGCCAACAGCACGTCATGACTTACCAAATGAAGTCAGAATAAATCACAGGCTTGTCACTCTTTTTTTTTTAGCAGAATATTGGCATTCCACAACCATTTCTCAAGAAGATGCCAGAAGATCTTCTTGTAGTACTTCTTTTGCTGTTTCCTCTTTGCTGGGTAGAATGTCATTGCTTGGTCGGCTCTGTCGACACCTCCCATGGTGTAATTGTAGTATCACTTCTTGTGGCTTCATGATTTCTTTCCCATCTTTCGTGCGTACCATACCAGTGGAGGTATTATGAACTGTAGGAAAGGAAAAATGGCGCAAAGACCAGCACAAGCATTATATCACTATAAAAACGGTCTGAATAAAAAATTATTGTAGAACAACAAGTCACAATAATTGATGAAGGGGTGTATTTAGTTTAGCACTGCAGCGGCAGCTCCCCTGGGAGTTGTAACAAACTCTGGAAGACAGGCAAAGAGAGAACATGGTGCGCCAGACTAAGTGCAGTATATAGCTAGATATTTTATTGAAGTAAATAATGCCAAATGGCTACTCACATAATAAAAGTGAGAATCAGGCAAAATGTAGGTGACAGTAATGAAGTCCTACAAGGTCTAGGAAGACATCAAGAGCAGCATCCCAGCGGCATCCCAACCAGCTGCAGAAGATGGAAAGGTATAGCGGCTAGTATCACTAGCCTGGTGATTGTTCTGGACGGCGTGCGCACTCAGAGATACCCAGAAACCGGAAACAGGAAGTGCGTACCAGCATGGAACTCAAGCTCGTGTCAGATAACGCAATTCAAAGCTTCCGCTTTTTCCTCAGATCTCTCTTTGACTGTATTATGAACTGTACTCTGTAGGCACACATATTTCTTGTCACGCCATCGCAGTGCCATCATTTTGCCTTTTTGCCAGGCAACCATTTCTCCAGTCTTCAGCTTCTTATTGCCAAACATTGGCGGCATGTCACGCCGGTTAGCCATAACGGTTCCATAGGCATCTGTTTTTGTTTTGCAGAAAAAACTCATAAAGTTCAGGAGACATGTAAAAGTTGTCGGTTCTTACGCAAGCCCTGATTTAGCAATGGCTCAATGAGTGAAAGAACGGAAGATGTTGCCATTTCATAGTTGCTGTATTTTGGATTGAATTGTGTTCCTTTCCCAGTGTATAGGACTGAATTCCAAATGTAGTCAGTTGACGATTCGTATAGCATGAAGGAAATTGTACTCTCTTTGATGCAATGTATTTTACCCAGCTAAAAGTGAGTGCCAATCCAAAATGTTAAAGTGGTTGTAAACCCTTGTGTTTTTCACCTTAATACATCCTATGCATTAAGGTGAAAAACCTTTTGTCATGCAGCAACCCCCCAAACCCCCCCCCCCGTTTTACTTACCTGAACCCTTTCTTTCTCGCCCCTGGGACGAGCACACCAGCTCTAGCCGAAGTCTTGTGTCCTGATTAGATAGATTGATTGCAGCGCAGCCATTGGCTCCCACTGCTGTCAATCAAACTCAATGATGTGGGCACCGGGGGGGGTGGGGTCAAGTCCTGCTGTCTGTGTCAATAGACGCAGCAGAAGGACACGGGAGCGCGCAAGCACGGGTGTTCCGAAGGAAACCGCTTCTCTGACGGGGCACTCGAAAAGAGGAGGAGCCACCAGCGCCGCTGAGGGACCCCAGAAGAGAAGAATCAGGGCCACTGTGCAAAACCAAATGCACAGAGGAGGTAAGTATGACATGTTTGTTATTTAAAAAAAAAAAAAAATAACAAGGGTTTAGTAACCCTTTAAGTTGCTACCGAAACAGCAATAGAGGAGAAATCTTCCAATTAAAACACTTGTTCCTGTAACAAGTGTTTAAAACTGACCATACACTATGCAAATTTTGTCCAGTTCTTGGTGAACCAGCCAAAATTCACTACATGGGTGGTCCTGTCACCACCTGCCTACTCAACATCCTTCGATTGTAAAATCATATAAAGCCAAGGATCAGGTATTCTGTCAGAACAAAATAGCTGCAGAGGTAGATTTGTCCATTTTCATGGATGCAGGATGGGTCGAGGAATGTTATTTTTTTTTATTCAGCCCACAGGCTGAAAAAATAAAATCCAATGCTTCATGTACACTACAGCTCCTAAACTTGAGTTTCGTTTTGCCAAAGCTCCTAAACTCAACTCCATAAAAGCCTATGTGTCAATGTACACATAGGCTTTTACCAGAGTTTAGGAGCTGCTGCGATTAGGGGGAGTTTAGGAGGTGCTGCGGTTAGGAGAGCTTAAGCCTGTCTCAACTGCCAGAAAACACAAACAGCTGCAAAACCATTTTTTATTCTTGCCGTCAAAGTAGGCTGTGTGTACATGAACACTTCCCCGACCAGCCTATAGCAGAATGAAGGCGAAGCGGTGGCTTTACCATTCTGATTGGACGTCATTTGATGTCCTCTCAAAAAGAGCAGTTCACGTGGCCGCATGGACACGAAGCAGCGCGATCTGTCACCGGACACAGCCGATCACTGATCAGTGTAGAGGCTTGCTGCTGGTATCATGTGACCGCTGTGAACAATCACAGCAGGTAACATGACAGTTGCAACTAATGGATGGCTTCCTTTCATGCCATCCATTGTGTACAATTGTGTTACTAGCTGTAATTGGTCAATGTGATTACATGTTACATACAGGGCCAATCACAGCCCATCTGAACCATGTGATTAGCTTTGTTCAATTACACAACACAACACAACAAAACAAACTGAATGAATCAGTTTAATTCAGTAAAATGCTTACTTACAGGAATTCACTGCTATAAGCAATCATAATGTATATAAAAAAAAAAAAAATCCTGATCACATCTTTAGAGTAGTACAATGTTACTCTGGTAACATTTTATCAAAGTGTGTTAAAAAAAATCATAAAAATAAGAAAAAAATGGAATACTAAATAAAAAATAAATAAAAAAATTGAAAGAAAAATTATTACTTTTTTTTTTCATACTGTCACCAGTCAGTCTCCCTGATCAACACCACACCAGTTATATGATGATGCTGTATTGCACTGGTGACAGTATATAAAAAAAAAAGAGATTTTTTTTAAATTTATTTTTCCAAAAAAGTATGGCAAAAAATTACAACTTTAAAAAACCCGCCGTGCCTCTTACTAAATACCTTGGACTTTCCAAAAAGGAATCATTTGGGGGGTACTGTCCTGGCATTTTAGGACCTCATGAAATCATCAGTATTGATCAATTTTCAGATTCATTTCATAGTTTGTGGACTCTATAACTTCCCTGCAGACTAAATAATATACACTAATTTGGGTTATTTTCACCAAAGAAACGTATTAGAATACATTTTGGCCTAAATTTTTGAAGAAAAATTATTAATTTGCAAAATTGTTTAACAGAAACGAAGAAAACCACATTTTTTATTTATTTAGCAAAAAATAAAAAACCCAGTGGTGATTAAATACCACCAAAAGAAAGCTCTAGTTGTGTGAACAAAAAGATAGAATTTTTTTTGGGGTACAGTGTTGCATGACTGAGCAATTATCATTCAAAGTGAGTCAGCGCTGAAAGCTGAAAATTGGCCTGGACAGAAAGGGGTTAAATGTGCCCTGTATTGAAGTGGTTAAAGCCCACATAAGGAGGGAGGTAAGATATGAAAAAAAAAAAAAAACAGGAGTACATCTGTCAAAATAGTTAATTCACCATATAAATAAATAAATGACCATATAAGGATTCATTTACATTGGGCATGGTTGAACTAAACTGTGCCCAAGTTCGAGTGTCCCACTCCAATCATCACTCACTGATCTGCACTTAAACTGTGTTTTAAACAGTGATTTCTGCTTCTGTGGAGGGAGAGTGTACAGGAGCCTGGCATTGGGTCATGGGTGCAATGCTCTGCAGGCTTCTGAGAAAAAAAATGCAAATTTTTACCTGAAAAAATATGTGCATTTATTTTTTTTAAAGGTGAGCTTAACCTTTAACTTTTAACCACTTGTCGACCAGCGCACGACGATATACTTCGGCACAATGGCTCGGCTAGACATATGGGCGTACAGGTACGGCCCCTTTAAGACGCGGCATTGTGGGTGTGCGCGCACTGCTGTCGGCGCATGCCCGCCGCGATCTCTGTGAGTGCGACTGCGGGTCCCACAAACCCGATGGCCGCCGGGAGTCCCGCAATCGTCTCACAGAGAGGAAGAACGGGGAAATGCTGATGTAAACAAGCATTTCCCCATTCTGGCCTAGTGACAGGACACTGATCACAGCTCCCTGTGATCGGGAGCGGTGATCAGTGTCATGTCACAAGTAGCCCATACCCCCTACAGTTAGAACACATCCCTAAGACACACTTAACCCCTTCAGCACCCCCTACAGGTTAACCCGTTCACTGCCAGTGTCATTTACACAGTAATCAATACATTTTTATAGCACTGATCGCTGTATAAATGACAATGGTCCCAAAATGGCGTCAAAAGTGTCAGATGTGTCCGCCATAATGTTGCAGTCACGATAAAAATCACTGATCGCCACCATTACTATTGAAAAAAATTATTAAAAAAATGACATAAAACGACCCCCTATTTTGTAGATGCTATAACTTTTGCGCAAACCAATCAATAAACGCTTATTGCAATTTTTTTACCAAAAATATGTAGAAGAATACGTATCGGCCTAAACTGAGGAAAAAAAAAATTTTTTAATATATTTTTGGGGGATATTTATTATAGCAAAAAGTAAAAAATATTGCTTTTTTTCAAAATTGTGGCTCTTTTTTTTTTTATTGTATTTTTTATTAAGTTTTCACAAAAATACAGGAAGAAAAGAATAATGAAAACAATTGAGAATACGCAATACATATTATCATAGAAGAAGAAACATACACCACATAGTAAGGCCACATAGGAAAGATTACAATGCCACCAACATATCAATATCACAGTGTTTTAGCCATGTAGGCTGGGGGGAGGGATGAGGGCAGGAGGGAGGGGGACCCAGGGAGTGGGCGGAACAAACCAGAAACCTATATATCACACAAAAGGAATGGTACTCAATGGGTCTGACGTCAGCGAGGTCCCCAGGGTGCCTAAATTGAAGAACAAAGGCACCCCGCGGGAGACTCACCTACCAAGGAAGGGAGAGTGGCGGAGGGGGGGAAGCACCAAGGAATCACAAAAGAAAACAAGCAAGCGGAGCCTTGGGAACCAAATAAAATCAGGTAATGTTAGGGGAAATTTCACCATTAGCAGGTAAGGGAATTGCACTGGGGTTAAGTTCTGAGTGGTCCCATAAGTCCCAAATGTTCGAAAATTGAGAAAGTGTATCATTTACTACTGCAGTAAGGTGTTCCATCCTGCTGATCTGCTCCAGTATTTGAAGAACCTGCTGGAGAGTAGGTGGGGAGGGGGATATCCACCTCAAGGGTATAACCCGTCTAGCTGCCAGAAGGATAAAAGCAGTTAATTTTTGGGTGCACCTGGGGTTGCCAGGGAACGGCAGGCCTAGAAGATAATGGACCGGATCCAAAGGGAGATTGGTTGTAAGTAGGTTTTGTAGATGGACCTGGATGGAGGACCAAAATGGTTGAATCAGGGGGCATTCCCAAAAAATATGGAAATGCGAGCCAATGTCGCCCTGGCATCTCCAACACACCTGGGGTGTCTTGGAATCATATCTATTCATGATTTCTGGAGTCCTATACCAAAAAAACTATATTTTGTAAGTAGTCTCCATCTGCTCTACACAGCGGAACGATTTGGAAACAGCCTCCCATATCTTTTGCCAAAGAGGGAGAGGAATGGGTCGCTTGACCAACTGGGACCATTTCTGCATGTATGAGTGGTATGTGTCAATAAGTGGAGTAGCATCATGTAGGAACCTGTAGATGTCTGATATAAGGCGAGTTTGATATGGGCCTTGATCACATATAAGTTCAAATGGGGTATGCTTATTTAGGGCTAAGGTAGAGGACTTGGAGGCAAAATAGTGTTTAAACTGGAGATAGGAGTAGAATAGTTGCTTAGGGATCTGATGTTTCCTTTGTAGTTCGTCAAAAGGCAAGAGTGTGTAAGTGAGCGGGTGCACTATGTTTCGTAGCTGAAAGATTCCGGCCTGCGTCCATGGGAGCATGCGGATATAAGATAAGCTATCCGGGATGTCGGGATTAAACAGCACATTTAATAGGGGCAGACATGGAGATGAGAGGGAGAACTGGTTGGAACATTTCTTCCATATGGAGAGAGTAAATAACATTGGGTGTAGACATAGACTCCTAAGTTGGCTCATGGAAGATTCCAAGCTTGCCCAAACCATAGAACAGGGATGGACCGGCCTGGTGACACTCATCTCAAACTCCGTCCAAATGCTAGATGCCATTTTAGAGGACCAGGCAATGATCGGTTTAAGATGGGTGGCATAATAATATTTAATAAGGTCAGGGGTTCCCAACCCACCCCTCATTCTAGGAGCTAGCATCACCCGGCTAGCTATTCGGTGAGATTAATAGTGCCAAATAAAGTTGAGAAACGCTCTCTGAGTAGCTTTAAGTTGTGACATAGGGATGGGAACTGGTAGGGTTTCAAATAGGTAAAGGAGTCTCGGCAAAATAGACATCTTCGGGACATTGATACGACCCAAGAGAGAGATGGGATAAGCGTAACACTGTCTCAAGAGTCGGTCAATGTCACGGAAGAGTGGGGGAAATTGGCCTGATAAAGAGTTGAATAGGAGGGGGTTAAATTTATCCCCAGATATTTAAGGGAAGTAGGGCACCAATGATAGGGGTAATTCTGTTGGAGAGTGGCGAGATCCGAGGGCGGAATGTGTTTTGGCAGAGCTCCTGTTTTACTTGCGTTGATTTTGTATCCCGAAATGAAGCTGAATTCTTTTAACAAGGTTATGAGGTTTGGGAGGGAGGTATGGGGCCTGGTCAGGGTCAGTAGGACAGCATCTGCAAATAAGGACAATTTATACTCTGTCTGGCGTAATGAGACCCCACGGATACCTGGGTGAATGCAGATGGCTGCAGCAAGGGGTTCCAGACAGAGAATAAAGAGTAGAGGGGATAACGGGCACCCCTGCCTGGTACCATTACTCAGGGAGAAGGATGGCGATAGGTAGGAGGATACAATAAAAAGAGAATGAGTGACCCCATTGAACCCAAACGAATTGTACCATAGACATGCCTTCATCCCCATATGTATAAAAGAAAAGGGAAAGAGAAGGGTTTGGGACTTTATATGAGGCATGAATATGTGCATAATAGAAAGGACGAGTATCTGATTACACAAAGGTTATACCTTTTGGGAGCATGCACGTAACCATAGGGTAATTGGTAAAGATTAATAAATCCAATCACTTGTTTGCGACCAATAAAAACATTATACAATATGCCATGTATTGTGTCGTATAAATAATATACGACACATGATATCCACGAGAAGGAGTATAATCAAATAAAGATAAACATAACAAATTTAATGTTATTGATACAACCAGAAATACTTAATAAATTAATTTGATACATATACAGGTCCAATAAATTATAATCATAATAATCAATATAAATTTTCAATACATTTGTAAAAATTCATAATATAAGAACAAGCTTGGCCTGGCATCCTAGAGTCAAAAATTGACGCGTTTCATGGCATTACCAGCCATTCATCAGGAGTAAGGATGCACAGATTTAGACTAGAGAAATAAGATAGAAAAATGAATAAATAAATGGGTCAGATCTTGTGAAGCGTACCATAGACTCTGAAAGAGGGAACTAGGATCTTGTACGTTACCTAAGGTAGGACCCAATAATGCATAGTTGGCCCAGCGGTTGCCCAAGATGAAAAGGGACAGTGGTTCCGAAAGAGCTGTCTCGCCCGGGGTTGAGGCGGGGACAATGAGTGTTAACAATAAAAATAGAAATAATAATAATAATAAACGGGATAAACATGAACATAAAGTTTATCAAAAAATAAAGTGCCAATACATTTGAAAGTGTGGATCAAACTGAATAGGTGTTAGACCAATGTCTATGTATATGTATATATACGGCAATGTTGTGAGTATGAGTTAGAATAAATATATGTATATAAATGTGTGTATGGAAGTTTGCCTGTGTGTGTGTGTGTGTGAGTGTGTGGGTGTGTACTGGTGGGTGTGATCAAGTAAGAGAGAAAGAAAAAAAAACCCTGGTTACCTGAGATGCAGAGGGCTGATCAACACTACCTCTCCCTGGGATGGATTGGTGTGGAGTGAGCCGCCCGCCCGCCCCAGCCATAAGTGTCCACGGCTGGGGGCAGGTCCCCGCCAGCGTCATGCATTGACGCGATGACCAGTAGGGAGACAGAGCGAGTCCCCGCCTCCGTCTCGGCGGGAGCTCACCTATCCCCCAGCATGGCGTCAGATGGAAACCACAGACACGCAGCAGGCCTCCGAAGATGGCGCACATGCGGTGCGTGGGACATGGTGCTGATGCGCCGAGGTGCCAGCCCCGCCCCCACCACCCTTCAAGGTGAGGGGGGGGCGGACCTGGACGCATCGCAACCCCGGGACAATTGCAACAAATGACAGAGCCCACTTTCCAAGGGTGTGGCTGGCTATATGGATGAAACCAGAGATGTGAATCAGTTTAAACCAAACTAAGCCCAAAAGAGTGTTCTAGCTAAAGTAGCAATATAGATAATGGTATAAAAATATATACAGGGATGCCAGCTTTTGTAAAGGTGATGTTTGGAATTCTGTAACTAATAAAACATAATAAAAAAGTTTTTGTTGGGTATGTGGGGTCACTAAGAGAGCGGGTGTCTACCACCCAAATGTATACAATAAAAAGAGAAGTAGTGACCCCATTGAACCCAAACAAATTGTACCATAGACATGCCTCCATCCCCATATATATGTATAAAAGAAAAGGGAAAGAGAAGGGTTTGGGACTTTATATGAGGCATGAATATGTGCATAATAGAAAGGACGAGTATCTGATTACACAAAGGTCATAGGTCCCTTTTGGGAGCATGCAGGTAACATAGGGTAATTGGTAAAGATTAATAAATCCAATCACTTGATTGCGACCAATAAAAACATCATACAATATGCCATGTATTGTGTCGTATAAATAATATACGACACATGATTTTCACGAGAAGGAGTAAAATCAAATAAAGATAAAAATAACAAATTTAATGTTATTGATACACATGATTGGTACAAGCAGAAATACTTTATAAATTAATTTGATACATATACAGGTCCAATAAATTATAATCATAATAATCAATATAAATACTTAATAAATTTGTAAGAATTCATAATATAAGAGCAAGCTTGGCCTGGCATCCTAGAGTCAAAACTCGACGCGTTTCATGGCATTACCAGCCATTCATCAGGAGTAAGGATGCACAGATTTAGACTAGAGAAATAAGATAGAAAAATTAATAAATAAATTGGTCAGATCTTGTGAAGTGTACCATAGACTCTGAAAGAGGGAACTAGGATCTTGTACGTTACCTAAGGTAGGACCCATTAATGCATAGTTGGCCCAGCGGTTGCCCAAGATGAAAAGGGACAGTGGTTCCGAAAGAGCTGTCTCGCCTGGGGTTGAGGCGGGGACAAAACCCCCCCCCCAAAAATAATAATATCAAGGGGGATCCAGAAAGGAGCCATGGACACAAACAGCCAGGAAAGAGGCCGGAGAGCCCACGACACACCGCCAAAGAGGGTAGACCCATCGAGTATAAGTCAGGCCCTATGGGGGACAATAAAAAGGAAAGATGTTGATATAGAACATGTAAGTACAAAAAATGTAGTGTAAAGTGTATGAGGGCCAGTGAGCAAGACAAAGGATGGAAAGGTGTTTGGTAGCAAAGAAGCTAGTGTGTGATGGGTGGCATGTGTGCAGTATGGAGATGCAAGTGCTACTATGGATAGTAGTTGCATTTATATTTATATAAATATAAAAAAGGGACCTATGACATGTAACCTTTGTGTAATCAGATACTCGTCCTTTCTATTATGCACATATTCATGCCTCATATAAAGTCCCAAACCCTTCTCTTTCCCTTTTCTTTTATACATATATATGGGGATGGAGGCATGCCTATGGTACAATTCGTTTGGGTTTAATGGGGTCACTCCTCTTTTTATTGTATACATTTGGTTGATAGACTCCCGCTCTCTTAGTGACCCCACATGCCCAACAAAAACTTTTTTATTATGTTTTATTAGTAACAGAATTCCAAACATCACCTATATAAAAGCTGGCATCCCTGTATATATTTGTATACCATTATCTATATTGCTACTTTAGCTAGAACACTCTTTTGGGCTTAGTTTGGTTTAAACTGATTCACATCTCTGGTTCCATCCATATAGCCAGCCACGCCCTTGGGAGGTGGGCTCTGTCATTTGTTGCAATTGTCCCAGGGTTGTGATGCATCCAGGTCCGGCACCCCCCTCACCTTGAAGGGTGGTGGGGTCGGGGCTGGCACCTCGGCGCCATGTCCCACGCACCGCACGTGTGGCGTCTTTGGATGCCTGCTACGTGTCTGTGGTTTCCATCTGATGCCATGCTGGGGGATAGGTGAGCACCCGCCGAGACGGAGGTGGGGACTCGCTCTGTCTCCCTACTGGTCATCGCGTCAATGCATGACGCTGGCGGGGACCTGCCCCCAGCCGTGGACACTTATGGCTAGGACGGGCGGGCGGCTCACTCCACACCAATCCATCCCAGGGAGAGGTAGTGTTGATCAGCCCTATGCATCTCAGGTAACCAGGGTTTTTTTTCTTTCTCTCTTACTTGATCACACCCACCAGTACACACCCACACACCCACACACACACACACACAGGCAAACTTCCATACACACATTTATATACATATATTTATTCTAACTCATACTCACAACATTGCCGTATATATACATATACATAGTCATTGGTCTAACACACATTCAGTTTGATCTACACTTTCAAATGTAAAGGCACTTTATTTTTTGATAAACTTTATGTTCATGTTTATCCCATTTATTATTATTATTATTATTATTATTTCTAATTTTATTGTTAAATCTCATTATAAATATAAATGCAACTACTATCCATAGAAGCACTTGCATCCCCATACTGCACACATGCCACCCATCACCCACCAGCTTCTTTGCTACCACACACCTTTCCATCCTTTGTCTTGCTCACTGGCCCTCATACAATTTACACTACATTTTTTGCGAGACAGCTCTTTCGGAACCACTGTCCCTTTTCATCTTGGGCAAACGCTGGGCCAACTATGCATTAATGGGTCCTACCTTAGGTAACGTACAAGATCCTAGTTTCCTCTTTCAGAGTCTATGGTACACTTCACAAGATCTGACCCATTTATTTATTCATTTTTCTATCTTATTTCTCTAGTCTAAATCTGTGCATCCTTATTCCTGATGAATGGCTGGTAATGACATGAAACGCGTCGAGTTTTGACTCTAGGATGTCAGGCCAAGCTTGTTCTTATATTATGAATTCTTACAAATTTATTGAATATTTATATTGATTATTATGATTATACAGGTCCTTCTCAAAAAATTAGCATATTGTGATAAAGTTCATTATTTTCTGTAATGTACTGATAAACATTAGACTTTCATATATTTTAGATTCATTACACACAACTGAAGTAGTTCAAGCCTTTTCTTGTTTTAATATTGATGATTTTGGCATACAGCTCATGAAAACCCAAAAATCCTATCTCAAAAAATTAGCATATTTCATCCGACCAATAAAAGAAAAGTGTTTTTAATACAAAAAAAGTCAACCTTCAAATAAATATGTTCAGTTATGCACTCAATACTTGGTTGGGAATCCTTTTGCAGAAATGACTGCTTCAATGCGGCGTGGCATGGAGGCAACCAGCCTGTGGCACTGCTGAGGTGTTATGGAGGCCCAGGATGCTTCGATAGCGGCCTTAAGCTCATCCAGAGTGTTGGGTCTTGCGTCTCTCAACTTTCTCTTCCCAATATCCCACAGATTCTCTATGGGGTTCAGGTCAGGAGAGTTGGCAGGCCAATTGAGCACAGTAATACCATGGTCAGTAAACCATTTACCAGTGGTTTTGGCACTGTGAGCAGGTGCCAGGTCGTGCTGAAAAATGAAATCTTCATCTCCATAAAGCTTTTCAGCAGATGGAAGCATGAAGTGCTCCAAAATCTCCTGATAGCTAGCTGCATTGACTCTGCCCTTGATAAAACACAGTGGACCAACACCAGCAGCTGACATGGCACCCCAGACCATCACTGACTGTGGGTACTTGACACTGGACTTCAGGCATTTTGGCATTTCCCTCTCCCCAGTCTTCCTCCAGACTCTGGCACCTTGATTTCCGAATGTACTTTGGACCACTGAGCAACAGTCCAGTGCTGCTTCTCTGTAGCCCAGGTCAGGCGCTTCTGCCGTTGTTTCTGGTTCAAAAGTGGCTTGACCTGGGGAATGCGGCACCTGTAGCCCATTTCCTGCACACGCCTGTTCACGGTGGCTCTGGATGTTTCTACTCCAGACTCAGTCCACTGCTTCCGCAGGTCCTCCAAGGTCTGCAATCGGTCCTTCTCCACAATCTTCTTCAGGGTCCGGTCACCTCTTCTCGTTGTGCAGCGTTTTCTGCCACACTTTTTCCTTCCCACAGACTTCCCACTGAGGTGCCTTGATACAGCACTCTGGGAACAGCCTATTCGTTCAGAAATTTCTTTCTGTGTCTTACCCTCTTGCTTGAGGGTGTCAATGATGGCCTTCTGGACAGCAGTCAGGTCGGCAGTCTTACCCATGATTGCGGTTTTGAGTAATGAACCAGGCTGGGAGTTTTTAAAAGCCTCAGGAATCTTTTGCAGGTGTTTAGAGTTAATTAGTTGATTCAGATGATTAGGTTAATAGCTCGTTTAGAGAACCTTTTCATGATATGCTAATTTTTTGAGATAGGAATTTTGGGTTTACATGAGCTGTATGCCAAAATCATCAATATTAAAACAAGAAAAGGCTTGAACTACTTCAGTTGTGTGTAATGAATCTAAAATATATGAACGTCTAATGTTTATCAGTACATTACAGAAAATAATGAACTTTATCACAATATGCTAATTTTTTGAGAAGGACCTGTAGTTTATTGGACCTGTATATGTATCAAATGAATTTATTAAGTATTTCTGCTTGTACCAATCATGTGTATCAATAACATTAAATTTGTTATGTTTATCTTTATTTGATTATACTCCTTCTCGTGGAAATCATGTGTCATATATTATTTATATGACACAATACATGGTATATTGTATAATGTTTTTATTGGTCGCAATCAAGTGATTGGATTTATTAATCTTTACCAAACATGTAACCTTTGTGTAATCAGATACTCGTCCTTTCTATTATGCACATATTCATGCCTCATATAAAGTCCCAAACCCTTCTCTTTCCCTTTTCTTTTATACAGGTAGGAGTATAGTTGTACTTGGGAGGAAGGTCGAGAATGAAGGGCATGCAAAGCTGAAATAAAGGGACCTCCAAAACCATAATTGGAGAGGGTAGCAAACATAAAAGGCCAGCTGAGCCAATCAAAGGCTTTTTGTGCATCAAGGCTTAGTATCAGAGCTGGGCGAGTTATTTTATTTAACAGATCTATGAGATCTATGGTACGTCTCGTGTTGTCACCGTCACAAAGCCTACTTGGTCTTTGTGTATGAGATTGGGTATCAGATGGGAGAGTCGGTTAGCTAAAATTTTAGTAAATATTTTGTAGTTGGAGTTGAGTAATGCAATGGGCCTATAGTTGTCAGGGATAGAGGGATCCTTACCAGGTTTCAGGATCACGGAAATATGAGCATGAAGGAATTGGGGATGGGGCACCGTACCTTTAAATAACGAGGAAAATAGTGAAATAAAGTGTGGGCTCAAAATTGGTAAGAAAGTCTTATAATAAGAGTATGGCAGACCATCTGGGCCAGGAGATTTTTGGGTGGGAAGGTGTTTAACTACATTAGCTAATTCTTCAGGTGTGACTGCAGTGTTCAGAGACGAGAGGTGGTCAGATGATAGTCTGGGTAGCTGTAGAGATTCAAAAAATTAAGCCTCGTACACACGACCGATTTTCTCGTCGTAAAAAACACGTCGTTTTTTTCGACGAGATTCTTATTAAGCTTGTCGATTTTCTCGTCAAGCTTTCCATGCGTACACACTGACAATTTCCAATTTCCTCGTTTTTCTCCGCGGTCACATCCAGCACGTACGACGGCACTATAAAGGGGAAGACCTTCTTTCTTGGTGCCACCCCTTGGGCTGCTTTTGCTGATCTCGTGTTACCGCGTGTGAAGTAAAAGTTTGGGAAGAGACGATTCGCGCTTTTCAGTCTTCGTACTTTTCAGATCGTTTTCTGTGGTTCAGTTTGTGCTTGTGGGTTCGTATCTTGACTTTCAGGGCATCTAGGCAGGTCGTATCTGTTTTACAGTGCGTTCTTGCCTGTTCATTTCTGATTTTCAGTTCGTTATTCATAGGCCTTGCTGTTCTAAAGTGCGTTCTGTTCTGTACGTTCTGATAAGACGACCGTTTCTTAGCCATGTCGCCTGGACGTTCTCGTCGTCGAGTTCGTGCTGTGCGTGCGCTTGGTGTTGGTCTGCTTGTTTTGGACCAAGACCAGTCCATGAATGGTGTGAGGAGGAGTTCATGGACCAAGAATTGGTTGCTCCAGCGGGACCAATTCTGCCATATGCCTCTGCTGCGGGAGATCGTCGAGAATAATCCTGAGGAATACAGGAATTTTCTGCGGATGTCTGACCCCGTTTTTCAGGAACTGTTGGCTTTGGTGTCCCCCTATATTACCAGGAAGGACACCGTTATGCGGGAAGCCATCAGTGCTGAGCAGAGGCTCATCGCCACGTTGCTTTACCTGGCAACAGGGAGAAGTCTTCAGGACTTGAAGTTCACCACAGGCATCTCCCCCCAGGCTCTGGGCCTCATAATCCCAGACACCTCTTCTGCCATTATACAAGTCCTGCAGGAGGACTATATTAGGGTAAGTTTTCTCCCTTAACATCACATTTTATGTATTACATGTATGCTAATGTATTGTATTTCTTTCATCCTTCCCTAATTACCATGATTGTAATATGCTGAGAATGTCCCCTTTGTCCCCATGCATCCTGGAAGCTTTAGATTGCCCCTTTTTTCTCCTCCATAAATATTTCCCTTCACTAACTTTTCCAGCAGGGGCGCCTGTTGCTCCAAATGTTTGGGGGTTCAAACCCCAATTTAGGAAATAAACTTCCTCCTTTTTTGCTCTGGTGCCTATTAAACGCCCCCAGTTGTCCCCTCTAATGCAGCCATTTTGTTCCCTCCAATGCAGCCATTTAGTCCCCTCTAATGCAGCCAGTTTCCCCCCAGCCCTGCACTTACCTTCTTGTGGTCAGCGCCATCCTTCTTCTGTCCTTGATGTCTTCTCCTTCCCTTGATGTTGCATCAGCCAATCATGTTACCATTAAACAGACTTGGTGAACATGATTGGCAGAGCAGCCTGCCAGTGTTTCCCCAAGGAATGCCCCCCCTGCGTCCCCTATTTTACTTTTAGGAAGCCAATTACATCCCTCAGGTTGTAATGTGCAAGACTATTTTACTACCTCTTTCTGCTATGCAATTTGAACCCCCTAAATGCCGCAATTATTCATATGTCGGTCGCTTTACAAGAGGCCATCCACCTGAATAGTGGACCTATGTATTGTTCTGAGTGATGGGCACAGGAGAGAGGGGGCAGTGCTCCAGTGCCCACTCTGGACGCACCGCCACTGCAATGCTATCCTGTGGCCAAACACACCCCCCCCCAAAATAATTTAGTAATGGCCCATCAGTGGGGGTGATGAATATGATAAATGAGCCTTCCATTATACTTATTTTAAACACCTTAATAAACGTAGAATTTGATTGATGTTGGCCTCTAATGTTTTTTCAGAGAATTTCCTTGTAATGTATGATTTTTGTATTCTAATATTATTTCACCTTGTTTCACTCCACAGCTTCCTTCCACGCCACAGGAATGGCAGACTGTGGCATCGGAGTTTGCCATGCGGTGGGACTTCCCCAACTGCGGTGGTGCCATAGACGGGACGCACGTCCGCATCGTGCCGCCACCCCGTTCTGGGTCCTACTACTACAATTACAAGGGGTTTCATAGCATTGTGCTGATGGCGGTGGTGTCAGCACGGTATGAATTCCTCTATGTTGATGTAGGGAAGAATGGCCGGATGTCCGATGGGGGATCCTTCATCCAGACGGAGTTTGCCCTCCGTCTCCAGAGTGACGACCTTGCATTGCCACCGGATGCAGGGAATATTGAAGGACTCCCCTTTGTTTTTTTGGCTAATGAAGCCTTCGGACTCGGACGGCATCTTATGAGGCCATTTCCACAGAGGACCCTGACCCCAGACAAGAGGGTGTTCAATTACCGGCTGGCCAGGGGCCGAAGAGTTGTCGAAAATGCCTTTGGCATAATGGCCAGCCGGTTCCGCCTTTTTATGACTTCAATACACTTGGCGGACTACAAAATAAACTATGTCGTATTATGCTGCTGTGTGCTACACAACTTTCTGAGCCAAAAATCAAATTCCTATATGGCCTCAGTTTTGCCAGAGGCTGGACTTTCCCCTGCAAATCCCCTGCCAGGCCTGGAATCTGCCCGTCCTGGCTTGCCCTCCCAAAATGCCCGTGAGGTTCGGGACAAATACATGGAGTATTTCACGGGTAGGGGGGCAATTCCTATGCCAGCCAATGTCTAAGGATCCAAATAAAAAGCTTGTTTAAACCTTTAATTATTTGTTCTTTCCTGTCTCCTAGTTTGTCTTAGTGCATTTGTAGTGCCAAGTGTATTTTACTTTAGTAACTAACAACCATTTCACTATGTAACCTTACAAAATAACCAAATAACCTTAGAGGGTATTATAAAAAGAAGCTACACGTTGTTTGTGGTCAAATATTTTACTCTGTGCACATTCTCACCATTTTTAGTTTTTTTGGGTTGGCCTGGCCACAACCCGGCAATTTTTTGCTTATGAAAATACAAAAATAACAGTTGCATTCCAAAAATTACAACATTGGATACCTCTGAGCAATCTGAGACATTCACTTACACAAACTATGTCTCTATGTGCCCGTCCTAATATGGGGTCCTGCCACCCCTTGCCCAGCCAAAAATTGAATATGCACACATTTGTGATGTTTTTTATCTAGGAAGTTTACAATCCTGATCCCTATTGTCAACATGTGCTATCTGCCATCAGGGGTGATCAATGGACGTGTTTTGGGGGTGCAACCCCTTCCTCAGTTCACCGACTTTAGATACGAGGAAGGGGTTGCACCCCCAAAAGACGTACATGGATATCCCCTGATGGCAGATAGCACATGTTGACACACTGTGTGCAGATTCAATTTTTGGCTGGTTTGATTGTCAAAAATATTCTAAAATGTGCAATAGCAAACATGTAAAAACAAATGTGTTTGGATGGCTTATTGAATTCTCCCCAAAACATCGAGAATGTCTTTAAATGTTTGTTCCATCACATGGATTCTTTGTTTAATTAGGTCCAGTTCCGTGCTACATTCCATCACTTGCTGGATGAGGCGGAGGGCACTGTCAGCAGAGAACCGTGTACTATCCTTCACAACATTTATATCCCCTAAAAACAAAAAACAAAAGGTATTTTAACTCTGCAGGCCTACATCTCTTACCTGAAGCTGTGGTGACAGATACTGACCTGTTGTGGTGACCAGATCCACAACGTCATCCACCTCTCCTTCCTGCACTTCTCCTTCCTCCACCTCAACTTCCTGCACATCTTTCGGTTGTGGGTCTTTGGGAGTTTGGGGTTGCTTGGAAGTTGTGGGGTGCATGTGCTCCCTGGAGTGTTCTCCTCCCAGTCTTCTCTCCCCTATGAGAATCAAACAAAAGGTCTATTTATCACACTGTAAATCTCAATGTTAAAATAAAAACAGGCTAAATTGCTTGGAAGTGTGGTACAAGTGTGTGTTTGGGCGGAATTTAAAGAAGAATGCATTATTTATGACCAAGAATATGTTTAGTATTCACCTTTGGATGTAATTTATTTGACATGGAGGCACCACAAAAATTCATTGATGCACCTGTGTGGGACACCCAAAAAAGGCGGGTCTGGTGGCCCACATTATAGTGCTCCAAAGTACAGATGTGGAAGCAGCTGCTGAGTGTCCTCTCCTTTACACTGATAAAAGTTAGCATTTCATTCTCTTTACAAACACATCATCTAGCCTAAAAATTTCGCCACAATATTTGAGCAAAAATGGCAGATGTCTAATTACTTTTGTGGCTCTAAAATAAGCCAAAACCGCGGATAGTGGCCGAACGAAGTGTCGGTAACGTAACGATCGATTACTGTGCCCAACCAAGTTCAAAATATTAAATTTTGGAAGGGAGTCCAATATGAGAAACCAAAATAAAGAGCAACATGTAAGTTTAGAAAAAGATTAATAGCAGAAAAGTCTACATTTTACTTACTTTTAGCGAGCATTCTCTTTATGCTCCTGAACTGCTCTGGCTCCCTCAGTTTGAGGTCTGACCACCTCTTTCTGAGCTGCTCATTTGAGCGTTTCACCCCGAAATTCGCCTTCAGACTCTTCACGACTTTAGTGAGGATTTTGGCCTTCCTTCTATTTGGTTTGCTATACGGCCCATGCTTTGCATCATAATCAGACTTGAGCAAGATGTCCACCATCTCCGCCATCTCCGCCAAAGACATATTCGATGCCTTGAATCTCCTCCTTGATCGTGACGTTTCCTCGGTCTCCGGGCTTGTCTCCTCCTCGTTAGTTGCGGAATTATCAGACACCTGCTGTAACTCCGCCATATCTGTCTGCGAGCCGAAAGAGAAGGGGCGGGGAAAAGATGTTAGTTAGAACGTCATGGGCGGGCGACGTGTGCGGAGCGACGTGTTCGTATTTTGACGCATGCGTGGTGTGTATATAGCAAACACACATGTGACTATAGTACGTTCGGTGTGCGGAGAGAGGAGTTCAAGTGACGGACGTGCGAACGAAGGTATGTGATTTTGTGACTTGTACAAATTGTTGGCCTATACTGTCTTGAGAATGTTGGAGGATATATATGGTGACTAGGATGTTAAGGAGGTTAGACTGCTTGCCTCACATTAGTTATATATAATTTATTTAACTTGCAGATACAATATGAATGTCTTTATAAGCGACAAGGATTTCCTGGCGGAATTTATTGACCGGGTAAGGGAGCTGCCGGCTCTGTGGGAGACGAAAAACCCCATCCACAAAAAAAGAGGGGTGAGAAAAGCAGCGCTGGAGAAGCTGCTCCCATTTGTGCATACCAAGGTGCCCACAGCCACAGCAAAACAAGTGGACACTAAAATTGGCAGCTTGAGAGGTACCTACAGGACTGAACGCTCTAAGGTGCTGGCTTCTCAGAGGTCAGGAGCAGCAGCAGGTGATGTTTATGTCCCGATTTTGTGGTACTACAACAGGATGTCCTTCCTGGATGACCACATTGAGACAAGGCCATCACTCTCCACTCTTCCCCCCAGACTTCCCTGCAGCCAACCTGAGCCTTCTCTGGAGCAAGAGGAGGCAGCCATCCTGGATGATCCTGATTTGGCCATCTGGAGCCAGGTATAGTATTAAGTGAAAATGTATTGGGATAAACTTAATGTTTGACAAATATGTCAAGATGACAAACATAAAATATTTTGGATTCCACAAGTGAAATCAAGATCTGTAGACATTAGTCTGCACTTAATTGGGTGCTAAATAGTCAATCTGGTGTAGTGGTAAATTTAAAGCAAGGATTTATGGATTTACATTCTAATTGCTTCAATCAGGATTACAAAGTTTGATGCAAAGATTAAACCAACATATTAAACTATGTCCCTTTTTCATACACCGGATGAAATCAGCCAGGAGGAGGGTCTGGAAACTGTCAGGCAGGAGGAGGAAGGGCCCAGTGGCAGCCAGGAGGTGGCAGGGCCCAGTGGCAGCCAGGAGGTGGCAGGGCCCAGTGGCAGCCAGGAGGTGGCAGGGCCCAGTGGCAGACAGGAGGTGGCAGGGCCCAGTGGCAGACAGGAGGTGGCAGGGCAAAGGAGAAGCACCAGATCCCAGGTGCCTCCCATCCGGCTTCCCAAAAGAGGCAGGAGGGACAGGAGCACGAGTGAGGCAGCAATGGCCCTTATTCGTGAGGCCCATGCCACCCTCCAGGAGCCCACATCCCCTGAAGAGGCCATTGCCGGCCTAGTGGAGGCTAAGTTCAAGGTGATGAGCATGGAGCAACGCCTCCTATGCGAGCCCCTGCTCATCACCTTGCTCAACAAGGGGGTGATGGAGAAAATTACCCCCAATACCGCCATATGTGAGGTGGCACAACTGACCCAACATCAACCTCCACCTCCCCCTTCTTCTTCTGCCCCACCCCCTTCTGCTACACCTCGACCTTCTTCTTCTGCCCCACCCCCTTCTGCTACACCTCCACCTTCTTCTTCTGCCCCACCCCCTTCTGCTACACCTCCACCTTCTTCTTCTGCCCCACCCCCTTCTGCTACACCTCCCCCTTCTTCTTCTGCCCCACCCCCTTCTGCTACACCACCACCTTCTTCTTCTGCCCCACCCCCTTCTGCTACACCTCCACCTTATTCTTCTGCCCCACCCCCTTCTGATATATCTCCTCCTCCTCCTCCTGACAGGAGTACCCCTCCAGTGGCCCAGCCTCCAGCCAAACGAAGAAGGAAGGCTGCAGGGAAGGCTTCAGGGAAGGTTGCAGGGAAGGTTGCCAGGAAGAAGAGGAAGTGATGGCCTTGCTTCATTGTGGTCGGACAGAAGGCAGCCTGTTGTAGTACCACACACTTGGGACATATATATCACCTGCTGCTGTTCCTGACCTCTGGGAGGCCAGCATCAGATTGTGTTCAGAAATGTTGGCCTTCTCAAGCTCCCAATTTTAGGGTCCACACAGGGTTGCTGTGTGCTCTGGGGTCCCTGGGATGCACAAATGGAAGCAGGTTCTCCAGCGCTGCCTTCTCTTTATTTTATTTCGAAACATGAATAAATGTGATTTTTGTTTAAGTTCATACTTGACTATGTGTATTTGTAAAAATTAAAAATCTAGCTTTGGAGTAAGAAGATACATTTGACTGACAAAAAAAGGGACAGATATCAACCCCCCAAAAGAATAACTAAATCTGATTTGCAAAAAAACATGGTGGAAAATTTAACTAATATAGATTCCAAAATTAAATGGGAGATCACTATCAAAACATTGCAAAATTATAATTAACATCATTTTGAAAAATATAACCATTTAAATTATTCCTAAAAACTTGCACGATATAATACACATAAATCTTCTTAAGAGCAGCATGAAAAAGGTTAAAAAAAAATAGTCATAACTCTGTGTGAATATCAGCAGCAAAAGAAGGTCACTCGTTTTGATTAATGTAACATTCTAACGAAGATTTCAATGCAGAACATTTAAACGATGCAATAATTTTGAGCGTGACGAATGTGCTCTCTCCATTACGAAGGCTTGTTTTACCAGAAGATGCGCTCCCGTCTCAAAGTTGCTTGTGAGCATGCGCGCTTTTGGAAGAGTCGTAAAAGCATACACACGAACCATTTTCTCGTCACAAAACAGGCCGACGAGAAACACGACGAGGAAATCCGGAATCCTGACGAGAAAATAGAGAGCAGGTTTTCTATTTTCTCGTCGAGATTCTCTGCAATTTTCTCGTCGTAAAACCATACACACGAACGTTTTTCTCGACAAAAAAGCTCTCGCGGCACTTTTCTTGACGGTTTTGGACGAGAAAATCGGTCGTGTGTACGAGGCCTAAGTCAAATCTCTCCTGCGTAAAGTTATAATTAGGGTCTGTTTGCAGACAATTGTATAAATTGCGGTAAAATTCCCCAAAGACCTTGGACATAGTAAGGGGACAATAGGTGGGAATACCATCTGCTTGCCGAAGAAAATCCGGGGATGAGTGGAAGGGGCGGGGTTTCAGCTTGTTCACTAATATTTTATGGGGCTTGTTTGAGTATTCATAATTTCTGTTTGAACCATAAAAGGGATATATCAATGTTTTTCATTTTTACTGATCTAAGTTGATTTTGAAAAAAGACAACAGCTCGGAGCCCAGCCACCGTGGGGGAGGACAGCAAGGATCTCTCAGATTTGCAGAGTTTAGAGCTGATAGAGGAGTGTTGGAATGCTGCATCCTTTTTTAAGCAAGAGCTTGTAGCAATACATTGTCCCCGGAAGACAGCCTTATGTGCCTCCCACAAGGTGGACCGTGCCTGTATTAAGTTCAAAATACTCAGCTAGACCCTCAGACAGTTGAGTTTTAGTTTCAGGGATGCGGAGAAGGGTCTCGTTGAGACGCCAATGACATGTTCTGGGGGAGGCAGACGAGAGGGCAATGTCAAGCTGTACAGAGGAGTGGTCTGACCAGGTTATGGGGTTGATGTCAGAGGAGACTGTGGATGTCAGGAGGGGTGAGGAAATGAAGAAATGGTCTAGTCTAGAGTAAAGTTTGTGGGGGTGAGAATAGAAAGTGTATTGTTTATGTGTAGGATGTTTGATCCTCCAGATTTCTAAAATATTTTTAGTTCTCATAAGTTTACAGAAGGATTTGGAAAGGTGGTCAGATTTGGATGCCGATGTGAAGGGGAACAAAACATGTCTGTCTTTGCTGGGAGACATGGTCATGTTAAAGTCCCCACCAATGACCACATAGGGTTGGAAAAAACTTGTCTAAAGTGTCAACCATGGTGGAGAGAAATCGGATCTGACCCGAAATTAGGAGCATAGACATTGACAATAGTAAGAGATTGGGTGAGGAATGAGAATTTGAGGATAACATATCTGCCCTGGGGGTCCAGATAGGAGGATTTCACGCGTAATGGACATGAGCGATTGATTAAAATAGCTACACCCACTTTCCCAGATGGGTTAGAAGCCATGAAGGAGGTCAGGAAATGTTTACTGGCGAATTTGAGGGTTCCCCCAGGGTGGAAGTGTGTCTCCTGGACCAGAATTATATCAGCTCTGGAAGCTTTAAACTCTTTCAAAGCCAGCCACCTCTTTTGAATAGAGTTTAAACCTTTAACATTACATGTAAGAAATTTCAGTGCCATAACGTTTCAACCTGATAAAAGAGCAATTGATACAATATACAGTACACATTGGGTTGGTGATTCCGTGGTGCAAACGTCACATAGTGGGTATAAGATACCATATCAACGTTTAGAACAGTAGTAGCATTGTGACATGAACAACATAGCAAGTCCAGGTAAAAAAAAAGGACCTGAGCGAAAAAGGAAAAATAAAGGAAATAAAAGAAAAAAACATAAAAAGAAAAATAAAAAAGACGAAGAAAAAGAAAAGTCTTTACGTCATCCAGAAAGAAACCTGGGAGGCCGAATGCCTCCAGGAAACCCAGGTCTGAGCCTTGGGTTGGGAAGGGGAGCATGAGGACCTCCAAAAATGGGGACGGGAGGTCCCCCGCCATCCTCCGGAGCATAAAGGCCCTGGTTACAAATTGGAAAGCGTAGAAATAAACAAACTTTCAAACCAGGGTGTCTTAGAACAGAACAGGCGGTGCACCCCACAGGCAAGGGGGTGGGTAGACCCACTCAGGGGTTGTTGGTCAACAAAACATCAGGGGGCCAAACAAAAATAGAAAGCAGGGCCGGAGCCAGACGGGTGTGCTCTCAGGTTGGGAACCCAGAAGTATGGCGCCTTTGGGGTGTAAAGTTGGACTTGGGTGGTTTCAGTCTCACTGGGGTCCAGATGCATCTCGGAACCGACGGTGGTTTAGGAGTGGCTAGAAGGGGTGCAGGATCCTCATCAGGGAGAGGTGGAAGACCCAAGTTGCATAGTAAGGTGTCACTCTCCTGAAGATCCCGTAGGCAGTATTGTATGCCATTACAGGATGCAGAAAGGGGAACCCCCATCGGTATAGGACTTTGTGGGTCTGGAGATGTAGTGTCAGCGGGCGAAGATTCCTCCGTCTCGCCAACGTAATGGGTGAAACTGAAGATCTGGATCCTGGACCCTTTGAACTCAACCCTGGACTGATTTTGGGTGGCAATAGTGAGAGCTTCTTTGCTGTCATAATAGTGAAATCTGACAATCACATCTCTCGGGTTGGCTCCAGCAGGGGGTTTAGGAGCAAGTGATCTGTGGGCCCTGTCTAGACGCCAGTCTATGTCAGGTATATTAGGGGTAGGGATGAGCTTCGAGTTCGAGTCGAACTCATGTTCGACTCGAACATTGCCTTTTCGCCCATTCGCCGAACAACGAACAATTTGGGGTGTTCGCGGCAAATTCGAAAAGTCTATGGGAGAAATCTAAAGTGCTAATTATAAAGGCTTATATGCAAGTTATTGTCCTAAAAAGTGTCTGGTGACCTGGGTCCTGCCCCAGGGGACATGTATCAATGCAAAAAAAGTTTTAAAAACGGCCGTTTTTTTAGGAGCAGTGATTTTAATAATGCTTAAAGTGAAACAATAAAAGTGAAATATTCCTTTAAATTTCGTACCTGGGGTGTGTGTATGATATGCATGTTTCCCGTGCTTAGAACTGTCTCTGCACAAAGTGTAATTTTTGAAGGAAAAAAGTCATTTAAAACTCACTCGCGGCTATTAATGAATTGTCGGCTTTTATCAATACATAGAAAAGTCATTGATAGAAAAAAAAAAAGCGTGGGGGTTTCCCCAAATTCAATTACCAGGCCCTTCAGGTCTGGAATGGATATTAAGGGGAACCTCGCCGCAAATTAAAAAAAAAATGGATTGCGGTTCCCCCTAAATATCCATACCAGGCCCTTCAGATCTGGCATGGATTTTAAGGGGAACTCCACCCCAAATAAAAAAAATGGCGAGGAGTCCCCCCAAAAATCCATACCAGACCCTTATCCGAGCACGCAACCTGGCCGGCCGCAGGGAAAGAGGGGGAGATGAGAGAGTGGCATCCCCTCCCTCCTGAACCGTACCAGGCCACATGCCCTCAACATGGGGAGGATGTCCCCATGTTGATGGACAAGGGCCTCATCCCCACAACCCTTGCCTGGTGGTTGTGGGGGTCTGCGGGCAGGGGGCTTATCGGAATCTGGAAGACCCCTTTAACAAAGGGGACCCCCAGATCCCGCCCCCCCCCTATGTGAATTGGTAAGGGGTACATTGTACCCCTACCATTTCACGAAGAAAGTGTAATTTTTTTTAAATAAAAACACACAAACACCTTGGAAAAGTCCTTTATTAAAAAAAAACAAAAAAAAACATTCCAGCGATGAAATCCAGTGTCCCATGGCGATCCCGATGTCCAGCGCTGTCCGTCATTGGTTGTGCCTGAGCGGACCTGATGGGGAACTTCCTCCGCAGTGTTTTAAATGTATAGACCCGCCCCTTCTAAAGTTCCCCATCAGGTCCGCTAAGCGGACCAGATGCGGAACATGAGAAGGGGCGGGTCTATTCATGTATTACACAGTGAAGGAAGTTCCCATCAGGTCCGCCCCCTCGTAGAGCGGACCTGATTGGGAACTTCCTTCACTGTGTAATACATGAATAGACCCGCCCCTTCTCGCATTCCTCATCTGGTCCGCTGAGCGGACCTGATGAGGAACTTTAGAAGGGGCGAGTCTATACATTTAAAACACTGCGGAGGAAGTTCCCCATCAGGTCCGCTCAGGCACAACCAATGACGGACAGCGCTGGACATCGGGATCGCCTCGGGACACTGGATTTCAACGCTGGAATGTTTTTTTTTGTTTTTTTTTTAATAAAGGACTTTTCCAAGGTGTTTGTGTGGTTTTTTTTTACATTTTTTTACACTTTCTTCGTGAAATGGTAGGGGTACAATGTACCCCTTACCATTTCACATAGGGGGGGCGGGATCTGGGGGTCCCCTTTGTTAAAGGGGTCTTCCAGATTCCGATAAGCCCCCTGCCCGCAGACCCCCACAACCACCGGGCAAGGGTTGTGGGGATGAGGCCCTTGTCCCCATCAACATGGGGACATCCTCCCCATGTTGAGGGCATGTGGCCTGGTACGGTTCAGGAGGGAGGGGGGGCGCTCTCTTGTCCCCCCCTCTTCCCCTGCAGCCGGCCAGGTTGCGTGCTCAGATAAGGGTCTGGTATGGATTTTTGGGGGGACTCCACACCATTTTTTTTTTATTTGGGGTGGAGTTCCCCTTAAAATCCATGCCAGATCTGAAGGGCCTGGTATGGATATTTAGAGGGAACCGCACGCCATTTTTTTAAAAATTTGCGGCGGGGTCCCCCTTAATATCCATTCCAGACCTGAAGGGCCTGGTAATTGAATTGGGGGAAACCCCACGCTTTTTTTTTTATCAATGACTTTTCTATGTATTGATAAAAGCCGACAATTCATTAATAGCCGCGAGTGAGTTTTAAATGACTTTTTTTCCTTCAAAAATGACACTTTGTGCAGGGAAAGTTCTAAGCACGGGAAACATGCGCCACTTTACATGCATATCATACACACCCTCCAGGTATGAAATTTAAAGGAAATGTTCACTTTTATTTTTTCATTTTAAGCATTATTAAAATCACCGCTCCCGTAAAAACGTCTATTTCTTAAACTTTTTTTTGCATTGATACATGTCCCCTGGGGCAGGACCCGGGTCCCCAAACACTTTTTAGGACAATAAATTGCATATTAGCCTTTATAATTAGCACTTTAGATTTCGAACGTTCGAGTCCATTGTATTTAATAGGGTTCTAAAGTTCACGCGAACATTCTGTCTGTTCGCAGGTTCTGGTGCGAACCGAACAGGGGGGTGTTCGGCTCATCCCTGATTAGGGGCCACAACATTGAACAGGCTCAGGAGGTAGGAGCGTAGGTCTCTGTCTTCTACTGCTTCAGGGATGCCTCTGATCCTCAGGTTTTGTCTGCGTTCCCTGTTCTCAAGGTCCTCCTGTTGGACTTGGAGCTGGGTGACAGTGTGTAGCATTGTCCTTCTCAAGCACTTGCACATACTGCACCAATTCGTCTAACTTGGCCTCCAGGGTGTCAGTGTGCTGTCCAATATGGCCTATTTCCCCCTCTCAGTTCTTTGGCCAGTTTCCCTACCTCCTGTGCAATGTTATGGGTGATAGCTTGGAGCAGGGATTGCAATTTAGCATCCAGAACTTCTGCTGTTAATGGGGGGGGTGATCCCTGTATAGGAGTAGGGGTTATATCGAAAAGAGTACCTGTTTCTGTCTAAAATTGCTCCGGGGTGTTCTGGACGCCATCGTGACCATCATGGCTACTCGAGGCCGCGGATGCAGGCCTATGGAGGAAGCGATCCATCGTGGAAGAGGCCCGAGGCTTTATAACTGCGGCATAGTTCTGTCTCTGATCCCCAATATTGCACATGGGGTGCACAGCTGTCGCCGGAGACTGATGGGGTGACTCCCGTGGAAAATGGAGCTTCGGAATGGTCAGCGGGAGTCCCGGAGAGGCAGCGGGGGACGAAGCTCTGGTCTCACATGTCCGCCATGATCAGAACCCGCGCATGCGCCCGCTCTTTTTTTGTTTATAGCGCAAAAAATAAATGATCAAATACCACCAAAATAAATACATTTTGTTTGGGAGCCACATCGCACGACCGCGCAATTGTCAATTAAAGCGATGCAGTGCTGAATCGCAAAAAGTGCTCTGGTCTTTGGGCAGCCAAATGGTCCGGGCTGAAGTGGTTAAATGGTATTTTTAGAAATAGTAATATTATACAATAATAGTGCTTAGCAACTCTTGCTTATAAAACAGGAAAGGTGCGAGTGAGGTTCATGGGTGTGTGCTTAAGCATCCCCAAAAAATCTGCTTGCACCCTCATAGCACCCCCAATCAGCAACCACCACATCAGAGTGTACATTAAAGTTTTAATCAAATCCTAACTAAAATTCATTAGTAGCTCTAGCAGATGGGGAGTCAGGGACTTAAACGTGCAATTGGTCTGCGGATTAATCATGCTGCTGTGTTTTCCGACACTTACATTGTAAAGTTCCAGCTTCCAGCACCCCAGTCAGTCCCAAGCAGAGTGATATGCTCTCCGGTGCTTTCCAGATACTGTAGGGTTTGGAGCTTGGCTATGGGGGGGGGGGCAAGTACATTCTCCCACCTCAGATTTCCTAACTCCTTGAACTGCTCCAACTCTGCTTTATATCTCCTACTGATCGCAATATATTCATCTCTCTCCTCCTTCACCCAAGTGTCTCCACTGCCATCATTTTGCTCCCCTTCCTCGGTCACTACTCCTCCCTTCATGATAAATTACCTTCTCTTGTTTCATGCTTCATTCCCCCACCTCACCTACACATCTCTCTACCTTACAGAACAGTCATGCAGCTTTCACACCAATCCCCCTCCCCTCTCCCCTGTTCACATTATTCCCTATCATGTTTCTTCTGCTGTCAGCTCACCCCTTACATAAATCTGCACTACAGATGTCCCTTCAGCATCTCGCCTCAGTTCTGGGTATTCCACAGGGGTCCACACATCCATCTGTCTTGACAGCCTTTTAATCCCAGCTTATTTTGTATCTCTTCTAACTGTCCTGCAGGCAATACTGCCCAGTGAATGTGATTGGGCCACCCGACTGAATAAGGAGATGCAGCCTCTCAGGACTATATACATGGCAAAAATTTAATAGCATGTCATCGTGAATGGGCTTGTACCACAACTCTCCTCAACCATGTGCAATGTGGTTGTGGCACCGTGGGTCATCATTTTCATCTTTTAAACCCGGGCCAAATATCAGGCGGCATCAGCCAGTTCAATAGAAACTGGCCCGAGTGTATGACAGCTGATCTGACAGAAGCCAGTTGTTTCGGCTGGCTCCTGCCAAAGGGGCATGACCAAAAAAGGTCTGCTGATCAATATCCAATGAGTGCTTTCAGCCAATGGCAAAACGGTGTGTTCTGGCGGGGGGCTGTATTAACATTGGACAGTTAGTACACCGACTTCTCCCGAGCTCCTCCGTTTTTTTTTGTTTAACCCATTTGGTTGAACCAAAAAAAAAAAGGAATAGTGTGTACTAGGGATGAGCCGAACACCCCCGGGTTCGGTTCGCACCAGAACCTGAGAACGGACCCAAAGTTTGCGCGAACCTTAGAACCCTATTAAATACAATAGACGCGAACGTTCGAAATCTAAAGTGCTAATTATAACGGCTAATATGCATGTTATTGTCCTAAAAAGGGTTTGGGGACCCGGGTTCTGCCCCAGGGAACATATATCAATGCAAAAAAAAGTTTTAAAAACGGCCGTTTTTCGGGAGCAGTCATTTTAATGATGCATAAAGTGAAAAAAAAAAAGTGAAATATTCCTTTAAATATCGTACCTGGGGGGTGTCTAAAGTATGCCTGTGAAGTGGCATGTGTTTCCCGTGTTTAGAACTGTCCCTGCACAAAATGACATTTCTAAAGGAAAAAAAGCCATTTAAAACTGCTTGCGGCTTTAATGTAATGTCTGGTCCCGGTAATATGGATGAAAATCTTTGAGAAAAATGGCATGGCTACCCCATCAGCCCCCCCCCCAACCCCAGCCCATTACCAGCCCCTTTGGGTCTTGTATGGATATTAAGGGGAACCCCGCACACAAAATAAAAAAGGCCCTATATACTCTGAACAGTAGTATACAGGCGGTGCCAACAAGACAGGGACTGTAGGTTTGTTCATAAGTAGAATCTGTTTGTAATTTTGAACACGTACATTGTTTAAGTGTATCTCCAGCCAAAAAAATCTATTTTTAAGCTTTTTGGAAAACATAGGGAAGGGTTATCACCCTTGTAACATTTGTTTTGCTGTCTGTGCCCCTGTTCAGAACATTTCACCTCACTTTCCGTACCAATGACAACTGTTTTTGAAAAGTAGGGTTTTTATTGAAACAAGGATTGGTGATAAAGCATCAATAGAGAGGAGAAAGCTTTTTCCCATATTAACTCTTACAGGAGAGAATTTCCCTTCCTAGGGGTAGATTTCCTCTCACTTCCTGTTGTCTCCTTCCGTTTGCAAGTAGGAGTCGTTTGTAAGTTGGATGTTTGAAAGTATGGGCCTGCCGTATATACTCTGCAGAAATTGACCCCTTAGGTGTTGGTGTTGGCACAACACTGTAAGCACTCACAGTTACTCTTGGTGGGTGCATGAATGAGCCCTGCTGTGAATTATTAGATCAAGAATTGTAATTGCATGTCCCTGTTGAACAGGGGCTGAAAAATTGGGCCTTTGGTAGTGGTGTTGGTGGTGGTGGTGTTGTCACAACACTGTAAGCCCTCACAGTTACTCTTGGTGGGCGCAGGAATGGGCCCTGCTGTGAATTATTAGATCAAGAATTTTAATTACATGCCCCTGTAGAACAGGGGCAGAAAAATTTGGCCTTAGCCACTGGTGCCACAACATTGCAACCCCTCACAGATACTGTACTTGGAGCACAGTAATGAGTCCTGTTGCAAAGTATTGCATCAAAAATTGTAATTACATGCCCCTGTTAAACAGGGGCAGAAAAATTGGGCCTTAGGCCCTGGTGCTGGTGCCACGACACTGCAACCTCTCCCAGATACTCTAGTTGGAGTGCAGGAATGAGCCCTGCTGCAAAGCATTGCATCAAAAATTGTAATTACATGCCCCTGTTAAACAGGGGCTGAAAAATTGGGCCTAAGCCACTGGTGGCGGCACCCAGAAACAAAAATGTTTTTCCAAGATATCATCATGAATCGGATCATTGAGGAGGAGGAGGATAGTCAGTCAACATAACAGGACAGTCACTCAGTCAGCATCAGCATCGGTCTTGAAGGGATGTGACATTTGAAAATAAATTATTCTGTTATATCAGCTTCAGGTGCTTGGTAGCTGGTGGTGATCCAAGACTGGTTCATCTTTATGAAGGTCAGTCGATCAACCGAATCGGTGGACAGGCGCACCCTGTGATCCGTGACAAATCCTCCAGCAGCACTGAATGTGCGTTCCGAAAGAACGCTGGATGCAGGACAGGCCAGTAGCTCAATTGCATACTGTGCAAGCTCTGGCCAGTGATCCATCCTTAAGACCCAGTAAGCCAGAGGATTTTCGGTGGGAAAGGTGTCCAAATCTGACCTTGCCCCTAGGTATTCCTGCACCATGTATATCAGACGCTGGCGATGGTTGCTGGAACCGATCATACCTTGGGGCTGCGGACTAAAGAATTGTCTGAACGCATCGGTCAGACGTCCACCTTCCCCACCGCTCCTTCTTTGACTGACCGAAGCCTCAGCAACTCGTTGTCCCAGACCAGGAGTTTGTAACCTCCCAGTCTCTGGGAACGCGTTGCACAGACCTTTCTGCAAGGCCTCCCGGAGTTGTCTCATCCACTGCTCCCTCTGCGATGGTAAGATAAGGTCCGCAACCTTAGCCTTGTACCGTGGATCAAGGAGAGTGGCCAGCCAGTAATGGTCCCTCTCCTTGATCCGAAGAATACGAGGATCCTTCCGCAGACTTTGCAGGATCAGGGAGGCCATGCAGCGTAGGTTAGCTGAGGCATTAGGTCCAGAGTTCTCTGGGTCACTAAGGACGACATGATCCACAGCCACCTCCTCCCAGCCACGTACAAGTCCTTGGGTTTCTTGGGACTGTAAATCATCCCTAAAAGACTGCTGCTGTTGATGCTGCTGAGTGCCAGGCTCCACCTCCATGCTGACACAATCCTCCTCCTCCTCCTCCTCGTCCTCTTCCTGTGCGATGGGTGGGACAGAAGGAACACTGTCTGGGTAAAAGGGGCCTTGAGAGGCAAGGAAGTCCTCTTCCTGCCTCTGTTCTGCCTCAAGTGCCCTGTCCATTATTTCACGCAGCGTGTGCTCCAACAGGTGGACAAGAGGTACAGTGTCACTGATGCATGCACTGTCACTGCTCACCATCCTCGTGGCCTCCTCAAATGGTGCCAGGACAGTGCATGCATCCCTGATCATGCCCCACTGGCGTGGTGTAAAAAACCCGAGCTCCCCTGACCCTGTCCTGGTGCCGTAGTCGCACAGGTACTCATTGATGGCCCTCTGCTGTGTGTGCAGCCGCTGCAGCATGGCCAACGTTGAGTTCCACCTGGTGGGCATGTCACATATAAGGCGGTTCTTGGGCAGGTTCAACTCCTTTTTGCAGATCAGCCAGGTGAGCACTGGCATTATAAGATCTGCTGAAATGCACACAGACTTTCCTGGCCTGCCTCAGGACATCCTGTAAGCCTGGGTACCTGCCCAAGAACCGCTGCACCACCAGGTTAAGGACGTGAGCCACACAGGGCACATGGGTCAGTTGTCCCTGTCGGAGGGCGAAGAGGAGGTTGGTGCCATTGTCGCAAACCACCATTCCTGGCTTAAGCTGGCGTGGCGTCAACCACCTCTCGGCCTGCCCCTGCAGAGCAGACAGAACCTCTGCCCCAGTGTGGCTCCTGTCCCCCAAACACACCAGCGAAAGCACGGCATGGCATCTTTTTGCTTGCGTACTTGCGTAGCCCCTTGAACGCCTACGGAGCACCGCTGGTTCAGAGGACAAAGCACAGGAAGAGGCCATGGAGGAAGAAGAAGAGGAGGGGGTGGAGGAGAGAGGTGTGTCACAACCAGTAGTAGCATTTTGGAGGCGTGGCGGCGGAACAACCTCCAACACTACTGCACCTTGTCCTGCATCCTTCCCAGCTGCCAAAAGAGTGACCCAATGGGCCTAGAAAGAAAGGTAACGTCCCTGTCCATGCCTGCTGGACCATGAGTCAGCGGTAATATGCACCTTACCGCTGACCGCCCTGTCCAGCGAGGCATGGACATTGCCTTCCACATGCCGGTAGAGAGCCGGAATCGCCTTCCGTGAGAAAAAGTGGCGTTTGGGAACCTGCCACTGAGGAACCGCACATTGCACAAACTCATGGAAGGGGGCCGAGTCTACCAACTGAAAAGGCAGCAGTTGAAGTGCTAGCAATTTAGCCAAGCTAGCATTCAACCGCTGGGCATGTGGATGGCTGGGAGTGAACTTCTTTCGACGGTCCAGCAGCTGGGGCAGGGAAATTTGCCTGCTAGAATCGGACGTCGGTGTACTGCTAGCAGAGTGCCCGCAAGTACTTGGCTGTGACACACCTAATTCTACACCTTCATTCCTCTCAGTGCAGGTTTCTGAGAGGACTGAAGGTATAGTGGGGTTGGAGATCCCAGCTGATGCGGTGCAAGGAGAGGTCCGCTTTGTTCTTTGGTGTGGGTCTTTAAGGTAGGCTTGCCAACGAGCTGCATGGCAGGTCAACATATGTCTGGTCAAGCATGTGATGCCCAAGCGGCTGATGTTTTGGCCACGCGATATACGCTTGAGACATATGTTGCAAACAGCAGCTGTGCGATCTGATGCACTCGACTCAAAAAAGGCCCACACCAAAGAACTTTTTGAATAACTGGCAGAGGCAGCGCCCTGCACAGGCGGAGCTCTGCAGTGTGATTCAGTCGGTGTGCTGCCCTTATGCTGGCCCCCGGAGGGCATCCTGCCTCGTTGGAGATGTGCCTCCTCCTCATCCTCCTCTCTCCTATTAGGCACCCACGTGGAGTCAGTGACCTCATCATCCCCTCCCTCCTCATCACTGGAGCCAATCTGGCAGTATGCTGCAGCTGCTGGAACATGACTGCCAGATTGGTGTCCTTCTTGAGCATCCCCTCTCTCTGCTCTCACGCTACTGCCTTCCTCTAGCTGGGTATCATCATCAGACCCTTCGAAACGCTGGGCATCCTTCTGGAGCATGTACCCAACACTGTGCTCAAACAGTTCAGGGGACTCCTCAGGAGGACATGGTGGGTCTAGGGAAGGAGTGACTAATGATGACATTGATACCAGGGAAGAGGATGCTTTGGCAGCTGCTTTGCCAGTACCCTGAGCCTGGGTGAGAGAGGATGAGGAGGATCAGGAGGGCTTGGTCATCCACTCTACCAAGTCTTCGACATGATGCGGCTCAACACGTCCAACTGCCGAAAAGAAGGACAAGCGTGTCCCATGGCCACGTGCTGATGACGATGCACCGCGTCCACGACCAGCACTGTTGTCTCTAGACACAGAGCCTGCTTGCCCTCTTTTATTGGCTCCTGACTGTCTGCCTCCCCTTTTTTGCCTTCCAGACATTCTAATGGCCTGCAGGGAGATGGGAAAACCAGCAATAAGGGGTAGCTTCAGGTGTATATTTTGCAGGAAGCACACAACGCCCGCTGTAAATGCTGCAGATGACTGCCTGTGTTACACAACAGGAAAAACAGCAATAAGGGCTAGCTTCAGGTGTTTATTTTGCAGGAAGCACACTACGCCCGCTGTAAGTGCTGCAAATGCCTGTTTGTGTAACACAAAAGAAAAAAAGCTCGAGCAATAAGGGCTAGCTTCAGGTGTATAATGTGCAGGAGGCACACTACGCCCGCTGTAAGTGCTGCAAATGCCTGTTAGTGTAACACACCAGGAAAACACAGCAATACGGGCTAGCTTCAGGTGTATAATGTGCTGGAGGCACACTACGCCCTCTGTAAGTGCTGCAAATGCCTGTTAGTGTAACACACCAGGAAAACACAGCAATAAGGGCTAGCTTCAGGTGTATATTTAGCAGGAAGCACACTACGCCTGCTGTAAGTCCTGCAAATGCCTGTTAGTGTAATACACCAGGAAAACACAGCAATAAGGGCTAGCTTCAGGTGTATATTTAGCAGGAAGCACACTACGCCCGCTGTAAGTGCTGCAAATGCCTGTTAGTGTAATACACCAGGAAAACACAGCAATACGGGCTAGCTTCAGGTGTATAATGTGCAGGAGGCACACTACGCCCACTGTAAGTGCTGCAAATGCCTGTTAGTGTAACACACCAGGAAAACACAGCAATAAGGGCTAGCTTCAGGTGTATATTTAGCAGGAAGCACACTACGCCCGCTGTAAGTCCTGCAAATGCCTGTTAGTGTAATACACCAGGAAAACACAGCAATAAGGGCTAGCTTCAGGTGTATATTTAGCAGGAAGCACACTACGCCCGCTGTAAGTGCTGCAAATGCCTGTTAGTGTAATACACCAGGAAAACACAGCAATACGGGCTAGCTTCAGGTGTATAATGTGCAGGAGGCACACTACGCCCACTGTAAGTGCTGCAAATGCCTGTTAGTGTAACACACCAGGAAAACACAGCAATATGGGCTAGCTTCAGGTGTATATTTAGCAGGAAGCACACTACGCCCGCTGTAAGTGCTGCAAATGCCTCTTAGTGTAACACACCAGGAAAACACAGCAATACGGGCTAGCTTCAGGTGTATAATGTGCAGGAGGCACACTCCGCCCGCTGTAAGTGCTGCAAATGCCTGTTAGTGTAACACACCAGGAAAACACAACAATAAGGGCTAGCTTCAGGTGTATATTTAGCAGGAAGCACACTACGCCTGTTGTAAGTGCTGCAAATGCCTGTTAGTTTAACACACCAGGAAAACACTGCAATACGGGCTAGCTTCAGGTGTATAATGTGCTGGAGGCACACTACGCCCGCTGTAAGTGCTGCAAATGCCTGTTAGTGTACACACCAGGAAAACACAGCAATACGGGCTAGCTTCAGGTGTATATTTAGCAGGAAGCACACTATGCCCGCTGTAAGTGCTGCAAATGCCTCTTAGTGTAACACACCAGGAAAACACAGCAATACGGGCTAGCTTCAGGTGTATAATGTGCAGGAGGCACACTACGCCCGCTGTAAGTGCTGCAAATGCCTGTTAGTGTAACACACCAGGAAAACACAGCAATAAGGGCTAGCTTCAGGTGTATACTGTGCAGGAGGCTTAGCAACAATGACACTGACACTGTCCCCTGCCTATCCTTCTCTCTCCCTGCACACAAGGTTTAGCAAAGAATATGACACTGACACTCTCCCTGCCTATCCTTCTCTCTCCCTGCACACAAGGTTTAGCAAAGAATATGACACTGACACTCTCCCTGCCTATCCTCTCTCCCTGCACACAAGGTTTAGCAAAGAATATGACACTGACACTCTCCCTGCCTATCCTTCTCCCTCCCTGCACACAAGGTTTAGCAAAGAATATCGCTGACACTCTCCCTGCCTATCCTTCTCTCTCCCTACACACAAGGTTTAGCAAAGAATAGCACAATGACACTGTCCCTGCCTATCCTTCTCTTTCCCTGCGCCGGAACACACTACACAAGGCCGCCGCGCTGGCGGCCTTTTATAGTGTGGGGCGTGTGCTAAACCCCCTGAGCTATAATTGGCCACAGGCAACCTGCCTGTGGCCAATTATGGCTCTCCTAGCTGCCGGCGCTGTGATTGGCCAAGCATGCGGGGTCACAGTGCATGCTTGGCCAATCACAGTGCTGGGATTGCACTGCGATGGCGCAGTGTATTGTGGGCCGTTCGCGTCACTCGAATTTGGCGCAAACGCCCCAAATCGTTCGATCTTCGTCGAACGAGCGAACAGCCGATGTTCGAGTCGAGCGTATGTTCGACTCGAACACCGAGCTCATCCCTAGTGTGTACCAGGCTTAAGGCTGGTGCACACGGAATCTGGTGCAGCTGTGCATAGTAACCAATTAGCTTCTAGGTTTCATTGTCAAAACTTAATTGAACAAGCTGAAGTTAGAAGCTGATTGGTTACTATGCACTTCTGCACCAGATTCTGTGTGCCCCAGTTTTAGTAAATCTACCCCTGTCTCTTAAATGTTTTGTTCACATGGACTGAGAGGAAGCTTACAAGTAGCTGTTTGAATGCATATTATCAGGTGTTGTCCACTATTGTCACTGTCAGGTAATCATCCCTGGGAAAAGACATACAGCCATCTCTGGAGTGATGTAGACACATTTAAGTAACTGTAAATATGTTGCAGCACTGTGATGCAACAAATAAAGAGAAGATACATTTTTTTTTTTTTTTTTTATATAATGGCAGGTAATGGCAGTCATTTATGATAGTGTTTTAGCACAGTGGGGTTGATTTACTAAAACTGGAGAGTGAAAAATCTGGTGCAACTCTGCAGAGAAACCAATCAGTCTCCAGGTTTTTTTTTTGTCAAAACTTAATTGAACAAGCTGAAGTTTAAAGCTGATTGGCTGCCATGCACAGCTGCACCAGATTTTACACTCTCCAAGTTTTATTATATCAACCCCAGTGTTTCAGTAAACTTGTGGTCAATCAAATTATGTTTATATCTACTTAAAAGTTATGTTAAAATGAATGAAAGTGATAGTAAAGGTTCCGTTTTTTTTTTCTAAAAACAAACATGTCATACTTACCTCCACTGTGCAGTTTGTTTTGCACAGAGTGGCCCCAAACGTCCTCTTCTGGGGTCCCACGGTGGCTCTCGCGGCACCTCCCCACAAGAGCTGACCCCTTCTGGGAAGCTCTCTCCCGAGGTGGTTACCTTGCGGGCGTGCTCCTGTGTGATACAGTCGGCGGCCATAGCCGCCGAGTGTATGACTCGGCCACGCCCCCCGGCGTGTCGCGTCATTGGTTTAGATTGACAGCAGCGGGAGCCAATGGCTGCGCTGCTATCAATCTAGCCAATGAAGAGCCAACAAGAGCTGGGGGAAAGCAACGCGGGATCGCGCCCACGGAGATTTGGGGCTGAAATAAGTAAAAGGGGGCTCGGGGGGGTCAGACACAGCAAGGTGTTTTTTCACCTTAACCTCCCTGACAGTATGATTCTGTCAGATTTTAGGTGCTGAAAGCAGTACCATTATTCTGCATGAAAATTTGGCGTTTTATATTGTAGGCCTGTAATTCTTAATAATAACTCACTTAAATCTGTCCAAACCACAGTCTAGTAGACATCTCGGGTATGATACAGTTCAAAAAACAAAATCATAAATTATAATATAATAAATAACTATAAAATAATTATAACCAATAATAATAATAAAAGTGTTTTTCAGTGTTTGATGACGAATTTCCCCACAAATCACTATCGCTCAATTCTGCAAGAGATTCTAATTTATTTTATCACTGTTTTCTAGCTGGTCTAAAACCACTTTTGATGTAAAGGGACACTTTTTGGTTGCTATGGACAATCTCCAGTTCCCAGGCAGAAAGAACAGTTTTTATTATATAAAAGTGCATGCAGGACACTGGGCAGACAACTAGGGACAATGGGTGTGTGTAATTATTTGATACAGTACTGTAATCAGTGTACTGTATGTGTATTGTGTGTTTCAGTTTTTGAATTTGGAGCCAAAATCCGCCCCCGTGCGCCGCAATGTCGCAGGGAACGGAGCTCGGCGGCACTCGGCAGCGTGGATCGAGCAAGATGACGACTCGCTCACACAGCGGGGACACATCGCAGGGTCCTGGGACAAGGTAAGTAACTTCCCCTGTATCCTCCCCTGTACCCTGCGATGCGATCCAGAGTCTGGCTCAGGGTTACCGCTTTAGGTAATGAAATCTTACCCCGAGCCAGACTCGGGAATACCGCTAGGCGGGTTAATGCATAGGATGCATTAAGGTGAAAAAACACGAACCTTTACAACCCCTTTAAGTGTAAACTTCAAAATAATGTCTCAAAAAAAGTCCCTATTAAGCATACATTTGTAATTTTCTTCTAAATTGACATATTGTTGGAGTAATCTTTGTTACAATAACTACAGAGAGTGATACAAGTGGTACAAAAAACCTTCAAAACTTCAACTCAGTAGCATGTACAAAAACATAAAAGATTGTGGCCTGAAGCATGTTACTTGATTATCCTGATACAGAGTCTGCCGGAGTGTATGCTGACAGAAAATGGTTCCAATAGTGGAAGATGAAAACGTCAGGTAGAATTCTCAAGATACTTTGTGATAGTTGGAAACTTATTTGTTACGGCAAAAAGCATTACTTAGATAGCACATCTTGTTTCATTCAGCCTTTGTACATTTGGGAGCCTAGCCTGTCAGCCCCAGTCAATAGGATTTACAATAAAGTCATATAATGCTCATCTTTGAGACAAGATATGTTTAAGACATTTATGGCCTTAAGTCTTTTAGTCTGACATCAATCAGAGATAACATATCTTACAAGGATTCAACTGTCTAAATTACAGGCTACGATATCAAAAACAAAAATTATATATGTCTCATTTTTTTTGTTTTTTCCCCTAGGCTGTGGTATTGCAGGGACTTCGGTAAAAAAAACATATGCAATATAATATAAGTTATAACTAAGAATAACGAGTTTTTAGTACCAAATTATTATTGCTCTAGGGTTCCGGGTTTAGAACAAGAATAGCTTTGAATCCTGGAACATGGTAGCTGTGTTTTTCATGTTTGAAATATATTACTGCATTACCATTACTTTCATTTTCCATTTAATTTCCTTCTTGTATAGTATCATAAGGATTACAAAACAGGACATTGGAAAGCATATAGTTTACTTTTCTATTGGACTCAATGATAGAAAAAAGCAAACTATAACATTTTATTTCATGCGTTCAGTTTTTGAAGGGATCACATGTTCCAAGCAATTTGAATAGATACTAACATGTGGTTATTATTTAATAATTACCATTGCTACATAGCATGGTTTCTGAATAGACTCTACATGTATAGTTGGCATGTAATGTACAATTTAGTTAAAAAGCAAAGCCTGTATCATTGCCCTTCCATGCTGATAACAGCAAGAATTTTAATGGCATACACTGCAGTGCATCCTTAGGCTAAAAGTAGTGTGATTATGCAAATTACTTACACTATGGTGACATTGGTTTGTCAAAATGTGATTTTCATTATGAAGCCATATAAGAATGATTACTAAACTTTGTCAAGACAAATTAGGTACTTGAAAATCATCCAACAATGTAGATTTAACATGTAAGTGAGTCTGTAAAAATGAACGATATTATGTAATTACATACCATAAATAATACTTTCTTAGTTAGCTCATTCTTCACATTATTATTATTATTACTATCATATACTTTACAATCGACAAAACAAATAATCTCCCTGCCCAAAGGAGCTTACATTCTAATGTGTCACTGTCTACTACAGACATATGTCTAACGAATACTTCCAGTACTCTCAGGACTAGGGAAAAAACTGCAACATCTATACCGAAGAATCAACATATACTGTATACTGTATACCTTTTTTTTTGCTTCACCCATATCTATTCTACTCTTTATTTCACACTTTATAAATGAGACCCCATGTCTCTGTGTGCCATTGACTATTCCAAAACACGTATCATTTCTCAATGTCTGCTTATCAACTCTCTAGCAATGTCATTGCCTAAGGAATTATTCTGTCAGTTTTTTTATGTGCGCTTTATTGAAAGTAAATGTGGCACATACAAATCCTAAATCTAGAAATGAATGTTTCTACATTATCACAAGATCATGAAACAATCTTACAAGCAAACTTACCTCTTTATGAAATGTTACCCCCACATCATTCCCTGCTCTGGCTTCTCCTACCTATAGACCCCAGTGCCATCTAAGATTAAGTAGCCTCTGTGACTTGCATTCTCATTTTGGTTTTAGAGGCTGGTTCTCAGACATTGTAATCAGTTAATTCTTTGTCTGCATATGATGGACAAATGTAACCCTGGCACTAGAAATCTGCTCTTTGGTATCTTAGACCTCATACGCACTTGGAGTTTGCTCCTGTGCTTCAAATTCTGGCTTTTTTGTGTAGGCAAAAAGCACAGTGACCCTGTCAAGCCACAAAATGTGGCAGCTGGACAGGGCTGGGTGCTATGTTGAGTGGTACTAACTTTTAGGGTCTTATGAGCCCAAATATGAAATTCCAGAATGCAGCATTTGATGAAGCATTTGATCCTGGGAAAAAGCAGCCCTAACATTAGCACCACTCAGTACATCGTCAAGCCCTTTCCAGCTTCTGCACTTTTCAGCCCCTCATACACGTTTCGACCTCATGCACACTGTGCTTAAAAAAAAGGACAGTTTCCTGGCAGAAAAAAATGCTTATATAGAGCGTTTTTGTACACAGTTTAAGCGAGTTTAGGAGAGTTTATCGTTTTTTTTTCTCTCAGAATACTCCAATCAGAAGCGCAAACCAGGAGGTTTTTTTTTCTGCCTCTAAACGTTGAGCTTAAAATATTTCTCTGAACATCCTAATGTGCATTTACACATAGGATAGCATTGAGCTATTTCCACAGGCAAAGGAAAAAAACTCCTGTAGAAGCAGTGATTTTTTTAAGCAAGTGTGCATGGACCCTTACCGACTGTTGACAGTGGGGCTTGACAGTGCACCTGTGTCTTCCGCAAGAAAATGCAGGAATCTGAGGCACAGGGGCTAAATGATGATTCCAGTAACAGCAATGTTTTCAAAGAGTAATGTGCAAGTTACAGTGTTTACATTACAAAGAAACGTTAACTTACCAATCAAAGCATAAAAACTCCCCAAAGGGCACAACAACTTGCAGGCATTTTCAAAATGTAACCAATATTTAATCATAAGAATGATTGGATAGATCAATATAGGGATGAGCTCCTGGGGGTTCGATGAATGGCTAAACCTAATTAGGTCAATCCTCTATTTGCAGTGGGAAGTGATACCTTTAGAAGTGATATTAACCGGTTCCCGACCGGCTCACGTCTATTTATGGGGGCAGAATGGCTACCCTGCGCGAAACCCCTTACAGGGTTTCCTTTAGGAGCCGGCCATGCGCGATTGCGTGCACGAGCTCCACCATGGGGATTTGTGTGTGTAAAAACACAAATCCCTGTGCTGTCAGAGGAGAGGAGACGTGTCATTTGTTCCTAGTAAGTAGGAACAGCGATATGTCTCCTCTCCTACTCAGCCCAATCCCCATACAGTTAGAACTACCTGAGGGAACACACATGTAACCCCTTGATCGCCACCAAGTGTTAACCCCTTCCCTACCAGTGACATTTACACAGTAATCAGTGCATTTTTATAGCACTGATCGCTGTATAGATGTCAATGGTTCTAAAAATGTGTTAAAAGTGTCCGATCTGTCTGTCGCAATGTCACAGTACTGCTAAAAATCGCAGACCACCGTCATTACCAGTAAAAAAAATAATAATAAAAATGCAATAAAAATGCCATAAATCTTTCCCATAGTTTGTAGACACTATAACTTTTGCGCAAACCAATCAATATACGCTTAGTGCATTTTTTTTTACCAAAAATATGTAGAAGAATATATATTGGCCTAAACCGAGGTAGAAATTTGTTTTTAAAAAACATTTTTGGGGATATTTATTATAGCAAAAAGTAAAAAATATAGTTTTTTTTCAAAATTGTCGCTTTTTTTTGTTTATAGCGCAAATAGCACCAAAAGAAAGCTCTATTTGTGGGAAAAAAAGGACGCAAATTTTGTTTGGGTACAGCATTGCATGACTGCGCAATTACCAGCTTAAGAGACGCAGTGCCAAATTTTTAAAAGTGCTCTGGACAGGAAGAGGGTAAAACCTTCCGGGGCTAAAGTGGTTAATACAACTGCTAAATGTGATAGCTTCCCACTTAAGCCCAGTGAACACATATCAAAAGTCAACTGGTTCAGCAGGAACCGGCCAACTTTTGGTACATCTGTTTGCTCAACAGAAGCCAGTCTAATATTCAACTTCTGTTGAATACTCTTGCTGAAAAACCAACATTAGATCAGCTCTTGCAGCCAATAGCTGCAAATGCTGATCAGTGTGATTTGGCAGGGGTGAGTCCCCTGAACATGAAGTAAACATGTATACCCAGCCTTAGATTGACTCCTGGGGAGCTGTTGGCTGCCACTGTTAGACATGTGCAGTTAGTTTTGTCACCAATTAAAATTCAGATAAATTTTCCTTATTCGGAAATTTGGATGTATCCTGAATTTCCGAATTAGAATAGTACCGAATTTAAATGAATCCGAAATAACAAAATTAGAATTTGAATAGTTTTTGAATAGTTTTCGAATTCGAATAGTTTTCCAATTTCCAAAGAGAATAAAATAGAATAGAAAAGAAAGGAATAGAACAGAAATATATAAATATTTTTTTTTCTATTCTATTACTTTATTTTCTATTCTATTTTATTCTTTTTGGAAATTGGAAAACTATTTGAATTCGAAAACTTTTCAAATTCGAAAACTATTTGAAATTGATTCGAAAACGTTTCGAATGAATCCCGAAAACGAATTAAGTGAATGAAGCAAATTTACCAAACTAATTTATGTACCGTATATACTCGAGTATAAGCCGACCCGAGTATAAGCCGAGGTACCTAATTTTACCGCAAAAAAACTGGGAAAACGTATTGACTCGAGTATTAGCCTAGGGTGAGAATGAAGCAGCTACTGTAAGCGGAAAAGAGGGTCAACAATGCCCATTTGCAGCTTCACTGTACCCATTTGCATGCCTCACTGTGCCCATTGCAACCTCACTGTGCCCATTGCAACCTCAACGTGCCCAACCTCACTGTGCCCATTGCAACCTCAACGTGTCCAACCTCACTGTGCCCATTGCAACCTCACTGTGCCCATTGCAACCTCACTGTGCCCAACCTCACTGTGCCCAACCTCACTGTGCCCAACCTCACTGTGCCCAACCTCACTGTGCCCATTGCAACCTCACTGTGCCCGAGTCAGCGTACCTGAAATTCTTGACAGGCAGCGGCATCCATTCATTGTTTAAAAGTCGCGGTCTCCTCGTGGTCCTGTTCTGTGATAGGCATTTCCCAGCAGACACTGTGTTCAGTGTTCCGCCTATCACGGACGTTCTCTCATCCTCTGACTCAGTTTCCCAGCAGACACTGTGTTCAGCGTTCCGCCAATCATGGACGTCCTTTCATCCTCGGACAAGCGGACCTCCGTGATTGGTGGAACACTGAGCACAGTGTCTGCTGGGAAACTGAGTCCGAGGATGAGAGAACATCCGTGATAGGTGAAACACTGAACACAGTGTCTGCTGGGAAACGCCTTTCACGGAAGGGACCAGGAGGAGACCGCGACTTTTAAACAATGGACGCCCGCAGCCTGTCAAGAATTTCAGGTACACTGACTCGAGTATAAGCCGAGGGGGGTATTTTCAGCCTTAAAAAAAGGGCTGAAAAACTTGGCTTATACTCGAGTAAATAACGAATCAAAAATAAATGAATTAAAACTATTTTTTTCGTTCTGCACATGTCTAGCCACTATACTATCAACCAGCAGGTCATCCCCACCTGGCCCATTTGAACATCACCTATATTCAATAATTTAAAACGACACCTGCCGACCCTCCAAAAAAAAGAAAACTAGCTAACACATTAAATTCTGTTGCTTCTCGCCATGAATGGCAGCTTCCGAGCCCTGCAGCTAAATCTAAACAGAGCTGCAGGGTATCCTGGATTATATTGACCAAATACTGTATGGATAGGTGTCCCAGGCATGTAACACATCCACCCACGGATCCTAAATGATTTTTCAAGATTAAGCTCTTATCGCCTTAAAAGTATTTGGCATCTGAACTTCAGTAAAGTTTGTTGAACCCTCCCTGAACCAAACCCAGGTTTATTTAGCTCAAAACTACCTACTACAAACAGTTTCATGGCTGTAGTAGAATATGTTGATGGTTGGCTTCCTTCAACAGTTTGTTTTTGTGGGCAGAAACTGGGTGAAAGTGGAAATCGATGATAAATTTCATGAGGGTAATCATGAGAACAAAGAAAACCAATAATTCATTCAGTAAATATACATACAGCAATAACAATTTGCCAGACAATAGTACAATTTACAACTCACATAATACAAGTGATCATAAGGTAAAACATATACCGTATTTTTCGCTCCATAAGACGCACCTGACCATAAGACGCACCTAGATTTTAGAGGAGGAAAATATGAAAAAAAATCCTGAACCAAATGGTGTACTAAAATATTTAATAAAACATTACAGAATAATATTTCTACACTGACAACCAATGTAAGGGGGCACCCTACACTGATCCCCCATGTAACTGGGACATTTACATGACCTCAACACATCAGGAGTATTTGCATATTGAGACATTTACACTGACCAGTGATGTAAATGGTGTATTCACAGTAACCCCCCCCCATCTCTCTACTAATCTCTGCATTTCTATCTCCCTCTCAATACAACTCTGCCCCTCTAACTCATCTGCTAACCTCTCTCCCCCAAACCCCTCATCTTCTAACATCTGCACTCCAACCCCTCCTTCCCATTAAACTCTGCACGCCTCTGCTCACCTCTGCACCTCAAACCCCCCTCTTTGATCCCCTTGACATGCCCCCTATACTCACCTGTATGCTGTTCACACCTTCTAGGTGGGCGGCATGCAGAGGTGCGGGCATAATTTGCATATGAATCGCGGCGACCGACCTCATTAACACAACAATGCCCGCACAATTTACATATGAATGCCGATCCCGTGGGGGTTAAATAAAGAACAATACCCTTTTGTTTCTGTCCCAGTAGCAGCTGAAGGCAGGTGAGAAACAGGATTTAGCTGGGGCAGAGTGATGCATAGGGCATCGTTCTGCCGCCGAAACAATCCCCTTTTAGCGGCTCTCCTGGTCAGTATTCGCTCCATAAGACGCACACACATTTCCCGCCGTTTTTTTGGGGGGGAAAAGTGCGTCTTATGGAGCGAAAAATACGGTAGTTGGCATAAAAACATGGCATATAATAGCTCTATGCATTTTGTGGATTCATCCACTCTTCAGGAGCATGCACATGGAAAACTGAATGCTGTTGTATAATGGTAATAAAAATATCTGTATGGTCTGACCATGTCATGGAAGAAAATGTAAATAGGTAATTAGGGATAATATTGTCTAGGATAGACCCCCCAAAATCCACTCTCAACAGTACTTACATTGTCTGTGTCTAAGCAGTAGCATTGTGCTAATATGATTCAGAAAACCCCTAGGGGTGTCGCCGGTGGGAGCTGAGGTGGTTATGGCAGACAGGACTCAACAAGGATGGTTTGCAGGGAAAGAGATTCCAAAAGGTAAGGGTCAAGAATGACCACAAGTGCTAGAAACAAAAGTGAAATGAGAAAAGAGACTAAAAAACTCATACTATGTGATATAGAGGGGCATCTGCACTAAACCTGGTAAGGGATAGGGTAATAAGATGCTAATGAGTGTATAGGTATGGTTAAGTTAGTGAGAGTAGAAGGTAAAAATGATGAGAAGGTGAAAAACAAGGAAAATTGAGAAACCATATTACCCAATGGAATAAAATAGATCAAATGAATGTGCAGCATGGATGAGTGATAAAAGAATAAGATAAAGTTACCTAATAAACACTTCAATTCTGAGTGATACACAAGATGTGCAGATGAGAAGCTGGAACCACCATGTGAGTCAACCGCCCCAGAATGGCTTATAAGGGCTGGTCCGCCACATCCACCAACTTCACATGGGCATGCCCTTTGGAGAGTAGGCAGCTGCAGCTGGGGGGAACCACCCCCAGGCAAAACCAGTGCCAAAATGTCCCTCCACCTGGCTGCTAGATGTAAAAGGCGATGGAAGGCGGCGGCGCCATAGGCATGGCACGACCGTTCCATCGCATAATGCGTGACATCGATGCGTAGTGGGGGCGGTCCATCCACCCTAAGTTAAGGGGGGGAGCACCCGCAGTATGTATCGCAGCTCCCCAAAGCGATGAAACAACTGCTCCTATCTATAACACATGACACGTGCAGCTGCCAGGGGTATTAGACTACCTAGTATATATATATATATATATATATATATATATATATATATATATATATATATATATAAAATAAAATAACAGCACAATAACAGATGTTCCCAGTCCTGTGAGTTAAATGACAGTAAGCATCAATAAACGAGCCCAGGCTTTCACTGACCCATCTGCAGCCTGTGAATTGACAGTGAAGGAAAAGCTGCACAGTTATGAGCTAATTTCTCTGTCTATATGGATATGCCATTAGTCAGATCTAAAAATGTTAACCTTTTTTAATTTTTTTATAATATTTTTTGTATAATGCTTACCTGTTTGCTTCTGCCATTTTAGTTCATTGGGTTGTGGGGCCTATATAGCTGTATTTTTTAATGGTAATTATAAAAAAACAAAACAAAAAAAACAGCATGGCTTTAAATTAATCAAAATGTGCTTATATTCCTTAGCAAGAAATGCAAAAGTATGTATACTCCTGTGTCAATACTATTCAACATTGGGTGGGTACTCTAAAGAGTACTTGGTTTCCCCCTAAAAAAAAACAACAAAAAAACAGCTCTGCTAATGGCCATTGGGGTCAAAAATGTACCAGCCATTTTTTATTACAGCACCAGTGATGAAGAAAGTAGGTCATTACTATTTAAGGTTGATTTTGCCTAGTATGAATTGGTATTAGTGAACTCTTTTTACTTCTAAATTGTGTTTTCAGAGATCTAGGAGCATTACATATCCTGGGCTGGGTACCAAATCCACCCACTTCATTCTTACTTTAGTGACTAACATTGATACATTAATATTTAGGATATTATACAAGATTACTCCAACTTGCAGAATCCTTTATGCAGACAATGGTTATATTTAGCAAAGTTTTCCTGTGATTTTTGTATAGAACAGTATGTTTTCTTTTGAAAAAAAATAATAAATATAGATTTTTTTATAACTTGTATATGAACTGAATATCTTTGAAGTAAAATTTGTGCAATATATACAAGATTCCTGAAAGACCACTGATTTGTTCCTGAAATGCACATAATGCATTGTATCTTTAGAATAAACATTTGTTAGTGCTAAAGTTCAATGCTACAGAGCTATTGTAGCTACTGTAGCTGTATAACAATTGATATTCATAAAATCTCTTTAAAGTTATGACATATAGAGTTGGATCAGCAATCATATCTTGCTTTGTATTTTTTTTTTTTTTTAACTGTTGTATCAGAGAACAACAGAAGAACAGAGATCACATAATAATAAAACACAAATAAACAGAGAATAAAAAGAGCAATTGTTCAACAGCGTTTACTTAAAGCTGAAGTCCAAGATGCTTGCTAAGTTTGACCACTTTTCTAAGGCAATTTACAAATGAGCATTTTTTTAAGCTTACTTAATGAAATTTTTTTTTTTTTTTAATGTCAATGATGTCATCACTTTTCAAATGAAAGGCATTGGAGAGGAGAGACCAATGATGTACCAGCATCACATTTCTTCTCTGTATGGCACTGCTGGAACTAACTACCATGCAATTATGCAATTGGACATTAGTGCTGGCAATGGGCATGAATGTGGTTGGGACGAAACAGAAGTCTCCTGGCTTGTTAATCAAATTAGACCGTAATAATAACATATGTAATTATGTCACTGCTCATATAGAACTACTAAGTGGCTGTCACATGACTGGTGGCCTGGGGAAAGAGCAGTCACACTGGACACCAATTATACTAATAGGAAATCAGAGACACTGAGCACTGTAAATACAGGAGTCAGAGAGAGCTTTCTCAGTGGCTGATGGTGTGTTGAAAACTAACATATTTATGCAGGGTAAATGCTTTCACATTTATTATTGAAATTCAGCTTTAATTTATGCATAAAGAATACGGTAGCAAATGCATAAAGCTTAAAACAGACCTAAAGGGAGCTATAATTACTTTCCCTTTGACGGTTCTCATCGCTCTCTAGTGCCAGCAGCTTCTGCTGTATGCTAGTCTATGTTTGTCTTCATTGACCAGCATGGGATGATGTCACTCCTGCGCAAGCCTGCTCACTGTTTATGACAGGGGAACTTTAGTTCTGCTTTAAGAAATCAAATAGATTTGCTGGTTTATTTTGGCTTAAAGGGAAAATATTGTGTAGCTGGGTGCTGGGAGCCAGCTAGGGGAACTGGTGTTACTGTGCCCGGTCTCCTCCTTCACCCATCCACCAGTGTATAGCTGGGTGCTCAGCAGGAGCGGGGTTCACCTGTGTGGTATGTGCATCTGCAGGCTTTCTCTCTTCCCCCCCCACCTCTGCAGAGAGAGACAGAGGAGACTGTTTGTGAAATCCCCTGCTCCCTCCCCCTCCCTACTTGCAACGGCAGTATAGAGCCTGTGAGGAGGGGACTGAAAGACACAACAACTGCATGGGATTTTGGGGCATGTAGTCCACAAGCAGTGTGACATAGTGCAAATGGATAGGGCTGTGAACTTCAATACTCAGAGATCCTTGCAAATGTGGAGGAGAGGACAGACTTTTCCCAGGCTTTGAGGAGGATTTTTTTTTGCTGCCAGGACCCCGAGCATTTACAGCGGTGTCTTATCTGCGGGGAGAGAGCACTGACCTGTTAAGGAACTAGAGGCTGCAGGCCTGCTGCTGTGTGAGCCTACACCAGAAAGAACAGAGCCTGTCACTGGAGTGTTTGTGCCTAGACATGTGCAGAACTAAAATTTGCTTAGTTTCATTTGGGATAGATTTGTTATGTTACTAATTTCAATTTGTTGATTCTTTTTGGAATTTGCTTAGTTTGTGTTTGTTTTGTTTAATCTTGTTTAGTCTTTAAATTTTCTAATGAATTCCAATTTTTCAGAACGATTATAATTTTATATAGGTCAAAAAATGTATCTATTGATTCAAATTCTGTGTGAAGAATAGCTGGTTGTTAAGGAGCAGGCTGGGAAGCTGGTCGCTGCATCTTTAACTGACAGCTAAAATTTAAACAAGAGAATGCCGGCACTGAAAAATGCAGAAAAAAAAACTGTGTGGGGGTCCCCCAATCCATACCAGGCTCCTCGGGACTGGTATGGATTTTAAGGGAAACCCGATGGGAAAAAAAAACGGCCCCCCAAAATCCATACCAGACCCTTATCCAGACCCTTATACGAGCATGCAGCCTGGCAGGCCAGGAAAGGGGAGGGCGAGTGAGTAGCCCCACCCCTCCTGAACTATACCAGACCACATGCCCTCAACCCCTCAAGATAGGGGGGTGCTTTAGGGCAGGTTGAGCTCTGCCTCCCCCCAAAGCACCTTGTCCCCATGTTGATGGGGACAAGGGCTCCTTCCCCACAACCCTGGCTGGTGGTTGTGGGGGTGAAATATCAGAATCTGAAAGCCCCCTTTAACAAGGGGGAACCCATATCCCAGCCCACTTCTATGTGAACAAGTATGGGGTACATAGTACCCCTACTCATTCACCAAAAAAGCATAAAAAGGAAATAAAAACACAAACAGTTTTTGACAAGTCCTTTATGATCCACTTGCTGACCGCAATACGTATATATATGTTACTCATGAGCTGCTGGAATGCTTTCAGAAGCAGCGGGGGGGATGTCATGCTAGGTATCTACTTACTCAGCGTAACATCATCTTTCATATTATACAAAATATTGGGGTATATACTGTGTTTGTTTGTTTTTTATTATTCATTAAATTTTATTTTTTCCCCAAAGATTGCGTTTGAAAAACCGCTGCACAAATACCGTGTGACATAAAAAATAGCAACGATCAACATTTTATTCCCTAGGATCTCTGCTAAAAAATATATAATTTTTGGGAGATTATAAGTAATTTTTTATTTTTTTGGGTCGGCGGTGCCGTCCTGATTGATGATGTATATACACAGGGGAACATTTTTTTTATTTTTTAGCAAAAGGACTTGTCAAAAGCTTGTGTTGTGTTTTTATTTACTTTTTACACTTTTTTGGTGAATAAATAGGGGTACAATTCACATGGGAGAGTGAGATCTGGGGGCCCCCTTGTTAACCACTTCCCTAATGTGCACGAAAACCCCCTTCCTGCCCAAGCCATTTTTCAGCTTTCAGCGCTGTCACACTTTGAATGACAATTGCGCGGTCGTGCGACGTGGCTCCCAAACGAAATTTGCGTCCTTTTTTTCCCACAAATAGAGCTTTCTTTTGGTGGTATTTGATTACCTCTGCGGTTTTTATTGTTTGCACTATAAACAAAAGAAGAGCGTCCAGTTTGGAAAAAAACACTATTTTTTACTTTTTGCTATAATAAATACCCATTTTTTTTTTCAAATAAAATTTTCCTCAGTTTAAGCCGATACGTATTCTTCTACATATTTTTGGTAAAAAAAAAAATCGCAATAAGCGCGTATTGATTGGTTTGCGCAAAAGTTATAGCGTCTACAAAATAGGGGATAGATTTATAGCATTTTTAGTTTTAATTTCTTATTAGTAATGGCGGCTATCTGCGATTTTTATTGTGACTGCGATATTGCGGCGGACACATCGGACGCTTTTGACGCATTTTTGGGACCATGCACATTTATACAGCGATCCCTGCTATAAAAATGCATTGATTACTGTATAAATGTGATTGGCAGGGAAGGGGTTAACCACTAGGGGGTGGGAAGGGGTTAAATATGTTCCCTCAATGTGTTCTTACTGTGGGGGGAGGGGACTGACTGGGGGAGGTGACTGATGGTTGTCCCTATGTACAAGGGACACACCATCGGTCCCCTCTCCCTCACAGGATGTGGATCTCTGTGTTTACACACAGAGATCCACTTTCCTGCTCGTTTCCCGGGCAATCGCGGGTGCCCGGCGGCAATCGCGGCCGCCGGGCACGCGCATTGGGGCCTTGGGAGCGCGGCTAGCGCGCGCGCCCTAGCTCGTTTTAAAGGGAGGACGTCATATGACGTCCTCCCAGAACGAGAGTGTCCTCCGCCCACCGTCAATTGACAGTGGGCGGGGGACAAGTGGTTAAAGGGGGGTTCAGGACAGCTCTCTAACAACCAGCTATTCTTCACACAGAATTCAAATTGGTCAATAATTTTGATCCAAATTTAAATGAATTTCAACTAAATTAGTTACTATTTAATTTGAAGATTTCGGGTACATCTGAATCTCTGAATAACCCAAAATTTGTCTAAATTTATATTCACGCCGAAATGAATTGCACATGTCTAGTTGTGCCCACAACAGAAAGAGCCTAGAGTCTGAGCCACTGAAAGGGCTTTCGCTGTGCTGGAACCAGAGTTAGAGGGACCTGTTAGCATGTGTGCCTACAATCAGGGGAAAAAGATGCGAGTCTGAATGCAGAGACTGGTCCTCAAGAGGAATGAGCTTCCAGGGATCAGATTCTTGTGGACAGCAGACCACCAAATAATCCTGACAAGACATGCTGTATTCCAGCATTGGTGAGCTAAACTGATTGTTCTTATCCCAAGACTGTTAGCAGTCAATTCTCATATAGGCTCTCCATTAATTAGCAGCCCTACAGTTATACACTGCAGGCAGTTCTAAAGAGACAGCAACATGTGCACCACTGTACAGACAGGCCCCAACGTTAGCTGGCTTAAAATTAAATTTACTAAAAAGGCACTAGGTACTTTACTGTCCTTCTCAGGGATATCTCTCTCAGGAATGTGTACACCCACCACCTCTTTGAAGTATAATTCCAGTGTGCATTTTGAGAATCTTTTTTATTAGTTAATTCAGAGAGTCACTGTGTGACTTAATTTATTGATTTTTATATTTTTTACTGTTTATGCAGGTTTCATTAGCACTGTGCATACCAGTTTAACTGGTTCCCGCCCAGCCTATGGCATAATGACCCCAGTGGGAACCTTTGGTCCTCCCGGATCGTGCACCGTGTGCAACGTGATCTGTCACTGACTGCGTCAACCTGTCACCGCTGCCGGTACCATGTGACCGCTGTAACCAAACATGTTTTTTTCATTTATTTAGCAAAAAAAACAAAACTCAGTAGTGATTAAATACCACCAAAAGAAAGCTCTATTTGTGTGAACAAAATTATATAAATTTAGATTGGGTACAGTGTTGCATGACCAAATAAAAAGTGCAAATGTTGCTGCGCCTATACCCTCTGTGCTGTATGCATTAAACCATTAACATAGAAACTTTATACTATGACTTGCATATCATTAAAGTGCTTTTGCATGTATAACTTCCTCCAAACAAAATTTTCAGTGCAAAACAAATAAAATATAATCCTTTAAACCTTTTAAAACCATATAGTGCAATTCATTTAGTGGTTCTCAACAAAGTGATCCAGGTGACAGGCACTAGAGCTTGCAAAGTGACTCACCAGCAATAGGATCCAAATAAAAAGTGCTGGTGCCTCAGTGATTCTCTGTCTTCTTCCACCTCTTTCTATCTCTCCTGAAGTTCTAACCCTCTGTTGGCAATCGTGTGTATGCCCCTGAAAATCCATGCTTTCTTTACCTTATAGTGGGTCAAAGTGCAGTATTTCATAAAAAATTAATATTTATTAAAACGTAGTAACTTACATTGCAGTAAAAGACTTTAAACTTCTAAAACTGACAGCAGGGCTTGCAGGCTTCTGTGTGACTTCTGGTTTCAGCACTGTCACCTGGGTCCACTCACTCCACGCGTATGTCACGGTCACTTGACTTCCTCAAGAGTATCACTTGTCATTCAAAGTGCGACAGTGCTGAAAGCTAACAATTTGTCTGGAAGGGGGTACAAGTGCCCAGTATTGAAGTGGTTAATGTGATTTAGTATTATTGTGGTCTAAGTGAATTGCCGTATTTGAGGCTAGTACCTATGTTATTCAGGCTAACGCATTCTAATGTATTTGCTGATCTGTTGGTTTTTTTGTTGTTTTTTGGGGGGTTTGTGCATTGTATATATTGTGCCTTTTATTAAAACATTTACTTTATATACTGTACCATCAAGTTGCTTGTGCCCTATTTTCTGTGTGTTATTATAAAGTGGTAGCATACTAACATTTAGGTCATCCAGGTGTGTCAAAGGGGGCAGAGCAGTTTACAGAGTTGTAAACTGATCATCCTCAAATCACTGCACAATTCATCCTAAAAATTCACAAGAGAAGCATTAAATTAATTTAAGTCAAGTTTCAGCACTCTACAACCCCCAACTTTCTGTATCAATCACACTGAAACACAACATGTAATTAGGCAAGATAAGTAGAAAAAAACAACCCTCAGACCATCCTAGTCACTAATATTTTGCCTTATTTTTTATTTTTTTAAACAAAATAAACTTTTTTTCAAAGTTAATGATCACATGTCAGTTTACAACATAGAGCACAATAAACAGAAAGCAAAAATGCACAAGAATTAGTGGTATACAGGACATACAAGCATCTTTACAGTGTTCAGCCATCAATTCATAACCTACACCGCGTTAAGCCAAAGAACAAGAGTTAAGCCTCGTACACACGATCGGATATCCTATGGATTCTAATCCGATGGTTTTGTCCATCGGAAATCCGATGAAGCTGACTTCCATCAGTCTTGCCTACACACCATCAGTCAAAAAACCGACCGTTCCAAACGCGGTGACCTAAAACACTCCGATGAGCCGAGAAAAGTGAAGTTCAATGCTTCTGAGCATGCGTCGACTTGATTCTGAGCATGCGTGGGTTTTTTATCCGATGGACTTGCCCATAGACGATCAGAGTTTTCGGTCGGTTTTTTATCCATTGGAAAAATTTAAAACATGTTCTATTTTTTAAAACCGATGGAAAAAAGACCGATGGGTCCCATACACGATTGGTTTGTCTGATGAAAACAATCCATCGGACGGTTTTCATCGGTTAAACCGATCGTGTGTACAGGGCTTAACAGATCTAGTCAGGAGAATACTCTCACCCGAACCTGTGAGACCTGGATACAGCCAAATGGGGAAAAATATTTGGCCTTCTACTAGATCCTCTATAAGTCCTCTATAAGATTACATTTAGTGAACATTAGACTTTGTAAATTAAAGAAAGACATAATTATTATGTTTGTCTTCAGTTAAGTATATCTATTCTTGTCAAACAAAGTGTTTTCTTAAAAGAAAAAATCATACAACAAATAAATACACACACTGAACATCAAACCCAAGAGAAAGCATTAAAACCCAGAATAAAAAGACACACAATAATGTGCAAATAGACAAAATGTAAGAAAATGCATGGCAGAATAAACTATCAGTAGGTAATCTACCACTAATAATGGAAGTGTTTAGGGAGAAAAAAAAATACAACAGAATGATAAAGTTGCGTTTAGCTGGTGTCCCATTGCCTGGTGTCAGTGCACTTTCTGCTTACACTCACTGGTATTCACACCTTCGACCAACTACTGGAGTCTCACTCCCTCCCCACAAATGAATTTTTTTGCTACCTCCAACTGCACCATTTTGTTGGTTACAGGATTCTAATCAATTTGTAACTCTGCTGCAACTAATAAAGGCCCATTATCCTTAATCTACATGCCACATTTCCAAAAACATGCCATTTTACTGCACCCGTTGGGAACAAGATCTAAATAAGACCCTTCTGCCAGAAGAATGCTCTCATAATATCTAAACCCTTGAAAATTCATACAAGGTCCTCTCATGATGATATTTCACAGCAGCAGACATTGCTAAATATGTCTCTATTTACAAGCCCTTGTGCTTTTTCGGCTGTGGGGTTGACGGTGACATGCTCCACATATGGTGGTCCTATCCAGTGGCACCTATGGATTAGGGTGTATAATATGATTCTATCGCTTAAACAAAATAATGTCAGGAGAAATCCCTGCAAAGCTCTACTCCACAGACCAATAAAAGATATGTAATTTTTATGGCTATGAAGCAAACCATAGCCCCAGCATGGAAATCCCCAATCCTTAGTTTTGAGGATGTAATTTCTAATAATGAAAAACTTACTATCACAGAGGACAAACATGATACATTTCTTTCCACCTGGCAGCCCTGGCTCAATTACCAACCAATCTCTTGTTTTACTACACAGTTGCACCAATTGTGATTCAAGAGCTTATCATAGTAGTCCTCTTAACCCATCCTAGCTTTTGGGAACAAACCGCTGTCCCCTATTGCAAAGGTTCTTTTCCCTGCTATCCTTCCCATATCCCCCCTGTCTTTTCTTTCCTCACTTTAGGGGTCCCTTCCCCATTTTCCCCTTTCAATTGATGGCCACTTTTTCCTTACCGCAAATTCCAAGCCCCTGTCTACAGTACTTGATTGTTAGCTAATCTGCTGGGCCTGTTTACCAATATCTATTGCATGTGATCTTTGGCTGATCATACTGGGACACAGTTGTATGTTTCCCTGCACCTCACCCCGACTCACTTTTTCTGTTGATCATATCCCAGCCTTGTTTTATATGTATTTAAGTTGCATATGTACAACTGTTTTGTATGCTCTTACCAACCCCTGTGTGGATGTGTTTTATTTGTCTTTTGGTTGTCCCATTCCTTAATTAGTATGGCGTGTGCTTTCTACTATCTATGTATGTGCCGCATTGTTTTCTTTTCAATAAAATCTTTGGTAAAGAAAGAAATACAACAGAATAAAATTGGCCTGTAAAATAGAAAAAGGTAACAGAGCACATAGCTGTTTCCAAAGAAATGCTATAAACAATGATTGGGTATCTAAAGAGTAGGGATGGGCTGACTCCCCCCCCCATGTTTTGGTTTGCACCAGAACATCTCGAACAGGCAAAAAGTTCTACTGAACAGGCAAACCCTATTAAAGTCTATGGGACACAAACATGGAAAATCAAAAGACCTAATTTAAATTTTTTAAAGGCTTATATGCAAGTTTTTGCCATAAAAATTGTATGGGGACCTGGGTATCAATGCAAAAAAAAGTTTTTAAAACAACCGTTTTTCAGAAGCAGTGATTTTAATAATGCTTAATGTGAAACAATAAAAATGAAATATTCCTCTAAATATCATGCCTGGGGGGTCCCCTTAGTCTGCCTGTAAAGTGGCGCATCTGTACGATGTATAGAACATGTTAGAGCAATAATGACATTTCTAAAGGAAAACATTTCATTTAAACTCCCAGTCCCCAATGTGAATGGATATCTGGTACATCGTGCCCCTACCCATTCACCAAAAAAAGTGTCAAAAAGTAAAAAAACAAGAAAAAAATATAAAAAAAATTGTGTCCCTCAATGTAATCTATCGTCACTCACATCGCTCGCTGAACTCGAAAAAAAGAAGCTCCGCCTCCTGAGAGGCCACCGGCCGTCTGCCTCCTCTCTGCTATGACATTTCTTATAAAAGGTAAGGTGCAGGGGCTACCCAGTTTACTTCACTCAGTGGCAACCCCCTTCTATTGTCACATGACATCAGAAGGGGCGGTGCCACCGGGCAACATAGCAGAGAGGAGGCAGATGGCCAAAGGCCTCCCAAGAGGAGACAGCCAGGTTTTTTTTTCTATTTTTGGCTGTCGTGGATGGATTACATTGAGGGACACTATTTTGTCTTGTCAAAAACAGTTTCCTGTGGTTATTTCTTTTTGACACTTTTTTGGTGAATGGGTAGGGGTACGATGTACCTGATACCCATTTACATTAGGGGGAGACCTGGGGACACCCTTGTTAAAGGGGGCTTCCAGATTCCAATAAGCCCCCCACCCGCAGACCCCATTCAACCACAGCCCAAGTTGTAGGGAAGAGGCCCTTGTCCCATCAACATGGGGACAAGGTGCTTTGGGGGGCACCCCAAAGCACCCTCCCCATGTTGAGGACAATCGACCTGGTATGTTCAGGAGCGGTGGGGTGCTCGCTCGTCTCCCCCCCTTTCCTGGCCTGTCAGGCTGCATGTTCGGATAAGGGTCTTGTATGGATTTTGGGGGGACCCCACGCCATTTAAAAAGAAAAAAATGACGTGGAGTTCCCCTTAAAATATACACCAAACCCCCAAGGGCCTGGTATGGATTTTGGGGGGGACCCCACGCTGTTATTTTTCTTAAAGTGGTTTTTAACCCTTACAGACCACTTTTCACTACAGGTAAGCCTATAATAAAGCTTACCTGTAGCTACCGTGGATATCTCCTAAACCTGCACGGTTTAGGAGATATCCCCTGTATCAGCATGTGCCCACGTCATCATCACATGTGCACTGAAGCAACGGCTCGTTGCTTCAGCTGCTGTGCCGTTACCGGCAGCTCCCGGAAATTACTCTGGGAGACATTTCGCCGGGCAGAGCATTGTGCCGGGACTGCTGCGGGGGCTTCGATCTAAGGTGAGTATTTCATAATAAAAGCTAGTATGCTATGAAGATATATTTTTTTTCTAGGGTTTACAATCACTTTAAATCTTGTCATAGGGTTCCCCTTAACCACTTCAATACAGGGCACTTTTAGCCCCTTCCTGCCCAGCCCAATTTTCAGCTTTTAGTGCTTTCACACTTTGACAATTACTCAGTCATGCAACATTGTACCCAAACAAAATTTTCATAATTTTGTTCACACAAATAGAGTTTTTTTTGGTGGTATTTAATCACCACTGGGTTTTTTATTTTTTGGGACATAAGTAAAAAAAGAGTGAAAATTTGGACCAAAAAAAAGTACTTTTTTAGCTTCTATTATAAAATATAAGTAATAATAATAAGTAATTTTTGTTCAGAAATTTTGGCCAAAATGTATACTGCTACATATCTTTTGTAAAAATAACCCAAATTAGTAAGCTATGGTGCAAATCAAAAAAATTGATCACACCTGATGTACTAACAGCCTATCTCATTTCTTGAGGCCCTGAAATGTTAGGACAGTACAAATATCGCCCAAATTACCCGTTTTTGGAAAGTAGACAGTCCAAGGTATTTAGAGAAACATGGTGAGTTTTTTGAAGTTGTCATTTTTCCCACAATTCTTGGGAAAATTAAGACATTTTTATTTAATTTTTTTACACAAAATTGTCATAATAACAAGTTGTATCTCACACACTGCATATTTTCAATTACACCACAAAATACATTCTGCTACTCCTTCTGAGTATGGTGATACCACATATGTGAGACTTTTTCACAGCCTGGCCACATAGAGAGGTCCAACATGTAGGGAGCACCATCAGGCATTTTAGGAGCATAAATCACATACCTGTTTTAATTCCCACCTATCACACTTTTGAAGGTCCTCGTGCACCAGGACAGTGTAATTACTCACAAAGTGACCCCAGTTTGGAAAGAAAACACTCCAACGTATATTCTATGAGATATGGGCTGGAAACAGGTACTCAGGTACTCTTATGGGCTTCAGGAGGGAGGGAGTATTCCTGCTGGTGTCATTTTACTATGCACCGGTAGGGAAGTGGTTAAAATCCATATCAGACCCAAAGGGTCCCCCCATGCTGTTTTTTCCCCAATTTTTTTTTAATTACATTCTTTTTTTTTTACAATTATTTTGTTAAATTTATCTCTCAGCGGGGAAGCCCTAATAGCCTATTTACTGTGCGCTCGGCGACGGAACATCCCACTAAGTGCCCAGAAAGCTTGGGTGTTAGGCGAGACCCAAACTGTTTACCCATCCCTTTTGGTGCCTGAACACTGTAACCCCTCACAGTTACTCTTGCTGGGTGCAGGAAGGGGCCATGCTGTTAAAAATGTTATATAAATATATTTTTTAAATTACAAACAAATGTCAAACAGGTGCAGAAAATTTGGGCCTTGGGTGTTGTTGGTGCCAGAACACTGTAACCCCTCACAGTTACTCTTGCTGGGTGCAGGAATGGGCCCTGCTGTTAAAAATGAGGAAAAAAGATTTGAAATTGTATGCACCTGTCAAACAGGTGCAGAAAAATTGGTCTTCTTCTGCATGTTGTGGCTCAATAATACGGCCAGCACCGGAAAAAAAGGAGAAGTACGCCCCGCCTGCAGAGGATGCACAATGTCCGTGACCACCACTTTTCACTGTAGACACAGAGGCTGCTTTCCCTCTTTTAGTGGCCTGTGAGCGTCTGCCTCTCCTTGTTGGCCTTTCGGATATGATGAGGATTTTTTTTACTTTTTATTATAGAGTGTTGGATGGAAATATGGTGCTTGGGAGCAATACTTTTGTGCTTGGTGCACTTTAAACTGTTTTATTATAGTTTTTTTTTTATAAAGAACTGCTGCAAAATAAAAAAAAATAAAAAATAAAAATGTAAACAAAATTAGGAAAGGCCAAAAAAAACAGTAGTGACACAGAAGGAAGACCACCTGCGACTCAGAAGAAGGAACAGCAATTATGGAGATTTTTTGTTTTTTTGCTGCTGCTGGACAAAAAAAATAATTAAAAAAGCCCCCAAAAAAAGAGAAGGGAAGCACTGCTGACGCAGAAAGAGGAACACCTGCGACACAGAAGGGGCGACAGTAATTATGCGCTAAATATTCTTAGTGCTGCTGCGCCACCAAAAAAAACCCCAAAAAGGTATACCACTGCTCTGCTGATGCAGAAGGAGTAACACCTGTGACACAGAAGGGGGAGTGCTAATAATGCAGCAACATAACATGATACTGCAAACCAAAAAAAAAGAAAAAAAATAATATTATTAATGAAAAAAAATGGGATCAGTGGTGACACAGAAGTGTTGTACACACCAACACTTCAGTAGCATCACTACACTGTATTATACACACTGCACTACACTGTGTTATACACACTGCACTACACTGTGTTATATACACCACACTACACTGTATTATACACTACACTACACTGTATTATACACTGCACTACACTGTATTATACACACTGCACTACACTATATTATACACACTGCACTACACCGTGTTATATACACTGCACTACACTGTATTATACACACTACACTGACTGCACTAAACTGACTGACCGCACAATACACTAGCTAAACTGTTTAATCTCCACTAATACACACTACATATGGTTGCCGTGTAAGCAGCCTTACATAGTGTGGGGCGTGGACTTAGCCCCTGAGCCATAATTGGCCAAAGGCATCCTGCCTTTGCCCAATTGTGGCTCACAGTACATGGCACTGTGATTGGCCAAAGCATACAGGTCAGGTGCATGATTTGGCCAATCAGCAGGAATCAATGCACTGCAATATCACACAATTGACACGAACAACAGGCCCATCTCTACTAAAGAGGTATCAGGGTTATGGCTAGATTAGAACTTAAGGAACCACTGCCAAGAAAACCAACATGTCAATAGTAACTTCATGTACCCAAGCTCAATTCCCATCAAATCGCTCCATGTGAAGACCCAAAGAAAACTATCATGATTAGATCTATAGTTTTATAATAGGCCATGAGTGTGTCCATGAATATCAAGCGGTGTCAAAGTGCCTGGAAAGATATAAGAGATTTCTCACAAAAAAAAACAGTTGAGACTGTTAAGTTAAACCTTTTGTGGCCAAAGACAAGAAATCATAAATTTCTCTGCAATTACTTTGTAATAGTAGGCATTGATGGTCACCCTCATATGGAGATAGTGGCAAGTGATCAATGAGTATACATTGTGAAATAGATACATCTGAGGTACAGGGTAGTCTGTGTTTGACGAGTATCCATTTCCTGGATTGTGGATGGAGAAATGAATTTGCCCAGAAAGCATGTGACGGCAAGTAACACAACTGGGACACCTATAGTAGCATGGTTTGCTTGCAGCAAACCATGATGAAGTGTTAGAGATATGTAGGTATGTATGTGTCTCTTCTGATAATCCATGACTGGAGGGAGTGTATTGGCAACTGAAAGAATTTGGTCACTGGCAAAGATCTGCCCAAAAAAATACCCGACCACACAAATGGTTTTGGAGAAAGCAGAAAAAAGAGTCTTTCATCCCTGGGGTATCCCCTCTCCATGAACCGTATTACCATATAATTTGTTGTTCTGCCATATGAGAGTCAGAGTTGCACCTTTTAACCCTCAGGATCTGGGCAAAGGGACAGCCAAGAATCAACGGTGGAAGATGGGCACATTTGTATGTTGTATGGTCAGGTGGAAATGCTTGTAAATTCATAAAATTTTAATCCAAATATGTAAACTCACAGGTAAATTTACCTTGCATCGAGTTACCGTATATACTCGAGTATAAGCCGACCCGAGTATAAGCCGAGGTACCTACTTTTACCACAAAAAAATGGGAAAACGTATTGACTCGAGTATAAGCCTAGGGGGTGGGGGAAATGTGCCCATTGCCACCTCACTGTGCCAATTGCCCAACCTTACTGTGCCCATTGCCATCGCACTGTGTCCATTGCCACCTCACTGCCCATTGCCACCTCACTGTGCCCATTGCCACCTCACTGTGCCCCCTTACTGTGTCCATTGCAGCCTCCCTGTGCCCGAGTCAGTCAGTGTACCTGAAAATCTTGTTATTCCGCGTCCGGCGTCCATTGTTTAAATCTCGCGGCTTTCTTCTGGTCCCTTTCCAGCAAACACTGTGTTGAGTGTTGCGCCTATCACGGAGATCCTCTCATTCTCGGACTCCGTTTCCCAGCAGGCACTGTGTTCAGTGTTCCGCCAATCACGGACGTCAGACAAGAGAAAGTCCATGATAGGCGCAACACTCAACACAGTGTTTGCTGGAAACGCCTATCGCGGAAGGGACCTGAAGAAAGCCCCGATATTTAAACAATGGATGCCGGCCGCGGAATAACAAGATTTTCAGGTACTGACTCGAGTATAAGCCGAGGGGTACACTTTCAGCCCTAAAAAAAGGGCTGAAAAACTCGGCTTATACTCGAGTATATACGGTACCTAAATATGCAAGCTAAAATTATATTTTATTGAATGGGAATGACTATGGAACCAATACTACTTTAGCTAACATAATGCCATAGAATACCACACTTCAATGTATTGCCAACAACAAGTTCTTCATTAATAGTTCAAACCCATTCACCAGATTGTACAAGTATGCGCCACAATTTATTTCTCCATAATATATTTCCTTTTGATATTCTGTTCCAGCGATTGTACTTTACAAGAGCCAGATTCATTTCTCAAATGTTTTTGTTTGTTGTTGCTCGTGCTTCATACACTTAGGCCTCATACACACGACCGGTTTTCTCGTCAAGAAACGACAAGAAAACAGCTGGGAGAGCTTTCTTGCTGAGAAAACCGTTCGTGTGTATGGTTTTTCGTGGAGAAAACTGCCGGGAATCTCGACGAGAAAAATAGAGAATCTGCTCTCTATTTTCTCGTCAGGATTCTCGTTTTTCTCATCGGGATTCTCGTCGGCCTGTTTCCCGACGAGAAAACCAGTTGTGTGTATGCTTTTCCGAGTCTTAAAAAAACCGCGCATGCTCAGAATCAAGTATGAGACGGGAGCGCTCCTTCTGGTAAAACTAGCGTTCGTAATGGAGATGGCACATTCGTCACGCTGAAAACAGAGGGCGGTGTCTCAGTGTATGGATATAGAGGTCAGTCTACCCACATCCCTAAATGCGACAAATACAAAGATACACTCCGAAGAGTGTGGTTTCCTCAAGTGGGACTTTGATTTGGGTGACTGTTGAACCTCACAAAAGAGTTTGACTACCAAAAGATTCTTTGAAAGTTTTTATTTTGAAAAAATATATATGTGAAAGGCTGCTACTCCAAGAATAACACACACCAAGTGACTGTAAGCAAAAAAATGGGAACAGGCACAAGTACAATACACTACAAGGATAACATATGACAAAAATGATCGCAATACAGGACCCAGATCTGTCTAAGGGTAAGGCAGAGACCCAACGTTTCGAGGTTGTCTATATGGGTGGAACCTCTTCTTCAGGGGTAGGATACTGCATTACGATGACACTGGTATCTGTGTTTGAAGGAGAAAAGAGAGAAGTAGAAAAAAACAGGGAACAAAAACAGAAAGTGCCCTCCCCTTTCCATCCTGCTGCTCCACATTTGGGATCAGCTGTTCACTATATTTGGGCCACTCACTTAGTAATGCTTCACACTCGTCTGCAAGGAAGCCACACTCACATCCAGTACTGGACTCAGTTTGGTAAGCCCCTGTTTGCATGCTTTATGTCCGGTTATTACTAAAGACCTTTCAGATGGTCTCAGATGGCAGTCAGGTTCAATGGCTTCATCTCCTTTTTACCATAGAACGCCGGACACCGCATAGGTTGCTGACACTGCTGATTTTTGGAGATACAGTTTGGGTGCTATATATATGTTTCTCCCAGCCTTATATGTAGGTGAGTCTCTCCACGAGCTTTTTTGGCATAATGGACTTTTTCAGTAAGAAAGTCATTTATTATTTTTTGTTTATACCAATTTAAATCAGTGTCTTGATTCCTAGGAACCAAGAATTTCCATACCACTGGTCCTTGTCTGGCCTTTCTGAAGTGCGTCTTCAGAGAGATTTTTCTCTCTAATCTAGGTAGGTTGCATCTGATATCATTCAGAGATATCATCACCCCTACCTTCTCTTGCAGTAATTGTAAACATGTGTTAATGCTCACTATTTGTTTTCTTTTAGGTAGGCACTACCTAATGGTAGGAGGCCATACTTTTTCACCAACATTGCAACTCAGTGGAAAATGAGAAAACCTCTAATGTTGGGATTTTGGAGGCAATGCAAAAAAAAGGGGAGGAAAAACCTCAATTTAAAAGTATCTAAATATTTATTTGTAACAAAACCGCATAAAGCGGACACATATATAAAATTACAAAATTGTACAAAAAGGCACATATAAACATGGATATTGTACAATAACTGCATAAATCTAACATATTACAAATCTTTCAAGAAGCAATACAATAGCCTGATTGACCACTCCCGCCGGAAGCAGATCAAGAGAGGCTTACCAACGCATTTCAAACTGTATTGTCCTTCATCAGGGATTTCAAATGCATTCGCTTCGAAGAGATCAAATTTCTGTTAAATACAGAAACAATAAGATAAGTTTTCACTTTAATTTCAACCATTATATAAAATGCAATACAAAGGAAACAAACTTACACAAAAAATCATATATAAATTATTCCATCAATGTTCCCATACATGCATCCCAGGTTCCAGAAACTCCAGGGGTGGATTCCCCGATGCCCTCAAAATGCCAGGAAAACCCTCTGTCAGAACACATGTCCATATAAGAAGTACGGACATCTAAATAAATTGGTCCAAAATAGGTGCCTTAAACAAAAATATATAACATACATAAGTGTGGATGTAATTCTGTTGGGGAATAAAATAATTGTCCCTAGAAAGAATGTGGTACCTGTGGATGGAAAAATGGAAATCTAGAATTCAGATTCATCAGGCAAGTATAACTCATGTAAAGAGACAGGACCAAAGGATGCTTGAGTCCAAAGATATATGTCCTAAAAATAATTAAAAAAAACAATAAAAATTGTATCAATCAAAAGAGAGAAGAAAAATTCTTCCCTCTTCTAAATAAAACGTCTCCAAAAGTTTTTGAGTATTACCTGTCAAAAGGATCAAAAATCCAGATAATTATCCAAAAAAGTTTCCATGCAATAGAGGTCCATACAGAAACATCCTCTGCCTGCCAGCAGAGGGAAAGAATGACACCATATAACTCCTTTGGCGTCCTTTATATCCCTCTGCTATGTCTGATTGGTCTAGACCAGGTCACATGACGCACCTGCTCATAGAGCAGAGCCTCATGTAGCCATGGAGACGCCGCGCTTCCCACGTCAAGCCACGTCAAGCGCCGATCACATGACGCAACCAAACCAATCAGCGGTGCGTCTGCCATCATTGCATATCAGCAGCAAAACACCAAGGGAGCGCGGCGAACTAGCCCACGGCCGCATCATTGAACCAATATAGCGTCACCCATCATACCCCGCTGTTTTAGCAAGGGTATGATAAACGACCCCTCTGCTGGATCAGTCCCCATTCCGATCCGTCCCGCACCGCAGGAAGTGCATAGACGGCCATCTTGAATGTGGGCAAAGTAAAGGGATGCCAGATGGAAAGAATGGTTTAGATGGAAAGGATGGAACTAAATTGCCGTGGGGCAATCAGACATTGAATGTTAGCACCAGTTTACCATTGTAAACTCGTGCCCAGGATATAGATCCTTATCCCAGAACAATTGTATATGGACGGGGAGCGGGCCAGGGACTAACACCACCGTTGCCGTTTTAAACCTACGGGAGAAACAAAAACTTTCTCCTGCCCAGGAGAAAATGGTGGGGGATGAATTCCATTGGAAAACCCCCTCCCCGGCACCGGATATGCACATGTGAAATTGAAAAAGAAGGGATCCTAGATAGAGAGAAAAAACGGGCCACCCCAAAACGGAACTCTGGCTAGATCACAAACCAATATGGGACGCATGCATGGGAGCACGTCAAAAAATCAGCCGAAGCATCAAAAAAGATACCTCCGCAGAAAAAATATTATGGAACATTGAGCACACAGAATATATATGATATAAAAGTCTATATATCTCATAACCCCACATGTGTGTCAGTGTGCTTTTAGAAAAAATTTGAAAAGTTCTCCTCTATCCATAGACATGGAGAAAAGCTGGAATGTCAGGGCTCATAACTGGGGGTGGGTGGAACATCACGCCAGAATATATCAACAAGGCTAATCAGTCTTCCCCGAACTAAAGCCCTCCAGGAATGGGCGAAAGCTTTCAACTTCATTCAAACCTGGGGGCGTAGTTGCCCTAAAGGTACCTGATCCAGCGCATTTCCCGCTGGAGCAGGACCTTGTTCCAGTCACCCCCCCTACATGGAATATGAATCCTTTCAACAACTGAAAAAATTACTTTGGGCATTCTATACCTGTGTTTTTTGGCTACATGTCTCCCAAGAGGCAAATAGAGGTTCCCTATCCTCATGCTATGTATATGTTTTTCCACTCTCTTCCCAAATTCCTGTCTTGTTTTTCCGACGTAAAAACATCCACACTGACAGACCATTAAATAAACCACACCTTGTGTCTTACAATTGGCAAAGTGCCTAAGTGTGAAGGTCTCCCCATTGGGTAAAGTGAGTGTGGATCCCCCGCCAATGACAGTACATTGAGAGCATGCCCCACAAGGATAGGTCCCAAAGATTTTACATGGGTCCTTTCTTGCCTCTCCCTTGTATTCACTTTTGACTAGCATTCCACCGATAGATTCTGCCTTTTTGAAAGTGATTACTGGTTTTGATGGTACTAGTGTCTTCAGGATTGGGTCCTCGGTAAGGATCGGCCAATATTTGGTTAGAATCTGTCTGATTTTCTTGTGCTCATTAGAGAATTTGAAAATTATTCTGGAAATATTATCTTCTTGAGTTTTTTTCTTTTTCTTTGAAGTCTTAAAGACCAAAGTATGTCTTTCCATTCCCTTTACTCTATTGAAAGCTTTCTTTAGGGTGGATCTACTGTAACCTCTCGCTAGTAAACGGTTACTTAATTCATTAGATTCAAGTTGAAAATCATCATCTGATGTACAGTTCCTCCTAATCCGGAGGACCTGGCTGAAAGGTATGGATTCTTTGAGTGTTGTTGGATGGAAACTGGCTGCATGCAACATCGTGTTGCCAGCCATTTCCTTCCTAAACAGTCTACTTTGGACTTTCCCCTGTATATCTTTCGATATAAGGATATCAAGAAAACTGACTCTCAGAGTCATAAGACATGGTAAAAAATAAATTTAGGTTGTTAGTATTCATAAGTTCCAAAACTCTCTTGAGCATGTCTTCAGGCCCATCCCAGATGATGAAGATGTTGTCTATGTAGCGCTGCCACATGAGAATGTGGCAGGCACACATAGACGCATCATCTCCCAGGAGGAAATCCTTCTCCCACTCCCCCAGGTACAGGTTGGCATATGAGGGTGCACAGCACGTCCCCATAGCCACCCCCTGCACCTGGAGGTAGTGGGAGCCCTGAAACAGAAAAATGTTATGCTGTAAAATAAAATCAAGCATCTGTATGATGAATTGATTAAACTTCCAGTCCGTGGTTGGGCGTTGTCGTAGCACTCTTTGGACAGCTAAAATGCCAAGATCGTGTGGTATGCTGTTGTAGAGTGACTCTACATCTACAGTAACCAAGAGCGCTGATGGTGGTATGACAAGACCTTCCAATATTTGCAGAAGATGGATTGTGTCTTTGGTGTACGAAGGGAGATCCATCACATGAGGTCTGAGGTGCTGGTCAATAACTCGGCTAGCACCTTCAGAGATGGAACCATTACCTGATATGATGGGCCTGCCAGGTGGCCTCAACAGGTTTTTGTGCACTTTAGGAAGTGCATACATCGTAGGGGTACGTGGGTGTCTGGTTCGAATAAAGTCCCAGATATCTTGGTTTATGGCACCATCTCTAAAGGATTCATCAACCAATTGATAGAATTCGCTATTCATTCTATCCACCGTGGATGAAAAGATTTTGCGATAACACTTAGGATCCCTAAGTATTTTCATGCACATCTCCTCATAATCTGGGTTGTCCATAAGGACGATGTTACCCCCTTTATCCGAGCCTTTTGATCGTAATGTTAACATTGTTCTTAAGAGTTTTTAGGGCATGTTTTTGTTCTGGGTTGAGATTAGAATGTGAAGTGTCTTTTTTTAGGACCTCAATCTCTTTAGATGTTTGTATTACAAATAGAGCTAGAGCCGAGTTCTGGTTAATTGGTGGGAAATTATGAGATTTCCTTTTAAATTTTTTTAAATTTTTTTGGGGGTAAAAAGTGTCTGATTATTTTCCCCATCATCACCCTCCTCTTCCTCCAAATTCTCCCCCCATGTCTGACTCAAGGGGGCGTTTTCCTGAAGTAGGAGATTTAGGTCCCTCAAGGCCTTAAAGTCGGCAGCTTTAAGATTAGGTGCTACCTCACTTTCTTGATTCTCTTGTTTGGCATATAAGCTCTTATAAAAAAAGCTTACGAGCAAACAGATGAATATCCTTAACTGTTTCAAAATTATCCGTATTGCTGGTTGGGCAAAAAGAAAGGCCCAATGACAATACTTCATGTTCTAAATCAGATAGCTTGTAAGAGGATAAATTTATGATGTTGAATTTTCCCCCGGAGTTATCTTGGTCACAAAAGGTTCCATGACTAGTTGTGTCATGGGCGAGGGTGGGATTGGATGTATTTTGCCCTTCTCTAAAAAATCCTCCACTGAAAGTGATTGGACTCTAGAGATGGCCCCAGATTTGGGTATTGCCCCCAATTCCCTCTGAGAGGCCGTTTTACTTCGAGTGGTAGATCCCTTGGGGTTGTTCTTGTATGAACCCTGACTATGTCCACTCCCTCTTCCATTTTGTGTGGAAAATACCTTAGAATCCGTTGTTGCCTTTTTGTTACATTGTAAGACCTCTCCATCAATTTCATTGGATCTGGGTGAGGGGCCTTTCCTTTTTGTCCCAAACATACGACCTGTATTTGAGGAGACTGAAGTGGAAGAGTTGGATGGGGTATCAGACAAATAATCATTTTGTACATTAGTATCTCCCCCTCGATTTTTATTTTTATTAAATTGATTGTTTCTATATTTTTTCTCTTGATTCCATCTATATGCTCGGCCCTCGCTAAACGCATTTTTGTCTCTTCAATACTTTTTCTCTTTTTTAATAAGTATTGTTTTACCAAAATTTTCCAAATGTTCTTTAAGGTTTTTTTCCAAATTACTATATTCTTTATGCGTTTTTAAAAGTGAGAGGCGAGCATATAGTGACTCAATTTCTATATCTAAAACAACCAGCTGCTGCTTATATTCCTCCTGTAATAACATCATCAAATTCATTGAACATTCATTTAACTTGGTTTCCCAGTTCGTCTTAAGGTTTTTACTGATATTTTCCAAAATAGGAAATATCTGAATCCTCAGACCGATAGGTATATTAGAGAACATATTAATCCTATCGAATGAGTTAATATGCCAATATAGGGCAGATTTTTTCTCTAATGTTTTCCTAAGATTGAAAAATAGGGATGATAAATCTGAGATTGGTTGTTCAGTCCCTTGATAGTTCTTCTGAATCCCAGACATGAGCTCCTCCCATCCATCTCCCTGAAGGTCCCCCATGTTCAATGGTCAGTGAGAAAACAAAACAAATTTTCAAAACACAAAAGACTTATACTATTATAGCTGTATTTCAAAAATAAATATCAGCTCTCAAAATATGTGCACCACACTCCTGACAATATTGGATTTCTCCAAGATGGCAGATATATGGGAAAAATAGTGCACCGAGTTAATTATAATTTTAACACAAAAATAGGGTCCATGTATGGGTGCATGGGTATAAAAACGAGGTTTGTGGGTGTATTATCCACCCTATGAATACGTGAAAAGTGTAACACCTCATGCAACCCAACATGTAATTGCCATCATCCCGAATATATGTGGAAAATGAGAAAACCTCTAATGTTGGGATTTTGGAGGCAATGCAAAAAAAAGGGGAGGAAAAACCTCAATTTAAAAGTATCTAAATATTTATTTGTAACAAAACCGCATAAAGCGGACACATATATAAAATTACAAAATTGTACAAAAAGGCACATATAAACATGGATATTGTACAATAACTGCATAAATCTAACATATTACAAATCTTTCAAGAAGCAATACAATAGCCTGATTGACCACTCCCGCCGGAAGCAGATCAAGAGAGGCTTACCAACGCATTTCAAACTGTAATTGTCCTTCATCAGGGATTTCAAATGCATTCGCTTCGAAGAGATCAAATTTCTGTTAAATACAGAAACAATAAGATAAGTTTTCACTTTAATTTCAACCATTATATAAAATTCAATACAAAGGAAACAAACTTACACAAAAAATCATATATAAATTATTCCATCAATGTTCCCATACATGCATCCCAGGTTCCAGAAACTCCAGGGGTGGATTCCCCGATGCCCTCAAAATGCCAGGAAAACCCTCTGTCAGAACACATGTCCATATAAGAAGTACGGACATCTAAATAAATTGGTCCAAAATAGGTGCCTTAAACAAAAAATATATAACATACATAAGTATGGATGTAATTCTGTTGGGGAATAAAATAATTGTCCCTAGAAAGAATGTGGTACCTGTGGATGGAAAAATGGAAATCTAGGATTCAGATTCATCAGGCAAGTATAACTCATGTAAAGAGACAGGACCAAAGGATGCTTGAGTCCAAAGATATATGTCCTAAAAATAATTAAAAAAAAACAATAAAAATTGTATCAATCAAAAGAGAGAAGAAAAATTCTTCCCTCTTCTAAATAAAACGTCTCCAAAAGTTTTTGAGTATTACCTGTCAAAAGGATCAAAAATCCCGATAATTATCCAAAAAAGTTTCCATGCAATAGAGGTCCATACAGAAACATCCTCTGCCTGCCAGCAGAGGGAAAGAATGACAGCATATAACTCCTTTGGCATCCTTTATATCCCTCTGCTATGTCTGATTGGTCCAGACCAGGTCACATGACGCACCTGCTCATAGAGCAGAGCCTCATGTAGCCATGGAGATGCCGCGCTTCCCACGTCAAGCCACGTCAAGCGCCGATCACATGACGCAACCAAACCAAACAGCAGTGCGTCTGCCATCATTGCATATCAGCAGCAAAACACCAAGGGAGCGCGACGAACTAGCCCACGGCGGCATCATTGAACCAATATAGCGTCACCCATCATACCCCGCTGTTTTAGCAAGGGTATGATAAACGACCCCTCTGCTGGATCAGTCCCCATTCCGATCCGTCCCGCACCGCAGGAAGTGCATAGACGGCCATCTTGAATGTGGGCAAAGTAAAGGGATGCCAGATGGAAAGAATGGTTTAGATGGAAAGGATGGAACTAAATTGCCGTGGGGCAATCAGACATTGAATATTAGCACCAGTTTGCCATTGTAAATTCGTGCCCAGGATATAGATCCTTATCCCAGAACAATTGTATATGGACGGGGAGCGGACCAGGGACTAACACCACCGGTGCCGTTTTAAACCTACGGGAGAAACAAAAAAGTTTCTCCTGCCCAGGAGAAAATGGTGGGGGATGAATTCCATTGGAAAACCCCCTCCCCGGCACCGGCACCGGATATGCACATGTGAAATTGAAAAAGAAGGGATCCTAGATAGAGAGAAAAAACGGGCCACCCCAAAACGGAACTCTGGCTAGATCACAAACCAATATGGAACGCATGCATAGGAGCACGTAAAAAAATCAGCCGAAGCATCAAAAAAGATACCCACCGCAGAAAAAATATTATGGAACATTGAGCACACAGAATATATATGATATAAAAGTCTATATATCTCAAAACCCCACATGTGTGTCAGTGTGCTTTTAGAAAAAATTAGAAAAGTTCTCCTCTATCCATAGACATGGAGAAAAGCTGGAATGTCAGGGCTCAAACTGGGGGTGGGTGGAACATCACGCCAGAATATATCAACAAGGCTAATCAGTCTTCCCCGAACTAAAGCCCTCCAGGAATGGACGAAAGCTTTCAAATTTTTTTTGCATTGCCTCCAAAATCCCAACATTAGAGGTTTTCTCATTTTCCACATATATTCGGGATGATGGCAATTACATGTTGGGTTGCATGAGGTGTTACACTTTTCACATTGCAACTCAGTTGCCTAACTATTGTCAGCGGGGCTTAGCCTCTCCTTTTTACGCCCCTTGTGAACCAACACTGACTGGGTCAATTACCATCTGGGCTTGGTGTTTTTGCTGCCCCCCACTGGCCTAACTATGAGGCGAAGATACGGTCCTGTCCATTATTCTGATCAGGATCTATAGGTGTTTTTAATCCATTTGAATATACTTTGCTACGGCCAACCAACATGCATATACATGCATCAATGGTTAGTATCATACAATATGGTGTAATGACTTATTTTTATATGTATTCATTCATGCATGATTTATACGGATTGGTGGGTTTTGCTCTTACTTTCTGTTTTTGTTCCCTGTTTTTTTCTACTTCTCTCTCTTCTCCTTCAAACACAGATACCAGTGTCATCGCAATGCAGTATCCTACCCCTGAAGAAGAGGTTCCACCCATATAGAAAACCTCGAAACGTTGGGTCTCTGCCTTACCCTTAGACAGATCTGGGTCCTGTATTGCGATCATTTTTGTCATATGTTATCCTTGTAGTGTATTGTACTTGTGCCTGTTCCCATTTTTTTGCTTACAGTCACTTGGTGTGTGTTATTCTTGGAGTAGCAGCCTTTCACATATATATTTTTTCAAAATAAAAACTTTCAAAGAATCTTTTGGTAGTCAAACTCTTTTGTGAGGTTCAACAGTCACCCAAATCAAAGTCCCACTTGAGGAAACCACACTCTTCGGAGTGTATCTTTGTATAATTTGACATGCTGTAACGAACTGAAAGCACGAAGACTGAAAAGCGCGAATCGTCTCTCCCCAAACTTTTACTAACACGCGGTAACACGAGATCAGCAAAAGCAGCCCAAGGGGTGGCGCCATTGGAATCGAACTTCCCCTTTATACTGCCGTTGTACGTGTTGTATGTCACCGTGCTTTACAACAACGAGATTTGGAATTGACAGTGTGTATGCAAGGAAAGCTTGACAAGAATCCCGTCAAGCTTGACAAGAATCTCGTTGAGAAAAACAACTGGTTTTTTTACGACGAGATTCTCGGCCTTGTGTACTAGACTTTAGTTGCGGTTCACAGGATCACACTTAAATCACATATACATTTTGTTAAACAGCAAAATGCATTTTTAATGCAGTGTGTTAAAATTTTATGTAATTATTATTATTATTATACAGGATTTATATAGCGCCAACAGTTTGCGCAGCACTTTACAACAACAGGGAAGACAGTACAGTCACAATACAATTCAATACAGAGGGATCAGAGGGGCCTGCTCATTAGAGCTTACAGTCTAGAAGGGAGGGTCACGTGAAACAAAGGGTAGTAGCTGTGGGGGATGATCAGGTGGACAAAATGAAAATACAGTTGTTAGGTGTGGGTAGAATAAGCTTCTCTGAAGAGGAGGGTTTTTAGGGATCCTCTAAAAGCTAATAGAGAAGGAGATAGACGGACAGATTGGGGGAAGGAGTTCCGTAGGCTTGGAGAGGCTCTGGAAAAGTCCTGGAGATGAGCAATGCAAGGTGCATTTTTTTTAAGCATTTTACAAGAATTTTCTTGCTTTTTTTTCCCTTTTTATTCTAATGAAGTCATTACCAAGTGACCAAATACAGAAAAAGAATGTGTATTACATTGTTAGTGTTATTTCAGCACATGACTATTGACTATGATGTGGTGAATGAATGTGTGGGGAGGAGGCTACAATGGACTTTGCGGACACTTATCTAGTTTTTTACCCACTGTGGTTTAAACATGTTTGTAAAGTAATTCCTTTTTTTTTTACCAGACTCTTGATTGGTGTCCTTTTTTCCTGTGTGTGGGGCCCCCATGCCCTCCAGGATGGGCCATTCTCTTCTGGACCGCATTCATGGCTGCATCTTTGGTAAGATGATCAATTATCAGAGGGTCTCCACAGCAAACAAACTGTATCTGTATTCTATACTCAATGTCTGATATTTATTGCCTGACTTGATACTGTATGTAATTTGATCAATTAATGTACCGGTATGTTTTTCTTTCTTTTGAATTATAGTTTTAAATTGATAATTGCTCTATATAACCTTGTGTATATGTGCAATAAAGCTCCTGAATAAACGGTAAAACTATATCCACGAAACATGTAGAGCAATCAATACACAGATGGTATTATTATCATTATGTCACATTCTGTGACTATAGAGCTATGCTGGTTGACTATTCTTGTTGCTTTTAACATTATTTGTATTTTATGAAATATTTTTTGTAATAAAATCATTCATTTTATCTATGACTGTTATTTTCAGTTCTCATACGGTACAATTAAAGTTCATTATAGCCTCCCCCCCACACATTCTTTCTCTATATTGTTGGGACAAAGGTACTATTATGTAACATTCATATCTTATTGTAGCACTCCTGCAATCCATTGACTATAATGTAACATGCATTTCTCTAAAAGCTCACAAAAGGTGCTCAATAGACATGTGCACACTGAAATATTTTGTTTCGGAATTTCGTTTTCGGACGAAAAATAAATTTATTTAGTTACTCCCGAAATTCGTTTTTATTTATTTTGTTTTTCGTTACAAATTGCATTCGTCCGAAAATCTGAATTAATTAAGGTCGAATCTGTCATTGAAGGCTTACGGAGCAGCGAAACTGTACGACGCTGCAATCATACATTTCCGGTCGAATGTTCCTCCTACAAGCTATAGTAGAATTCTAATGTTGTAAGACTAGTAATAATTATATTTATTAATTTCTATTACTAGTCAACCAACATTAGAATTCTTCTATAGCCTATGGGCGGATGCATTTGACCGGAAATGTACGATTGCAGCGTCGTACAGTTTAGCTGCACCGTCAAATCTTCTAACTTTCGACAGACACCATAAGCCTTCAATAACAGATTCAACGTTTGTATGTTTTTCGATGCTTTGTCGAATCTTCGTCGTTCATGTTGAATTGTCAAGTTAGTTCTAGCTATTTTACTGCTCCTCCTCTTTGGTTACAATCAGCCAATAACATTCATCATCATAATTTTTTTTATTTTACTTCCCCCACCCAATTCCAGCAGTGATCTTTTCTCTCTATAATGTCGAATCTTTTCTCTCTATGTCGAATCTTTTCTCTCTATGTAGAATAATCTTGGACTAATAGAGTTAAGGTTAGGCACTTTCGACCACAGGTTCGATGGACACAGATTGTTATTGTCAGCGTCACGTTGAATCTCCTATCTATATGGAACTGTTGTCGCAACGAAAACGAAAATAAAGCATTTGTTTATGTCGGATCTTTCGGTTTTCGGATTCTGTGCTTTCGTTTTCGTTTGTTAAAACGATAACGAAAATACCTGAAATTCGGACAAAAATGCATTCGGACGAAAACGAATGCACATGTCTAGTGCTCAAGCAGGATCTTTTAAATAGACAACCCAATACTCTGATGTGAAGAACTTAAACTATAATTGAAACCATTTTCTCTGTGCTTTTGGGGAGCTGTGAACATGCATTTTAGCAAGGTTATAACGTATAGGTGTGAATGAGCCCTGCTCATAAAATGCAGTTTTGAAACCTAGAAGTGCCCTTAGACATTCTGACATGTGACATTCTAAAAGTTGGTCAATCTTGTTTTATAAGAAATGGGTGACCAAAACAGTTTGCTCAATTTGTTATATTTTATTGGTAACACTATCTGTTTAATCCTCATTTTTCTTAATATAATTGTCAGTTGAACTCTTGATTATTTTTAAAACAATGCATATCGTTTTTCATTTTAGGTTCCACTGTAAAAGCATACACCAACACTCTTTTCTAAATGTCAGTCTGCAGTCTCAAAAAGTACTTTAGCGCTTTGATAGATTACACTGTCATTGGACAGAAAATTCCTATCCTACCAGTTCAGTTTTACATATAATTAGAGGGTTGTACTGTGGTATTTTAATCAAATACTATTCTAACAGATTTACATTATTAGTGAAATATGTGTTTAATAATTGATGTTAGAATCATTATTGTAGTTTGATCTCATCGTTGTCACTTGTGCTATATTTCAACAAATGCCAACAAATTAAAAAATTATTATTTCATTTTAACACCTGCATGTAAAGTTTTAAAACAAATGTTATTATATTTATTATGTTTTTCCTGCCTATTCTTGTTAAAATAGTAATTATCATCATAATCATGAAACAAATTAATATAAATAAGCTCTATAATGTGTTAGTTTGAAAATAAATGCATAAATTCATACAATTAAATAAATCATGAAGGACTTTTGAGATTACATAAAACAGTATGGAAAATGTCAACCCGTATTTTAATACCATTTAAAAGGTTGAGATATTTAAAGTGATTGTAAAGTCTTGTTTTTTTTTTCTATAAAAATAACAAACATATTATACTTACCTCCTCTGTGCAGTGGATTTGCACAGAGCAGCCCTGATACTCCTCTTCTTGGTACCTTTTCTGTGCACCTGGCCCCTCCCTCCTGTTGAGTGCCCCCTCAGCAAGCATCTTGCTGTGGGGGCACCTGAGCTGAGTCACAGCTCTCTTTGTCCATTCAGACACGGAGCTGTGGCTCGGCCTGGCCCCCTCTCTCTCCTTATTGGTAACTGACTTTAATTGACAGCAGTGGGAGCCAATCGCGCCACTGCTGTGTCTCAGCCAATCAGGAGGGAGAGTCTTGGATGGCTGAGACACTCGTGGACATAGCTAGACAGAGATGGGGCTCAGGTAAGTATTGGGGGGGGGGTTTGAGGGGGACTGCTGCAGACAGAAGGCTTTTTTATCTTAATGCATTGAATGCATTAAGATAAAAAAAAAACATTCTGACTTTACAACCCCTTTAACTTAAAATTGTCAGCAAAAACACACATAAACATATACAGGTCCTTCTCAAAAAATTAGCATATTGTGATAAAGTTCATTATTTTCTGTAATGTACTGATAAACATTAGACTTTCCTATATTTTAGATTCATTACACACAACTGAAGTAGTTCAAGCCTTTTCTTGTTTTAATATTGATGATTTTGGCATACAGCTCATGACAACCCAAAATTCCTATCTCAAAAAATTAGCATATTTCATCCGACTAATAAAAGAAAAGTGTTTTTAATACAAAAAAAGTCAACCTTCAAATAATTATGTTCAGTTATGCACTCAATACTTGGTCGGGAATCCTTTTGCAGAAATGACTGCTTCAATGCGGCGTGGCATGGAGGCAACCAGCCTGTGGCACTGCTGAGGTGTTATGGAGGCCCAGGATGCTTCGATAGCGGCCTTAAGCTCATCCAGAGTGTTGGGTCTTGCGTCTCTCAACTTTCTCTTCCCAATATCCCACAGATTCTCTATGGGGTTCAGGTCAGGAGAGTTGGCAGGCCAATTGAGCACAGTAATACCATGGTCAGTAAACCATTTACCAGTGGTTTTGGCACTGTGAGCAGGTGCCAGGTCATGCTGAAAAATGAAATCTTCATCTCCATAAAGCTTTTCAGCAGATGGAAGCATGAAGTGCTCCAAAATCTCCTGATAGCTAGCTGCATTGACCCTGCCCTTGATAAAACACAGTGGACCAAAACCAGCAGCTGACATGGCACCCCAGACCATCACTGACTGTGGGTACTTGACAATGGACTTCAGGCATTTTGGCATTTCCCTCTCCCCAGTCTTCCTCCAGACTCTGGCACCTTGATTTCCGAATGACATGTAAAATTTGCTTTCATCCGAAAAAAGTACTTTGGACCACTGAGCAACAGTCCAGTGCTGCTTCTCTGTAGCCCAGGTCAGGCGCTTCTGCCGCTGTTTCTGGTTCAAAAGTGGCTTGACCTGGGGAATGCGGCACCTGTAGCCCATTTCCTGCACACGCCTGTTCACGGTGGCTCTGGATGTTTCTACTCCAGACTCAGTCCACTGCTTCCGCAGGTCCTCCAAGGTCTGGAATCGGTCCTTCTCCACAATCTTCTTCAGGGTCCGGTCACCTCTTCTCGTTGTGCAGCGTTTTCTGCCACACTTTTTCCTTCCCACAGACTTCCCACTGAGGTGCCTTGATACAGCACTCTGGGAACAGCCTATTCATTCAGAAATTTCTTTCTGTGTCTTACCCTCTTGCTTGAGGGTGTCAATGGTGGCCTTCTGGACAGCAGTCAGGTCAGCAGTCTTACCCATGATTGCGGTTTTGAGTAATGAACCAGGCTGGGAGTTTTTAAAAGCCTCAGGAATCTTTTGCAGGTGTTTAGAGTTAGTTGATTCAGATGATTAGGTTAATAGCTCGTTTAGAGAACCTTTTCATGATATGCTAATTTTTTGAGATAGGAATTTTGGGTTGTCATGAGCTGTATGCCAAAATCATCAATATTAAAACAAGAAAAGGCTTGAACTACTTCAGTTGTGTGTAATGAATCTAAAATATATGAAAGTCTAATGCTTATCAGTACATTACAGAAAATAATGAACTTTATCACAATATGCTAATTTTTTTAGAAGGACCTGTACAGTATGTACTGCCCATACATCCCCATATCTTGTATGTGTCCTGTATTGACCACTGTTTAAGCTGATTTACTCATTTTCAAATTTCCACACATGGGTTCCTCCAAAACTTCTGCCAGATATATCACACAGTGAGGCAGGGGCAATTCTCAGTGCTTTTCATAGAGATCTAATACGCCATTGTGTAGGACTAGTAAGAGCGCTGCCAGGCAAAAACTTTTTCAGGGGGAGATCACAGGGAATATAAAAAAAAGGAAAAATCCAGATCACAAATAATAGTCCTGATATTATCAAATATAACACTTTCACAGATGTATTAGGAAAAAATGCCCCAAAAAGGACAGTGAAAATACCAATAGATGAATAATGGGACAGCAATGATTCTATTAATTACTAGATGTGACACTTTCACTTATGTATTAGGAATAAATGTCCAAAAAGGAAAGTGAAAATCCAAAAAGATGAAATATGGAAGAGCAATTATCCTATTAACTGTTGGGCATATGAACCAGATTGAGCACCCCAATACACTCTAGAATAGATAGTCAATATTTCTTCATATAGTGATACCATGAATCAAAGCAGTGATTGCCAGGAGGAAGATAATTTACAGTGAGGGGTTGAAAAAGGGTAAAAAAGGTTGAACAAAAATGCTTATATGAGATTATTACTAGGTACCATTTTAAAACTGCCTTGGGATTACATTTGCTTATCCTAGCCTAATTTTAAAAGGACACCTATTTTTGACGTCTCTGTCATTAAGTCAGCACAGCTCTCTGAATCACTGAGTGCCTCCCAGGCCAGACAATAACTGCATTCTACATATTTTTGGTAAAAAAACGCAATAAGCGTATATTGATTTGCGCAAAAGTTATAGCGTCTACAAAATAGGGGGTAATTTTATGGCATTTTTATTATCATTTATTTTTTTACTAGCAATGGCAGCGATCTGCGATTTTTTATCGGAACTGTGATATTGCGGCGGACACATCGGCCACTTTTGACACATTATTGAGACAATTCACATTTATACAGCGAATAGTGCTATAAAAATGCACTGATTACTGTGTAAATGTCACTGGCAGGGAAGGGGTTAACACTAGGGGGCGAACAAGGGGTTAACTGTGTTCCCTCACTGTGTTCTAACTGAAGGGGGGGTGGGACTTACTAGGGGAAGAGAGAGATCGGTGTTCATACTTTGTATGAAAACACAATCAGTCTTTTTTCCCCTAAGAGAACCGGGATATCTAAATCCAATCAATATTTGGTGTGATTGCCTAAAAAACAGCATTAATTGTTTTAGGTACACTTGCACACAGCTTTTGATGGAACTCGGGTGGGTTGTGCCAAACATCTTGGAGAGGTAACCACGAATCTTCTGTGGATGTAGGCTGCCTCAAATCCTTCTGTCTCTTCATGTAATCCCAGACAGACTCGATAATGTTGAGATCAGGGCTCTGTGGGGGCCAAACCATCACTTCCAGGACTCCTTGTTCTTCTTTATGATGAAGAAGGTTCCTAATGACATTGCCTGTATGTTTGGGGTCATTGTCCTGCTGTATAATAAATCTGGTGCCAATAACACACCTGCCTAATGGTATGGCATGAGGAATAAGTATCTGCCTGTATTTCTCACCATTGAGGATACCATTGATCCTGACCAAATATCCAACATCATTTGCAGGACTGCAGCCCCAGAATTGCAAGGAGCCTCCACCATGCTTCACTGTTGCCTGCAGACACTCATTATTGTTCCTCTCTCCAGCCCTGTGGTGAACAAACTGCCTCCTGCTACTGCCAAATGTTAAAATTTTTGACCTGCTGACATTTTTTCTGCACCCCAGTTGTTTTTGTGCATAGTTGAGACACTTAGCCTTGTTTAAAAGTTGGAGGTATGTCTTTTTGGTTGCAATTTTTCCATGAACATCACTTCTGGTCTGACTTTTCTGGACAGTAGATGGGTGTATCTAGGTCCCACTGGTTTCCACTAGTTCTGTACTAATGGAACTGCTGGACACCTTTTCCAATGTCAAAGAGAAGTAAGCATGATGTGTCTTTCATCTGCTGCATTAGGTTTCCTTGGCAAACGACTGTGTCTATGGTCCTCAATTTTTCTTGGGCTGGTTCCTGGGCGGGATCCGCCTACCTGCCTACTTCCCAACACGGAAGGGGAGTGGGCAGGGTCTGGCCGGCACTCATGGTTCAGTTATAATACACGGTTTACTTATGTAGGTTCCTGTTGCTCTCATAGTTAGAGGGCGCTCTGTAGTTAGAGAATCATAGGTTCTTTGGGACCCTTAGTCAATACTGTTATGGGAAGTTGGGGCTGTGGTGGACCCAATGCACCTCCCTAGGATCAGAAGCACATTTGGTGCATCTGGATCCATACCCGGTTTCCCTGTCACCAGGGTATACCGGTCCTCTTGGGTATTGGGGTAGGGGATTGCTAGTTCACTCTGCCCCGGGGGTGGGAAGGGGTCGGGGGACCCCTCAGTTCGGTTTTGTATACGTTCCTTGATAACAATTTTACATCAAGTGTATAATGCAGTTCTCTTCTTCTCTCCTCTTCTCCCCTTTTTCATCTCTTTTTTCCCTTCTCTTGTAGACGCACTTCGGTGCATCCACAGGCTCCATGTCTGTCTCCGATCTTCCATCCCAGGCTCCGGGTCATGTCTTAGATTCACCTCAGGACATCGCAGGGAGAGTCGTTCTCAATTCCTGGGTAAGTGGCGGTACTCGCTCATAGATTCCACCTCTCTGATCCATGACTGACACATACCAACCCCCGCCTTCCCTCAAAATTATCTCACACAACACTCAGGGCCTCAACTCCCCAATTAAACGCAGGAAACTCCTCCAGCAATATCATTCTATGCATGCAGACGTTCTTTTACTGCAGGAAACCCACTTCCCTTCCTCTTTTAAACCCACGTTCATCCATCAACGGTACCCTCAGTTCTTTTTAGCTTCGGCAGACAACAAAACAAAAGGGGTGGCAGTCTGTTTTGCCAGGCATATTACCTTTTCTCCGCTTGAAACTTTAATGGATCCTATGGGTCGCTACATTTTGATTTCGGGCCACATCGATGGGGTACTATACACTTTTGTTTCCTACTACACTCCCAACATGGGCCAAAAACCCTTTTTTGAATCTTTGTTACACAACCTGCAGACACACTTTAAGGGTACAATATTTATCGGCGGCGACTCAAACACAGCATTTGATTTCTCTCTAGACAAATGTTCAAACGGTACTTCTAAACCTAAACACCCTTTCAAACAGAGTGTTAAAATAGCAAAGCTTCTTCATACTGCAGGACTGATAGATGTTTGGAGAGAGTCCAACCCCCGCACAAAAGACTACACTCATTTTTCAGCACCTCATAAATCTTTTGCCAGAATTGACCACATTTTCACCCGCTCCCCTACAATCCCTTTAATCAGGAACTCCAAAATAGTAGATTCCTCCCTCTCAGATCATGCCATGGTGATTGTGATTACACAGAGGCCCTCTCGGTCAGATAGCCCCCCTATTAAGCGATCCAATTCAATGCACTCTGCTGGAAAAAGCTATTACGGAATACTTTCTTATTAACGCTACGAGTGATGTATCCCCTTCTACGGTATGGGCAGCTCGTAAGACAGTAATTAGAGGGAAACTGTCAGGGTTGTACGTACCTGATCAGCGAGTCCGTTAGAGCAGAGGAAGGTCCCCCGTACGGATCCGACTCGCGGGCCCCTGGTAGTGTAGACCGGAGGCACGGGAGTGCGGAAGGGTAAGAGAGCCTGAGAGTGGTTACTGGAAGGCAGCTCCGGATCCTTGGTTCAGGAGAGTAGCTGAGCCAGGCTGGCTGCAGGCAGGCAGGCAGGTGTGTAGAGCAGCACAGCTGGGCAGGTGCAGAGAGAGTGGTCAAGACAAGCAGGGTTCGGCAACGTTCAGGCAGTATGGTACAGCGGGTTAGGCAGGTTCAGGGTCAAAGACAGGCTGAGGTCGGGTGCAGGCGGATAGCAGGAAAAGTCCAGTAACAAGCCGGGTGGTCAGAAGATCAGGTTTCAGGCAATTAACAGGAGCAGGATACACAGGGGACTGTAGATCAGACAGCACCGGTCTGAAGTGTTTCAGGAGTTTAAATGGGCAAACCGGCGTGCATCGGCGCGCGCAATGGCGCATCCGCGCATCAGCGTGCGCAATGGCGCACGCACACGCGCACATGCACCCGCGCACAGGCACACCATCGCGCACAGGCGCGCACACCCGCAGTCTGGGAAGTGCACCAGCGCGGACAGGAACATGCCCAACATCAGCGCGCATCGGCGCACGCGAACGCACACCAAAGCGACCACCAACACGCCCGGCAAGGTACGTTCTCTGACAGAAACTAATTCAAATATCAGCTAAACTAAAAGCGGAGCACAAGGCAGACACGCTGAGGCTTACTAAGGACTTTCACAAGTTAGCAAAAGCCCACAAGAGCCATCCTACCCCTGAATCTCTCGCAAACCTAGATAATGCCCGGGCTCTACTAAACTTGTCACTGACCACAGCCGCGGAACAGCATCTTCGGTGGACAGGGGCCAAATTCTATGCACAAGCTGATAGGATAGGTTCGAAGTTAGCCGCTAAACTGAGTCCCAAACAGCGCACACTTGCTTTCCCTAAAATTCGGACAGCTAATGGGGAACTGTCGCAGAACCCGTCCAAGATAATGGACGCTTTCCTGAGGTTTTTTACTGAACAATATAAACCAAACCTGAATCCCCCCAAGTCACTACGAGATGAATTTTTAAATACCCTTCCCCTACCTACTCTTACAAAGGATCATTGTGAGCTCTTAGAGAGCCCTTTTACCCAGGAAGAAGTGCTGGACACCATTAAAACTCTTAAACTGGGATCCTCCCCGGGTCCAAATGGTTTTTCCACGGGCTACTATAAAAAATTTGGCCCCTGCCTGGCCCCCCATTTGACACGATTTTTCAACTCTCTCAGGGATGGAGCCCCTTTGAGCAAGGACTTGAACTCGGCCTACATCTCGGTAATACCGAAACCGGGCAAGGACACCAGTGATGTGGCGAACTTTCGCCCTATCTCGCTTATCAATAATGACATAAAAATAATGACCAAAATAATGGCAAACAGACTTTCGAGTTTCATTTCTTCTTATGTTTATAAGGATCAGGTGGGCTTCATCCCTGGCAGACAGGGACCTGACCAGATTAGACGTGCCATTGACATTATCTCTCTGCTTCATTCGCAGTGGGATGGGGGTCCTCCTCAAAAAGGCTTTTTACTTTCAATAGACCTACACAAGGCCTTTGATTCAATAGACTGGGCATACCTGACTGACATCCTGGGGAAATGGGGATTTGGCTCAAACTTCCTTCAGCTTATTAACTCACTTTACTCTGACCCCTCAGCACAGATTCTTTTACTGGGCAGATATTCCGATTCATTCTCCATTGGCAGGGGGACCAGACAGGGATGCCCACTCTCCCCTCTCCTTTTTGCTGTAGCAATCGAGACTCTAGCTATTGCACTACGGTCGGACTCTGACATTAAGGGGGTCAATTGTGGTCCCCAGGAACATAAGTGTGCATTATACGCTGACGACCTCCTACTTTTCGTCACTTCCCCCCTGACCTCCACTCCTTTGATCCTCAAGACACTGCGGATATTCAGTGAGATCTCCGGTCTGAGGGTCAACATGAACAAATCACTGGCATTGAACATATCCGTCCCCCCGGACATTTTAAAGAAACTCCAGTGATTTCGATTTTTCCTGTGCTCCCACACTTATTGGTCCAAGAGTGGTTTATCATGGTTGGGCAGAGTTCATGCTATTAAAATGACCCTCCTCCCACGCCTTTTATACCTGTTTAGATCTCTCCCAATCCCGGTCCCGAAACAATTCCTCAGTAAAACTCAGTCGGATGTAATACGCTTTGTATGGGGCAGGAGGGGATACAGATGTCCTGCGGGAATACTATTCCATCTAAGATCTCAGGGTGGTCTGGGCCTCCCTCACCTTTTGGGCTACTATCAGGCAGCTCAATTAACACAAATCTCTGCAGCCTTCTCTATGGGCCCGAAACCATACTGGCTAGCCATGGAAAGACAGGCTGTCCCATCACACACCGTTGACTATCTATTAGGGTGCGAACCCAAACACAGACCAGCTATTCTATCACCTACTCTCTCGCACTCAGTAGCACTTTGTTCCAAGCTTTTTACCCTATGCACCCTGATATCCCCACTGAGGCCTCTAATGCATTTATTTCACAATACTGACTTTCCCCCGGGGATGAATATTAAGGCGTTCCGATGGTGGACAGATAAAGGCCTTTATAGAATCGGACACTTTCTATCCCCAGCAGGGCCACTTTCCTTATCACACTACAGGACACAACTGGACATGCCTAATTCGTAACTTTTTAGATTCAACCAAATATCCCATTTCCTTCACTCCATTTGGACAGACAAAACGATTCCCCCCACCATTACTCCCTATGAACAATGGTGTGCCAATGCATTGGATCAGAGGGGAGGCATCTCGCTAATTTATACGCCTCTAATGTCTAAGACGGATGTACCGGCCTACGCCCGGACCTGGGAGGAAGATACGGGCCTCACGTGGGACGCAGAGGTTTGGTTCCGCGCTTCACATCGAGCTTTCAAAGGTATTCTCAATATTTCAATTGCAGAGGCTAGCCTAAAGGTGCTGATAAGGTGGTATTATGTCCCTTCCAGGTTGGAACGGATGTACCCAGGAACTTCACCTGTATGTTATAGGGGTTGTGAACTAGGGGGCACGATGCTCCACATTTGGTGGACCTGCCCCCGCATTAGATCCTTTCGGTGGAAAGTGTTCCGTATCATTAGCTCTCTGACAGAGATGTTATGTTATTAATACGGTTATGTGTATCCCTCACATTCCTATATGGTATAGTAATCCTGCAGACCGGGTGGAAGGGCTAGGCGACCCTGGCCCCTGGGATGCAGTGTGAACCTTTTTGGGGAATCCGGGGGGTCGGAGGCCGCTGGGCCACATTGAGTTTTGTTCCATGAGGTGATGAGGGATTTATGGAACTAAGGTAATGCCATTGCATAGTGGATTCTGTATCGGGAGTAGTAGTAACCTGGGACGCCTTATAGTTAAGTAATTAGATATGTCAACTTGTATAAGCAACTTTTGGAACGTATTGTATGATCTTATAACATTTCACTTTAATTTCTGATACTTCTGTCATCGCAAAAATCTCTTAATAAAAATGTTTGAACTTAAAAAAAAGTGTTTGGGGACCCGGGTCCTGCACCAGGGGACATGTATCAATGCAAAAAAAAGTTTTAAAAACTAACGTTTTTTCGGAAGCAGTGATTTTAATAATGCTTAAAGTGAAACAATAAAAGTGAAATATTCCTTTAAATTTTGTACCTAGAGTGTGTGTATAGTATGCCTGTAAAGCAGCGCTTGTTTCCCGTGCTTAGAACTGTCCCTGCACAAAGTGTCATTTCTGAAGGAAAAAAAGTAATTTAAAACTCACTCGCGGCTATAATGAATTGTCGGCTCCCGGCAATACATAGAAAAGTCATTGATAAAAAAAAAAAAAAAAAAAATGCGTGGGGGTTCCCCCAAATTCAATTACCAGGCCCTTCAGGTCTGGTATGGGTATTAAGGTGAACCCTGCCGCAAATTTAAAAAAAATGCATGCGGTTCCTCCCAAATATCCATACCAGGCCCTTCAGGTCTGGTATGGATTTTAAGGGGAACTCCACCCCAAATTTAAAAAAAAAATGGCGTGGAGTTCCCTAAAAAATCCAGACCAGACCCTTTCTCTGAGCACGCAACCTGGCAGGCTGCAGGAAAAGAGGGGGGACGAGAGAGCAGCCCCCCCTCCTGAACCGTACCAGGCCACATGCCCTCAACATGGGGAGGATGTCCCCATGTTGATGGGGACAAGGGCCTCATCCCCACAACCCTTGCCCGGTGGTTGTGGGGGTCTGCGGGCAGGGGGCTTATCGGAATCTGAAAGACCCCTTTAACAAAGCGGACCCCCAGATCCCGTCCCCCCCATGTGAATTGGTAATGGGGTACCCCTACCATTTCACAAAGAAAGTGTAAAAAATTGTAAAAAAAAATACACAGACACCATTGGGAAAGTCCTTTATTAAAAAAATAAATAAAAAAAAAACAAAAAAACATTCCAGCGATGAAATCCCGTGTCCCGCGATGATCTGATGTCCAGCACTGTCCACACGAAACGTCATTGGCTGAGCCTGAGCGGATCTGATGGGGAACTTCCTCCGCAGTGTAATAAATGAATAGACCCGCCCCATCTAAAGTTCCCCATCAGGTCCGCTCAGCCAATGACATAGGTGTAAGGCTGAGGACCTGATGCGGAACGTGAGAAGGGGCGGGTCTATTCATTTATTATACTGCAGAGGAAGTTCCCCATCAGGTCCGCTCATCCAATGACGTAGGCGGGGTCTGACATACGAGGGGGCGGACCTGATGGGGAATTTCCTCCACAGTGTAATACATGAATAGACCCACCCCTTTTCACGTTCCGCATCAGGTCCTCAGCCTTACACCTACGTCATTGGCTGAGCGGACCTAATGGGGAACTTTAGAAGGGGCGGGTGTATTCATTTATTCATTTTCGAACGTTCGAGTCCATTGTATTTAATAGGGTTCTAAAGTTCACGCGAACATTCTGTCTGTTCGCAGGTTCTGGTGCAAACCGAACAGGGGTGTTCGGCTCATCCCTACTTTTGACCCCTGAACTCTATTTCACTTACTCCTGACTTCTGAACTCTGCATCACTTTATCCTGACCCCTGAACCCTTCTCCACCTACCACTGACCCCTGAACTTTGCACCACTTACTACTGACCTCCGAACTCTTTACTCCACCTACTACTGATCCCTTAACCTCTATCACTTACTACTAACCCCTGAACTCTAATTGTTACAAAATTCCTGCACTCTGCACATGCCACACTTTCTTTTTCTCTGCCGATACAACTAAAGGCTCCAGTATGACAATATAAACACGTATCAAATTTAGTTACTATGTGATGCAAAAACTTCATAAAGTAAAGAAAATACTTCCTTTACCTTCCCTGACTAATCCAAATTCTCCTTCATTTGTGTCTCAGATTATAGTGGGAGGTTTTTAACAGTATAGGTTTGGGGTCTTCAAACTTTCTAAACAAAGGGCTAGTTTACTTTACTGTCCTTCAGACTTTTGGGGGACCGAACTATGGCCATTGGGAGTAGAAAATGCCCCATCATTGGTGTCAGTGGGAGGAATTGTGCCCCATCGTTGGTGTCATTGCGTCCCATCATTGGTATCATTGGGCCCCATTGTTGGTGTCATTGGGAGAAAGTGTGCCCCATCATTAGTGTCATTGGGAGGAATTGTGTCCCATCATTGGAGTCATTGGGCCCCATTGTTGGTGTTATTGGGATAAATTTTGGCCTTTTATTGATGTCATTGGGAGGAATTGTGCCCTATTATTGGTGTCATTGGGAGGAATTGTGCCCTATTGTTGGTGTCATTGGAAGGAATGTTTTCCTTTCATTAGGGTCAGCAGGGTGGAATTATGCCCCATTATGCCATTGTTGGTATCAGTGGATGAAATAATGTCCCAAGGGCCACAGTTTGGAGACCACTGTTATAGGTAGTGCTGTCAATCCAGAAAGAAGTGAGCAGGATTAGGTGTGGCTAGGTTCTAGTTAACAAGTTACAGTCTTGTGAATCTGCAGTAACTATGCAGATAACCACATCCCACAACATATTTCTACTACTGTAGTGCAAACAGTCATAGCCTACATGTTAATGGCAACTCTGCTCTAAATTTAGGAGTAGTGCAGTTATTTTTTACATCCTTTTAGGGATGAGAATCATGTTCTTAAACATTGCACAACTGCAAAAACTCACGTACCACAAAGCCAGTGTTTTTTATCCACTCCTGATGATGTCTGGTGTAACGAAATGCATTGATATGGGCTAGGAACTGTAACACTAATACACACGTGAAAGGTCTGAAGCACTAATTTTGGGAATCACCATTATATAAGTCCATCAAATGGCAAATAACATCAATGTTTACTTATATTCATGTTGCATAGAAAGTAGGCCTATAATAAAATAAGCTTCCCTAATTGCAGCAAGGCAGTGCGTAGCATCCAAGGAGACCATAGGAGGGAACTAAAGAGGATATAAAATAACAGGATCACAAAAGAGGAGTTATCTGTGAAAATATTGCATCATATTGGAGCCCCTAGTTGCAAATATCCAGAATAGTATGCACTCCATATCTGTCATCCTAGAGTTCTAACGATGATAGCTCCAACATGCATGAATAATCATGTTGACATGATCTAAGTTATAAAAAATTGCAGTGTTTATAGCACTGATGATGATAAATAACCTTCAAGCCAATATATTAGACGATGGGTACATAATTACACTTATACCAGAAGGGCAGTCTTACAAAGAAATTGGAACCTTAAAGTTCTGAACACGCTTTTCTACAGTTGTCCCAAAATAATCCTCACACTCAACCATAGGAGATAAAACACAGAAGGAACCCCTGGTTATAATAAATCCATAAATCCATCAACAGGGGCATGCCACTAAATGTCCATTTATCCACAACCATTTAATCGATAAAGCTCACTTGTCTTAGATATAACCAACAGGCTATAATCCTGAAGCTCTGAGAATACACTTTTAATCTGTGAAGCACCATCACTTTATAAGAGTGGATTTTTTTTCTTCACATTTCTGGTTTAAATGGACACTAATATTGCTATGGACTTTTTGATGTACCGGTATATGCATTTTGTTAAGCACATCAATTTATATCACTGAGAGAGGTTATACACATATCCCGTAATTTTGCACTATTTATTTTAATGATAAACTTGTGGTTTTATCACTGTGATATATGTATTACTTCATTGATTTCATATGCATTTTATAGATTTATTTATTTGCATGTAGCAAGGGGGCTATGCACTTTAATTGAATCTTGCTGTGAGCACTGTATTAATTTTTTATACAGTTATACAATATGATTGATTGTAAGCATTTTAATTACAGCCATGCTATTCCTGCCCATGTTTGCTTGACTAGGGCAGGTATGGTCTAACTCTAAATTTAAAGCGGTGGTGCAGGAAAAAAAAAAAGTCAGCAGCTACTAACAGTGTAGCTGCTGACTTTATATAAGGACACTTACCTGTCCTACTCTCCCGTGATGTCGGTCCTGCCTCGGTGATCGATCGAATATTTTAGGAATAATTGGAGATACGGGGATGGGAGGGGTTCAGGGTATGTGGGGGTGTGATTTTGAAGTGTTTTTGTGTTTAATTTACTCTGTTTTGGCATTATTTTTAACTTTTGTAACTATTCAGTGACCTACTGAAAAAATAGAACCCCACAAACTATACTAATAAACAGTTTTACCACTGGCCAATTTGTATAACCCTGTAAGGCCTTCTGTTGTAATAATACAACATAAATTTTAACTCTACTAAAATAAACCAGCATATTTTATTTTTTCGCCTAAAGACCAAATATACATAATTAGTAGGTCCTATTGTTCTGCCTAGCACTGATATTGGATAGTAAAATATGTAAATAAACCTATTTACCTGGACATGAAGTCAGTCAACCTGTGAACTTGCCTTGAAGCACACAACTGGACTTGATAAAGGAAGATTAAAGTATGTAAACTGAACTGTAACCTGAAATATTTTTTCTGTGATTAATAACATGTCTAGATCATGCATATATAAAGGTACTGTTGAATGAATTGATCATTTTAGATTTTAAGCTTGCTATGTCTGTGTTGTAATTTTAAAATGTTGGGTTAAAAGAGCAGCAGAATTTGTCTGTGCACCTTGCAGTTTTCACCTGTTCCATGTGGTAAAAAAAACAAAACATAAAAATACTGTTTTTGATCATTCACAATACCAGTTTGAGATTAGATCAAAATGTAATGGTTATTACTAGGGATGAGCCGAACACCCCCCCCCGTTCAGTTCGCACCAGAACCTGCGAAAAGACCTAAAGTGCGTGCGAACTTTAGAACCCTATTAAATACAATGGACTCGAACGTTCAATATCAAAAGTGCTAATTATCAAGGCTAATATGCAAGTTATTGTCCTAAAAAGGGTTTGGGGAGCCGGGTCCTGCCCCAGGGTACATGAATCAATGCAAAAAAAAGTTTTAAAAACGACAGTTTTTTCAGGAGCAGTGATTTTAAAGTGAAACAATAAAAGGGAAATATTCCTTAAATTTCCTACCTGGGGTGTGTGTATAGTATGCCTGTAAAGCAGCGCTTGTTTCCCGTGCTTAGAACTGTCCCTGCACAAAGTGTAATTTCTGAAGGAAAAAAAGTAATTTAAAAGCACTCGCGGCTATTATGAATTGTCGGCTCCCGGCAATACAGAGGAAAGTCATTGATAAAAAAAAAAAAAGCTTGGGGGTCCCCCCAAATTCAATTACCAGGCCCTTAAAGTCTGGTATGGATATTAAGGGGAACCCTGCGTTCATTTATTATAGCCGCGAATGGTTTTAAATGACTTTTTTTCCTTTAGAAATTACATTTTGTGAAGGGACAGTTCTAAGCACGGTAAACAAGCGCCACTTCACAGGCATACTATACACACACCCTAGGTATGAAATTTAAAGGAACATTTCACTTTTATTGTTTCACTTTAAGCATTATTAAAATCACTGCTCCCGAAAAAACTGACATTTTTAAAACTTTTTTTTGCATTGATACATGTCCCCTGGGGCAGGACCCGGGTCCCCAAACACTTTTTATGACAATAACTTGCATATTAGCCTTTATAATTAGCACTTTTGATTTTGAACGTTCGAGTGCATTGTATTTATGGCCTGGTACGGTTCAGGAGGGGGGGGCGCTCTCGTCGCGAGTCGTGTGGTCGCGCACGCGCCGCCGCCGGATCCGTGGACCCGATCGGGATCGGATCACAGAGATGAGGAACGGGGAGATGCTAGTGTAAACACAACATCTCCCCGTTCTGCCTAGTGACACTGTCACTGATCGTGTTCCCTGTCATCGGGAACAGCGATCAGTGACGTGTCACGGCAAGTTGGCCCCCTAACAGTTAGAAGCACTCCCTAGGTTACACTTAACTCCTTCAGCGCCCCTACAGGTTAACCCCTTCACTGCCAGTGTCATTTTTACAGTAATCAGTGCATTTTTATAGCACTGATCGCTGTAAAAATGACAATGGTCCCAAAATGGTGTCAAAAGTGTCCGATGATGTCAGATACACCATAATGTCGCAGTCACGATAAAAATCGCTGATCGCCGCCATTGCTAGTAAAAAAAAAAATATTAATAAAAATGGCATAAAACTACCCCCTTTCGCTTATTGCGATTTTTTTTACCAAAAATATGTAAAAGAATACGTATCGGCCTAAACTGAGGAAAAAATATGTTTTTTTAATATGTTTTTGGGGACATTTATTATAGCAAAAAGTTTAAAATATTGCATTTTTAAAAAAATTGTTGCTCTATTTTTGATTATAGCGCAAAAAATAAAAAATGCAGATGTGATCAAATAGCACCAAAAGAAATCTCTATTTGTGGGAAAAAAAGGACATCAATTTTGTTTGGGAGCCACGTCGCACGACCGCGCAATTGTCAGTTAAAGCGACGCAGTGCCGAATCGCAAAAAGTGGCCTGGTCTTTGGCCAGCAAAATGATCCGGGGCTTAAGTGGTTAATTTATTGTAATGTGTAAAGTCTTTTGAATGTTTATGTATGACAAGGATTCATTTACATTGAGATTGTTTAGCCTGGAAAACAATCACTGTTTATTTCCATCTCAAAATGCCACAGGCCAAGGGCAATATCTGCAATATTTTTCATGTCATTGATGCCATCCAAAATGGGGACAGTGACTTTGAGATGGACTCAGAGCACACTGATATATGTGATGAAGAAGAATGTGAAATTACCTGTGAACTGGAAAAGGAAAATAAAAATCCTTTGCTGACCCAGAACTGGTGGAAAAGATTCAAAGCTGGGACAAAGCCACCAAAAGATACGTTGAAGTTGAGAGACCTTACATTGTGGGTGTCTAACAAATTAATGGGCGGTGTGGATATGTTGGACTCATTTGCAGCAAAATATAAGTGTCTTTTGAAATCCCACCACTGGTACATTTACATCTTCTGGCACACCCTCATCTTAGCTGTGATCAATGCATGGCTGCTGTGCAAACGGGACTGCAAGGCACTGAATGCTCCCAAGTAAAAGATACTAAACAGGAGGCTGTTTTAAGTCCAGTTAGCATCCTCTTTCATCCTAGTCAGCACAACTGTCAAAAAACCAAAGAGAGGGCGGCCAGGTTTAATCCATGGGAGCCCAATTCGGCAGACAAGAAGCCCCTTAAATGACAGGAAGAGACCAGCTACAGAAAAAGGGAGTCATTCAAATGGCACCCCGGCCAAAAGGTCAAATGTACATCCATCAAAAGACATTTGCAAGGACATATATGGAAAACAAGTAGAAGATGGATCAGACACTGTAGTAAAGGATATACCAAACACACTTTGCAGCAAGTGCAATGTCTGCCTCTGCTTCTCAGAGGACAAGAACTGCCTTTGGGACTACCATAACTGAGCATGGCTATAAACATAGCTAAACATAATAAATGTCAAAGTTTTCATTCAAAGCAGTAGGTTTTGTAAAAACAGTTTGAACATAGTTTTATAATAAAAGATTATTAATAAAAAATATGACTTGTATCATTATTATTTTGTAATAATTAGTGTATAGATATATAGTTGAAGGACTTAATAAGCAGAGAGCCCTTCAAATAAACACTTTGTTTGTCTCTACATTTGTTCTGACAGTGAAGCCCTGTACACACGATCGGTTTTACCGATGAAAACAGTCCGATGGACTTTTTTCATCAGACAAACCTATCGTGTATGGGACCCATCGGTCTTTTTTCCATCGGTTTTAAAAAATAGAACATGTTTTAAATTTTTAAAATGGATCCAAAACCGACAGCAAATTCCGATAGTCTATGGGCAAGTCCATCGGATAAAAAACCCACGCATGCTCAGAATCAAGTTGACGCATTCTCAGAAGCATTGAACTTCATTTTTCTCGGCTCATCGGAGTGTTTTACGTAACCGCGTTTGGAACGGTCGGTTTTTTGACTGATGGTGTGTAGGCAAGACTGATGGAAGTCAGCTTCATCGGATTTCCGATGGACAAAACCATCGGATTAGAATCCATAGGATATCCGATCGTGTGTACGAGGCTTAAGAGTACAATTACTGAAATTCTGCTAACAAACAGGCCCAATGTTACAAAATTTAAATGTTCGCATAAAAAAGTTCTAAAAATTAAAAAAATTGTAAATCCTCTTAAAGCATTTAGATCTGTTTTGGCTGCTACTTTTATTGGTTAATTCAGGCCTATTACTGTTGGGGGAAAAAAAAACAGGTTTATTAGCCAAAAATATGTTTTTTAATTTGTACTAACGTTCATGTTTTCAGGGCAAGCTCCTCAGGGTTTAATACCTTGAGGAAAACACAAAAAGTGTGAGTTACTATGTAATTTTTAATGATGACATAATTTATTTAGATTGGATATTTCAAATATTTCTATATTTGCAATGTGGTGCTTCTTAGTTTTTTCCTCTAGAGTTTCAGAATATAGGAAGTAATAAAATAAAAATCTAGTCAAGCAGTGCTGATTTCAGTTTGTAAACCTAGAGCTGAATAGAGGTATACACAGCATGGCAGACAAAGCCCCACACATTTTACAATATGGTCACATAATTAGTTAGTGCTTGTAGGATATCCCACCAATTTTGTTGATAATGTTGAACCTGGACATGGTTTTTACAGATGTTTTTATGCCAGTATGCTTATACAGTTCCATTTATCTATACCAGTATGCCTATGTCTTTCATTATCCCTATGCTAGTAATCTGGTAATTGTGTAAGGGATATTTTTAAAACATGCTTTTTTTCTCCATTGTTCATACAGTATATGCAGCAAATTGGATTTCCAAATTTCTGACTCACAGATCAAAAGTGGATTTGAATTTTAAATATTAACTCTTCTGTACTCATTATAGAAATCCTACTAAAGATCAGCTACCTTAATGAGTAAGTAAAGTTTTCACATGTTTCTCTAATTAGATTCACCTTGTTTAAAGTAGACAAATTTTTTTTTTTTTTACTTCAGTGAAAAAGCTAGTTAAAGTCGGTTAGGTTCTGTATTTCTTTATGTTTTTCTGTGTTTAATTATATTATATTCGATAGGGTACCAGAACACTAGGTTGCGGCAAAAATAATGCTTTTTATTTCCAAACAAAAACTGATTCATAAATGCCTGGAAACCTTCAATTTATGAAGTCATTTTAATAATTCCAGCTCTTGTACCTTTATACACTGAAAGTTTAGGACCCCCAAGGTGCTGCCTACCCTGATAATTAATTAGTAAAATGTAATAAATATATTTGAAATGTATGCCCTCAAAGAGAAATATATATATATATATATATATATATATAAATAATAGTATAGAGGGGGAGGAGAAAAGTGATGGGAGCTCACGGTATACATATGACTAAAAACTCAAAAATAAAAACCTGTTGGTAGAACATGTCTATGCCTCCACTCACCATACAACCGTTATTGCAAGAAAAACGATTTTATTGATATCAAAAATTTAGAAAGTGACATGATAAAAACATCAAACATACATAGCATAGGAGCTTTAAAAAGATTTGGTCCATCTCTGGAAGGTTTGGTAGGTAACCACTAGGGATGGGCTATCTGTTTGCGTCGAACGTGAGTTAGACTCGAACATCAGCTGTTCGATCGTTTGACCATTATGGGCCGTTCGCGCCAAAGTCGAGCGGCGCGTCACGGCCCATAATGCACTGCATCATTGCAGTGCATTGCAGGCTGATGACTGGCCAAGCATGCACTATGACCCGCATGCTTTTTCCAATTACAGCGCCATCAATGAAAAGAGCCATAATTGGCCAAAGTTAGGGTGCCTTTGGCCAATTATCGCTCAGGGGGTTAAGTCCACGCCCCACACTATATAAGGCCGCCTGCACGTCGACCGTGTGTACTGTGTTGGTGGCGTTGTTGAGAGAGAGAGAGAGCGCGTGTCATTTCATTTCATTTAGTTTGAGCAGGCAGGCAATTCAGTTAGCTCATCTGCAGTGTATTTAGTGTATATATATATATATATATATATATATATATATATACATCCAGGCTTTGTCCACATTTTCACAGCTCTTTCTGTGAAGAAACCTTTCCGTATTTGGAAATGAAATCTCTTTTCCTCTAGACGTAAAGAGTGCCCCCTTGTCCTTTGTGTTGACCGTAAAGTAAATAACTCAACACCAAGTTCACTATAAGGACCCCTTATATTTGTACATGTAGATCATATCCACCCTTAATATCCCCTTCTCAAGAGTGAATAAATTCAGCTCCTCTAAATCTTTCCTCATAGCTGAGCTCCTCCATGCCTCTTATCAGTTTGGTTGCCCTTCTCTGCACTTTCTCCAGTTCCCCGATATCCTTTTTGAGAACTGGTGCCCAAAACTGAACTGCATATTCCAGATGAGGTCTTACTAATGATTTGAACAGGAGCAAAATTATGAAAAATGCAATTTAAATTGGTCAATAAAAAATGATCGTGTGTAGGCTCCAGAGCATTTTTAACGACGTGAAAAATGGCCTAAAAAAAATTAGAACCTGCTCTATTTTTTCACGTAGTTTTTCACGTCATTCTTTTTAACGTCATGAAAAACGGTAGTGCGTATGCTTTTACGAGGGGAAAAAAACGCGCATGCTCAGAATTAAGTATGAGACGGGAGCGCTCGTTCTGGTAAAACTAGCGTTTGTAATGGAGATAGCACATTCATCACGCTGTAACGGACTGAAAAGCACGAAGACTGAAAAGCGTGAATCGTCTCTCACCAAACTTTATTAACACGAGGATCAGCAAAAGCTTCCCAAAGGGTGGCGCCATTCGAATGGAACTTCCCCTTTATAGTGCCATCGTACGTGTTGTACGTCACCGCGCTTTGCTCGATCATTTTTTTTTCACGATAGTGTGTAGGCAAGGCAGGCTTGAGAAGAATCACGTCGAAAAAAACGTCGGTTTCAATCTCCTTTTGCTATATAAACACTTTGGGAGGAGTTTTATATGAAGTACCGTTGCCCATTCCATGGTGGATATTCATTTATGTCATTGCTGTGATACATCCTTGCCTGGTTTTTCATTGGAAGCTGTGCTTGCTGTACCTCCACTTTGGTGTGCTACACCATCAAGCTTGTTTGACTCACTAGGCGTAAGCCTTGCTGGGTCCACCCTGTCTGTAAGCCTCAAATCTTTACGGTGGTGGATTACCTGCAGACAACTTGTTATAAAGTCACCTTTGGAATATTTGGACTTTATATTCACATACTCACCATTATACTTGGTTCATCACTTTGATGGTGTTAATTTTGTTTTGCATAATTTTCATTGTAGATTTCCATTTTGTCACTTTGTTTATTCACATATTCATTATTGCAATTGGTTCACTTGTCAATTAAGCTGTAATAGTTTACAGTCATCGGCAGTGTTCATGTTTGCATTAATTTGTCCATTACACATCACCCATTTTTTGGTTCCATTCACCTGTGTATCATTATATGGGGGTTTCATGTCACACATATATACTGTCTGAGTATATCATCATTTTGAGCGCTGCACTCTTTCACGTTCACTTTTTTTACAAATACAGTATATCTATTGTGCAGGCAGCTATATCCTCCATCATTGGCCGTGTGGTTTTTCACCTCTTCTTTTTTCATAACAAGATGTTTTACCCATCTCTAAAGTTGTCAGACCAGAAACAGACAAATATAAACCAAGACGTGTTGGGGTTGATTTACTAAAACTTTAGAGTGCAAAATCTGGTGCAGCTCTACATAGAAACCAATCAGCTTTTTGACAAAGCTTAGTTGAATAAGCTGAAGTTGTAAGCTGATTGGCTACCATGCACAGCTGCACCGGATTTTGCACCCTCTAGTTTTAGTAAATCAACCTCTTTGTCTCTGTACAAAAAAAACAGTTACACATTCATTGTTTTTTTCAAAAAATATGCAGACTGCCTAATTCAAGGATAAACTCCATCATAAACAGCCTGAATTTGATCATAGTATGCTAAAATGTAAATGGCCTTCTTTGTCCGTTCTTGTCTTTAAAGTGTTAGCTTACCTTAACAGAAAAAATGTAAATGTAAAAATGTAAAGGAGAGTGTAACACTGGACACTCTCCCCCGCTCCCCACTGTATTTACCTCCAGGTTACCAAGCTGTCAGCACCCATGTAGCTGCTTCAGCGGTCCAGGGATTTTATATCCTTGCTCTGCTCACTCTTCTCCATCAGCGCTTCTAGGGCAGACCAAATATATTCATGCAGGATCCTTTCATTAGGTGTTTTAGACACTATACTGTAGCAGGTCATACATTATGCAATTTTCTTATGGTTGAAGGAAAGAAAACTGGAAAGAAAACTGCTTGATTCCCCCATCAACACTCTAAACTCAAAATTTTATGATTAAAACCAGCCTGCTGACTCCCACTAAAATGCTTACATACCGTACATGGAGTCTGTACAATAACTCTGGTTTACTTTACTTTGGTGAAATAAATTTTGGATGTTTTTGAATATAAACCTCCCTGTTGTCTCGCTGTGCATCTATGGTCTACTAAACACCCCACATAGTTTGCAATTACTGAACAATTCTTTTTGCATATTCAGTAAATTTATACACTCTAATTTTGATTTCTTCGTTAAAACCTACTTGGGGTCTTTCTCCTAAACTGTGGCCCGCTAAAGCTGTTTACAGAATGCAATTTTGGTCTGTGCAATACTTCTGTATTTTTTCAGTAAATTAATACACATGATTTTTGATTCTTAAAGCGGTGTTCTGCCGGATTTTTTTTAATTAAAAGTCAGCAGCTACAAATACTGCAGCTGCTGACTTTTAATATATGGACACTTACCTGTCCTGGGCACCCGCGATGTCACGTCCCGAAGCTGATCCGTCCCTCGGCTCTCGGGTGGGGGTACCGCCATCTTTGGTAAGGGATGCGGCTTCACTTCCTGGTTCACTACTGCGCATGTGCGAGTCACGCTGCGCTCATCCCACTGGTCTCTGCTGTCTTCTGGGACCTGTGTGTCTCCCAGAAGACAGCGGGGGGGGACAAAGTAGGCGCCGGACGTGGTGTAGGTCACCCCGGTGATCTATGCCCAGAAGTCAGAGCAAATACCTGTATTACACAGGTATCTGCTCCCTCCTCCCCCCTGAAAGGTGCCAAATGTGACACCAGAGGGGGGGAGGATTCTAAAAAGCGGAAGTTCCATTTTTGGGTGGAACTTTGGTTTAAACCTGGTTTCTACTTCTTAAATTGCAGTCTTGTAAAAGTGCTTACATACTGTGAAGTGAGTCTGTACAATTTATTTATGGCTGTCTTCTCTGAAATAATACTCTGTAATCTTTATTATAATTTGTATTTATTTTTTATTTGACAGTTTTATGTAAAATCTGTATTTCTAATTTAAATAGCTTTCAGAATTCTGTTATACTTGACGTAATTGTAGCCGTATTAGTGCAATTGTCACAGAGAAAATTGAGTACTGTCCGTGATACTTTTTTTATTTGCACTAACATACAATTTTTCAGGACAAGCTTTCGGGGTATGTCCCCTTCTTCAAGGTCCAAGCAGTACTGATTCACAATTTTTTTAGCAGAATGTTCGACTACTTCAGGTAGTTGATGCTGACAGTCCGTCCGAAACACAGCTTCTTAATCACAAATTGACCCTGCATAGGTAGTCATCTCTGACATGACACATGAAGCATGGCGAACTAGAACCTAAAACTCATGTTGTGCCACCTTTAGCCTGGGCACCTAATTATTGTTATCACTAAAACAATGTGTACCCCAAAAAACTCATATTCCCTCAAGGTTATTAAAATGCAGCTTCTCAGTTACAAATTCACTCTACTTTACTAAAGATCCACTATGACATTACATACGCAGCAAGGCAGACTGGTACCTGAAGCAAATGTTGGGCCACTTCCAGCTAGTGTTCCACCCGGGATAACTAAAAGTGAATGAATTTTAATATTTTCCAGGGGTTAATGAACAACCTTTAAACCTAAATGCTCTATTAAAGATATAAAATATTCTTTTAGGTGAGGCCGATTGTAAAGAATAGAATAGACTGTAATGCCCCATACACACGATCGTTTTTCATGCTGTTAAAAATGCAATTTTTAAAAATGGCCATTAAAAATGATTGTGTGTATGCTCCAGAGCATTTTTAACGACGTGAAAAATGGCCATTAAAAATTTCGAACATGCTCTCTTTTTTCACGTCGTTTTTCATGTCGTTTTTTTTTAACGACGTGAAAAACGATAGTGTGTATGCTTTAACGACGTGAAAAAAACGCACATGCTCAGAATCAAGTATGAGACGGGAGCGCTCGTTCTGGTAAAACTAGCGTTCGTAATGGAGATAGCACATTCGTCACGCAGTAACGGACTGAAAAGCACGAGGCTGAAAAGCGCGAATCGTTGCTCAAACTTTACTAACATGAAGGGTGGCGCCATTCGAGTGGAACTTCCCCTTTATAGTGTCGTCGTACATGGTATACGTCACTGCGCTTTGCTTGATCGTTTTTTAAAATGATCGTGTGTACGCAAGACAGGCTTGAGAGGAAACATGAAAAAAACCGACGTGAAAAACGGCAAGAAAAAAAATGGCAAGAAAAATGATCGTGTGTATGGGGCATTACAGTAGAATTAAAAAATGTGACAAAAGTAAAAATTTAAAAATGTATTAGAAAATGAAAGTAGATATGTGATTACGCTTTAGATTACCCACGTGAAAAAATTTTGATTGGCCAATTTGAGCGTTCAAATTGCTGAAGCATTTTTATAACACTGAAACAAAGAGACATTCAATGTGTTCTATTACAGTTTAGAATTTGTCAGAATGCTGACCCTAAAGGTAAAATAACGTTGGGGTTAGAAGAAATAAGAAAAATTCTGATGAGGGACCAATTTAAAGAAGGAAGTCTTAAAAAGGGAAACATGCTAGGTTCATAAATTAAAAAACATTGAAGCCATATAGGATGAATGTAGATATAAAATTGAATTAATAGACTTAAATACATTGGGTGACCATATATAGATTTCATTTGATCATGGAGGCTAAGTAGGATCAGGCCTGGTCAGTACTTGGAAAGAAGACCTCCTAGAAATACCAATTGTCAATTACAGAGCAATACAGTATATGCAGTAGAATGCATTTGTGTCATTATGAATCATGTAAAGTACTGTATATTCAACAATGTTTTAAGTAATGTTTATTAGATATACAAAACATGTATTAAGTTTAGGTAGTGTAGAGATGGGCCACCCCACACGCTTGTAGGTGTATTAGCCTGGGCAAAATCAATGAAAAAATGTTAGTAGAATATGCAGCAGACATTAATAATAATATGGCTGCTATGCGCCCTTGAGGAGGAGGAAAAGACCACATTAGAAGTCCATAGAAATGTCTAATATGAGCATCTAGCTGGAAGAAGGAGGGGGATAAAATGGCTGCTATGTGCCCTTGAAGTACATCACAGGACACAGGGCTTCCTAATCATTACTGTTGGGTTATATACTGGCACCATGAGTAGACGCTTACACACAATAAGAAAAGGTGGTTGGCCTTAGCCTAACCCCTCCCAGTCTAGCAGGCTCCCTGTTAGTAGCAAGGAATAGAAAAGCAGACACAGAGGTGTGGGAACCCTGTGATACAATTGCAGAACCCTCTTCCTTAGGTAGGTGCTAGTGTAGGTTTTTGTGTAAGCTGCTAGCGCAAGTAAATTTAAGCAGGCCTATGCTGTGAGCTAGGCCTGTTTGTTTTCTGTCAATAAATTTTTATTGGATTTTACAAGATACAAGAAATAGAATACATATATCTTACAATTCCACATCAATGTAGATGACAAAAGCATTAGTCTAGGAATACAGGTAAGAATGTATATTGCATAATATTGCTGTGAAATATTAAGTGGCATATCGTGAAACCATTTATCAGACCACCCCAGTGGGTGCAAGCTGTGGTCTGAAATAACTGAACCTGTACAGCTTAATGTGGATTCTCTAAACAGTGGCAATGAAAATCACCAACATATTGCGTATCTACTCAGTTTATATTACTATCAAAGGTGCCTATGCATTCACTTCGATAATCATCTTTTATAGAAATATTTCGGGTTAGAGAACTTGGACAGGGAAAAATAATAAGTAGAACTAAAGTAAAAGGAACGGAGGTAAAAGGAACGGAACAGCGGAACCAGCACCAGATGCAAATTAAAGCTACCGAGCAGTGTCATCAATATACTTCATTGTATGCTCTTCTTCCAACAGACAGAATGAGGGCCCAAAAAGAATCAGCGAAGGTGTCTATTATAGGACTTGTACCACTCCATCCACGGGTTCCATTGTGGATAGAAATCTGCATATCTGCCTTCTATAGATGCTAACATGCTTTCATATGTGTAATGGATGGATAGCGTTCGAATGACTTCTCCTACCCCGGGTGTATCCGGGGTCCTCCAAAGTCTAAGTATGACTAATTTAGCAGCTAGAAGTAAATGTATCGTAAACTTCCTGAGGAAAGGCGGTATATCTTCTATGCCTAAGTGTAAAATGGCTAGTGATGGAGAGGGAGTTATATGCAGGCCTGTGACCTGTTGAAGAATTAGGAATACACTAGACCAGAATTTAGCTAATTTCCCACAGGACCATAGGATATGTGATAGCGTTCCCACCTGTGAACATTGCCTCCAGCACAATGGGGATGTGTGTGGATCGAATTTGGCTATCCTGGATGGCGTTAAGTACCATCTATGCGTAACTTTGTGAGCTAGCTCCCAAAGGTTCGCACACTTAGTAGCTGAGTGAGTATATTGGAGGGCTCTGACCCACTGATCAGCTGTATATAAGGTTTCCAGCTCTCTCTCCCAGGCCAGTATTGAGTTAGATTTCTCAAACACCAATTTATCATTCAAGAAGTTGTAAAAAAGTGAAATACCACCTCTACGGCTAATTTTTGAAGTGATAAATGTGTGTAATTTCCAGAACAATTTATATGTTCTAAAGTGGCCTTTTTTAAGGAATGAAATCACTCTGAAATAGTTGAATTGTTCAGAGGCCGGGAGATTAAATTCTTGTTGTGCGAGAGGGAAAGACTTCAAAGTGTCATTCGAATAAAGGTCCGAGACCCAGTGAAGTCCTCCCACGGTCCATTTATTAAGATTTAGTTCAGGTATTAGTAGTGCGATGGTGTTGATGGGTACTTCAATGGCGATGTTAGGTGCCAAGGTGGTCCTGGTCAGCACTAGTTGCTTCCAGGCGACTAGGGTTGCTGTCATTGGTGGGGACAGGTACTTATATTTGGTTCTAGCAAGGGGATAAGCAAGCAGAAATTCTTTCAAATTTCCATTAGGTATTAAGGATTGTTCTATGAGACCCCATAGTGGCAAGGGCTGGATGTTAAACCACCCCCTAATCTGTGCTAGTATTGCCGCTTTGTGGTAGTCAGAGAAATCTGGTACGCCCGCCCCCCCTGCCCTTTTGTGTTTCCTAAGTTTGGAGAAAGTGCACCTCGCCTTCTTACCTTGCCAAAGAAAACCCGAAAGCATTTTTTGTAAACCGCTAAAGAAAGTTTTGGGAATCGGAACAGGGACTGTCCGAAAGACGTATAGGATTTGGGCTAGAATCTGCATTTTGAAAGCCGCCAGTCGACCTGTCCATGATAATATATGTTTGCTCAGTATACTTAGCCTATCCGATATTTGTGTTACCAATGGTTGGTAGTTGGCTTTATATAGTTGTTCAGGGTGAGAGGTGAGCTGGATCCCTAGGTAGCTTATGGCATAACTCGACCATATATATGGGTAATTGGATTGTAATGTAGTTTTGTCGTGATGGGGCACCCCCAAATCCAGAATATAAGATTTAGATTCATTCACCTTGTAATAAGATATTTGGCTATATTCCTGAAGTACTTGCGAGACCTTTTCCAAGGAAGATATTGGATTGGTCAGCATTAGAATCACGTCATCAGCAAAAAGGCTGACGACATGTTTTTTATTGTTGATTGTGAAACCCTGTATCTCTGATGTCTGTCTGATGCGAGCAGCAAGTGGCTCCATCAGGAGATTAAAAATGAGGGGAGAGAGAGGACAACCCTGTCTCGTGCCATTAGTAATCCCAAAGGATCTGGATAGCATTCCCGACGTGTAAACTTTGGCTGATGGTGAAGTATATAAAGCCAAGATTGCGGAAAGCAGAAGATCTTTGAACCCAAATTTTAATAGAGCTTGCTGTAGGTACACCCAGTGTACTCTGTCGAACGCCTTCTCCGCATCCAACGCTAGGAGCAGAGAAGGCGTGCAACATTTCCTGGCAACATAGGTAATATCAATCAAGCGTCTCGTGGCGTCCGATGCCTGTCTGCCCTTTGTAAACCCCGATTGGTCGGGATCGATCAAAGTAGGTAAAATATTAATTAACCTCAAGGCTATCATCTTGGCATATATTTTAAGGTCAACATTTAATAATGAAATCGGTCTAAAATTCTGGGGTGCATCAGGTGTCTTCCCCGGTTTGGGGAGTGTGACCACCAAGGCTTCCAGCATCTCAGCAGGAAAAGAGGCAGAGGCAGCTGCAGTATCAAAAACTTTTAGAAGGTGAGGTCCCAAAGTTGTTTGAAATGTTTTGTAGTAATCACCTATAAGTCCGTCAGGGCCCGGGGATTTGTTACTCTGGAGGGTTTTTTTGGCTTGCAGAACTTCGTCGAGAGTGAAGGTGGAATTTATGTCTCGTAACTGTTCTTGTGACAGGGTAGGTAAGTTAATGTCCGCCAGAAACCCCTCAATGGTTGATAAGGAAGGTTGGTGGGTGTCTTTATCTAAATGAAGATTATAAAGGGAGCTATAATAATCGCTGAAGGCATCAGCGATGCCCTGGGGGTCATATACCTTCTCCTTGCTCGTAGGGTGAATAATATAAGCTAACCTAGATTTAAAACGTTGTCCCTGTAAGCGTCTCGCTAGCGCTTTCCCTGCTTTATTATTAGTGGAGTAGAAGGACATTTTCAATCTTTTTTCGTGTTGTTCAAAAGTTTGGAGAAGAAGTAATCTAAGATCATGTCTTAGTGTAGTGAGTTTGGCGCTGACGGGGGATGAAGGGTTTATCTTGTTCTGGGTTTCTAAGGAATCAATTTCTGACATTAATGCGGAGATTTTCATCTGCCTCTGCCTCCTGAGCCTAGCGCCTAATTGAATAAATATGCCTCTTATGTATGCCTTATGGGCATTCCAAAGCAAAAAAGCATCATCCGTGGAAGAGGAATTGATTTGGAAATAGTCCGACAGGTGGTCTTTCAGGATTGATTTAGTGTTTGGGTTTTGAATAATTTGAGCGTTGGCACGCCAGACAAATGTAGTGTTGTCGGGATAAGAATCTCTCAGTTCGAGGAGAATAGGAGCGTGGTCTGACCACGTTATCGTGTCAATTTTTATTTGGGAAACTTTTTGAAGCACCCACCTGTCTAATAAAAACAAATCAATCCTCGAATATGAGCAATGTCTATGTGAGAAAAATGAATAATCCCTTTCACTGGCGTGTGTGCAACGCCAAGCATCATATAGGTCATGCAAGCGAAGAAAGTTCCCCAAACATGGTATCCTGGTAGACTGGATCGTGGTAGAATCCAGAGTTGGATTGGGAACTACTGTACATTGAAGTCTCCGCACAGTACAAGGGAGCCCTGTCTCACCTTTTCAACTTTGTGCATGAGCCTGTTGAGAAATCGAATTTGACGTTTGTTGGGCGCATACAGATTTACTAGAGTATAGCGGGTGTTGTTTATGTCACAAATTAGTATCAGATATCGACCCTGAGGGTCAGTGAATTCCGAAATTAAATTGAAAGATATTGTGTCCCTAATCGCAATGAGTACTCCTCTCCGCTTCGCTGCCATGTTAGAGAAGAAGTAATGCTGGAAAGACTTGTAAGTGCATTTAGGTGGAGCATTAATGTGGAAGTGGGTCTCCTGTGCGCAGAGTATATCACATTGCGAAGATACAGCCTCTCTCCAAAGGGATGCTCTCTTAGCTGGGTGGTTTAAGCCATGGGCGTTAATTGAGAGAATTTTAACTGGCATGTAGGTCCGTCAAGAATGCTATGTGTGGCGTATAGTAGAAGTACTTACAAACAATGTTCGTAGTATGCGATTCTTTGAGGGGGACCCATCCCCGTCCGATTCGAAGATTCCATGTAGCGATGCTATAGCAGTAGTGGGGATGGAATAGAAGAGAGGTAGTGGTGGTTCTTAGATGAGTTGGTCGGTGCTGTTCCTGGAAAAAAAAAACTGGTAAACAAAACGAAAAGTACGAAAACTAAGACGTAAAACATGGGTCATCACAACCCTGAGGCAGAACATTTCTGCTCAAAAGATTGGGAGCTTGAGTCGTGGAGGCAGCTCCGATATGCGGGGCCCTGGGAGTGGGCATTTGTTATAAGGCCTTGGGGTTTCTCTTTTATCATGCGGAATCATCCCTTTGTTTTTGATCTCGGGAACTCCTGCTGGAGTTACCTGCTCTAGGAGGTTCCTCTGGCCCCTCCGGTAGGATTTTCCATTTCTGTAGCAATCGGTACCCCTTAGACGGGGACGTGATTGCATGCGTTGTACCATCTTTAGTCACCAATAGCTTTGTGGGATATCCCCACCTGTAATCAATACTATGGTTTCTCAATGCCTTGGTGACATTATTCAAATTTTTACGAAGTTGTAGCGTGAACTGAGACAGATCCGCATAAAATTGTAAAGTGGAGTATTCAGTGTTGCGGTGCTCCCCTTTGCGTGTTATTGTCATTAGTCTCTCTTTGGTTTGATAGAAGTTGATTCGGAATAGAACATCTCTAGGGACATTATCTGGGATGAAAGACGGCTTAGGTAGTCTATGAATTCTGTCTATAGAGAGTTCAATGGCGGAAAGATCAGGCATGAGCGTGGTGAGCATGGTAGTAGCATAAGAGCGCAGGTCAGAAGGGGTTACAGTTTCAGGTATTCCTCTTATCTTAACGTTATGTCTCCTAGATCTGTCTTCCAAATCAGCTAATTTCGCTCTCATCCATGCTTGTTCATCCTCCACTGTGTCGTTTGCATCCACCAAATCATTAATGGTGGTAGCATATTCCCCCATTTTTGTCTCAATATGGTCAACTCTATCTCCCACTTCTGCAAGCTCAGTGCTAAATCTCCTCATGCAGGCCATCATATCACTGTGAATCGAGCTCCTGAGTGAAATAAGCATGTCTTTTAGTGTAGTGTCCAGCACTGGTTGGTGCAGCGTGGGGAATGAGACTATCGAATCTGGAAGCTCCCTAGTGTCATCCTGTGAGTCTGCAGTGGATCTTACTTCACACTGCTGCAGATCAGGCTCTTCCATCCTAAAGCGGGTCTTAGCCGGGCTACCGCTCAGTGGAGAGGGGGTCAGGTAAGCCTGGGGTGTATCAGTGTTATCGAGGGACTTTCTGGTCGACATCCCCTTACCGCTCTGAGGATGTCCTCTAGCCGCTCTGGAAGCTGGAGAGGCGCCGGCGCCATCTTGTCCTCGAGGCTGCGATGGCAGCATGTAGTAATCCGTCAGTTTCTTCGGTCTGCGTTCAGCTGGCCGTTTTCTAGTCATGTTAGCCGGGTGGAGGGGAGTCAAACCGCTGCTTCTAGACTCTTTGTATGTGCCTTTCTTTGCTTTTAGCCGCTTATTGTCCCGCTGTCCGCCGGAGCTCAGGGATCACACCGCCATCTCGGTGGAGTCCAAGCCACGCCCCAGGCCTGTTTGTTTTGATCTGGGGGCAGGGGAGTGGTTTAGTATAGCAGTAGGTGACTGACATTTGGCCACAGAGACCGCACCTTGACTGGTGAGCCCGCCCTATAAAATGGGACACTGTGCGTAGATTTTTTACCGGGCACAGTGTTTTTGTACTTAGTGAGCATAGGACCCAATACATTTTTTGTTTATATTATTTTGTGGTCATTGTACCATTTGGCCATTTAGGCCATTTTCCAGGGTCCCTTTGCACCTATAGGTATATTTACTATCTGAATTTTCACATTTGATGCTCTGTATTCACTTCACCACCGTTATTACTCTATTTACCAGTCGCAGAGCCTCTAGCATCAGTATTTGATTTGATTTGTTTTATTTAACTTTTCTACTATTCATTACACCTCACCTGTATTGGTATGGCCTATAAACTAGGAGAGGACATTGATTTAGAAATCCAATCTGCCTTTACTAGGGAATTATGTACTGAGAAAACAGATAATCAACCAATTAAGGATCTGTTTAAACAACATAAAAAATTAACCATTAAGCATTTAAACCGCAAATGGGATATCTCCTCTCTTGAGTCTCATATCAAATTTGGCGTTATCCCAAGAGGTCTACGCAAACGAGTTACACCTGCTGAACATCTACATACACCTAGATTTGTTGAAACATGGAAGGCTAAATGCCTGGAACACGGTCTATCTGTTATCCAGTTGACAGTTGATGAGGAGAAGCTTCAATTGGAAGAACTCAGAACTGAACTGGATAAAAGTAGTGACCTCCTGGAACCATTTAAAGGTGAAGTAGAATTTGATAAACATAATGAAATTCTCAAGAAAGAAATTGATAGGACTCAACAACATCTGATGAATACTAAACAACACAAATTCTGACAGAATCTTGAAGGTTTTGAGAAAGGTGAAGTATTTGACCTTACCCTAAATAGAGGATGTAGCCTTAGTAGACATATTAAAAAAACGATCTACTACACAATGTCGCAATAGACAATATTCATCAGATAGTGATGCTGGTGATGCCCAGAAATCGGTGAACTTTGTAGATACTGCTGAAACTGATGCATCATCATCAACAAAAAATCTAGCATCACCGATGGATTTTCCCAGGGAAGATCACAGACTGGATTTAAGAAGCAGAGGAAGAGAAGGCGGAGGAGGAAACCCGAGGCAGGAACCAAAAACAGATGCGAACCCGGAGTTCCAAATAGTAAAAGACATTACTGAGGTGCCCCCTGTTTGTGATATGAAGGTGATCAATCTGTCTAAATTTAAACTTGAAAAAAGACATTACAGTCTTCTCGGTAAGGGTCTGTCCTTTTCCCCAGTGTCCTCTATGGATGAGTTCACTGTGTACAAGGATATTAATCTGTTTTTGCGCAAAGTGGTCTTTAAACTTTTTTATGCGGGACATAAAACCGATATACCCCAGACTAACCAAGATGTAATGACACTGGGAGACAAGGAAGAACAACTAGCTCTAGATAATCTGATGGCACTCTTAGATGAACAAGCTGAACCCCCGGAACTAGTGGAATCTGACAGATTAAGAAGAACTAGTGATTTATATATTAAATCTCTCAAAATGCCCCCGATACATAAATATCACTGGATACGCCGCTTTTTAGAACTAGTTAAAAAGGACCTGGATGGGATTGACTGGAAAAAACGTGGCCCGGACAACTTATCCAGTGAGGAATGTCTTGCTCTCTCTGAACTAGAGATGGCGGGCAACTTGACAATTAAGGGTAGTGATAAAGGGGGTAATGTGGTACTACTGTCAGATGACCTCTACGAGCGGGAGGTCTTTAGACAGCTAAGCGATGTATCTACATATCGCAAACTGCCTTCCAATCTTTTCCCTACACTGGTTGTCAGTGTCAATGAAACTGTTTCCTTTGCATATGAAGCCAACTTACTTAATTTGAAGGAACGGGATTACCTGAGGGTGGGGGAGTTTAATAACCCCACCTTCTATGTGATCCCTAAGCTTCACAAGTCCCTTGTTGACCCGCCGGGTAGGCCTATTGTGTCGGCAATCAATGGCCCACTTGAACGAGTGGGCAGATATGTGGACAGTTTCATCAAGATGCTGGTTGTCCAGCTGCCCTCCTATGTGAGGGACACCAGAGATGTTCTTGTTAAATTGCAGGATCTGGAGGTCCCCCTGGGGCTCTACTCGTCGGGATCGACGTGGAATCCCTTTACATGTTGATTCCCTATGAGTGGGGCCTCAGGGCGGTTTCCTTCTTTCTGGATCAACATTATCCAGAATTTGGAGCTCAGAATGAGTTCATTCTGGAGCTCTTGGAACTGGCCTTGTCAAATAACTACTTCCCGTTCCTTGAGTGCTATTATCAACAGATTAGAGTCACGGCAATGGGTGCACCATGGGCACCCTCATATGCCTGCCTCCACCTTGGTCTATAGGAGCTGGAGGTGGTCTATGCGATGCCGATGTACCTCAGCCATGTACTTACCTGGCTGAGGTACATCGATGATGTCCTCTTGATCTGGCGGGGCGACATGGAGCAACTACAAAAGTTCCTTTGTGAAATCAATATCAACGATAGGAATATTAGGCTTACTCATGTTGTTGATCCCTATTCCATTTCATTTTTGGACCTGAACATCTCTATTGTCAATAACCGTGTGACTACGTGCACCTTCAGAAAGCCCACTGCTGCCAGCACCCTCCTTCAGGCCTCTAGCCATCACCCTGATCATTTGATCAAAGGCATCCCTATTGGTCAGTTTCTGCGATTACGCAGGAACTGTACCAGTGATGCTGACTTTAAACGTGAGGCAGGTGATATGCATGGCAGATTCAGAGAACGGGGCTATTCTCAGAAGGTGCGCGATAGAGCATGTAAAAAAGCCTGGAAAACCAACAGGAGGGATCTCCTCAAAAATCAATCCAAAATAGCTGTTAAAAATTAAAATAATTTCCCACGTCTGATTACAACCTATGGGACACAATGGAACGACGTCAAGTCAGCCCTGGCTAAACACTGGGGGATACTTACTAGGTCTCCCTTACTTCATGAGATTGTGGGACCTTCTAAACAGATGGTGGCGAGGAGAGCTCGGAATCTCAGAGACACACTGGTCCATTCAGAACATACAAGGGAACGTACTACCAGCTGGTTGACTGATCTCCCCCCTCTCAAAGGAATGTATGCCTGTGGTCATTGCCAGATCTGCAGCCATGTCGAGAAAACAGCAGAGTTCACCAGTGCAGGTGGCAGCACTCGGTTCTCCATCAACAAATTCATTAACTGTGCTACTACCAAGGTTATTTATATGCTTGAGTGCCCTTGCCATAAGTATTATATTGGCAAGACTAAAAGACAGCTGCGCATTCGCATTGGTGAACATCTCCGTAGTATTAAAAATTTGGCTAAGAATGTAAAAGATGTAGGCCAATCTCAAACTTTAAAAGGTAAGGCCAGAGAGGAAATGTCCCTGATAGCTCTACATTTTGCTGACTTCCACGAAAGCAATGTGTCCGGTCTGAGGGTTAAGGGAATATACACCTTGGACCTGTCAGCTAGAAGAGGGGACTTTGATACAGTCCTCCTCCAGAAAGAAAAAAAAAATGTGGATCTTTAGACTGGGTACAATGGCCCCTGTTGGCCTAAACGTGGAATGTAGCTTTCAGCCCTTCTTAGCTAGATAACCAAATGTATTGGGCACAGCTGTCAATTCAATGGACTATAATTCCACTGCTAACTAATTTTTAATCAATTTCCAATCAATTTTCTATTCATTAGCTGAGGAGGTAGCTACATGTGCCTATTTGTGTGTCAGTGAATACACTTGAGTGCATGCACATGCATGCACATGCTCCATCTCACCTAACCTAATTTCCGATATTTCCTACCTTTGGGCTATGTCTGACCTATCTGCTCTTCTCACGTAACTATCTATATACCTATATATTTTTTTAACCCTTCTGAATACACCTCTTCTGCCATACTTCATTCATGTTCACTTTTGTTTATATTCACCTCCAGCACAGTCTTGGTATATGTATTGAAAAATATTCAACTACATATATTACGGAGGTATTAACCTGCAATACCTATATCATTTTGGTCCATACCTCAGTTGATGTAAACTAATGTAGAGTCTTGTGTATTTATGTACACATTTTTCTCCCCGAATGTGTGATATTTTATGTAAGACTCTTGCTTATATAACTGCCTATAATGAGCCTAATCTGCTTAACTTATTACCCACTTGATTGCTATGTATCTAATAGGGCTCTCTAATGTCATTTCGGGACAGTTTAATTTAACTTCTCTATGTACTGTTTCAGTACTTTTGCTACAACCTGTATTTAGCGGTGTTTTTTATGCACTGCATTATTTAGGCTTATAAATCCTGAGGTATAGATGACCCTGTCCAAATCCTGACATCATATATACCAATGTTGGTGATGTTATCTGTTGTTATTTATTTATTTGCTGATGGAGGCTATTTCTTGCGACTGGTGAAGTTTTAACTATAACAATGTATTTGTGAGGGACATCTAGTGGACTTCTTTTGCAGTGTAACGCTGGTGCCACTTACAGGCTGATTTAAACTTGTGTATATAAGGGCCTGTCCTATGCCCCTCCCTATCCCTTGATGAAAGCCACTTTCATTGGCTGAAACATGTCGGGTCACATGTTGTAGTGACGTCCACACCGTCACTCACAGCCACGTCGTACAGACGCATGCGCTCTGCGCTTTGACGGACTGAGCTGAATCACCACCCTCTGAAGCAGGCCTATGACATGCCGGTTTGAACGGCAGCAGCAGCGGGACTATCAGCTTTAAAATTCGGGCCTTCACCCCGGACAATACACGCCTGGAGGACTCATACAGGGTACCTATACCCCTCCCATACAGGAAAAAAACCCTCACAGGGCGAATACTGCATCTATGGCTATACTGTCTGTTTTGAGTATTCCCTAGTATCATGGAGAGGAGAGACTTTGAAGTATAGGACAATTCCCTTCATTCCCCAGGTCGGGTGAGCGAACCTTCGGTCCAAGCCACATTACTATGCTTATGCCTCATGCTTATGCTGATTATATCCTGTGATTACGGTGACTACAGATGCTTGCTATATGCATAATGTGGACTTGTTCTACATACTGCTACTCTGCTGCTTTGCAATGCTTTGCTTCCTTGCCTGCTTCACATGAGAATTGATCCATATAATTGACTAAACTTGCTTAATACAGCCTATACACACCGGATGATCCGGTTGGAGTGCTTCTTTCCATACTGCATGGTGTCATATTTTCATATTAGAGTCCCAGAGTCAATCCACACAGCCACTTTAATTTGAATCTCCTATGTTCCTCCAGGAACTGGTTAAGCCCCATTGGCTGACCATACTGCATACAGTGTAACTGCCTGGACTTCCTTTCCAGATGGTCACCCTGTTAGTTGTATTTGCATGCATGCATCCCTACTGAGTTGTCTGTGTTTTAATATTGATAACGTTATCATATTAATTTTATCGTGGGTGTTGGTGAAGGGTTTCTGAGCATCAGTAAATTGTGTATCCTTTCATATTTTGTACCAATAAAATCATTATTTTCATAAGCGACATGGTCCACCTGTGGCTTCTTTATCCTGGGGGAGTATTCTCTATTCTCTTCCTGGTGGGCCTTGTCTATTCGACTGACATGTGCCTCAGCTCTTGGGTGCCCCCTCTGTTTCCAGGGAGAAGGTTCTGTAAAAGGGGCAGGGCAGAGAGCTGGAGTGACATGGGGTGCTTGTAAGGAGCGCTGACCAATCCCCAACTAGGATTGGTAGGGGGCAGGCCTCCTACATATACCCATGGCCAGCCTGCTGGGGGAGGAGTTGTCGGCTGGGTGAACTGGATAATGGAGTGTTAGACTGTCGTGTCTGAGGGAATCCCCTTTCTGGGGGGGTACCTCAGGCGGGGATCTCGGGAGCTGGGAGGGAGCCTCTCCTTACACGGTCATGGAGAGGTGTCCTGGAACAGGAGCTGGAAGGACAGTTGGTCCACATGTCTGCAGTAAAGTCATTCAGGAAGGTTTCAGGGCAGGTGTCGGTGAGTGGAAAGCACAGTGGAAAGCTCTGGAAGAGACATGCCAGGGGAAATGGATGAAGAACCAGAGGCAGAGACTGTGGGAGTTTGTGTCAAGTTGCTGCAGCCAGGAGGGTGGGCAGGATTTGCAAGTCAGACTTGCTGGGATCAGTAGTCCATCTACATTTATTCTTCCCAAGTGAATCGGTTGCTACCACAAAGGGGTATTGCAGGCCCTGGCCTACAAAAGGCTATCAATTAAAGACACTGGGACATATTCAGAGTGAGGCCTAGTCATGCTGATGGTGTGACAGGAGTACTAAAGTTGGATAGTGAAGTAGCGTGCTGGAGGTAGTGTGCTGGAAGAAGTGTTCTGGGGTAAAAGTCTGTCAAGTTTAGGGTCAGCCATCTTGTTCTGCTGAGAAGTGTGACACAGTTACTTTTATTCTACAAAGTACAGTTTATCCTATGGACATCCCATGTCCCTTTTCCCCAACCAAGTTCAATCCACTAAAAAACAAAACAAAAAAAAACAAGCAATAGACTGTTTATTGACTGAGAAGTGTGTCTAATGGAGGTCTGGGAGCAGGTTGAAATGTGTGGATGCTGTAACACGTAGCAACCCCGCTAGGCCATCGCTAAACAATTAAAGGAAAAATTTTACAGCCAAGTAAAAAATAATATTTTCTTCATTTTACATCTCAGAACACAGGGTTTCTCAATCATTACCGTTGGGACATTCCAAAGCAGTATTTTGAGGGGAGGTAACCAGCCCTACTACATGGCTGCCTGAAGGACCTTACAAATAAAACTTGCAACAGCGAATGCTTGAACATCCATCTTATAGAATTTTGTAAAGGTATGTACAGAAGACCAGATAGCCAAATTACAGACCAGAGAAACTGAAACTTGATGATGAAAAGTCAAAAAAGTATTTATTCCCCTTGTAGAATACACTGTTATAGGACAAGGAGGAACTTTCCCTCTGCGGGTTATATGTGTAAATAATAATTTTTCTGATCTATATAACAATTGTAGAGTGAAAGACTGCTTGATCACTTCATGACCCCTCTGATATACAGTGAGTCTGGCCTGCTGAAATGATGAATGAACCTTATAAATAAATCCTGCCTAGGCTTTAGGATAACTTTATTTACATGACAAAGCTGCCAATTCCAATGCTCTTTAAGCTGACATAATGGCCACCTTCCTGGAAAGATCAGAGAGGCAGATGCTACTCACAGGTTCAAACGAGAATGTTGGAGAGCTGTCAACACTATGTACAGGTCCCTTGGTGCAAAAGGTTTATGTATAGGAGGAGCTATTTGTCTTACCCCATGCATGAATGTCTTTACCAGTAAATGTGAAGCCAACATCTTTTGGAAAAACCAAGATCTGGCCTCTAATGGTACATAAATCCAAAGAATAATCCAGCCCTGATTGGAGAAATGCTAAGAAATGCTTCAATACATATTTTCTAGGGTGCAGATATCTGGCATGCAAAATATGCTTTCCATGTTCGATGTTAAACCCTGTGAGAAGATAACTTCCTAGCCTCAAGAATAGTTGGTATGACAACTATGCCATGTTCTGAGCAGTGGCGTACTAAGTGGGGGAGCGGCCCGCCCCAGGTGCCACACACTGGGGGGTGTCAGGCCGCCCCCCTCCGCGACTGAAGCGGAGACAGCGCCGCAGGTTTAGGCAGAGCCGCGGCACCGAGCGGTGACAGGACACACATGGAGAGCCCAAGGTAGTGGCTTTGCAGGGGGGGGTATTGCGAGCCGCACCTGAGCCAGTCGGCACACCTGGGACCCGGGCCACTACCTCGGGCTCTTCATGTGGGGTCTGCATTGTAGGGGGTCTGTATTGTAGGGGGGGTCTGTATTGTTAGGGGGGTCTGTGCACTGTAGTTGGGTCTGTACTGTGGGGGGGGTCTGTGCACTGTAGGGGTGGTCTGTACTCTAGGGGGTCTGTACTGTGGGGAGGGGGTCTGCACTGTAGTGGGGGTCTGCACTGTAGCGGGGGGTCTGCACTGTAGCGGGGGGTCTGCACTGTATATGTAGAGGGGTCTGTACTGTAGGGGGTCTGTACTGTAGTGGTGTCTGTGTAACATACAGGCATCCAGAGCTGTGGGGGTCTGTGTAATGTAAAGGGGTGCAGGGTGCTGTGTAATGTAAAGGGGACCAGAAGTGTAGGGTGCTGTGTAATGTAAAGAGGTCCTTAGGTGCAAGGTGCCGTGTAATGTAAAGGGGTTCAGAGGTGCAGGGTGCTGTGAAATGCAAAGGGGTCTAGAGGTGCAGTGTAATGTAAAGAGGTCCAGAGGTACAAGGGCTGTGTAATGTAAAGGCGTCCAGAGGTGAAGGGTTCTGTGCAATGTAAAGGGGTCCAGAGGTGCAGGGTGCTGTGTAATGTAAAGGGGTCCAAAGGTGCAGGGTGCTGTGTAATGTACAGGGGTCCAGAGGTGCAGGGTGCTGTGTAATGTAAAGGGGTCCAGAGCTGCAGGGTGCTGTGTAATGTAAAGGGGTTCAGAGCTGCAGGGTGCTGTGTAATGTAAAGGGGTCCAGAGGTGCGGTGCTGTGTAATGTAAAGATGTCCAGAGGTGCGGTGCTGTGTAATGTAAAGATGTCCAGAGGTGTAGTTGTGGAGAGGGGGTACACAGTAGTGACAAAAAGATATTGAAGGATGCAGAGGTATGCAGGCGGCACAGTGGGGTGTTTTTACATTTTAAGGTGGGGGGATGCCAGATCCGCCCCAGGTTCCAAATGCTCTAGGTACGCCCTTGGTTCTGAGCATAGTATAAAAGTAAACCACCTGAGCTTGGAGGTCAGAGCCAACCAGTATTTTATATGAAGAGGTTGTACTGGCCTGCCGTGCTGGCCTGCCTTTGTCCTACTGAGGAAGCCTTTGAAGGTGTAATGCATTGAGGAACGGAGTCAAGTCAGTACATTTGATGTCACCACTGGGTGGTGTGGAGACCCTGCGGTAAAAAGGCTGTTTACTATTTGTTTATGAGTGTCTCATTTTAGTTTTTATTAAAACATATGTAGAGCACTATTGGTTTTATTCCTTTTGCATGAGCACATGTCACATAGAGAGGAGGAGGTTGAACAGAGGCTCCAGTCCATGTGTCATGCTTGTGATTGTTACTGGGAGCCAGTTGGAGTATAGCCATAAAGGGGCAAAAGTGAATTTGACCTTGACTAATGATTAAGGTCCAGCAGAAGAGGTGAGCACAAATGGTTCACTGGGTGTTATGCATGTGACACGTGAGTGATCTGTTGAAGAGAAGGCTGGGATCAGGGATGAGCCGAAAACCCCCCCCCCGTTCGGTTCGCACCAGAACCTGCGAACAGACATAATGTTTGCGTGAACTTTAGAACCCTATTAAATACAATGGACTCGAACGTTCGAAATCTAAAGTGCTAATTATAACGGCTAATATGCATGTTATTGTCCTAAAAAGGGTTTGGGGACCCGGGTTCTGCCCCAGGGGACATGTATCAATGCAAACATTTTTTTAAAAAATTTACGTTTTTATGGGAGCAGTGATTTTAATAATGCTTAAAATGAAAAAAATAAAAGTGTAATTTTCCTTTAAATTTCGTACCTGGGGTGTGTGTATAATATGCATGTAAAGTCGCGCATGTTTCCCGTGCTTAGAACTGTCCCTGCACAAAATGTCATTTCTGAAGGAAAAAAAGTCATTTAAAACTCACTCCCGGCAATACATAGAAAAGTCATTGATAAAAAAAAAAAAGTGGGGGCCCCCCCAAATTCAATTACCAGGCCCTTCAGGTCTGGTATAGATATTAAGGGGAACAAAAAATGCGTGCGGTTCCCCCCAAACATCCATACCAGGCCCTGCAGATCTGGCATGGATTTTAAGGGGAACTCCACCCCAAATTTAAAAAAAAATGGTGTGGAGTCCCCCCAAAAATCCATACCAGACCCTTATCCAAGTACGCAACCTGGCAGGCCGCAGGAAAAGAGGGGGGGACGAGAGAGCGCCCCCCCTCCTGAACCATACCAGGCCACATGCCCTCAACATGGGGAGGATGTCCCCATGTTGATGGGGACAAGGGCCTCATCCCCACAACCCTTGCCCGGTGGTTGTGGGGGTATGCGGGCAGGGGGCTTATCGGAATCTGGAAGACCCATTTAACAAAGGGGACCCCCAGATCCCGGCCCCCCCTATGTGAATTGGTAAGGGGTACATCGTACCCCTACCATTTCATAAAGAAAGTGTAATTTAAAAAAAAAACAAAACACACAAACACCTTAGAAATGTCCTTTATAAAAAAAAACAAAAAAAAACATTCCAGCGATCAAAACCAGTGTCCCGCGGTGATCCGATGTCCAGCGCTGTCCGTCATTGGCTGAGCCTGAGCGGACCTGATTTGGAACTTCCTCCGCAGTCTATTAAATGTATAGACCCACCCCTTCTAAAGTTCCCCATCAGGTCCGCTCAGCCAATGACTAGGTGTAAGGCTAAGCGGACCAGATGCGGAACATGAGAAGGGGCGGGTCTATTCATGAATTACACAGTGAAGGAAGTTCCCCGTCAGGTCCGCCCCCTCGGTATGTCAGACCCCGCCTACATCATTCGCCTGAGCGGACCTGATGGGGAACTTCCTTCACTGTGTAATACATGAATAGACCCGCCCCTTCTCACGTTTCGCATCTGGTCCGCTTAGCCTTACACCTATTCATTGGCTGAGCGGACCTGATGGGGAACTTTAGAAGGGGCGGGTCTATATATTTAATAGACTGCGGAGGAAGTTCCCCATCAGGTCCGCTCAGGCTCAGCCAATGACGGACAGCGCTGGACATCGGATAACCGCGGGACACTGGATTTCATTGCTGGAAGGTTTTTTTTTTTTTTAATAAAGGACTTTTCCAAGATGTTTGTATGTTTTTTTTTACACTTTCTTTGTGAAATGGTAGAGGTACCCTTTACCAATTCACATGGGGGGGCGGGATCTGGGGGTCCCCTTTGTTAAAGGGGTCTTCCAGATTCCGATAAGCCCCCTGCCTGCAGACCCCCACAACCACCGGGCAAGGGTTGTGGGGATGAGGCCCTTGTCGCCATCAACATGGGGACATCCTCCCCATGTTGAGGGCATGTGGCCTGGTACGGTTCAGGAGGGAGGGGGGCCGCTCTCTCGTCCCCCCCTATTTTCCTGCGGCCTGCCAGGTTGCGTGCTCGGATAAGGGTCTGGTATTGGTTTTTGGGGGGACTCCACACCATTTTTTTTTAATTTGGGGTGGAGTTCCCCTTAAAATCCATGCCAGATCTGAAGGGCCTGGTATGGACATTTGGGGGGAACCGCACACATTTTTTTTAATTTGCGGCGGGGTTCCCCTTAATATCTATACCAGACCTGAAGGGCCTGGAAATTAAATTTGGGGGGACCCCCACGCTTTTTTTTTTTTTATCAATGACTTTTCTATGTATTACCGGGAGCCGACAATTCATTAATAGCCGCGAGTGAGTTTTAAATGCCTTTTTTTCCTTCAGAAATGACATTTTGTGCAGGGACAGTTCTAAGCATGGGAAACAAGCGCGACTTTACATGCATATTATACACCCCCCCCATGTACGAAATTTAAAGGAATATTTCACTTTTATTGTTTCACTTTAAGCATTATTAAAATCACTGCTCCCCCAAAAAACGGCCGTTTTTAAAACTTTTTTTTGCATTGATACATGTCCCCTGGGGCAGAACCCGGGTCCCCAAACACTTTTTATGACAATAACTTGCATATAAGCCTTTATAATTAGCACTTTAGATTTCTCCCATAGACTTTTCGAATTTGCCGCGAACACCCCAATTTGTTCGCTGTTCGGCGAACGGCCGAACAGGCAATGTTTGAGTCGAACATGAGTTCGACTCGAACTCGAAGCTCATCCCTAGCTGGGATATCTGGTATCTACTGGTGGTTGGCCACACATACATACTGTATGTGAGACTTTTTTTGTTTCATCGTTGGGACTTATTTAATTAAGAGACAAAGTTTTAGTTGTCCTGCATCATTATTTGTATCATATCTTAGAGGGGTGGAGTGAAAACGCCTAACGGTACTGGGCAGCAACTAAGAATTCACAGATTTGTGAGCTTGTTGATTTGCTTGTGATCTATCTACATTAGGTTTATACAGTGCCTTGAAAAAGTATTCACACCCAATTTTCCACGTTTTGGCATGTTGCAACCAAAAACGTAAATGTATTTTATTGGGATTTTATGTGATAGACCAACACAAAGTGGCACAGACTTGGGAAGTGGAAGGAAATGATAAATGGTTTTTATTTATTTTTTACAAATAAATATGTGAAAGGTGTGGCGTGCATTTTTATTCAGCCTCCCTGAGTCAATACTTTGCAGAACCACCTTTCGCTTCAATTACAGCTGCAAGTCTATTTGGTTATGTCTCTACCAGCTTTGCACATCTAGAGAGTGACATGTTTGCCCATTCTTCTATGCAAAATAGCTCAATCTTTGTCAAATTGGATGGAGAGTGTCTGGGAACAGCAATTTGAGTCTTCCCCTTCCACCACCTGGATTTTGTTTACATAACCCACACTTTGTGCAATCTTCCAATTTGCTTGCAATTGAGGGTTGGTGAACTGGCAGACTTTATCTATCTTGGAAATATGTAATATGGACTATCCGCGCTACCCCCAAAACAAAAAATGTGCAATAGTGCAAAGGAGTGCAATCAAGCAAAGAAAAACTATTTCTATAGAAAGAAAGGGGTATCTTTAAAACTAAAAAATGGTGAAATGGTGCTGCAACTAATAAATAGCTTGAATAATCAGCTAGAATAAATATGTGAAAAATAAAAAAAGATGCACAACCATATAACAATGCAATCAAAGTGCAATAGATGAGTTCTCACCTATTGCACTTTGATTGCATTGTTTTATGGTTGCACATCTTTTTTAATTTTTCACAGACTTTATCTACCATCCTGGTTTGTTTCAGAAAATGATAACCTGCAACCAGATATCTTTAGTTTCTGGTATGTGTGGTAAATCTGTTGACCCTGGTGCATAGGCGTGAAGGGGTTAAGGGAAGTTGAGCCATAAAAGTGATGTTAGAGCCATTTTGAATTTCCCGAACAATATAAAGGTCTGAAAATGCCAGGACAACAGAAATATCCCACAAATTACCCCTTTTTGGAAAGTAGACAGTTTAAGGGGATGCCCAAAATCTGACTTGTATCTTAGTGTAGACTTTTGGGAAAATCTAAATCTTCACATCTTATACGGTGCCAAGGGGTGATCTTGTTGGGAGACCATCTGGACCTGAAGAAGGCTTTGGCTGGGCTAAAGCCACAAGCGCTAACAATCCCTTGTAATGAAGGATTAATAGGAGCTGGTAAGCGAGCCTTTCAGCTGTTGGTGGAGGCACTGATATTTAAGATCACTACGGTGGTGGATGGTGGAGATTGACATCAGGATTTATTTTTACACCACTTGTGGACTGTTCTAAGCATCTAATTTTTACATTTGCATATACATTATTAAATAGCGCAACCTTTTCAATTTTAAATTTTCAAGTCTTCAAGTCTTACTATAGATTCTCAATTGGATTTAGGTCTGGACATTGACTGGGCCATTCTAACACATGATAATACTTTGATCTATTCTAAACCATTCCATTTTAGCTCTAGCTGTATGTTTAGGAATGTTGTCCTGCTGGAAGGGTAACCTCTGCCCCAGTCTCAAGTCTTTTGCAGACTCTAAACAGGTTTTCTTCTAAGATTGGCCTGTGTTTGGCCCCATCTATCTTCCCATCAATACTGACCAGCTTCCCACCAGCTTCCCTGTCCCTGCTAAAGAAATGTGTATTTAGGTGTATTTAGGTTGATGTGCAGTGCTAGTTTTCCGCCACGCATAGCATTTTGCTTTTAGGCCAAAAAGTTTAATTTTGGTCTCATCTGACTAGAGCACCTTCTCCCACATGTTTGCTCTGTCCCCCATATGGCTTCTCGCAAACTGCAAATGGGACTTCTTATGGCTTTCTTTCAACAATGGCTTTCTTCTTGCCATTCTTCCAAAAAGGCCAAATTAGTGGAGTGCATGACTAACAGTTGTCCTGTGGAAAGATTCTCCCACCTGAGCTGTGAATCTCTGCAGCTCCTCCAGAGTTACCATGAGTCCCTTGGCTGCTTCTCTGATTAATGTTCTCCTTGGCCGGCCTGTCAGTTTAGGTGGATGACCATGCCTTGGTATGTTTTCCTGTTGTGCAATACTCTTTCCATTTTCAGATGATGGATTGAACAGTGCTTTGTGAGATGTTCAAAGCTTTAGATATTGTTTTATAACCAAATCCTGCTCTAAACTTCTCCACAACTTTATCCCTGACCTGTCTGGTGTTTTCTTTGGCCTTCATGATAATGTTTGTTCACTAAGGTTCTCTAACAAACCTCTGAGGGCTTCACAGAACTGCTGTATTTATACTGAGATTAAATTACACACAGGTGGACACTATTCACTAACTGGGTGACTTCTGAAGGCAATTAGTTCCACTAGACTTTAGTTAGGGGTATTAGAGTAAAGGGGACTAAATACAAATAGTAGAGATTAGATACTGCGAGAGGGGGACACAGCTCCAGAATAAATGGTTCAAGTTGTACAAAACATTGTATGAGACGGACGGAGGAGAGTCATCAGAGGCAGAGGAGGTGCTTCTGAACACTGGTGCCGAAACGTCCTGAGGATCATTTCAAGACCCCGCAGAGGGTTGTATCTGCAGGCGCTGTTGACCTGGCCACTAGTGGAGGTCCATCTTATCTGGTAAGGTTACCCATCTTATTTGACGTTCATCACGGGGAGAAACCTTGCCTGTGGTGTTGGTGGACTCATACCTATCACTTCCCTCTTAATATTTTTTCCTCAACTCCCCTTCTAGCGCTCTGCACTATTTAAATGCCAGAGTGACATATAAGCCCCTGTGCACAGCATGAGGCTGTCTCCCAGGGTCTGACTACATACACTTGTTGGCAATGTAGGTACCAATACTTTGGGTTTTATGCTCTGTCTCTGTCTCACTTGTTTCCCTCACTATATCCACTTCTTATTGCAAACCTTGCTGGCTGAGTCCTTTCACCAGACGGGCTCTACTGTCCATCATCCATTCGGTCTGTTCCTTTGGATGCTGTAATTGGACAGCATTTGGAGTATATAAGCCCTCTCGTGATACTTGCTGCCGTCAAACAGGTTCCATCTATCAATTGGGTAATTCATTTATCTTTATACCTGATGGTCTCTTGTTCTCTATAATGTTTAAAAAAAAAATATATATATATATATATATTTTTTTTCTTCTATCTGCTTTTTCTTACCCAGAGATCTTTCTCGTTTGTATTTTGTGGTGTTCCCTTTACTGGACCCTCCATATATAGGGATCTGTCTATTCTCCGATATGATCTTTTTGCAGGTACGATTGTCTACATATATATATATATATATATACACACACATATCCATTGGATACGTTTATCAATTTAATACTGTATTTTAATAGCCGATATCCTTTCCATCCATTAGACTCTCTGCATATCTAAATAGATCTCAATACTACCCTCCTGGAACCTTTTCTGCCCTTATACTTTCTCCGTTATTCAGATGAGCTTTTACCTGTGCCAGGTTCTGTTCTCCTAAGGTACTTTTTTGCCATTTGGTCACTGTTTGATGCACATGAATCATTTGTTAACGCATTTTTTAACCATCTATATGTCTGTATATTTTTATAATGTCTTTAATGTGGTTACATCTCATTGCACATAGTGAGATTTGTTCCTTGTTTTTGTACTCTCTTGCTGTCCGTCCTGACGAAGCCTCATGGCGAAACGCGTAGACAACGCTTAAGGGACTCTACTCATACTTTATCTTGTATGGTTTTTAACTCTTTGAGCATTGTGTTAATGTGTCTATTTTTTGTAATAAATATTTTTTTGACATTTCCATTGTTGCTGTGTTGCCTTTAAAGTCCGACCATTGGTTACTCCTCCTGAGTAATCTTACACATTTTTCCCCCTCTATCTCTACTAAGCACTTTGGAATTGGACTTGTTTTCATCAGGAATGGACATTCTATATCCACTTCATTTATTTTATCCATTTTGAATTTGTTTTCACGTTTCTTTTTATGGTAACTCAGTGTGTACATATGTGTAATGCTTATGTGAAATTCAGCTTGAATGTCATATTTGTCCTATATATGGTTGCCAGCCTTGACACTCACTATCAGATGTGTACTTATATTTACTCTGATTTGTTCACTTAAGTTTCATTGAATGTTTTCACCATTGATCCTTTTTTAGGATTTTTTTTCAAATATTTTTTACTGGTGCGATTTATGCGATTTTTATTTATTACATTTGATTTGTTTATTATTCATCACTAGTCACTACGGTGATTGGCGTCATTGGATACACTGTGGGTTTTTGATATATCATTTGCCATTTAGACATCCACTGCGTTTTTATTGGCTACTATCACAGGGCCCTATTCACTACACTTAGCGCAAATTTATTTTCCCTGGGAAGAAACAAAACTCCGTGCTGTTTCTTCCCTAGCGTGTGCCGTTACTGTGCGCATGTGCGGGAGCGACGTCACGCGGCTCCAGCGAATCACAGAGTCGGAGTCCGCTGCCTGGAAGGAAGAGGAGCTTGAAGATGGACGCAGCCTGCACAGGGGACAGCGCTGGATTCTTTTGCAGGTAAGTGTCACATAATGGGCTAGTATGCGATGCATACTAGCCCATTATGCTTTAAATTTTCAGGCTATACAGGGAGCAAAAGAGGAAGTAAAACCCATCAGGGTTTACTTCCTCTTTAACAGGGGCATGTAATTACAATTTTTGATGCAATATTTCACAGCAGGGCCTGTTCCTGCACCCATCAAGAGTAACTGTGAGGGTTTACAGTGTTGTGGCACCACCACCAAAGGCGTTTAATAGGGGCATGTAATTACAGTTCTTGATAGAATACCTGCACTCAAGATTGTGTTTCCAGCGCGATCCCATTTTTTTGAGAGCAGTGATTTTAATAATGCTTAAAGTGAAACAGTAAAAGTGAAATATTCCTTTAAATTTTGTACCTGGGGGGTGTGTATAATATGCATGTAAAGTGGCACTTGTTTCCCATGCTTAGAACTGTCCCTGCACAAAGTGTCATTTCTGAAGGAAAAAAAGTCATTTAAAACTCACTCGTGGCTATTAATGAATTGTCGGCTCCCGGCAATACATAGAAAAGTCATTGATAAAAAATTAAAATAAAGCGTGGGGGTCCCCCCAAATTCAATTACCAGGCCCTTCAGGTCTGGTATAGATATTAAGGGGAACCCCGCCGCAAATTAAAAAAAAAAATGCGTGCAGTTCCCCCCAAATATCCATACCAGGCCCTTATCCGAGCATGCAACCTGGCAGGCCGCAGGAAAAGAGGGGGGGACGAGAGAGCGCCCCCCCCTCCTGAACCGTACCAGGGCACATGCCCTCAACATGGGGAGAATGTCCCCATGTTGATGGGGACAAGGGCCTCATCCCCACAACCCTTGCCTGGTGGTTGTGGGGGTCTGCGGGCAGGGGGCTTATTGGAATCTGGAAGACCCCTTTAACAAAGGGGACCCCCAGATCCCGCCCCCCCCATGTGAATTGGTAAGGGGTACATTGTACCCCTACCCTTTGGCGAAGAAAGTGTAAAAAAATGTAAAAAAACACAAACACACAAACACACAAACACCTTGGAAAAGTCCTTTATTAAAAAAACAAACAAAAAAAAACATTCCAGCGTTGAAATCCAGTGTCCCGCGGCGATCCGATGTCCAGCGCTGTCCGTCATTGGCTGAGCCTGAGCGGACCTGATGGGGAACTTCCTCCGCAGTCTATTAAATGTATAGACGCGCCCCTTCTAAAGTTCCCCATCAGGTCCGCTCAGCCAATGAATAGGTGTAAGGCTAAGCAGACCAGATGCGGAACGTGAGAAGGAGCGGGTCTATTCATGTATTACACAGTGAAGGACAGCGCTGGACATCGGATCGCCGCGGGACACTGGATTTCATCGCTGGAATGTTTTTTTTGTTTATTTTTAATAAAGGACTTTTCCAAGGTGTTTGTGTGTTTTTATTTTTTTACGTTTTTTTACACTTTCTTCGTGAAATGGTAGGGGGTACAATGTACCCCTTACCAATTCACATAGGGGGGCCGGGATCTGGGGGTCCCCTTTGTTAAAGGGGTCTTCCAGATTCGGATAAGCCCCCTGCCCGCAGACCCCCACAACCACCGGGCAAGGGTTGTGGGGATGAGGCCCTTGTCCCCATCAACATGGGGACATCCTCCCCATGTTGAGGGCATGTGGCCTGGTACGGTTCAGGAGAGGGGGCGCTCTCTCGTCCCCCCCTCTTTTCCTGTGGCCTGCCAGGTTGCATGCTCGGATAAGGGTCTGGTATGGATTTTTGTGGGGACTCCACGCCATTTTTTTTTATTTGGGGTGGAGTTCCCCTTAAAATCCATGCCAGATCTGAAGGGCCTGGTATGGATATTTGGGGGGAACCGCACACTTTTTTTTTTAATTTGCGGCGGAGTTCCCCTTAATATCTATACCAGACCTGAAGGGCCTGGTAATTGAATTTGGGGGGACCCCCAAGCTTTTTTTAATTTTTTTATCAATTACTTTTCTATGTATTGCCGGGAGCCGACAATTCATTAATAGCCGCGAGTGAGTTTTAAATGACTTTTTTTCCTTCAAAAATTACATTTTGTGCAGGGACAGTTCTAAGCACAGGAAACATGCGCTACTTTACATGCATATTATACACACCCCCCAGGTACGAAATTTAAAGGAAAATTTCACTTTTATTTTTTCATTTTAAACATTATTAAAATCACTGCTCCCGTAAAAAACGTCAATTTTTAAAACTTTTTTTGCATTGATACATGACCCCTGGGGCAGAATCCGGGTCCCCAAACACTTTTTAGGACAATAACTTGCATAAAAGCCTTTATAATTAGCACTTTAGATTTCAAACGTTCGAGTCCATTGTATTTAATAGGGTTCTAAAGTTCACGCAAACATTCTGTCTGTTCGCAGGTTCTGGTGCGAACCAAACAGGGGGGTGTTCGGCTCATCCCTGATTGGAAGGCAAACTACTCTGAACCTGGGTGACAGAGGATGAGGACGGCTTTGTTATCCACTCCACCAACTCTTCTGCATGTTCTGGCTTAATAACAAGACCAGCAGCAGAAAAATAGGACAAGCATGCACCATGTCCATGACCAGCACTGTTGACTGTAGACACCGAGCCTGCTTGCCCTCTTTTAGTGGCCTGTGAACATCTGCCTCTCCTTGGTGGCCTTCCGGACATGATGCATATTTTGTTTTGCAACACCACACTACACTGTATTAGACACTGTGTACACCACCAGAAAAGTAATAGCAACTGTATTATGGCTGCACTGTATTGTGTACTGTGTACACCACCAGAAAAGTAGTATCAACTGCACTATGGGTGCACTGTATTGTGCACACCACCAGAAGTGTAGTAGCAAGTGCACTATGACTGCACTGTATTGTGTACTGTGTACACCACCAGAAAAGTAGTAGCAACTGCCCTCCGGGTGCACTGTATTGTGTACACCACCAGAAGTGTAGTTGCAGGTGCACTGCGGCTGCACTGTATTGTGTACTGTGTACACAACCAGAAAAGTAGTCGCAACTGCACTACGGGTGCACTGTATTGTGTATACCACCAGAAGTGTAGTAGCAATTGCACTACGACTGCACTGTATTGTGTACTGTGTACACCACCAGAAAAGTAGTAGCAAGTGCACTACGACTGCACTGTATTGTGTACTGTGTACACCACCAGAAAAGTAGTAGCAACTGCACTACGGGTGCACTGTATTGTGTACACCACCAGAACTGTAGTAGCAAGTGCAATATGACTGAACTGTATTGTGTACTGTGTACACCACCAGAAAAATAGTAGCAACTGCACTATGGGTGCACTGTATTGTGTATTGTGTACACCATCAGAACTGTAGTAGCAACTTCACTACGGCTGCACTGTATTGTGTACTTTGTACACCACCAGAAAAGTAGTAGCAACTGCACTACGGGTGCATTCTATTGTGTACTGTGTACACCACCAGAATCTTAGTAGAAAAAGTACACCAGGAATGCCCTGCACTCATATATAGGCTACACTGGATGCAGAGTGTGTATGTATGTATGTATGTATGTATGTATGTATGTATGTATGTATGTATGTATGTATATATATATATATATTTTAATACACCGCCTGAAGTATATTAGAAAAAGTACACCAGGAATGCCCTGCAGTCAGATATAGACTACATTGGATGCAGAATATATATATATATATATATATATATATATATATATATACACACACTAGACTGTACATACATACATATATATTGTGAGAGTGAGAGCCCTTGTCTTAGTGAAAATGTGTTTAAAATGGACACAGGACTCTCAAAGAAGCAATTTGAGAAGTTCCAGCAAAAGATTGGTGAGCAGAGAAAACTATGCTTTAAGTTTTCTCTGGATTTTGTAAGCCTGGATTGGGGCTGGAAACTTGAAGACTTCAAAGAGCATTGGGAGGGATATAGTCTTCAGTCATGTGACCGGGTTTTCCAGGAGCTCTGCAGGTTGTGTGTGTGTCCAGGTACACACACTCGTTATAAGGCAGAGCTGAACATAGCTCAGTGTGTGTGGGAAAGCAGTTGGTGTTACAGCAGTTGCTGGAGGGAAGTGTGCTACTGTGGAAGAACTCAGGCAACATCCTTGAGACGGTTCTCCATGTGGGATAGGCTCCAGGTCAGTAGACAGAGAGTTGGGCCAGCTGAGAGAGTCGGGGAGACTATAGCTGAGACAACTGGAAGAGAGTCTTGAGGACCAGAGGGGACTGTAAGTCTTGGAGGAGTGTGGAAGCCTGGAGTGTCAGGAGAGCCCTTCCTAGAGGCCAGGAGTGGGCCTGTGCAGCAAGGAACTGCGCCCAAGGCTGAGCGAGCCTTAAGAGCCAGGTGGATTGGCATTTTCATGTGTTGATGTTTTTGGGAGAAGAACCCCTGTGTGGGAAACCAAATGCACGTATGAACTTTCCTTTTTTGTTTCTTTCAATAAAAGTGGGCTACCACGCACTTAAACCTTAGTTCCTGTTGGCTGTGAACTCACTTACAATGCATCTATCACCGAGAGTTAACAACCCCCAATCTTACTAATATATATATATATATATATATATATATATATATATATATATATATATATATATATACACACACATACATACTGCCTGAAGTATATTAGAAAAAGTACACCAGGAATGCCCTTCAGTCAGATATAGGCCACACTGGATGCAGAGTATTATTATTATATTATTATTAGTGTACACGATTTATATAGCGCCAACAGTTTACGCAGCGCTTTACAATGTATAGGGGGACAACACAATTACAGTACAATTCAATACAAAAGGTACAGGAGGGCCCTGCTCTTGGAGCTTACATTTTAAAGGGAGGGGTGGTGGTACAAAAGGTAATAGCTGCAGAGAATTTGGGGATAGTTGTTAGGTGGGTGTGGGATAGGCTTCCCTGAATAAATTAGTTTTCAGGGATCTCCTGAAGGTGGACAGGATAGGGGCTGATCGGACATACTGGGGCAGGGAGTTGCAGAGGATGGGAGAGGCTCTGGAGAAGTCCTGAAGGCGAGCACGGGAGGAGGTAACAAGGGAGCTAGAGAGCAGGAGGTCTTGGGAGGAGCGGAGGGGGTGATTTGGGCAATATCTGCAGATGAGGTTGGTGAAATAGATGGAGGCGATGTTGTGAATGGCCTTGTTTGTTTTGGTTAGCATTTTGAATTTTACACTGTGGGGTAGGGGAAGCCATTGAAGGGATTGGCAGAGAGGAGCAGCAGTCACGGATCGGTTAGTGAGGTGTATTAGTCTAGCAGCAGAATTCATAATAGACTGAAGGGGGGATAGCCTGCTTAAGGGTAGGCCATTAAGGAGAGAGTTGCAGTAGTCAAGGCGGGAAATAATCAAGGAGTGAATAAGTTGCTTTGTGGTGTCATTAGTCAGGAAGGGTTGAATTCTGGAGATGTTGGAGGTTACGGCGGCAGGATTTAGCCAGTGATTGAATATGGGGGCCGAAGAAGAGGTCTGAGTCAAGGATTACACCCAGGACCTTGGCATGTGTGGAGGGACAAATGGTTGTGTTGTTTATATTTATAGTGAAGTCACATGGGGGGGACCGTGAAGGAGGAAATATAACAAGCTAAGTTTTAGAAAGATTGAGTTTGAGGAAGTGGTGTGACATCCATACCGATATGTCATTCAGTAAGTTTGATATCCGTGAGGAGATCGAGGGGGTGAGTTGAGGAGTGTAGAGATAGATCTGGGTGTCGTCGGCATAGAGGTGGTATTGGAAGCCATTGGAGGTTATCAACTGGCCCAGGGAAGAGGTATAGAGTGAGAATAGGAAAGGCCCAAGGACAGAGCCTTGGGGTACCCCAACAGAAAGAGGAGGAGGAGATGAAAGTGCGCTGAGATAGGTAGGAGGAGAACCAGGATAAAGTAGAATCATGGAGGCCAAGGGTTTGTAATTTGCTGAGGAGGAGTAGCTGGTCAACTGTGGAGAGAGAGAGAGAGAGAGAGAGAGAGAGAGAGAGAGAGAGAGAGAGAGAGAGATCTCAAATACACTGCAGCTGACTGTATAACCTGCCTGCTCCAATCTAAATTACACTATCTCTCCGTCCACACTAACAACACTACACAGGGCAGCCGTGTAGGCAGCCTTATATAGTGTGGGGCGTGGACTTAGTCCGCCTGAGCCATGATTGGCCAAAGACACCCTGCCTTTGGCCAATTATGGCTCTCTTACCAGAGGGTGCTGGGATTGGCCAAAGCATGCAGGTCATGGTGATGCTTTTGCCAATCATCATAGAGCAATGCACTGCGATCTCACAGTGCACTATGGGGCATTTCGCAGTGCTCAAATTTACCGCGAGCGTCCCATAATGTTTGTTTTTCGAAGAACGGGCGAATACCCGATGTTCACGTCGAACTTATGTTTGACCCGAACATTGAGCTCATCCCTAATTACTAGTTGTATTCCTAGATATGTCCTACTGGGGCAGCCATGACTCTTCTATTTCAGTACAGTAAGTCCCCTACATACATACCTTCAAGTTGCAAACTTTCAACATGTGTTTGCATGTCCGATCACATAATCACGTGCCTGGCATACATTGTCACATGCATGCATCCTCAATGAGTGGATGTGCTTTTGCCTACTGTATTGTACTGTACTGTATAGAGTACAGTAGTACTGTATCTTTACAGCCCAGGATGTCTGGAAGTAAGTTGATGTTGCTTGTACTGCTAAGAAGTGCCAAGCGATAATGATGGAAACAAAGTTGAAAAAAATTGAGAGATTGGAGCAATGAGAAAAGATAAGACTTAGCTCATACTTATAACTAGAGATGGGTCGAACACACCCGTATCGGTTTGCACCAGAACTCTCGAAAAGTTGGGACCCGAGCCACAAACCCTATTTAAGTCTATGGGACCTAAACTTTAGAAATCAAAAGTCCACATTTTGAAGGCTTATATGCAAGTTATTGCCCATAAAACACTGCTCTGGGGGACATGTACCAATGCAAAAAAAAACTTTTAAAAAGATTTTTTTTAACCACCTCAATACTGGGCACTTTCACCCCCTTCCTTCCCAGACCAATTTTCAGCTTTCCGTGTTTGAATGGCAATTACTCAGTCATGCTACACTGTACCCAAATACATTTTTTATCATTTTGTTCACACAAATAAAGCTTTCTTTTGGTGGTATTTATTCACCACTGGGTTTTTTATTTTTTTACTTTTTGTAAAAGAAATCCAATAAAAATTTATTTTTGTCATAAATGTAGGCCAAATGAAATCTGCTACATGTCTTTGTTAAAAAAGATCCTAATAAGTGTATAATAATTGGTTTGTATAAAAGTCATAGAGTCTACCAGCTATGCTACGTACCATTGAAAATTTATCAATGTATTGTTGTACTGACGACCTCTCATTACTTGAGACCCTAAAATGTCAAGACAGTACAAATATTCCCCAAATTACCCCTTTTTGGAAAAAAGACAGTCCAAAGTATTTAGTAAGAGGCTTAGTGAATATTTTGAAGTTTCTATTTTTCCCCACAATGCTTTGGAGGCGCCTCTGATGATATCCCTTCAGATGAAACATGTCAGGCTGACCATTGTGAACACGCTTTGACCTGCAGTTTGTTACCTGCCTTTTACCATTTGTATTCCTGTAAGTAGAATTTTAAATAAACCTTTGTTTGATCTTACGGGCTTCACTATGCTGCCTTTTTTTCCTATTTTGGTTTACCTTGATTGAGGAGGACTGCATAGCATCATCATACACTGAGTCCTGAAGGTTTCCTTGATGTCGGTGTTGTTTGGATTTTCTGTCATTATCCCAACAAGTCTGGAGAGTTGTATTCATCATTGATCCTCTACAATTGCCATTAACGTCTGATTATGTTCACTCTCTGGTCAGCAGACTGTGAGCACAACTGGTGTGGTGTGTTTTTCTTTCACACTGAAATCTTTGGTGGTGGTGTCCCAACATCATTTTGCACATACCTTAATTTTTGATTTTTAAGGACTGTCACGTTTATTAGTTCTACCTAAGCGCTGCATTTTTGGATTCACAAACTTTTGCTCTGCCTGATTCGTTCACCCCAACACTACTTAAAACACGAATCGTTCAACCATGACTCTAAAGAACTAGGACAGGATTGTGGAACATGTGAAATCTGCTTTTCCAATGATGTCGACAATGATATCAAAGAAGCATGGAAAAGTGGAGGAGAAGATGGAGAAATTTCTCAATGTGTGGATACAGGATCAGCATTAATGTAAAGTCCTTGTCACGTACCTTTGGTGTGAGCCTGACGTGCAGAGGGAGACCTCCCGTACAACCCCGGCTCGGAGACCACTGGAGTGGGGACAGTGGTGGTAAGAGCGCGGTGAGGTAAGGGTGCCTGCTTGGTCCTCTTGGCTGGGTGTAGTAAAGCCAAGCGAAAGCTGGAACAGCTGGAACTGGGAGCAGCAGATGCAGGTCAGCAGGTGCAGGTATGCAGAGCAGCGGATGCAGGTCAGCAGAGCAGCAGATGCAGGTCAGCAGGTGCAGGTGTGCAGGACCGCGGATGCAGGTGTAGGTATGCAGAGCAGCGCAGTCAGACAAGCCAGGTCTTTCACATCAGGGTAAACAGCATAAACGGCAGGCAGAGAGTAGTCAGAGTCCAGGCTGGGTCTTGGCAATAGATGATCAGACAGGTAACTTAGCAGGGTCAAACAAGCCAGAGTCAGGACTGGAGATAGGAGGGAGGTCAGGAAGCCGGGTCATACACAGGAACACGATACAGGCACAGAGTCAGGAACAGAAGCAGATCAAACCGCAAGGGGCAACATCTCTGGAACGTCTTTTATAGGAAGTTCATGGGAGGAGCAAGGGGTTCAGGGTTCAACATCAATCAAGACACCAAGCAGAGTAGTCTAATCCATCAGATAGGTTATCCAGCAGATCAGGCAGGGAGCTGTCCAGCATTCCAGATAGCTCAGTGGGAAGAGTCAATGCCAGACACAGACGAGGTCCCAGGTTCAAGCCCAGTATGTCCCTGACAGTCCTGCTCAGCTTAATTTTGAATTAAGAGAAGTGAAGATACGGCACCTGCGCACAAATTTCCTGAAACGTTTCGAGAAATTATTGATGAAGACAAGTATTTACCCAAGCTGGTTTTTATTGTGGATGAGACTGGACTGTACTGGAAGATGCCAGACTGACCCTTTATCAGTAAGGAGTAAAAGTTGATTCCAGGCTATAAAGCAGCAAAAGATAGCCTAACACTATTATTTTGTTGCGATGCTTCTGGCAATATGAAGCTGAAGCATCTCTAAGTTTATCACCAAAAGAACCAAAGAGCCTTTAAAAACATAGCCAAGGGCTGTCTTCCTGTTGTATGGAAGAGTAACCTCAAAGCCTGGGTTTCAAAGGTCATTTTCCAGGGCTGGTTTTTCCACCACTTTATCCCAGAGGGAGAAAAATATTGCCTGGAGATGGATGTCCCATTCAACATTCTTTTGCTGCTTGATAATGCTCTGGGCCAACACCCATTCATTGATGACTTTCATCTCAACATCAAAGTAGTGCATATGCCACCAAATACTACATCACACATCCAACCTATGGACCAGGGAGTTATAGCGACCTTTAAGAAATATTATTTACATAACACTTTTTGTTAAGCAGTAAAGGCAAGTGGCGAATCAGGAACAACCTTGCAACAATTTTGGAAGGACTATAACATCTACAAGGTCATACATTTTTTACTTTGCTTGGCATGAGGTCGCAACTGTCATCATAAATGGGGTTTGGAAAAACCTTTGCCAGCAATTTGTTCACAACTGTCATGGATTTGAGAAGGTGGATGAGGAGTTCAAAGAGGTCTTCAGTAACTTAGTGACCCTCAGTGAGAAACTGGAACTAGATCTGCAAGAGGAAAAGAGCAACTATCCAGACATCACTGGATGGGTTTTTTCAAGAAGGTAGATAGCATTGAATACAACAAGAAACCAGAATCTGTGTCATCAACGCCAGGCATGAGTGAAATTGCAGCTTGCCCTCCGTCTCTTATTACTGATTATTAGACTTGTGCACAATGGAAAAATTCGTTCCGTTTCGGTTCGTTTCTTTCCGGTCCTGTTGATTCGTAATCATTCGTAATTTTGCTAGACGGGATTTTTCGTGTTCGGACTCATTCGTATTTTTGCAAGCGACATTTTACGTTGAATTTTTTGTTGCTTTATAATTCGTACTTTCGGTAGAGTACGTTGTTTTTCGTTGATTCTGGACACAACTCCTACTTTCGTAACTTTTTTTGGGTTCGTTGATTCGTAATTTTCCGTGTCTCTCTCACAACGACGCTGCCTATTATGCCTAATGTGCTTCGAATGGATTTGTACTTTTCTAAATACATAGCGGTTATTTGTAACGATTCGAAATCTCGTATTTTACTTTCGTTTTTTACATGCGGCTATAGGCTCCGCCCCTGTACACCATTTTGAGAGGGTTCAGCACGGTGAGGGAGAAGCAGAGAGCAGAGCAGAGTGAGTGTTATTGTGCTTCGAATGGATTCGAAATCTCGTATTTTACTTTCGTTTTTTCATGCGGCTATAGCCTCCGCCCCCTGTACACCATTTTGAGAGGGAGTTCAGCATGGTGAGGGAGAAGCAGAGAGCAGAGTGAGTGTTATTGTGCTTCGAATGGATTCGTACATTCGTAACTTTTTTCATAACGAATTATGCCGAAGAACTTCGGGCATTCGCTATTTTGCGGTATAATTTATTTCGGATTCGGTTTTATTCGTAATTGCTCTGTTCGGAAATTCGAATGCTTCCGAATGTCCGAAAGGTGCTAAATTCGGACGAATTTCAATTCGTTACGAAATGAATTGCACAAGCCTACTGATTAGCCTCCAGCTCTACCAGCTCCCTGCCTGTTCTGTACTGCACTACCGTATTATACTATTCAAGGTACTGTACTGTAAAATTATTTTTTTTTTCCTTTTTTTGGTGTTTTTTTTATTTTATTATTTGTGTAAAAAGTACTGTATTATAAACTGTTTATAGTACTGTACAGTACTATATAACCGATTGTGTTAGTTGGGTACCTAGGCTAACTTTGTTGGACTTAGAAACAAATTGGACGTACAAATGTGCTCTCAGAATGGAAATTGTTCATGTAGGGTTACTTAATGTATGCTTATTTATGTAAAAAGATGTATGCTTTGCAAATTACAGAATAAATGTAGAAATAAGTGCACAAAGGTACAGTATCAACAACAACAGAATCATTATATGATATAGTATATAGATCACAGTGTAAAAGTTTAATGTACCCAGACCAGTACAATGCTATTTAGGCAATCATACAGGGAGAAGAGAAGAGAAGAAAAGAGAAGACTTTGTGGAAAAAATGGGTCGGTAGAAGAAACTCCATCAAGAAAAAAAAAAGGATACAAATGGATACAGGGTAAGCAGGGGAAGGTTCAATCCATTATATAAGGGTTAATACTATGTGGTCTAGGGCAGGAAGGTTAAAGGCAATCCAAGAGGCATTTAGATTCTTACAAAAAGATAAGGAGTTGAGAGGAAGGGGGTTGAGGGATGAGAAGAAAAAGAAAGAAGTGTACAACAGTGAGAGAGATTAAAGGTTAGAGGTATGTACTTTTGTGGTCATGAATAAGTTACGCTGGGACATGAAAAAAATGCCCTTGGTTGGTGTGAGACCATATGTGGCAACTGATGAAATGAGCTGACGATTGTGCTAAGTTAGAATTCTTTGATATAAACAAACTGGTCATCATCCCTCTCCAGTATGCAGTCTCGTTAGGGAGGGCATCAAGAAAAAAGTGCAGATTAGGTCTCTGCTGAGGAGAAGGTTTAATCCCCTGAAAAGTTCGTTAGTGAGACTTTACTCCCTTACTACCTGTGCTGTCGTTTTTTTGGGTAATCTGATCATTTATTTCATTAATGTAAGTTTCTCCTCTGCACATGCCTGTGCCATTTCATATGGTTTTTGTAGTTATATGGGTCACATAAATTGCAGAGGTGTCTTGCTAAAACTACTCTACCAGGCATTGCTTGTTCAGTGTCATGTGTTTAGAAACATTGGTTGCCAGGTCAGTCTGCCATAATCTGGTCAGGAATGACAGAAGCCAAGAAAATAAGCACTATAATATTGTGAAACCTCGTTCCAGAAGCTGGTTAGACTCTAACATGTCAAAACAATATGGAGGAGGGTGCCAGTGTGTCCACACCCGCTCGAGCAGAGGGATGAGTAATTAGGAGAGAATTTAGCCAGGCGATATGGGGTTAAATACCAGCGGGATAGAATCTTTTGAGATAGTTCCCAATAGGTAATACAGTGGGTGACACTCTGGGAGTTATGTATAGCTAGTAACCATTGGTCATCAGTGAAAATGTGATGGAGGAGGTCAGATTCTCACTAGACCATGAGGGGAATTTCAGTGAAGGTCTCTTTGCTTTTGAGAAGTAAGTAGAACATGGATATGCTCTTTAGAAAATACTTTTTAATGTTTGCACTCCAAAATAGGGTCATGCCAGGACCTTCAAAATGTTGCAGGTAGTCTGGAAATTAGATGCATAGTTTATGCCTCCTAAAATCCTGAACGTGTTACTTGGATTTTGGGCTCCTCTATTTGGATAGGCTGCTAAAACACATGTGTATGTTATGAGTAAGCTCGAGCGGCTCGAGTGAAATGCGTCAACATATTTGTACCCTGTGTATTGTCTGGCTGGATTCCAATAAATATTTTCAAAGAACTTGACTGTGGTGTGCCACCATTTCCTGTATTCCTATATTACTTATAGTATCTCCATATGTGGAGGAGTAGGGATGAGCTGAACACCCCCTGGTTCGGTTCGCACCAGAACATGCGAACAGGCAAAAAATGTGTTCGAACACGCGAACACCGTTAAAGTCTATGGGGCGCGAACATGAAAAATCAAAAGTGTTAATTTTAAAGGTTAATATGCAAGTTATTGTCATAAAAAGTGTTTGGGGACCCGGGGCCTCATGCCCCAGGGGACATGTATCAATGCAAAAAAAAGTTTTAAAAACTGCCATTTTTTCGGGAGCAGTGATTTTAATAATGCTTAAAGTGAAACAATAAAAGTGAAATATTCCTTTAAATTTCTTACCTGGGGGGTGTCTAAAGTATGCCTGCAAAGTGTTTAGAATTGTCCCTGCACAAATTGTCATTTCTGAAAGAAAAAAATAAATTTTAAACCACTATAATGAATTGTCGGGTCCCCGGCAATACAGATCAAAGTCATTGAAAAAACAGCAGGGGTCCCACCCACAGTCCATTACCAGGCCCTTTGGGTCTGGTATGAATATTAAGGGAAAGTCAGAGCCAAAAAAAAAAAGCGTGGGGGTCCCCCCCAAATTCCATATCAGGCCCTTCAGGTCTGGTATGGATATTAAGGGGAACCCCACACCAAAAAAATAAAAATGGCGTGGGGTCCCCCCAAAAATCCATACCAGACCCTTATCTGAGCACTCAACCTGGCAGGCCGCAGGAAAAGAGGGGGGGACAAGAGAGCGCCCCCCTCCTGAACCGTACCAGGCCACATGCCCTCAACATGGGGAGGATGTCCCCATGTTGATGGGGACAAGGGCCTCATCCCCACAACCCTTGCCAGGTAGTTGTGGGGGTCTTCTGGCGGGGGGCTTATCGGAATCTGGAAGCCCCCTTTAACAAAGGTTGCGTGCTCCAATAAGGGTCTGGTATGGATTTTTGGGGGAGACCCCATGACTATTTTTTTATTTTGGTGCGGGGTTCCCCATAAAATCCATACCAGACCTGAAGGGTCTGGTATGGATTTTTGAGGGGACCCCACGCCATTTTTAAAAAAAAAATTGGTGCGGGGTTCCCCTTTAATATCCATACCAGACCTGAAGGGCCTGATATAGAATTTGGGGGGGACCCCCACGCTTTTTTTGTTTTTTTTTGTTTCAGGGTTCACCTTAATATTCATACCAGATCCAAAGGGCCTGGTAATGGACTGTGGGGGGGGGGACCCCTGCCGTTTTTTTCAATGACTTTGATCTGTATTTCCGGGGACCCGACAATTCATTATAGCCGTTTTAAATTACTTTTTTCCTTCAGAAATTACATTTTGTGCAGGGACAATTCTAAAAACGGGAAACATGCGCGACTTTACAGGCATACTTTAGACACCCCCCAGGTACGAAATTTAAAGGAATATTTCACTTTTATTGTTTCACTTTAAGCATTATTAAAATCACTGCTCCTGAAAAAACTGCAGTTTTTCTTTTATATTGATACATGTCCCCTGGGGCAGGACCCAGGTCCCCAAACACTTTTTATGACAATAACTTGCATATTAACCTTTAAAATTAGCACTTTAGATTTCTCCCATAGACTTTTAAAGGGTGTTCCACGGCTTTTCGAATTTGCCGTGAACACCCCAAATTGTTCGCTGTTCGCCGAACGGGCGAACAGCCAATGTTCGAGTCAAACTTATGTTCGACTTGAACATAAAGTTTATCCCTATGGAGGAGTATTAAAATGTGTTTTGGGGTGTGATTCTAAGTATGCCCATGTTAAAGCGGAGCTCCACCGAATTTTAGTTTTTTAAAAGCCAGCAGCTACAAATACTGCAGCTCCTGACTTTTAATATTAGAACACTTACCTGTCCTGGAGTCCAGTGATGTCGGCAGCAGAAGACGAGCAATCACTCGTCACTCTGCTGCCCCCACCGCCATCCTCGTGAGGGAACCAGGAAGTGAAGCCTTGCGGCTTCACTGCCCGGTTCCCTATGGTGCATGCGCGAGTCGCGCTGCACCATTTTCACTGGTCCCCGTTGTGTTCTGGGAGCCGAGTGCTTCCCAGAACACAACGGGTATTCTGCGGGAAGTGACGTACTACCTGCAGAATACCCGCAGAGAGGACTCCTGGCAGTGGGTGCAAATACCTGTCTTAGACAGGTATCTGCACCCCCCTCCCCCCTGAAAGGTGCCAAATGTGATACCGGAGGGGGGAGGGTTTCGATGAGCGGAAGTTCCACTTTAGGGTGGAGCTCCGCTTTAAGTGTTAGAAATAGCAACTAAATTGGCAAATTTGAGAAAAAAATCTAATTTCATTTTCTTTGCTCATTTTCCAAAAACATGTGGCAAAAATTGATCTACAAAAGACTCACCATGCCTCTTAGGAAATATATTGAAGGGTTTCTTTCCAAAAAGTGGTAATTTTGACAATGTTTCTCCTTTCCTGGCACTTTAGGGCCTCAATAATTGCCCCTTGAAAGGATGAAGGTGCTGATTTTAATTTTGGGCTTCTCTATGAATCTAGGCAGCAAACGAGTTCACACATACAGTATCCTCATACTCAAGAAGAGTAGAAGAATGTGTTTTGCAGATAATTATATCCATACTGTGTGTAGGAAATAACTTGTTAAATGACAACAAATGTAGCAGAATATATTTTGTCCTAAATTTATATTAAAAAAAAGTTGTTTATAACATAAACTAGGATAACAGTTTTTATTTTTTGTTCTTTATATAGTAGAAAAACAAACAAAAAGAACCCCGTTGTTGATCAAATGGTACCAAATACTCTCTAGATACTAACAATCTATCTATCTATCTATCTATCTATCTATCTATCTATCTATCTATCTATCTATCTATCTATCTATCTATCTATCTATCTATCTATCTATCTATCGATCTATCTATCTATCTATCTATCTATCTATCTATCTATCTATCTATCTATCTATCTATCACAAAAAAAATAAACGTTGTTGATCAAATGGTACCAAATACTCTCTAGATACTATCTATCTATCTATCTATCTATCTATCTATCTATCTATCTATCTATCTATCTATCTATCTATCTATCTCAAAAATTATATCAAATTAATTTGGGTACAGTGTTGCATGCCTGGATAATTGTTGTTCAAAGTTTCACAGCGATGAAAATGAAAAAATGGCAAAGGGGTTTATCATGCCGGTCTTCAAGTGGCAAAAAGAACATTGCATGTGCAGACTTAAGGCAGACTTAAGGCATACCAAGAGTGTATTATTTAAAATATTTGTCTATTTTTAATGTTGCCCTTAAGCAACAACAAAATCTCTCTGAACAACAGTATTTTTAAAATTGTTTCACATTGGTATACGTATCCCATGGCAGTGCCCAGCTATCAATTACTTTTTTTTTTCACAAAAACATGGTAATTAGCCTTGAACAACAGGAAAAATAATGAAGTCCATGGACTTCAGTAGGGTTTAGTGTTATGTTCGGTGTTTCAAACTTCCTGCTGATTTTGTGTCAGGGTCACCTGTGGCCAGGTGACAGATGCACACCGTAGGGGGACAGGAGTGCACCGCGAGGTAGTGAACCCTATGGCTGGCTTCTGCGGATAGGAAACTGGGTGGTTGTGGAAAGCAAGACCAGAGGAGCACAACCGGGATCCTAACGGAAGCTAGAGCCAAGATTCCCCAGGGCACGGAGTCTAAGACCCAGCTGGTCTTCTCCAGGGCCTCTAGTGGTGAGGATGTTATGCTGCAGGCTGGGACCAGGTCGCGGCCCCTGGAGTTTCCTAGCTCACGCCCCGTAGGATAAGGGGAAAAGAGGGGAAGCAGCAGCACAAGATAAGAGAGAACCAAATAACAAGCTGAAGGTCAGGGGCCACAAGCAGACAAGGATAACGAAAGAACGAGCCGAAGGTCAAGGGTCACGAGCAGACAGGGATAGTCGGGGACAAGCCAATAACGTAACAGAGAGACAGACGTAGCACACGGCAGGCAGGAACCCAAACACACAATGCCTAACAAACACGTTGATCAGCAAAGCAGGCTTGCAGTGCACAGGTTAATATAGTGTTCTGTGATAGGGCCTGGGGTGGAGTCAGGCTGGGAGGAGATTATAAAGGAAGCCAGGTGAAGGAGGTCTGGTCTCTAGATGAACACATGAGGAGGAAGGTAAGATGGCAGACAGACATTAATGCATATCCATGACAGTACCCTCCCTCTTACGAGGCCTCCCCCTTCCCCGCCTGGGCCCAGGTTTAGAGGGAAACTTCAGATGAAACTCCTTTAACAGACGAGGTGCAAAGACCTCAGATGCAGTGATCCAAGACCTCTCCTCAGGACCAAACCCTTTCCAATGAACGAGGTACTGAAGAACGCCTTTACAGAGTCGGGAGTCCAGAATTTGACTGATCTCGTACTCCTGATTATCCTCAGAGACAGGCGCCACGGTAGGGAGAGGACGAGAGAATTTATTGAGGACTAAAGGCTTTAGAAGAGCAACATGAAAGGAGTTAGTGATTTTAAGGCTCTTAGGAATCTGGAGTTTGAAACAAACCGGATTCAGTTTAGCAGTTACCGTGTATGGACCGATGAATCGTGGAGCAAACTTCAGAGAATGAACTCGGAGCTTGATGTTCCTGGTAGAGAGCCAGACTTTGTCCCCTGGCTGAAGAGAAGGCGGTTTACGCCTGCGGCGGTCGGCAAAGCCTTTGAATTTTTCAGCAGCTGCCCGGAGGGAATCATGAACGTGACCCCAAACGGAATTGAGAGACTCCTGAACCGAAGCCAAAGCTGGAATGTCTGGAGAACAGATCATGGGAAGAGGAAGTTGAGGGTGTTTTCCATAAACTGTGAAAAAGGGTGTCTTCTGCGAACTGGTATTCACATGATTGTTATGGGAGAATTCTGCCCACGGGAGTAGAGAGGACCAATCGTCATGGTGAGAAGACACAAAGGTGCGAAGAAAGACCTCTAACTCCTGATTAACCCTCTCAGTCTGTCCATTGGATTGGGGATGGTAAGAAGAAGAAAAATCCAAGACAATATTGAGGGATTTGCAAAAGGCTCTCCAAAAACGAGACGTGAATTGGACTCCCCTGTCGGAAACAATATGAGAAGGGACCCCATGTAGGCGGAGAATTTCTCGAATGAAAATGGGAACCAAGGCAGGGGCAGAAGGAAGACCAGGAAGAGGAACAAAATGAGCCATCTTGGAGAATCGATCGATTACCACCCAAATGACTGTATTATTCTCAGACAGTGGGAGATCGGTGATAAAATCCATGGCAATATGGGCCCAGGGTTCCTTAGGAATGGGCAAGGGCATGAGGAGACCAGCAGGAGCTTGTGTGGAGGATTTGGACTGAGCACAGACATGACAAGCTTTAACGTAGTCTTTGACGTCTGAGCGGAGATTAGGCCACCAGTAGTGACGACTGATGAGTAGGAAGGATCGGAGGAATCCAGAATGCCCTGCCACCTTGGAATCATGTCCCCAGCGAAGGATCTTAGCTCTTAGCTCAGTGGGGACAAAGGTCTTACCAGGCGGAATTTTTGACTTCAGGGTGGTAGAGTGGGCAACAATGCATGAGGTTGGAATGATCGGCTCAGGTTCAGGGGCGGACTCCTCGTCCAAAGTGTCAAATGACCTAGAGAGCGCATCAGCCCGACCGTTGCAGGAATCAGGTTTGTAGGTAATCGTGAAATTAAAACGGGCAAAGAAGAGACTCCACCTGGCCTGTCTAGGATTCAGACGTTTAGCATTCTGTAGATACTGTAAATTCTTGTGATCGGTAAAGATCGTTATGGAGTGAGGGGAACCCTCCAAGAGATGACGCCACTCCTCTAACGCCAATTTAATTGCGAGAAGTTCCCAATCACCAATGGCATAATTCCTCTCTGCCTGAGAATTTTTTTTGGAGAAGAACGCACATGGTTGGCGTCTCTTCTCAAAGATTTGAAGAAGCACAGCTCCCACCCCCATTGAGGAAGCGTCCACTTCAATAAAAAATGCATTCCCAGGATTTGGTCTCCTCAAGAGGGGGCCAGAAACAAAGGCCTGTTTCAGGTTGTGAAATGCAGAGACAGCTTCGGGAGGCCAGTCTCTGGCATTCACACCCTTCTTGGTCAAAGCGATAATAGGCGCGGCAATGGAAGAGTAATTCCTTATGAACTGCCTATAATAATTAGTGAAGCCAAGAAAGCGCTGTGTGGCCTTGAGGCTAGCAGGAAGAGGCCAGTTGGTGATAGCCAAGACCTTCCCAGGGTCCATACGAAGACCCAAACATGAGACGAAGCACCCTAAAAACAGGACCTCAGAACATTCAAAGGAACATTTCTCCAGCTTGGCATAGAGATTGTTCTCTCTAAGACGTTGAAGTACAGTGCGGACATGGTTTCTGTGGACGAGCAGATTTTCAGAAAAGATCAGAATGTCATCCAGATAGATGACAACAAACTGGTACAGCAGATCTCTGAAGATTTCATTGACAAAGTTTTGAAACACGGCTGGAGCATTACACAGACCAAAAGGCATCACCAGATATTCGTAATGCCCGTCTCTAGTGTTGAATGCAGTCTTCCATTCGTCACCCTCCCGTATTCGAATGAGATTGTACGCGCCTCTGAGATCCAACTTGGTGAAAATGGAGGCACCCTTCAACCTATCGAATAGCTCAGATATTAAGGGTAAGGGGTATCGATTTTTAATAGTAACCGCATTTAAACCCCGATAATCGATGCAGGGTCTTAAGGTACCATCCTTTTTGGCAACAAAAAAGAACCCTGCCCCTGCAGGCGATGAGGATTTCCGGATGAAACCTCTCTCCAGATTCTCTGCGACATACTCCGACATGGCCTGGGTCTCTGGGATGGACAGAGGGTAGGTACGACCCCTGGGTAGAGTTGCTCCAGGGACAAGATCAATAGCACAGTCAAAAGACCTGTGGGGAGGAAGCACCTCAGCTGATTTCTTACAGAACACATCCCGGTAATCGCTGTATGCAGCAGGAAGATCAGAAGAAACAGAAGTGGCAGCAACCGGAAGACTCTCCTTGGGGGTCACCTTGAGAAGACACGACGAGAAACATGAGGAACCCCAGGCCAGGATCTGCCCAGAGACCCAGTCCACATGTGGAGAGTGGAGCTGTAGCCAAGGGAGGCCCAATACAACTGGGGTAGAGGCCTTGGGTAGAATAAGAAAGGATATCCACTCCTGGTGGAGAATCCCTACCGACATCCTAATGGGTAGCGTCTAGAAGCGAATAGGGCCCCCTGGGAGAACAGTGCCATCAATTGCCGAGACTACCAATGGGGTAGTGAGAGGTGAAAGGGTAAGCTTCATAGAAGAAGCAGTTCTCCAATCCATAAAATTGCCGGCAGCCCCGGAATCCAGGTATGCAAGGGTTGACTGAGGAGAAGTGCCTACATGAAGGAACACCGGCAAGAGCAGGCGAGAAGGTGATGTTTCTGGGTCCAATACTCCACCTTCCAAATGTATTAGACCCGAGCGTTTCCCGGACGAAGCGAGCAGGAGTCACGAAAATGACCCTTGCCCCCACAATAGAGGCACAAGCCCAGAGTTCTGCGCCTAGCACGTTCTTCGGGGGTTAGTCTGGTCCCGCCCAGCTGCATAGGTTCTTCAGCAGGTAGAGGATGCTCCACGGAATGAAGGGAGGGGAGCTCAGACTGGCTAGGACCCAGAGAGTGCTGGCGTCTTTTTTCTAAGGACCTCTCTTGAAAACGAATGTCGATCTGGTTGCATAATGAAATTACATCGTCCAGACCGACGGGAATGGCTCTTCCCGCTAATTCGTCTTTCACTCGGTCAGAGAGGCCATGTAAAAAGGTAGCGACCAGGGCCTCATTATTCCAGCTCAATTCAGCTGTGTGGATACGGAACTGAAGAGCATATTGCCCCACTGAACTAGATTCTTGGCGAAGACGTAAGACAGCACTAGCCGCTGAAGAAGCCCGAGCCGGCTCTTCGAAGATATTACGAAAGAGCTTTAAGAAATCGGACAGACTGGAAACCACCGGATCGTTCCTCTCCCACAGGGGGGCAGCCCAGGCCAAAGCTTCACCGGAGAGGAGGTACAGCCGCTGGTTGTACTTGGGGTTGCGGATTCGGGGTTCCCAAGGAGACCTGAAGCTGCTCGAATCGAGAAGCCAGATCCTGGAGGAATCGCATCACCTGAGTCTGATTTGATTCCTGGGTTTCAAGTCTGCAAACTATGCCCTGCAATGGATCATCCGCGGGGAGCGGGATGTCAGCCGGGTTCATGGCTGATCAAACTGTCAGGGTCACCTGTGGCCAGGTGACAGATGCACACCGTAGGGGGACAGGAGTGCACCGCGAGGTAGTGAACCCTATGGCTGGCTTCTGCGGATAGGAAACTGGGTGGTTGTGGAAAGCGGGACCAGAGGAGCACAACCGGGATCCTAACGGAAGCTAGAGCCAAGATTCCCCAGGGCGCGGAGTCTAAGACCCAGCTGGTCTTCTCCAGGGCCTCTAGTGGTGAGGATGTTATGCTGCAGGCTGGGACCAGGTCGCGGCCCCTGGAGTTTCCTAGCTCACGCCCCGTAGGATAAGGGGAAAAGAGGGGAAGCAGCAGCACAAGATAAGAGAGAACCGAATAACAAGCTGAAGGTCAGGGGCCACAAGCAGACAAGGATAACGAAAGAACGAGCCGAAGGTCAAGGGTCACGAGCAGACAGGGATAGTCGGGGACAAGCCAATAACGTAACAGAGAGACAGACATAGCACACGGCAGGCAGGAACCCAAACACACAATGCCTAACAAACACGTTGATCAGCAAAGCAGGTTTGCAGTGCACAGGTTAATATAGTGTTCTGTGATAGGGCCTGGGGTGGAGTCAGGCTGGGAGGAGATTATAAAGGAAGCCAGGTGAAGGAGGTCTGGTCTCTAGATGAACACATGAGGAGGAAGGTAAGATGGCAGACAGACATTAATGCATATCCATGACATTTTGTTAAATGTCTATCCACTGAACTTTGCCCAATTAACTCATAACTACCTGGCACATGAATGTAAACTGATCATTTACATACTCTTTTATAATCCTGCTGTCACCCAGCTTTCTGTCACTTTGGAGCAAGAAGGTTACAACTGACATCTGCAATTTATAGAGAAAGTAGTAGATAGATGTGGAAATACTTTTTACGTTAGCTTATCCTATGATATGGTTCAAATTCTAGTGTTACCTAAAGTAGGTTTATACTTTGTCCATTCTAGGCAAAGACGCAGGCACTGTAAAGTGCTTTCTCTTAAATGTACTATGCCCCCCCACCGCCCCTCTGATTTGCCAGAAAAGCTTTTAAAAATTTCTAGTAAATACTACACACATTACTATGCACTCCCATGTGACCAAACTCATTTCTGGCAACTGGCCAATTGGTCACCACCACTGAATTCTGTGTTGTCGGAAGCAGTGTACATTCACTCTATATCAATTAGTACCATTTTTTTTTGGGGGGGGGGGTTCTCTTAGTGGATCAGTCTGGCAGGAGCTCAGTAAGAGTAAAAACAGATCTGTTAGGTTGTCTGCAGTGTAGTTTGCCTGTTAGTTTGCCTAGTCTGGGTACAAAACCGCATATTATATATACAAAATCATATAAGGGGCTCAGTGAATACCCGACGACTATGGCAAATAATATATATATGTTAGCAATTTATTTGATTTTACTCAAATACATTGACTAACATCTGTTATGTGTTCTCTTGCACGGCATACTGTGGTTTGTTATAGTAAATACATTTTCATGTATTTTACAATTCTGTGAAAATTTTTGCTAGTTTACATCAAATATTTGTCAGAAAGAGACAAGTTTTTGGTTTAATTTCTTAAGAATATTTAATCTAACGAACATTATTTTTAGGTAGTTCAGTGTTATCTTTTCAAACCATTTGGGACCCATTGCTATCAGGATAAAACTATAATAGGAAAAATAATATATATATTAAAAAAAAAAAACATTATTTCTTAAAAACATATGTGAAGGCACGAACACCTAATATCTGAAGATCAGTACTATTCCATTTAAGCCAGCATTCATTTTTTAGAAAAACTTTTTTATGTGCTCCATTTAAGTTTTTAATGAGTTGCTAAGCTACAAAGCATTTGATATTGACAGAATCATGCTTTCTGTGCTATAGATGTTTTCAGTGAGAAACACATTTGTAAGCAATCACATTGATGCATTTCATTGCTGAATCCAACACATTTAAACAGTAGAATCATTTATAGTTCTATAAAGTGGTATGTCAATAATATATAAGGTATGAGCATTTATTTTTCTTTCTAACCTAGTTTTTGTGCACGTGGGGAATATGGTGGCCAAGTTATTATTTTAACAAATGCGCTATTTTCTGAGTAACTTTTTAATAATCATGTTCATTTTCAAATGTCAGCAGGTCTTTTGCACGAAATCTCAATGGAGCATAGCACACCTGATTAGATGCCCTTATTTTTGAAGGAGCCATTATTCTTATTAAGATTATTTTAATGCACTTAATATGAGCTGAAGTTCATGCACCCATAACCTAATTACTCCATCTAAAATGTATTATGCACTCTAGATAAACTCTGACTTTTTTATTGCTGAGGTACCTTATTAAGTGAACTGTATTGTTAACGTGCAGCATTCAAAGTTCTCTGTCAGTGCTTCTTATAATTCCCATCAATTGCTTTAGGGATGAGATAGGATATTAATATTTCAATAGGTTTTTCAATGCTCACTTCAAAAGCTGTTGTAGTCTTAGCCATTTTGATCTAACCGCTGCATACCGCTACATTCATTCTTAAATTGATACATAAGTGCCAATATATCTATAATTTATTGCAGGAAATATATGTACATGTTTAGTACTGCAAATATACAGTATAATGGACTATAGACAGAAATGAACTAATTACTTTAAAAATGATGTCAAGGCAAACCTGTAATCTTTCAGATAAGGTTTTAAATTACAAGTAGAGGGTAATTTAGAAAAGAGCACATTCTTACACAAGGGTAGGTATCCTGTGCTTATTTCAAACATCCAGTAAGCTTAAGGATAGAAGAGCATCATGGGGGGTAGTGATGAGCCGAACACCCCCGGGTTCGGTTCGCACCAGAACCCGCGAACGGACCGAAAGTTCGAACGAACATTAGAACCCTATTAAATACAATGGATGCGAACGTTCGAATTCTAAAGTGCTAATTATAACAACTATTATGCATGTTATTGTCCTAAAAAGGGTTTGGGAACCCGGGTTCTGCACCAGGGGACATGTATCAATGCAAAAAGAAGTTTTAAAAACGGTCGTTTTTCGGGAGCAGTCATTTTAATGATGCATAAAGTGAAAAAAAAAAAGTCAAATATTCCTTTAAATATCGTACCTGGGGGGTGTCTAAAGTATGCCTGTGAAGTGCCACGTGTTTCCCGTGTTTAGAACTGTCCCTGCACAAAATGACACTTCTAAAGGAAAAAAAAGCCATTTAAAACTGCTTGCGGCTTTAATGTAATGTCTGGTCCCGGTAATATGGATGAAATTCTTTAAGAAAAATGGCATAGCTACCCCATGACCCCCCCCCCCACCCCAGCCCATTACCAGCCCCTTTGGGTCTTGTATGGATATTAAGGGGAACCCCGCACATAAAATAAAAAAGGCCCTATATACTCTGAACAGCCCTATACAGGCGGTGCATACAAGACAGGGACTGTAGGTTTGTTCTTATGTAGAATCTGTTTGTAATTTTGAACAGGTACATTGTTGAAGTGTAGCTCCAGACCAAAAATCTATTTTTAAACTTTTTGGAAAACATAGGTAAGGGTTATCACCCCTGTAACATTTGTTTTGCTGTCTGTACCCCTGTTCAGAACATTTCACCTCACTTTCCGTCCCAATGACAACTGTTTTTGAAATGTGGTGTTTTTCTTGAAACAAGGATTGCTGATAAAGCATCAGTACAGAGGAGACACCTTTCTCCCATATTTATTCTTACAGGAGAGAATTTTCCTTCCTAGTGGTAGATTTCCTCTCACTTCCTGTTGTCTTCTTGCGTTTGCAAGTAGGAGTCGTTTGTAAGTTGGATGTTTGAAAGTAGGGACCTGCCGTATATACTCTGCAGAAATAGGCCCCTTAGTTGTTGGTGTTGGCACAACACTGTAAGCACTCACAGTTACTCTTGGTTGGTGCTGGAACGCCCTGCTGTCAACTATTATATCAGGAATTTTAATTACATATAATTGTTGAACAGTGGTAGTAAAAATTGGGCCTTTGATGGTGGTGCTGGTGCCACAACACTGTAAGCCCTGACAGTTACTCTTGGTGGGTGCAGCAATGGGCCCTGCTGTGAATTATTAGATCAAGAATTGTAATTACATGCCCCTGTTGAACAGGGGCTGAAAAATTGGGCCTTAGGCACTGGTGGCACAACACTGCAACCCCTCACAGCAACTGTACTTGGAGCACAGCAATGAGCCCTGTTGCAAAGTATTGCTTCAAAAATTGTAATGACACGCCCCTGTTAAACAGGGGCTGAAAAATTGGGCCTTAGGCACTGGTGGCACAACACTGCAACTCCTCACAGATACTGTACTTGGAGCACACCAATGAGCCCTGTTGCAAAGTATTGCTTCAAAAATTGTAATGACACGCCCCTGTTAAACAGGGGCTGAAAAATTGGGCCTTAGGCACTGGTGGCACAACACTGCAACTCCTCACAGATACTGTACTTGGAGCACAGCAATGAGCCCTGTTGCAAAGTATTGCTTCAAAAATTGTAATTACACGCCCCTGTTAAACAGGGGCTGAAAAATTGGGCGTTAGGCACTGGTGGCACAACACTGCAACTCCTCACAGATACTGTACTTGGAGCACAGCAATGAGCCCTGTTGCAAAGTATTGCTTCAAAAATTGTAATTACACGCCCCTGTTAAACAGGGGCTGAAAAATTGGGCGTTAGGCACTGGTGGCGGCACCCATAAACAAAAATGATCTTACAAGCTATCATCATCAATCGTATCATTGAGGACTCGGAGGAGGAGGATAGCCAGTCAACATAACAGCACAGGCACTCAGCATCAGCATCAGTCTTGAAGGGATGTGACATGTTAAAATCAATTAGTCTGTTATATCAGCATCAGGTGTGTGGTAGCTGGTGGTGATCCAAGACTGGTTCATCTTGATGAAAGTCAGTCGATCAACCGAGTCGGTGGACAGGCGCACCCTGTGATCCGTGACAAATCCTCCAGCAGCACTGAATGTGCGTTCCGAAAGAACGCTGGATGCAGGACAGGCCAGTAGCTCAATTGCATACTGTGCAAGCTCTGGCCAGTGATCCATCCTCAAGACCCAGTAAGCCAGAGGATTTTCGGTGGGGAAGGTGTCCAAGTCTGACCTTGCCCCTAGATATTCCTGCACCATGTTTATCAGACGCTGGCGATGGTTGCTGGAACCGATCATACTTTGGGGCTGCGGACTAAAGAATTGTCTGAACGCATCGGTCAGACGGCCACCTTCCCCACCGCTCCTTCTTTGACTGGCCGAAGCCTCAGCAACTCGTTGTCCAGGACCAGGAGTTTGCAACCTCCCAGTCTCTGGGAACGCGTTGCACAGACCTTTCTGCAAGGCCTCCCGGAGTTGTCTCATCCTCTGCTCCCTCTGCGACGGTAACATAAGGTCCGCAACCTTACCCTTGTACCGTGGATCAAGGAGAGTGGCCAGCCAGTAATGGTCCCTCTCCTTGATCCGAAGAATACGAGGATCCTTCCGCAGACTTTGCAGGATCAGGGAGGCCATGCAGCGTAGGTTTGCTGAGGCATTCGCTCCGGAGTCCTCTGGGTCACTAAGGACGACATGATCCGCAGCCACCTCCTCCCAGCCACGTACAAGTCCACTGGTTTCTTGGGACTGTAAATCATCCCTAAAAGACTGCTGCTGATGATGCTGAGTGCCAGCCTCCACCTCCATGCTGACACAATCCTCCTCCTCCTCCTCCTCCTCCTCCTCCTCTTCCTGTGCGATGGGTGGGACAGAAGGAACACTGTCTGGGTAAAGGGGGCCTTGAGAGGCAAGGAAGTCCTCCTCTTCCTGCCTCTGTTCTGCCTCAAGTGCCCTGTCCATTATTCCACGCAGCGTGTGCTCCAACAGGTGGACAAGAGGTACAGTGTCACTGATGCATGCACTGTCACTGCTCACCATCCTCGTGGCCTCCTCAAATGGTGCCAGGACAGTGCATGCATCCCTGATCATGCCCCACTGGCGTGGAGAAAAAAAACCAAGCTCCCCTGACCCTGTCCTGGTGCCGTAGTCGCACAGGTACTCATTGATGGCCCTCTGCTGCGTGTGCAGCCGCTGCAGCATGGCCAACGTTGAGTTCCACCTGGTGGGCATGTCACATATAAGGCGGTTCTTGGGCAGGTTCAACTCCTTTTGCAGCTCAGCCAGGCGAGCACTGGCATTATAAGATCTGCGGAAATGCACACAGACTTTCCTGGCCTGCCTCAGGACATCCTGTAAGCCCGGGTACCTGCCCAAGAAGCGCTGCACCACCAGGTTAAGGACGTGAGCCACACAGGGCACATGGGTCAGTTGTCCCTGTCGGAGGGCGGAGAGGAGGTTGGTGCCATTGTCGCAAACCACCATTCCTGGCTTAAGCTGGCGTGGCGTCAACCACCTCTCGGCCTGGCCCTGCAGAGCAGTTAGGACCTCTGCCCCAGTGTGGCTTCTGTCCCCCAAACACACCAGCGCAAGCACGGCATGGCATCTTTTTGCCTGCGTACTTGCGTAGCCCCGTGAACGGCTACGGAGCACCGCTGGTTCATAGGACAAACCACAGGAAGAGGCCATGGAGGAAGAAGAAGAGGAGGGGGTGGAGGAGAGAGGTGTGTCACAACCAGTAGTAGCATTTTGGAGGCGTGGCGGTGGGACAACCTCCAACACTACTGCACCTTGTCCTGAATCCTTCCCAGCTGCCAAAAGAGTGACCCAATGGGCCGTGAAAGAAAGGTAACGTCCCTGTCCATGCCTGCTGGACCATGAGTCAGCAGTAATATGCACCTTACCGCTGACCGCCCTGTCCAGCGAGGCCAAGACATTGCCTTCCACATGCCGGTAGAGAGCCGGAATAGCCTTCCGTGAGAAAAAGTGGCGTTTGGGAACCTGCCACTGAGGAACTGCACATTGCACAAACTCACGGAAGGGGGCCGAGTCTACCAACTGAAAAGGCAGCAGTTGAAGCGCTAGCAATTTAGCCAAGCTAGCATTCAACCGCTGGGCATGTGGATGGCTGGGAGTGAACTTCTTTCGACGGTCCAGCAGCTGGGGCAGGGAAATTTGCCTGCTAGAATCGGACGTCGGTGTACTGCTAGCAGAGTGGGCGCAAGTACTTGGCTGTGACACACCTAATTCTACACCTTCATTCCTCTCAGTGCATGTTTCAGAGAGGACTGAAGTTATAGTGGGGTTGGAGATCCCAGCTGATGCGGTGCAAGGAGAGGTCCGCTTTGTTCTTTGGTGTGGGTCTTTGAGGTAGGCTTGCCAACGAGCTGCATGGCAGGTCAACATATGTCTGGTCAGGCATGTGGTACCCAAGCGGCTGATGTTTTGGCCACGCGATATACGCTTGAGACATATGTTGCAAACAGCAGCTGTGCGATCTGATGCACTAGCCTCAAAAAAGGCCCACACCAAAGAACTTTTTGAATGACGGGCAGAGGCAGCGCCCTGCACAGGCGGAGCTCTGCGGTGTGATTCCGTCGGTGTACTGCCCTTACGCTGGCCACCAAAGGGCATCCTGCCTCGTTGGAGATGTGCCTCCTCCTCATCCTCCTCCTCCTCCTCTCTCCTATTAGGCACCCACGTGGAGTCAGTGACCTCATCATCCCCTCCCTCCTCATCACTGGAGCCAATCTGGCAGTATGCTGCAGCTGCTGGAACATGACTGCCAGATTGGTGTCCTTCTTGAGCATCCCCTCTGTCTGCTCTCACGCTACTGCCTTCCTCTAGCTGGGTTTCATCATCAGACCCTTCGAAACGCTGGGCATCCTCCTGGAGCATGTACCCAACACTGTGCTGAAACAGTTCGGGGGACTCCTCAGGAGGAGGACATGGTGGGTCTAGGGAAGGAGTGACTGATGATTTGTCTGACATTGATACCAGGGAAGACGACGCTTTGGCAGCTGCTTTTCCAGTACCCTGAGCCTGGGTGAGAGAGGATGAGGAGGAGGAGGAGGGCTTGGTCATCCACTCTACCAAGTCTTCGGCATGATGTGGCTCAACATGTCCAGCTGCCGAAAAGAAGGACAAGCGTGTCCCATGGCCATGTGCTGATGACAATGCACCGCGTCCACGACCAGCACTGTTGCCCCCAGACACAGAGCCTGCTTGCCCTCTTTTATTGCCTCCTGACTGTCTGCCTCTCCTTGTTTGCCTTCCAGACATTCTAATAGATGGCCTGCAGGGAGATGGGAAAAAAGCAATAAGGGCTACCTTCAGGTGTCCTTCTCTGTCCCTTGAAACAAGGACTTGCAGAGTGAAATAAACTGACACTCTCCCTACCTACAGTTTTCTGTCCCTAGAATAAATGTTTTTTTTAATCACAATATAGCACAAGGACAATTCAGTCACTGTCCTTCCAGGTCCCTGGAAACAAGGACTTGCAGAGTGAAATAAACTGACACTCTCCCTACCTACAGTTTTCTGTCCCTAGAATAAATGTTTTTTTTAAGCACAATATAGCACAAGGACAATTCACTCACTGTCCTTACAGGTCCCTGGAAACAAGGACTTGCAGAGTGAAAGAAAAAAAACACTCTCCCTACCTACAGTTTTCTGTCCCTAGAAAAAATGTTTTTTTTAATCACAATATAACACAAGGACAATTCACTCACTGTCCTTCCAGGTCCCTGGAAACAAGGACTTGCAGAGTGAAATAAACTGACACTCTCCCTACCTACAGTTTTCTGTCCCTAGAATAAATGTTTTTTTTAAGCACAATATAGCACAAGGACAATTCACTCACTGTCCTTACAGGTCCCTGGAAACAAGGACTTGCAGAGTGAAAGAAAAAAAACACTCTCCCTACCTACAGTTTTCTGTCCCTAGAAAAAATGTTTTTTTTAATCACAATATAACACAAGGACAATTCACTCACTGTCCTTCCAGGTCCCTGGAAACAAGGACTTGCAGAGTGAAATAAACTGACACTCTCCCTACCTACAGTTTTCTGTCCCTAGAATAAATGTTTTTTTTAATCACAATATAGCACAAGGACAATTCAGTCACTGTCCTTCCAGGTCCCTGGAAACAAGGACTTGCAGAGTGAAATAAACTGACACTCTCCCTACCTACAGTTTTCTGTCCCTAGAATAAATGTTTTTTTTAATCACAATATAGCACAAGGACAATTCAGTCACTGTCCTTCCAGGTCCCTGGAAACAAGGACTTGCAGAGTGAAATAAACTGACACTCTCCCTACCTACAGTTTTCTGTCCCTAGAATAAATGTTTTTTTTAATCACAATATAGCACAAGGACAATTCAGTCACTGTCCTTCCAGGTCCCTGGAAACAAGGACTTGCAGAGTGAAATAAACTGACACTCTCCCTACCTACAGTTTTCTGTCCCTAGAATAAATGTTTTTTTTAATCACAATATAGCACAAGGACAATTCAGTCACTGTCCTTCCAGGTCCCTGGAAACAAGGACTTGCAGAGTGAAATAAACTGACACTCTCCCTACCTACAGTTTTCTGTCCCTAGAATAAATGTTTTTTTTAATCACAATATAGCACAAGGACAATTCAGTCACTGTCCTTCCAGGTCCCTGGAAACAAGGACTTGCAGAGTGAAATAAACTGACACTCTCCCTACCTACAGTTTTCTGTCCCTAGAATAAATGTTTTTTTTAATCACAATATAGCACAAGGACAATTCAGTCACTGTCCTTCCAGGTCCCTGGAAACAAGGACTTGCAGAGTGAAATAAACTGACACTCTCCCTACCTACAGTTTTCTGTCCCTAGAATAAATGTTTTTTTTAATCACAATATAGCACAAGGACAATTCAGTCACTGTCCTTCCAGGTCCCTGGAAACAAGGACTTGCAGAGTGAAATAAACTGACACTCTCCCTACCTACAGTTTTCTGTCCCTAGAATAAATGTTTTTTTTAATCACAATATAGCACAAGGACAATTCAGTCACTGTCCTTCCAGGTCCCTGGAAACAAGGACTTGCAGAGTGAAATAAACTGACACTCTCCCTACCTACAGTTTTCTGTCCCTAGAATAAATGTTTTTTTTAATCACAATATAGCACAAGGACAATTCAGTCACTGTCCTTCCAGGTCCCTGGAAACAAGGACTTGCAGAGTGAAATAAACTGACACTCTTCCTACCTACAGTTTTCTGTCCCTAGAATAAATGTTTTTTTTAAGCACAATATAGCACAAGGACAATTCACTCACTGTCCTTACAGGTCCCTGGAAACAAGGACTTGCAGAGTGAAAGAAAAAAAACACTCTCCCTACCTACAGTTTTCTGTCCCTAGAAAAAATGTTTTTTTTAATCACAATATAACACAAGGACAATTCACTCACTGTCCTTCCAGGTCCCTGGAAACAAGGACTTGCAGAGTGAAATAAACTGACACTCTCCCTACCTACAGTTTTCTGTCCCTAGAATAAATGTTTTTTTTAAGCACAATATAGCACAAGGACAATTCACTCACTGTCCTTACAGGTCCCTGGAAACAAGGACTTGCAGAGTGAAAGAAAAAAAACACTCTCCCTACCTACAGTTTTCTGTCCCTAGAAAAAATGTTTTTTTTAATCACAATATAACACAAGGACAATTCACTCACTGTCCTTCCAGGTCCCTGGAAACAAGGACTTGCAGAGTGAAATAAACTGACACTCTCCCTACCTACAGTTTTCTGTCCCTAGAATAAATGTTTTTTTTAAGCACAATATAGCACAAGGACAATTCACTCACTGTCCTTACAGGTCCCTGGAAACAAGGACTTGCAGAGTGAAAGAAAAAAAACACTCTCCCTACCTACAGTTTTCTGTCCCTAGAAAAAATGTTTTTTTTAATCACAATATAACACAAGGACAATTCACTCACTGTCCTTCCAGGTCCCTGGAAACAAGGACTTGCAGAGTGAAATAAACTGACACTCTCCCTACCTACAGTTTTCTGTCCCTAGAATAAATGTTTTTTTTAATCACAATATAGCACAAGGACAATTCAGTCACTGTCCTTCCAGGTCCCTGGAAACAAGGACTTGCAGAGTGAAATAAACTGACACTCTCCCTACCTACAGTTTTCTGTCCCTAGAATAAATGTTTTTTTTAATCACAATATAGCACAAGGACAATTCAGTCACTGTCCTTCCAGGTCCCTGGAAACAAGGACTTGCAGAGTGAAATAAACTGACACTCTCCCTACCTACAGTTTTCTGTCCCTAGAATAAATGTTTTTTTTAATCACAATATAGCACAAGGACAATTCAGTCACTGTCCTTCCAGGTCCCTGGAAACAAGGACTTGCAGAGTGAAATAAACTGACACTCTCCCTACCTACAGTTTTCTGTCCCTAGAATAAATGTTTTTTTTAATCACAATATAGCACAAGGACAATTCAGTCACTGTCCTTCCAGGTCCCTGGAAACAAGGACTTGCAGAGTGAAATAAACTGACACTCTCCCTACCTACAGTTTTCTGTCCCTAGAATAAATGTTTTTTTTAATCACAATATAGCACAAGGACAATTCAGTCACTGTCCTTCCAGGTCCCTGGAAACAAGGACTTGCAGAGTGAAATAAACTGACACTCTCCCTACCTACAGTTTTCTGTCCCTAGAATAAATGTTTTTTTTAATCACAATATAGCACAAGGACAATTCAGTCACTGTCCTTCCAGGTCCCTGGAAACAAGGACTTGCAGAGTGAAATAAACTGACACTCTCCCTACCTACAGTTTTCTGTCCCTAGAATAAATGTTTTTTTTAATCACAATATAGCACAAGGACAATTCAGTCACTGTCCTTCCAGGTCCCTGGAAACAAGGACTTGCAGAGTGAAATAAACTGACACTCTCCCTACCTACAGTTTTCTGTCCCTAGAATAAATGTTTTTTTTTAATCACAATATAGCACAAGGACAATTCAGTCACTGTCCTTCCAGGTCCCTGGAAACAAGGACTTGCAGAGTGAAATAAACTGACACTCTCCCTACCTACAGTTTTCTGTCCCTAGAATAAATGTTTTTTTTAATCACAATATAGCACAAGGACAATTCAGTCACTGTCCTTCCAGGTCCCTGGAAACAAGGACTTGCAGAGTGAAATAAACTGACACTCTCCCTACCTACAGTTTTCTGTCCCTAGAATAAATGTTTTTTTTAAGCACAATATAGCACAAGGACAATTCACTCACTGTCCTTACAGGTCCCTGGAAACAAGGACTTGCAGAGTGAAAGAAAAAAAACACTCTCCCTACCTACAGTTTTCTGTCCCTAGAAAAAATGTTTTTTTTAATCACAATATAACACAAGGACAATTCACTCACTGTCCTTCCAGGTCCCTGGAAACAAGGACTTGCAGAGTGAAATAAACTGACACTCTCCCTACCTACAGTTTTCTGTCCCTAGAATAAATGTTTTTTTTAAGCACAATATAGCACAAGGACAATTCACTCACTGTCCTTACAGGTCCCTGGAAACAAGGACTTGCAGAGTGAAAGAAAAAAAACACTCTCCCTACCTACAGTTTTCTGTCCCTAGAAAAAATGTTTTTTTTAATCACAATATAACACAAGGACAATTCACTCACTGTCCTTCCAGGTCCCTGGAAACAAGGACTTGCAGAGTGAAATAAACTGACACTCTCCCTACCTACAGTTTTCTGTCCCTAGAATACATGTTTTTTTTAATCACAATATAGCACAAGGACAATTCAGTCACTGTCCTTCCAGGTCCCTGGAAACAAGGACTTGCAGAGTGAAATAAACTGACACTCTCCCTACCTACAGTTTTCTGTCCCTAGAATAAATGTTTTTTTTAATCACAATATAGCACAAGGACAATTCAGTCACTGTCCTTCCAGGTCCCTGGAAACAAGGACTTGCAGAGTGAAATAAACTGACACTCTCCCTACCTACAGTTTTCTGTCCCTAGAATAAATGTTTTTTTTAATCACAATATAGCACAAGGACAATTCAGTCACTGTCCTTCCAGGTCCCTGGAAACAAGGACTTGCAGAGTGAAATAAACTGACACTCTCCCTACCTACAGTTTTCTGTCCCTAGAATAAATGTTTTTTTTAAGCACAATATAGCACAAGGACAATTCACTCACTGTCCTTACAGGTCCCTGGAAACAAGGACTTGCAGAGTGAAAGAAAAAAAACACTCTCCCTACCTACAGTTTTCTGTCCCTAGAAAAAATGTTTTTTTTAATCACAATATAACACAAGGACAATTCACTCACTGTCCTTCCAGGTCCCTGGAAACAAGGACTTGCAGAGTGAAATAAACTGACACTCTCCCTACCTACAGTTTTCTGTCCCTAGAATAAATGTTTTTTTTAAGCACGATATAGCACAAGGACAATTCACTCACTGTCCTTACAGGTCCCTGGAAACAAGGACTTGCAGAGTGAAAGAAAAAAAACACTCTCCCTACCTACAGTTTTCTGTCCCTAGAAAAAATGTTTTTTTTAATCACAATATAACACAAGGACAATTCACTCACTGTCCTTCCAGGTCCCTGGAAACAAGGACTTGCAGAGTGAAATAAACTGACACTCTCCCTACCTACAGTTTTCTGTCCCTAGAATAAATGTTTTTTTTAATCACAATATAGCACAAGGACAATTCAGTCACTGTCCTTCCAGGTCCCTGGAAACAAGGACTTGCAGAGTGAAATAAACTGACACTCTCCCTACCTACAGTTTTCTGTCCCTAGAATAAATGTTTTTTTTAATCACAATATAGCACAAGGACAATTCAGTCACTGTCCTTCCAGGTCCCTGGAAACAAGGACTTGCAGAGTGAAATAAACTGACACTCTCCCTACCTACAGTTTTCTGTCCCTAGAATAAATGTTTTTTTTAAGCACAATATAGCACAAGGACAATTCACTCACTGTCCTTACAGGTCCCTGGAAACAAGGACTTGCAGAGTGAAAGAAACTGACACTCTCCCTACCTACAGTTTTCTGTCCCTAGAATAAATGTTTTTTTAAGCACAATATAGCACAAGGACAATTCACTCACTGTACTTCCAGGTCCCTGGAAACAAGGACTTGCAGAGTGAAAGAAACTGACACTGTCCCTACCTACAGTTTTCTGTCCCTAGAATAAATGTTTTTTTTAAGCACACTATAGCACAAGCACAAAACACACTGACACTCTCCCTACCTATCCTTCTCTTTCCCTAAACTAAAGGAATCCAGGTTAAGCAAGAAAGAAATAACAGTCACTGTCCCTGCCTATGCTGCTCTATCCCTGCTCCGGAACACACTACACTAGGCCGCCGTGCTGGCGGCCTTTTATAGTGTGGGGCGTGTACTAAACACCCTCAGCAATAATTGGCCACAGGCATCCTGCCTGTGGCCAATCATTGCTCTCCTCGCTGCCGGCGCTGTGATTGGCCAAGCATGCGGGGTCACAGTGCATGCTTGGCCAATCACAGCGCCTGGATGACACTGCGATGGCGTAGTGCATTGTGGGCCGTTCGCGTCACTCGAATTTGGCGCGAACGGCCCAAATCGTTCGATCTTCGTCGAACGATCGAACAGCCGATGTTCGAGTCGAACGTATGTTCGACTCGAACACGAAGCTCATCCCTAATGGGGGGAAATAAGGAACATTTGCAGTGTGGCAAGGAATGCTTCAAGTGGACCGTAAAAGAAAAGTGTTACTTTTGCCTCAGCAAAAAGGAAAGAACATTCTATGTTTTATTTAATTCCTCTTGAAAGAACAAGGCACTTCCAAACCCTAAGATGTTCTGTAGCTGTTTATCTGTTGTTGGAGTGGTACTACTGCCTGTGACTACATGTCTTGTGAGATTTAGAGTGGGATGTGATGATGTGATGATGTTACAACTGTGCTGCTCACTGTTCTCTATTCTAGAGAAACATGTGTACATAAAGATCAGCAGAGCAAAGATCTCTCTGTTTCTAATTCATCAGTTATGTGGATCTGTGCCTTCTACACCTCTTCTTGATCATTAACTTACCAGTCATCAGTACACCACTTATCAGTGGGGCAGCTCTGATATGAGGAAGTAAAGTCCTGTTTTTCTAACCAAGATGGCCAACTCCACAGAGAGACATGGTGCAGAACAGGACATGGCAATTCATGGGAACAATTCCAGCTGCAGAGAAAAGACAAGTAACATTGCTAACTAGTAGTATTTTGCCCTCCTTTATGTCTTTATAGAGAACAGCTACCAGGGTTCAGGTTCTCTTTTAGACTACCTGGAGATGGCATATTGGTGAAGGCAAAGTTGTGTTTCACGAACAAGAGGATCTCTTTTTTGGCTTGAGTTTAGCTCTCACCATTGTGATGGTTTTGCTATCCACTATAAACTCCTCCCTCCACCATCTGCAAAAATAAAGGCTGACTGAGACTGTACTGTTGACTTGCATCAGCTATCCCTTCTCTGGAACTGATATTTTACTAGTTGATCTTTTTTCCTTCTGTTTGCATCTGTTGCAAAAAGTGCTGTGAATGTTAGTTACTGTTTCTCAGGAAAATGAATCATTAGCTAAATGGTGTCACCACAGGTCACCAGTTGCCCAACAAGCAGCACCTACTCACCTTACTATCTTTCCTTTGCCACTGTATTCTGCAGCCTGAAATAAAACAGGGAACGCCCTGAAGGAGAATGAGTTCCAATATGTCCCCATACCTATAAGTAGTTCACATTTCACTATATTACATATGCATTTGTATATGTAAGAAAAACACCAAAGTTCACCAGGTAGGATAGAAAATGTGAGCAGGAGCATGACAGAAAAATGATTAAAGAGATCTAGGTTGTAATTTATTTATTTATTGTCATATATTTTTATTAAGGTTTTCATCATAAAAAAATTGGAGAAATTTACAAAAGAGAAAGAAGAAAGAAAGAAAATAAAACTCAATTAGCAACATGAAGATTAACAGTAAAATCCATAGGTGCCCTAAATATACTTAATAATATGTCCATAAATATTAACATAGGTTGCCATGAAAAATATCAAAATTTAATTGCCAGTGTGCATTCAAAATTAAACATTAACCACTTCCATACCGGGCCAATTCTGGCACTCCTCTTTTTTGCAAGAAAATTACTCAGAACCCCCAAACAATATATATGTTTTTTTAGAAGACACCCTAGGGAATAAAATGGCAGTCATTGCAACTTTTTATCTCACACGGTATTTGCGCAATAATTTTGCAACCGCCTTTTGTTTGGAAAAAAAATTTCATGAATTAAAAAATAACAGTAAAGTTAGCCCAATTTTTTTAGATAATGTGAAAGATGATGTTACACGGAGTAAATAGATACCCAACATGTCATGCTTTAAAATTGTGCGCACACATGGAATGGCGCCAACCTTCGGTACTTAAAAATCTCCATAGGCGATGGTTAATTTTTTTTTACAGGTTACCAGTTTAGAGTTACAGAGGATGTCTAGTGCTAGAATTGTTGCTCGCGCTCTAATACACACGGCGATACTTCACATGTGTGGTTTGAACGGCGTTTACATATGTGGACGGGACTTACGTGTGTGTTCGCTTCTGAGTGCGAGCTACCGGGGACAGGGGCGTTATAATTTTTTTTAATATTTTTTTTATTTTTTTACTCTTTTTTTATTTTTTTACACTTTCTTTTACGGTACTTTTTTTTATAAACATCCCTTGTAATAGGAATCTATTGTGAGAGGTCCTCTTTATGGAGAGATGCGGGGTCAATAAGACCCCACATCTCTCCTCCAGGCTGGAAAGCATGAGATTGGAAAAAAATTCACTTATCTCTTGCTTACATCCGGGGGCCTCCGACAGCCATAGAGATGACTGTTGACCATCTTGTCACTGAAAATTTCTATGGCCCTCATCCGGCGGCGGCCGATTCTTTCTCCGGGTCCCTCATGGCACGGGAGAGCCCGGAGAAGCACCGGATGGCGGCGGGAGGGGGGACGTCGCCTGTAAGAACGATCAAGCGGTGGAACTGCCGCTATGATCATTCTTATCGTGCACAGAATCGCCGACTGAAAATAATGATATCTGAATGATGCCTGTAGCTGCAGGCATCATTCAGATATCCCCCCTAAAAGTCAACAACATCATATGATGGCGTGTGCTAGGGAAGTGGTTAAATATTGAATTAAATATAAAACAAGAGAGAGAAAAAGTAAAAGAGAAAAATAAACGACATGGGCCTGTGGACAAGATGCCCAGTGGTATGTGAAAATAAAATATGGGTTTCGAGGTTAAGTGGAGTAATCCTAAAATAATAAGGTTGCAAAGTCAAAGTTTTCCATAAAAGATATCCAGGGGAGCCATATGTCTTGGAAATGAGAATATTGGTCATGTAAATGTGACAATAGTTCTTCCATTCTCATGAGCTTATTTAATTCAGTTATCCATTCTGGTAATGAAAGAGTGTGCTGTGATATCCAATATCTCGGAATTATCGCCCTGGCAGCCAATTAAAAATAAACAAAAGATCTCCTTCTTAACTATTGAAACAGATTCTGGGAACATTGATAATAATGCTGTTTGGGGAGTTTGGGGCACTGCCTCTGAGGCAAAAATACTGTGTATTTTAAAAACATTGTCCCAAAATGGGCACAAGGTAGGGCAACTCCACCATATGTTTAGCATGGTGCCTAGATAGATAGACATTGCTAACATTGGTCTGACAAATTCGGAAAATTTTTGTGTAGTATTCAGGGACAGAGATACCATCTTGTGATGACTTTTCAGTTTTGTTCCTGTATTTTACTCGCAAAAGAAGATTTATGAGTCTATATACAAGATTTAAACAAAAGAACCCTGCGCCAAAGAAAATAAATAATCTGTAAACAAACAATTGCCAGCAGTAGTGTAAATGTGAGTTGACTAGTGTCACTGAGCGATGAAGTGGTATGGCACCGCGCCTAGCAAATGCAAGATTTAAACATATTAAACATGAATAAGTGAATGAAACATGTTATTCAGTATAAGCGTTCCACTGGTGAAATAAAGTGCTTGTATATAAATAAATGATAGGTGCTCCAATATTCAGTGTTCAGACAGAGGTGCCCCACATGGATGTACACTTATCCCTAAACGTTGACCACCTATCGCTTGAGTGGTCACTTGCGCTTTGTGGGGAGTAAAGAACCCTAGATCAGTGGTCATCATCCCTGTCCTCAGGGCCCACTAACACTAAAAATATCCACAAAAGCATTTAAAAGCTAAGTTCACCTTTTTCACGTTGTTACATATTACACCAATATTTATGGTGTAACATGGTGCAAATTACTTCCACCCTCTGCCCGCACAGCCGCATCATTTATTGACAGAGATCTGTGTACGAATGAACCAAAAGTCCCGTCTGCCACCACGGCAGACAGACTTGTAGTTCTTAATGAACTTGCACTAATCCATGCACTTGTAGTCCATTGTGACGTCTGCCAACTCTGCAACAGAAAGCCTGTAGAGAGGTATGAGCAGAGACCTGGAGGAAGTGTTTACAGGAGCCTGACTTTGATTCCTTGATCCTGAACACAATTCTTTGTGGGATACTGTAAATAAATAAATGCACATTTATTTCGTAAACAATATGTGCATTTATTTAAATTTTTTCGGGTGAACTAAGCCTTTAAAAAAAGTCAGCATTATCCACTGGTCCTTAAGCAGAACTGGTATTGTTGGGATACAAGATAGCACCAGAACAGCATGCAAACTCTCAGCCAATTTCATGAATCCACAGAAACAAAAAGCAGAAGTGACATATCCTATTGGCCACATCCAACGTGTTTCATTGTATGGCTTCGTATGACTTTCTCAATAGGGAAAAATCACTTTCTGGCACTTTTGCAAAGCTATTCCACATTAGCTGTCCATGTAAGTACAGGTTCTTGCACAGGTAATTTTGTGAGTTCATGCCATGATTCCACCTGTTTAACCTCCCTGGCGGTATGATTCTGTCTGGAATTATGTACCAAAAGTGGTACAATTATTTTGCATGGAAATTTGGTGTTATGTATTGTAGGTCTTTAATTCTTAGTAATTACTTACTTAAGCCTGACCAAACAAGAGTCTAGTAGACATCCCGGGTATGATAAAGTTTGAAACACAAAATCATAAATTATAATATAATAAATAACTATAAATAATTATAACAAATAGTAATGTAATTATAATAAAAATTATTCAATAATGTAATCAAATCAAAAACACTGAAATTTGCTCAGTTGCAGAATTGTCGCTGTCATTCGATTTAGTGTTTGATGACGAATTTCCCCACAAATCGCTATCGCTTAATTCTGCAAGTGATTCTAATTTATTATTGCTGTTTTCTAGCTGGTCTAAAACCACTTTTGACATAAAGGGACACTTTTTGGTCGCTATGGACAATCTCCAGTTTTCAGGCAGAAAGAACAGTTTTTTTAACATAAAAGTGCATGCAGGACACTGGACAGACCACTAGGGACAAAGGGGGTGTGTAATTATTTGATACAGTACTGTAATCAGTAAGATTACAGTATACTGTATCTATAATGTGTTTTTCACTTTTTGAATTTTGCGCCGAACTTCGCCCCCGTGCGCCGCAACGTCGCAGGGAACGGAGCTCGGCACCCGGCAGTGTGAATCGAGCGAGACACGGCTCGCACACACTGCGGGGAGACATCGCAGGATCCAGGGAACAAGGTAAGTATCTTCCCCTGGATACTGCAATGCAGCCCGAGTCTGTCTCAGGGTTACCGCTCTTAGCATTAAAAACTCACCCCGAGCCTGACTCGGGAATACCGCCAAGGGGGTTAAACATAGCTTTTGATTTCCTCCCTTACTTCTTACCTTCCCTTTTTTAAATCACTTTAAAAATGTACACATCATTCATAGTGGTGTACATAGTAATACCCAATTATGTTTCTAAAGAGAAAAACACTTATGCGTACAGTATATATGGTGTCTTTAAAGTGGTTTTAAAGGCAGACAGTTTTTTACCTTAATGTATTATGTGCATTAAGGTAAAAGATCTTCTGGGTGCAACTCCCCCCCAGGCCCCTTATACTTTCTGAGCCCCATCTCAACTCAGTGATGTGCATGAGAGCAGTGGCTCTCCCGGGTCTCTCTCTAATCATTGGCTTACACAGCAGCTAGAGCCATTGGTTTCTGCTGCTGTCGATCACAGCCAGTGAACCAATGAGGAGAGAATGGGTGGCAGGACCGAGCCATGCTCTGTGTGTGAATAGACTATGTCCATTCACAGGAGCATTGCTCGAGAGCGAGCCTGCTCAAATGTTACCATTGCAAAGGGCTTGCTATTGGGGGCACTCGGCAGGGGCGAGGAACCAGGCCCACCAGCCAGGGACCCAAAAAGAAGAGGATTGGGACTACTTTGTGCAAAACCATTGCACAGAGCAGGTAGATATAACATGTTTGTTATTAAAAAAAATAGTAATACAACCTTTAGAATCACTTTAATTCACACCACCATATTATGGTAATGCACTGCTCATTATGGCAATGCTTAGTACCACGTGATGCATGCATTAGTACAGAACACTGCCGTGCATCACAATGCACAATGTGCCATGTGCATTGTGCCATGCTGTGCTAGAAACAGATGCAGTGTGACCTATTTTTTTCTGTGCTAATTAGCATCACATCAAATTAATTTTGTACAATGGAAAATAAAACAGTAGGAACTCTCAAAAATGTGGACAGGCACCCCAAGAACGGTTAGGTGGAGGGAAAAAAACAAATTAAAACATTATAGAGTATTTAGTTAGGGATTTCCACTGGGTGTGGAGTTAAAAGAAACCCAGCCAAAAAAACTCAATTCCTAACTGAAATATGGCTTTTGTGTAAAATTACGATTTTATCCACAAGAGTTTTGGAATACCATAGCACTTTATCAACGGATCATAATTTGACTCCATGCTAAAAAAAATAATAATATATTTCTGCATTATTATATATAGCTGCTATAAAAAGCTATGGCAAGTGTTGCTTTATTCATTTTATAGAAATCTCACTCAATGAACTGCGTGAAATGCTAGAAAGATCAATACAAGTTGTTACTTTCAAGGTTTCTTTGAGAATTTATTACAGTTGACAAAAGAGTCAGTGCATTGGACCATTCACAATGAAATACAGTGCACATGGATACACTGTGTGCTGCCTAAAATTATTTAAAATGTTATGTAAAAAGGAGTCTGCTGTATGTGAATTGTGCTTCTAATATTTGAGCTTTAGAATGTCTAAGCTGATTTTTTTAAAAGAACATTTCTAGCTGCTGACATTGCTTTCCTTTGTGTAATAATTTTGAGTGATACAGTCTAAATTCAAAACATGTCATTTTAAATTAAATCACCCTAAAGGAATATTTTTTAAATATTTTTTAAAATACTCTGATTGAGTTACTCAAAGCAAATAGGCTATTTACTTTGCTAGAGAATTTTCCCCAGAGCTTCGTGAATGTAGTGAAATCTTTCTTTGCAAAGAATACCCCATCATGTGCAAGAAAACCACATTTATGCTTGCTCATGATTGGAGGATGAAAGTCAGTAGTGTTTGAAGTCATTCACTAAGCTCTGGGAAAAAAAATATATATTGCAAAGTGCAACTCCCCTTCCAAAGTGAACAGTCTATTTGCCTTTAATATATCAATCCCTGAGGCCTCGTACACACGACCGAGTTTCTCGTCGTAAAAAACACGTCGTTTTTTTCGACGAGATTCTTGTTAAGCTTGTCGATTTTCTCGTCAAGCTTTCTATGCGTACACACTATCATTTCCCAATTTCCTCGTTGTTCTCCGCGCTCACGTCCAGCACGTACGACGGCACTATAAAGGGGAAGATCTTTTTTCTTGGCGCCACCCCTTGGGCTGCTTTTGCTGATCTCGTGCTACCGCGTTTGAAGTAAAAGTTTGGGAAGAGACGATTCGCGCTTTTCAGTCTTCGTACTTTTCAGATCGTTTTCTGCCGTTCAGTTTGTGCTTGTGGGTTCGTATCTTGACTTTCAGGGCGTCTAGGCAGGTCGTATCTGTTTTACAGTGCGTTCTTGCCTGTTCGTTTCTGATTTTCAGTTCGTTATTCATAGGCCTTGCTGTTCTAAAGTGCGTTCTGTTCTGTACATTCTGATTAGACGACCGTTTCCTAGCCATGTCGCCTGGACGTTCTCGTCGTCGAGTTCGTGCTGTGCATGCGCTTGGTGTTGGTCTGCTTGTTTTGGACCAAGACCAGTCCATGAATGGTGTGAGGAGGAGTTCATGGACCAAGAATTGGTTGCTCCAGCGGGACCAATTCTGCCACATGCCTCTGCTGCGGGAGATCGTCGAGAATAATCCTGAGGACTACAGGAATTTTCTGAGGATGTCTGACCCCATTTTTCAGGAACTGTTGGCTTTGGTGTCCCCCTATATTACCAGGAAGGACACCGTTATGCGGGAAGCCATCAGTGCTGAGCAGAGGCTCATCGCCACGTTGCGTTACCTGGCGACAGGGAGAAGTCTTCAGGACTTGAAGTTCACCACAGGCATCTCCCCCCAGGCTCTGGGCCTCATAATCCCAGACACCTGTTCTGCCATCATCCAAGTCCTGCAGGAGGACTATATTAGGGTAAGTTTGCTCCCTTAACATCACATTTTAGGTATTACATGTATGCTAATGTATTGTATTTCTTTCATCCTTCCCTAATTACCATGATTGTAATATGCTGAGAATGTCCCCTTTGTCCCCATGCATGTTGGAAGCTTTAGATTGCCCCTTTTTTCTCCTCCCTAAATATTTCCCTTCACTTACTTTTCCAGCAGGGGCGCCTGTTGCTCCAAATGTTGGGGGGTTCAAACCCCAATTTAGGAAATAAACTTCCTCCTTTTTTGCTCTGTTGCCTAATAAATGCCCCCAGTTGTCCCCTCCAATGCAGCCATTTTGTTCCCTCAAATGCAGCCATTTAGTCCCCTCTAATGCAGCCAGTTTCCCCCCAGCCCTGCACTTACCTTCTTGTGGTCAGCGCCATCCTTCTTCTGTCCTTGATGTCTTCTCCTTCCCTTCATGTTGCATCAGCCAATCATGTTACCATTAAACAGACTTGGTGAACATGATTGGCAGAGCAGCCTGTCAGTGTTTACCCAAGGAATGCCCCCCTCAATTTTTCTTTTAGGAAGCCAATTACATCCCTCAGGTTGTAATTTGCAAGACTATTACTACCTGTTTCTGCTCTGCAATTTTAACCCCCTAAATGCCGCAATGATTCATATGTCGGTCACTTTACAAGAGGCCATCCACCTGAATAGTGTGCGGCATAGACAATACATAGGTTCATGCAACGCATGAACCTATGTATTGTTCTGAGTGATGGGCACAGGAGAGAGGGGGCAGTGCTCCAGCGCCCACTCTGGACGGCATCTTATGAGGCCATTTCCACAGAGGACCCTGACCCCAGAGAAGAGTGTGTTCAATTACCGGCTGGCCAGGGGCCGAAGAGTCGTTGAAAATGCCTTCGGCATAATGGCCAGCCGGTTCTGCCTTTTTATGACTTCCATCCACTTGGCGGACTACAAAATAAACTATGTAGTGTTATGCTGCTGTGTGCTACACAACTTTCTGAGCCAAAAATCAAATTCCTATATGGCCTCAGTTTTGCCAGAGGCTGGACTTTCCCCTGCAAATCCCCTTCCGGGCCTGGAATCTGCCCGTCTTGGCTTGCCCCCCCAAAATGCCCGTGTGGTTCGGGACAAATACATGGAGTATTTCACGGGTAGGGGGGCAATTCCTATGCCAGCCTATGTCTAAGTATCCCAATAAAAATCTTGTTTAAACCTTTAATTATTTGTTCTTTCCTGTCTCCTAGTTTGTCTTTGTGCATTTGTAGTGGCAAGTGTATTTTACTTTAGTAAATAACAACCATTTCACTATGTTACCTTACAAAAGAACCAAATAAGCTTAGAGGGTATTATAAAAAGAAGCTACACGTTGTTTGTGGTCAAATATTTTACTCTGTGCACATTCTCTTAATTTTTTATTTTTTTTTTTACTTTGGGGTTGGCCTGGCCACAACCCGGCAATTTTTGGCTTATGAAAATACAAAAATATCAGTTGCATTTCAAAAATTACAACATTGGATACCTCTGAGCAATCGGAGACATTCACTTACACAAACTATGTCTCTATGTGCCCGTCCTAATATGGGGTCCTGCCACCCCTTGCCCAGCCAAAAATTTAATATGCACACATTTTTTATTTTTTTCATATAGGAAGTTTACAATCCTGATCCCTATTGTCAACATGTGCTATCTGCCATCAGGGGTGATCAATGGACGTGTTTTGGGGGTGCATCCCCTTCCTCAGTTCACCGACTTTTGATACGAGGAAGGGGTTGCACCCACAAAAGACGTACATGGATATCCCCTGATGGCAGATAGCACATGTTCACACACTGTGTGCATATTCAATTTTTGGCTGGTTTGTTACTCAAAAAATTTGAAAAAATTATAAAAACAAACATGTAAAAACAAATGTGTTTGGATGGCTTATTGAATTCTCCCCAAAACATCGAGAATGTCTTTAAATGTTTGTTCCATCACATGGATTCTTTGTTTAATTAGGTCCAGTTCCGTGCTACATTCCATCACTTGCTGGATGAGGCGGAGGGCACTGTCAGCAGAGAACCGTGTACTATCCTTCACAACATTTATATCCCCTAAAAACAAAAAACAAAAGGTATTTTAACTCTGCAGGCCTACATCTCTTACCTGAAGCTGTGGTGACAGATACTGACCTGTTGTGGTGACCAGATCCACAACGTCATCCACCTCTCCTTCCTGCACTTCTCCTTCCTCCACCTCAACTTCCTGCACATCTTTCGGTTGTGGGTCTTTGGGAGTTTGGTGTTGTTTGGAAGTTGTGGGGTGCATGTGCTCCCTGGAGTGTCCTCCTCCCAGTCTTCTCTCCCCTATGAGAATAAAACCAAAGGTCTATTTATCACACTGTAAATCTCCTTGTTAAACTAAAAACAGGCTAAATTGTTTGGAAGTGGGGTACAAGTGTGTGTTTGTGCGGAATTTAAAGAAGAATGCATTATTTATGACCCCAAATATGTTTAGTATTCACATTTGGATGTAATTTTTTGGACATGTAGGCACCACAAAAATTCTCTGATGCACCTGTGTGGGACACCCAAAAAAGGCGGGTCTGTTGGCCCACACTATAGTGCTCCAAAGTACAGATGTGGAAGCAGCTGCTGAGTGTCCTCTCCTTTACACTGATTAAAGTTTGCATTTCATTCTCTTTACAAACACATCATCTAGACTTAAAAATTATCCACAATACTTGATCAAAAATGCCAGATGTCTAATTACTTTTGTGGCTCTTAAATAAGCCAAAACCGCGGATAGTGGCCGAACGAAGTGTCGGTAACGTAACGAACGATTACTGTGCCCAACCTAGTTCAAAATATTACATTTTGGGAGGGAGTCCAATATGATAAAAAAAAAACATGTCAGTTTATAAAATATTAATAGCAGAAACGTCGTCATTTTACTTACTTTTAGCGAGCATCCTCTTTATGATCCTCAACTGGTCTGGCTCCCTCAGTTTGAGGTCTGACCACCTCTTTCTGAGCTGCTCATTTGAGCGTTTCACCCCGAACTTCGCCCTCAGACTCTTCACAACTTTAGTGAGGATTTTGGCCTTCCTTCTATTTGGTTTGCTATACGGCCCATGCTTGGCATCACAATCAGCCTTGACCAAGATGTCCACCATCTCCGCCATCTCCGTCAAAGACATATTCGATGCCTTGAATCTCCTCCTTGATCGTGACGTGTCCTCGGTCTCCGGGCTTGTCTCCTCGCTAGTTGCGGAATTATCAGACACCTGCTGTAACTCCGCCATATCTGTCTGCGCGCCGAAAGAGAAGGGGCGGGGAAAAGATGTAAGTTAGAATGTCATGGGCGGGCGACGTGTGCGGAGCGACGTGTTCGAATTTTGACGCATGCGTGGTGTGTATATAGCAAACACACATGTGACTATAGTACGTTCGGTGTGCGGAGAGAGGAGTTCAAGTGACGGACGTGCGAACGAAGGTATGTGATTTTGTGACTTGTAAAAATTGTTGGCCTATACTGTCTTGAGATTGTTGGAGGATATATATGGTGACTAGGATGTTAAGGAGGTTAGACTGTTTGCCTCACATTATTTAAATATAATTTATTTTACTTGCAGATACAATATGAATGTCTTTATTAGCGACAAAGAGTTCCTGGCGGAATTTATTGACCGGGTAAGGGAGCTGCCGGCTCTGTGGGAGACGAAAAACCCCATCCATAAAAAAAAGGGGTGAGAAAAGCAGCGCTGGAGAAGCTGCTCCCATTTGTGCATACCAAGGTGCCCACAGCCACAGCAAAACAAGTGGACACTAAAATTGGGAGCTTGAGAGGTACCTACAGGACTGAACGCTCTAAGGTGCTGGCTTCTCAGAGGTCAGGAGCAGCAGCAGATGATGTTTATGTGCCGATTTTGTGGTACTACAACAGGATGTCCTTCCTGGATGACCACATTGAGACAAGGCCATCACTCTCCACTCTTCCCCCCAGACTTCCCTGCAGCCAACCTGAGCCTTCTCTGGAGCAAGAGGAGGCAGCCATCCTGGATGATCCTGATTTGGCCATCTGGAGCCAGGTATAGTATTAACTGAAAATGTATTGGGATAAAATTAATGTTTGACAAATATGTCAGGATGAGAAACATACATTATTTTGTATTCCACAAGTGAAATCAAGATCTGTAGACATTATTCTGCACTTAATTGTGTGGTAAATAGTCAAGCTGATGTAGTGGTAAATTTAAAGCAAGGATTTATGCATTTACATTCTAATTGCTTCCATCAGGATTACAAAGTTTGATGCAAAGATTAAACCAACATATTAAACTATGTTCCTTTTTCATACACAGGATGAAATCAGCCAGGAGGAGGGTCTGGAAACTGTCAGGCAGGAGGAGGAAGGGCCCAGTGGCAGCCAGGAGGTGGCAGGGCCCAGTGGCAGCCAGGAGGTGGCAGGGCCCAGTGGCAGCCAGGAGGTGGCAGGGCCCAGTGGCAGACAGGAGGTGGCAGGGCCCAGTGGCAGACAGGAGGTGGCAGGGCAAAGGAGAAGCACCAGATCCCAGGTGCCTCCCATCCGGCTTCACAAAAGAGGCAGGAGGGACAGGACCACCAGTGAGGCAGCAATGGCCCTTATTAAAGAGGCCCATGCCACCCTCAAGGAGCCCACATCCCCTGAAGAGGCCATTGCCGGCCTAGTGGAGGCTAAGTTCAAGGTGATGAGCATGGAGCAACGCCTCCTATGCGAGCCCCTGCTCATCACCTTGCTCAACAAGGGGGTGATGGAGAAAATTACACCCAATACCGCCATATGTGAGGTGGCCCAACTGACCCAACCTCAACCTCCACCTCCACCTTCCTCTTCTGCCCCACCCCCTTCTGCTACACCTCCACCTTCTGCCCCACCCCCTTCTGCTACACCTCCACCTTCTGCCCCACCCCCTTCTGCTACACCTCCACCTTCTGCCCCACCCCTTCTGCTACACCTCCACCTTCTGCCCCACCCCCTTCTGCTACACCTCCACCTTCTGCCCCACCCCCTTCTGCTACACCTCCACCTTCTGCCCCACCCCCTTCTGCTACACCTCCACCTTCTTCTTCTGCCCCACCCCCTTCTGCTACACCTCCACCTTCTTCTTCTGCCCCACCCCCTTCTGCTACACCTCCACCTTCTTCTTCTGCCCCACCCCCTTCTGCTACACCTCCACCTCCTCCTCCTGACAGGAGTACCCCTCCAGTGGGCCAGCCTCCAGCCAAACGAAGAAGGAAGGCTGCAGGAAAGGCTGCAGGAAAGGCTTCAGGAAAGGCTTCAGGAAAGGCTGCAGGGAAGGTTGCCAGGAAGAAGAGGAAGTGATGGCCTTGCTTCATTGTGGTCGGACAGAAGGCAGCCTGTTGTAGTACCACACACTTGGGACATATATCTCACCTGCTGCTGTTCCTGACCTCTGGGAGGCCAGCATCAGATTGTGTTCAGAAATGTGGGCCTTCTCAAGCTCCCAATTTTAGTGTCCACACAGGGTTGCTGTGTGCTCTGGGGTCCCTGGGATGCACAAATGGCAGCAGCTTCTCCAGCGCTGCCTTCTCTTTATTTAATTTATAAACATGAATAAATGTGTTTTTTGTTTAAGTTCATACTTGACTATGTGTATTTTTAAATAAACAAAATCAAGCTTTGGAGTAAGCAGATACATTTGACTGACAATAAAAGGCACAGATATCACCCCCCCAAAAGAATAACTAAATCTGATTAGCACAAAAACATGGTGTGAAATTTAAATAATATAGATTCCAAAATTAAATGGGAGATCGCTATCAAAACATTGAGAAATTAGAATTAACATCATTTTGAAAAATCTAACCATTTAAATTATTCCTAAAAACTTGCATGATATAATACACATAAATATTATAAAGAGCAGCATGAAAAAGGTTAAAAATAAGGCATAACTCTGTGTGAATATCAGCAGCAAAAGAAGGTCACTCGTTTTGATTAATGTAACATTCTAACGAAGATTTCAATGCAGAACATTTAAACGATGAAATATTTTTGAGCGTGACGAATATGCTCTCTCCATTATGAAGGCTTGTTTTACCAGAAGATGCGCTCCCGTCTCATAGTTGCTTGTGAGCATGCGCGCTTTTGGAAGAGTCGTAAAAGCATACACACGAACCATTTTCTCGTCACAAAACAGGCCGACGAGAAACACGACGAGGAAATCTGGAATCCTGACGAGAAAATAGAGAGCAGGTTCTCTATTTTCTCGTCGAGATTCTTGGCAATTTTCTCGTCGTAAAACCATACACACGAACGTTTTTCTAGACAAAAAAACTCTCGCGGCACTTTTCTTGACTGTTTTGGACGAGAAAAACGGTCGTGTGTACGAGGCCTGAGACTCCAAACTGGAGAAAGAAATGGCAGGCATAATGGTTAAATACTCAATCAGCTTTAAGCTGCCATCAGGGCCATATTTAGACATTGGAACAGGAAAAGGTTTGACCGCACCCACAGGTTTGAAGCAAAAGTGAAGACTTTATTGAAGATAAAAATCATCAGACAACATCGTAGACATCATGACATCAATGCAGACCTGGCAGAGATTAACGCTTTTCACAAATTGAAATTAGGTTAGTCACATTTTTATAAATATTTCATTATATCTTTTCATGTGACAACACTGAAGAAATGAAACGTTGCTACAATGTAAAGTAGTGTGTGTACAGCTTGTATAACAGTGTAAATTTGCTGTCCCCTCAAAAGAACTCAACACACAGCCATTAATGTCTAAACCACTGGCAACAAAAGTGAGTACACCCCTAAATGAAAATGTCCAAATTTGGCCTAATTGGCCATTTTCCCACCCTGGTGTCATGTTAGTGTTACCAGGTCTCAGGTGTGAATGGGAAGCAGGTGTGTTAACCACTTCAGCCCCGGAGGATTTGGCTGCCCAATGACCGGGCCACTTTTTGCGATTCGGCACTGCGTCGCTTTAACTGACAATTGCGCGTTCGTGTGATGTGACTCCCAAACAAAATTGATGGGTTTTTTTCCCACAAATAGAGCTTTCTTTTGTTGGTATTTTATCACCTCTACGGTTTTTGATTTTTGCGCTATAAACAAAAATAGAGCAACAATTTTGAAAAAAAAACAATATTTTTTACTTTTTGCTATTATAATGATCCCCAATATATATATATATATATATATATATATATATATATATAAAAAATTTCCTCAGTATAGTCCAATATGTAGTCTTCTACATATTTTTGGTAAAAAAATCGCAATAAGCGCATATTGATTGGTTTGCGCAAAAGTTATAGCGTCTACAAAATAGGGGATAGTTGTATGGCATTTTTATTAAGATTTATTTTTTTACTAGTAATGGCGGCGATCAGCGATCTTTATCGTGACTGCGACATTATGGCAGACACATCGGACACTTTTGGCGCTATTTTGCAGCCATTGTCATTTATACAGCGATCAGTGCTATAAAAATGCACTGATTACTGTGTAAATGACACTGGCAGTGAAGGGGTTAACCACTAGGGGGCGAGGAAGGGGTTAAGTGTGTCCTAGGGAGTGATTCTAACTGTGTGGGGGCTGGGCTTACTATGACATGACACTTATCGCTGCTCCCGATGAGAGGGAGCAGACGATCAGTGTCCTGTCACTAGACAGAACAGGGAGATGCCTTGTTTACACAGGCATCCCCCTGTTCTGCAGCTCCGTGACACGATCACGGGACACCGGCGGGAACGGTCACGGAGCTTGCAGAAGGGGCAGTGCGCACGCCCACACGGCGGCAAATTTAAAGGGACGTATATATACGCCCATTTTCCTGTCCGTGCCATTCTGCCAACGTAAAAGTGCGTGCGCTGGTCGGCAAGTTGTTCAATTTGATGTTATCTCTCTCACTCTCTCATACTGGTCACTGGAAGTTCAACATGGCACCTCATGGCAGAGAACTCTCTGAGGATCTGGAAAAAAAAATGTTGCTCTACATAAAGATTGTGCACGTGCTTAGCATCATATTCAGAGGTTGTCTTTGGGAAATAGACGTATGAGTGCTGCCAGCATTGCTGCAGAGGTTGAAGAGGTGGGGGGTCAGCCTGTCAGTGCTCAGACCATACACTGCACACTGCATCAAATTGGTCTGCATGGCTGTCATACCAGAAGGAAGCCTCTTCTAAAGATGATGCACAAGAAAGCCCACAAACAGTTTGCTGAAGACAAGCAGACTAAGGACATTGATTACTGGAAGTCATGGTCTGTGGCTGCATAAGTGCTGCCGGCACTGGGGAGCTACAGTTCATTGAGGGAACCATGAATGACAACATGTACTGTGACATACTGAAGCAGAGCATGATCCCCTCCCTTCGGAGACTGGGCCATGGGGCAGTATTCCAACATGATAACGACCCCAAACACATCTCCAAGACCACCACTGCCTTGCTAAAGAAGCTGAGGGTAAAGATGATGGACTGGTCAAGTATGTCTCCAGACCTAAACCCTATTGAGCATCTGTGGGGCATCCTCAAATGAAAGGTGGAGGAGCGCATTGTCTCTTATATCCACCAGCTCTGGAGGAGTGGAAGAGGACTCCAGTGGCAACCTGTGAAGCTCCGCTGAACTCCCTGCCCAAGAGGGTTAAGGCAGTGCTGGAAAATAATGGTGGACACACAAAATATTGACACTTTGGGCCGAATTTGGACATTTTCACTTAGGGGTGTACTCACTTTTGTTGCCAGCGGTTTAGACATCAGTGGCTGTGTGTTGAGTTATGTTGAGGGGACAGCAAATTTACACTGTTATTCAAGCTGTACACTTCTGATTTACATTGTAGCAAAGTGTAATTTCTTCAGTGTTGTCACATGAAAAGATATAATAACATATTTACACAAATGTGAGTGGTGTACTCACTTTTGTGAGATACTGTCAGCACTAAGACTCAGCAAATTGCTTATAAACTGCTTATTGATTGGTATGCGACACCTGTTAAGATGAGAAAGTGGTTCCATCTTTCCTCTGACTTATGCTGGAGGTGTGGTGAGGGCTTGGATACTCTATACTACATCTGGGGTCAATGTCCCCGCATAGCCCTTTTTGGTCCCAGATGTGTGACCTTATATGTAAGATCACGGAAACAGTGATCCAGTTAACACCTGGATGTTGCCTTTTACATATCACTTCACTACCACTATGAACATACAAGAGATCCTTAACCACTTAAGGACCGCCGCTTGTACATTTATGTCAGTAGAGCGGCACGGACAGGCATAACCACGTACCTGTACGTTCCCTTTAAGATGCCGCCATGTGGTCGCGCGTGCACAGCCGCCGGCACACTCACGACCCTGACGCTTTCTCCGTGAGCCCGACCGTGGATCCTGCGGATACCAGCAATCGTCTCACGGAGAGATACAGCGGGAGATGCTAGTGTAAACAAGCATCTCCCCGCTCTGCCTAGTGACAATGACACTGATCTCCGCTCTGTGTAGTCGGAGCAGAGATCAGTGTCATGTCACACACAGCCCATCCCCCCTACAGTAAGAAGCACTCCCTAGGAAACACTTAACCCCTAGAGCACCACCTACTGGTTAACCCCTTCACTGCCAGTGTCATTTTCACAGTAATCAGTGCATTTTTATAGCACTGATCGCTGTAAAAATGTCAATGGTCCCAAAAATGTGTCAAAAGTGTCCGATGCATCCACCATAATGTCACAGTCATGATAAAAATCGCTGATCGCCGCCATAACTAGTAAAAAATAAATTATTAATAAAAATGCCATAAAACAGTCCCCTATTTTGTAGAAGCTATAACCAATCATTAAACGCTTATTGCAATTTTTTTTACCAAAAATATGTAGAAGAATACGTATCGGCCTAAACTTTGGAAAAAAAATATGTTTTTTATATATTTTTTGGGGATATTTATTATAGCAAAAAGTAAAAAATATAGAATTTTTTTCAAAATTGTCGCTCTATTTTTGATTATAGCGCAAAAAATAAAAGCCGCAGAGGTGATCAAATATCACCAAAAGAAAGCTCTATTTGTGGGAAAAAAAGGACGTCAATTTTGTTTGGGAACCACGTCGCACGACCGCGCAATTGTCAGTTAAAGCGACGCAGTGCCGAATTGCAAAAAGTGACCTGGTCTTTGACCAGCAAAATGGTCCGGGGCGGAAGTGGTTAAACAACTACTAAATGCGGCCGAGACTTTGCTCCCCTTGCACTGGAAATCCAGCCTCATTCCAAGGGTCAAGGACTATTTGCATAAGGTAAACACATTTTATGAAATGGAGAATTCCTTGGCCATTGCTACTTACAATATGGATAGCTTTCACATAATTTGGACAGCATGGTTTACCTTTAAGCTGTCTGCTGATTACAACAGTTTAAGGTGAGTAAGAGTAAGTTCTTTCCCCTCTTTCACCTTTGGCCATATATAATACTTGATTGTAGCCTTGATATCTTACATTTGGTCTGCTTTCTCTGCTGTTGGTTATGATTTATTATATGCTATTTATAGAAGTTTCTTTGATTGTACTACCTCTGGATTTGGTTTTTATGTGTGCTTTTGAATCATCTACAAGCTTGAATTTTCTGTACAATCTTGAAAATTATGCACCCTTTGTATCATTCAACATTTTTTGAAAAAAAACTTTCAGGCCTGGTTCACACTGGGGCGACAAACGCTCCGACATTGGGAGCTCATGTCGCATGACGTGTGAAAATCAATGTTTCCCTATGGGAGCCGTCTTAACTGGTCCGACACATGTCGGTCCGACTTTGAGAATGCTCCCTGTACTACTTTGGTCCAACTTTGATCCGACTTCAGCCCATTGACTATCATTGAAGTCGGATCAAAGTCGGACCGCAGTCTTTCATGATCCGACTTTGGCATGCGACTTGTGCTGTACTGCTCTTGAGGGGGAACTCCAGGCCAAATTTTAAATAAAAAACCGGCATGGGTTCCCCCTCCAGGAGCATACCAGGCCCTTAGGTCTGGTCTGGATTTGAAGGGGCGCCCCTACGCCAAAAAAACGGCGTGGGGGTCCCCTCAAAATCCAAACCAGACCCTTATCCGAGCACGCAACCTGGCAGGCCGCAGGGGAAGAGGGGGGATGAGAGAGCGGCCCCCCCTCCCTCCTGAACCGTACCAGGCTGCATGCCCTCAACATGGGGGGTTTGGTGCTCTGGGGCAGGGGGGCGACCTGCGGCCCCCCCACCCCAGAGCACCCTGCCCCCATGTTGATGAGGACAGGGCCTCTTCCCGACAACCCTGGCCGTTGGTTGTCGGGGTCTGCGGGCGGGGGGCTTATCGGAATCCGGGAGCCCCCTTCAATAAAGGGGCCCCCGGATCCCGGCCCCCCCACCCTATGTGAATGAGTATGGGGTACATCGTACCCCTACCCATTCACCTGGTGGAAAAAAATTGCAATAAAAAAACCACACAGCTTTTTAAAGTATTTTATTGCACAGCTCCGGGGGTCTTCTTCCGACTTCGGGGGTCTCCGGTGTCGTCGCCGCGCTCTCCGGTTCTTTCTTCTGCCGGGCCTCCGCTAACTTATTTTTAGCTCTTTTGCTAGCAGAGGCCCGGTCTTCTCCATCGCCTTCTTCTTCTCCCGCTCTCCGGTTCTTCTCCCGCTCTCCGGTTCTTTCTTCCGCCGGGCCTCCGCTAACTTCTTTTTAGCTCTTTTGCTAACGGAGGCCCGGTCTTCTCCGTCGTCTCGTCCGGCTCTCCGTTGTCCTTCTGCCGGCCCCTCCACTAACTTCTTTAGCTCTTTTGCTAGTGGAGGGGCCGGTCTTCCCATCGCCGTCGCCGTCTTCTTCTCTCTTCTCCTTCTCGATGTTGACGCGTCGCTTCCTCCCGCTGTAATACTGGCTGTCCGCTCCACATTAATATAGGCTTCTCATGACGTCACAGTCACATGTTCCCATGACGTCACAGTCACATGCTCTGGGGCCATGTGCCCCGGAACATGTGACTGTGACGTCATGAGAAGCCTATATTAATGCGGAGCGGAGCGGAGAGCCAGTATTACAGCGGGAGGAAGCGACGCGTCATCATCGAGAAGGAGAAGAGGGAAGAAGACGCCGACAGCGACGACGGGAAGACCGGCTCCTCCACTAGCAAAAGAGCTAAAGAAGTTAGTGGAGGGGCCGGCAGAAGGACAACGGAGAGCCGGACGAGACGACGGAGAAGACCGGGCCTCCGTTAGCAAAAGAGCTAAAAAGAAGTTAGCGGAGGCCCGGCGGAAGAAAGAACCGGAGAGCGCGGCGACGACACCGGAGACCCCCGAAGTCGGAAGAAGACCCCCGGAGCTGTGCAATAAAATACTTTAAAAAGCTGTGTGGTTTTTTTATTGCAATTTTTTTCCACCAGGTGAATGGGTAGGGGTACGATGTACCCCATACTCATTCACATAGGGTGGGGGGGCCGGGATCCAGGGGCCCCTTTATTAAAGGGGGCTCCCAGATTCCGATAAGCCCCCCGCCCGCAGACCCCGACAACCAACGGCCAGGGTTGTCGGGAAGAGGCCCTGTCCTCATCTAAATGGGGGCAGGGTGCTCTGGGGTGGGGGGGCCGCAGGTCGCCCCCCTGCCCCAGAGCACCAAACCCCCCCATATTGAGGGCATGCAGCCTGGTACGGTTCAGGAGGGAGGGGGGCACTCTCTCGTCCCCCCCTCTTCTCCTGCGGCCGGCCAGGTTGTGTGCTCGGATAAGGGTCTGGTTTGGATTTTGGGGGGGGACCCCCATGCCATTTTTTCGGCGTAGGGGCGCCCGTTCAAATCCAGACCAGACCCAAGGGCCTGGTATGCCTCTGGAGGGGGAACCCATGCCGGTTTTTTATTTAAAATTTGGCCTGGAGTTCCCCCTCAAGATTCATACCAAACACAGTGCCTGATATTGGCGGGGATCCAAGTCGGATCCCCGTTCATTGAAAGTCGGACATATGTCGGCTTCATGTCGCAGGGCAAAGTCGGATCCAAAGTAGGACAGATGTCGTGTCGCACTAGTGTGAACCCAGCCTAATGTGAAACTGTTTTTATTGGAATTAAAAAAAAAAAAACATTTTTGCTTGCAAATGATTGGATGATGGAATCAGCTGAGATCCCCCTTCTTTACTAAGCTCTGGAGTAACTGCACTTGCAAAGTCCTCAGTCTATGTGCCTTTAGTAAATTAACCCCATTACATGTAGTGAAATATACTGTATCTATTTTCTACAGTAATTTTGCCAGATTTTTGGAGACGTTTTTGTGTATACAAGCATATTCATCACTTGCTGCTAACCCCAATCACTCCAAAAACATAATACAATGTACATGCATATCACAATGGTCTAATCTCTTGTTAGAACATATGTCATATGTAGTGGTGATACTTTACTTAATTACAATTATTTTTAGAAATATCAAATATTCACAAGACAGAATGGGATTATGAAGAGACAAGTATTCTTTCAAAGGTGTGGAACCTGAGCTGTTAGGAGAGGGGTATCATCAATTTGAAGGTTTGACAGATGCATACCAGAGTGACACTTTCAAGAACATGAGAGATTGACAATGGCTATTCTCTAACTAGAAAAAAACAGACCTGTCCAAAGATATAGCAATGACTTTGCCAAATATCACAGCAACAATTACTTTAAAGCAGGGTTTCTCAACTAGGGTTCCTCCAGAGGTTACCAGGTTGGTGGAAGAAGGGTATTTGTATATGTGTATAATTTTTGAAGCTATTTTCATTCAATATTTGTCATTTTTGAAGATATTTTGTAATTGAACTTAGTTGTTTTTGATACACCAATTGTGTCCTGTGAAATCAGCTTCCCTTTGACTGGTATTCTAGTCACCTTTTGTCTTTTGTAATAATTAAGGATGAGCCCGATGTTCGAGTCGAACGTAAATTTGACTTGAACATCAGGTGTTTGCTCGTTGGCCGAATTTAGAACATTATGGAGCGTTCGCAGGAAATTCCAGCTCCCGCGGAACGCCCCATAATGCACTGCGAGATCGCAGTGTATTGACGGCTGCTGATTGGCCAAAGAATGCACCTGACCTGCATGCTTTGGCCAGTCACAGCACGTTCTGCTGTGAGAGCCATAATGGGCCAAAGGCAGGGTGCTTTGGCCAATCAAGGCTCAGGGGGCTAAGTCCACGCCCCACACTATGTAAGACTGCTTACATAGCGGCCGTACATAGTGTAATGAATGAGAGCAGCAAAATGAAATTTCTAAAGAATTTTTTTTTATTTAAAACTGATTGCGGCTGTAATATATTGCCGGATTCCAGCAATATACATACAAAGCATTGAAAAAAATGGCGTGAGTCCCCCCCCCAGTCCATTACCAGGCCCTTTAGATGTGGTATGGATATTAAGGGGAACCCTGTGCCAAAATTTTAAAAAAAAGTGGTGTTGGGGTCCCCCCTAAAATCTATACCAGGCCCTTCAGGTCTGATATGGATTTTAAGGGGAACCCCACGCCAAAATAAAAACAAAAATGGCGTGGAGGTCCCCTCAAAATACATACCAGACCCTTATCTGAGCACGCAACCTGGCAGGCCGCAGGAAAAGGGGGGAACGAGAGAGTGCCCTCCCTCCTGAACCGTACCAGGCCACATGCCCTCAACATGGGGAGGGTGCTTTGGGTTCCCCCAAAACACCTTGTCCTCATGTTGATGGGGACAAGGGCCTCTTCCCCACAACCCTTGCCCGGTGGTTGTGGGGGTCTGCGGGAGGGGGCTTAACGGAATCTGGAAGCCCCCTTTAACAAGGGAGCCCCCAGATCCCGGCTCCCCCCTATGTGAATTGGTATTGGATACATTGTACCCCTACTCATTCACCAAAAAAAGTGTAAAAAAAATAAAAATGACAGGAGACAGTTTTGGACAATTTCTTTATTAAAAAAAAAAAAAAGTGTCCCGCGATGTGAATCCATCTTCAATCACAGCGCCCAAGAAGAAAAAAAAATGGAAAAACAAATTTTTTATCAATGATTTTTATCTATATTGCTGGGATCCGACAATACATTACAGCCACAAGCAGTTTTAAATTACATTTTTTCCTTTAGAAATGTCATTTAACTGTGGTACTGTTATAAACATGGGAAAGATGCGCTACTTTGCAGGCAGACTCACTTTAAGCATTATGAACATTACTGCTCCTAAAACAACAGCCGTTTTTAAATCTTTTTTTTGCATTGATACATGTCCCCTGGGACAGGACCCAGGTTCCCAAACACTTTTTATTGCAAAAACTTGCATATAAGCCTTTAAAATTAACACTTTTGATTTTTCATGTATGTGTCCCATAGGCTTTAATGGTGTTCACACAATTTTTTTGCCTGTTCGCATGTTCTGCTGCAAACCGAACCGGGGGGGGTTTTCGGCTCATCCCTAGTATTAATACATATGATGCAGGGACCGCACTGACTTGTGCACTGAGTTGGAATATTCCTATGGTTTTAAACCATTCTGCATGGTTTAATGAGATGAATACTGTATATTTCGATGAAATACTGCATGTGGTATTTTAGTAGCTTTTTTTTTTAAACGCTATGAACTGTTTTACTGCAATTTTTAAAGAGGAAAATACTGCTTTGTGAATGGAGCCCATTGTTCTTTTGTACAAGCTCCAGCCTTTGTGTCAGATGATTATTTTATAAAATGCTACTGCTAGAATGTTTTGTTGGAGGTTACATGCTGTCTGCTGTATGCTGCCATCTGCATTCTAACTGTACAGACAACCAGACATTAGCAAGTTCATGGTTAATGAACTATAAAAAGTAGTGATGAGCCGAACACCCCCGGGTTCGGTTCGCACCAGAACCCGCGAACGGACCGAAAGTTCGCACGAACATTAGAACCCTATTAAATACAATGGATGCGAACGTTCGGATTCTAAAGTGCTAATTATAACGACTATTATCCATGTTATTGTCCTAAACAGAGTTTGGGAACCCGGGTTCTGCACCAGGGGACATGTATCAATGCAAAAAGAAGTGTTAAAAACGGACGTTTTCCGGGAGCAGTCATTTTAATGATGCATAAAGTGAAAAAAAAAAGTCAAATATTCCTTTAAATATTGTACCTGGGGGGTGTCTAAAGTATGCCTGTGAAGTGTCACGTGTTTCCCGTGTTTAGAACTGTCCCTGCTCAAAATAACATTTCTAAAGGAAAAAAAGCCATTTAAAACTGCTTGCGGCTTTAATGTAATGTCTGGTCCCGGTAATATGGATGAAAATCTTTAAGAAAAATGGCATAGCTACCCCATCAACCCCCCCCCCTACCCCAGCCCATTACCAGCCCCTTTGGGTCTTGTATGGATATTAAGGGGAACCCCGCACACAAAATAAAAAAGGCCCTATATACTCTGAACAGCCGTATACAGGCGGTGCATACAAGACAGGGACTGTAGGTTTGTTCTTATGTAGAATCTGTTTGTAATTTTGAACAACTACATTGTTTAAGTGTAGCTCCAGGCCAAATACCTATTTTTAAGCTTTTTGGAAAACATAGGGAAGGGTTATCACCCCTGTAACATTTTTTTTGCTGTCTGTGCCCCTGTTCAGAACATTTCACCTCACTTTGCATCCCAATGACAACTGTTTTTGAAATGTGGTGTTTTTATTGAAACAAGGATTGGTGATAAAGCATCAGTAGAGAGGAGACACCTTTCTCCCATATTAATTCTTACAGGAGAGAATTTTCCTTCCAAGGGGTAGATTTCCTCTCACTTCCTGTTGTCTTCTTCCGTTTGCAAGTAGTAGTCGTTTGTAAGTTGGATGTTTGAAAGTAGGGACCTGCCATATATACTCTGCAGAAATTTGCCCCTTAGGTGTTGGTGTTGGCACAACACTGTAAGCACTCACAGTTACTCTTGGTGGGTGCTGGAACGCCCTGCTGTCAACTATTATATCAGGAATTGTAATAACATATAATTGTTGAACAGTGGTAGTAAAAATTGGGCCTTTGATGGTGGTGCTGGTGCCACAACACTGTAAGGCCTGACAGTTACTCTTGGTGGGCGCAGCAATGGGCCCTGCTGTGAATTATTAGATCAATAATTATAATTGCATGCCCCTGTTGAACATGGGCTGAAAAATTGGGCTTTTGGTGGTGGTGGTGGTGGTGTTGACACAACACTGTAAGGCCTGACAGTTACTCTTGGTGGGCGCAGCAATGGGCCCTGCTGTGAATTATTAGATCAATAATTATAATTGCATGCCCCTGTTGAACAGGGGCTGAAAAATTGGGCCTTTGGTGGTGGTGGTGGTGGTGGTGGTGTTGACACAACACTGTAAGGCCTGACAGTTACTCTTGGTGGGCGCAGCAATGGGCCCTGCTGTGAATTATTAGATCAATAATTATAATTGCATGCCCCTGTTGAACAGGGGCTGAAAAATTGGGCCTTAGGCACTGGTGGCACAACACTGCAACCCCTCACAGATACTGTACTTGGAGCACAGCAATGAGGCCTGTTGCAAAGTATTGCATCAAAAATTGTAATTACACGCCCCTGTTAAACAGGGGCTGAAAAATTGGGCCTTAGCCACTGGTGGCGGCACCCATAAACCAAAATGATCTTCCAAGCTATCATCATTAATCGGATCATTGAGGAGGAGGAGGAGGATAGCTAGTCAACATAACAGCACAGAAACTCAGCAACAGCATCAGTCTTGAAGGGATGTGACATTTTAAAATCAATTAGTCTGTTATATCAGCATCAGGTGTGTGGTAGCTGGTGGTGATCCAAGACTGGTTCATCTTGATGAAAGTCAGTCGATCAACCGAGTCGGTGGACAGGCGCACCCTGTGATCCGTGACAAATCCTCCAGCAGCACTGAATGTGCGTTCTGAAAGAACGCTGGATGCAGGACAGGCCAGTAGCTCAATTGCATACTGTGCAAGCTCTGGCCAGTGATCCATCCTCAAGACCCAGTAAGCCAGAGGATTTTCGGTGGGGAAGGTGTCCAAGTCTGACCTTGCCCCTAGGTATTCCTGCACCATGTATATCAGACGCTGGCGATGGTTGCTGGAACCGATCATACTTTGGGGCTGCGGACTAAAGAATTGTCTGAACGCATCGGTCAGACGGCCACCTTCCCCACCGCTCCTTCTTTGACTGCCCGAAGCCTCAGCAACCCGTTGTTCAGGACCAGGAGTTTGTAACCTCCCAGTCTCTGGGAACGCATTGCACAGACCTTTCTGCAAGGCCTCCCGGAGTTGTCTCATCCTCTGCTCCCTCTGCGATGGTAAGATAAGGTCCGCAACCTTACCCTTGTACCATGGATCAAGGAGAGTGGCCAGCCAGTAATGGTCCCTCTCCTTGATCCGAAGAATACGAGGATCCTTCTGCAGACTTTGCAGGATCAGGGAGGCCATGCAGCGTAGGTTAGCTGAGGCATTCAGTCCAGGGTCCTCTGGGTCACTAAGGACGACATGATCCGCAGCCACCTCCTCCCAGCCACGTACAAGTCCACTGGTTTCTTGGGACTGTAAATCATCCCTAAAAGACTGCTGCTGATGATGCTGAGTGCCAGCCTCCACCTCCATGCTGACACAATCCTCCTCCTCCTCCTCCTCCTCTTCCTGTGCGATGGGTGGGACAGAAGGAACACTGTCAGGGTAAAGGGGGCTTTGAGAGGCAAGGAAGTCCTCCTCTTCCTGCCTCTGTTCTGCCTCAAGTGCCCTGTCCATTATTCCATGCAGCGTGTGCTCCAACAGGTGGACAAGAGGTACAGTGTCACTGATGCATGCACTGTCACTGCTCACCATCCTCGTGGCCTCCTCAAATGGTGCCAGGACAGTGCATGCATCCCTGATCATGCCCCACTGGCGTGGTGAAAAAAACCCGAGCTCCCCTGACCCTGTCCTGGTGCCATAGTCGCACAGGTACTCATTGATGGCCCTCTGCTGCGTGTGCAGCCGCTGCAGCATGGCCAACATTGAGTTCCACCTGGTGGGCATGTCACATATAAGGCGGTTCTTGGGCAGGTTCAACTCCTTTTGTAGCTCAGCCAGGCGAGCACTGGCATTATAAGATCTGCGGAAATGAACACAGACTTTCCTGGCCTGCCTCAGGACATCCTGTAAGCCCGGGTACCTGCCCAAGAACCACTGCACCACCAGGTTAAGGACGTGAGCCATACAGGGCACATGGGTCAGTTGTCCCTGTCAGAGGGCGGAGAGGAGGTTGGTGCCATTGTCGCAAACCACCATTCCTGGCTTAAGCTGGCGTGGCGTCAACCACCTCTCGGCCTGCCCCTGCAGAGCAGACAGGACCTCTGCCCCAGTGTGGCTCCTGTCCCCCAAACACACCAGCGCAAGCACGGCATGGCATCTTTTTGCCTGCGTACTTGCGTAGCCCCTTGAACGCCTACGGAGCACCGCTGGTTCCGAGGACAAACCACAGGAAGAGGCCATGGAGGAAGAAGAAGAGGAGGGGGTGGAGGAGAGAGGTGTGTCACAACCAGTAGTAGCATTTTGGAGGCCTGGCGGTGGAACAACCTCCAACACTACTGCACCTTGTCCTGCATCCTTCCCAGCTGCCAAAAGAGTGACCCAATGTGCCGTGAAAGAAAGGTAACGTCCCTGTCCATGCCTGCTGGACCATGAGTCAGCGGTAATATGCACTAGACTTGTGCACAACGGAAAAATTTGTTCCGTTTCGGTTCGTTTCTTTCCGGTCCTGTTGATTCGTAATCATTCGTAATTTTGCTAGACGGGATTTTTCGTGTTCGGACTCATTCGTATTTTTGCAAGCGACATTTTTCGTTGAATTTTTTGTTGCTTTATAATTCGTACTTTCGGTAGAGTACGTTGTTTTTCGTTGATTCTGGACACAACTCCTACTTTCGTAACTTTTTTTGGGTTCGTACTTTCGTTAGAGTACGTTGTTTTTCGTTGATTCTGGACACAACTCCTACTTTCGTAACTTTTTTTGGGTTCGTTGATTCGTAATTTTCCGTGTCTCTCTCACAACGACACTGCCTATTATGCCTAATGTGCTTCGAATGGATTTGTACTTTTCTAAATACATAGCGGTTATTTGTAACGATTCTAAATCTCGTATTTTACTTTCGTTTTTTACATGCGGCTATAGGCTCCGCCCCTGTACACCATTTTGAGAGGGTTCAGCACGGTGAGGGAGAAGCAGAGAGCAGAGCAGAGTGAGTGTTATTGTGCTTCGAATGGATTTGAAATCTCGTATTTTACTTTCGTTTTTTCATGCGGCTATAGCCTCCGCCCCTGTACACCATTTTGAGAGGGAGTTCAGCATGGTGAGGGAGAAGCAGAGAGCAGAGTGAGTGTTATTGTGCTTCGAATGGATTCGTACATTCGTAACTTTTTTCATAACGAATTATGCCGAAGACCTTCGGGCATTCGCTATTTTGCGGTATAATTTATTTCGGATTCGGTTTTATTCGTAATTGCTCTGTTCGGAAATTCGAATGCTTCCGAATGTCTGAAAGTTGCTAAATTCGGACGAATTTTGATTCGTTACGAAACGAATTGCACAAGCCTAATATGCACCTTACCACTGACCGCCCTGTCCAGCGAGGCCAAGACATTGCCTTCCACATGCCTGTAGAGAGCCGGAATCGCCTTCCGTGAGAAAAGTGGCGTTTGGGAACCTGCCACTGAGGAACCGCACATTGCACAAACTCACGGAAGGGGGCTGAGTCTACCAACTGAAAAGGCAGCAGTTGAAGTGCTAGCAATTTAGCCAAGCTAGCATTCAACCGCTGGGCATGTGGATGGCTGGGAGTGAACTTCTTTCGACGGTCCAGCAGCTGGGGCAGGGAAATTTGCCTGCTAGAATCGGACGTCGGTGTACTGCTAGCAGAGTGGCCGCAAGTACTTGGCTGTGACACACCTAATTCTACACCTTCATTCCTCTCAGAGCAGGTTTCAGAGAGGACTAAAGGTATAGTGGGGTTGGAGATCCCAGCTGATGCGGTGCAAGAAGAGGTCAGCTTTGTTCTTTGGTGTGGGTCTTTAAGGTAGGCTTGCCAACGAGCTGCATGGCAGGTCAACATATGTCTGATCAAGCATGTGGTGCCCAAGCGGCTGATGTTTTGGCCACGCGATGTACGCTTGAGACATATGTTGCAAACAGCAGCTGTGCGATCTGATGCACTCGCCTCAAAAAAGGCCCACACCAAAGAACTTTTTGAATGACGGGCAGAGGCAGCGCCCTGCACAGGCGGAGCTCTGCGGTGTGATTCCGTCGGTGTGCTGCCCATACGCTGGCCACCCAAGGGCATCCTGCCTCGTTGGAGATGTGCCTCCTCCTCATCCTCCTCCTCCTCCTCTCTCCTATTAGGCACCCACGTGGAGTCAGTGACCTCATCATCCCCTCCCTCCTCATCACTGGAGCCAATCTGGCAGTATGCTGCAGCTGCTGGAGCATGACTGCCAGATTGGTGTCCTTCTTGAGCATCCCCTCACTCTGCTCTCACGCTACTGCCTTCCTCTATCTGGGTATCATCATCAGATCCTTCGAAACGCTGGGCATCCTCCTGGAGCATGTACCCAACACTGTGCTCAAACAGTTCGGGGGACTCCTCAGGAGGAGGACATGGTGGGTCTAGGGAAGGATTGACTAATGAAGATAATGATACCAGAGAAGAGGACGCTTTGGCAGCTGCTTTGCCAGTACCCTGAGCCTGGGTGAGAGAGGATGAGGAGGATGAGGTGGGCTTGGTCATCCACTCTACCAAGTCTTCGGCATGATGTGGCTCAACATGTCCAGCTGCCGAAAAGAAGGACAAGCGTGTCCCATGGCCATGTGCTGATGACAATGCACCGCGTCCACGACCAGCACTGTTGCCCCCAGACACAGAGCCTGCTTGCCCTCTTTTTTTGCCTCCTGACTGTCTGCTTCTCCTTGTTTGCCTTCCAGACATTTTAATGGATGGCCTGCAGGGAGATGGGAAAAGCAGCAATAAGGGCTACCTTCAGGTGTATACTGTGCAGGAGGCTTAGCAACAATGACACTGACACTGTCCCCTGCCTATCCTTCTCTGTCCCTAAACACAAGGATTTGCAATATGCTTCAGCAAGATTGGTTTAGCACAGAATAGCACACTGTCAGTTTCACTCACTGTCCTACTCTGTCCCTACAAACAAGATTTAGCACAGAATAGCACACTGATAGTTTCCACGAGTGTCCTTCTCTGTCCCTAAACTCAAGGATTTCAAATATGGTTCAGCAAGATTGGTTTAGAACAGAATAGCACACTGTCAGTTTCACTCACTGTCCTACTCTGTCCCTACAAACAAGATTTAGCACAGAATAGCACACTGATAGTTTCCACGAGTGTCCTTCTCTGTCCCTAAACTCAAGGATTTCAAATATGGTTCAGCAAGATTGGTTTAGAACAGAATAGCACACTGTCAGTTTCACTCACTGTCCTACTCTGTCCCTACAAACAAGATTTAGCACAGAATAGCACACTGATAGTTTCCACGAGTGTCCTTCTCTGTCCCTAAACTCAAGGATTTCAAATATGGTTCAGCAAGATTGGTTTAGAACAGAATAGCACACTGTCAGTTTCACTCACTGTCCTACTCTGTCCCTACAGACAAGATTTAGCACAGAATAGCACACTGATAGTTTCCACAAGTGTCCTTCTCTGTCCCTAAACTCAAGGATTTCAAATATGGTTCAGCAAGATTGGTTTAGAACAGAATAGCACACTGTCAGTTTCACTCACTGTCCTACTCTGTCCCTACAAACAAGATTTAGCACAGAATAGCACACTGACACTTTCCCTCACTGTACCTCTCTGTCCCTAAACTCAAGGATTTCAAATATGGTTCAGCAAGATTGGTTTAGAACAGAATAGCACACTGTCAGTTTCACTCACTGTACCTCTCTGTCCCTACAAACAAGATTTAGCACAGAATAGCACACTGATAGTTTCCACGAGTGTCCTTCTCTGTCCCTAAACTCAAGGATTTCAAATATGGTTCAGCAAGATTGGTTTAGAACAGAATAGCACACTGTCAGTTTCACTCACTATCATACTCTGTCCCTACAAACAAGATTTAGCACAGAATAGCACACTGATAGTTTCCACGAGTGTCCTTCTCTGTCCCTAAACTCAAGGATTTCAAATATGGTTCAGCAAGATTGGTTTAGAACAGAATAGCACACTGTCAGTTTCACTCACTGTCCTACTCTGTCCCTACAAACAAGATTTAGCACAGAATAGCACACTGATAGTTTCCACGAGTGTCCTTCTCTGTCCCTAAACTCAAGGATTTCAAATATGGTTCAGCAAGATTGGTTTAGAACAGAATAGCACACTGTCAGCTTCACTCACTGTCCTACTCTGTCCCTACAAACAAGATTTAGCACAGAATAGCACACTGATAGTTTCCACGAGTGTCCTTCTCTGTCCCTAAACTCAAGGATTTCAAATATGGTTCAGCAAGATTGGTTTAGAACAGAATAGCACACTGTCAGTTTCACTCACTGTCCTACTCTGTCCCTACAAACAAGATTTAGCACAGAATAGCACACTGATAGTTTCCACGAGTGTCCTTCTCTGTCCCTAAACTCAAGGATTTCAAATATGGTTCAGCAAGATTGGTTTAGAACAGAATAGCACACTGTCAGTTTCACTCACTGTCCTACTCTGTCCCTACAAACAAGATTTAGCACAGAATAGCACACTGATAGTTTCCACGAGTGTCCTTCTCTGTCCCTAAACTCAAGGATTTCAAATATGGTTCAGCAAGATTGGTTTAGAACAGAATAGCACACTGTCAGTTTCACTCACTGTCCTACTCTGTCCCTACAAACAAGATTTAGCACAGAATAGCACACTGATAGTTTCCACGAGTGTCCTTCTCTGTCCCTAAACTCAAGGATTTCAAATATGGTTCAGCAAGATTGGTTTAGAACAGAATAGCACACTGTCAGTTTCACTCACTGTCCTACTCTGTCCCTACAAACAAGATTTAGCACAGAATAGCACACTGACACTTTCCCTCACTGTACCTCTCTGTCCCTAAACTCAAGGATTTCAAATATGGTTCAGCAAGATTGGTTTAGAACAGAATAGCACACTGTGAGTTTCACTCACTGTACCTCTCTGTCCCTACAAACAAGATTTAGCACAGAATAGCACACTGATAGTTTCCACGAGTGTCCTTCTCTGTCCCTAAACTCAAGGATTTCAAATATGGTTCAGCAAGATTGGTTTAGAACAGAATAGCACACTGTCAGTTTCACTCACTGTCCTACTCTGTCCCTACAAACAAGATTTAGCACAGAATAGCACACTGATAGTTTCCACAAGTGTCCTTCTCTGTCCCTAAACTCAAGGATTTCAAATATGGTTCAGCAAGATTGGTTTAGAACAGAATAGCACACTGTCAGTTTCACTCACTGTCCTACTCTGTCCCTACAAACAAGATTTAGCACAGAATAGCACACTGATAGTTTCCACGAGTGTCCTTCTCTGTCCCTAAACTCAAGGATTTCAAATATGGTTCAGCAAGATTGGTTTAGAACAGAATAGCACACTGTCAGTTTCACTCACTGTCCTACTCTGTCCCTACAAACAAGATTTAACACAGAATAGCACACTGATAGTTTCCACGAGTGTCCTTCACTGTCCCTAAACTCAAGGATTTCAAATATGGTTCAGCAAGATTGGTTTAGAACAGAATAGCACACTGTCAGTTTCACTCACTGTCCTACTCTGTCCCTACAAACAAGATTTAGCACAGAATAGCACACTGATAGTTTCCACGAGTGTCCTTCTCTGTCCCTAAACTCAAGGATTTCAAATATGGTTCAGCAAGATTGGTTTAGAACAGAATAGCACACTGTCAGTTTCACTCACTGTCCTACTCTGTCCCTACAAACAAGATTTAGCACAGAATAGCACACTGATAGTTTCCACGAGTGTCCTTCTCTGTCCCTAAACTCAAGGATTTCAAATATGGTTCAGCAAGATTGGTTTAGAACAGAATAGCACACTGTCAGTTTCACTCACTGTCCTACTCTGTCCCTACAAACAAGATTTAGCACAGAATAGCACACTGACACTTTCCCTCACTGTACCTCTCTGTCCCTAAACTCAAGGATTTCAAATATGGTTCAGCAAGATTGGTTTAGAACAGAATAGCACACTGTCAGTTTCACTCACTGTCCTACTCTGTCCCTACAAACAAGATTTAGCACAAAATAGCACACTGACACTTTCCCTCACTGTACCTCTCTGTCCCTAAACTCAAGGATTTCAAATATGGTTCAGCAAGATTGGTTTAGAACAGAATAGCACACTGTCAGTTTCACTCACTGTACCTCTCTGTCCCTACAAACAAGATTTAGCACAGAATAGCACACTGATAGTTTCCATGAGTGTTCTTCTCTGTCCCTAAACTCAAGGATTTCAAATATGGTTCAGCAAGATTGGTTTAGAACAGAATAGCACACTGTCAGTTTCACTCACTGTACCTCTCTGTCCCTACAAACAAGATTTAGCACAGAATAGCACACTGATAGTTTCCACGAGTGTCCTTCTCTGTCCCTAAACTCAAGGATTTCAAATATGGTTCAGCAAGATTGGTTTAGAACAGAATAGCACACTGTCAGTTTCACTCACTGTCCTACTCTGTCCCTACAAACAAGATTTAGCACAGAATAGCACACTGATAGTTTCCACGAGTGTCCTTCTCTGTCCCTAAACTCAAGGATTTCAAATATGGTTCAGCAAGATTGGTTTAGAACAGAATAGCACACTGTCAGTTTCACTCACTGTCCTACTCTGTCCCTACAAACAAGATTTAGCACAGAATAGCACACTGATAGTTTCCACGAGTGTCCTTCTCTGTCCCTAAACTCAAGGATTTCAAATATGGTTCAGCAAGATTGGTTTAGAACAGAATAGCACACTGTCAGTTTCACTCACTGTCCTACTCTGTCCCTACAAACAAGATTTAGCACAGAATAGCACACTGATAGTTTCCACGAGTGTCCTTCTCTGTCCCTAAACTCAAGGATTTCAAATATGGTTCAGCAAGATTGGTTTAGAACAGAATAGCACACTGTCAGTTTCACTCACTGTCCTACTCTGTCCCTACAAACAAGATTTAGCACAGAATAGCACACTGATAGTTTCCACGAGTGTCCTTCTCTGTCCCTAAACTCAAGGATTTCAAATATGGTTCAGCAAGATTGGTTTAGAACAGAATAGCACACTGTCAGTTTCACTCACTGTACCTCTCTGTCCCTACAAACAAGATTTAGCACAGAATAGCACACTGATAGTTTCCACGAGTGTCCTTCTCTGTCCCTAAACTCAAGGATTTCAAATATGGTTCAGCAAGATTGGTTTAGAACAGAATAGCACACTGTCAGTTTCACTCACTGTCCTACTCTGTCCCTACAAACAAGATTTAGCACAGAATAGCACACTGACACTTTCCCTCACTGTACCTCTCTGTCCCTAAACTCAAGGATTTCAAATATGGTTCAGCAAGATTGGTTTAGAACAGAATAGCACACTGTCAGTTTCACTCACTGTACCTCTCTGTCCCTACAAACAAGATTTAGCACAGAATAGCACACTGATAGTTTCCACGAGTGTCCTTCTCTGTCCCAAAACTCAAGGATTTCAAATATGGTTCAGCAAGATTGGTTTAGAACAGAATAGCACACTGTCAGTTTCACTCACTGTCCTACTCTGTCCCTACAAACAAGATTTAGCACAGAATAGCACACTGATAGTTTCCACGAGTGTCCTTCTCTGTCCCTAAACTCAAGGATTTCAAATATGGTTCAGCAAGATTGGTTTAGAACAGAATAGCACACTGTCAGTTTCACTCACTGTCCTACTCTGTCCCTACAAACAAGATTTAGCACAGAATAGCACACTGATAGTTTCCACGAGTGTCCTTCTCTGTCCCTAAACTCAAGGATTTCAAATATGGTTCAGCAAGATTGGTTTAGAACAGAATAGCACACTGTCAGTTTCACTCACTGTCCTACTCTGTCCCTACAAACAAGATTTAGCACAGAATAGCACATTGATAGTTTCCACGAGTGTCCTTCTCTGTCCCTAAACTCAAGGATTTCAAATATGGTTCAGCAAGATTGGTTTAGAACAGAATAGCACACTGTCAGTTTCACTCACTGTCCTACTCTGTCCCTACAAACAAGATTTAGCACAGAATAGCACACTGACACTTTCCCTCACTGTACCTCTCTGTCCCTAAACTCAAGGATTTCAAATATGGTTCAGCAAGATTGGTTTAGAACAGAATAGCACACTGTGAGTTTCACTCACTGTACCTCTCTGTCCCTACAAACAAGATTTAGCACAGAATAGCACACTGATAGTTTCCACGAGTGTCCTTCTCTGTCCCTAAACTCAAGGGTTTCAAATATGGTTCAGCAAGATTGGTTTAGAACAGAATAGCACACTGTCAGTTTCACTCACTGTCCTACTCTGTCCCTACAAACAAGATTTAGCACAGAATAGCACACTGATAGTTTCCACGAGTGTCCTTCTCTGTCCCTAAACTCAAGGATTTCAAATATGGTTCAGCAAGATTGGTTTAGAACAGAATAGCACACTGTCAGTTTCACTCACTGTCCTACTCTGTCCCTACAAACAAGATTTAGCACAGAATAGCACACTGATAGTTTCCACGAGTGTCCTTCTCTGTCCCTAAACTCAAGGATTTCAAATATGGTTCAGCAAGATTGGTTTAGAACAGAATAGCACACTGTCAGTTTCACTCACTGTCCTACTCTGTCCCTACAAACAAGATTTAGCACAGAATAGCACACTGATAGTTTCCACGAGTGTCCTTCTCTGTCCCTAAACTCAAGGATTTCAAATATGGTTCAGCAAGATTGGTTTAGAACAGAATAGCACACTGTCAGTTTCACTCACTGTCCTACTCTGTCCCTACAAACAAGATTTAGCACAGAATAGCACACTGACACTTTCCCTCACTGTACCTCTCTGTCCCTAAACTCAAGGATTTCAAATATGGTTCAGCAAGATTGGTTTAGAACAGAATAGCACACTGTCAGTTTCACTCACTGTACCTCTCTGTCCCTACAAACAAGATTTAGCACAGAATAGCACACTGATAGTTTCCACGAGTGTCCTTCTCTGTCCCTAAACTCAAGGATTTCAAATATGGTTCAGCAAGATTGGTTTAGAACAGAATAGCACACTGTCAGTTTCACTCACTGTCCTACTCTGTCCCTACAAACAAGATTTAGCACAGAATAGCACACTGACACTTTCCCTCACTGTACCTCTCTGTCCCTAAACTCAAGGATTTCAAATATGGTTCAGCAAGATTGGTTTAGAACAGAATAGCACACTGTCAGTTTCACTCACTGTACCTCTCTGTCCCTACAAACAAGATTTAGCACAGAATAGCACACTGATAGTTTCCACGAGTGTCCTTCTCTGTCCCAAAACTCAAGGATTTCAAATATGGTTCAGCAAGATTGGTTTAGAACAGAATAGCACACTGTCAGTTTCACTCACTGTCCTACTCTGTCCCTACAAACAAGATTTAGCACAGAATAGCACACTGACACTTTCCCTCACTGTACCTCTCTGTCCCTAAACTCAAGGATTTCAAATATGGTTCAGCAAGATTGGTTTAGAACAGAATAGCACACTGTGAGTTTCACTCACTGTACCTCTCTGTCCCTACAAACAAGATTTAGCACAGAATAGCACACTGATAGTTTCCACGAGTGTCCTTCTCTGTCCCTAAACTCAAGGATTTCAAATATGGTTCAGCAAGATTGGTTTAGAACAGAATAGCACACTGTCAGTTTCACTCACTGTCCTACTCTGTCCCTACAAACAAGATTTAGCACAGAATAGCACACTGATAGTTTCCACGAGTGTCCTTCTCTGTCCCTAAACTCAAGGATTTCAAATATGGTTCAGCAAGATTGGTTTAGAACAGAATAGCACACTGTCAGTTTCACTCACTGTCCTACTCTGTCCCTACAAACAAGATTTAGCACAGAATAGCACACTGATAGTTTCCACGAGTGTCCTTCTCTGTCCCTAAACTCAAGGATTTCAAATATGGTTCAGCAAGATTGGTTTAGAACAGAATAGCACACTGTCAGTTTCACTCACTGTCCTACTCTGTCCCTACAAACAAGATTTAGCACAGAATAGCACACTGATAGTTTCCACGAGTGTCCTTCTCTGTCCCTAAACTCAAGGATTTCAAATATGGTTCAGCAAGATTGGTTTAGAACAGAATAGCACACTGTCAGTTTCACTCACTGTCCTACTCTGTCCCTACAAACAAGATTTAGCACAGAATAGCACACTGACACTTTCCCTCACTGTACCTCTCTGTCCCTAAACTCAAGGATTTCAAATATGGTTCAGCAAGATTGGTTTAGAACAGAATAGCACACTGTCAGTTTCACTCACTGTACCTCTCTGTCCCTACAAACAAGATTTAGCACAGAATAGCACACTGATAGTTTCCACGAGTGTCCTTCTCTGTCCCTAAACTCAAGGATTTCAAATATGGTTCAGCAAGATTGGTTTAGAACAGAATAGCACACTGTCAGTTTCACTCACTGTCCTACTCTGTCCCTACAAACAAGATTTAGCACAGAATAGCACACTGACACTTTCCCTCACTGTACCTCTCTGTCCCTAAACTCAAGGATTTCAAATATGGTTCAGCAAGATTGGTTTAGAACAGAATAGCACACTGTCAGTTTCACTCACTGTACCTCTCTGTCCCTACAAACAAGATTTAGCACAGAATAGCACACTGATAGTTTCCACGAGTGTCCTTCTCTGTCCCAAAACTCAAGGATTTCAAATATGGTTCAGCAAGATTGGTTTAGAACAGAATAGCACACTGTCAGTTTCACTCACTGTCCTACTCTGTCCCTACAAACAAGATTTAGCACAGAATAGCACACTGATAGTTTCCACGAGTGTCCTTCTCTGTCCCTAAACTCAAGGATTTCAAATATGGTTCAGCAAGATTGGTTTAGAACAGAATAGCACACTGTCAGTTTCACTCACTGTCCTACTCTGTCCCTACAAACAAGATTTAGCACAGAATAGCACACTGATAGTTTCCACGAGTGTCCTTCTCTGTCCCTAAACTCAAGGATTTCAAATATGGTTCAGCAAGATTGGTTTAGAACAGAATAGCACACTGTCAGTTTCACTCACTGTCCTACTCTGTCCCTACAAACAAGATTTAGCACAGAATAGCACACTGATAGTTTCCACGAGTGTCCTTCTCTGTCCCTAAACTCAAGGATTTCAAATATGGTTCAGCAAGATTGGTTTAGAACAGAATAGCACACTGTCAGTTTCACTCACTGTCCTACTCTGTCCCTACAAACAAGATTTAGCACAGAATAGCACACTGACACTTTCCCTCACTGTACCTCTCTGTCCCTAAACTCAAGGATTTCAAATATGGTTCAGCAAGATTGGTTTAGAACAGAATAGCACACTGTGAGTTTCACTCACTGTACCTCTCTGTCCCTACAAACAAGATTTAGCACAGAATAGCACACTGATAGTTTCCACGAGTGTCCTTCTCTGTCCCTAAACTCAAGGATTTCAAATATGGTTCAGCAAGATTGGTTTAGAACAGAATAGCACACTGTCAGTTTCACTCACTGTCCTACTCTGTCCCTACAAACAAGATTTAGCACAGAATAACACACTGATAGTTTCCACGAGTGTCCTTCTCTGTCCCTAAACTCAAGGATTTCAAATATGGTTCAGCAAGATTGGTTTAGAACAGAATAGCACACTGTCAGTTTCACTCACTGTCCTACTCTGTCCCTACAAACAAGATTTAGCACAGAATAGCACACTGATAGTTTCCACGAGTGTCCTTCTCTGTCCCTAAACTCAAGGATTTCAAATATGGTTCAGCAAGATTGGTTTAGAACAGAATAGCACACTGTCAGTTTCACTCACTGTCCTACTCTGTCCCTACAAACAAGATTTAGCACAGAATAGCACACTGATAGTTTCCACGAGTGTCCTTCTCTGTCCCTAAACTCAAGGATTTCAAATATGGTTCAGCAAGATTGGTTTAGAACAGAATAGCACACTGTCAGTTTCACTCACTGTCCTACTCTGTCCCTACAAACAAGATTTAGCACAGAATAGCACACTGATAGTTTCCACGAGTGTCCTTCTCTGTCCCTAAACTCAAGGATTTCAAATATGGTTCAGGAAGATTGGTTTAGAACAGAATAGCACACTGTCAGTTTCACTCACTGTACCTCTCTGTCCCTACAAACAAGATTTAGCACAGAATAGCACACTGATAGTTTCCACGAGTGTCCTTCTCTGTCCCTAAACTCAAGGATTTCAAATATGGTTCAGCAAGATTGGTTTAGAACAGAATAGCACACTGTCAGTTTCACTCACTGTCCTACTCTGTCCCTACAAACAAGATTTAGCACAGAATAGCACACTGACACTTTCCCTCACTGTACCTCTCTGTCCCTAAACTCAAGGATTTCAAATATGGTTCAGCAAGATTGGTTTAGAACAGAATAGCACACTGTCAGTTTCACTCACTGTACCTCTCTGTCCCTACAAACAAGATTTAGCACAGAATAGCACACTGATAGTTTCCACGAGTGTCCTTCTCTGTCCCAAAACTCAAGGATTTCAAATATGGTTCAGCAAGATTGGTTTAGAACAGAATAGCACACTGTCAGTTTCACTCACTGTCCTACTCTGTCCCTACAAACAAGATTTAGCACAGAATAGCACACTGATAGTTTCCACGAGTGTCCTTCTCTGTCCCTAAACTCAAGGATTTCAAATATGGTTCAGCAAGATTGGTTTAGAACAGAATAGCACACTGTCAGTTTCACTCACTGTCCTACTCTGTCCCTACAAACAAGATTTAGCACAGAATAGCACACTGATAGTTTCCACGAGTGTCCTTCTCTGTCCCTAAACTCAAGGAATTCAAATATGGTTCAGCAAGATTGGTTTAGAACAGAATAGCACACTGTCAGTTTCACTCACTGTCCTACTCTGTCCCTACAAACAAGATTTAGCACAGAATAGCACACTGATAGTTTCCACGAGTGTCCTTCTCTGTCCCTAAACTCAAGGATTTCAAATATGGTTCAGCAAGATTGGTTTAGAACAGAATAGCACACTGTCAGTTTCACTCACTGTCCTACTCTGTCCCTACAAACAAGATTTAGCACAGAATAGCACACTGACACTTTCCCTCACTGTACCTCTCTGTCCCTAAACTCAAGGATTTCAAATATGGTTCAGCAAGATTGGTTTAGAACAGAATAGCACACTGTCAGTTTCACTCACTGTACCTCTCTGTCCCTACAAACAAGATTTAGCACAGAATAGCACACTGATAGTTTCCACGAGTGTCCTTCTCTGTCCCTAAACTCAAGGATTTCAAATATGGTTCAGCAAGATTGGTTTAGAACAGAATAGCACACTGTCAGTTTCACTCACTGTCCTACTCTGTCCCTACAAACAAGATTTAGCACAGAATAGCACACTGATAGTTTCCACGAGTGTCCTTCTCTGTCCCTAAACTCAAGGATTTCAAATATGGTTCAGCAAGATTGGTTTAGAACAGAATAGCACACTGTCAGTTTCACTCACTGTCCTACTCTGTCCCTACAAACAAGATTTAGCACAGAATAGCACACTGATAGTTTCCACGAGTGTCCTTCTCTGTCCCTAAACTCAAGGATTTCAAATATGGTTCAGCAAGATTGGTTTAGAACAGAATAGCACACTGTCAGTTTCACTCACTGTCCTACTCTGTCCCTACAAACAAGATTTAGCACAGAATAGCACACTGATAGTTTCCACGAGTGTCCTTCTCTGTCCCTAAACTCAAGGATTTCAAATATGGTTCAGCAAGATTGGTTTAGAACAGAATAGCACACTGTCAGTTTCACTCACTGTACCTCTCTGTCCCTACAAACAAGATTTAGCACAGAATAGCACACTGATAGTTTCCACGAGTGTCCTTCTCTGTCCCTAAACTCAAGGATTTCAAATATGGTTCAGCAAGATTGGTTTAGAACAGAATAGCACACTGTCAGTTTCACTCACTGTCCTACTCTGTCCCTACAAACAAGATTTAGCACAGAATAGCACACTGACACTTTCCCTCACTGTACCTCTCTGTCCCTAAACTCAAGGATTTCAAATATGGTTCAGCAAGATTGGTTTAGAACAGAATAGCACACTGTCAGTTTCACTCACTGTACCTCTCTGTCCCTACAAACAAGATTTAGCACAGAATAGCACACTGATAGTTTCCACGAGTGTCCTTCTCTGTCCCAAAACTCAAGGATTTCAAATATGGTTCAGCAAGATTGGTTTAGAACAGAATAGCACACTGTCAGTTTCACTCACTGCCCTACTCTGTCCCTACAAACAAGATTTAGCACAGAATAGCACACTGATAGTTTCCACGAGTGTCCTTCTCTGTCCCTAAACTCAAGGATTTCAAATATGGTTCAGCAAGATTGGTTTAGAACAGAATAGCACACTGTCAGTTTCACTCACTGTCCTACTCTGTCCCTACAAACAAGATTTAGCACAGAATAGCACACTGATAGTTTCCACGAGTGTCCTTCTCTGTCCCTAAACTCAAGGATTTCAAATATGGTTCAGCAAGATTGGTTTAGAACAGAATAGCACACTGTCAGTTTCACTCACTGTCCTACTCTGTCCCTACAAACAAGATTTAGCACAGAATAGCACACTGATAGTTTCCACGAGTGTCCTTCTCTGTCCCTAAACTCAAGGATTTCAAATATGGTTCAGCAAGATTGGTTTAGAACAGAATAGCACACTGTCAGTTTCACTCACTGTCCTACTCTGTCCCTACAAACAAGATTTAGCACAGAATAGCACACTGACACTTTCCCTCACTGTACCTCTCTGTCCCTAAACTCAAGGATTTCAAATATGGTTCAGCAAGATTGGTTTAGAACAGAATAGCACACTGTGAGTTTCACTCACTGTACCTCTCTGTCCCTACAAACAAGATTTAGCACAGAATAGCACACTGATAGTTTCCACGAGTGTCCTTCTCTGTCCCTAAACTCAAGGATTTCAAATATGGTTCAGCAAGATTGGTTTAGAACAGAATAGCACACTGTCAGTTTCACTCACTGTACCTCTCTGTCCCTACAAACAAGATTTAGCACAGAATAGCACACTGATAGTTTCCACGAGTGTCCTTCTCTGTCCCAAAACTCAAGGATTTCAAATATGGTTCAGCAAGATTGGTTTAGAACAGAATAGCACACTGTCAGTTTCACTCACTGCCCTACTCTGTCCCTACAAACAAGATTTAGCACAGAATAGCACACTGATAGTTTCCACGAGTGTCCTTCTCTGTCCCTAAACTCAAGGATTTCAAATATGGTTCAGCAAGATTGGTTTAGAACAGAATAGCACACTGTCAGTTTCACTCACTGTCCTACTCTGTCCCTACAAACAAGATTTAGCACAGAATAGCACACTGATAGTTTCCACGAGTGTCCTTCTCTGTCCCTAAACTCAAGGATTTCAAATATGGTTCAGCAAGATTGGTTTAGAACAGAATAGCACACTGTCAGTTTCACTCACTGTCCTACTCTGTCCCTACAAACAAGATTTAGCACAGAATAGCACACTGATAGTTTCCACGAGTGTCCTTCTCTGTCCCTAAACTCAAGGATTTCAAATATGGTTCAGCAAGATTGGTTTAGAACAGAATAGCACACTGTCAGTTTCACTCACTGTCCTACTCTGTCCCTACAAACAAGATTTAGCACAGAATAGCACACTGACACTTTCCCTCACTGTACCTCTCTGTCCCTAAACTCAAGGATTTCAAATATGGTTCAGCAAGATTGGTTTAGAACAGAATAGCACACTGTGAGTTTCACTCACTGTACCTCTCTGTCCCTACAAACAAGATTTAGCACAGAATAGCACACTGATAGTTTCCACGAGTGTCCTTCTCTGTCCCTAAACTCAAGGATTTCAAATATGGTTCAGCAAGATTGGTTTAGAACAGAATAGCACACTGTCAGTTTCACTCACTGTCCTACTCTGTCCCTACAAACAAGATTTAGCACAGAATAGCACACTGATAGTTTCCACGAGTGTCCTTCTCTGTCCCTAAACTCAAGGATTTCAAATATGGTTCAGCAAGATTGGTTTAGAACAGAATAGCACACTGTCAGTTTCACTCACTGTCCTACTCTGTCCCTACAAACAAGATTTAGCACAGAATAGCACACTGATAGTTTCCATGAGTGTCCTTCTCTGTCCCTAAACTCAAGGATTTCAAATATGGTTCAGCAAGATTGGTTTAGAACAGAATAGCACACTGTCAGTTTCACTCACTGTCCTACTCTGTCCCTACAAACAAGATTTAGCACAGAATAGCACACTGATAGTTTCCACGAGTGTCCTTCTCTGTCCCTAAACTCAAGGATTTCAAATATGGTTCAGCAAGATTGGTTTAGAACAGAATAGCACACTGTGAGTTTCACTCACTGTACCTCTCTGTCCCTACAAACAAGATTTAGCACAGAATAGCACACTGATAGTTTCCACGAGTGTCCTTCTCTGTCCCTAAACTCAAGGATTTCAAATATGGTTCAGCAAGATTGGTTTAGAACAGAATAGCACACTGTCAGTTTCACTCACTGTCCTACTCTGTCCCTACAAACAAGATTTAGCACAGAATAGCACACTGATAGTTTCCACGAGTGTCCTTCTCTGTCCCTAAACTCAAGGATTTCAAATATGGTTCAGCAAGATTGGTTTAGAACAGAATAGCACACTGTCAGTTTCACTCACTGTCCTACTCTGTCCCTACAAACAAGATTTAGCACAGAATAGCACACTGATAGTTTCCACGAGTGTCCTTCTCTGTCCCTAAACTCAAGGATTTCAAATATGGTTCAGCAAGATTGGTTTAGAACAGAATAGCACACTGTCAGTTTCACTCACTGTCCTACTCTGTCCCTACAAACAAGATTTAGCACAGAATAGCACACTGATAGTTTCCACGAGTGTCCTTCTCTGTCCCTAAACTCAAGGATTTCAAATATGATTCAGCAAGATTGGTTTAGAACAGAATAGCACACTGTCAGTTTCACTCACTGTCCTACTCTGTCCCTACAAACAAGATTTAGCACAGAATAGCACACTGATAGTTTCCACGAGTGTCCTTCTCTGTCCCTAAACTCAAGGATTTCAAATATGGTTCAGCAAGATTGGTTTAGAACAGAATAGCACACTGTCAGTTTCACTCACTGTCCTACTCTGTCCCTACAAACAAGATTTAGCACAGAATAGCACACTGACACTTTCCCTCACTGTACCTCTCTGTCCCTAAACTCAAGGATTTCAAATATGGTTCAGCAAGATTGGTTTAGAACAGAATAGCACACTGTGAGTTTCACTCACTGTACCTCTCTGTCCCTACAAACAAGATTTAGCACAGAATAGCACACTGATAGTTTCCACGAGTGTCCTTCTCTGTCCCTAAACTCAAGGATTTCAAATATGGTTCAGCAAGATTGGTTTAGAACAGAATAGCACACTGTCAGTTTCACTCACTGTCCTACTCTGTCCCTACAAACAAGATTTAGCACAGAATAGCACACTGATAGTTTCCACGAGTGTCCTTCTCTGTCCCTAAACTCAAGGATTTCAAATATGGTTCAGCAAGATTGGTTTAGAACAGAATAGCACACTGTCAGTTTCACTCACTGTCCTACTCTGTCCCTACAAACAAGATTTAGCACAGAATAGCACACTGATAGTTTCCACGAGTGTCCTTCTCTGTCCCTAAACTCAAGGATTTCAAATATGGTTCAGCAAGATTGGTTTAGAACAGAATAGCACACTGTCAGTTTCACTCACTGTCCTACTCTGTCCCTACAAACAAGATTTAGCACAGAATAGCACACTGATAGTTTCCACGAGTGTCCTTCTCTGTCCCTAAACTCAAGGATTTCAAATATGGTTCAGCAAGATTGGTTTAGAACAGAATAGCACACTGTCAGTTTCACTCACTGTCCTACTCTGTCCCTACAAACAAGATTTAGCACAGAATAGCACACTGATAGTTTCCACGAGTGTCCTTCTCTGTCCCTAAACTCAAGGATTTCAAATATGGTTCAGCAAGATTGGTTTAGAACAGAATAGCACACTGTCAGTTTCACTCACTGTCCTACTCTGTCCCTACAAACAAGATTTAGCACAGAATAGCACACTGATAGTTTCCACGAGTGTCCTTCTCTGTCCCTAAACTCAAGGATTTCAAATATGGTTCAGCAAGATTGGTTTAGAACAGAATAGCACACTGTCAGTTTCACTCACTGTCCTACTCTGTCCCTACAAACAAGATTTAGCACAGAATAGCACACTGACACTTTCCCTCACTGTACCTCTCTGTCCCTAAACTCAAGGATTTCAAATATGGTTCAGCAAGATTGGTTTAGAACAGAATAGCACACTGTGAGTTTCACTCACTGTACCTCTCTGTCCCTACAAACAAGATTTAGCACAGAATAGCACACTGATAGTTTCCACGAGTGTCCTTCTCTGTCCCTAAACTCAAGGATTTCAAATATGGTTCAGCAAGATTGGTTTAGAACAGAATAGCACACTGTCAGTTTCACTCACTGTACCTCTCTGTCCCTACAAACAAGATTTAGCACAGAATAGCACACTGATAGTTTCCACGAGTGTCCTTCTCTGTCCCAAAACTCAAGGATTTCAAATATGGTTCAGCAAGATTGGTTTAGAACAGAATAGCACACTGTCAGTTTCACTCACTGCCCTACTCTGTCCCTACAAACAAGATTTAGCACAGAATAGCACACTGATAGTTTCCACGAGTGTCCTTCTCTGTCCCTAAACTCAAGGATTTCAAATATGGTTCAGCAAGATTGGTTTAGAACAGAATAGCACACTGTCAGTTTCACTCACTGTCCTACTCTGTCCCTACAAACAAGATTTAGCACAGAATAGCACACTGATAGTTTCCACGAGTGTCCTTCTCTGTCCCTAAACTCAAGGATTTCAAATATGGTTCAGCAAGATTGGTTTAGAACAGAATAGCACACTGTCAGTTTCACTCACTGTCCTACTCTGTCCCTACAAACAAGATTTAGCACAGAATAGCACACTGATAGTTTCCACGAGTGTCCTTCTCTGTCCCTAAACTCAAGGATTTCAAATATGGTTCAGCAAGATTGGTTTAGAACAGAATAGCACACTGTCAGTTTCACTCACTGTCCTACTCTGTCCCTACAAACAAGATTTAGCACAGAATAGCACACTGACACTTTCCCTCACTGTACCTCTCTGTCCCTAAACTCAAGGATTTCAAATATGGTTCAGCAAGATTGGTTTAGAACAGAATAGCACACTGTGAGTTTCACTCACTGTACCTCTCTGTCCCTACAAACAAGATTTAGCACAGAATAGCACACTGATAGTTTCCACGAGTGTCCTTCTCTGTCCCTAAACTCAAGGATTTCAAATATGGTTCAGCAAGATTGGTTTAGAACAGAATAGCACACTGTCAGTTTCACTCACTGTCCTACTCTGTCCCTACAAACAAGATTTAGCACAGAATAGCACACTGATAGTTTCCACGAGTGTCCTTCTCTGTCCCTAAACTCAAGGATTTCAAATATGGTTCAGCAAGATTGGTTTAGAACAGAATAGCACACTGTCAGTTTCACTCACTGTCCTACTCTGTCCCTACAAACAAGATTTAGCACAGAATAGCACACTGATAGTTTCCATGAGTGTCCTTCTCTGTCCCTAAACTCAAGGATTTCAAATATGGTTCAGCAAGATTGGTTTAGAACAGAATAGCACACTGTCAGTTTCACTCACTGTCCTACTCTGTCCCTACAAACAAGATTTAGCACAGAATAGCACACTGATAGTTTCCACGAGTGTCCTTCTCTGTCCCTAAACTCAAGGATTTCAAATATGGTTCAGCAAGATTGGTTTAGAACAGAATAGCACACTGTGAGTTTCACTCACTGTACCTCTCTGTCCCTACAAACAAGATTTAGCACAGAATAGCACACTGATAGTTTCCACGAGTGTCCTTCTCTGTCCCTAAACTCAAGGATTTCAAATATGGTTCAGCAAGATTGGTTTAGAACAGAATAGCACACTGTCAGTTTCACTCACTGTCCTACTCTGTCCCTACAAAACAAGATTTAGCACAGAATAGCACACTGATAGTTTCCACGAGTGTCCTTCTCTGTCCCCTAAACTCAAGGATTTCAAATATGGTTCAGCAAGATTGGTTTAGAACAGAAAGCACACTGTCAGTTTTCACTCACTGTCCTACTCTGTCCCTACAAACAAGATTTAGCACAGAATAGCACACTGATAGTTTCCACGAGTGTCCTTCTCTGTCCCTAAACTCAAGGATTTCAAATATGGTTCAGCAAGATTGGTTTAGAACAGAATAGCACACTGTCAGTTTCACTCACTGTCCTACTCTGTCCCTACAAACAAGATTTAGCACAGAATAGCACACTGATAGTTTCCACGAGTGTCCTTCTCTGTCCCTAAACTCAAGGATTTCAAATATGATTCAGCAAGATTGGTTTAGAACAGAATAGCACACTGTCAGTTTCACTCACTGTCCTACTCTGTCCCTACAAACAAGATTTAGCACAGAATAGCACACTGATAGTTTCCACGAGTGTCCTTCTCTGTCCCTAAACTCAAGGATTTCAAATATGGTTCAGCAAGATTGGTTTAGAACAGAATAGCACACTGTCAGTTTCACTCACTGTCCTACTCTGTCCCTACAAACAAGATTTAGCACAGAATAGCACACTGACACTTTCCCTCACTGTACCTCTCTGTCCCTAAACTCAAGGATTTCAAATATGGTTCAGCAAGATTGGTTTAGAACAGAATAGCACACTGTGAGTTTCACTCACTGTACCTCTCTGTCCCTACAAACAAGATTTAGCACAGAATAGCACACTGATAGTTTCCACGAGTGTCCTTCTCTGTCCCTAAACTCAAGGATTTCAAATATGGTTCAGCAAGATTAGGTTTTAGAACAGAATAGCACACTGTCAGTTTCACTCACTGTCCTACTCTGTCCCTACAAACAAGATTTAGCACAGAATAGCACACTGATAGTTTCCACGAGTGTCCCTTCTCTGTCCCCTAAACTCAAGGATTTCAAATATGGTTCAGCAAGATTGGTTTAGAACAGAATAGCACACTGTCAGTTTCACTCACTGTCCTACTCTGTCCCTACAAACAAGATTTAGCACAGAATAGCACACTGATAGTTTCCACGAGTGTCCTTCTCTGTCCCTAAACTCAAGGATTTCAAATATGGTTCAGCAAGATTGGTTTAGAACAGAATAGCACACTGTCAGTTTCACTCACTGTCCTACTCTGTCCCTACAAACAAGATTTAGCACAGAATAGCACACTGATAGTTTCCACGAGTGTCCTTCTCTGTCCCTAAACTCAAGGATTTCAAATATGGTTCAGCAAGATTGGTTTAGAACAGAATAGCACACTGTCAGTTTCACTCACTGTCCTACTCTGTCCCTACAAACAAGATTTAGCACAGAATAGCACACTGATAGTTTCCACGAGTGTCCTTCTCTGTCCCTAAACTCAAGGATTTCAAATATGGTTCAGGAAGATTGGTTTAGAACAGAATAGCACACTGTCAGTTTCACTCACTGTACCTCTCTGTCCCTACAAACAAGATTAGCACAGAATAGCACACTGATAGTTTCCACGAGTGTCCTTCTCTGTCCCTAAACTCAAGGATTTCAAATATGGTTCAGCAAGATTGGTTTAGAACAGATTAGCACACTGTCAGTTTCACTCACTGTCCTACTCTGTCCCTACAAACAAGATTTAGCACAGAATAGCACACTGACACTTTCCCTCACTGTACCTCTCTGTCCCTAAACTCAAGGATTTCAAATATGGTTCAGCAAGATTGGTTTAGAACAGAATAGCACACTGTCAGTTTCACTCACTGTACCTCTCTGTCCCTACAAACAAGATTTAGCACAGAATAGCACACTGATAGTTTCCACGAGTGTCCTTCTCTGTCCCAAAACTCAAGGATTTCAAATATGGTTCAGCAAGATTGGTTTTAGAACAGAATAGCACACTGTCAGTTTCACCTCACTGTCCTACTCTGTCCCTACAAACAAGATTTAGCACAGAATAGCACACTGATAGTTTCCACGAGTGTCCTTCTCTGTCCCTAAACTCAAGGATTTCAAATATGGTTTCAGCAAGATTGGTTTAGAACAGAATAGCACACTGTCAGTTTCACTCACTGTCCTACTCTGTCCCTACAAACAAGATTTAGCACAGAATAGCACACTGATAGTTTCCACGAGTGTCCTTCTCTGTCCCTAAACTCAAGGATTTCAAATATGGTTCAGCAAGATTGGTTTAGAACAGAATAGCACACTGTCAGTTTCACTCACTGTCCTACTCTGTCCTACAAACAAGATTTAGCACAGAATAGCACACTGATAGTTTCCACGAGTGTCCTTCTCTGTCCCTAAACTCAAGGATTTCAAATATGGTTCAGCAAGATTGGTTTAGAACAGAATAGCACACTGTCAGTTTCACTCACTGTCCTACTCTGTCCCTACAAACAAGATTTAGCACAGAATAGCACACTGACACTTTCCCTCACTGTACCTCTCTGTCCCTAAACTCAAGGATTTCAAATATGGTTCAGCAAGATTGGTTTAGAACAGAATAGCACACTGTCAGTTTCACTCACTGTACCTCTCTGTCCCTACAAACAAGATTTAGCACAGAATAGCACACTGATAGTTTCCACGAGTGTCCTTCTCTGTCCTAAACTCAAGGATTTCAATATGGTTCAGCAAGATTGGTTTAGAACAGAATAGCACACTGTCAGTTTCACTCACTGTCCTACTCTGTCCCTACAAACAAGATTTAGCACAGAATAGCACACTGATAGTTTCCACGAGTGTCCTTCTCTGTCCCTAAACTCAAGGATTTCAAATATGGTTCAGCAAGATTGGTTTAGAACAGAATAGCACACTGTCAGTTTCACTCACTGTCCTACTCTGTCCCTACAAACAAGATTTAGCACAGAATAGCACACTGATAGTTTCCACGAGTGTCCTTCTCTGTCCCTAAACTCAAGGATTTCAAATATGGTTCAGCAAGATTGGTTTAGAACAGAATAGCACACTGTCAGTTTCACTCACTGTCCTACTCTGTCCCTACAAACAAGATTTAGCACAGAATAGCACACTGATAGTTTCCACGAGTGTCCTTCTCTGTCCCTAAACTCAAGGATTTCAAATATGGTTCAGCAAGATTGGTTTAGAACAGAATAGCACACTGTCAGTTTCACTCACTGTACCTCTCTGTCCCTACAAACAAGATTTAGCACAGAATAGCACACTGATAGTTTCCACGAGTGTCCTTCTCTGTCCCTAAACTCAAGGATTTCAAATATGTTCAGCAAGATTGGTTTAGAACAGAATAGCACACTGTCAGTTTCACTCACTGTCCTACTCTGTCCCTACAAACAAGATTTAGCACAGAATAGCACACTGACACTTTCCCTCACTGTACCTCTCTGTCCCTAAACTCAAGGATTTCAAATATGGTTCAGCAAGATTGGTTTAGAACAGAATAGCACACTGTCAGTTTCACTCACTGTACCTCTCTGTCCCTACAAACAAGATTTAGCACAGAATAGCACACTGATAGTTTCCACGAGTGTCCTTCTCTGTCCCAAAACTCAAGGATTTCAAATATGGTTCAGCAAGATTGGTTTAGAACAGAATAGCACACTGTCAGTTTCACTCACTGCCCTACTCTGTCCCTACAAACAAGATTTAGCACAGAATAGCACACTGATAGTTTCCACGAGTGTCCTTCTCTGTCCCTAAACTCAAGGATTTCAAATATGGTTCAGCAAGATTGGTTTAGAACAGAATAGCACACTGTCAGTTTCACTCACTGTCCTACTCTGTCCCTACAAACAAGATTTAGCACAGAATAGCACACTGATAGTTTCCACGAGTGTCCTTCTCTGTCCCTAAACTCAAGGATTTCAATATGGTTCAGCAAGATTGGTATAGAACAGAATAGCACACTGTCAGTTTCACTCACTGTCCTACTCTGTCCCCTACAAACAAGATTTAGCACAGAATAGCACACTGATAGTTTCCACGAGTGTCCTTCTCTGTCCTAAACTCAAGGATTTCAAATATGGTTCAGCAAGATTGGTTTAGAACAGAATAGCACACTGTCAGTTTCACTCACTGTCCTACTCTGTCCCTACAAACAAGATTTAGCACAGAAATAGCACACTGACACTTTCCCTCACTGTACCTCTCTGTCCCTAAACTCAAGGATTTCAAATATGGTTCAGCAAGATTGGTTTAGAACAGAATAGCACACTGTGAGTTTCACTCACTGTACCTCTCTGTCCTACAAACAAGATTTAGCACAGAATAGCACACTGATAGTTTCCACGAGTGTCCTTCTCTGTCCCTAAACTCAAGGATTTCAAATATGGTTCAGCAAGATTGGTTTAGAACAGAATAGCACA